>JAILWY010000022.1:2586754-3880132 GCA_022113835.1 Atopsyche davidsoni | reverse complement strand
TCTCATTCATATTGTAAGAAAGCATCGGTTCATGCGGAGAAGATCCCCGCTGCATTCCTGTAAAGGGGGAAGAGGCACCATATCGCAAGTTACATACATAATAATTTTAACAATAGTTCTTATAATACACTTGTCTTCTTGCTTCTTGTAAACGGGGTAAGACATGAAGACGTAGTCACAGTCCGTGACTGCGTCCCAGACTGCACTACTTGCTGCCAACATGGACGGGATTAGATCTTGACATTACTATTTCGACCAACCTTTCGTTTGTATTGACCATTTATTATAGACTACCGAGTCATCGCTCAGCGCAACACATTCTCAGTATAGTCTTAATCTAACTACCTTACAGAGGACTCGTACACCGTGTCAATTGCTATTGTTATACTTTTGTTGTGTTGTTTTTGATAATATAGCAGACTTTTCAACTTCTGGATACATTTTCACTAAGAATATTTCGACTGACTGTCCTTTTGGCTGGATACGATCTTGTGTGATTCTAATTCTTCAATCTTTTTCTGCACTTTTCTGCTAATGAAATTGGATATGATCTCTTTATAAAAGATGTCTCATTTATCATCGTAATTTTGTGCTCCTACATGCTCGACTGTCCTCGAAATATGATCTGATGACGAAATTTCAGACACTTCGAGTCCTAGTTGTTCTACACATAACTGCGGTTGCGCAGTTATATTCTGTGTGCCCTTTTGAATTCGGCCCCGGGCAATGCTTTGGTACATTTTTTTTTTTTTTTTTTGTCTCTTTTTCTCCTTCTGTACAGCCTTCAAAATAAAAATACATATAAAAAAAAACAAAATGGCTGAAAGGAAGCATCTTTCCGCATCTATTCGCGGCGGCTCGTGCTTGCGTCTTCCTACGAGCATTACCGCCTCGGTCTTGTGCGCTGCCAGCTCCAGGTGGTGGTCCCCCAGTGCCTGGGCGATCCTGCGAAGCCAATTTCTTCGACACCGTCGGGAAGCTCCACTCGCAGCACTGCATCGTAAATTATGTTCCACAGGAGCGGTCCGAGGACCGACCCCTGTGGCACTCCGCATGTGGTGATTCTGGTGGTTCTCGTTATTCCACCTGTGGGTGTGTAATGTACGCTGGGGTCTCGAAAGTAGCTGTCTATCATGTCTCGTACATCTGGCTCCACGCCTTTCTTCTCCAGCGCCTCTATGATCTTCTCCAATGGGGCGCTGTTGAAGGCGTTCTTCACATCCAATGTGACTAGCACACAGTACTGCCTCGTCCGCCAGGTCCCCGCGTTTGCCATCTCGGCCCTGCGGTGGACCCTCTTGAAGGCGTCCGCCGTGGACCTACCCCTCCTGAACCCGTACTGAGACTCGGACAGACAGCCCTCAGTCTCGATGTAAGAGTCCAGTCTGGAGTGTAGCAGCCTTCCGAGGAAGCACAATGGTCGGTAAGAAGGCAAGATCGACCGGCTTGTCTCCTTTGCGCACCAGCGCTAGGCGCGCAGTCTTCCAGTGCCGCAGGATCTTCGCGCACGGTCCTCTTGATGATCTCGTTGGGGATTCCGTCGGGTCCGGGCGCTTTGGCGTTAGGGAAGCGACTTGCGGCGATCTTCAGCTCCGGCACGGTGAAGAGTGGAATCTCTTCATCCGGAGGCACGATGACCGTAGGTCGCCCGACTTCAGGGCGCGTGGGGAACAGCGCGTCCAGAATGGTGTCCACCCGACCGAGTCGGGTGATGCCCGGGATGATCTGAGGAGTGTGCAGCCTCTTCATGACAAGCCTGTAGGGGAGTCCCCAGGGGTCCTCGTCCTGTGCGCCTCGTCAATTGAGCCGCACAGCATCTCCCAGCTCCGCTCCTTCGCGGCCTTGATGGAGTCTGTTAGTGCCTTCTTGGCGCTTCTGTATGCCGCAGTCTCCATCGTGCAGTCCAGGGTTCCTCCTGCCTTTCGCCTCTTCCTCTGCAGTGTCCTTCAGGCAGCCATGGACTGCTTCCGCAGAGAAGCGATTTCCTCAGACCACCAGTGGACGGGTCTTCTGGTCGGGTGGTACCATTTGCGCGGCATGGACGCGTCGCATGCCTTCCGGGTCCTCGCGACGAGTGAGTGCGCCGCCGCTTCCGTTCCCGAGCCGCTTGAAGCTCTCCGCGAATTTCTCCGCGTCCAGCTACCGCAGGCTCCAGGCTGGTCCTCGAGGCGGTGGTGGCACAACTGGGTGGGTAGGCGCCGTCGTGTTGAGGGTGAAGGATATGTAGAGGTGGTCGCTCATTGTCTCTTCCTCCAATCCTCGAGCGAACGTGCAGTTCCCGGGCTCGCGAACGTCAGGTCTAGTATCGACTCTGACGCGCCCCTCCGGTACGTGCTGGCGCCGTTATTGCACACGACGAGGCCCAGTCCAGCATTCATGTCGGCGAGTGCTGCTCCTCTCCGGGTCGTCGACCGCGCCCCCCATTCGACGGCCTTGGCGTTGAAGTCGCCGGCGAGGATGACCTCACCTGCGTGTGTCCTGACGTCCTGCTCGAGCCGGGCGAGGTATGCTTCGTACTCTGTGCTTTGGTACTACGTCCTGGCCTCTGCAACTACTTTTCCCTGCCGCAGAGCCTGCTTACCCCAGGGAGGCTAGATTCACCGAGGGGGTGCCAAGTTCCTCGAGGGAATCGTTTGTGATACAATTGTTTAACCACCTTGTACCCTTCACCCCGTAGGCACGATATCAGGTTCGTCTGGTGTATAGGAACCATCACTTCCTAGCCCTACAATATCTTGGCAATGTTCTTGGAGCCAATCAAATCTTAAATGATATTCCTGTTAATGGGGTAAGTCATGAAGACGTAGTCACGGTGGAAGGGAGGGGCTTACTTGCTGAGGCCTCTCCAGCTCTTCTTTCTTCCTTTGGATGTTCTCGCAAAAGTCCGCGACTGGGTCCCAGGCTGTTCTGCTTGCCATCATGGACAGGATCGGATCCTGCGTCGTCCATGTGATGCCAGCCCAGCAGCGCAGCTGCCATCTCTTCAATTGCACAGCACTTGAAGGGTGCCTTATATGCCTTATACCAAGATCAACCTCGGTGTCCATCGGTCCTTCTGTCAATTGCGCATCGTCATTGCTCTCGCATTTGCTCGATGTCCTGATCTTGCGCGTCTTGGGAGATGGCCTTGTGATGGCCGATGCCGTCCGCGAAGCCAATCTCTTCCACATCCTCGGGAAGCTCTACTCGCAGTACTGCGTCGTGTCTTGTGTCCCTCTAGCGGGCCATCTAGTGTTCTTGGCTTTGTCGGCGGAACAGGAAGACGTTTTCCTTCAATGCCTTCACCGTGTGGTTGGGTGGAGGGGGTGGGGGGGAATGGCTTTTGGCCTTTTTTTGTCCGCAGTCCTCGAGGTTGTACTTGTTGAAGAGGGTGTTGATTGAGGGGCTTGGAACTAAGTGGGTGGAGATTTGGAAGGAGTGTGCGAGGTTGGTGATGACCTCTTTTATTGTTTTGGTGTTGGTGATTCTGTGGAGCTGGGCATTTCGGATGAACCACGGGGCATTGAGTGCCCAGCGGAGGATTTTATTTTGGATTACCTGGAGAGGTTTTGTGTCTTTCGGGGGGGATGAATCCCCAGATGGGGCAGGTGTAAGTGAGGATTAGACGGATCATCGTTTTCAGGAGAAGGGTTTTATTGGAGAAAGAGAGAGAGATTGCTTTTGCTGCATAGGAGTGGGGAAAGGATCGCGGTGGCGGCTCTGGCTTTTTGGGTCTTTTGTTTTATGTGTGGTGTCCAGGTGAGTTTGTGGTGAGGAAAGGCCGAGGTACTTGATTGACTTTTTCCATGATATGGGGATGTTTTCGCAGTTTTCCTGCGTCTAGTAAGGTCTGGATTTTTGAGGGCGGGTGACCTGGATCTTGCGAGTATGGCTGTGGCGTCGGCATAGAGGGCGATTATGGTATTGGGGACGGTCAGTTTTGATATGTCTGAGGTGTATATGTTCATTAGGTGCGGGGAAAGAATGAAGCCTTGTGGGACCCCAGCAGTCATACATCTGCTTGGGGAGGTGAGGAAGTTGTGCTTAATTTTAAATGTGCGGTTGGAGAGGAAGGAGTGGATCATGTGGGAAAGGAGCGGGCCGAAGCGGGCATTTAATATATTTGATTAAACTCAGTTTTGAATCCTCTTTTCGACGGTTGTATAGAGATTCCTATCCCTTGTCGGTTTCTACCTATTCCCATTCCAAGTTTCCATCCCCATTAAATCGTCATCGAATAGGTCTCTAAGCCTTTCACCTCACTCGCTCCTTGCCCCCCCTCAGCGACACTCGGGGTCTCAGTTTGGCCAGCTGTCGTTTCCCTGAAACATACCTGGTTGCTTATTTATCTCCACATTTCTTTTTGCGCTCCAGTTTGATGAAAAGCTGTCGCCGTGATGGCCGTCACGTTTCCTCTCCTCGTGGCCTCTCCGATTTTGGAACAATTCAACAATTAGGCATATACGTCTCTTCTACTTGTCGTTCCCCCAAATCGGGGTGTGTGAATTCTTTTGGGTCATTCACGTTCAGCTGCTTCTACCGCAGTACCTTTTATAACAGTATTGTGGCGCATTATATCACCCACAGTCTGTTCCTCAGTGGGTAAGTTAGACTTCAGGAAAGATCCCAAAACTCTGCTTTTGGATCTTTGGATAGATTTTCCCTTGTTGGCCTGCCACAATCTCTGAACGAGTTTCCGTCTGTTTGTTTTCTCCCCAGAAGCAGGTGAAGAATCTTGTAAAACATGAAGACGTAGTCTTGGTAGGAGGGGCTCGCTGGCCCCGCATTCTTCTGCGAGAAGATCAATCAGCGGAATCCCGCAATTACAAGCGCCACGTCTTTTGATATTTGTATATGATGCGGAGCGTTGCTCGACGCTTTGGCATTTTGGTATTGCAGTCTTGCTGGTAAAGTGACTGCTTCTCTTCTTTGACGTCCTGAGTTTTTAATTTTGTTAGGTTCGTGCGATTTCATGCTTTAGATTTTCATCAGATTGGGTCTCCGTGCTAGTCAATCAGGTTTAATCTTTAGGTGGACCTCTCACGCAGTATGACCTCACCTACCGCGTCTGCCTCGCTAACGATGTAAGAATTTAATTGCATTCTTGCGTTTGTGCGTGATTGTACGATGGGGGGGACTGAAGTGTGATTGCTGTACGAGGTCTGCTTTATAAGACAAGTCTCACTTATGAGACTCGAACTTCTCTGCCGTAGAAACCGGACTGTGTCCATGTACTTTTATAATTAAAACTGGTAATTCAGGGAACACATGGCACATGGTCCGTTACTCTATATTGTAGAGCTAAGATTCACTCAGCTTGACTGCGTCTTCGAGCTTTGTGGTCTGTTAAGTTATTTCATTGTCACTTCTTACGCCATTATGTCTATGCAATTGTATTATTTATTTGTAATTGATTTAATTAGCGTTTTTATTAGGTGACAATTTCGAAGGTTGAATTAGGTTTATGATTTTCAGTTTATTTTCTTACGAGTTTTATCTTCGTGTCAAATTTTATCAAGGGCCACAATACTGCGTTTTTCTGACCACTCAGTAAAAGCGGTAATTACTTAATTTTTTAAAATATGCTGGAGTTGTACTCGAAGCCGATTGAGTGAAGTTGACATGTTTGACGACACATGGCATATTTTCTTGTATTCCATAAAACACAGAAAACGTATTTGTCTTAGGATTCGTATGATGAGTTGGCAAGGGCCGCCACCAGAGCGTCCACCACTTTTATCACTTGTAAAGTCTTGTTGGGGTACGACCAGACCGATACACACTTTTATTATTTGATAGATAAATAAACATCGGTTTCAACAGACATATTTGAAGAACGAGAATTTTATTGACGCTTTAGCCGCATCACAATCTACGTTGAATGGGCAGTTAATCATTTTTAATGAAACTCTAACGAGAGAGTTATTCTCACTTGAATATTTCAAATCCTAATGTGCCCCAAATCAATGGCGACATGTTTTGCCACCATCCTTGGTGGATCCTGTCGTCTGAGAAAACTTCAGCGGTGCTCGCCCAGCGCCACTGGCCTCCTGCTCATCTCACCATAGAGCCGTGTGGTTTTGATTTTTATAGTCAGAGGAGGAAGACTAGACGTGCACGTTGAGAATACATTTATATTTCTATGGAAATTTTTCATAAGAAAAAACCTATAACGAGGAAGTCCGTTCCAGAGTTAATAGAAATATTTATTTAAGAAAAAGAAACAATCTCAGTCTAGCGAGATTTGTTTCAACGATTAGTTGATGGTCATTTTATTTAATGTGCTGGTACCTGTTCATGGGACGCAAGTGCTGATGCGCCATCATTTATGTTGTTGACATTCACTACTGTGTCTGCCTTCTGTCTATTATCAGTGTGGTTGTCTTGCAGCATCGCTGCCTTGAATCCATGATGATTACCATTCCGCAGTAAATTCCTTTTGTCTCCTGAGGTTGCTCTCGCCGGTCATGAATTTTCTTTCCAGGTTTAGAAGATTAATCATGAATAGTAATTGTTAGGGACCTTCTGGGGTTGCGCCTGTCCGTACTTCCGGAATCTGTACCTCTCGGCCTGTATCGAGGGTGTCGGTTGTAAATGTTCTCGCAATAACCTTACCGCGGCTTCATATGTCAGTGCAGACGGTTCTTCGGGGCTTGCTAAATCCACCAACAATTCATACGGCCCGTCTCCCATGACTGCAATCAACGTAGGCAGTTTCATCTCGTCCTTGACCCCGTTCACTCTAAAGTACATCTCCAGTCGGTCCACATAAGATGACCACATTCCCCCACTCTCCTCGAATTCACTTAATTTTCCCAACGACATGATGGCGATCAGTTTTCAGCGAATTCTCCGTAATCCCAAAATCTAACACTAATTATGCACTTCCTAATCCGTTTTTATCTCGTCGCCATTGTGAGGTCTCGAATTAAACACGTCTATTTGATACCACGTTTATTAGAAGACTGGCGAAGTATGGGAATGCAACATAGGTCCTCGTAACATAATGCTACCTACGTTACAGTTCCAAACTTTTTTTTTTTTTTTTTTGTCTCCTGTACCTAGGTTCTCAATTTTATTTCTCTAGGCTACGGGGGCGTCTCTTTTTTTTCTTCATCGTACAGCCTTCAAAAAAAATACATAAAAAACAGTAAAAAAGCTGGAAGAAAGCATCTTTTCCTGCGGGGAAGATCCCCGCAGGCATTTCTTCGTCATATGCTGCATTCCTGTAAAGGGGGAAGAGGCAGCATATTACATATAATAAAATAGCAATAGAGTATCTTCCGTCTTCATGCTTCCTGTAGAGGGGGCGAGTCATGAAGACGGAGGCTCGGACACATTATATTATGTGGTGATTCTGGTGGTTCTAGTTATTCCATCTGTGGGAGTGTAATGTACGCTGCGGTCTCGAAAGTAGCTGTCTATGACGGCTCGTACGTACGGCTTGACGCCTTTCTTCTCCAGCGCCTCCACGATCTTCTCCCATGGGGCGCTGTTGAAGGCGTTTTTTACGTCTAGCCTAACGAGCACGCAGTACTGCCTTGTTTGCCAGGTCCCCGCGCTTGCCATCTCGGCCCTGCGGTGGACTCTCCTGATGGCGTCCGCCGTGGACCTACCCCTCCTGAACCCGTACTGAGACTCGGACAGGCAGCCCTCGGTGGTGGGTCCTGTCGTCTGAGAAAACTTCAGCGGTGCTCGCCCAGCGCCACTGGCCTCCTGCTCATCTCACCATAGAGCCGTGTGGTTTTGATTTTTATAGTCAGGGGAGGAAGACTAGACGTGCATGTTGAGAATACATTTATATTTCTACGGAAATTTTTCATAAGAAAAAACCTATCTCGAGGAAGTCCGTTCCAGAGTTAATAGAAATATTTATTTAAGAAAAAGAAACAATCTCAGTCTAGCGAGATTTGTTTCAACGATTAGTTGATGGTCATTTTATTTAATGTGCTGGTACCTGTTCATGGGACGCAAGTGCTGATGCGCCATCATTTATGTTGTTGACATTCACTACTGTGTCTGCCTTCTGTCTATTATGAGCGTGGTTGTCTTGCAGCATCGCTGCCTTGAATCCATGATGATTACCATTCCGCAGTATATTCCTTTTGTCTCCTGAGGTTGCTCTCGCCGGTCATGGATTTTCTTTCCTGGTTGTTTAGAAGATTAATCATGAATAGTAATTGTTAGGGATCTTCTGGGGTTGCGCCTGTCCGTACTTCCGGAATCTGTACCTCTCGGCCTGTATCGAGGGTGTCGGTTGTAAATGTTCTCGCAATAACCTTACCGCGGCTTCATATGTCAGTGCAGACGGTTCTTCGGGGCTTGCTAAATCCACCAACAATTCATACGGCCCGTCTCCCATGACTGCAATCAACGTAGGCAGTTTCATCTCGTCCTTGACCCCGTTCACTCTAAAGTACATCTCCAGTCGGTCCACATAAGATGACCACATTCCCCTACTCTCCTCGAATTCACTTAATTTTCCCAACGACATGATGGCGATCAGTTTTCAGCGAATTCTCCGTAATCCCAAAATCTAACACTAATTATGCACTTCCTAATCCGTTTTTATCTCGTCGCCATTGTGAGGTCTCGAATTAAACACGTCTATTTGATACCACGTGTATTAGAAGACTGGCGATGTATGGGAATGCAACATAGGTCCTCGTAACATAATGCTACCTACGTTACAGTTCCAAACCTTTTTGTTTTTTTTTTTTGTCCCCTGTACCTAGGTTCTCAATTTTATTTCTCTAGGCTACGGGGGCGACTCTTTTTTTTCTTCATCGTACAGCCTTCAAAAAAAAAAAAGAAAAAAAATACATAAAAAACAGTAAAAAAGCTGGAAGAAAGCATCTTTTCCTGCGGGGAGGATCCCCGCAGGCATTTCTTCGTCGTATGCTGCATTCCTGTAAAGGGGGAAGAGGCAGCATATTACACATAATAAAAAAAAAAATAATAAAATAGCAATAGAGTATCTTCCATCTTCATGCTTCCTGTAGAGGGGGCGAGTCATGAAGACGGAGGCTCGGACACATTATATTATGTGGTGATTCTGGTGGTTCTAGTTATTCCATCTGTGGGAGTGTAATGTACGCTGCGGTCTCGAAAGTAGCCGTCTATGACGGCTCGTACGTACGGCTTGACGCCTTTCTTCTCCAGCGCCTCCACGATCTTCTCCCATGGGGCGCTGTTGAAGGCGTTTTTTACGTCTAGCCTAACGAGCACGCAGTACTGCCTTGTTTGCCAGGTCCCCGCGCTTGCCATCTCGGCCCTGCGGTGGACTCTCCTGATGGCGTCCGCCGTGGACCTACCCCTCCTGAACCCGTACTGAGACTCGGACAGGCAGCCCTCGGTGGTGGGTCCTGTCGTCTGAGAAAACTTCAGCGGTGCTCGCCCAGCGCCACTGGCCTCCAGCTCATCTCACCATAGAGCCGTGTGGTTTTGATTTTTATAGTCAGGGGAGGAAGACTAGACGTGCATGTTGAGAATACATTTATATTTCTACGGAAATTTTTCATAAGAAAAAACCTATCTCGAGGAAGTCCGTTCCAGAGTTAATAGAAATATTTATTTAAGAAAAAGAAACAATCTCAGTCTAGCGAGATTTGTTTCAACGATTAGTTGATGGTCATTTTATTTAATGTGCTGGTACCTGTTCATGGGACGCAAGTGCTGATGCGCCATCATTTATGTTGTTGACATTCACTACTGTGTCTGCCTTCTGTCTATTATCAGCGTGATTGTCTTGCAGCATCGCTGCCTTGAATCCATGATGATTACCATTCCGCAGTAAATTCCTTTTGTCTCCTGAGGTTGCTCTCGCCGGTCATGGATTTTCTTTCCTGGTTGTTTAGAAGATTAATCATGAATAGTAATTGTTAGGGACCTTCTAGGGTTGCCAGTCTTGGAGCACCAGCGGAGCCGATTGCAGTTCGTTCCAAACCTCATTCGGGCTTACTTCACTCATAACAGACTCCTTTTCATATTCGTTTTTTGGTCTGTTCCGTTTTTATTAACATTTCTTCTGATGGTACAGCATAGATGGCATCATCTCCATGAGAATTTAAATGGATTCTATAATGCTGGGGAGTACCAGGTCAATAGTCCCATCCTTCAGCGAAGCTGTTATTTCTGTCGCTGAAATTACAGGACAGGTCAAGATGGGGTCTTAGCAGGACTTTCTTTAGTTTCTCAATCTTCTCGCAGAAGTCTGCGACAGCTTTCAAGTCTGTTTTCGGCAGAGTGGGCAACGCTCGCTCGCAGCTGTTGAGTATTGGTTCATGCCTTAAACCTTGCATCTATGAACAAGGTATTTCAAGGCCATTCACACTCCCCAATTGATTGCTTTGATCGTTTTTATATTGTGTCATAGTATCGTTCAACGGTGTTGCACTATTGCCTTTTTTATTGGATTTTTCCTCCGCGCTTTACTCAGCACTGCCCTCCCGCAAAGCGCCATGCTCCGCACCGACAGTCCCGTGGAAACTCCTCCGCGGCAGCTATATCCACGCTCCGCAACGACGGTCCCGTAGGATCTCTCCTCCGTGCTCTACTCAGCGCCGCCCGGCCGCATAGCACCGTGCTTCTGTGGTACTCTGCAAGAGCCATAAACATTAGCTTGGATAGCATTCGGAGATTTATACATAGTAGAGTAGAATCACTGTTGTTGAGAATCCAATGCTTCTTGTTGTTATCAAAGTAGTGATGGTCGATAAAGTGTTTTCAGCCTCCATTTTATTAAAAACGTTGGCGACACTTTTGTGACCGGCAGTGATGTACTTTTGAATGGACTGCGTTTTTCTTTTCGCAGTGATAGGAAAAATGTTCTTGGTTAGTTTGTCTGCGGGTGGGATTATTTTGAAGTCGAGTTCGGTGTTGAGCGAGATCATCGAAACCTTCATAGTAGTTTTCATGTTGTCGCTGCTGCGGTGGGTAGCGCTCCCTGATGGCAACTAGTTCTCCTTTGAAGACTACTCAATGTTGTATGGAACGAACGTTGCTCCGAGCCTTCCATCTAGTAGGTTGCTGTCAGTGTATACTATCAGGTCACTTTCAATTTCTTCTCTTACCGGGATGTGGCAAGGAAAAGTATTCCACTACTCCTCGGTAAGATCTGTCGCTGGGAAGAAAACTCACGACTCCTTGCTTCTTCACACTGTAGGCTGCTTGTTTCTCCTGAATCATCAGGTCTAGCAGAATGAAGCCCGCTGAGACGAGAGATACAGTTCTATAGGCTCTGCATGCCCTGAGAGCGATATGCCGTTACGTTTTTGCCGTGTTTAATGCGGTGAGATGTCCATTGGAGAATTTATTCTTTTGCACTCCTGATAGAAGAGATGCTCGCTTATTGTCTTTAACTTTTAGTTTATCATTGTGGGCGGCTACAAATTGGCAATTCCTTTTGAGCCATCTTAGTTTTGCTACGTAACCGGCAATGTTCTCGTCATAAGTCTATGCGTTGTCGGAACCTATTCGACGAGTACCGAGGGTGCCGGTTGTAGGTGATTATGCAACAGTTCTATCGTGGCTTCGTATGTCAAAGCAGACGGTATTTTAGTATTAATCGCCAGATTCGCTGTGACCAGCAATAAATGTCGGTGACCTTTATTTGTCTTTCACCCCGTTTACAAGAAAGTACATTTCGAGTCTGTCCACGTAAGATGTCCGCGAGTGGCTTTTTTTTTTAAGCACTCGGTCCACCGAGGGCACTTGTACTCGGTTGTGTATTTTTTTTTTTACTAACTTATTAATATTGTATTATCAATTGATAAATGTTAAGTTTTGATTAAACGGTGTTCCCGTGTAGTTGTAACTGTGCAATATTATTCACTTGGGGTCTTTGTACCGGAAACCAAAGTTGAAGGTGAAAGTTGGCTGGTGCTGCGTGTAATCGCTAATTTTTCATGTTGAGTTATTTATAATTTCTAAAAATGGCTTGGGTTTGAGAAATGATTGACTTGTAATTTCAATTTTATCAAATACACCATTATATATATTACTATTCATTTTTGATATATTGTATTAATAATTATAAATACGTTTAGGGGTTTGTGATTTGTTAAAGAGATCAAATCAAAATAAATAATATGTATTGGATGAAGTTGGAGTATCGGATGTTCTACTTTTGCTTTGATGATCAAATATTTATAACATATATTAACTATATTTATTATTATTGTGTTCTCTTTTTTTTACCTTTAATTATGTTAATTCTACTAACAGGCAAAGCATAAAAAGAGCATTGCATTATCTGTAAAATGAGTTTTTTTTAATAAACATATGATCACAGTTGAAAAACAATTTTTTTTTTTACACACCTACAACAATTTAAAACAATATTGTGATAAATGTATTGACATTTTGAATTTTCAGGTTCCTCGTTGCGATTACCTTTTATAGAAACTCGGCCCTTCCGTCAAATTTTATCAATCCCTCAATATCCCCGGGATCGAGGTTATTTCTTCATCACTCTTAGGCAGCGGTGAAAGTTAATAAATCTGCGCATTAAATGCCTGATTATCGGAAGAGGTGGGAGTATCAGCGAGGGTAAATAATGAAAGACAGCGTTTGTTTTTTTTTCTGGTTTTTATGTTTTTAATTGTTTAGTTTATAAAAGACTGCATTTACAAGTAGGGTTCAGGGAACTCAAAGTTGACTTCCCTGCCCGTCAGCTTCTTGTACACCGACTGGAAAGTGTCAACCTGAAACATCCAAACAAACCACAAATAAATAAAAAAATAGATCAACGCAGTTTAAAAACTAAGCGAGATAAAAATGTCGAATGTTACTTCCGCATCAGAAAAATGGGTAGTGGTATAATATGGTCATCACAGTTCAATCGAGAAATGCATGATTAATTTTTTTCATCACGAGAGGACAGTAACACTCAGCGTAGATTTAATATCCATTTTAGAATGGCGTTTTGATGGGATCAACGGGAATGACGAGTCGTCAGTAAAAGCAATAAAAATACTGGCACAGAAGTATAATAAATAAAAGATATTTTCTATGTTATTATTGGAAGCAAGAATATATCCCAAAGCCATTTGCTTTAGGCGTTTACCCAAAAAAATAGTGGCGTGCCATGATTTCGGTAAAAATAAGCTAGCTCGAAGGCAGTTCCTCTGCCGGGAGCCCCAAACTGATATCAGTCTAAGTAATAAAGTATCAAGAGGGATGACTTTGAAGTCTGACCTTGTGCTCGATGGTAGTCTGCTGGTTCTTGTCAAGGTGGACCTTGATGTAG
The DNA here is from genome assembly GCA_022113835.1 of Atopsyche davidsoni. Lineage (NCBI taxonomy): Eukaryota > Metazoa > Arthropoda > Insecta > Trichoptera > Hydrobiosidae > Atopsyche > Atopsyche davidsoni. Next base: position 3,866,904 of record JAILWY010000022.1, on the reverse strand, counting down.
CGGGAGCCGTCGAGACGTATGCGCACCCGCTTGCCGACAATCTCAGCGGGGAACACGAGGTCCTCGAGGATGTTGTCGTAGACGGAGGTGAGCGTGCGTGAGTGCGGACGCTTCTGCTTGTAGCCGTTGCGGGACTTGCGCGTAGGCTTGGACAGGATCTTGCGGTCACCGATGAACACCACATGCTTGCCCGAGAACTTCTTCTCCAGCTCCCGCACCAGGCGGATCTGCACCTTTTGGAATGCCTTCAGCTTGGGCATTGGCACGTAGATAATGATTGACTGGAAACAGAGACACACTGTCAATGCATTTACTGTAATACTATCACCTGCCAATATATTATAATAACATCTAATTTTCCAAACAGCTGTATGTTACTTCCGCATCAGAAAAATGGGTAGTGGTATAATATGGTCATCACAGATCAATCGAGAAATGCATGATTTATTTCTTCATCACACGAGGACAGTAACAAGAAAATCAGTTTTATACGGTCTGCAAGTTTATAATAATTTCTGACGATACACAGATGTGTTCTGCTGCATGAATAATTTTCAATTGCAGGTGAAATTTAGAGACCGGTGCATTGAGATGAATAGAGCCTAGTTAATTGATGTAAATGGTGATATTCAAATTTTGGTGCTCGCAATAGTCCGGCACTCTCACCTTCTTATTGTTAAGTTCAATTTCCTTGGCGCGAGTGATGTAGAGCTCCCGGAGCTGCGCCTTCAGGTCGGAGTTGTTCTGTAACTCCACCAGGGCCTGCGAGATGGAGCTCTCGAACACGTCAGGCTCCGTGCCTCCAGCTTTTAATATCTTTGCACCGGCCGACATCTGGAAACACAAAACCTTGTATTAAAAAACATGCTTAAATTTAATTACTGAATGTCTACATTTATTATATCAATACGCCCTATTTTATTTTTCATACCGTTATAAATATTTACTAAAATTGTCAAATGTTACTCATCCGCATCAGAAAAATGGGTAGTGGTATAATATGGTCATCACAGATCAATCAAGAAATGCATGATTTATTTTTTTCATCACGAGAGGACAGTAACATGACATAAATAAAAAAGGTTTTATTGACCTTTTATTTTGCCTTATAACGTTATACTATTTTAAGAGTGTGTAGATTTTGGGAATCGGGCCTGAATTGAAACATGACAAAAAAAAATGTAATAATGTAAACAATAAATGCAACTAAGGTTGGATTGTAATCACACTAATTTCCAATAATGGGAATAAAACTAGCCGAGTCTGTGTATTCTTATCAAAAAGTAAATTAAATTGAGTCACAGGTAGTTTGATTCCACACATATTTGTAAACATGAGAAACAATAAGAAGACTATTTTATTAAGAATTCTAGATCTAAGATTTGGGCTAGGCGAGCTGAACGTAATATAAAAGACGGATATAAATATAAAGACGTGTGTGGAAACATGTTGGTTAGGAAGTGTATATATTATGTTGACAAATAGTCGAGTTGAACAAATATAATAAAGACGTCATAAAGCTTTGTTTAATTCACGTTATCACGAATATATTAATAAAATAAGAGTAAGATGATTTCAGCATGAGTTGGAAATGAATCCGGAGTAGGCGAACAAGCCATGTTGTCAAATTGGAAATTCTGACACTACACTTGCAGATTGTATATTTTAAACACTTTGGTGAAAATAAACTGTTCAAGATTGATAAGCAGCATATTTATACTAAACCTCAGATGATATTCAATAGGATAAACCGCGAGAAATCACAATAAAATACTAATTACAAAGCTGTGTGTTCCTGCAAGGTTATGATACACTTTGGTCAACAGGAAGCGGAAAATACTTAAATATCTTTATTAATAGTACCGTTTGGTTAACTAGTAAGCAGTTCTGATGTATTTGTTAGTGGCAGATGTGTAATTGATGGAGTATTGCAAGTATGAATTGACAATCATGAGCGCATATGAATCTCGGTATGTCAGAGCCGCGAAAATATTCTGCGATTATCTCAACACTTATGGGCCATCGACACTCGAAATTGACGCATTTCGTTGCTAACAAGTCGCACTTTAAAAAATCCACCTGTATTTGCACGATTTTCGGAGCAATATAAACAGATTACACTTAAATAAGTAAAGAAAAAATCTTCATAAACGTGTACCTTGTCAAACTGTCGCAGAAAAGAGGTTAAGAAAGGAGAGACATCTGGAGCCTGAAATGAAAACTAATTTATTGCCATATGAAAAAAATAAATAAACGGAAATTCTAAAGGTATACTTACACCGTATATATCTATTATTTCCGTTTATTTTATTATTTAAAAAAATATCTATAAATAAAAATAATTTCATGTGATCGATATATATATATTAAAAAATCCAATTATATATTTTATATCTTTTTTTACTCCCAAACAATTTTTTTTTTGAGACTGCAGCAAAAATTAAATTAATCACTATAACATGTGCTATATATATTTTTTAAATTTAATTAATCTTGCGATACTTATTCCCGAAATGAAATTTTTTACTAAAAATTTAAAACTAATTTATTTTCTGACTACTGTCATGATACCAAAAAAATATTTGTTACTTGGCAAGTTTTACATACATTTGTTTATAAAAGTAGAAATTAAAATTAATAACATTTACAAACTTCCAAAAAAAATAATGCAGCCTTCATTAATTATTATTACAATATTTAATTTCAGCCTAAAACGTTTTTTTATGCATAAAAAAACTAAAACATCCTCGGCAGACTGGGTTGGGAGTCGAGCATCAACCCTTAAAAGAATGGGTCCCCGCTATTACAAAAATTATGATTTTACCGAAGCTCTACAATCGTTTGCACTAAAAAACTAAAATATTATTCAATATTTTTACAAAAATTACTCGGTGGACTCGATAAAATATTTTAAAACAAACAAAACCATAAGATAAATAAGCTTTTTTTATTGCAGTAAAATAATATTTGGTACATTACTGTATTTATTCCTAGAGAAGTAGCACATATACATTAGTATATTTAAATAAAATATGTATGTAAATAATAGCTTGAAAACGATAATACAATTACACAAGAATTTATAAAATTATACATGAATATATGTCTTTTACTTTTAAATACAATTATGGCAAAAAATAATGTTTTCATCAAGAATGCGTACTACACCAATCGAAAAGAATATAAGCAATAAAATGCAACAATAAAAGCATTTCAACGATGAAAATTGAGCATTGTAACGTAGGCTGGTTTTAATGAGGTTTCAGATGAAGCAGAGGCCATTAATTTTTGACGTCGCAGCATCGATACTTCTGCCGAAAGACGATAAATATTTTCTAAAAGAATCTTTTTATTGAACCAGTTCTCAGCAGCGCCCGATGACGCTCTTGATTAGTCGTCGAACCTGGTTAGACGCGAAAGGAAGTTGAGAGATATAAAACTTAAAACAAAAAAATGAAATACATATAAACCAAGCGAAGTTACCGACACTGCTCTCGATTTATAAAATGGACGTGGAAACGTTTGATATAAATCTTTATTTCTGCCGTGACATATTTATTATTACTTATATTCATTTCCTGAAGTGTTTACATAAAATAAATATCTACGCTACACGGAATGACGGCAAGCAAGAGGTAAACATTTGTAAGCAAAATAGATTTTAATAAAAATTACAAAAGCCAGAAGTATGTATTAACACATCCACTGAGAAAAAAAAGCAGTTTCTTTATGAAAAGACGCGAAGCAGTTGATAAGTACAACGTAGTCGAACTCAACGAAGCTCTTTCTAGCTGCTTTTTATTTTTTTTACTCGACTAGCTTTGCCATTGCAATCTTCTTTTGATAAAAATATTGTAATGGAGTTTCACCGAGTACTCTCTGTCAAAAATCGTTTATCACCGATTCATAATGCAGCATTGTGACGAACCTGTGCTTATAGATCAACAATTTTGGCATCCAATAGTATTAAATGCACTTGCTGAGATATTTCAGTCGGTGAATGCGTTAAACAATTAAAATAAATATCAGGATCTAATCGATAAGAGGAACTGGATTAAAAACTACAACACTAGTTTTAATAATAATTTGGTAACAGCGTCGTATGGCAATATTATCACATAATAAACAATATAATATATCATAAATGGCACATAAGTAGTACATTATATAAAGTCCAAAAGATTAATATACCAATAAGTTTTAGTGCTTGTCAATAAACTCGCGACCGCTCGAACACACGGAGGTTTATAAAAAAGTTGAACTAGTTCATAAACCGCCAAGCATTCGCCAACTATCAATTTATTGACAAACGACAAACATTTGATTTGCAATTACATTCAGTTTCGTTTTACCGATAATGTGCGTATTCAAAAAACTTTCAGTCTGGAATAAGGTTTTTAGGCGCTAAACAGATATTTCTATTCACAAATGATCGATTATACTGCAGAATCAGCAAATTTAGTAATCAACGTTCTCGATGAGGATCTACACGTTTCCTGACAACATTAACGGAGGCTTTGCTCATCTGTACGCGGCAAACTGGATTTCAATGTGGTGTGCTGAATAATATTTTATTTCTATTTCTCGAAGATGAATACAGTACCGGATTAAATTAATCGTAATTCCCAATATTGCAACAAGAATCAACGATAACACCCAAAAGCTTTATTCCATCAGCACGGGAAACTAAAATTCTTCTACTATATATAAATATATATTACAGCGTGTCTGCGAGGCAAATAAATCTTATTTGCCTTGATGTAATAAAAATTTACTATTTTCATAATACAAATGTATAAAAGCACATTTTTATATTATTAACATTGTACTATTTTTTTTATATAATCAATTTACAGGATTCTATTTGGTTGTTTATATTTTTGGTAACAATGTCTCTACGAGTGCAAGACTCCCGTTACACCATAATGTGCTGTTCTTTTCACCTGTTGATGTTGGTTACCAGTTAGCCGATGATAAGTAATAGTGTAACAGGAATCATTTGTAAATGTCCATTTTATTCAGTGGACTTGAATCCGTTGGGATTCTTCTCCTGCCAGCGCCAGGTGTCGGCGCACATGTCGTCCAAAGATTTGTTGGCACGCCAGTCGAGCTCTTTGGCTGCACGGCCTGCGTCCGCATACGACGAGGCGACGTCGCCGTCACGACGGTCTGTCAGAACGTACGGCAGCTTCCGGCCACACGCTCGGCTGAAGGCGGCCACCACCTCCAGCACCGAGTAGCCCTTGCCCGTGCCTTTAAGATATATGAAGTAATTTAGTGAAAATGCTGTGACAAGATGAGATAAAGAATGTCGGACAGAGATCACTCACCAAGATTGACAGCCCTGAAGCCGTTGAAGTCGGGCTTGAGGATGACGTTGAGCGCGCTGACGTGTCCGGCTGCGAGGTCTGCAATGTGAATGTAGTCCCGGACTCCCGTGCCATCAGGGGTATCGTAGTCGAAGCCGTACACCGATAAGTGCGGCCGCTTCCCCACTGCAACCTGTCAAGGTTGTGCAAATATTAAGAGACTACACATTTTTTTCATTTAAATCGTCGAAGGTTTGAGGTCTTAAGGTAGTAGTTGTACCTGGGCTATATACGGCATGAGGTTATTGGGAATGCCAGTGGGGTCTTCTCCGATTTCCCCGGACTCGTGAGCTCCCACAGGGTTGAAATAGCGCAGGGATATCACGCCCCACGCCTGGAAATTAATTATTCAGTGTAAGATAACGACCATGATAATTTCAAGCACAAATTAGAAGCAGAGAGTGTTCTCACAGGGTCACTGGTGCACAGGTCCTTCATGATCTCCTCCACGAAGTACTTGCTCTTGCCGTAGGGGTTGGTGCAGCCCTGCCCCGTGGGGTGGTCCTCGTCCAGCGGGAGGTACTGCGGCGTGCCATACACCGTAGCCGAGGAACTGTACACGATCTTGTACACTCCATGCTTCTTCATCACCTAACAAGAAAGCACTGGTAATCAATAAATAATCAAAAACATGCTCGAATGGAGAATAAAAGCATTGCATTAACAAAATAACACTTTTTTAAATGTAATTACTGAATTATTGTGTTGTCTAATATAGGTCAGAAATATGAAGTTGAAAATATCCGACATATCGGATAACAACATTTAAAGTTACAACCGTAATTGCATACTTAATAATAAAAAAGAAAAATTAAATAAAAAATTGTGTTAATATGTGTATAGTTGGATAATTCATGACATTGAACATTTTATTTAAACAACTGTGTCAACAGACAAAAAAAACAGAACATTTGTAAAATCGGCAGATATTATATATTATTTCATAACCATCAGCCAATTGTTGCACGCAGTACAGTGTCGGGACAGGCAGTGGCGTGCAGTGAACTCTAAATCTGGGCAAGCAATTTTATTCATCGAAGAGATTAAAAAGTTTAGTTGATGTGGAAATCTCTGACCATGTTCAGCCCGTCATGAGATTTAGGAGCCGATGTTTTACGACAAGTGGCACTTAGTAAAAACTTTAGTCTAATAAATCAATTAAATATCACCACGGGTGTATTGTAGTGTACGGTTGTTATTATTACCTCTAGCAGCACGCTGGAGCCCGTGATGTTGTTTTGGTAATACGTGAGCGGGATTTTACACGATTCTCCCACAGCTTTCAACGCAGCAAAGTGGATCACGCAGTCAATCTTGTGCTGAAAACAAAACACTTATATTTAATGAGAATATTAAAGATAGACAAAAACGTTGTCAAGGTCAATGGTACCGTTAAAATGGGATTATTTGAATTTCGATGAAAATTTTAGGTGAAATTGCAGCTTCGTAAAAAAATGCAATGCAGTGTTTTAAAATAAATAATAAAAAATAAAAGTGATTGTATATTTTACTATGAACGGTTTTTAGCGTGCAGAATTACTTACAGATAAATAAAATCACTTTTATTGTTGTATTGTACTGCTTTGCTTTGTACTTTGCCCTTTCAATGTCTGTTTGCACATTAAAAAATATATTGTTTTTCCTACGGCAGCAAAATACATGAAATACATTTCTTGAACGATAACTACTGCTTACGTGTTCGTGTGACATCTCTCTTGTGTCGTCGAAAAAATAAATTACAATAGAATATTCTAACAGATTTGATGGCTGATTTTTTTGGCAAAGATGTTTTTGTACTCAAATCAATGCCATGTTGATGTTTACGAGAAAGGAGTTTCACATGTCGGCACAAATCTTTATTCTACGATCTAGATACATCCAAGTATTGATATGCTGAAAACGAGGAGTCTGTTATAACCAGTCTGTATAGGAGAATGCAAGGGAAGTGCGAAGATCGGAAGAATTTTGCAGTAATTGTAGCAATGCATTGTTGCTTGAATAGATCGCACACCACTGTAACACGTATATACAAAATTCATAGAAATATTCAAAATATGGATTGCTTTATTGACATAGCGAGTAAGATGTCAATAGAATTGACTCACGTTGCTGAAGACACGATCTAGCTGATCACGGTCCTGTATGTCCACTTGGTAGAAGGTGAGCGTTCGCCCAGAGAGGGATTCGGCCCGGCGCAGCGCCTCGGGCAGGTCGGCACGGCGCTCCTTGTGGGCGTTGCAGAGGTTGTCGACGGCCACCACCTGGTAGCCGGCCGTCAGCAGCTCTAGGGCTGAGTGGGAGCCCACGTAGCCTGCGCCGCCCGTCACCAGAATCACAGGGAGAGACATGACGACCTGCTCAACAACAGATTTGCAATGCTGTATTAATAAATGATTATTGTTACACACCAAGGTTATTTTACATGAAAGAAGGAAAAAATATATTTATACTTATAAACTCATTCATTGGCCATGATACTGAAATAAAAAAGCATTAGATGGCCTTGAGATTTTTCAGGTGCTATGCTCATTTCATTTTCATTCGCCGATGATTTCCAGCTCATCCCGTGTATAATAATAGCGGCCGCCAAAAGTTACGAATAAATTCAATAAAAAAGCATGATTAATACAATATAAACATTGAGAATTGATTTAAAGCTCCCAATATCAAATTGATCTGTGCAAATTAAAAACTTTGTATAGAAAAAGCATGCTCACTAAGAATTCAGTCCTCTATGTTATGTCATGTTAAATTTTATTTTATTTAATATCTAAATTAAATTTGATTTATGTAAAAAAACATTTTATATTCAGATACACACCCGTTGTTTTGATTATATCAATCTATATCTGTAATTGTATTTACTGATTGGTTTTTAAGTGAACTGAATTCTTATCTCGGACACTTCAAGAATTTATGCTGTTTAGATGGTTAAAATATATATATTTCTATAATAAATAGCTTCAATAATGTCATACAGCGATGATTATTATCCTCTTTTCCGAGAACATTCACTCGTCTTAAAGAGTTAAATATTTTATACTCTGTAGGTTGTGATAATTTATTTGGACTGTTTATTAAAATAGGTACTGAAGTTTTTTAGAAAATCGAAAGGATTGAACTGAAATGTATTAAAATTTTATATGAAAAACATAATTCTAATAAATATATTGAACCACATGCTGGAGAAGTGATTTTTGGCAGAGATGTTCGTAAAAATATTAGATCAAATAAAAAATATGTATTAACATACTCAGTATAAATATATATAAAGTAATTTGTCTAATTTCCAAGAATGCTTGCTTATTCATAATAAATTAATGCACACGGGAAAGAGTAATAATTATAATTGCCCTATCTATTTAGATACAAATGATTAGTTTATAATATTGTGCAATCAGCATAAAAAAATCTGCATGATATGTTTTCATTTATAGATAAGCGTACAGTTTCTAGAATGATTGCATTCACATTAATATTATATAAAACAGAAATAGTAAAATAATCAGATATTATTTTAGAAATACTGCAAGGTCAAGGCGATATTAAATTTAAATGCAACTATATATATATATATATATATTGTGCGAGTTCAAGACAAAAATAAAAACGTCAGCAAAATTAAATATTAAAAACCCTTTTACATAAAAAAAAAAAAAAATGATAAAAATAAATCATTATACTTTCAAATAGATCAGAGGCTATGTAAATGGCTAAAATATAACTTTATTACTTATTAAAATCGAAACATCTTACCTTCAAGTGCCTTTGAGCGAAACTCTCGCCGGAATGATAGGATTAGCTGCCGTGGCGGTACATTTGTTTACACATAGCGCTAGAAATCACAGCTCGGCGTTTCTTATCTCACATCCATGTTTTTTATGTAGTCGTGTTTTGTTTCGCCGGCCCGATAACCTAATATCTCAACAATTTATAGGTATTATGGCGGATTAATTATTGATTATTCCCTTTCCTGCAGGCATTTCCCCCTCGCCGACGCGAGATCGTCGGTCACGCGTATATTAATATAACTAAATTTAGCCATAGTTTGTAGACGGCGATTTAAAATTTCCTCGTATCGAAATTATTTTTGACGTTTGATAAAGCTTGCCAGTAAGAAAAAATATTATGTCATAAAGACGAGACTACACTGTATTTTAGAAAAATTGATATATTACATTAATAAACAAAAAAAAAAACTACATGCAAGGAAAAAATAAAATTTAATTAAAAATAATATTTTTTATCTGATAGATAATATTTTTGGTTGTTGAACATGAAAAATATAAAGAACCGTATTCTCGCGAATAAAGGCAGTAGAAATAGCATCCTAGATGTAAAGACAAACAAAAAACCTGCCGAGAATATTAAAAGAAGCTTCACCGATCTCATTTAATCAAATGACGATAAAATTGTTCAGATTAATGTCGCAAAAGTGCATTGAATTGAGGGATTGCTCAATACAATGGTAAATGTTTATTTTGATGATTTAATACTTGGCACACTGATGAAATATCAAAGGTTGATAAAAATAAAACATCCAGTCTTTTACAAATAAAAAAATGTATTTCAATAAAGCTTATTTTACTGCTATAACATAAATATATGAAGACAGTCAAATATCTTTCATTAACAAATTGAAAATCATCATAGTAAAATATCGTAAAACTATAAACCTAGGGAGAGTTCAGAGCTGGGAGAGTGGAGGAATCTGCAGAGTGAGACTCGAGGAGCCCGAGGGGTGACCGGGGGCTGCCACGAGTCAAAATACACCATCGTACTTCACGGACCCGGACTTCAGGGATATGGAGATTACTAAAATATCTATCATCTAAGAAACGACAACTATTTCAACTGTATAAATTAATCACCGTTTCCAATGGCTATCGTCATTTTCAGATAATGAAAGCGCATCCATAGACTGTGGAGTAACTGTTGGTAGCCTCGCAGGAAGGTCAGATACTCCAGAAAATTACCGAAAACCGACGAGTGGTTAAAAAAGTAGTTTGACAAAGTTATTTGATCAATTGCAATCGTGCTCTACAATTGTTTTGTGTCATATATTTGTAAAATAAAATATTATAGATAGTAATTACATTCTTTATAGTAATGTCGTTTCTACAACAATATTGAAATAACTATATATATCTATATATGATGCAAGGAGTGATCCGCATCTGTCCGAGTCATTTGTAAATATAAAATAAAAAAATCTCTTCCTCATACAGATCGAATGTGTTATAAAAGTTAAAAATATCCACAATCTTTTCCTTTTTAGAAACCGACTTCTAATATCCATCCGAGGCACACGCACGTCAGTGCCGAGGACTCCTTCCTCGGTTGCAGCTCAGGCGAGCGGTACGGCCGGGAAGGAATCGTTTCATTAGCTGCCGTATATGAATTATCGAGTTCTCATACTAGAAGTGGATTCATTCTGGCAAGCGACAGGTCGTAGATACTTTCACACTAGAAAAAATGCTCACCTTGATTTTATAAAATCTCGCTACAGTAATTGTGTGAACAACCTTGTACATTATTTAAAAATTAGAAAGTACACGGGGTCGTCAACTTTTAACGCTTTAAAAATATTAATTCAAAAATCTTTCGCAGGCACGGCGGCCGGCGCGCTTGCTACGCATCTGACAGTCTATAAGCTTATCTTCACTCGTTGCCGAGGACATCGACGCTTGCTAAAAGCTTATAAACGCTTTGGACTGCATAAATAAGTTTGCTTAAGATTTGATTATTTTTAGTTTAATTTCTACATAGTGAAAATCTTCAATGTAAACGAAACGTAACTGGTAAATTATATAGTCTTTTTTTTTTAAATATATACAAAATGAAGAATTTATTTTATAAAAGAAACAATATTCAACGAAAATGTCAATTTAAAATTTGAAAACGAAAGTTCTAAAGATTCAATCCACATTGGTATTAATTTTATTTATAAAACACAGAAATATATAAAATTGATCTGTGACCTTCACGTTAAGTAAGGTTAGTGTGCATCGATGCCGAGGGCATTTTGGTGGAAGTTTGCGGCGTGAAGGTTGCGGCAGCGGCAATAGAAGTGTCAGATGCGATCGCAGCCCTACTCTATATATTGTTCTTTCATGAAAATGCATTACTTTAAAATAGTTTAATATTACATATCTCACTTTTTACACGACGATGAAAACACTATAGAAGGCATCTTCCTTGTTGACAATCATAAGGGCAACAATTGGCGACATTAACGTAAAGATACTAAAACATACCGAGAATCACGCATACACTGCACGTCTGTTATCACCTATGGGAGCACAGGTTATATTGCTTGCGTGCAGTACATTACAAGCAGGCTTAGGATGAGATATGCTGTTGCCGCCTGCACTGTGGACATTGATTGTCAATTAAAGAATATCATTAATATAAATGGGTAGGAGGTTACAGTTGAGAACGGGTCCGATATCCCGAGTGTGAGAAAAGCAATAAAATGATTTTGCACGTCACAGACTTACATATTTCTAACCGATCTGAAACAATGACTAACGATTCATACTACAGATAACGATGGGTAGCCGTTAGCCGCCCGGCCGACAGGATTGAATAATTTTTCGATATATTCAAGACACTCAGCGATATAGTCGGAGCGAAGGTTTGAACGTGCAGGGTTCATACAGGAGATAATGACGAAGGCGTCGGCAATAGTTGAATGTCACTGGCCATCGGTCGCTCAATCGACAGGAGCCGGGTTGCTTTTGAATTTCCATAAAGGAAGAAACAGCAAGTCGTTTCTCTAAACTGTTGGAATATACAAAACAGAAAGCGGCAACCTTATTAAAAAGCGGACGACACAGAAGTTCCTCCCCCCTTTTTATTTCTCATCCGTATCAGAAAACGATTAGTATACTACTTTATTAGTAGGTGTGACAGCTCCATTGGCCTTGAATTTCGATAAACAGCTATCGAAGAGTTCCAATTACATATAGCTAAGAGATAATTCTGCAATCAATAGTAAGTGATTGCAAAGATTCATTTAAATAACAAGTAAAATTGTATTTTTAATATTGTAACTAGGCACATGTATTCCGTCAACGTCGGTGATCACACAGAGCACTCATTTAAAATATTGCTTCACTTCTCATATTTCATATATTCAACATAGATCCTTATAAAACCTTTTAAGTAATATGATAATTTGTTTAGAAAATATTTTTCACCATCGGTAGTATCTACGGTACAACTTGTCCTACTCATTCTTTGACCGTTAAATTGTTTTTTTAAAGGGTCTTGCAGACTGGCGAGTCGAATTTGATAGACTAGAAACGCCTGTTGATTCCAACGCAGCTAGGTCCGCTCGGGCTTGTTTCGACCGCTCGGCCGGCAAGGGTGCCCCCGTGTAGAATGTAAGGGGAATTAAAACGTGAAGGAATGTCCAATGTTAGTATAAATACTTGATTGCTTGCTGCGCTATCGTACTATATGTCTGTCTTACACGGATTATACACTAATAGAGATATGTCGCTAAAAACATATTAAGCAATAAAAAATGTTATGAGACGTTTTGGATACCAGGTGTGGAAAATACGTGGTGCACTTCAATAGATGAAGACAGACTGTGAATATATCAATACTCTAAAACCCAAGGTACAATCGAACTATGCAATGGAGGCGTCAGAATGCAGCCCGGTATCCAGATGCGTAGAAGCCACCCAAAGTCTAGTTTTAATAGTCAATAATGAAGATAAGCATGAACTATATCTATATCAGTGTATAACTTAGGGTTTAGTTTTTGGGGCAGATAAAGTGAAATCGACACAGAATGGTGATTTCTGATGCATACAATCGCGGAATATACACTTTTGAAGTTCAACAGGGAACACGGGGCAGACTAACGTCTATATTGAATTTTACACAAAGAAATCGATTTATACAACACATCGTGCTCTTTGATTTTGCATTAAGAATAAACTTAAAGATAAAATTGATTTTAAAAAAAAAAAAAAATAGTCAAAACTAGATTATAACATAGGATATATATAAAAATGGTGATTTTAACGCGAGAAAAAATAATTAAAAAGAGTATATAATATAATTTTTATATATTCTTAATTAGCTATAAATGCCTTAAAAAAGAAATATGTATTTTTGTATAGGTACTCTTTTTATCAAAAATTTCATAAAATATCGCAGATTTTGACAATGGGCGCTGTCGTAGATTAAAAAATAATAAAAAAAAAAAAACAATTTTCAAAAACTGCACGATATTCCATTGAAATCTGATAAAAAAAAACACATCTCCTAATCAATTTCAACCCCAGACGATAAAAAATAAAATAAAAAATAATTTGTAACGGCCAGACGCTTTGGATAACGTTAAAAATAATAAGAGCCACGCGGGGATGGAGGGAGCGGGGGCGACCTCACCAAACTCACAACCACTACTAGTAGCACTCGCTATCGTCGGGAAAACGAGACGACGCCACCGTTCGACAGTCACTTTATAATTCATAAGAATATCCATTCTTGTACAGTTCCACAAAAGACTTTTACACTAATTAAATATGCGAATACATACTTAAAATATCAATTGCAGCGATAACCAAAATTATATAAATCTTTAAGGAAATACAGCATCACAAGGAGAAAGCTCTCATGCGGTATACGCAGGTAATTCCGAGAGGTGTGTCATCAGTGCTGATGTTTTTTTTTAATGGATGTTCGCATATATAAAAAGTTAAAAAATTATTGCAAGTTTTTTGTCAAAATGCACAGTAGCGGATATTCCAAAGTACTAATATTAACTGGCCGGTAAGGATGTCGAACGAGTAATTATTAGGGCGAGGTATTGTATGTACAAATCGTTCCGTTAGCTTGACAAGGTCCCATTTGGACATGAGCATTTTGAGATCTAAGGTTTCCGAGCGCTGTATGGGTTCATGAAAAATGATTGGTAATTAAATGCTTGTTAAGAATATATTTTTAATAATCAATTCAATAACCGCATAAATTTAGCAAACAAGGTAAAACTGATGTTAAATTGTTTGTTCTCACAAAAGAGAGTGTTTTCATTTCAGTCATGAAAAATGAAACCTTTTACAAAATATATTTGATTTTAGCGCAAAATGTTTAATGGAACCCTCAATGAACTAACTTCCCACGATACGTAACAGAAGTTATTTATAAGCAACACTACTTGCAATATGCCAGGATCTTAAAGATGGCGTTTTGCATGTTGTGAATACGGACCGCCCTGATTGACGGCACCGTCGAGAAGTGCAGTTGTGAATTTGGTTTGGTGTGAAGATGCCACGGGCGGGAGCACGCCCGCGCGGCCTGGTGTTGGTTATTGCTGGCAATGGATGCTGTGGGGTTCGGTGAGATGTGGTTAGCCCTCGCGCTTGACGGCGGGGAGGGGTGGAGGCTCGGCGAGCCCCTTGACCTTGAGACGTGCGGCGGTCTTTAGGAAGGCGGGCAACTGTTCCTGCGAGACGTTGACTTCGCCGGCATACATAAACTCCAAGATGGCCTGCAGGTGCAGGTAGGACACGTCCTTCAGGATGATAATTGGATGCTTTGATGGATTCTCCTGGAATTTCAGAATAACAAATTACATTTGTATCACTGGCACAAAATTAAAAATGTCAAGTTGGCTTGGCTTGATATGAGCCAGACATATTTTTCCAAAAGTCCTGAGAGGTGTACGAGGTAGGCAAATCCATAACGATAGACTTGGAGCTCGAAATGCTCCAAGGAAGTTTAGAGGACCCTACAGATTCTTTCCTCGGAGGAGACGAAGACCAGCACAAAAGTTAGCAATGATATTGAAGATATGGGAATAAAATGAGTTCTTTATACCTCTAATAAGCTTTTGAAGTAGGGACTGCATGCGGAGAGGACCATTTTGTGCGCTTTGCATGTCTGGCCTTCACACGCTAACGTTACCTGAAACGCAAAACCAAAAAATTTATATTATACAAGTCTTAAGACACAATCCCGAAGGGGGAGATTTATCGCCGTTTTTAAGTCAAATGTGAGCATCGCAATCGTTAAAAGATTTGTTTTTTTTACAATATCTTTGTCTAAGACGCCAGCAAGAAACTGGTTTTAAATAAAGCAAGCGAAAAAAGTATTATTTCTAACATTTTATATATAGAGGCTGTACTTACGTCTGTAAAGCTTTTTTCATCCCTAAGGTGCCTGAAGGAGGTCACCATATTTGTTTGAAAGTCATTCCACTTCAAGAAAAATTGCTGGTCACCCATTTTGGTACTTGTCTATTTATATCTAGTATTGTCTATAGTAGATACTGGCACGAGCCTGGAACAGAAAAATGGACAAATAAGCAAATGTACTAGTATATATTATATAATACAATATGTATTAAAGTGGTTGGATCACACACGAATTGACGATGATGAATTATATCATTGTAGCCGTATCACTGAGAATTCTAATATTTATTTACAAGTGTGAAAATGATGCACCTAGAAGCTAGATAGATATTGAATATGCCAGGCCACACTAGCAGGGAGGTGTGGGTCCAAATCATGTTAAAAAAAAAGAAGTATTTGAGGATTTTACACGTGAAGAGAACTTCTTTCAGGCAGATTCAAAATCAATAAATGTATCAAAGAGTTCTTACGTAGTGAGTTCTGAATGTCGCAATTACGCCTTGGATTTGTGGTCGTACCAACGAAGTCGTTTTATGTGGCAGAAAACAAAATTGACATCAGATGACCGAGCGAGTTGTCCGAAATCAATAGAACTTAATTTTTTTAAAATTTATTTTCTCTATAAAGCGTTTAATTTTAGGGATAAAACTATTACTGAGCCACTCGATGAAATGTGTATTGTCACACAGGTTTTCTTGTATGCAATCCAAGAAAGCAATCTACTGAGATCTACCTACGCATTTCATAATTCTTTGCTTAATTAACAGTTTCACCATACAGTCTTCTGAAGAATTCTTTCACAAAGTAACCGTTTATATTTTTACCAATACATGTGTCGATTTGAGAATATCTTCAAGTGAAATGATATGCCCAAGGCCACATCTTTGGTTATTTCAGCTTTTTGGCTAAGCCAATTCAGTATGAGAAATTACATAATATTTGACTGGTGTATCCGCAATTATTATTAGGTTTTTTATTTGGAAAGATTTTCATAATTTTTACATTGACCACGTATTATTGCTCTGCGATAATATATGATAATTTGCAAACATCCTCTGAGGCAATGTTAATTCTCAGCTGGATAATCTTGATATAAATGCATATTACTTGTGTACTGTATCTGTAGCATTGACAGTAATAATCAATGCAATGAAGGCCGTGTGCCTCACGTGCTTCTGTTGTCCGACTTTCTTTCACATAATGATTTAATTTGGAAATCACTGTTTTATTGAGTAAATATTAATCAATTAACTCATTTTTGCCGATTCAATCTAATAAATAGTTTGAGGTTTTAATTTATATTTTAGCATCGATGGGATATACAAAATAGTACACGTTGATGTCGTTCTCGCACGATTGACAAATATTATAACAATTATGATAAAAGTGTAATATTATTTGATCCATTAAAGCTTATACATAGTTTTATCGTAGTGTTTGTACAAATGTAAGTTTTTTTTTTGGGTTATCAATTTTATATTAAATATGCGATTCTGCGATTCTTAGGTGAAATTAGAGGTTATGAGGATGTATCAGCAGTTAAAATAACGATTTAAAGTGGCTTTTTTGTAGTAAATGTTGAAAAAGATTATTTTTTTATTACAATACAAATCACAACTTAAGTGGAATATTGTGTAATTGTTAATAATCAAACGTACTTAATTAAGTGTATTTAGGTTAAAAATTTACCAGTGGTTCGTTACGATGTGACTAAGATGGATTTTACATTAAATATACGCACAGTATCGCAATATTATAGAAAGTTGATTAGCCAACAATATAACCTAAAATACATTTTCCGGTGGCGAAAGCATCCGAGGGACTTTCGATTACCATGGCAACGAGAAAAAGGGGACACCGTCTCGCGTCCTGGGACCATCTAAAGTCTGAATTAATCACGTTTCTCGGTGCACACGACCAGCACAGGATTATGTCATACGAAAAAAAATGCGACTCGGAGGTGCATTTGATGCAAGTGACAACCGATATGTCAATCTTTACGGAAAAAATCGCGTAAATACGCCGTCTCGCAGGTGTTTCAAGCCGGGTTTTCGACGGCGAGCCGTCCGCATTTATCGGGCACCGCACTAGGCGAGCTCGCCATTTTCACCCTCAATGCATTTATATTTTAAAACTAATGGTAAAGTGCATCGCAACCCTTCAACTATAACTACACAAAGTTGCCGAAATTGATACGCCGACAGTATCGAAAGCTCGCGCAATCGAGCAACACAGCGTGCGTACATATTTAAAGCAGCGTACCTTGTTTGCGTTGCAATGTTTATTTCTTGGATATTTTCTTGAAAATCAACAAATTTTAATAAGAAATTGACACTCTGGTCGTCCCGTCCATGATCCGAAGTAAACCGCAGATAATAAATGTTCAATTGACTTTGTATACATGCGTTTGTCTCTGTCTCACCCGCATCCCGTGGCGTTAGTTAGACAGAGACGGGTGTATGAATATCACGGCTGTGTATTGGCTGGGCAGTGCGCAGGTCAAACAATATGGCGTTTTGGTAGGCCCGCTATATTTAAAAACCATTTTTTTATTAAATATAATTTATTGTGATCCGTGTATATATTTATAATAAATTAACTCATAAACACCTTCAAAATTACTAAAAAAATATATAAAATATTATTAAATATAATACGCGCTTCATTGCTTCATTATTTTCGAAACATTAATTGCAACTTACCTACAAATGCAAATGTTACAAAACGATGGCTCCGTCAAGCAAATGTGTATCTGTTTTAATGTTTTTGTCGCATTAACACGTATTTAATCCATTTTTTATAAATCAATTAAAATTGTGATTTACAAGCAGAAACCAATCCAAATTAAGTTTTGTTTAAATGTTTTAGGATATACAGGTTTTGGTAAACTAGGTTTTGTATATAATAAACTCATTGCTGAGCATCGCTTTTATATTAAAAAAAAAATTTAAAAATTAATACATAATAATTTATTTTGTGAGTATTTTATTTTGTAAAATGTAAAGCCTTATTTTAATGATTAAATTTTTTTTGTTTGTATGTGTTTTCGCCTTTCAAGGCGTCAAGACACAATCTCATTTTTTATTTTTGAATCACTGTAATATGTTTAAAATTTAAAATTGTTTATGTATTTTTAATGTATGCGTGTATATATTTTTAAGTAAATCAGTAAATAAATACGAATGGAATAATTACAGCATTTATTATATATCACATTTAATAACATGCGCACAGAGTAGAATCGTACAAATATAAATTTATTTGACATTATCAACAGTTTCATATACTTATAAATATCTAAAACATTTTGCACTCAGTCCACTAATAGTTATTACAAAAGGTAAGAAATACACAGATATGATATTTCTGAGACGTTTTCAATAGTTAATGATATTATTAATATCATCATATAGACCTTACAAGGAAATCTAATGACTTTGTCATTGCTTAGTGAAAAAAATGGCAGCGATCATGTACAACTTGAAAATATAAAGTTTTAGGTCAATATTGATAGGATAGAAGATGCCGTCCCTATCTGGAGACATTACATATTACAAAGATAGTTTACGTACAAAATCTATTCCTAGAAGTCTTCCATGTAATAGTAGATATAAACATAAAAATACATTGATAATTTATCTTTTTAGTACTAAATAAAATTTTTCCATATACACGCCTGAACATCCAACACATCCGAAATTTATGCGAGTGCATCAAATATATTAAAATGAGCTTGTGCGAATTGTGTGCACATCCCTAGCTGCTGGATCTCTCCGAGGCGAACAGCCCGTTAATGCCCGCCACAGTTCTCGTAGATCACTGTGGAAAAAAATGACCTATACGAAACCAGAATTTTCAACGTTTCAAAATGTATATTTTTAAGACCGTTATATTTTAACATATGAAAATTAATACAGTTATAAAAGGATAAAATCGTAGGGAGTAAAAATTTATATAATATTTAAATACACAGTAGAAATTTTATATATTTTCATTAGTAGATATATTACTTATATTATCATTTTCAAGTGATACAAATGATTTTTAAAGCCATTTTCAGTAGGCAATATTAATACATACATCCATTATATTGTATATATAAAAAGATCTACATACATACACAGTGTAAATAGCTATACTATATATATATATATATATATTAAATCTAAAAATAATAGTCATATACAAGTCATAAATGTTTGTATAAGATGTTAGATACGACTACAAGAAATATATTATGGTAGGCATAATTCTAACATGTATTTCTATTTTACAAAATAAACACTGTCTTATAAAACATAGATGATTTATTTTATAATGTTTATACAAAACAATGAATCAAGTTAGATAGTTAACTATTTAGATAGTCAGAAAATCAAAACACAACTGAATCTAAAAACTTTTAATAACGGTTCAAGATCTTTATATAGATTTTTTTTTCGTTCAGTTCGTTTGCGAAAAAAGTCTTTGGATAAGTTTGTATCTTACTTTGTCAAATCTAAACTGACAAAACTGATTCAGAATGTCTGCAATTTTGTTCGCTCAAGGGTTAAGATATCCAAAATTTTCAGAAAAATCACGGATAAATATTTTAGCGATTCGTTTTTGAAGAAAACGCCATTTTACGATACGATATGAGTTGCACGTCTTATCTGAAAACCAGACAAGAATATTTTGACGATCAGTATAAAACGTTGTCTTCTTCTCCAAGTGCCTCTCCTCAAAGGAGGTTGGTGACCATTTTGCTGAACATCTGTCTGTTTATGGTTTTCTTAGGGAGGATGGCGTGGTCCCCGGGTCCTTCTACCCTGCAGTTTTATATTCGAAGGAGAGATCTGCGTATTGCTGCTGCCCAATAACAATATCATCTAAACCTTTCCAACATCCTTCCGCAATCATTCCAAGTCTACTGCTCAATTACCGATCTTTCATACACGCTCAGGGCACAGAATGTCAGCCATGCACCAAAAATGCTATCGAACAACGTTCTAACAAAACAAAGTGCTCTTTGTAAGCCAAGAATACTTCCAAATCCTTACTTGCATGTAACGATTCTTATTCATGGTTAGTCAAGAATGTGTCGTGTTAATGTGTCGTAAACAGAAAAATCTCGTCGTTTCACGTGTGAATCGATTACCTATAATATAGTGAATACTTTGAAGTATTTAAAGCCTTCAAAATCAGTATTTAAAGCCTTCGTGCATTTGCAGAAAACGTCATCCAGCTAATGAGGGATATGTCCAAAAAAAATTATATTTATATATAAACTGTTTTTCTCAGATGAAATGCAACTTTTACGCAAACTATATAAAAAGTATCACTACGCAATTTGATAGACTTTCCCTCCAAGCATTTTTAAAATGATTATTTTCACTTTTAAATGCCACGTTTATTTTATAGAAA
Organism: Atopsyche davidsoni; assembly: GCA_022113835.1. Lineage (NCBI taxonomy): Eukaryota > Metazoa > Arthropoda > Insecta > Trichoptera > Hydrobiosidae > Atopsyche > Atopsyche davidsoni. Next base: position 3,845,975 of record JAILWY010000022.1, on the reverse strand, counting down.
CGCTGACCATGTTGAAAATTCCGGTAACGGTTTGTCAACAACTAATTTTTATAAATATTAAAATTTTACACGAAGGGAAAGTGTTTTTCACATGTTTCACTAAAAACAGTCAATGTTTTAAAATAAAAGCGCGAAAAGTTAAAAAAAAAATAGCATACGTAAAGATTTGTTTCTAAAAATATTAAACTATATATGGTCTGTGTGGCTTCAGATTATTATAAAGTTAAAATTGTTTCATCAAATAACCCTTCCAGACATAATTATTACAAGTAGTCTAAAATCTTTTCCACTACCTTCATACATGAAAATTGTGGCAAGTTATCAAGCTCGAAGGGACCATCATTCAGCAGTGGATAAAACACCTTTTTACAATATACATCTAGGTTTTTTTTTTTTAAATAATGTGATTACCAAAGAAAGCGAGTAATTTTATTTAAATATATTTTTATAATTTAATTTCAATAAACCGTAAAAGTATAGTTTAGCTTTGTACATTATGTGCCGTGGACTGCAATTATTCTCCATAAGAAAACCATGAACAAGCATAGAGATATGTTCAGTGAGATGGTCACCTCACATGATAAGAGGCACCCGAAGAAGAAGAATTGTACTAAACTCGATCACAACCCTACGTATGTATATAAAAGGTCTCTTTTGCTTGCAATCTTTATAAATTGATTATCTTGAAACTTTGAGTTGATTAGTGTATTATATAAATAATAATAATTGCACTATAGATTTGTATCGGGATATATTTGTTTCGCTATAGTAATGAGTATTATATATAAGGCTGGCCCAGGATAGAAATATATTTTACGATAAGAGGCACACGAAGAAGAAGAAGTGTCAAATTCGTAGAAAAACATCACAAAGCTTTCCGTCGAGAATCACAAGTAATAAATTATTTTCGCCGGATTGACAGATCCGCCGTCGCCCCAAAACCAAAAACAATTAAGCAAATTCACCGGAGAATCGATATCTCTATGGTACTTCTCCCGGATTCCCCCTCGAAACTTTTTGTGTGTTGCCATATCGATTACGCTATCGGCTCAATGTTGCCGTCGCGGAAAATGTTTTATTTTTAATTTCGTTTAATGTTTCGCTTCGTTCGGGATCGCAGGAACCAATTATGGTGAAAAATGAGAATGTCGTATTTATAGATTTTTTTAATGTAAAAAAAAATAATAACCTAACCTAACCACAACAGAAAAAATATTGTTTGCTCTCGCTATTAAAAATTCGTAATACAGAGTATTGTTAAAAAAATAAGCTTTATTAATACTTCTAATGCTTTTGCATATATAGATCGAAAGACTTTATATTCTGTACTTTTAGTTTTCACCTTTTAAAAGTTTAATAATTACAAAATTGAAAATTATTAACACTAAAAATAAAACGAAATATTATATTTAATACAATAAGTAAAAAGTGAAATCAATATTTTTTTAATGACGCTGAAAGAAAGTTATACTTTTTGTAAAATTATTAATTTTGATGTGTATATTTCTCCATAGTGGAAACGCATTTCCTAATTAACAATAATTTATGTGCGTCTTTAATGCAAGTTCTCATGTAAAGTCATTGCAGTCTATATCTGTCTTTTAAGTCTATAAAAGTCAGCTAAATAAAAAAGAGTTGAGTGCAATAGACAAATAATTTCAAGCTGAAGTTAGGGTTGCGGATTTATCTAAATATAATATATATAAAAAATATAAATATTCAATTAGGGTCATTTTTAATATCAAGCAAAGAAATATTACTGATAAATATTAAAATAAATAAATATTTAATAAAACAACACGGCTGAATTCCATTTGCATCAATTAGCCATAAAATTAATAAATGGCAACGCTTCTTGCAGGGCGGACTTAAAAAGTTGATTCAACGCACAAAGCTTCTTGTTTTCCTTATCCGCGGGATTATAATAAAGATTATAAAGAAAGCGGAGAGAGTGAAGAATAAAAAAAAAAAAAAACATAATAAATAAAAGCAAACATTCCGGAATGATTTCTTCAGACGGCCGTAAATGAAAAGCCGGTGTTTGAAGATTTATCTCGGGGCATTAAATTCTATTCACCTCCGGGAAGATCTCGTGAAAACAAAAAAAAAAAAAAAAACGTTATTATGAAAGGACCCGCAGGTTTAAAAGGGAAATCCCGGACGTCTGCAAAAATACAGCCTGAAATAAGTAAATAAACAAAACGACTTTTACTCTATTCCTTGAAAGTGTTAAAAAAGTTACACCACCAAAAAAAAAAAAACCCGAAAAATACGCTGAAATATTTTTTCATGTCTTAAAATGATTTCAGTATTATCGGAGAAAGATCTCAAGGACACACCGATAATTTTTTTATAAAATACAATTCAATACAAATACATTTCTGCTACGTTTCTGGTCATTAGCTTAATGAAGCCTCTCAGGGAATTAAGGAAAACCTTCATCAAAGATGACATTTTCTTGATTTGCTTTCCTTCTCTCGGAGTCTGGAGGCAATTTATTTATAATTTTTGTAGAGACTTTTGTCCGAACTTCCTTCTCGGTTAGAGACTTAATACCTCGTCTCTGCTGGTTCAGATTATATACAAATATATATATATATTGACAGAGCACGCGTTTCGGCTACGATTATAACGATAGGTACTATGAAATGCTAATTCAACCCCAAAATAAATAAAAATGCAGATTTACCGAAAACCTGACGATATTTTCTCGGAGTACAATCAATTTGAAATTGAAAAATTGTATTATACATTTTTCGGTTTATATTCATGTAAAACCGTGAATTATTCATTAGTTTCAAGGAATCACACCTCCCCGACGAAATGGGGAAAGTTAGACGCAAAAAATAACATTTTACAGTCACCAGGACTGGCGATATTATCTTTTCAGTTAAATGAGCGTTTCGAGATTTACAAAATATTATTCAGGCTTTCTTTTAAACGAGTTATTGTTAAGAAAGATAACCCCATGACGATGGTAAAATAGTGTAATTACAGCATAGCATACAGCCTTAAATACTAACTGATATTTTTATGCAGATTTTTTTGTTCTCATAACCACCCTGAGCTCTTTTAGGGTGGCATGTATATTTGTCATGGGGTGCTGTCGCACTGGTTTGGCTTATTTCAGGAATGGCGAATGCTTGACCCCATAACTACAAAGCAGAAGGCTTTCACAAATTCAGGTTAAAGCAATTAATCATTTCTGTTAGGCTGGGGCGATTTAGAAAAGTTCTTCGCCATCCGATTAATTAGTTCAATGGGGTCAAAAGTTCAATTGTTTATGGGGTCCTGACCATGAAATTAAAGTGAGAATCGAGACAGATATAACATTGGAAGCTCGCTGAAGATTCACCATGTGCTATGTTGTTTCAGTTCTTATTTATGGAGCTGAGTACTGGACACTAAAAAATCTAGGCGAAGTGAAGCTTTATAGAAGAATACTTGAAATACCATGGATTGACCGAGTCATAATTTAGAGAGTCTTGCACAGAGAGAGAACTCCTGATGATGGTTAAAAAAGCTAATAAATACCAAGTATAGCCATCATCCAGGAAACATTCAAGGAAGGAGAAAGCTATGTCAGGAGTACAGAGGAATTAGAAAGACTGGCTCAAGATAAATATAAACTCAATGAGATGGTCAGCAACCCTTTCTGAGGAGAGGCACTTGGAGAAGAAGTTCAAAGCTATGCAGCACAAGACTTATGTTGCAGAGTTTTAGGAATGTACGAATTTAGATAAAATTATTTTTTGATATTTCCAACTGAAAGACTTTGTTAATTTTTTATGAATTCTTGGCTCAGGGGATGAAGGATTCAGGGGGATGAAAATTTTTACGTATCGTCTATAACCACACATATGTTTAGGATGAAGCAGGTGGGCAAGCTGTAGGAAATATTCAGATATAATTAATTACGACGGTGGCTGTATTTAAGTCAAAAGACAGAAAAATTGCACAAGAGAGAATTTTGATTCTGATAAATCGAAAAAAAATAAAAATATCATTTAAAATAGGCAAGGCTTAAAAAATATAAATACATACGAAAATAAATAATTTTCCTACCAGAAAGCTATTTTCCTGTATATTTATTTACGAATTTCGTTTCAGACGACGCCGGGTTATATATTATGTATTTTTATGATAATTCTAAAAAGGTTATAGCTGCTCAAACATGAATCCTGAAAAAATTGGGAGAATTTCTTAATAAAATATGAGGTCTAGATAGATTCCGGTAAAATTTGAAAAAAAAAAAATACCACTGATGGTGAGATTTAATAATACTTAAAATCGTTAGGTCTTAGATTATACTGAAATGCAAAATATAACTTGGTATTGGAAAGAGTAAAAATAAATATATAGTCAGTGAGAGAGGAAGTTAATTACTGCGTTGTATTTCTTGTGGTTAGTGTAACAACCACCTGTTTTTCAGGTGCCTCTTATCAGAGGAGGTTATTATGGTTTAATGTGGAGAATATGTCTTGAACAGTAATGGGGGGTGGGCCGAAAAGTTTGGGAACCTGTGCGGGCGAAATTTTGATTCACGATGTAAATTGTAATGCATTTCACGTGTCAAGAGTTGCAGTTGGCGTCGGGGGTTGTCAGTAATGGCCGCCTGTTGCCGTATCGACCACCACCCCCGAGGCTCTTGACATTTCAGCCCCCAGATAAGTGACCCCCGAGCTGACCCCTCGCACCAGCCCCCCTCGAGGGTCCGACTCCATCCCCGTCCATCCGAATCACTTAACGTACAGCTCTTTGTATAATGCCAAGTATAATATCTTTGTACTTCGCAGAAGTCCCTTTGGGGCCAACACTGCGATAAAATAAAAAAAAAAGCGTTTTCAGCGAGTGTAGTATTTGTTTTAGTGAGCGTTATTGCGATTGCTGCGAAAATTTTTGGGCCTAGAGTTTCAGGAGTTTCAAGGTTTCAACTCAAGAGCGTGTCATACATCAAATCAATCAATCGAAGCTGTTAGCGAATTATTCCCTAATAAGGTCATTTCACGTAGAGGTAACATCAACTTAGCCCTCTTGACTATTTCGTATGGGGATACCTTAAAAGTAGGGTTTACGAGAATAATCCGATGAACATAACGGAATTGAAACAAAACATCAGGTCAGAAATGGCAGCAATATCGAGGGCTATTAGATTAGAAGAGTGCCAGCAGCGTAACGATCATCACTTGGATAACATCATCTTTTTGAAATAATTTTCCATTTTGTATTTTTATAATCAACAATAAAAAAATACATGATTACAAGTAGTTTTTGTTTTACTGAATTAACAAATACCCGATACTCTGTTTGGACACACTGTATATTGATCTATTAAATAATCCAAGTCCTGTAGTAGTGGACTTGGAATGATTGTTTAGGAATGTATTGTTTCTGTAGCTTGCTGCAGAAGGAGTATCAGATCTAAACGCCAGAGCTTTGTAAGAAAATGATTACATAATGCTATTGGGCAGCAGCAATACGCAGATTTTTTCTTTCAACATGGGAACCGACTATACTATTTTTCCCTTAGAAAACCATGAACACTGGGTCTGCATATATTCAGTGAAATGGTCGCCAACCTCCTCTGAAGAGAGGCACTAATTGAAGAAAAATAAATATTTGGAACAAGGACGTTTTTCCCAAAGCAATAGAATATTTTAAATAAAAAGTATTGTTACAAAAATTAGAAAATAACCGTCGCTATATGTATAGTAAGTAGTGCATTGAATATTGTTGATTCTTCTTGGATATTAGAAAATTGATTTTGAGTCAATCCAAATGTTGAATATACACCAATAATAATTTAAAAAAATCGTTTTCGGTTGTCCATCGCTAATATTGATAGATTAAAGCAAACGCAAACAAAAAATGAATTTATTTGTATGATTGTATCTGAATAGAACGAAGCACGTTTCGTCGAGAAAATAGTAAAAAAAATTGGTTATGAGTACATTTTTTAAGTTGTATATTCCTATTTGCGATGCAAACGAGAAACGCAAACAAATTTGCCTCTGCTGATGGAAACGTTGAAAAAAATGCCGGTGACCGCTTCAGAGCGAAAATTGCAAAAATAAAAATAAAAAAAACTTGTGAAAATTAATCAGGGAAGTCATTACGGCGCGCGGCAGCTCCTGAAAAAAAAAAAACGAAGGAAATTGTTTCAGAGGAGCTGCCTCGGCCACAACTCAAATGAATGGAAGGGAGGAATCTTCAGGACCACCCCCTGAAAAAGCCAGTGAGTAAAAAAATTGGACTATGAATAGTAGAAATCAGTAAAAATGGCTATAAGAAAGATTATCAAGATCTCTGTATAATACAGGGAAGTTAAAAAAATCCTGCTTTTATTATTTTTATAAGTACCAGAGAAGTAGAGGAAATCAATCTTGAGAAATTATTGCGGTACATAAATATCAACACTGTACAATAGCAGATTGTCGAATAACACTGCTTTTATACGATGTAATAAATTATATATTAATTGATACAAAAAAAAAGGTTGACGAGGACTGAAAACTGCGAGACTAACTAAGTAACTTTACACTTGAAAGTTTAGAGCAAGATTGCGTATATAAATATAAACTATTTAATAATTTATGCACATTCAAAAAAAAATTTATATGTGTGTGATAGCATCAAAACGCTTTAAAGGCACGGATAAATAATATTTTAAATAAAAAAAATTGATTATAGTAATATCCAGCGTACATAACGTGTATTTTCAATATATCGAAAGGTGAGAGGGGGATGGGGCGCGGGACCTTGAAGGGGTAGTTCTCCGTTAATAAACGACTTCCACTGACTGGCGTGGCCTTTAAAAGTCACCCGCGAGATGGACGCCCCGCGCACAACAAGGTGGCACACTGATTAATCACCTGACAGTTGTCTCGTCAACCTCACGCAAGGTTACACACCTTGCGGTTCGAAATATTCATTTACTGACGTGGGAATAAGCGAGGTTGGGTTTGCGTGTAAGTACAGGTTATGTCGAATTGCCTGAAATTAAAAAAAAACCCTTTCAAAAGTTAACCCTTTACGAAGCTGTTATTTTGAGTACTAGAAATGTAGCCCGTCACAGAATGACGTATTCGATGAACGATGCAATAGTGTTTGAACATATGTTTGGCTGAATACTTGAATAGCTGGGTACTCGAATTTTAAGAAGACGCTGCTGACATTTGTGTCACATTTCGTGTCACAAACAACGCGTCACTTTCACTGACTGTTCTTTATTTGAAAAATTCTAAATTTGAAATTCTCACGGTGAACAACAGAATCCTATGATTTGTACATATTGAAACTCGCTAAAGCATATTTTATAGTTTTATTAAATTAGTTTATGAATGAAAATATTATCCTATCGTCTTGAAATTCGGCACATAGCTGCGGAAAAATTTACTTAACTTATGTGCAAAAAATCAGCGTTGTATCTTTTAAGATATTCTATAGAGAACCAAAAATCGAAACATACATACACACGCACACACAATGGCTATTATTATAGTAGATTATAGAGTTAGGCTATGAAAATATTTTTTTCAGCCAAAGTGCCATGTACAATGGTATTTCGTAATATTCAGTATTGACATAGTATTAAATGCCTTTATAATAAAAAATATTGAATTTGTACTACAGTAAGGAATGTTTGTAATCACCAAGAATTCATCTAGCAACTAGGTACATAGGTTTCGTTTCAATTTTGAAGCTTTTCTGTATGGGTTGAAAACGCGGATTTATTAAATATCTAATGATAATCATTGTTCAGTTTCGGTTTCACACATGCGTACAACGATTAAAATTCTCGTTAGTTAGTACGGCGCTACACCTTGAGAGCCAAGAGCACAATGCAAAATGCTGATTAAGGGGCTCTCTCCAAAACCGATGTTTTTTGAAAATATTTTGCGAAAAATTTACTGCACCAATAAAAAAAATTTAAATGTAGAAAGTTATATAATTTTTTCTTCTATATAAAAAAAATTGAATTTAAATTTAAATAAAAAAAAATTGATCCTTAAATGCTTAGGGTACTTGGACCGTGAGTTTTTATGATCTCAAAAATGCCTAAACTTCACTCAGGAAAACGCATATTTCTTATATTAAAAGAACATTTATAAAAAATAAAATTATGTAAGAGAAGAAATTAACCTAACTTTCTGCACTTAATTTTTTTTTATTAGTGCAGCAGATTTTTCGCAGCATATTTTCAAAAAGCATGGATTATGGAGAGAGCCCCCTTAGAGTTTTAATGATCTCAAAAAAGCCTAAACTTCACTTGGGAAAACGCATATTTATAATATTAAAAGTGAATAAATAAAAATTAAAGTATTTTTTTATATAAAAAAAGGGATGTATCAAACTTTTTGCATTAATTTTTTTTTGATTGGTGCAGTAAATGTTTCGCAAAATATTTTCAAAAAAACGTCGATTTTGCACTTGGACGATAAGCATCGGGATGGCAATTACTACCGCAATGAACGAAGTTTGAAAGCGTCTTATCTTGAGTGTTTCTTTATCGAGCTACCGGTTAGTTGTGCTGGGGGGAGGGGGGGGTTAGGTTAGGTTAGGTTAGGTTTCACGGCAAATCAGCCTGGGACGCAGTCACGGACTTCTACGAGAAGGTCCAACGCAGAAAGGAAGATCTGGAGAGGGCTCGACAAGTGAGCCCCTCCCGAGGAGTGAGCCGAGGAGGCGAAACCTCTCCCCCGGCAGACTAGAAGAAAGTCCTTGGAGGACATGGGAGCTTTGGAGCAGAGTTTTTTTTTTTTACAGGAGTTGAGTTGAGTTGAGTTTACAGGACGTGGAGGTTCTCGCAGGACTTGGCTCGGCAGAAGCGGTGCAGCAGGGAGCGAGCTGCCCCGGGGGGCGCGGGGGGCCCAGCCGCCCCCCCCCTCAGGCGGACCTGCTTCAGCACCCCAACCAGCAGCTCGTCCACGTTGTGCTGGATCCCACTGGACGTCTCGATGAACTTGCAGTCGCGGGACGTGGCCAGCGACTTGCCCTCTGCGGCACAAACGGAAATTATCAACACACGTGGAAATTTTTATCGGTGACTGGTTTCGACCTGAGTGAGGATTTTAAAACTGTCGCCAACACCCAGAGGAGGTTGGCGACCATTTCATTTCCCTACATAGCATGATTAAATAATCTTTTCGTTACACAGCTATGGCGTTTAGATCTGATACTCAAGACAGCTACTATGCGAAGAATCGAGAAATCCTTAAAACTTGAGTCTTGCACATAATGACGTTGGTAAAGTCTATTTTGGCCACATTTTTCATAGCAGTAAGTATAGCATCCTCCAGCTGATTGCCCAAGGAAGTATAGAAAGGAAAAGGCTGGAGGTCGAATGCGTGAGACTGGCCCAGGAAATGGTCACCAACTTCTTATGAGATATCAGGATAGAAATATGCTCATTGATATGGTAACAAGCCCCCTCTAAGGAGAGGCTTTTCATGTATACAATTGATGTGGTATTGATATTCTCTCCTAGTTATGATGGGTTTCTAGAGCCGACTGCATTTATAGGATGGGGTTTTAATGGGTGTTGGGGCTGACCGTTGGTGGAGATGGCCCTGGCGCGAGCCAGGTCGGCCTTGTTGCCCACGACTATGACGCTCTTCTCCTTGGTGTAGTTCTGACGCCACAGGTAGTTGAGCAGCTCCTGTGCGTGGGTGAAGGAAGAGCGTGCCGTCACGCTGTAGACCACCACGCAGGCATGGGGTTCGTATGTCGACAAAGAGTTCTCGACCTAAAAAAACAAAAAGAAAAAACCATAAATATTAAAATGTCGACGAGTCAAAACTTGGCTTCATGCACGTAAGCATAGTTTTGTATTCATATATATCAAAAAAAATATCCTTGAAGATGGCCCAGTACCGAGACCGAAACGTGGAAACTTAAAATTCAACGCGGCACAACCTCAAAACCTTGAGTAGTATAGCGAAAAAAATATTGGATGATTATATCGTAAGCCTCTTTTCAATAGAGCAGAATCGAATGTAAAGAAGGAGATCTCGCTCAAAGGGCTTCGGCTCCTGTTGCTTTTCATTAAAAAAATAACCTCCACCATGGCATGGGGAAACGTAATCTTCTAAGCGGAAAAAATACCTTTGATGTATCCAAAAAAAAAATGGCGTAAGCCGTATTGTTGTCCCGTTTTAGGAAAATTCGTATTGACATGTGAGATATATTTTCTCCTCGGCCACAAGGCACGGGAAACCGTCTGCAATGAAAGCCTCAAAGCACCCTTATTTTCACCTCTAATAAAAACTCGAATTATAGCCAATAAAATTGATTAACATACAAAGCAGATAAGCAGTTCAAAAAAAAAAAAAAAACATGAAACTAGTTGTATTTTTTTGACACAAAACACTAGACACGTTGATCAAGTCTTATGGGGATATTTGGGTCTTTATAATTATTCGTAAGTCAATTATTTGTGAAGATTCTGTTATGGGAAAACGTAATTCACACGTTTTATATGCAAAGTAACTAATTACGAGCCGCAATCTTTGTTGTATTAACAACATAATTTTCTTATCATCGTGTTTGCCGCATACAACATCGTGGATGTAATGCGATTTTATTCCAGCGCGAGCTAAATAAATAACCATAATTCTTCATATTATTTTACACGAGATTCTCGGAAAGCTTGCGAGGGGGTAGAAACAACCCCACATTGCGGGGTCGTGTATATATATACATATTACAACAAAAAACACTTGTTACATCATTTTTACTACATGAGTGCTTAAGACCTACAGATCCTAGTCGACAAAATCAATAATGCAATCCTACAGTTTCCCCATGTATACAAAAAAAAAATAATGGTTGTCATCAGAGTTCATTGATAACTTCAATATCTACACTAACAACAAGTAGTGAAGAGAGTTAAAAAAATTAAATACTTTGCAGCACAATTGAGACAGCACCAAGTGTTATGTCGTCTCGAAGCTTGGACCCTCAAGACAGCTACTGTGGCTGCATAGGAGAATCCTCAAAACACCATGGGTTTACTGCGTCGCAAATGAGATTGCGTTGGTAAAGGTTTTTGGAGATTTTTAGTTACAGTAAGTATGAAGAAGGAGTGGCTCGGATTAGTGAAACCGAGGATAGAAATATGTTCATGAAATGGTCACCAAACTTCCAATGAGGAGAGGCACCCCGAAGAAGTAGATATGAGTGTTCTCTATTATGTTTGGGAGTATTGTCCTAATGGCTATTCACAGCATCACCCACACGTCTTCACGCGTCAGATTCATGCAAATTTTAATATTAACTCTGTCACAAGTCTTTAGTGTTGAAACAAAGGCTGTAGTGCTGCTAATCCAAGCGTGTCGTGTCAACGTAAAAGCCGCTGTAATAATCCATAATTATATGTGTATATAAATATATTTGTGTATATACAGTATGGCTGTGCGTGGCTGCCAATTTGTGCCCTGAGCGTATGTAAAAGATCAGTAACAGAGAAGTGGATTGTTGAGTACCTTGTAGAGGTGTTGTTACTGATGCTGCGGTATCAGATCTATATGCCAGAGCTTTTATTGAATAATGGTATGGACAGCAGTAGTATGGAAAATGCAGCGTCCCGGGGACCATCTACTATAAAAAAAACCATGGAAAAAAAGATATATACAGTGTATATATATAAATATATTTAGCTTTTTCGGAGAGCTTCTTGCTTCTTCTCATAGTCGCGTCGCTTGAAAATGCTTCTTCATCAGGTGTTTAATATATTTATTGTTTAAATAAACCAAACTCGACAATTGAACAAATATATGCCACTGGATGGAAATCTGAACATTATAAACAGGTTATTTTTCTTCTTCGTCTAGTGCCTCTCCTCGTAGGAAGGGTTGGTGATTATTTAATCGAATATATTCCTATCCTGGGCCAGTCTCACTGATTGGGCTATACTTCTTTTTATTTTTTAATTTCATGCATGTCTTCATCAAGTGCTTCTCCTCAGAGGAGATTTTTATAAGGGGAAAAAGTGTGGTCCCCGGGTCCTTCTGCATCGCAGTTTTATATTCGAAAGTCTGCGTATTTCCACTACTCCATTACCGATCCTTTACACACGCTCAGGTTACAGAATGGCAGCCGTGCACAAGCAATGGAAAGGGGAGAGCGGGGTGGTTGAAGATGCAGCATTTTTCAATTCTAATGCCGATCGTGGCATAAATTTCCCCGACGGCAGATTAAGTTCCGGTTGGGAACCTAAACGGTTTCCATTAGCGGGGAATCACCTCGGGGAATGCTGCGCATACGGAATGGAAACCATTATTGCGGCCCCTGCGTGGAACAATTGATGTACTTCGCTCTTGTATCATATAAAAACCACAAAATGACCCTTACGCGGTATTTTATTACAATAATGTTAACATACAAATAAAAATATACGAAAAAAAAAATTCTTCTCCATGTGCCTCTCCTCAGAAGAAATTGGTGACCATCTCACTGAACATGTTTGTTTCGAGCCACTGTGTAATCATATTATAGTTATAACAATATCGATAGTGAAAAAAAAAAAATCCTCAGACTGCAGCCTCGCCCACTCCTTGCGTAATTTCGTATACCCAAAAGCTGCAAAACTGACTTTATATTTTTAATTAATGGGCTTTGCGATATATTTTATATTGCTTTGAGTTTACAAAATTATTTTGCAGATATAAAATGAATTAACAGCGCTTTTTTGAATTTTTTTTATTTATATATATATATATATTTAAACTCATTGAACGCATTTCGGACTTCACCTTCTCAACAAGAAATATATATTTTTCTCAAATTTTTATTAAAGTCAATGAAATCTTCATACGAATATAAAATTATAATTCACGATGTTTTTTGTTTTGTAATTATTTGAATTAAGGCAAAAGGTAAGTTAAATTATTTGTATACGTATATGCGAAAAATTGAGGCGTTCGATACGAGGCTTTATAGGAAAATCCTTAAAACACCATGGATTGACCGCGCTACAAATGAAAGAGCCAAAGAAAGAGGACCCCTAAGGATGATTAAAAAAACTGTAAGGTCGCCTTTATATGAGACATTTTCTTAACAATAAATATAGCATTCTACAGCTGATTGATTGAACAAAGGGAATCGGAAGGAAGAAACTTACGTGGATGCGGAATTTACGCCAGTGGCTGGAAGCCGAAAGTCATTAGCTATAAATTTGTGAGAATGGCATATGATAGGAATATTTTCGATGATAAGGCAAAGATATATATATATTTTTTTTTAATATTATTTAAAATATAGCTTAATGTTTCTTATTCCATAAAAAATATACCTGTATATTTAAATTAAGGCAAACGTACATTATACGAGAATTCATTTCGGACTTCACCTTGTCGCTAAGATAAAGTCGAAATGTATATTTTTTACTTTGGGTTTGGGCATGGGGTGGGGGCAGGGGGCAGAGGGCAGGGGGCAGGGGGCAGGGGGCAGGGGGCAGGGGGCAGGGGGCAGGGGGCAGGGGGCAGGGGCAGGGGGAGGGTGAGGTCACGCAGTAAGGAGACACCCCCCAAGGGGGAAGCACGCAGGACATCTCTGTCTGACTTCCAAGTGCTTCCAAAGTACTGTGGAGCAAAGAAACCGATTCTCGATTAACCGAACCGGAAAACCTGAATAAATTAAAAAAAATGAAAAACGATTCATATATTAATATAAAAAATATATATATATTAATAAAGCATTCTAATGATTTTTTTGCGCCCAGCTCTCTAGCCATTTAACAATTATTAAGATGTTAGCATTTTTTATAAATACAAAACACCCAAACCAGATCTTCTGTCTTTATATATATATTGATATGATTAAGTAAATTTTTTTAAATATTGATTAAAGAAACTCTCAGAAAAATATCATCGTAACTTGTGTGGGACTCGAAATTCACGTCCCCAAGCTTACATGGCCGGTGCATTCCCAATTATACCAACGAGTCACTGGTACTAAGCATGAATTTTTAATATAATAAGTAATTGTGATTGTTTTAAAAAACAATTCAGACAATCTTTAAAGCTATACTGAAATATTTTTTATGACAGAATATCGTCAAACCACCTGTGCGCGGTCGCGAGCCGAGCCTTGAGAAGCACTGGGCGTATTATTCATATTTATCTGGCCGCTCGTTGGCTTTTATCTCGGCCGGGGGTGTTTTTATCTCGCGGGGTGGTTCCCGGGCCGGTCGATCCGGGAACCACTCCGCCACCAGGACTGCTAAAGAACCACCCCGTCACCAGGACTGCTAAAGAACCACCCCGTCACCAGGACTGCTGGAGAACCACCCCGCGAGGAGCACTCCGCGAGATTGGATGCAGTGCACCCCCTTTCAGGAGAATAATCATAACAACCACACGTACCGAAAACACTCTGCTATGCCTCAAAATATCCACAGAACCTAACCTAACCCAACAAAACATTGCAAGTACTAATGATAAAGCTTCAAGGTCATCATCCGCATCGCAATCGAAGTAGAAATCAAGAAAATCACAACTCATTCTTCATAAGCCGATCGCCATTAAATAATTTCATGTTGTTTTATAATATATTTTATTCTTGACATTGGTATAGAAGAGAAAGGTCTCCTATTTTGTAACAATAAATATGGCATCTTCCAGCTGATAGTCTTAAGAAAAATCTGGAGATCGGAAGTGCAGTCGGATTCGAGACATGTTTGAGGAATAATCACCAACCTTCTATGATGAGAGGCATAAAAAGAGAAGTCAAGAAAGTCACAACCCATTCTTCATAATATTTTATTTTATACACAATACACAGTAATGCATATATTTTTTTAAATGTATAAATCAGGGGTAGCCAACAAGGCGATGGCCATTAAATGATTGTATGTTGTTTTATAATATATTTAAGTGTAATAAGTATGGGATTGGTGAGACTGGCCCAGGATAGAGATACGTTCGAGGACCTCCTACGAGGAGAGGCAACAGAAGAAGAAAAAGTACTGAAACACAGTGTATAGGTACAGAGTGTATTTCACACATTTTCAAGATATAAACTAGATTGGCCACCCCTGGTGTGTAAACATCGCCCAAACCGAGCTTTGATGTGCGTACTCGATTAAACTCAGTACTGAAACACCTTGTCACTTTCCATACACTTCGCAGAGGCTCCGGCTCTCCGCAGGTAATTAAGTTTACCTGGTAATTAGCACGTCGTGCCGGATATCCGCTCCGTGATTTTCAGTGATTCCACAAGATTAAATATAACTTCATTTGTACGTTTGATTATCTGAAGTAATAATAAATAAAAATTCACCATGCTCAAGTAGCTGGCATGCTTGTTTACAGAGCTCGGGTGAAACGATAATTTTTAGTTTCATTTGAAGCTTTACCACAAGGGATGCAAGAAACACGCCTCCCTTTTACAAAATAATCCCCATCCCTTTTAAGCCTCTTAAAAGGCAGTTTTGGCCTGGAAGTCAGAATCTTGATTCTCGCAAGGGTCTCCTCCCTTATCTCTTCTCCCTTGACTCGGCGAGCTAATCTCTGAGTAGGTTTCCCTTACGTTTTGGGATTATATGTTATCAGCATAGCTGCATATAGATAGCCCTATTTACCATGATTTCAAGGGCACACGGAAAAGAAAATATTCAAGACGCATAAAAAAAGCAGTTATTCTCTTCTTCAAAGGGCCTCTCTGCAGAGTGGATTCACTGAACATTTATCCCAGGCTAGTCTTACTAATTTCAGTACTCTTTTAGTGATGAGGTCAAAAGCTTGCAAAAGAGACAAAATAACATTTGGTGGTTCTACAGTGAGAATCTTTAAAACACCATGGGTTGACCGCATTACAAGTTAGAGATATTGACTTCTAATAAGAAGTTAATATCTAAAATCTAGGTTTCCACAAGGAACGGCTCAAATTTCTTATCACTCGATGTGAGAAGAAGCCAGTTCCTATCACTCTTGGGAATCAGAAGGTCGTTGCTCCCAAACATTTCACTGGCCGCTGGTTGTCAACATATCAACAAACCCTTGGGATACGTCATGTCAATTAGAGCCTCATTAATTATTAGTAAAGATCAGAGAAATACCTGATATTTCATCGCTCGAACTGCCTAAAGCAAAAATCAACTAAAAAACTGTTCAAACTTCCACGAGAGAAAGACAAATTTTTGTTCAGACCACGCTTATGATAAAAAAATTCGATCGCGATACATTTTTAAGATAAAATGTAAATTTTATGTACATAAAAGTTGGCCACCCCTGGTCTGTACATATACGCCTTTGCGGGAATTGGAAATCCCTTCGTAAGCTGTCGCATGTTCATTGTTCTCCGTATTGGAAATGCCAGATAATTCCTTGCATTATAGTCTGGAATTGGGTATCACAGTCAAACACGTCCCCTCTCACCTGGCTTAGCTTACGCACATCTACCTGCCGATATCAATTAGTGCCAGGTTATAAATTAAATTCACTGTGCTTGGGATTATTCGCATCACAACAAAGGAGCTTGTTGTGTTGTGAAAAATCTGAAGTAAATCGTTAACTGCTATTTATATATATATATGCAAATTTTTAGATTTTTAGAGTGCTGAAGGGAGGGTTGAAGTCTCATCTCATCTTACAATAAATGATTTTGCTGTTTGGCTAATAAAGTGTAACAATAATAACACTTAACACTGAGTGACAAGTTTTATCGCTTTATAGCTTTATATATAAACTTCACGCATATTTAACTGATGAATTTAATAAATAAATTTTTGTAGAGGCTGTTGATTGCCAGTGCAATTCGTTTCTATCCGATCTTGCGAAAAAGAATTCCATTGCTGCCATTATGTGCCCTGAGCGCATGTAACGGATTGGTAATAGAGCAGTGGACGTGGCAGTACTGTAGAAAAAATATCAGATCTCAAGCTTTGCCAGGAAATGATTTGTAATCATATCTAGTCCTCTGAGGAGAAACACCTGAAGAAGACGATAGGTAAAATTTCCCGGGAAAGATTTCCGTTGCTGCCATTATGTGCCCTGAGCACATGTAACGGATTAGTAATAGAGCAGTGGACGTGGCAGTACTCTACTGCTTTGCCAGGAAAAGATTTGCAATCGTATCAAGTCCTCTGAGGAGAGACACCTGAAGAAGACGATAGGTAAAATTTCTCGGAAAAGAATTCCGTTGCTGCCATTATGTGCCCTGAGCGCATGTAACGGATTGGTAATGGAGCAGTAGACTTGGCAGTACTCTACTGTATAAAAAATATCAGACCTCAAGCTTTGCCAGGAAATGATTTGCAATCATATCAAGTCCACTGAGGAGAGACACCTGAAGAAGACGATAGGTAAAATTTCGCTTCTATAGCAGCTGTTTAATTGACACAGATAAATAGTTAATTATAACAAATAATAAAAAAACTTAGCTGCATAATAAATACAGCCAAATATTAAGGTTCGTTAGAATACATTGTTAGAGTTAACGTAGCGGAATAATTAAAACAACATGCCGATTGAAATTAATCAAATGAACAATATCATTTCGTTTCGTACAACTGGGGTGGCGTTCCCCATCCCCTGAAACAACCCCCCATACTTTTACAGAATAAACAAAACAACCCGAGAAAGCACACCCCATCCGCAATACAGCCTGCCGAATAATCTCAAAGACAAACAGGTAAGCTTTAAAATTAACGAAAATCAAATGGCTCGAAATTTAATTTATTAACCGGACTTGTTTGAGGATCGACGCAAACAATTTTTTTTTTTGATAATGATCAAGTACATTTTTTTCAAATATTGAAAATTGATTAACTCGTAGAAAAATATCATAATAATTTGTGTGGGATTTGAACCCACATCACCAAGCTTACATGGCCGGTGCATTACCAATTATACAAACGAATCACTTGTACTAAGCAAGAATTTTTAACAATCATATCTTATAAGTGAAACAACGTACTTATTATGCTAATTAAATATTTTTTAATGTAACATGCTGTGAATGGAGTTTTATATGTATATATTTATTCATATAGTCCGCGTTATTAAAATCAAATTGGGTCGGGACGCCGTAACGACAATAACAGTTTATGTAATCGAGTTTCGTAAAATGCCTGTAACATATTAGTGGTTTAGGTTTATATATTTTTATTTTTTTATCTGATTACACTATTTTCTCCTTATAAAAACCATGAACACTGACTCAGCTTGAGCTCCTCTGAGGAGAAGCACTTGATGAAGACATGCATGATATTGAAAAAATAAAGAAAAAGAAGTACAGCCAAATTAGTGAGACCCAGGATAGGAATATATTCGATGAGAGGCACTAGATAAATAAGAAAAATGACCTGTTTATAATGTTCAGATTTCCATCCAGTGGAATATATTTGTTCAATTGTCAAGTTTGATTTATTTAAATAATAAATAACTTCAGGAAGCATCTTCAAGCGACGCGTCTCGGAGAAAAAGCCTTTAGCTCTCCCTAAAGCTACTTGCTATAATCTACAGGTGACAATCTCACTGTATATGTTCCTGAAGAGTATCAGATCTAAACGCAAGAGCTTTGCAAGGTGAAGATTTATAATTATGCTATTCGACAGCAGCAATAAATAAAACTGCGGTGTAGAAGGACCCACTATATTATTTTGATCTTAAAAACTCAGCATGAAATGGTCTCCAACCTTCTCTAAGAAGACGAATTTGTCGAAGAAGAAGAAGATATTTTAAAAAAGCTTTTATGTATCTAGAAAGCGAAAGTCTTTGTTGTATTAGATTGGGTTGAATATTTTATTTTATTTTGCTTTCAGGATAATTATGCTGTAGGGGTGCACTCGGTGGGGTTTGTTTTTCCGCTGTCTCGGTGTTCCGCCGCCCCATAGCAGCTGGGGGCTGGGGGCTGGGGACTGGGGACTGGGGGCTGGGGACTGGGGACCAAGGGTTGGGGACCAAGGGTTGGGGGTTGAGGATAGGGGGTCCACGTCCCCGAGCGTGACAAATGCCTTTGGCTTACTTTAAAAGCGACGGAAAGGTTCGCGAGACGCTCCAAGGCGCTCCCCGCAATCCGGGGGCTCTGGGGATCTACATAATGATAAATGATAAATAAATATCTCTACCTCGGCTAATCTGGATTTTTTTTATTACAATAATATTCCACTGACTCCACTGGCCTCCATACTCTACAACACAATTAACCATTGCATCCAAAACACGGTTTTTACTTGCTGCTTCTGAATTATGTAGCATGTTATTTAATTATTTTTTTACATCATAAGCATAACTTATTATTACTAAAAAAAAATTAAATACAAATAAACAATATTTTTTTGATTATATTTCGTTTCTATAAATTTTTTATATAATTGAATTAACACTATTAAAAAAATGTAATTTGTCTAGTGCACTGTAAAATCTACGTTTTTGTTCATTCAGTATTGAAGGCTATTTCACCAATAAAAATATTTTCACAGAGAGATGAAGTAACGATATAAAAATAACCTTAAATTAAAATTTTAATCAATTAAAAAAGCTGTAAAATCAACGTATTTGTTCAAGCTATTTATCTGCTATTTCGCGTATGAGCAAACACTAATAAAAATATTTTCAATAGCCACAAAATAGCACAGAGAGATAAAGTAACGATCTAAAAACAATTTTTTTTTTAAACTTATTTATAACCTTTTATTGAAATTTTTACTATATATATAAATTCAACACAAAATGCTTCAAATACTGTAAAATCAATACAGTATCGATTCAGTCGGATGCATTGAGTGGATATTTCGCGTATGAGTTAACAATAATAAAAATATTTTCAATAGCCATAAAAGAGCGCAGAGGAATTGAGCGGCGATGAAAAAACAAAATACCTTTTCATAAAATATTGCTTCGCACTTGACAGACGACTGTTTCGTCCATTGTTTCCATTTCATTTCAACAAATTGTAGGTTTGCTTTCCTACCCGAAGAGCAAATGTAACAATGCTACACAATGGATTGCCATTGTCCGCAATACTACATCGTATTTCTAATTGTCTTGGCTGTAGCTTTATTTCTGGCAAAGCTGATTGTGAAGTGACCCACGAAGAAGATGTCACCATATCGAGAATATTTTGTATGCGGACTAAAGCCATGGATCTTATATTATTTATTGCTTAATTAATACCACACACTGTAAAAATACTAAAATCGAAATTAATTAAAAATTAAAAAGCTTAATTCAGTGTTATTATTAATATTTTATTTCAAAGTAACTCTAACATGAACACACTTTTCAGAACGTATAAAAAATTATCACAATTTATAAAAAAGGTTTAATTTTTTTTGGTTTTTTGGTTTGGTGTCATTTATATCATCTGGGGGATTTATTCCAAATAAGCCACGCCGTGACGTCATCGCACGTATATTACGTATATTTAATAATTTATAAATTAATAATAAATTATAATATTTCAATGGCCAGGGAAGTGCAACTGCATTACAGTATGTTATTATTTTTTGTATAAAAAAAAAAAAAGTTGTGGCAATTGTTTATATATTTAGAATAAATTTTGACAGTTTCTGTTTTTGGCAAAATTAATGCTTTGAATGTTGTTTATTTTTATGAATTAAAATTTAATAATTATATAAATTACTAATGTTTTAAATAGACATGTTATGTCCATGTGCCACAGCGTACATTATATTTTGGATCAGTTTTTTCGTAGCCATATACGTCTTCTTCTTGATCTTTAACCGACCCAGCCCTTTCTAAAACGAGCACGCAATTAAATACACAATTAACAAGCGATTAAGTGTTGGTTCTTGGGTGTGCAGCCGTGTCCTCGCGTTCCCACAACGATGCGCAAAAATCGTGTTTTTTATGTTGTAAAAAATAATCGAATATATGTGCAGTAAAAACATTGTTCTGTGAATATATATTTATATATTTTTTAAGTCGTATTAATAAATATTCATTTTTTTTATAATTATAATAATAATAGTAAATATTTTTCCTAGAAAAGGCTCACTACAAGACAATTGAATTAAAATTTAATATGAACGTTAGCCCATAGTATTTGTTAAATTTTATTTAAATTCATATAATACCCAATGAGGTATTTTTTTAAAAGACTTCATATATTTATGACAATACCTTTTATATTTGATGAATGGGCGGTTTTTTGCGCTGTCGGATTAAGTTGTATCCAGCAGACTTTTATTATTTTTTAATAAAAAAAATCTTTTATAAGCTTTCAACCCTTTTGTGCGTATAAAATATTGTACGGATTAGCCTGTCCGAGCTGATGTAGTAGAGATGCCTAAAGTTATTATATTTTTTTGTATGATACACACGGACTTGGATTAGTTGAATTAAGTATTGCAATTGCATAAAGCACGTTAAGCCTTTTACTTGTTGATGGCGTCCTTTTTGAGTTAATCAGACTAAACTATTTAAAAAAAACACTCAAGATAACACAAAAGTGCTGATTGCAAATCGGTCACAAATTATCTCGCTGTTGTGTTTATTTTATTAAATAAAATAAGTTAAGATGGCCCAAAACTTTTATCAATATTTCACTCACAGTATTAATAAAAAATATTAAAATAAATAACCTTAAATCAATCATCAAAAAAAGGGGTAAAAAAAAAGTACGTTTAAGCTTTTGTTAGTCCGACGTTGATTTATTCCAAAATGCAGACTCTCCCCGGGACGGAATTATTTTATAATTATTTAATACATGGATGCATAATTCCCAACCCCTTATGCAAGAATACAAAACATTCAAGGCAGTGGGTCATGATATTAACAATACCTGAAAAATAAAACTAGCACCTACCTGATCCGATATCAACTCGAGGACAGTGAAAAATTAGGCAACAGGTAAAAATGAAAACAACCCAATAAATTTACACCTCTGATTTTTTCCAACATGCAGATTCACCCCGGGATGAATTATTTTAATAAATGCATGCACAATTCCAACCCCTTCAGCAAAAACATACAACCTTCAAGGTAGTGGGTCACGATATAAAAAATACCTGAAAAATTAAACTAGCACCTGGCCGATATGAAAATTTGGTAACAGGTAAAAATGAAAACAGCCCAATAAATTAACACCTCTGATTATATTTACTCCGTAATTTCTGCCCGATGATTCGTGGGAATCGAAAATGAAGTTGGCTCGTTAGCTTTTAACGGTCTAAATTCATCAGTCTGATAGATTCGAATCGCTCCGCGCGCATCGATCACTCATTAGACTAATTGCAAGCTGTCGAACGATAATTTGCTGTCCCGGTGAAAGCATTTTCAATGAAAACACGTTAATTTAACGGGAGTACTTTTATTTAATTACTGAAACATTAGTAAACTCCACCAGGGCTTCCCAACTATTTGTGCGCGGCTCGAAATTATTTTTATTGAATATTTTATAAAAAATATTCACGTAAATATATCGAGACACAGATAAGATTTTAATGACTATTTGGAGTCTTCCCATTCTGTGCCCTGAGCGTATGTGAAGGATCGGTAATGGAGTTGTGGACTTGCATGCCTCCTTCTCTATCATAGCATGGTATGGTGAAAATATATGAAAGAGAGATTGTCCTTTTTGACACTGTAAATATATATAAATATTACATTTCAAATTGAAAGTTTCTACGTTTCAGTTTCGGTACCGAATGCCTTAATCAAAACGCAAGTTAAACACATTTTAAAAAAGCTTGATGTATATAGTTTGCGAATAAGCTTGAGTGCAACTGAAATATACAAATTGATAGCAAAGTACACTTAATTGTAAAATCTGTTTCAGAATATTAATAATGTGAAAATTATATTGTATTATGTAATTAATTTTGAATAATAACATAATTAATGCATTGTATAATATTATATAAAATATTATAGTGTTGATACATAAAATTACTTGTGATGAAGATTAAACACCAATTACACTGGTGATACATAAAAAAATATTTTTTTCAACCCTTATTTTTTATTTTTATATAATTTATGCAGATTACTCACCGACATTTCTACAGAGGGATGATCTATGAAGACCAGCTCGGACTCCTCCCCATCGAGCAGGACACTCACGGACTTCTCTCCGAACTCATCATCTGTGAAATGAAAGCATCCTCATCTAAATATTTCAGGAAATAAGGGTGCGAACTCGTATATAAGATAAGATAAACAATATTTTTATATAAACTTACAAAAGAAAAATACAACACCCCTTAAGGGCTTGCGTTTATTATAACATGTGAAATTGCTGAATTTTCAGTTAAAGTTTTCCACGTTTCAGTGTCTGTGCTTGGACCATCTTCAGGGGTTTTTTTTTATTTGAAAGATGGCCCAATTGCTTATTATAATTTTTTTAATGATATTTATTTCAGGCAATGAATTTAAAGCAGGTGCTGCAATTTTTTAGATCATCGTAAGTCGATGCGGTTTTTATGGTGTAACATTGCTTCAGGGGTTGATTTTCATTGAAAGAACACCTGAAAATGGTTTCAGAAACACCCAAGAAACCGAATCAGCCTATATCAGCGGTTTTTTTTAAAGTTTACGGATATACTTGTGGGGTAGCGTGCTCGCACTGTGTTACCTTTCACTTTATCTACCCTTCAGGCCCACAGATAGTCAAATATATGCAACTGGGACGGACTTTAAACTTCAGGATGATTTCCGAAGGTTTTTTTGGGTCATCAGATACGCGATAGCAAAACCTCGGTCATGATGGATTAATACACTTTATTAAATAGAAAAACTCAACGCATTTCGTGACGTTATCGCTGGACGCGACCAGTGAGAAATAGGCGTGATTTTTTATGTATATACAAGGTGCTTTCAAGCTAACATATAATTTTAATTTTTTTTTTGTTTTTTTTTTGTTTAAATGTGGCTTACCTAAGCTGGCATCGTAGGTGTTCATATATTCCGAGGTCATGAATTGCGAGACGAGGGCGGTCTTCCCGACCCCAGCATCCCCCAACAGGACAACGCGGTATTTGGGAACCTGCAACAAACAAACTAGACCTTTAAGGGTCTAAGTCCCATACTCGAGTTTTTTTGATCATTTTCTGGTCCGTTTTGCGGAAAATTGACTGCGCCAATCAAAAAAATTTAAATGCAAAAAGTTTGATACATCCCTTCTTCCGAACAGAATATTTTTTTTAATTCTTGTAAATTTACTTTTGATATGATAAATATGTGTTTTTCCGATTGAAGTGTAGGAATTTGGAGATTCGTCATGTCCCTGTTCTCAGAGTCCTAAACATTTAAACGTATTTTTTTTTATTGGAATTAAAAGATTGAATATAAACCCTGTGCGATTTATTATTTTAAAAATTAAAAAATAAAAAATCTTTAACAAACTTTGGTTTTGAAAAGTCGTCATTTTATCCAATTTTTCAACATCTTCAAG
Source organism: Atopsyche davidsoni (assembly GCA_022113835.1). Classification (NCBI taxonomy): domain Eukaryota; kingdom Metazoa; phylum Arthropoda; class Insecta; order Trichoptera; family Hydrobiosidae; genus Atopsyche; species Atopsyche davidsoni. The sequence continues at coordinate 3,821,618 of JAILWY010000022.1, read as the reverse complement.
ATTTTATTTTACCTTGAAAATGGACGTTAATTAAATAATAAAAAATAGATAAATATAATTTATAGTTTTGTCAATATTTAAAAAAAAAATCAGTTTTCGACATATAAAAATAAAGTGACAATTAAATTAATTAAATGACACGATTTCACCAGGTAAAACGGTTTTTGTGGACACCGAGCAAGGTTAGGTAGCAAGACCCTTTATAATAAGTTTTTTAGTTTCGGTCTTGGTATTGAGGCCATCTTAATAGATTTCATTTGTCTCAAACACGTGTTAAAATGCAAGGGTATATAATATTATGGTAAGCATGCAAGCCGTTGAAGATATTCACAAATGAGTAAGAGAGAGTCACATTCAATTAATTGAACTAAAAAATTAGTACAGATAAGCATTCATCGTCTCCCAAAAACACCAGGCGTAAAAGTTAAGCATTACTCGGAGCCGATTAGAATAAAATGCGAGCTAAATTGAAAACAACCCCAAGTGGGGAGACGGCACTTAGGAGAAGACTTCAAAAACAAGATTTATAATATTAAAAAAAGTTTTAACGCCCCCGACCGGCGCGGACGTTAAATATTTAATATAAAGTTTATTAGGTCGGTATTAAAATACAACGCGGTTCTACCGGACGAATCCGTTAAGCCGTAACTGCCAGGTTTGACTGGAGGATGACCTTGGGACGCTATGCCGGAGATGAGAGAAAGAGACGGAGCGAGCTGGCTTAGAGCGTGACAGGACTTGACCTCATGTGTGTAAGCAGCAAAATACAGGGTGTTTCGATCGTATTAAGTCTAATCGTATATGCTATTCATTATATTGCTAGTGCATGGCTGCCATTCTGTACCATGAGGGTGCGTAAAGGATCGGTAATAGAGTAGTGGACTTGGAATTATTGTGGAGGGACGTGTTCTTGAAGTAGCTTCGAAGAGTTATATAACAAGGCTATTGATCCAGCGATTACACGATTTTCCCCTTAGACTATGAACACTGGCTCAGTATGAGAATATGATGGTCGCCAACCTCCTCTGAGGAAAGGCACTTGATGAAGAATAGACTTAGAATGATTCTGGAGGGATGTGCTCTAAAAGTATTTGGGGGGGTCCTGGAAGGAGTAGCAGATCTAAACGCCAAAATTTCGTAACGAAAGGAATATATTATAATGCTATTGAGCAGCAGAAATATAAACTGCGGTGTAGAAGGATCCAGGGATTACACTATTTCCCCCTTAGACTTTAAACACTGGCTCAGCATGAGAATATGCCCAGTGAGATGGTCGCCGACTTCCTCTGAGGAGAGGCACTTGATGAAGAATAGACTTGGAATGATTCTGAAGGGATGTGTCCTGGAAGGAGTAGCAGATCTAAACGCCAAAACTTCGTAACGAAAGGAATATATTATAATGCTATTGAGCAGCAGATATATAAAACTGCGGTGTAGAAGGATCCAGGGATTACACTATTCCCCCCTTAGACTTTAAACACTGGCTCAGCATGAGAATATGCCCAGTGAGATGGTCGCCGACCTCCTCTGAGGAGAGGCACTTGATGAAGAATAGACTTGGAATGATTCTGAAGGGATGTGTCCTGGAAGGAGTAGCAGATCTGAACGCCGAAAACTTCGTAAGGAAAGGATTATATTATAATACTATTGGGCAGCAGAAATATGATAATATTGCAGCAGAAAATAATTCGGCTGTATTCCTGACTTTACTGTTTCCAATGAAAAATCATAAAAAAGCTTGTAGCAATAAAATATACGCACTATCATGCACACATGAATATTTTTATGTTTAGTACTATATGTAGTTACTTAATCAAAAAGTGTGTAACGCAGCTGGAATCACCCTGTATATATGTTTAAACCCAACTGCGACAAGAACGCTGTGAGTAGTTATTCAAGACAAACACATGTTTTATTTGCTTTGCTGTAATATAACTTGTTCCCAGTAGTAGCACAGTGATGCTGAATTTCAGGTTTTCAGTACACTCTGAGATTACACGTCCTGAAAAATTTCCTGAAAAACGCCCTGAATTAGAAGATGTACAATATAATAATATTGATTATCACAGTATTATTTTTGAAAATTTTCCCGTACCTTATTACGGCATTAAATGCTTTAGAAATTAATATTGAATTAAAAGAATTCACGATTGGGAAAAAAAAACCAGAGCGGAATCTCTTTTTGTTCTTTTTCGAGGATTTTTCTCAGAAATTAATTTTTCAGGAAAGTTTTTGTTTTGGTCCTGGATTTTAAAAATTATCTTTGTAATTTTTCCTCTAAGCTGTTGGAGAGAATCGCTCGATGATGATGAGTTTAACTGAATAACCGTACTTATTATTAATCATTCGTTCTTATATAATAAAAAAAAACTAATTTTAATACGAAATTAATTTCAGTGTATATTAAAGTTGATTTGTTTTTGATCATATCAAATGTCTGAACTGTATTTCTCGTATTTTTGTGAAAATTATCCGAATCGGATATTCGATTATCCCTTCTTTATTTTGAGCGGTTTTATATTTATGAAAATTATCCGGATCGAATGTCCGATTGCTAAGCCTTAATTCAAGAAGGCTCTTTTAGGGAAAAAAAAATACCTTCTTGGAATATTTAATAACATAAACACCGTTTCTCAACGAGATTTCCCCATAACTTTATGAATAGACTTGTAACCTATTGATTTTTATTATTCATGGGTTTTCGCTATAATCTACACCGCCTAAAGAAAAAACTTTGCCATTATTTTTTTACGTTAACATATAATATTTAATTGGTACATCTGATAATAAAAATACGATTTTTCTCGATGCTATATGATTCAAGGTATAAACCATTGATTTTCTCTATAATATGCTTGAAGATAAAACTTTGTTATTCACATTTACACTTTCATTAATACAAAACGTTTGATAATATAATATACTACAAACACTATTTTTTAATGGTATTTTCTCAAATCTATATGATTCAAAGGATTACCCATTGATTTTAATTCTCCATGGATTAACTTTATAATCTACACTCCCAGTAGAAGAAATGTTGACATTATCTTTTATACCCACACATATATAACAAAGGGATTTCGCTACATAACTTTTATTTAATACTCGAGTTTTTCCTCTATAATCCACACTATATAAAGCATTCTCACGGTTTTATTTGATATAAATAAAAAAAATCTAATACTGTTGGTATTTTCAATCTGATTGATGAAATTCTTTCTTAAGAGTAAGAAGTTTTTCTGGTTAATGGCGCGGTCCATTTTAGGGGTGGAAATAATAAGGGTCTGAAATTGACTTTGAAGGTTCTCTCACCGGAGTGGCCTCGTCGGCCTCGGGGGAGCTGGGGGTGCTGGAGTCCACCTGTTGATATCCCGAGCAGCATGAACCCTCGAATGGAGACCGATCACTTGCCCTGAAAAAAAAAATATATATATATATATATATACATAACAAGATCGCTTGATCAGAATCGAATAACGGTTAATCAAATATTTTGACTTGTCACGTCGTCATCTTTCTATTTTGCCATTTTTAAACACAGCTAAATAATAAAACATCACAATGGGATTTCGACAAGTCAACATGGAGCAAAAATTCACAAAATAAAAACAATCGTCTCATATAAAAATCCAAGGTCATGCGAAGAAGTACGAAATGCGAAATGCGAAAGAAGTACCATGGGGCTCTCTGCGGAATCGATGTTTTTTGAAAATATATTGCGAAAAATCTACGGAACCAATTAAAAAAATTTAAATGCAAAAAGTTAGATACATTTCTTCTTCTATACACGAAAAATACCCTTATATGATGATTGTGAAAATAAATATACTGGGTGATTCTTAACTGCCTACAGAACTTCCAACATGATATTTTTCTTCATCCAAAATTGATGATTTTTGAAAATATTTTGCAAAAAATCTACACAACCAATTAAAAAAATTTAAATGCAAAAAGTTAGATATATTCCTTTTTATACATAATAAATTATTTTATTTCTTATAATTTTACTTTTGATATGACAAATATGTGTTTTCCCGAGTAGAGTTTAGGCATTTTGGAGATCATAAAAACTCATGGTCCAAGAACCCTAACGATTAAGGAGTACTTTTTTTATTTCAAATAAAAGATTAAATAAAATATTTATCGCATAGGATGAGTTCAAAAATTAAAAAAAAAAAAAAAAATTGACAGTTTTTATTTGGTGTCATTTTATCCAATTTTTCAAAATCTTCAAGACTTTATTAAACCTTAAAAAAGAGCGTTTATTAGATATAAAAAAATATTTAAATGTAATTTACAGTTTTATCAATATTATTTAAAAAAATTAAAAACAAAATATTGAAAAATAAAGTAACAATTAAATAAATAAAATGACGCAAAAAAGCTTGTTCTGCGTAGGTCATGCGACGTTTCAGCCAGCTTACAACAGCCACTTTCAAGGCAAAAAAAAAAAACTTTCACGCACCGATTTTTCTCAACGGCAACAGCGTGTCGTGTGATAAAAATTAAAAAAAGACACGCCGAGCTTTTAAAAATTAATATATACCCCAACGAAACGGAGACGCGGATCATAATTTGCTTTGCGACGAAGAATACTCCGGGATCCAATTAAGCATCAGCCTGCTGATCCTCGGCGCCGGCATGATGCTTCATTATCAGGTTCCCAGGGGCGGGGCCGAGGGTTGCGAAATTAATTTCCCAATTCACGCGAAACAGATTTGTCCGGATAATCGAGTGCCCGGAAAACGGAAAGCGCTCGCAAGTTTCGAATTAAATTTCAATAATCACGCGACAATTCGCTGCTGTGATTCAATTTTATTATTTATTCATCCCTGAGCTCTTTCGTATCCCTGAAGATGCCCCCCAGCACCCGTGCCGAAGCGTCGGGACTGTATAATAAAATTAAAAAAATAAACACACTAATATAACTTCTTACTCACTCAAGTCATTCTGGACAAGTTATCATATTTGACGTCACAAAAAAATTATATATATTTTAGACCAATATTAAAAATTCAACTGGAATTAAGTACAGAGTATTTTTACACATAAAAAAAAAAAATATTAAATTGGAGATGGGCACGTTAACGATTTATTATTAAGGGGAAAGTCGTACGAGTTGTGAATAATTTTTGACGTGTTAAAATGTATTTTTGTAAAAAAATAATTAATATTGTGAAAAATGGTTGGGCGCATAATGAATGACAAACTATGATCACATTTTCGCTGGTAGAAGTCGTTTAGTAAAAAAGTCATAAAATGCCATTTATAATTTAATTAAAAATATTCAAAAGGTGGTATTAAAATCAAATTAAAAAGTTGTTAAAGAAACTTTTATCTTGTCATGCAGTTGGAAAATTTATGGATGCCAATTAAGTCATGTTACTTTCCAGCGTGGTTGGGTAAAAGCTTATTGCTTGTAGCAAGTCGCCGGAAATATTTAAAAAAATCCTAATTACAATATATTACGCTTAAGAAAAAAAAAATATTAATATTACGCAACAAAAAAAAAATTGTGAAAAATTTCAATCAAAAAAAATCTCTCAAAGCACGTTTTATCACTTGCTGGGTTTAAAAAAATATTTTTGGGTTTTTTTTTAATTTTCACAAAAGGGCACCGCTGAAGGGGGTAGTTAAAATTATTAATGAACTCAATTAAACCAGGGGATGATAAAGCGCGGTCATTAAATACATATTGCGGGATTTTAAGGACATTTGTCTTCCTGGAAAGTTATCGGATTTATCTTTAAATTTTATCGCAAAACCTGATTAATTTTTAAAACTCAGTTTTATGTATATATGCTATAAAAAAAATATTTTTGATTATGTATAGTCAGTAGATTGATACCTTAAAAACCAGCATTGACAATAAAGTAAAGGTGAAGTTTATATTTTATATAATACTTAGGATTGGGCTCAAGTGATGCATATTTTAAAAAAAATATGCCATAGACATAACATTGGAAACTCCCATCCAAGAAATCTACGTGGTTTTATAGGAAAATCATTAAAATACCATGGGTTGACCACATCTAAAATGAAAGAGTCTTGCTCGGAGGTCGAATGCTTGAGACTGGCCCGGCATAGAAATCCGACGAAACGGTCACCAACCTCCTGCGAGGAGAGGCACAAGAAGAAGAATTAAAATATAAATCAGATAATTAGCGTTTCTGCTATAACCAGGCATCCTCAAAGCTGTGGTTCGTGGGGAGATTTTTAAAACTGCCAGGCCTTATCTTCTAGCGCAATAATACCACAGGTTCCCAAAAGGTCGCTACGGGGGATAAATTCAAATTCGTGCCCTGGTTTTGACATAGCTTGGATTTTTGCCCGGGCTCGAGTGCCGGTACCTGCAGTGGTGCCCAACCTTCACGACCACTGAACCCATTTGATATTTGGTGATAATGAGATCATCTATTTTGGTGTTTTGGTTGCCTTTGTATGCCAAGCTTGCCTTAAGAGCCGTGATACCAAATTCGAGTTTTTTGACCATTTGCTTGTACCTATTGCGAAAAATCGACTGCACCAATCAAAAAAAATTAAATGCAGAAAGTTAGATACATCCTTTTTACTACTAGTTTATTTATTTTATTTCTTATAATTTACTTTAAATATGATAAATATGTGTTTTTCCGATTGGAGTTTCGCGATGTTCCTGTTCCAAGAATCCTAAACATTTACGACTCTTTTTTTCAATTGGAATTAAAACATTAATTATAAACCCTCCTGTTGGGATTAGTTTTGAAAGTCGTCATTTTATCCAATTTTTCAACATCTTCAAGATTTTATTTTACCCTGAAAATGGACGTTAATTAAATAATAAAAAATAGATAAATATAATTTATAATTTTCTCAATATTCTGTAAAAAAATCAACTTTCGATATAGCGAAATAAAGTGACAATTAAATTGATTAAAAATATTTTGCCTTAGCCTTGGTGTCATAATTTAACTGCAGTTTTTATCTTTTATACCTGAATGACTAAGCCATTATTTTATATTCGCTTTCAAGCATTGCATATTCTTTCAAACATGCCTTAAAAATTCACAGAAAATCTCGACACTGCGTTGGCAATTTTAGTTTATTTTTTTTATCTCACCTTACCACATCGTTATTTTGCTTTAGCCATCTCTGCATTTGCTTTGGTACCTGAATTACTACTTTCTTTCACACGCAATCCATTATTTTATATTGGATTTTAGGCTTGTAGTGTTCTCTCAAACTTGTCTCAGCAATTCCTGTATATTTTATTGACCTTGCCCGAACACTTTAGTTTTTGATATGGTACTTGCATTTTTATAAGATTTTGCCACAGCACCTGTCATTGCTTCGGTCCAATTTACTCACCCTTGCTTTGGAGGCTGTGTTATTATTTTGATCTGAGGGTAGGCTGGAAGGTGGCGTTGTGGTTCGAGACTGCCGCGTCCCACAGTTTGGGAGCCTGTGGGGGTGTACGTGGCGCACAGTGCGGGGGCGAGCGAGCCGACAGCCTTCTCCCTCTGCAGCTCTGGGTACATTTGTCAAAGGAAGCTCGACTCTCGTGATTACGGCGAGGCGTACCTCGGGGTGGGTCGGGGGTGCAAGCCTGAAGGGCGCATCCGAGGCTTTAATTCCAAGTCCCCAAGGAATGTACTAAAAAAAAGACACAGACTCCGAACCGAACTTTTACTAATCAACATGGTGATGCCTCCTCCAAGACACTGTGCATCAAGACAAGTGCATCCGGATTGGTGAGAATAGAGATAGAGACATGTTCGAAGAAATGATCACAAATCTCTCATGGGAAGTGACAACTGAAGAAGAAGAATATATTTAATAACAGGTATTGTAGTCAGCTTAGAAATTCAATATTATTGACAATGTGATTTATTTGTACTATCGTATATCTCAGTCTCTTAACAGCGATTGCGTTTTATTCGCTTCCACATGAAAAAAAATATTTAAAACTTCCAACAAGGACGGGGGAGGTTTTAATGCGAAATGCCTATTGGGTATCTCACAAAGGAGAACACGCGTACATATCAGACAGCAACCCCCTCGAGGGGGGGGGGCGACTCCATAAGGGCGTAATTATAAAACCGGAAGTGGAATGGCGAAATCCTCCCCCGGAATTCCGACCGCATTTTCAGATACACAACTTCATAAAACAATGTTCGCTTCTTACACAGTTCTCAAGACACGAGCCCCTCGGCTTCTTCGAGCAAGTTTTCACACCCACACGCGCCTTACAAGTTTTACACTTGTATTATTTATTATAATATATTATGCTTGTGCGTGGCTGCTGTTGTGTGCCCTGAGCGTGTGTAAAGGATCGGTAACGGAGTAGTGGACTTGGAGTGATGTGCTCTAGAAGAAGGAGTATCATATCTCAACGCCAGAACTTTGTAAGGAAAGGATTTATAGTAATGATATTGGGGAGCAGCAATATAATATAAAACCCATCACACTATTTTCCCCTTAAAAAACCATGAGTGTATGGTTTATTTAATATATATGAATGTCGATGAAAATAGATTGATGCTTCGCTTTTCAGGTTTCAAGCTTATACGAAGATTATTTACACAAAGGAAAGAATAAGATATAGAAGAACAGACGATGAAATTAATTAACGGGTAGTGCAGCATTGAATTCATGGAAAAACCTTTATAAGCCTACGCAATAGATTTTAACTCTAATTTGTATCGATCGCAAATACATTTCAGAAGCAGGCTTCGGCGGCTTCACATTCAAGACAAATTTTGTTGTATAATAAAAAAAAAACTGTAGTTTGTGCTTTAGTATTGTGACGTCACTCGAGTGGGTAGAAATTCTGTAATAATCGATTGTCATTGAATGTACTTCGGTTAAGGGCGCAGTAGTTCAATTGGCAATAGAACAAGACCGTGATAGCTTTAGAGGTGTGTATTCTTTTTGGTTGTGTGACCAAAATTTTCTCATCGCTTCAAGAGAAAGTTACTTAAAGAAATACACCGAAAATAGGACAGGTAGTTTGCGGATAGGTGTGGACACACCTGGCAGGTAAATATTCTACGCAGTGTCAATATTTCTCCATAATTTCCGGGATGGAGCCGGACCTGTCAGCGCCGCCACTGCTATATGCCATTGTTACTAATGGACGAGGTCGATATCGCGATGCAGGGGCGGGGGGTGAACGAGGGGCTGAAAAAATAAATAAAACTTGCCGACACGCCACTTTCAGTCTTTCAGTAAGCGGAACACGTAAAAAAAAAAAATTTATTTTGATTTGGGAAGAAGGAAATTATCGTGGATGCGGAATTCGAAAATGGCTGGAAGTCAGTAGCACACTCAAAAACTTTGTTATTACTAATTTTAAATATCATATAGTTGACGTTATGACATAAATAAATCTTTTTTTTTTAAATCAATAATTTATTATATCAAAGCGACTTTTTAGAGTCTACATGTAAATTAGTTCGTAATATAAACTTCTTTCGCAATGCTGATGACTTTGATTTAAATATGCTAGAGTTGAGAAAGTTCTTTCGCAATGCGGATGACCTTGATTGATATTTCATACAAAAATCAATGTACAATCTACTATAATAATAGCCATTGTGTGTGTGTGTGTGTGTATGTTTCATTTTTTGCTTCTCTATAGAATATCTTAAAAGATACAACGCTGATTTTTTGCACGTAAGTTCAGTAAGTTTTTCCGCAGTTATGTGCCGAATTTCAAGACGATAGGATGATATTTTTATTCATAAACAAATTAAATAAAACTATCCAATATGGTTTATGTACGAATTGTATGATTCTGTTGTTCACAGCGAGAATTTCAAATTTAGAATTTTGTAAAAAAAAATAAAATATGATGCTTCTAAGAAATTTCCAGTATATGTCAGCTTGACACAAGTACCAATTTTATTTTTTGGTTGCATTAGAAATTATTAATCACATCATTAATAACTTAAAAAAAACACCAACTAAGCACAGCAAACGTAATTAAAAAAGAATAGCACAATTGAACGTGATAAAGAATAATGCAGTGAAAGTAATTCGTTGTTTGTGACACGAAATGTGATATTTCCTAGAATGGCATTGCTTTCGAAATTAATATCCGATTATTCAAAATATATGCGTACAAAATGAAATCAAATATTCATCTAATTGTCAGCCAAACACTATTGCATCGTTCATCGAATACGCAATTTTATGACGGGCTACATTTCTAGTACGATAATAATTATTAAAAATATTTTTTTTATAGCATCGTGGCAAGTATGAGCACATTCACGTCCAGCGAAATAAAAACCACTTGTCGAACTCGATCCGGACGGCAGTGATGTTTTTTATGCGCCGGTGCCAACCATGTGGCCCTCCGAGGGTGGTCTCCAGCCCCGGGGCCCTCCGCTAACTTGGCGCATCAATTATTCCACGGGACTCAGTGCCGCATGAATAAGGGATGCCGGGCCACAGGTGTGCCCACCACGGGGGACCGCCCCCTTAACTCTCGGCCCGTCTGCTTTGGCGTGTTTTAAAACGGTTAAGGGGCAAAGTCGCATATTCGAGTTTTTTGCGAAAAATCGACTGCACCAATCAAAAAAATTTAAATGCAGAAAGTTAGATACATCTTTCTTCTATTAGCATTTTTTATTTTATTTCTTATAATTTACTTTTGATTGATATAATACGCTTTTATATATTGATACCTGCAGTGGTGCCCAACCTTCACGTCCACTGAACCCATTTGATATTTCGTGATAATGAGATCATCTATTTTGGTTTTGGTTGCCTTTGTATGCCAAGCTAAGAGCCGTGATACCAAATTCGAGTTTTTTGACCATTTGCTTGTGCCCATTGCGAAAAATCGACAGCACCAATAAAAAAAAATTAAATGCATAAAGTTAGATACATCCTTTTTACTACTAGTTTATTTATTTTATTTCTTATAATTTACTTTTGATATAATAAATATGTGTTTTTCCGATTGAAGTTTCGGGATTGGAGTTTCGCGATGTTCCTGTTCCAAGAATCCTAAACATTTGTGACTCTTTCTTTCAATTGCAATTAAAAGATTAATTATAAACCCTCCTGATGGGACTAATTTGAAAATTAAAAAAAAGAAAATCTTTAACAAACTATGGTTTTGAAAAATCGTCATTTTATCCAATTTTTCAACATCTTCAAGATTTTTTTTTACCCTGAAAATGGACGGTAATTAAATAATAAAAAAAAGATAAATATAATTTATAGTTTTTTCAATACTTTGTTAAAAAATCAATTGCCAACCAGACACCAGAGGCAGTCCAATCGAGTCATTTAATTAATTTAATTGTCACTTTATTTTGCTATGTCGAAAATTGATTTTTTTTTACAAAAACACATATTTGTCATATTAAAAGTAAATTATAAGAATTAAAAAATAAATGGTAGTAGAAAAAGGGATGTATCTAACTTTCTGCATTTAAATCTTTTTGATTGGTGCAGTCGATTTTTCGCAATAGGTACAAACAAATGGTCAAAAAACTCGAATATGCGACTTTGCCCTTAATATATATATTTAAATATATATAAAACATACATTATATCATACAAAATCAACGCTAGGACATTGAATCACATTCGTTACGTCGATGGCACTGTCCTCCTAGTAGACAGTGGTGAAGACCACTATAGTTGACTAACCTAACCTTACCATAAGTAAGGTTTTTCCGTGAATTAAAATAATAGTAATAATAATTGTCAAACGAGAGTAAATTTACAAATTCCGTGCCAGCATTGAACGCAAAGTAGTGGAGAGAGTGAAAAAGTTTTAATACACAGTAAAAAGACTGGGATCTTGACTATGAAATAAGTACGTTTAAAAACTTGAGAAAGGTACTACGCTCAAGAGATATAACACTGAAATCTTGCTGGAGATTTACCAAGTGTTATGCCGTCTCAGTTTTTCTTTATGTAGTCGAAGCTTGGACACTCAAGACAGCACCAGAAATGTGACTATATAAGAAAGCCTTGCACAATAATTATAAATCCTGACGAAGGCGAAAAAGCGGAAGGTCTACTATTTTAACTGCATTTTTCGTAACAGGAAGTACAGCATCCTCCAGCTGATTTTCCAAGGAAAAACGATGGAAAAAGAAGGAGTGGTCGGATAAGAGAGACTGCCCCAGAATAATAGAAATATGTTCGTGAAAACTCGCTTGAGATCCACCAAATGTTATGTTGTCTCGGTTCTTATTTATGAAGTCGAGGTCTGGATAAGTTAAAGCGTTTAAAATCTGATTTTATGGGAGAATCGTTTAAACACCATGGGTTACAGGTGAGAGAGTCTCGAATTTTGGCCACATTTTATTATAGATATCTTTATTATCTACAATATATTAAAATATCCATTCCTTGCAAAGCTTACAGTTGGATTATTTCAGTATGTTCTAGAGTTGGCTTTCTTGCAGCCTACACACAATGGAGGCTTCACGGCGCTGATATTGAACGAAAACTTATACGGCATTGTTGAATAAAAACAGTACAATACGAGGACAAAGTTGAAAATTCAGATTGTCTGCTATCAGAACAAGCCTTAAACCCTCCCTCGGGGCCTTTGTCAGGACGAAGGATTGAAAATTAAATGTCGTGCACCTCGTGGTAAGTTTTATTGTTGATACTACGCAGGGGTGGCCAAATCTAGCCAAATCAGCGTAAAACACAGCACACATCCATTACGAAATCATGACACGACTAGACTACGGGTTGGTTGATTGATTTAATTGCATATTAAACCTGTTATCAATAGGATATTTTGAAGATTGCTTTTGACTGCTTTTTTTATCACTTACAGAAAAATCGACGATCACAAGGATCGGTAATGGAGTAGTGGACTTGGAGTACCTTGTCGAGGTGGTAGTGTTTCTGTAGCTTGCTGCAGAAGGAGTTTAAGAGACCTACTATTTTCTTCTTAGACCAGAGGTTCCCAAAGGGGTCGATTTCGCCCTGCGATGACAACGAAAAATAAAAGTAGGGGTCCATGAACTGTAAATGGGGGTCTACGAGAGTGGATCCCATTTAGGCAGGTCATCAACAAAATTTAGACATTTCGTAAATGTCATAATGCCAACACAGATTGTACCTATGTATTGATTTTCTGATTGTTTTTAATTAATAATGGTATAATTAACTTTACATGTATTATAACTTTTACAGTAAACCCTATGAAAGTAAGTTGTTCTATATAAGATGTCAAAAATATGAAGTGGATGAATTTGTAAAAATTCAATATTAGCAAGGCAGGGGGTCGACGAAAAACAGGAAAACTCGACAAGGGGTCGACGGGACGAAATAGTTTGGGAAACTATGCCTTAGACTATGAACTATTGCTCAGCATGAGTATATGCTCAGTGTCATAGTCGCCAACCTCCTCTGAGGAGAGGCACTTGTCAATAGCATGCCACAGTTAGTTTCAGGGCATGTTATGGTGGGGACTGATATTTGATGGGTAATCTGATGGGGCGCGAAGGGGTGGAGCTAATTGGTGGCTCGCGGACCGCCGTTTGGGCAGCCCTGGTTTCAGGATTTACTAGAGCCTTTCATAGGTACGCCAGGAAGACGTAATAAAGTCGAACGTACGAGCCCCCCCCACGCAAGGGGGCGGGGGATGAACTTTATATTAATAATAGTTGGGGCGAGACGGCAAAGGGATTAGTCGTAACAATTCGTTTCTGAGAAGTAATACAACGCGATGAGAAAAAAAAATAAAACTTATTACTATATATATAAAACAGGTATTGTGTTGAACGCGAAAGATATGAAATTACTTTAACAGATGATAAAAGAAGATACATTTCACAATACAGAAACCTTACATAAAAAGTTTAATAATGTTTGAATAAATGTATTTTCTTTTCCAAGTGTCTCTTCTTATATTTTAGGGCGAATTTTGTTATTCTAACAGAGCTCTTGTATTTAGTAGCTGAAACAATAGTTTGAGGCTTCCACCTCTACAAAATAATTCCAGAATACATCCCTCTACAATCATTTCTCCATTACTGATCCTTTACATGCGCTCAGGGCACAGGACATAATGGGGAGAGCGGAGACAGCATATGAATATAAGCTGTAATGGAACATTCTTGATATTTTTGAGTAAAATACTTGAGTGATTTTCCACATGATCGTGTCGCAAATAAAAACGAACATATGGAAAATCACTTAAATATTTTACTGAAAAATATTAAAATTTAATTCCACCAAGTACTCTCTGTCAAAAATATGGAATATTCTTGATATAAATATATTCTTTATGTGAGCTCCAAGTAGAGAATAAATAATACGTTTTATGTATAACTTATACAGTGTCTCTTATAACTCAAATATTCAAGTAAAAAAAATACATTTTAAAATCTGCGATTTCTGTGCAAGCTGCAAGTAGAATGGGTGTACTTTGAGTAGGTTTTTTTTTTATAAAAAAAAAAAATATGCGGTGCTTTAGGCGTCGCAGAATGGGGTTCCCGTGATAACTTTTTCCGGCTGATTAATGTTCGGAGTTGCCGCCGACAGGGGCGGATGAGGAATTGATGTGCCCCCGGGACGTATTACTGCGGCCGCCCCCCCCACACAGGGGCGGATCGGGGCCAAGAAATAAATAATACAATTAAAAAATTATATTTTTTTGCTGAATTTCAGATGTAATGTTAGTCACAGAAATTATTACAGTGTAAATAAAATTTGTTAAAAAAAAAAATCACATTTAGGCGTTCCGATAAGTACTTAGCCTCACCGCCCGATGGTGCTGCTAGTATCGCAAGAGAGATTTACTATCGTGTAGTGTATTCTTGTAGACGGCTACTGTCGAAATTTCAGCCGAATCGGACTCGTAGTTTTGTTTTGACCGCGTGTGGAAGCGGACGTGTACGCGTAAAAGAGCAATATCGGTCAGTGATTCTATTCTTGTTGAAATCAAAGAGCGCTTGGATTCTGTGTACGGTGACTCTTCTCCGACGAAACATGGATCCACTGGTACACACCAGAGACCAAGGAACAGTCGAAACAGTGGACTTCACCCGGCGAACGTGCTCCGAAGAAGGCGAAGACTGTCCTATCGGCCGGAAAGGTGATGGCCACCGTTTTCTGGGATTCACAAGGTGTGATCTACATTGACTACCTGTAGAAGAGCAAAACGTTCACAGAGCTCTATTATGGCGAATGATTGGGCCGATTCGAAGATGTATTCTCCAGATTTGGCCCAGTGCGATTTTTTCGTTTCGTTTGTTTCCAAACTTGAAGAAGTCACTCGCCGGGCAGAAATTTGCGTCGAATGAGGAGGTCATCGCCGCCACGGAGGCCCACTTTGCAGACCTCGAGAAAACGTATTTTTCAGATGGGTCAAAGAAGTTGGAGCATCGCTGGGTCAAGTGTATCGATCTAAAAGAAGACTATCGGACTTATCGGACCGCCCTCGTATGCAAGCCGTTATCAAATCTAATCCGTTGTAACTTGTTGATAACATTATGTAGGAATATGGTTTTTTTTTTGTTCATGTTCCGTTTCAGGAGGTGCGGCCCTGAACTTCCCCCTGAAGGGCGAAGAACAGCGCCAAACAATGAAGGCTCTGGTTTTTTTTTTATACCAAGGGGCTGTCAAGGGAAAATTATTTTCCTTTTAAAATTGCGAGGAATAGATAACGCGGGCTTGAGTACTGTTTTATAAAATTATCTTCACGTCTTTGCGGAAAAGTAATGATACATATTTTTGCAGAATAAAACAGTAGTTTATGAAGTAGTAAATATACGTTTTTAATTATATAACTACGTTTTTAATTATATAACTATTACTCAAGTTTAGGGAATTAATATCAGTTTGTATGGAGCGGCCTGTTGACTCAGCGAACACTTGTTGGACGGGCTTTCATGGTTTCCACTCCAATGGGGACCCTTGCTGGCACTTGAAGCCATAAACTGTATATAAAAGTGTATACTTCAGCTGTGGGGATACGTTTAATGTTTACTGTGCAGTTGAAAGCGACCAGCCAATTGACTAAAATGCTAATGAGAATTGAGACAGCAGGTAAAGCATTTTAATAGCAAATGTTTCATGTATTAAAGACCATTGGAAAGTCATTATGAAGTCGAGGTTTCAAGGCATTAAAAATCCATAAAACACCATGAGTTTCCTGAGGCACAAATGAAAAAGTCACAATGCTATTTTATTGTGTAGATATTTTTTTATATAAGTCTTCGTGAATGCGAAATTTGGGCTCAGGGCAAATATGTGTTCAGCGAGAACAGACAATCGAAGAATCTTGAATGATATTAATAAACACCATGAAAATTACATAAGAATTTATCAGGCCGGGTTACGAGGGGGTCGGGGTCGTATTCGGGCCCCCCCGGTTGATTTCCAGTCTGTTATGCAAAGTCTGAATAGGCTATCATTGTTGGAAAATCGAGAAAAACTGAAAACAACTTACGCAAGACATTAATCATACCTTTGAAAACATATTTTTTTCAGTTTGCCATATTTTATTACAGGCGGTTTCGACTCAACAAGTTGATCGAATAAATGATTATATAAACAATATAATTTTACTTTTACTTGCTCGCTTAAATTATTTATTAAAAATGATATTTTTTTTGTCGGTCACAGGTAAATTTTTTATCGAGTATTTATTTATGTATACAATGGTTTATCTACTGACATTTTGTCAACCGTTTCGATGGGGGTTTCAATTTGTCGTCTGCGACAACAATGGCTCCTCGCAGCCTTCATTACGCGAGCCACACTGTATATTATATCGGGAAAATATTATTTTTTACCTGCCTATACAGCGTAAGCCGAAACTGACATGTGTTGATTCGTATCTTGGGCAGATATCAATATAAAAATAATCACTGTGTATTGTATACAAAAACGTGTATTTTATATAAATTTTTTGTTAACACGAGAGCCAAAAGTAAATTTACCGAAATGGAGGTTTATTTTGAGAGAAATACGCACATTTAAAATAAAAAAAATATATATATATTTACACAAAAACTCTCTTTTGAAGAGTATCCCCCGAATATTTAAACCCAACGCCTTTGATGTATTGAAAATTCACTATTAAAAATGATACACCCTTAAAAAAATATTACGAAGCAAAATAGCGTATATTAGTGAATATTAAATTTAAAAAAGTAAACCAATGAATATTTTATGAACTACTTATATTATATTAAACCAACGTTATTCATATGGTGGGTACATTTTTTTCACGTGTATCTCAATGAGTATTTAAAGTGTAAGTAGTTCAATTGGTAAAGAGCCCCGGGTTGGGGTAGGCGAAGAAGTATAGGCTTAAAATATTGTACTATTTCCATATAATAAAATTAATTGCGTAATAGAAAGTTTGACTGTATATCTCAAATCAAAATTTACTGAAGCTTTTAGATTGATGACACTTTAAAAAAAATGTTTATATATATATATATATATATATATATATATATTTTTTTTTTAATATATATATATATTTAATTATAGTTTACTGTGATTAAACGAGAGAATGCGGATATTAGAGTAGACACACTCTATCACTCTCTGGTCTCACAAGACTACGCACATTTGTAATCGATCATTTAGAAGAGGTGTCAAGGCAAAGATTGAATCAACCTTTGCTTTATACTAATATTACCTTTTGTACAATAATTAACAAGCGATTTATAAATCAGTTACAAAAAAAATATTTAAAATTAAATGAACATGGAATTTCTTATATACTGCTAACCGGTTTTTATCTTTCGGCAGTCTCCCTGAAGATGGTCCCAGTAGCGGGACCAAAACGCCAAAAGACAGAAATCACTATTGTGTCGTAATAGTTCATATCTTGTTCTTCTTCTAGTGCCTCTTCTCACTGGAGGTTTATAACAATCAGCTGAAAGATGCTGTATTTATTGTTTCGAAAAACATGGCCAAAATAGGAGACCCTAAGCGTTTTCACTATCGTCAAGGGTTCTACTTTTTTGACTCTTTCATTTGTGAAGCTGTCAACCAATGGTGTTTTGAGGACTCTCCTATGAGGATTCTCCATTGTAGCTGTACTAAATGCCCAGACCTCGACTCCACAAAGAAAAACTGAGACGGCATAACACTCAGTGAATCTCCAGCGAGTTTTCAGTGAACCCCTGAAAAGTTTCACCCCCCCTGGACAAATTAACCCCACTTCAATTATTGTGATTACACATCATTTATCTGCATATATTTTTATGCAAACAACGCGTAAATAATATTTTTTTTATAAATATTGCAGACATTTTTGACGTTCGAGACAACCTTGCAAAGATTTATTTCATTACTCGACATCTTGTCTCTCTAGAATGCGTCCTACTTGCAATTTACTTCCAGTCCAATTAATGAACAAGCAATTAATATCGCTGTTGTTATTCGTTATACACAATACCCAAGCCATGCAACAATACTCAATTAATACTACGGCAGAACAAATATATTCTGAAGGCGATACAAATCTATAGTGCAATTATTATTATGTATACACTTATCAACTCAAAGTTTCAATGTAATCAATTTATGAAGATTTCAAGCAAATGAGACCTTTTATATGTATATACTAGAAATGTAGCCCGTCATAAAATGACGTATTCGATGAACGATGCAATAGTGTTTGAACATATGTTTGGCTGACAATTAGATGAACATTTTGTACACATATATTTTGAATAACCGGATATTAATTTTGAAAGCAAAGCCATTCTAGGAAACATCACATTTCGTGTCACAAACAACGAATCACATTCACTGCACTGTTCTTTATTAGATGCAGTCTTTATCACGTTCAATTGTGCTATTCTTTTTTAATTACGTTTGCTGTGCTTAGACGGTGTTATTTTTTTAGGAGGCATTTTAAGTTATTAATGATGTGATTAATAATTTCTAACGCAACTAAAAAATAAAATTGGTACTTGTGTCAAGCTGACATAAACTGGAAATTTCTTAGAAGCATCATATTTTGTTTTTTTGTAAAAATTCTAAATTTGAAATTCTCGCTGTGAACAACAGAATCATATAATTCGTACATAAAGCATATTTGATAGTTTTATTTAACTAGTATATGAATGAAAATATTATCCTATCGTCTTGAAATTCGGCACATAGCTGCGGAAAAAATTACTAAACTTACGTGCAAAAAATCAGCGTTGTATCTTTTAAGATATTCTATAGAGAACCGAAAGTAGTAGATATACGTAGGGTTGTGATCGAGTTTAGTGCAATTCTTCTTCTTCGTGTGTCTCTTATTTTGTTGGTGACCATCTCACTGAACATACATCTACGTCTATAAATATCCCGAAGGCAGTTTCATTGTGCTTTTATCCCAGCACAGCCTCAATTGCAATCGTTCAAATCAAATACCACGCAAGCTGTGACTAATTGCCGACATGTCCGCCGCCATGTTAACAAATCAGAGCAGAAACATAACCGGCATTAAAATTCCGCCGGCGCTTCCGGTAACGACTGCTTTCTGCTGCTCGGTTAATGCCCGGAACTTGTACTCGGGGCTGGCAGCCATTTGCAATATTCGCCGCCATCTTGAGTGGGCTGATTGCCTTGCGACACGCGATTCGCGTACTTTCTGCAAGCATTGCTACAAGCACTTTACTGCTTTATTGGACTTAACTACAGGCTTCGTATTGGAGCTAAACAATAAACTAATTATTATTATTTTTAT
Organism: Atopsyche davidsoni; assembly: GCA_022113835.1. Classification (NCBI taxonomy): domain Eukaryota; kingdom Metazoa; phylum Arthropoda; class Insecta; order Trichoptera; family Hydrobiosidae; genus Atopsyche; species Atopsyche davidsoni. The sequence goes on along the minus strand of JAILWY010000022.1, from coordinate 3,801,943 downwards.
TATTATTTGTATACATCATAAAATATACATAAATCCCAAGCTTTTTTTAAAAAAAATATTCAATTCTTCTTCTTCTTATACCTCTCCTAATATGACCATTTCATCGAACATATTTGTTTCACTTATCCGACTTCCAGCCACTCTTTCCAATGCTTTTTATTCCTTGGACAATCAGCTGGAGGATGTGCCCAAAAGCAAAGCTTCAATATCATAAATCAAAACTGAGACGACATAACACTTGGTGAATCTCCAGCGAGATTTCAGTGTTATTTATTTCTTTACACGACTTCAAAGAACGTCAGAACCACGCGGTCTTTTTATAGAAATCATTATCACATTCTACAAATCCTGTATGCTTGTAAGAAAATAAGCATTTGATGAAAAAAGTTAGCATGGATGCGGAATTTGCGAAGTCAAGAGTACAGCCTAATTAGTAAGACAAACATATGTTCAGTCAAATGTTCACACTTGGAGAATAAGACAAGTCTTTTATTTTACTTTTGAAATCACTGTATTTTTAAAAAAATCACTATATTAAAATATCTCATTTAATTATTGAACATGTCTTTCGAATACCATGAAAATTATAGAATCATTTAAGGTTTCTTGTTGTACTGGTTACCCGCAATTGAAATACAATGGTGAATGTAACATTGTGTAAAGGTTTCCTATTGCACGGATACAAAGCTAAAATCGAGGCTCACGTACTTCCGGAAAATTTTGGGGGTTGATCAGGGGTGGGTTGCTTCATTCAGGGGTCACAAAGGCTGCACTTGCGACCCCTGCAAAGTGGATGTAAGCGCGAGCATTATAATGGTGAAAAAGAATCCTTCAGAAGCCCAGAGTCTGATTTTGATACTTCAGATATATTCATGTTAATTCCTTGATAAAAATAAAAATAATCATATCAAACGGTTTGTTTTTTTCGCACTGCGTTGGATTTCTTTGCGATAAATGCGAATTCGTAGAAGTACACGGAAATGGAGAAACTCTGAATAAAATGCGATCCAAGGTCAGCGGATTTCTTTGTTCGCACTCTCCACATCCTCCCCTGGCGGTCCTCCCGTCTTAATGAGCCGCCCTCGCTCCGCCAGGGTTGCTACCCTTAGAGATGACGACAAATATTATAAGCACCCCTTAATATCTACCTCGTATTACATCTTATTTCAGCCAAATTTTCAGGAATAACAAATTCAATTGTCCAAGTGAAAAGTGGCAAAGTCAGTGCAGCCGAATTAGTAAAAGTGTTCAAGCTCCTCTGATAAGACGCGCCCGAAGAAGAAGAGTAAAGATATTAATAGTCCAGCATGTGGCAACCTTGTTTGGGGCCCGGGAAGTGAAGGACCCCCGGGAAGTCAGAGAGCCCCGACGTGCCCTTGTGGCAGCTTCACGTGTCACTTTTTATATTGCTATCGATTTATGATGCCCTAATATGACAATTGCGGAAAGCAATATACAGGGTGATTCTAAACTGCTTACTTGAAGTACCATTGGCAGAGCATTAAGGGGGCTCTCTACGCAATCAATATTTTGCGAAAAATCTACGGAACCAATTAAAAAAATTTAAATGCGAAAAGTTAGATACGTTTCTTCTTCTACACAAAAAATTGCCTTAGTATGACAATTGTGGAAAGCAATATACTGGGTGATTCTAAACTGACTACAGAACATCCAACATGTTATTTTTCTTAAGGGGGTATCTCCAAAATCGATGTTTTTTGAAAATATTTTGCGAAACATCTAGTGCGCCAATCAAAAAAAATTAAACGCAAAAAGCTAGATACATTCCTTTTTGTAAATAAAAAAATATTTTATTTCTTATTAACTTACTTTTAATATGAGAAATATGCGTTTTTCCGAGTGAAGTTAAGGCATTTTGGAGATCATAAATACTCACGGTTCAAGAAGGGGGCTCTCTCCAAAATCGATGTTTTTTAAAAATATTTTGCAGAAAAACTACAGCACCAATAAAAAAATATTGAATGCAAAAAGTTAGATTAATCCCTTTTTCTGCATAAAAAAATATTTTATTTTTTATAAATTTACTTTTAATATAAGAAATTTGCGTTTTCCCGAGTGAAGTTTAGTTATATTGGAGATCATAAAAACTCACGGTTCAAGTTCCCTAAGCATTTTAGAGTCAATTTTTTTATTTTAATTTAAAGATTACACAAAAACCTATTGCATTAAATGAGTTGAAAATTTAAAAAAAATCTTTAAAAAACTTTGGTTTTAAAAAGTCGTCACTTTATCCAATTTTTCAACATCTTCAAAACTTTATTTAACCTTTAATAAATTTCGGGATTTTGCTATTTTTTCTTACAGTAAAATATTGCTTGAATTTATTTTAACAATACCAGGTTCAAATCACCCTGTATAATGAATTGCATGTCCTTATTGAGTTACAATACGATGTGATGTAGAAAATAACCAATCACTTGTTTTCTTAAGTGTTAATCCAAGTCAATATTTTGTAGTAATTAACATATTATATGATATATAAAAAATATTAAGTGGTGATTAAATCTTTAGCACTTTCCAGCGTCGCAACCCCAACATCAGCAATTTATACAGTCGATTTTTATAATAAAAAAATTGCTTTTGTATATATTATTATGATATAACCACAATTGCTTGTAAACTGATGTATTTTTTTTTATCGCTTCATAGCTTTACGATATAATAAATAGACAAAAATTATAGCTACAATTGCTTTCAACAAGACACACGTTTATTAATTTTATACATAATATATTATACTTAAACGTTAAATTATACTGCATTGACTGAATACGAACCTAGGTTTATATTTCCACCCTTCACTGTAACAATACAACATAACAAAGCGATCACAGGAAGTAAACATGTCTAACTGTTTCTGGAATCCAAATAAGATACTCGTATACGTAATACGTCTGCTCTAGATTAATATTTAATGGTATTTAATTATTTAATTATAACCCAGAAATATTTTTTTTTGTACCATTGCTTTTTTATGGGTTTAAAAGTATTCCCTTTAAAAAATGACAGAAATAAAAAATGCGATTGCCTATAACTAGGCGCAAATAATTTGTTCTATTTTTTTATGAATTTTAATTTTTAACCTTTACTATCACTGTAAAGTAAATTAAACGGTGTAACAGATATAATATTTAAGAATTTAATAGAATTGCTTAAATTAAAAATATTTTTTTTCTTTATATAAAATATGTGATAAAACACGTGGGGATTTGATTGTTTGCGTTTTGAACCAAAACAGGTAACTATAATAGAATCGCGTCGCTTGAATCAAGACGCATACTGTTTCAACCCTTGTATTTTAAATAATTAATTTTAATTTGTCGGTATGTCATGGCAGGTTAACAGGGTGTTTAGGAGGTGTATACACGTAAAGCTGTTTGTCAAAATCAATACGAGAAACCGGCGATTGCCTATGACCGGGTACGCGTCCACTTCCCACTATCGGAGGGGTTGTCCCGCGGGGGGTTGCAATCGATATTCGCCTGAAACTCGGAGGCTCTGACCCGCCGTACCCCAGTCGCCGCTTCCAGCCCCAGATCCACTTCCGTTTCCGTGTTTTTTCAAGAACCTAGCGCGAAAATGTGCGGCGGGCGCGGCGCCCTGAAAAAACCGCCGAAGAACTCGCAACGAAGGAAATTCGTATACATCACACAAACCAACCGCTTGTTTTTTTTTAAAATTATATCAAAAAGGCATATTAGAATATAAACAAGTAAAAAAAACACTTTGAAAAAATAAAACTGCAGCTAAAAGCTTCAGCAATCTGCTGCAAAATGAATATCAGATCTCAATTCTAGAGGATTGAAGAACCGCTAAAAAACACTCAACGAAGGAAATTCGTATACATCACATAAACCAACCGCTTGTTTTTTTTAAAATTATATCATAAAGGCATGTTGGAATATAAACAAGTAAAAAAAACACTTTGAAAAAATTAAACTACAGCTAAAAGCTTCAGCAATCTGCTGCAAAATGAATACCGGATCTCAATTCTAGAGGATTGAAGAACCGCTAAAAAACACTCAACGAAGGAAATTCGTATACATCACATAAACCAACCGCTTGTTTTTTTTAAAATTATATCAAAAAGGCATATTGGAATATAAACAAGTAAAAAAAACACTTTAAAAAAATAAAACTGCAGCTAAAAGCTTCAGCAATCTGCTGCAAAATGAATATCAGATCTCAATTCTAGAGGATTGAAGAACCGCTAAAAAAACACTCAACGAAGGAAATTCGTATACATTACACAAACCAACCGCTTGTTTTTTTTTTTAAAATATATCAAAAAGGCATATTGGAATATAAACAAGTAAAAAAAACACTTTGAAAAAATAAAACTGCAGCTAAAAGCTTCAGCAATCTGCTGCAAAATGAATATCAGATCTCAATTCTAGAGGATTGAAGAACCGCTAAAAAACACTCAACGAAGGAAATTCGTATACATCACATAAACCAACCGCTTGTTTTTTTTAAAATTATATCATAAAGGCATGTTGGAATATAAACAAGTAAAAAAAACACTTTGAAAAAATTAAACTACAGCTAAAAGCTTCAGCAATCTGCTGCAAAATGAATACCGGATCTCAATTCTAGAGGATTGAAGAACCGCTAAAAAACACTCAACGAAGGAAATTCGTATACATCACATAAACCAACCGCTTGTTTTTTTTAAAATTATATCAAAAAGGCATATTGGAATTGTAATGTAATGAAGAACACGTCTATCTTGTACTGTGTTTATTATAAGACTGGCGAAGTATGGGAATGTAACATAGGTCCTCGCAACATAATGCTACCTACGTTACACCCTCATACTTATTTCAAAATAATTTTTACATTGCAAGTCATTTACAAAATTACAACATTATACAGTGTTCTACAAATATTATTTTACATTGCAAGTAATTTACAAAATCACAACATTAAACAGTGTTATATAATTATTATCCAACGGTCCTGTCTTCTCTCCACACATCGCTCGCTACACCTCATTTTTTTCTTTCCTTGTCCAATCTACATTTTCGCAACGGGCGAGCTCGGGGGGTAGCAGGTCGGGGCAACTCGAGTTGCCCGTCCGGTGAAGCCGGAACGGCACTTTCCCGCCCCGGCTGGTCCGCCGAGCCTAACGGCGACCCTCCCTCGCCCGCCGGCAGCCCCGACTGCCCCTCCTCCACCGATCCCATCGGTGACTCCGAGAGGCCGTTCTGAGAATTCGCCCCGGCTCCGGAAGTCGCAAGCGACAATCTCGTACTCGACCGCCTACGCACTTGATCGATATGCCTTTGAACTATTTCCCCGCCTTTGCCGGCTACTTTGTAATTGCTCCCCCCTACTTCCTCCATGACCCTACCTGGGACCCATTTCTCCCCTTTTAAATATTGGCGATACCACACCTCCCCGCTCACACTCCTACTGACTCCCGCCGCCGCTTCTTGCTGGCGCTGTTGAGCTCTTCGCACTTGCTTTTCCCTGTCCGGTTTTATCGTGTCCAAACGAGTCCTGATACGTCTTCCCAAAAGAAGCATAGCCGGGCTCTCCCCCGTGGTCGAGTGTTCCACGTTCCTATAATAAGCCAAAAATGCCCACAGCGCGCGATCCACATTCGTTTTTTCTCGTACCGCTTTTTTTATCACTTTTTTTAACGTGCGCACGGCATTTTCCGCCAACCCATTTGAAGACGGGTGATAGGGAGCTGTAAAGATGTGCTCTATGCCGTGGTACTTTGTAAAATGGTCAAACTCCCTCGATGCAAACTGCGTCCCATTGTCGCTGACCAGTTGCTTGGGCGATCCCCACCTGCTGAACAACTCGCTCAATCTATCCGTCAAGTTACCGGCCGTGGTATTAGCGACGTTGAAGATTTCGACCCACTTGGACATCGCGTCTACTACCACCAGATACGTTTTCCCTCCGATGGGACCTAGGTAGTCGAGGTGCAGCCGCGTCCACGGTCGGCCCGGCCACGACCACATGCGCGGCGCCTGGCGCGGCGGCGCGTCCGCCTGCTCCGCGCAGACCGCACACGCGCGGCACACCCTCTCCACCGCCTCGTCGACGCCGGCCCACCAAACGTAACTCCGGGCCAACCCTTTCGATTTGACTATTCCCATATGCGGTTCGTGAAGCATAGCCAGTACTCTATCCTTGCATTTTTCCGGGACTACTAACCTATGGCCCCACATGACACAACCTAATTCCTCGTACAACTCGTTCTTTCTATTATAGTAAGGTTGTAAACTTTTAATTTCACACTGTGTCGGCCAGCCGTCGCGAATGTAACTCAACACCTTTGACAGTAATGGATCTCGCGACGTTTCCCGTTTGATATCATTATAGTCTAATAATAATGCCTGCTGTGCAAAATGTAAATACGTTTGTTCCGGCGGTGACATTTTATTCTCGGTGCACGAAAGGGGTAATCGCGATAGGCCGTCGGCCCCGTTCTCATCTGTGCGGACGTACTCGATGTCGAACGAGTAAGCCGATAAGATTATAGCCCACCGCTGCATCCGACTCGCTGCCATGGTCGGTATGCCCGTGTTTGGGCCAAATATCGATACCAAGGGTTTATGATCGGTGCGTAGTGTGAAATGTCGCCCGTATAGGTATTGATGGAATTTGTTTACGCTAAAAATAATGGCCAACGCCTCCCGGTGTATCTGCGAGTAGTTTTTCTCCGCCTCGCTCAGCGTTCGCGATATGTACGCCACCGGGTGATCGCCGCGCCCGTCGGCGCCGGGCTGCGAGAGCACCCCCGCGATCCCGCGCCCGCTCGCGTCACACGTCACCACTAAGGGTGCCTTAGGGTTATAATGCGCCAGCACTTCGGCGCTAGATAATAATGATTTAATTTTAATAAATGAACGTTCGCATTCTCGTGACCAAAACCATTGCTTTTCTTTTTTTAGTAGTTCATATAACGGCACTAAGATCCCGCTCATCTTCCTTATAAATTTACCGTAGAAATTAATAATTCCCAAGAATGACCGAAGCTCCGTCACGTTGGTGGGCCTCGGTACCCCCACTATCGCTTCGATCTTGGACGGGTCTGTCTTTATACCCTCCTTTCCGATGATATATCCCAAATATTTGACCTCCTCGACCAAAAATATGCACTTGGTGCTTTTCAACTTCAACCCTGCTTTTTGCAGCCTACTAAACACCGCCTCCAACGCTGCCAGATGCTCCTGTTTGTTTTTTCCTGCTATGATTACGTCGTCTAAGAAAATTTCAATGTTGGGGATATTCTTTAGTACATTGCACATTATGCGTTGAAAGATTCCCGGACTCGATGCTAATCCATACACTAACCTATTGTACCTGAATAGCCCCCGGTGGGTATTTATGACCGTATATTTTTTTGTCTCGTCTAATTCAATTTGATTGTAGGCTTGGGAAAGGTCTATTTTAGAGAAATAACACGCTCCACTTAATTTAACCATAAGATCGTCTATTTTAGGCAAAGGATATCGATCAATTACTAATGCGGGATTTACCGTAGCCTTGAAGTCGGCGCAAATTCTCAGCGACCCGTCGGCTTTATTCACCGGCACTAGCGGCGAGGCCCAGTCGGAACAGTCGACGGGCTCGATGACGCCGCCGCGCAGCATGTCGTCCAGGCCGGCGTCGATCCGCTCGAGCAGCGCATACGGCACCGGCCGCGCGCGCTGGAACACCGGCGCCGCGCCCGCGCGCACTCTCAGCGTCGCCCGTCCGCCCGTATACCTCCCGAGCTCGCCGTCGAACAGCTCCTTATATCTGGAACACAAATATTTTATTTCATCCGATATCTTTGTCGGATTCTGTGACACGCTGTGGCAGTTGGTAAACTTGGGTATACAAATTTTTAGTTCCGTCAGCCACTGCCTACCTAGCAGCGCTGTCGTACCCCCGTCTATAACGAACAGGTCCAAACGCTCGGTCCTTCCTCCGTAGCTGACCATCGGCTTGATCACTCCTACCGGTTTAATTTTTTTCCCGTTGTAACATTTTAACACTAGATCGCTCGGTTCGAGCGGATTATTACTTAAAAAGTTACGATAAGTTTCACTATTTATGCACGATACCGCCGTACCGGTATCTACCTCCATCTGTATGAATTTTTTATCAACTTTTACTGACAAACTCACCGGCTGATAATCGTTCAAACAAAGATGATGGAATTCTTCCGTGTCATCCCCGCTCTGGTCCGAGTTCTCCCTCTTTGCCGTGTCGCCGTAGTGTAGCCGTGCGCGTCCCCTTTCGGGACGAACTGCCGCCTCCCGCCCGCGGCACACTCTCTGCAGATGCCCCGCTCTCTTGCACCCGTGGCACACGTATTCCCGATACTGACAAATGGAGTAGTCGTGATACACCGAACCGCAGCCGGTGCACGGTCGGCCGGTCGAAGGTCGCCTCTCCTGAGTCCCGCGCCCGTAACCGCGCCCGGAGCCGCGCCCGGAGCCGCGCCCGGAGCCGGAGCCGGGGCGGGCCCTCGCGGGCTCGCGGCCTGGCCGCATGGCGTGCACCGCTGCTGCGTCGCTGGTTCCCGCGCCGCTGCTCCCGATGCCCGACCTGGCCTCCACCGCGGCCGCGTCCCGTTCTGCCGCCTCCAAGGAAGTCGCAATTTTTACCGCCGATGCAAAAGTTAATGCGACGCCGTCCTCTGCGAATAACCGCTGTCTTATGACTTCACTTCTCACTCCGCATACAAACTGGTCACGAAGATTCTCATTTAAATTGCTTCCAAATGCGCAACTACGTGCGAGCCGTTTCAATTCCACAACGAAGACCGCGATCTTCTCCTCGTTTGCCTGTCCGTACTTCCGGAATCGGTGCCTCTCGGCCATTAGAGAGGGTGTCGGTTGGAAATGCTCTCGCAATAACCTTACCGCGGCATCATAAGTCAGTGCAGACGGTTCTTCGGGGCTCGCTAAGTCCACCAACACTTCATACGGCCCGTCTCCCATGACTGCAATCAGCGTGTGCAGTTTCATGTCGTCCTTGACCCCGTTCACTCTAAAATAGCTCTCGAGTCGGTCCACATAAGATGACCACATTCCCCTACTTTCCTCGAATTCACTTAGTTTACCCAATGACATGCTGGCGATCAGTTTTCGGCGATTCTAACAATCAAAATATGCACTTCCTAATCGGGTCTTTTTTTTATCTCGTCGCCATTGTAATGTAATGAAGAACACGTCTATCTTGTACTGTGTTTATTATAAGACTGGCGAAGTATGGGAATGTAACATAGGTCCTCGCAACATAATGCTACCTACGTTACAGGAATATAAACAAGTAAAAAAAACACTTTAAAAAAATAAAACTGCAGCTAAAAGCTTCAGCAATCTGCTGCAAAATGAATATCAGATCTCAATTCTAGAGGATTGAAGAACCGCTAAAAAAACACTCAACGAAGGAAATTCGTATACATTACACAAACCAACCGCTTGTTTTTTTTTTTAAAATATATCAAAAAGGCATATTGGAATATAAACAAGTAAAAAAAACACTTTGAAAAAATTAAACTGCAGCTTAAAGCTTCAGCAATCTGCTGCAAAATGAATACCAGATCTCAATTCTAGAGGATTGTATTTTATAATAATACTATTGGGCAGTAGTAATACGCAAATCTTTTCTTCGAATATACGATTGCGGTGTAGAAAGACCCGAAGATCATATACACCATTATTTACCATAAAAAAACCATGAATAGACATATATATATGCAGTGAAATAGTCACCAAACTCCTCTGAGAGGCACACGAATAAAGTAAATAATTTTGTACGTACTCGATAAAACTCGACACAAAAGAATCTCATGTCACGTAGATTATCCATAAAAAAGAGGAAACACAACGCGAATAAAGGTTTTTTTTTTTAATAATATATATAAAAATAAGTTTTTAATATTATCTTTGTCGCAAAGTGAAATTGCCATATCAAAGTTATACGTTTATATGAAAGTAGCAATATAGGCCGACGTGAAAGACATTCCCTTGATTTAGGAGCAATCGAAGCGACAGCGTGAATGTACCATTATTAAGAGGCTCCATGTATATCGTCTGATATACAGCGTGCCTCAGAATGTCATACCATAAGCATCATTTTTAATACTTATACTATTTTATAAATAAAACAAAAAAAATATTTGGCCTCTTTGGTACGAAAAGGCTCATACTTTCTCAGTATGAATTGATTGATATATGACAACCCTTTAATGATAAATAAATATTTAAAAAAACTACACACTGAACGCTGAAATAAAATAATTAAAAAAACCTTATATTAATGCCAATAAATATAAGTTAGCAGTTATAACAAGTCACGTGAAAACTACTTGAACTGAATAGAGTAATATATTTGGGTATCTGGTCTACAAACAATAAATACAAGACATTTAGTGTAATAAATCATCCATCAGGTAAGGGGACATGAGGTAAATTGAACCAACTCGGAGACAGACCCGCATTGGACCTACTAAATATTTATTAAATTTAATTTAATTCCCACACAGCCTTATTGCATTAAAAAAAATGAAAAAAAATGTGTACGAGGTAATATATAGGCAACATGTACTATTGCTTACATTTTATTCTTCAGGTGCTTCTGGTTGGGTTAGGTTAGGTTATTTTACCACCAGCAAAAATTCTGTATCCATGTTAACTTCCTGCTTTTATTTTTAGGATTTTTATATTGAACTGAAACGTTTCAAAATCAAAAACTCAACGCAGTACGACAAACATGAAAAAAAAAATCAGTATCAATAAATATGAGTGTAAGAGTCGCAAGAATATGAGTGTGTTGAGCCGATTTTTGGGCCAAAAACCATGTATTTCTTCTTCTTCTCGTGCCTCTCCTCATACGAGGTTGATGACTATTTCATTGAATATATCAAATTCATCTACATCCAAGTGAACTTCCTTCTTCCGATGCCTCTTTTTCCTTGGATTTTTCCCTGGACGACAAGCTGGAGGATGCTATACTTGTTGTTACGAAAAATGTGCTCAAAAGCATGTATTTCTTCTTCTTCTCATGCTTCTCCTCATAAGAGGTAAATGACCATTTCATTAAATATATATCATATCCATCCGTATCCAAGTGAACTTCCTTCTTCCGATGCCTCTTTTTCCTTCGTTATTTCACTGGACAATCAGCTGGGAGATGGTATGCTTATTATTACGAAAAATGTGGTCAAATGCATGTATTTCTTCTTCTTCTCATGCCTCTCCTCGTAAGAGTTTAGTGACCATTTCATTGAACATATCCCACCCATCCACATTCAAGTAAACTTTTTTCTTCTGATGCCTCTTTTCCCTTCGATTTTTCCCTGGAGGATGCCATGCTCACTGTTACGAAAAATGTGCTCAAAAGCATGTATTTCTTCTTCTTCTCATGCCTCTCCTCGTAAGAGGTTGATTACCATTTCCTTGGACACATCCCATCCATCCGTATCCAAGTGAACTTTCTTCTTCCGCGATGCCTCTTTTACCTTCGATTTTTCACTGGACAATCAGCTGGGGGATACCATACTTGTTGTTACGAAAAATGTGGCCGAAAGTATGTATTTAGTATATTTATTAGGCTGCGAGCCTCCAGCTCGCCCCTTAAAGGTGTAATCAATCACAATGAAGTTATTCCGAAGACGGGGAGGGGTGGGAAGGGTCGGGGCGCACACACTTAAGGCTCGTCGGAATGTCACTTTTTCACCCCCTTTTTGCACAGGTCGAACTTTCTCCAATCAGAAGTTACTTCAGAGAGTTCGCAAGGCTATTGTTAATTCGAAAAAATATTAACTACCAGCTAAGCTTACGTAAAAAAAAAAAAAAAACTACCCTCTACTATATACACATATTTTTACGTATACAGGGGTAGCTAAATTTTGTGTACACAATATCTACTTTTTATATTAAAAATGTGTCGAAATCCACTTGTTGTCATAAGTGAGATGTGAAATGCATGTTTTGTATATACACCGTGTTTCTGTACTAGGTGCACTTTCGTAGGTTAAATATATATAAAAAAATATAAATATAAAAAAATCATGCCCCAAACAAACTTCGTTAGTTTAAAATATTTCAAATGCAGACTCACGCAAGAATAAATATATTATAAGTTAGTCGAATCGGTTTATATGTTTAGTGCAATATAGAATTTATTTCACGCAAGTTCAATGTTTTATATTTACAAAGAATTCCACACTATAATATTTTTATTTAAAATAAATAAAAAGTAAGCCCACTTTAAATTTTTTTTTTTTATAAAATTCGGTAAAAATAAAATGTGTTCATATTTATTTCACAACTGAATTTCTATTTCTTAGAATCTTGCTTGTTAAATTCAATGGAATAACAAAATTAAAGTATTTATTTTTTTCAGGTAATAAAGAGAGATACGAAATGTTTTTTATATATAATATCTATTTTATAAAAAAAAAAACAATAAATATTTAATGAGTGTTTCTATATATATGAAAAAAAACTTATTATTTGATATTTCTAGATACATGAAAAATCTAGAAACCTATATTAAAACCAATTTAATTAAGACGACAGTTACTCAAAAATATTTTTTATATGTTTAATTTTTATTTAAATATCGATAATTCGAGTCAGTTTTTAGAAATTAATTTAATTTAACAAATACGCACTTAAAATAATTAGAAATGATAGCGAATTTATTTTCGACATTTATTCATTAATTAAAACTCTTAACTTAATTAAAACTCATTCTTAAGAATACCTATCGCCATTTAAGCCTCCACTTGGCGAACAGAGCCCATAAGACTTGCCATATTTGCTTAGTGAATAGGCATATGAAATATGAAAAAGATTAAGGGAGGGGGTTTCCGGCACTGAATAGCACACCCTTAAGACCTTGATGATGGTAAGTGTTACCAAATTGGAGATGGTGAGACTGGACGATGAAGAAGCTGGTGTCAATGGCTTACCTGCTGTTCACGCTGGTGTTGACGCTGGTGTTGGAGCGGCTGCGGCGGCTGATGATGGAGTCCCCGCAGTTGACCACCCCGCCCTTGGTGGTGATGGAGAAGGTCCGCAGGCGGTACAGGTCGTCCGAAGCTCGAGGGTTCAGCGGCTGCTCCGGCAGCGAGCAGACACGGGGACGATTGTGCGCAGCCACTGAATCCAAGCACGATCACGTAAATAAGTTGACCAGGTACTACACGAGAAATAAGATTCTGTCGAATGTTCTCACCGGGTAATTCCAGGAAGTTGGACGTCCTTCTTTGCCTCCCGCGCGCGGTGTTTTGGAAGTTCAGGGGGCCGATGTCTTCCTTGGAGCAGCTGGACACCACGGAGTCCCTGGAGCCTCTGCGGCTGGCGAGGTACGCCAGCCCTCCCTTGACGGAGCCTCTCCTCATCGGCGAGCACGGCCTGCTGAGGCTGGTCGACTTCGTCACGGGAGTCTCGTCCGTCTCCTCCGTCAGGTCCGAGGTGGACTTTCTGCATCTCTTGGAAATGCGCTCTCTCTCGTCGTGGCTCTCCTTCTTGGGCTCCGGACGCTCGTTGTCCAAGTTGTTGGCTGATGAGTACGGACTGCGTCTGCTCAGGGTGTTGTTCGAGTTGTATCTCGATTGGCACGCGCTCGGGGACACGTACCCGGGGTTCGTGTGGATGTGAACCGGCGGGGTTATGACCTTGTGCAGGCTCTTGACGCTGCAGGACTTGAAGGCCGGGGACGAGGTGCACGAGGGCGTCGGAGTCACGTCTTTCGTGGAGCTGGGGCTGCTGACGTCGGAGTCCTGCTGCACGAAGTTGAACTGCCGGGGGCTCTTGGGGCTGCGCAGGTTGACGAGCTTGGGGGACTTCGGAGGCTTGCAGTAGGCGTTGGGGCTCTTGTCGTGGCTGCAGGCCGAGAGTGGTGTGTAGTAGCCAGACGATCCGCTGGACACCACCGAAGGGCTCTTCTGAGGAAACACAAAGTGGCGAGGACTCTTGGGGGTGTTCGGCTTCGGAGAAATTTGCGATCCGTACGCCCCTGGACTGTTGATCGCCATTTTACTTGCTATCCCCTACTGCCTGAAACATAAAAAAAAAACACAATTTTTATTCAAAATACATTCATTTCCACAAACCTCAAAAAACTCAAAAATATTATAATCCACTACTTGTATCATTTCTCATTTTATAAGTATCAACTTTTCAAAACGCAAAGCAAAAAGCATAGTTTGAATTCTGAAAGATTGAATATACAGGAGGATTTCTACGAATTCATTATACAGTGTGCTTGGGATTATATTTCAAAATGAATATTATACAAGCATTTAGTGCGGAATTCGTTTTCGGCTGCTGGGAAAAATGGCCGGAATCTAATCCGGACTCCTCGTGTTTATTTTGCGTTAATCATGCCATTTAAATGCAAATTTATTGATGGGAAAATATATTTGGACGGCGGAAAAAAATCAACGCCATGCAAACAAATTCGCAATTTTTTTTTTTTTTGCTATACAAATACGTTGGAAATTAACTTTGACTTAAAAATGATAAAAAATCAGTACATTCCCAAAAATCCCTTCAATTCGTGGTCATCCTAATGTTTAGTTTCTACAATATAAAAATCCATTCCAAGGTCGTGACGTCATCACGGTGTTGACATATCGGGGCAACGTATTTAGTATTTATTTGCTACAGTTATTATTTTTAATTTAATCGGTTTCGGTTACTTTCAGTTTCAGGAATAGCTGATGCTGCTTGGTCCATGTCATTTCTATTAATACTCCGAAGAAGCATCTTCGACTTACTTGTTGATTAAATGTTTGATGCACTCTCCTCGTAACATGATTACGCGAAGAGGCATCCTGCTTTATAATTTGTTTTATTAACCCTTGGCGCGACGGTGGAGCTATTCAGCAATTCGAAACAATTAAAAAAATATATTTTAAAAAAAAATCTTTTAACTATTTAAGCAAGTCGTTTAAGATTTAATTTAACACATTATAAACTTAATTATTACTATGCTTTGGTTAGGTTAGGTTAGATAAGATCCAAGGTTAGTTTAACTCATGCTATTGCTATGCATCTAAAAGCAAAAAAGTCGCGTTTAAAAAATACGTCGTACTCAAAAGGGTTAAATATGATGTGGAAGCTTGAAAATGTAAAAGGGCGTCTGCGTTTATTTGCTCCATGGCCCGGAAGAGGATCTCCCCTGGCACAGCATCCGGTTCCATTTACACCCTCTCAGCCGATCTCCAGGATAAGGACGTCGCAGAAGTTCCGGCAGAGAGGTCGGAGCTGGAGACGAGGCCAATCGTCTAGAGATCACTTGCCGGATATTGTGAAAAACGTCTTATCCGATGCAAGACATCGTGTTTTGCATTTGCAGCTCAAAATACGGTATTATCATTAAATATATTTTATACATCCGCATTTTCACCCACACAGGTTAATTGTATGCAAAAATTTTGACGCTGATCCATTTGATGGGTCAATTTCGAGTTTTTTGATAATTTTGGATTTATTTAGTCACTCATTCTATTTACGCCTTTTTTTTTTACATAATATGAAAAAAAATATATTTTTTTATTATTAAATAACCGCTATTTTTCAAGGTCAAATAAATTGGATAAAATGACGACTTTTCAAAACCAAAATTTGTTAATGCTTAGGGTCGGTCATAATAATCTCCAAATGCCTACACTTCAATTGGGAAAACACACATGTATCATATTAAAAGTAGTATTATATGAAATAAAAAAATCTTATATATATAAGAAAGAATGTATCAAACTCTTCGCATAAATTTTTTTTTTATTAGTGCATTAGATTTTTCGTAAAAAATTATCAAAAATGGACCCATCAAATACACTATACAATAAATATAAGTCCACAGTGATTTATAACGCAATACATATTAAATAATATATTCATAAAGTTAAATGAATTGTAAAATTTTTAATAACAGGACGCTGACTAATAAACAAGTTAATATATAATTAGGGTTAGAAGGGTGACTTGCTCGGCGGTTTTCAGTTTTTCAGGACGGATTTTTCAGTTAATGTTTTCAGAGTGACTTATGCCTGCTGGGCACACCATATAGCAGCCTTCTTTGAAAGCAATCGATACTTGTTACCGTTTCACGATCAACCTGAGAAGCACACGAGGAAATAGGCACACTGTATATACAGTGGATTTCCAGTTTGATTTTGATAAATTAAAAATATACCTAGCAAGTAGGAAGTAAATTCGCTGGGACGAGTAGCCTTGACAATGGGAGGACACGCCTCCTAACGATGCGGCCCAATATTTCACGTGACTCCATTAGGCACCTGCCCCTTAACAATAGCCAGGCATCTGCGAAGCCAACAATACAATACCGCTATAACCAGAAAGCCTTACAGGATGTTCCGGCTGAAAAACATACCCTAAGTAATGGTTTTTTGCTGCAAACATTATGAAAGAGATAACCGAATAAAAAAAACAACCCCTTATTATTTCTATAAAACCTGAATACAAAGCTTTTTTTAAATCTACATATAAGCTTTTATTTCTAGTACGAGTAATATGGTATTCGTAGCTTGAAGTATCTGCAAATTATCTTTTAGAAGAACCTTTTATTTACCACTTCTATTACAAGCGTATTTTAGAAATACTTTTCGAAATAACAAATATAAAGAAAAAAAGAGGTATTGGAAGAAGAAAACTATCATGAATGCGGAATTCGTGCTAGTAGCTGAAAGTCGAGAGTATAAGCAAATCAGTAGGCTCAGGAAAAATATATGTTCAGTAAAATGGTCACCAACTTCCTCTGAGAAGAGACACTCCATAAATAGTATTTATTTTAATATATATAAATTATATATATATTACTACTTTAAATCAACAGCTGATATATAAAAATTTTAAACAGGCAATAAGCACAACATTTCAGTTAAAACATAGCAAAAGTTTCATAATGGAGTTGTCTGAAATATTCAGAAAATAAATAATACTCTGATTTTTATAAAGACAATCAGCTGCTTTATTTATTATTGAAAAAAAAAAATTTACCATTTTTATATAAGGATAAAATATATTGTTTTTATTTTTCTCAAGTGTGGGTGTCTTATAACAGACGGGGAATAATTTAATACGTCATTATACGTTCACAATGTAACTGCTAGTCTACGAAGCGTAGAATCAAGCGAACCCTGTCAAAAAGCACAGTGGTAAAGAAGCTTCGATTACCGGACAAAAAAAAATAAATTATTATTATACATAAGCATGAATTGTTACAAAAAAAACCTGAGACGCATAATAAGCTAATTTTTTTTTTTGATTTCTTTGAGTCCTTGATTTAGTGTCTTACAAAATTGTATTTATACACAAATATATTTAATTAATTTTTCTGATTCATCCTGTCATTCACCACGAAAGCTGATTTTGCCAAGTGGAAATATAATTAGTGTAAATTTTATAATAAATACAAATTTTAAAAAATGTCCTCGTAATACACGCGCTTGGACCACTGTGCGCCCGAAGGCCAAATAAATCCCTTTTGATGCGACTGAAATATGATAATGCTTCATTCCACATTGAAATAGTCTTTTATAATTTGAGCTACTTGCGCGGGTTTGCCCTTTTCCGCCCCCCGGGCCCCTCTAGACCCCCGAAAAGGTTGATCGTCGATCTTTTGTTTCCGTCAATGAAAACGTGTTCATATTATAAAGCAACGTTCATACGCGCGGGCCGCTTTTGATTTTAAATGTTAAAATTAAAAATCGCTGAATTCGGCTTGAATGGGTCCGAGTTTTTGGATGAAATTGAATTTGAAGTCACCTGGAGAAAATATTATTACCTGTGTGTAAAAATTCATTATAAAGTCTGTTTTAATATTCAAGTGCCTCTCCTCAAAGTGAACATGTCACTTAACATTTATTTATTATAACTTGGCTGTGTGAGAGAAATCAATATTCAATTCTACAGTACTTAAATTTTCACTACAGTAGTGTATAAATGAATTGTATTGGATGCGAAATTTACGTCAAACGAATTAGTAAGACTGGCCTAAGGAGTACTTTTGTATCAGAAAAGTAATCTCCTAGCTATTAAGCTATTTTTATTTTGATGGCACAAACTAAAACAGCGTAAACAAATTCGCTGTTTACGCTGAATAACTTAAAATGCGCTCAAAAATAATTTTAAACGGCTGGGTCCATTTTTGAGTTTTTTTAACATTTTTTTACGAAAAATCTACTGCACTAATAAAAAAAAAAATTATGCGAAAAGTTAAATATATTCCTTCTTCTACATATGATTTTTTTTTATTTCTAATAAGCTTACTTTTAATATGATAATTATGTGTTTTCCCGATTGACGTTTAGGCATTTGGAGATTATTATATGACCGACGGATCAAGAACCGTAAGGGTCTAAGTCCCATACTCGAGTTTTTTTGTTCATTTTCTGGTCCGTTTTGCGAAAAATCGACTGCACCAATCAAAAAAATTTAAATGCAAAAAGTTAGATACATCCCTTTTTTCGAACAGAATATTTATTTCATTTCTTGTAAATTTACTTTTAATATGATTAATATGTGTTTTTCCGATTGAAGTGTAGGAATTTGGAGATTCATCTGGTCCATTTTACAAGAATCCTAAACATTTAAAAGTTTTTTTTTTAAATTGAAATTAAAAGATTAAATATAAACCATGTGCGCCTTATTATTTTAAAAATTTAAAAAAAAAAAATCTTTAACAAACTTTGGTTTTGAAAAGTCGTCATTTTATCCAATTTTTTAACATCTTCAAGATTTTATTTTACCCTGAAAATGGACGTTAATTAAATGATAAAATATATATAAATAAAATTTATAGTTTTTTTAATACTTTGTAAAAAAAATCATTTTTTTATATAGAAAAATAAAGTGAGAATTAAATTAATTAAATGACACGATTTCGCCAGGTAAAGCGGTACTTTTTTTATGGCAGACAGGGGAAGGACAGCGTCGTGGTGTCCTTTTTTTCTTTGGAATTGGATCACCCCATTTTGCTATTTATAAGTCTTGCTTGAATAAGGAGTACTACAAATTAAACCATGCTGTCGTAGATACCTGAGATAAGTATATTCTCAAATTTAATTAACACTATATACAGTGGGTTTCTGCCTTGGGTGGTTGTTTATAGTCGCCGGCCGCAGCGGGTGTTTGCGAAGGACCTTGTCCAGGCGCT
The DNA here is from genome assembly GCA_022113835.1 of Atopsyche davidsoni. Classification (NCBI taxonomy): domain Eukaryota; kingdom Metazoa; phylum Arthropoda; class Insecta; order Trichoptera; family Hydrobiosidae; genus Atopsyche; species Atopsyche davidsoni. The sequence goes on along the minus strand of JAILWY010000022.1, from coordinate 3,782,773 downwards.
ACAGGGTGCCTAGAAAGCTTTCAGGGGGGGTGATTTTATTTTCACACATAAAAGGCCATTTCAATAAGGCCGGAAAGCGATGACGACACTGCTGTACAAGCCCGAAAACAAGGCCTTTTTATTCAGATTCCCGTATTACCTGCAAAAATCCCCTCATATTCAAATTAATTTTTTTTGATAATGATTAAGTACATTTTTTCAAATATTAAAAATTGATTAAAGAAACTATCAATATCATCGTGATTTGTGTGGGATTCGAGAACCCACATCCCCAAGCTTACATGGCCGGTGCATTGCCAATTATGCCAACGAATCACTAGTACTAGGCAATAATTTTTAACAATCATATCCTATAAATAAAGCAACGTACTTATTATGCCAATTAAATATTTAGTTTGAATTATTTTTTATATTAATTTATTAAAAAAATATTATTTACTGCTGAGCATTGCTACTTATTATCTGTAATTAATACTTTACCAAACCTCACTCAAGCCTCTTAATAAATCACTAAACCCTTCCCTTAATTTGTAACAAATACTTTATACCTAACATCACTTAAGCTTTCATATTATCCGTTTTAAACAATTTAAACTTGAAGTTTATGATAAACATATATATATATATATATATATATATATATATATATATATATATATACATATCAAACTTTTAAGTAAACTAGTACAGAGCTTATAAACAAAAATGTACTAAGACATATTTTATAGGTTTTCGGAACTAGGAGTGATCCCACACTCATAATGTATTATTATAAAATGTTTTTAGCTTTCTGCATATAAAATTAAATTACCTGTGACGTATCCTTATCCAAAAGGTAGTATAAAATCATGCCTTCGATAGATAGGGGTCTTCTGAATAATACAGGGTAATCTGATTAAGGGATGGGGCCGTATGACGGTTATATTTAATTTCGACGATGTGGGCTAATAACACAATATAATCCGCGGATTAGCGGCGGATTAATCCGCATGGCTTATCGGATCATGTTGACATTTAATAACTTCAAAAGTTTGAACCTCCCGCAATTTCAGAAAGCGCTTTAAGCAATCTCATTTTGTAATACGCATCACAATGTAGAATGGGTTGATAAAGGCAGACTTGCACAGTGATATACCATGCTTTCGTAAATGCCAGATACAGCTTTTGCAGGAGATATGACACTGGAATCTCGCTGGAGATTCACCGAGTGTTATGGCGTCTTTATGGGATTGAAGCTAGGACACTCGCGAAGAAGACATGTGGCTGGATAGGAGAGTACATAAAACACCATGGGCTGATCACGTCACAAATGAGAAGTCTTGCACAGAATGGGTAAAGAAAGAGAATGGTAATGAAGCGGAAGCTCTTCTATTTTATTCTCCAGGCGATTGTCCAAGGAAAAATCGTAGACTTGCCCCAGGGTAGATATATTCTCGGTGGGATAGTCACCAACCTCCCCTAAGAAGAGGGACCTGAAAATTATTCAGAGATCCGAAAAATGAAAATGCGATTCTCATAACGATTGCTGAAAAGCCTATAAATATATATTTCAGTTATTTTCATGAAATATTTTAATGGGTAAGATTTTCGGCTGATTCAGTACTTAGCTACTCTACTATTGTATTTGATAGTGCGGGGGTGTCAGGAACACGCTACACGCTGTAGAGTAGGGTTCCTCGGCGGAGTGTCGACATGTCACCCCAGTATCGCATAGTGTGAACTTATTGGCCGGGGGTCCTTCATCACAGTCCGCTGTTTCACCCACCCTCTACCACCTACCCCGGAAATGTATTGCCTCGACTGTACAACCATTAATCATGTGAGCGCTGAGAAAATTAACAGTCTTCTTGGTTCAGATGCGAAAGCTATTGCAGCTCTTTTGTATCACGAAAAAATATGCAGCTTTGCATGTCAAATTTGCGCCTGAACTTCAGGTATAAAATCTACTTTGAAACACTTCATTTATAAAAATAATATACGCATAAATTAATCAAAATCTAGATCCCTTTTGGTTGGAACAAACGTCAGGTCTCATCCGCGAAGCGCTGTTCCCATTTTACATTTCATGGTTTTTGTTTTCAGGAATATATTTCATGAAAACATTAAAAAAACAGGCTTCACGAAACAAGCTTAATGAACGCCTCGCCATAATGTGGAGTTCTGTAATTATACATTTTTATTAGGGGATGAAACGTAAATGAGGGATTTCTCGTATTTTCTAGAAAACACGTCCATGTTTTGAAATTTCTTTTTAAAATATTGTTCAAAGCAATGGTGTTTTGTCGAATTTTATTATTTTTACTAACCGTTTCTCATTTCGTAAAAGAAATTTTAATGAATAAATAAAATGTATTATTGTTATTTAAGTGCGAATTTCGCTTTCAGGAACTTATTTTTCCCAAACAGACCGAGGTAAGAATATTAATACTAGACGAGGGTTCGCCTGAAAGATGTAAATGCAGCAAACGAATTATTCGGTGTGTTCTCCTGAAATATGTATATTAAAAATACACGAATTGATGAAAAATATATAAAGATGACGTAAAGTAAATATTAATTAATATATAAAATATTTTTAAAACAAATTTCGTTTACAGGTTTGATTTTACCTAGACATGGGTGAGTTGAGAATTTTAGTACTAGGCGAAGGTGCAAACGAATTATTTGGTGGGTTCGCCTGAAAGATGTATTATAAATAAATGAATTCACGAAAAATATATAAAAATGACGCGAAAGAAGTATTAATGATTAAATAAAATATATTTAAAACAAATTTCGTTTTTAGTGATTTTAATTCGTTGATTTTACCTAGACAGGGTGAGTTGAGAATTTCAGTACTAGGCGAGGGCGCAAACGAATTATTTGGTATATAAAGTGTTGGGGGGGGGGGGTATAACTATTCCAGTGCTGAAGTGCGGTTAGTGGTGCATTGATGCAGTCATGCCGAGGGTCTGCAGGGCTGATGCTGGAGGCAGCCTTCATCAGGCACCAGCCCGGGCCGCGTTATTTCCGTCGTGCTATCGATTGGGCACCTGTTGCGCACGCCCGGGCGGGGGCCCAATTGCCAGGCATTTTAATATCGATCTATGCTGAAACAGCCGAGAGGGGGTAACCTAACCTAACCCCCCCCCCCTCACCCCCCCCGGCCACCCCCGACACCCCCTTTAATATAAAAATTATTTTTTATAAGCATCCGCTAAGACGCGAAGCGATTTTTACTATCGCAGTGCAAAAGAGACACTTTGAAAGGTCATTTTACACGATGTGTATGTTTCACCGATTGGTTTGTGTGATTCGTTGAAAATGTGGCGATTTTTAAAGGGTCTATTGTGTAGGAGGAGTGGACGTGGAGTTATAGTGAAATAAAATCAATATACAATATACTGGGTGATTCTGAACTGCCTACATAAGTTTTAACATTTTTTTTTTTTGTCTATCTTCAAAATCGATGTTTTTTGAAAATATTTTTAGAAAAATCTGCTACACCAATCGAAAAAAATGTAATGCGAAAAGTATGAAAATTTATTTTTTTATATAAAAAAATATTTTATTTCTTATAAATTTACTTTTAATATGAGAAATATATGTTTTTCCGAGTAATGTTTAGGCGTTTTGGAGATCATAAAAACTCACGGTCCAAGAAACCCTAAGCATTTAGGAATCCTTTTTTTTTAAATCAGAATTAAAAAAATAAATAAATAAACCTACCGCATAAGATAAATTTAAAAATTAATTTTTTTTTTTTAACAAACTCGTTTAAAAAAGTCGTGATTTTATCCAATTTTTCAACATCTTCATGACTTTATTTCACCTTGAAAAAGAGCGTTTATCAAATAATAATTGATTAATATAATTTATATATTTTTTATTATTATGTAAAAAAATATTTTTAAAATTTAGAAAAATTAAGTGATAGGTAAATAAATGAAATGACACGATTTCGGGAAAAAAGAGAAAAAAAAATGTATGCTTCTCCTGAAATTCAGTAATTTGTAGTTATTCCTCCCCGCTCTCCTCATTCTGTTGCTTGTGTATGGATGCCATTCTGTACCCTGAGCGTGTGTAAAGGATCGGTGATGGAGTAGTGGACTTGGAATGATTGTAGAGCGATGTGCTTTGAAAGTACTTTGAAGAAGTAGTATCGGATCTAAACGCCAGAACTTCGTAAGGAAAGGATTGTATAATAATGCTATTGGGCAGCAGCAATTTAATATAAAATTGTGGTGTATAAGAACACGGGGAATACACTATTCTCCCTAAGGCTCAGCATGAGTATATGCTCAGTGAGATGGTCGCCAACCTCCTCTGAGGAGAGGCACTCACTGAAGAAAATTCGCCTATAAGGGACTAGAGTGGCGGTAGATCTACAGTAAATTTATTTGATTGTAATAAACTACACTTTAATGCTATATGAGCAATTTATTATACATTGATAGGGCAATTTGTAGCACACGTGTTTCTGAGTATAATTGGATAAAATATATACATTTGAATTGACTGAATGATATATTTCTAATTAAGTTAAATTTCAAGGGGCAACAGAGTGACATAATGCTTTGGAATAATCACTGTCATTAATGTCGGTCTATTGAAATATACTAAGTAAACATACTCTACTAGACGTGTGTTAATATAAATAATACCAACGAAATACACACACACACACATACACACACATACATATATATACATTTATATACACATAAAAAAATAAAATCTAAATAAAGGCTCTACTGTATAGAAAACAGATTAAAGTATACCTCAAGTACTTTATTGCTTTTATGTATGTTTTAATTTGGAGGTTTGAATCGTTGAATTGTGAATAAGCAATGTAATTAATTCACTCATAATTCTGAATAGCAGATTAATTTATTTCAGTACATTAAGCCTCGTGAATCGTTTATTCATAATAAAAAATATTTATTTTGATTAATTATTATATTTTTTCGCTTTCTTTGGCCTATGACTGCTCGAGAGGCTTATTTGTTTTGTAAATAATTGAATTGAAGGATTACTTATCTTTTAATGATATCTGCAAGAAAATTGCTATTGATCACACAATGTGCATGCAATGTATACAAAAAGCATGATAATCAGACAGTTTTATTTTATTATTAAAATAAACACGTAAAGGAAAATCATTGATTCAATTTATAACCAATGCTACTAAAATAAAATAACAAATAAATTTTTTCTCGTACATATATAGAGAGAAAAAAAAGGGACACGAAAAAAAAAATTAAATTAATTAATTAATACAATTTATGATCCGCATATTTTCTATAAAATGAGTAAATATGTTAATTTAATTTTTTCGTGCGGCTTATGAATTCTCCGGCCTCGTGTAGAGGTGGTTCAGGCCAGGAGAAGCTAGACATAAAATTAATTATTAAGCACTTCATTAATCTGAAATTTGCATCTAGGACCTTCCGAGAATGGGCCCATAATCAATGGTAAATTTCCGCGACGAACTAGAATCACACTGATCCATCCACATTATTAGCGATTTTAAATAATAATTTAATAATATGAAAAATATTATTTAAATAAAAATTATAAAGATGAGAATTTTTATCTCCACTGCTGGATAATGTTATCACGTAGAAATTATATTGTGCTTATAGAAAAAATAATCTACTATAATAATAGCCATTGTGTGTGGGTGTGTGTGTGTGTGTATGTTTCACTTTTCGGTTCTCTATAGAATATATTAAAAGATACAACGCTGATTTTTTGCACGTAAGTTTAGTAATTTTTTCCGCAGCTATGTGCCGAATTTCAAGACGATAGGATAATATTTTCATTCATAAACTAATTTAATAAAACTATCAAATATGCTTTATGTACGAATTATATGATTCTGTTGTTCACAGCGAGAATTTCAAATTTAGAATTTTTACAAAAAAACAAAATATGATGCTTCTAAGAAATTTCCAGTTTATGTCAGCTTGACACAAGTACCAATTTTATTTTTTAGTTGCGTTAGAAATTATTAATCACATCATTAATAACTTAAAATGCCTCCTAAAAAAAATAACACCGTCCAAGCACAGCAAACGTAATTAAAAAAGAATAGCACAATTGAACGTGATAAAGACTGCATCTAATAAAGAACAGTGCAGTGAAAGTGATTCGATGTTTGTGACACGAAATGTGATATTTCCTAGAATGGCTTTGCTTTAGAAATTAATATCCGGTTATTCAAAATATATGTGTACAAAATGTTCATCTAATTGTCAGTCAAACATATGTTCAAACACTATTGCATCGTTCATCGAATACGTCATTCTATGACGGGCAACATTTCTAGTTTATAATATTACACGTATATAGTTTCAATACTTGGTGTTAAAAAAATCAATCAATAATGTTTTAGATAATTTTTTTTTTCAATTATTCGGGGACCAACACGGACATCCCGGTTCCCGCTACAGTCCGGCCCTGCCCGGGGGTAGGATTAGAAAACATATAACGCATAATTGAACGGAACATTTATGGGTCCCTTCATTTAATTTTTATTTCCCCGGTATAAAAGGTTCGGCTCCGAATTGTACTCCCCGTGTATTTGGGGTGCGTTTGTGGATAATAGTTGTATGGGAGGCCTCGGGGTCTAATTAAAATACAACCTCCACCCCCTTTCCTCCCCCCTTCGCCTTGGTCCCCGGGGAGCAGGGAATTCCCCTTCGAAAAATTTGGAAACCCGAAAATATTCCCTACCCCCATTTGCGTTGCAATATATTATTGATTCTTAATATTGAGTAAAAAAAAATTAAAAAAAAAAATTCTTGACACTTTTGGAAATCACAATTAAAATTCACTCGCACAAATGGAAGCTGGAAAGAGGAAACGTATTATGCGAATTTTTTTATGTATTTTATAGCATAATAAAACACTCAAGTATTTGTTTATATTGCTTTAGTAAACATTAGGGCATGCAAAGCTGTTCACGTGGCACACATATTGTGCGTAGTAGGTTTGAATCCCACGCACGTGCTTTTAACGTGGGCTGCGGTGTTTTGATACCATTATTATTGTATGGGAAACCTTAATTCTGACAAAGATATCTATTAATAAATCTGAATTATTTGAGTAATGTTTGCCGATGCAAAAAAACTGCTTGCCTTGATTTTAAATCCGCCACACGCCACGCTACCGTATGAGACGACCTGTATGACGAAAATCATAATAATCACTCAAGAATGTATTTTTACCTGTTGTTAATGCAGTTTTTTTTATGTGGATCTACACACAAGAAGTGGGAGAGGCTGCAACCCAGTTTTTTACCATGACGTTTCATATATTAATACAAAATAAAAACTTATTTAAAATGATATAAATAAACAGAAATGCGTACATGCGTTATATCAATAAACAGTCGATACAGTCAATCTAATTGGGGGCGATTAAGATAATTATATTGCAAAGTATTTATTAAATTTGTTTTGTGTAAATTATCGAGGCTCTGCTAAAGCGAGGGGTTAAATTTTCCTGGAAACAGCCTTTCTACCCCTTCACCCCCATCAAACATCCCCTGTTGATTCAGCGAATTCGGCTCCAGACGAGATTTGTCTGGGACGACTTTTCGACGACAAAACAACAACTGGCAAATAATATATATTTTTATAAATAAAGTCATTTAAAATGTATAAAGTAATAAATATTTATTCAGCGTATACAAATTTAATTCATGCTTTAATCAAAACGATCCAATGAGGAAATCATAGAATTTACTTTTACTGCTTGTGACTGATATCATTTTATTTTTTATAAGTTTAGTATATTCAATACAAATGTTGTACTGTTTTAGTTCTTCTGAAAAATCTAGAAAATATTAAGCTTCATGGGTTGGCCGCGTCATAAGTGAGAAAATCATAGAAAATAGCTTCCGACTATGGTGAAAAACTCTAAGGTACTTTGGCTTTATTTTCAGACATACCAAATAGACGCTGCTGCAGCTGATTTTCATGGGAAAATCCATGGAAAAAAAGGCAATGGAAGGAGAAAGCTTACAATACTTAAAACACCATGAGTTGGCCGCGTCACAAGTGAAAGAACCATAGAAAGTGAACTCCTGACTATGGTGAAAAACTCTATGGTAATAGAGCCTGCTGCAACTGATTTTCATGGGAAAATCCATGGAAAAAGAGGCATTGTAAAATGAAAGCTTACATGGATGCGGAATTTACGCCAGTGGCTGAATATCGAAAGTACTGCCGAATCAGTAATACTAGCCCAGGATAAATATATTTCATTGAAATGTTCACCCATGATGGTACTTGAAGAAGTACAAAATGAATTCTGTGCCCTGAGCGTGTGTAAAGGATCAGCAATGGAGTAGTGGACTTGGAATGATTGTAGAGGGATGTGCTCTGGAAGTACATTGTCGAGGTGGAGAGGGCTCCTGCTGCAGGAGGAGCATCAAATCTAAACACCAGAGGAGACGAATGAGACTTTGAAAAAAAAGGTACCCGAAGAAGAAGAAGCATAAAAAAAATTGTTTTCGTAGTAATAATATATAAAAAAAGATACTTTTTAAAGTGCGTTAAGCTTTGAAATATTTTTTTGTTTGTATATACTATATATAGAGGTATCTTCGTAGTTGTACAGTGTAAGCGTATATAGCATAGTATAAATTAAATTACTCGCTGACTCTGTCTAGAGCAGGGGTCCCCAACCTTTTTGCACCCAAGAGCACATTTTAGAATGACACATTTAGGCGGCGGGGATCAATTATTTTTTCGAAAAAAATATTATGTTGAATAAATATCAATTTCTGAAAAGAGTGGAAAATTATGGATTTGGAAAATTACGACGGTATAATTATTTTCGGCGGGTACTCGTAAAATGGTCTTCGGGCGCCATGGTGCCCGCGGGTGCAGGGTTGGGGACCACTGAGTTTAGGTTAGGTTAGTTAAGTCAGTCCTGTGATAGACAGCGCAATATTTGATCTAATTTATTTTATTGCGCTTCGGACCGTGCAGCGGCTGCCTTGATCACTGTGTAATATAAAAAAAAACTGAGGACAAAGCAGCGCCTCGGGGGTATCTCTCAAATCTGTCTAATGCCACCCCAGAGTCCCCAAGGGGTGCTCACCCCCTCCTCTTCTCTCCCCTTGTCAACCCCTGCCACTTCCGGCCGGAGGTTTCCCAGACCGAGGGTTGTTCGAGGCTTTCGATGGAATCTGAAGAAGAATCAAGAGAGGCTTACGCGAACGTAACAGGTGGATTACGACTTGTTTATTTACACTCCGAATAATGTAGCAGCTGCGTTGCAACTTCGATTGCGGTGAGAACGATCTCCATATAAAAAAATTCCAACCCACGAATATATTATTTAAACCCTTTTGTAACGTTTTATCGAAATAAATCATATGTTACCGTAAAAAAATGTAATTACACAAATTATTAATTGTATGGTGAAATTAAAAATAATTACACATTTCAAAAGGCCGTTTCGTTTATTTTTAGGGACCGAGACCAATTGCTGTGGTAGTTAATAATTTAGAATAATGCTAGGTGTATAATTCCACGCACCACGTTGTACCCAATTAACGGATACGGGAGAGGGGGGGCCTTTATCCAACGGCGGACCACGAACCGAACAGCTGGGCGTGTAATGAAAACGCCGCAAGCCCTGATAATTTTGAATAAGAAATTACGTACAATTGTGAGAAACTGCGAATATTTTCCTTCGTTAAACGACGCTCGCGGACCTGTAACGTCCGATGAAATTATTATTTTTTTTTTTTAATATTTTTACAAAAAAATGCTTGCAATCAAATTTGCAGATGCGAATTCCGGAGACAATATTAATTGCTGTTTTTTTTTTTATGTTTTATTCAGTCTTGATACATAAATGAAAAGGAGCGTTACGAGGGCGCGCGCCAGCCCGGCGAATGGTTTTCAATAGATCTGGACCAGTCTCCTCAATAATGGAGGTCGTCTGCACGACCAGAGATAATATAAAGGCGCTCGCTGTTCTCTATGGCACTTGAATAGGCATGGCTTGTATTGTTACGTGATATCGCTGTAATAACGATGAAACAATTGGTCGTTGTGATAAAGTGGCTTGCCTCGGCTGGAAATGCGCAGCACGCCACGAGAGACGGCCAGTTCGAGTCGTGTCGCGGTGTTTCAACCTTTCGGCCATGCTGTGCATGACCCATCTTCCGGCTTCCAATTGACTTGTTTAGTCAATTGAATTTCACATTAGTGAGGGGGACTCGCGAATAAAATAAGCAGAAATAATTTATAAAATTTAAATTACTTTAAAAAAAATTATATTTTTATTTTTATCGTCGCTAATATTTCATATGCTATAATAAAAATTATCAACGCATACTTTTCTATTAAACGTTTTTTTTTAAACATCCGATCAAATATATATTTTTAAAGCATAGAATTTAAATAACACCATAACATTATAAAATTAAAATTACTTAAAAAAATTCTTCTCATATTTATCGTCGCTAATATTTCATATGCTTGCAATGTTTTTTTTAAATACATATATATTTTATATAAAAAATTTAAATAACACCAAAATATAAAAAAAAATTAAATTACTTGAAAAATATTTTTTATATTTTCATATATATCGTCGCTAATATTTCATGTGGTTTTTTTTATCAACGCACACTTTTCTATAGAAACGTTTTATTTAAATTCTTGAGGGATGTTTTTTTTGTATTTTTTTTTATTTATATATATTGTTTGTAATATTATTAATAAAAAATAACCAAGCTGCCCCCATCACTAGTGTTATTGGCGTCATTCAAGATACGCAGCGACTTCTCGCAAGCAATATCGACGTGCGAGTGCTATATTACCCCGCTCGGCAGTGTCTAACGCTCATATTTTTCAATAACAATTTAACAAAACAATCCGATACGAATTCGCAGCAAAAAAAAAAAAATTACGAAAACTAAGCGAATCTTGCATTTGATAGATATCACCAATCGAGTTGGCACTACCGACGAATATGCCTTAAAACTTTCCGAATAATAAAGGTTCACGTCGGGTGGCTGCGGTGACGTGACGCGGCGAAATGTACCGTGACGTGACGTGACGGCAATTTCGACAAAACCTGATGGAAGTTTTTTTTTTTTACTCACAATTCCGCGCTCGGATTGCTCCGAAAAAATAAAAACTGCGAATAGTAAAACCGTGCCTTTTAAAAAAAAAAAATTATATATATATATATTTATGATCATGCGTGAAAATAAATTATATTTAATTTGTATGCGTATTAACCGAACCTTTAAAATGCATACTACTGAAAAAAATTGTGGCGACTTGATGGTTGAAAATGACAATAATTTTTTTCGTCGTTGCACTCGGGAACAAATTGTTTTAACATTTGGATACGCACGCGAAAAGCGTGGATTTATTTAATATTACAACAGAATCTCAACATGCACTTTATATAAAAAAAATATTGTACACATATTTGTTTACGCACTAAACAAGTATGAAACGACGGAAATAATTGTCGATTTGCAATAAAAAAATTAATTTTTATTTTTTGCTCGATTCGATGAAATTCGATTGTCGGGTGATAATGGCGAATGAAGTATAAAACAAAACTCACCCCGCACGTGGGGGGGGGGGAGGAGCGGGGGTCCCCGGAGACGCGTAATCACATCACGCCGCAGGGGAGGCCTTCATCCAATCAGGGACCCAATCGACCCGAGCGGCCCGGCCGAGCAAACACGCCGGGCGGCTCGGGGGAGAGGTGTGTGTGTTTTTATCGCAGCACGGAGATCCGTAATGTGATTTACACGGCCACGTGTGTGACTTGTGATCGCAATACCTTCGTATACAGGTGTTTCAGCACTCGTGGCATTACCCATAAACGAGATGTCATACACGTGGAAACCGCAATTCATTAAAAAACACGTGCTTTTGAACACATACATGGAAACGAGATGTCATAGAAATGACGTCGCCTTTGGGCTTGTAATCGAAATTCATTGATATACAGTTGTTTCAGTACTCATATACATGGATATCGTATATCGAGTTGTAATCGAAGTTCTATAATATACAGGTGTTTTGGTAGTCATGGTATTACCCATAAACGAGATGTCATACACGTGGAAACCGCAATTCATTAAAAAACACGTACTTTTGAACTCATACATGGAAACGAGATGTCATAGAAATGACGTCGCCTTTGGGCTTGTAATCGAAATTTATTGATATACAGTTGTTTCAGTACTCATATACATGGATATCGTATATCGAGTTGTAATCGAAGTTCTATAATATACAGGTGTTTTGGTAGTCATGGTATTACCCATAAACGAGATGTCATACACGTGGAAACCGCAATTCATTAAAAAACACGTACTTTTGAACTCATAGATGAAACGAGATGTCATATAAATGACGCCGCCTTTAGACTTGTAATCGAAGTTCTATAATATACAGGTGTTTCGGTACTCATGGTAATATCCAGAAACGAGATGTCATACACGTGGAAACCGCAATTCATTAAAATACACGTGCTTTTGAACTCATAGATGGAAACGAAATGTCATATAAATGACGTCGACTTTGGACTCGTATACGTGGATTATCGAAATTCATTTATATAAGGTGTTTCAGTACTCATACACATGGATATCGTACATCGACTTGTAATCAAAATTCATTGATATATATAGGTGTTTCAGTACTCGTGGCATTACACGGAAACGAGATGCCATACACGTGGATATCGCAATTCATCAAAACACACGTGTTTTTGAACTCATAGATGGAAACGAGATGTCATTTAAATGATGTCGCCTTTGGACTTGTAATCGAAGTTCTATAATATACAGGTGTTTCGGTACTCATGGTATTACCCAGAAACGAGATGTCACGCGTGGAAACCGCAATTCATAAAAAAAACACGTGCTTTTGAACTCATAGATGAAACGAGATGTCATATAAATGACGTCGCCTTTGGACTCGTATACGTGGATTATCGAAATTCATTTATATACAGGCGTTTCAGTACTCATATACATGGATATCGTTCATCAACTTGTAATCAAAATTCATGGATATATAGATGTTTCAGTACTCATGGCATTACACAGAAACGAGATGCCATACACGTGGATACCGCAATTCATTAAAACACACGTGCTTTTGAACACATACATGAAAACGAGATGTCATATAAATGATGTCGCCTCTGGACTTGTTATCGAAATTCTATAATATATAGGTGTTTCTGAACTCATATACATCGATTTTTTTTACATACAGGTGTTTCTAAACTCATAGCATTATATGAAAACGAGATGTTACAAAGATGGATATCGTCCACGCGTGTAACTTGTGAAAATTATACATGCAGGTGTTTCAGAACTCGTGGAATTACATGGAAACATAATTCATGTCAGTGATCTTGTAATAGATAATACACGGGAGTTTCAGAACTCATGACATTACACATGGAAATGTCATGCCACATAAAAGAATATAGCCTGCACTCAAAACGCTAATTTGTGATCATAATACATCATTATACAGGTGTTCAAAACTCTATAAAAGCTAGAAAAATGTACTATTTTGCGCTTGTGGAGACCCCCAGACCTCTTGGACCTTCCCAAGGCAAAAAAAACCCATTAAGCTCCATCATATTTTTGGTTGGAACATTGCTACTTCTTAACAATTCGTGTCATGGAGACTTTGCATTACGTATAATGAAGACGTCGTCTTTGAGTTTTTTATTTAAAATATCCGTTTTTAGGTTTAATATATATTTTTTTAATTATTATAAAACTCATCATAAAAGTCGGAATGGCAGAAAAGGCATGTCTCGACAGTTAAAAAGCACAAGTTAGTAAATATCCCCAAAGGTCTGCTGGCAGTGACAGTCCCCCTGCCTTGCCTAACCCCCTAAGATCCATTTCGATATTTATAAAAATATACATACTACCACACCCTGCCTTATTAAAGCAAGTCCACACACAAACGATAATCTAATACCTAGTAAAAAATAATTCAGCTTAAAGGTGTATTTACAAATACCTCCTGTGCTTCTGTGAAATGAAAAACTAATGACTGAAAATAAAATCTGATTTTCTATCGTTTCCTCGTATACAGCATTAAAAATGCTGGAGACGTAAAAAATAAATAAAACCCACTGTTTTTAAATCTTATTGCGTATAACTTCTGCTGTAAGTTTGAGTTAAAATAATAATTCGTAATATAACTTGGCAAGGTAGGCGATGTACTGTAAGCCATTTCTCAACTGAAAATTGAAATCCTTCATCTTTTTTATTCGCTTTTTCACTTTTTATTGAAGCCTTCAATAATTCCGACAGGTGCTCAGAAAAAGCCGGAATATTTTACGTTTCAGTGCGCCTGTACCGAGACAGTCTGCGATATGGCGAGGCCTGAAAAATGATTGCCTTTCTGGTCCAGTGATTGGATTAGGGCGGTTAAGGCAAGGCCGGGGAAACGACGAGAAAAAAACCGTTTTATTTTTGCAGGATATAGATGACGAACTTGAAACGTCTTCGGCACACCAAATTAATTTGTAGTACTCCAAATATTAATTTTAATTTTGTTTGTGAGCGCTTCCTCCGGACTGTCACACTCGCAGACAAAAATTATAGTGATCTCCTAGCTATTTGGCTATTCATATTTAGTAGGATTTAAAGTCAAAAGATTTGGGTTTGAATACTCGCAAAAATATCGAGAGCTTTATTCATTGATTCATATATAAATAAATTCCCTTTGTTTTATCACGTTTCAGTTTTTATTGCGACTAGTTTAGCCAACCTATCTCAAACGTAGACTTTACTTAAAAATTCCAACTGGATAAGTTGGTGAAACCAGTCACAGTAAATAAAAAATGTGTAAAAATAAAATAGTTAAAAATATCACACATTCGGGAAAAAAATACGGATTTATAAAATGTTTCGTAATAATTGATATTGTTTATTTTATTTTTTTTTAATTATATTTATATTTCTTGGAATATTAGGTTGTAATAAATAAATCGAAAGTTTTCTATCAATTTATATATTTTATTGGAGTCTAGACTTGGCGCTTCAAGTAATAATGTTGAATATCGGTTTCAAGATAAACTAATACCAAAGCTGGGACGTTCATTATTAAAATTATTTATTAATACATTTGTCATTTTGACTTTAAATTTAAATATAATTAATTTCGACTCAGCAACAAAGATATATACAAAAAAAAAACTAGTCTAGATAAAACTGGATCAAACAGTATATTAATATATTCGATATTTTGACTGTAAAGATATAAAAAGCCAGTCTGGATAGGATGGGATAAAATTGTTTAATATTAATTAATTTGGATTAATTATTTAAATAATTCGTTCAAATAAGTAACAGTTAATTTAAAAAAGCAGGTATAGATAGAGCTAGGTGAAAATGTTTATTGATATATTTATTAATTATTTATAATCTACGTAGAATTGGATGAAACAGTTTTCTTGTGTATTTTACAATTTGTTTTTTATTTTTTTTAATATACATTTTCAATTAAAAAATATTTTTTGATTTAACTGTTTATATTTAAAATTTATAAATAAAATAATTTTTGGATGAGAATTGAGCAGAGAAATATAATAGTATAAAATTGATGTACGACTGAACATAATAATAAAAAAAATTAAATAAATCAAGGAAAAAAAATTGCCTCGTCGTAGCCATACACGGCTAGGAGATTACGATAGTTTATGTCTCAAATCAACGTCTCCTCAACCGTGAGGGTATTCCTTAGAAAATACAATACCGATCTTACAAAAGGCCAGAGTGATCAAAGCAACTGCTTCGTGGTCTAACGGTCGAGCGAATAAGCCACAAATATAATCAGATAACTCGATACACAACGCAAAAAGATATTGTTACAATCGAATACAATTTTTTTTTATGTACCAAGAAAAGTGAATCATATCTTGTAAATAATAATTGATTGTATAATATTCGATTCTGACAATCATGTCACGAATAATTGATATCATAGCATAACAATCACGATGTGATTTTGATTGATTGTTTGACTATTCAGACAACGACCACTCATTGAAATTAAAAATGTACTAACGTTTGATGAAATCGGGATGCTATAATTCAAGAATTTAAGTTGAAGCTGGCTTGTAAAAAAAAAAACACTAAAAACTAAAACTTTTCAGCAAATCAAAAACATCACATAAATATAAAATTCTCGAGTCACCGAAAACGCAACAAACGCGACAGCAATACGTAAAAATTGTTACAAACAAAACAGCTGTAAACAATTATTAACAAATCGATTATCAATACAAAAATAATCCTACCTTCAAACAACAAACAAGCAAACACAAAAACGCGCCGCGGAACACGAGAGTCATTTAATTCACACGCGCACTTTTTGGATCACCGTCAGTTGTATGGACGCATCCTGATGCTGTCTCCTGGCACGGGTTCCTGGATCCTCGCGGAGCCTGGTGGCAACAGGTTGCAGAGCGCCGGGCTGGACACGACCTCACGCCACGGCCGTCCGCCACCGACTGACTCCCTTACGCTCGGAGACCTCTCTCACAAACACTCATAGCACAACCACACGCCTCGGCGCTCACTACCAAAATTACATACACAAGTAATTCATATATTAGTATAAAAAGTATTTTATTTTAAAATATAAAAATTATATATTATTCAAATAGACAATTGATATTTTGAAATGTCAATTTGCTCTGATTGCAGCGGTCAAATATTTGCGTGCTAATTAAAAGACTTAATACATATTTCCACTAGAAAACCTAAGTTATAATATTTTTAATGTTCTAGTACACGTATAAACTTGTTTTTTTTTGTTTACACATACTTTTCTATACACAAACTCAATAACGAAACCCGTGTACGCTACCACCTAAGCAACATGTTGTAAGCCTCATAATAAACCGCACACCGCATTGGAATCATAGCGCTAACAATTATTATAAATTTACATAAAAGAAAATAAAAATCATAGAATTTAATTATTTTATTTATTGTTACGTTGTTGTGACGTTATTGTGTAATTAAAGTGTCGCGTCGTGTAAAGAGGTCTTTAGAAAATTTCCTTCAACATGGCAGCACTGTTGGCTCTATGATTTAGAGGTTATGTTTTGTCGTTTGAAAAGTTGATATTTCGGTTACCGGTTGCAATACACTCATTCCGCCTAAATATTTTGCTAAATTGTTTAATATCGCACAAATTTCGCTGCAATGGAGCTCACGGACGATAATCTGAGAACACTCGCTCAGTATTTGCAGCAAACGCTGAGTCCAGACCCAAACGTGAGGCGGCCGGGTAAGTCTTCTTGGCCACAAAGAGAAATAAAAAAATATGTTTTCGCTTGGATTTTAACGTTATTAGTGCCGATAATTTATTTTTAACTGTGTGCGCAATATTATGTGATAATCGTGATGATATGACATTGGATTTTCGATCAGTACATCGTATTTAAAACGGTCGTCGCCCAAATGTCATGTCACTTTTTTTTTTGCAAAATGACGCTGTTTTTATGCGTATTTGCCTATTAAAAGTATTCAATTAATACTTAAATTACGATTGTAATTCATTGAACGCGAATAGCAATTTCGTAGTATTTATCCAATTCTCTTTTATGGTCATGTTGCTTCACTACTTTTATTTATAATGAAGGAGGTGTGTATAATGTTTCTACAACCTCAAGGTGTAAATTGATAAATACAAAAATAAAAACTGACATTAAGGTTTCATTATAGTATGTTACAAAGCTCAGTATAAGTTATTTCTATTTGATTATTGAATTTCACCACCACCTTGTGAGTCATCAGATAAGACTTGACAAGACAGTTGACGTAAATTCTATATTTTCATATATTAATGGTTGTCACAAATATCTTATATTCGTAAAATATTTATTTGATTTTTTCAGCTGAGAAGTTTCTGGAAGGAGTAGAGGGAAACCAAAATTACTCCTTGTTGCTGCTACAATTGGTTGATAAGCAAGATCTGGACTTATCTATCCGAATTGCCGGCTCCATCACATTCAAGAATTTTGTGCGGCGGAACTGGGCTGTGGTAATTTTTATTATTTAGATTTTATTTACATAACGAGTATAACTTAGGAACCTGAGAAATTCCGTAATAAGTATTTATTCAAATTTATTGTGTTGCAGGATGAGAGCGGAGATGACCGTGTGCACGCACAAGATCGTGAAGGGGTGCGGGGAGCACTAGTGGGTCTCATGCTGAGAGCGCCGCCGCCTGTCCAAAAGCAGCTTAGTGATGCAGTTGCTGCCGTTGGCCGTCATGACTTCCCTAACAAGTGGCCAGGACTCATTGCTGAGTGTGTTGACAAGTTTGCCTCGGGTGAGTCTTGATAAGACATTTTCATTACCAATTAGTGAGGTTTTAAATATACTTACTTTATTTTAGAGATTAGCTTAGATATCATGGAAATCTCTGACCCAAGCACGTGAAGCCAATCTTATAATAGGGTGGAAGAAAGAAATCTATATAAAAAAGTGCTTCTCATCTCAAGAAGAGAAAGAACTGAATTGTAGTGCCAGAGTCCATTGTCAAATGCTTTGAATATTTTCAGGTGATTTCCACGTAATAAATGGTGTCTTACATACAACGCACTCCCTGTTCAAGCGGTACCGCTACGAGTTCAAATCTCAGGAGCTATGGACGGAGATCAAGTTTGTTCTTGATAGATTTGCAAAGCCCCTCACGGATCTATTTATTGTAAGTAGCCTTAACAATATAACACAACTTTAGTTATTGGTATACATTTTCTGGCCAACATTTCGTATCTTCTGTAATAAGACATTTATTACCTATCGGAGAATCTTGTATTTCAAGTGCATGAATTTTCGTGGTATTTTTAGGCCACACTGGAGCTGACACGAGTCCATGCTACAAATGCCGAAGCCATGCGCATCATCTACTCTTCTTTACTGCTCATTTGCAAAGTGTTCCACTCCCTCAACTACCAGGACCTGCCGGAGTTCTTCGAAGATAACATGGATAAATGGATGCCTAATTTATTGGCCCTGCTGCAGACTAACCTACCGATCCTTGCCACGGACGTAAGTCATCAAACAGATTTTTAATCTATAAAATACTAAACATCATATTTGTATATCATTAATTTAAAACAAATAAATCGTTGGTCTTGTTGAGTCTTAGTAGTATATGATCAAATTCAAGATCCAATTTTTAATAGTCAAGGTGTATGCATTCCAGGATGACAACGAGCCCGGAGTGGTGGAAAAGGTGCAGGCGGAGGCGGTGGAGTGTGCTGCCCTGTACGCACTGAAGTACGGTGAGGAGTTTGCGCCGCATGCGCCAGCTTTCGTAAAGGCCGCGTGGACAGCTCTCGTCGACGCCGGCCCGCAGCCGAAATATGATCAGGTATGCCAACTGGAAGACGTGCCTAGAGAGGACCTCTCTAACAGTAGATCGTACCAAATTTACTAAATAATTTAATTTCCAGTTGGTGTCGGCAGCCTTGGGCTTCTTGGCTAACGTCGCTGAGAAGAATCACTACCGAAGTCTGTTTGAGGATCCAGCCACCCTCAGCAGTATCTGCGAGAAGGTCGTCATCCCTAATATCGAGTTCAGAGGTACCAAACTAGTTTCTTAATATTTGTTTTAAGATAGATGAAAAAATCACTCTGTAAGATGTGATAATTTATTTATTCAGTATAATATCTGTAAGATGACTTGGTGGTGTTTAGTCTTTATTTTCTCTATATATTTGTTACTAATTATATTATTGTTTTAAAATTTATATATTTTCTATTGTTGAGGATTTTCACATGGTGACAATACTATTTTTATAATTTTATATTCCTATGGTTATAATATTATAAAGTAAGAATTCTATGGAAATTTACTTAAATAAAAATAACTACTCAAACCCAGAGCTAGAAATTTCAACTGTTTAAATTAAAATTTCGCATATAACTGAATATTCATTTCTTTCAGAATCTGATCAAGAATTGTTTGAAGACAATCCTGAAGAGTATATCCGCCGAGACGTGGAGGGATCCGACGTGGAGACCCGCCGCCGTGCTGCTTGCGATCTGGTCAAGGTCCTCTCAGTTAACTTCGAAGAGAAGATCTTCCAGATCTTCGGCCAGTACGTTCAGGTAGTTTCATCTTTCGTGGGTATGCCGCTTGAATATTCCGAATGTTGGAGAAACTGAGTAAATGCACTTGGCATATCAAAATAAACACAGTCCTTGGCGGTTTCTTACTGTCTACTTCATCTACTATATTGCAATATTGATAATAAGTACGCAATTAACCTGACCGGGTCATTGCTTGTTTCTAGATGATGCTGGGACGCCATGCCGGGGCTCCGGACGGCAGTCAGTGGCGTGCCAAGGACGCTGCACTCTTTCTGGTCACATCACTGTCGGAGCGCGGGCGTACGCAGCGCTCCGGAGTCACCAGTGCTTCGGCCCTCGTCAACCTGCCTAGCTTCTGTCAGGACCACGTCATGAGTGACCTTGCCACTGATGGTAATGAAACCTTTCTTGTTTGATTGTAACCATTTATTTTAATCCCCGCATTTTAACGATTATTTTCCACTTCCATGTGAGTGCGGGTGAGAAAAAAATTAGCCCATGGATGTATTTATTTTAGAGCATTGGTATTATTATGATAGAAATATAGAAATTATAAATTGTGTTCTCTTCTCTGTATAATTTATTTTTAATGGTAATAAACATGTATGTTTTTTTGTGGTTTCAGTGAATACAACCCCAGTTCTCAAAGCCGATGCCATCAAGTACATCATGACGTTCCGAACACTACTTCCCAAGGAGCAAGTCTTAGTCGCTTTTCCACTAATCGTTAGTCACTCATAACTTATTATGTAAAAAGACACCACTTGTCTGCTCTACACAGACAGATCTGGTAGAAACCTATAAGAGCGGCCTTGAAACTCTTTCAAGAAACGATGACGCTAGCTTCCTTGATAAACCAAGACGAAGAGATCTTCAACTTTAATTGAATAGCTATGCACCACGCAGCCATTTCTTATGATGGTGTTTGAAAGATTGTCGTATATTTTAACTTCATCTGATGGTTTTGTCAGGATAATATGAAAAATAGAAATAAAATTAACAGTAATTGCTGTCATATTTTCCTAGAGAAGACAGATTGTCATAAAAATTGTTTTTATTTTAGATTAATCACCTTGCGGCAAACAGCGGAGTTGTGGCATCATATTCAGCGTGCTGTCTCGAGAAACTGGTGTTCATGCTGGGGCGAGGGGAGGCACTGGCAGCTTTGACGCCAAACCTCATCCTGGCACTCACAACGCTTCTGCAGAGGCCTACACACCAGGAGAACGACTACGCCATGAAAGGTAATAAATTGCTCGAATTCCTCAATATGCTTTGTTGTTTCCGTATGTCTGACATGAAAAATCAATAATGAAGAGTTGTTTTCCAGCTATCATGCGCACGTTGGCGACCATGCAAGAGGCTTGCGTTACATCTCTGGGCTCTCTGCTTCCTCAACTTGCGCAGACTCTATCGGCGGTCACCAAGAATCCGTCGAGACCTCACTTCAACCACTACCTCTTCGAATCGCTGTCACTTTCCATTAAGTGAGTCTCCTCTTGATAAATATATCTACCTTGATTCAAGGCCACCTTATAAATGGATAACACATTGGTATTGGTTCAAGGATCGTCTGCAAATCAAACCCAGCGGCTGTGGACTCGTTTGAAGATGCCCTCTTCCCCAATTTCCAGGAGATTCTTCAGCAAGAAGTACAGGGTAAGCCTTTATTCTTCGGTATTAAAAATATATCCATTGAATATTTCATATTTGCCAGACTCAAAAAGCTTTGCATCTTTGTAATAATTCGATTTTTTGCAGAGTTCATGCCGTACGTGTTCCAAATGCTGTCGTTGCTGTTGGAGCAGCGACTGGCCGGGAGCACAGTAGGTGGAGACGTGGGCGGTCCCTATATCGGACTGGTGGCCTGTCTACTGGCGCCGCCTCTCTGGGAGCGTGCCGCCAACGTACGCCCGTTAGTGCGACTGCTGTGCGCCCTCACTGCCGCTGCCCACCAGCAGCTGCTCAGGGACGGCCGGCTGGTGAGTTGTACCAGTCGATAAACTCTGAAACTACTGTAGAAATTTAAATATATATTGAAGATTTGAGCAGCAGAAATGATGCAGTTGACCTTTGTAGAAAGTCTCGCTTGGACTCCAGAAAACTTAGTTTAATGGTCAAAATATTTTATTTGATTTGTAATATGTTGTTTGGCAGAATGGTATGCTGGGGGTGTTCCAAAAGCTGATATCGTCCAAGGCCAACGATCATGAAGGCTTTTACTTGATGCAGTGCATGCTGCAGCATTTCCCAGAGTGAGTATTATCACGTATATTCACCTCTTGATAAAGTGCCGATTAGTCACAGATTTAACGGCATTAAAGGCTATTTTTTATAATTTTTCCACCCTACATTTAAGTGTCATGGAGAAATCATTGCTTATATAGACATTTATTCCGATTATAGGGATGTGATGCGGCAGTACCTCAAGCAGATTGTGTCCCTGGTCTTCCAGAGACTATCCTCATCCAAGACTACCAAGTTCATCCGAGGCTTGATCCCATTTCTCGGGTTTTACACAACACGCTATGGTGCCACGGACCTCGTAGATACATTAGACTCCATACAAGCCGGGTAAGACTTCAGTTAACTAATAGGGCGAAAAGTTTAAGAATTTTGCCGAGTGACTGCTCATTTCATGTTATTACTTAAATGCTATGTTAAGTTGAAGGTCGAATCAAACGCATAGTCTTGCAAAAAGGTCATGTGCAAAAAAATTTAATCTATGGAGTTGTTTGCGCTATTTTAGGTTATTTGGATTGTACTGTGAGCGGGTCCTCGTGCCAGAGCTGCAGAAGGTCTCCGAGGTGGCAGAGAAGAAGCTGGCGGCCGTGGGATGCTGCAAACTGCTGTGCGAGTGTCCAGCCCTCATCCAGCCTGCGAATCAGTACAACCGCCTCTGGCTGCCCATACTGCAGGTATTAACAAGGCTTTTTTTTAATAGCTGTTGGGATTTTAATTAAATATAAAAGTTCAAGGTCATTAAGACCTTGAATATTTTATTAGACGATTGTTTCATGGATGATACTTGCAGGCACTGCTGTCATTGCTGGAGCTGCCGAGTGATGAGAGCACATTGCCTGATGACCATTGGATCGACGTGGAAGAGCCTGCCGGCTATCAAGCTGCCTACTGTCAGCTTGCCTCCGCTCGTCAGCCAACGCAGGATCCTTTACCACGTGAGCCCTATAAACTATCCTTACCTTCTACTACAAGCAAACGGTGTCCTATTTTGAGCATATTTGCAGCTTGAGGAATTGGAAGGAGGAAATATTGTAGATGCAGAATTTGCGCCAGTGCTGGATGTCGGGAGTACAGCCGAACTAGTAAAACTGGCTCTGGGCAAACATGTTAAGTGAGATGATCACCAACCTCCTCTGAGGAGAGGCACTTGAAAAAGATGATTATTCATTATTTTTTGTTTATCACAGAGGTAGCTGAGCCACGTCAGTACTTGGTGGAATCTCTCGGTAACCTCTCCAGAGCCTGCCCGGGGCAAGTCCCCGCTCTGCTGCAGCCACTTCCTCCAGACCACCGCAACGTGCTGGACTCCTACCTGCGGACCCTGAACGTTCAGCTCATGTAGAGCTCCCAATCTGATACATACTACCACACAAACATTAACTTGCAGTCTTTTCTAACCTCTGCTGATGATAACTCGAAGCAGGGAAACTGCTGACCCGAAACATTCTCCGCGGCTCTGCACGTTTATATTTTTGATGCATCGATTCTGGGTCATCAAGATGTTTCTTTATAACATTGATGTGACGATATAGCCACGGAGGAATTCACGGAGTCACGGTTTTCCTTATAAATTGAAGTCGAATAAAAAACCTAACCTAACCAGCTACGACTATTTCTAATTTATTTCTCTTTTATTGAAAATACTATGTTTCTAACAAATCGGATCGTGTTTCTCAAAATAATTTTTATAGTCTACAATTATATTGCTATGATATGGTGAGGAATAAGTCTGAAAATGTGTGAGAATCGTAAATGTGATATCATAAAATGTCTTAACTAAGTTTGCATTATCTCTATTCGATATCAATAGGTCAGATATTTTCATGTTTAAAATTCTAACCTATCAAACAACAAAATCATGGTCTCGCTTTTTTTAAATTTGTTTCGTCGTGTGCTTTATTCGGTGAAGCAATAAAATGAAGTTGTTTTATATTTCTACAGTTACTTGATCACACATTGTTCCTGTGAGTGTTTTTTTTGATAAGTATGTAACGATTTGTATTTAATATTATTTTTTTACAAAATGACTGCGGATTGAATGACTTGTGAGAATCACAATTGTAATTTGTTGATTATTGAGCATTTGAATGAATGAGAGACCTATTATCATAATCTTTATTGTATAATTATTAAAACATTTCGTTGCTCTGCTGCTATTTGTTGTATGTTCATTTAATGTCATATTGAAGCCATAAATTGCCATTTAACCAGGTTAATTTATGAACCGCTGGACAAGTATTTGTCTGCTTTAGACGGCCAGATCTGATAGACTGCATATGCCGCCTTTGATACTCGAAAGGTACAAGGCGACCCGACCCGCCTTCTCGATGAACCTAAGTTCTTAGAAATGCTCTTGGACTTTCGGAAGTCCAGAGCTGTTGGGTAACATAACAGTAAATTTCAAAGCCATTTCTTGTGGGGGCGTTTGAAGGTCATTGTTTATACTTGATTTTATCTGATAAACCAGTTCATCGTACTATGTGTAGATTTGTCAATGTTAATTATACTCGCCATCTAGTAAGAGACAGGTTTCGAAGAGTTGACCTGATAATGTTGAAATAGTGCATTCCTCTTGGATGGGAGTACAATATTTATAAATTTATTTTCTCATTTGGTTCTATTGGCGATTTGTGGTTTCCTGGTTTTGTCAATTGGGTTTACTGACGCTGATGTGCTACATCTGTCGTTGGCAACTGCATTTTGTGGCAACTGTTATCGGTCTGTATTAGTATATTCTTCAGGATCATGTAACTCTTTATTTTTGTCTGTTAGTGTATGTGAGAGACAGCGTGTTCTGTTGTAAGAATGCTGTAATGTTATCATTAAGTTTAAATAAAAATATTTTCATAATTATGTTTGTTTTATTAATATTTTTAAAAGTTTCAGTTTTATGGAGTGCATGGCAGTTACGGTATATTACACAAACCACGACGACACAATATAAAAGAGGTAGTTGCTTTTGAGTAAATGTCCATAGAGCGATATGCGTGCAAATTTTATTGGTACATGGAAAGCTGTAAGCATGAATTCTCAAAAAAAAATTAAACCTGCGTAATCCTATTGATCTTAGAATGACAGAGCAGTGACCTCTCGGGGTAACCTACTCTTGTAAATTTGATGAGAATATAATGCATATTGGATGTGGATGAGGCATATTTCCCACGCGGGAAGTGTCCTACGTCACAAGGGCTGCCATACTTCATACCTGAAATTTCCATAAAAAATTATTGACCTTGAACTACGTACATCGATGTATGTACAAACTTTGCCGTCGTTTTCAGTAAATAAAATCTATATTTACCATTTCATGGTGCTAGTTAAATTTTTATAGTTTAAACGAATACTAATACAGTTTGTATACGTTGTTTTGGATTTTATAGAGGTGACCTTGAAGCGCTGTTGTTTGACCGGTCAGAATTTTGCAAAGGTCTAATTCATGCAAATCATCATTAAGTGTTTTTTTTTGGCAATGCTATTTTATACGCAAACAAATATTTGATAATTTAGATAATGTTAATAAACATTACGCGTTGTTATGTTTTTTTTTATTAATAAAATAAAGTGATTTTTTTTTTTGTGAGCAGAGGAATATTTTATATTTGTGTTTTTTAATGTGTATGTGCCAAATGGGTTGCAATAATGCGTTTTTCCGGGAGAAGGCGATTTGATATGTAAATGTGGGGAAATATTTTCGGCTCTCTGGCAGCACTCGCCGCGACATCTTGACCGCCCAGGCCGTGTCTGGCATGCCGCCGCTCGTAGTGTGATCTCGCCGTGATAAAGTTCTTCCTCTCCCGGTGCATCTAAACAGTCAAGATTCCGCCGACAAACCGAAGCCAACCCAGTGGGTGGCTTGCACAGGTAGGCAAACGAGCAATCTATCTGAAAACCTGTCCAGTTTCACCTGTCTCCGTCCATGTTGCACCGTGCGGGCCTCTGCGCAGCGGTCGTCGCGAAAAACCGACGCTCGCGATACGCATAAATACGCGTTGCCATCCTCATTAGATCGAAAATAATAACACATGAAATCACTTCCAGGGCTGACGTCTTTCTTTATATATTGTTTCAATGTCTTTTGGGAGCGCGATCGCAATAACCGTGCAATCGTCTCGAAGTGCCGATAGTTTCAATCTAAATTTATTTCGCCCTGTGCATTGCTCGAATTTGCGCTGTTCGCTCTAATTTCACGTGTATACTTTCGTTTCGTTTGTGCATTGTTAAATTTGTCTTTTCGCACGAATCAATTGCAGATCTTTTTTCACACAGCGATTGTCAGCGCGACGAAATTTGATACTGTATGTCCACTGTTTGCACGTTACTGATAACATGATTGATATGGCACTGATCGAGCGACGCCAATGGATTTTTATCTACCTACAAGTAAATCGCACAATCTCAATACTGTCATTGGATAATAATTAACCAAATATGCATGATTATTTTCTTTAAAAATATTTTTTTTTAAATACGTTTAATATTACTAGACCACCTACAAGATGAGTACAAATTGCACATAACATGTGAAATGTCCGCGACACGTTGTCATTTAGTATACTTTTATTCACATACGTAAAATTTGACAAACACTTTGTATTTGCATACGATTTTGTTATATTACTTTAAATCAAAACCTGAAGCTTTCAATGAACTAATAACAATACAGTAGTGATAAAACTTTAGGTTAAAAATACGCCGATATGCCCACTCACGATTATCTTTTTTTAATATGGTGTTAAATTTTTATATATATTTTTTAGCATTTATGTTTGTTGTATGGTTTTATTATTGATGAATAATTGCATCATTTGTCACACTGCAAAATAGTGAATCACGAATGATCGATAAACTACTGACGTATGCGATAGCCGATGGCAGCTTGCGTACGTACATATATATAGTTACTTTCGAGCATGTGCAAGGTTTTCGCAAATAAAGGTCAACCTAACGTGACCTTGCCTATAGCTCTCGTTATTTGTATGAGTTATTGTTTCTTTGCTATATTATACCTAAAAAATTAACGGTTGCAGTCCCGCTGTTGCAGTCTATTCATAAAGTCATAGCTGAAATGTCAAAATGGGTGAGGCATAGACTAAAATTATCTTTAAAAAATGACCACAAGGAATTAAATAATTTTTGGCAGTTATCAGCTCGTGTTTCAAGGTCGCACGTACACAAAAAATATTTTATTATTTTTTGAGATAATTAATTACATTAGGTATTTTTGTACTATCAATCAACCAAAAATCTATTATCTTGCAGATTTGGAACTTCCTATTGTTAAAATTATTATTTTTAGAACATAAAATCACACGAATAAAACGTTGCATATTTTTGTTAATCCATGATTATTGTTTTGCGTCATTTGATTTTATGGGTGTGTTTAATGTATTATATTTTTAAAAATTAAAAAAAATATTAATCCGACCACTAAACACGTGCTTGACACGTGTCACGTAAATTGATTTTTATATTATCTATATGCCGGGTTCAGTTGTTCACGTGTCGCTGCAACATGATGCTTCAGTTGCTTTCTGAGAAGTGCCTTATTGAAAGCGCTTCATAGCTTCCGGCAGTGATTTTCAATATCCAAGTTTGTAATCAACTTCAATACCTGAAACGAGTTGCGTCTGTGTGGTAGTTACCAAAGCGATCATCAAGCGAGGCAGACTTTCAGACCCCCGACTTGCGACCCCTCGACATACGTTACCCGAACTTGCGTACCTTAAAAATAATTTTAGAGAATGAGAGGCAATCAGTTGATTATTTAAAATATTGTATTTTATAATAATTGTAATACTGTATATAATGTATAGTATTATTCGGTACAAAGCGACAGAGTGCGTCGCATCGCCCGGCACTTGTGACTTGGCACCGTTTCAGGTCGGCCGCGCGGCCTTCACCCACTTCCGTCGTCTCCGTTCCAAAACTTGACACTCGGATCCGGAAATCGATGCTCGAGGGGAGGGGGGGGAGGAGGAAGAAGGGCACGTGCTCGGCTCAGCGCGTGCCTTGCCCCCCTTCGGATTCGGGGGTGCAGCCCCCCAGGGTCTCGGCTTCATTTGAGAGAGCTTACTTCTGGATCGATTGAAATAGTGCCGGTAGTGCCTTAAAGTAGCTGCTACTTTGATTAGCAGATTAGCACTCTTAAAACTTTTTTTTTTACGTATAATAAATCAACGCACCACCTCGTGCTGCAAACGCGAATAAAAACTTTATAAAAACAATACAAGCATACTTGTCTGGATTATTTAGATGACCCTGTTTGATGCAGGGTTTGCGTTATTTCCGCCCCAAATGCCGGAGGCGTATCAACCCGAAAACTGCCGCTGTAGCCTCTGAATGTTTACTCTAGCTTGCCTGTATATTCATTTCATATCAAAGATTATTATCTTAGTAGTATTAACCAGATTTTACGAGATCTGATTATCTAATATGATATATTATCGATTTGTCAGTTTTTCTAAGATCTAATGTGTTTATTGAAACAATACACGGTAACGATATTAATAATTAATCTTGTAAAAACCCTGAGTTACTTCGTCTAGTAAAGATAATATAAGATTATCAGTATTTAAGTTCATCTATCGCCTGCCTTTGAAGCTAGGCAATTGTGGGATTTCTTGCATTGAGGTGCTGAACTATGAATAAATTCCAGTGTGTATAGTTAATTTTAACACGGTCAGACACGCAAGCAAGCGTGCTGGCCACCGGAACACGAGGCGTCTTTATTTATCGATAGGTCAGATATTTTCGCGCGCAAATTTCTCGACTAGTCGTATATGACGACGACATGTAATTACACGCCCAAAAGTCTTCTTTTGTTATTTTTTTTTATTGCAAAAATAATTTTAAATGTGTCAATGTCGCGCGTTTGAAATATCTCTAACCTAATTGCTCGGATACAACGCACTATCGTATATATATTTTTTATTAATTTATGCATTGACTATTTCATTTGATATATCGTAGACTAAGTCAAATTCTAACCCGTGACGCCAATCGCAAAAGATAACAGTTTTTTAAATTTAATTTAATTTTTTTTTTATATTTAAATTATCATTTAAGTGTCTCTTCGTGATACTGCAAAGGAATTCGGATTGTATCTTATACGATCGAGCGCTTGTCATCACGTCATCGAGTGTCCCATCGATATCACACGCCGACTTCATGCAACTGATGCGTGTGTGTGTGTAGTTTATTTTCTCGGATGTGGAGCCGCATCGACAGTTGATAATTGATTCGACGTTTTGCCTCCAGTCTGATGCTTATTTGAACATCAAAATTTAATCAAAAAAACTTATCAAACGAAATCACGAGATTTAAACCCTTTGCTGCCGATTGATTTGCAGCCCTATTCTTGGTCCAGCACTCTTCGCTAGAGAGCTGCGGTTTAGGCCTCACTGTTGTCTCTAGACTGTGAATTGAAAATGCCTTCGGCAGGCGAGGGTCGGTTATCTATTCTGCGGATGCTATGAATAAATGATATGGTTTATAAAATTTCTAAATGAATACTTTAAAATGATGAAATAGCGTGTTTTGTAAAATATTTTTTTTTTATATATAAAAAACAGCTGTTAAAGCATTTAAAGTGCTTTTTTTTTTTTTTTTTTTTTTTTTTTAATTAGTCGCAGGGAAAAGAACAATTTTGGCTGTGTACAGGATGCTTTTTTAAAGCATGGTATCTCGCGCAACTGGATATATAACCTTTGGACCATATTGTTTTATTTTCGATTAATCTTGAATGCAGCAGCTACAGTGCATTTTATTGTGTGGTCCAGAGATTTTTTACCAGTGAAGAAGCCATGCGTTTTTGAAACACCCTGTGCAAGCGCAACCGAACAAGCTATACCGAATTATGTAGTCGTTTGTTAAACCAGGTCTATGCCAACCGCGGTTTAATAAAGCTATCGTTCGCTCAGTACACGTATAACGAGGTTATGACGCCGATAAGCCGTGGTGTTAACCAGGTTTAGCAAATGACTGCATATTAGGTCTGTTGGGTTGAAATCGTCGCGCTGCCGAATTTGTTCTTTTGCTTCTGATTTTATTTTTTTTTTGTTTATTTGGAATACCGGAACACGCTTTTTCATTGTTTTAGGCCCCGGGGGACGTATACTAGAGCCTTACGTCCGCGGTCTGAACCCATCATGGACAGCTTCTTCAAGAGGTCCGGCCCCCCCAGGGGGAGGGGCCAGGGTAACCCCCGCGACCTCAGGGGCGCTGCCGCCGGAAGAGTCGAGAAACCCAAGGAGTCGAGACCCTTCGATAAGAAGACGTACAGGATGAAGAAGTACAGCAACAAGTACAAGCTGGAGAAATGGGAGAACACGAGGAGGAAAACCGTCCTCAAGAATTATTACAAGCAGGTCAAAAACGACCCGAATGCTGGAAAATACACCGCGTTCAAGTTTGACGAAAATGATAAAATCGGCAGCGACGCGGAGTCCGATGCGGAGGAACCCCAACAGCAACAGCCGGCCAAGGAAGACGCTGAGCCCAAAATACACTATGCAATGCATCCAGACCTGCTGGAGAAGCTGGAGAAGCAGCAGAGCGCGTCGCAGCAGTCCGGGCACAGCAGAGAGAAGCGCCCGTTCCAGAGGATGAAGCAGGAGATGCAGCGGCTGCGCACCGCCAAGGAGGCGCAGAGGGAGGCCCAGGCGAAGGCCAAGCAGGAGAAGGAGGCCGCCATCGCGCAGTACAAAGCCAAGAAGGCCGATAAGTTCAAGAAGCTGGGCAGGAGGAGCCGCTCCGGGCAGCCGGTGATGAGGGAGCGGATGCAGATGCTGCTGGAGGCCGTGCAGCGCAGCACGTGACCCCGCGACCTTCGAGCACTTGAATAATAGATTTCCAACCGCGTTTCCTGGACGTGCCGAGATGATGACGTCAGCGGGCTGTGGTCAGGAAAATGGTGCAGTACGTTTGACCATAACACTGGTGCATGATATCTCCAAGAAGAATCACACTGCCCCATGGCTGAGATAACCCATCGATTGATATTTTTTTACATAGTAATTATTATTATTTTCTTATCGCCCAATTTTCAATTCGACTCGTCACAAAACTGTGACTGATATCGACAGGGTCCTGTTAAATATACAGGGTGACTCAGTTCCTGCTGCAGCGACTTGGCAGCGGCTCGTGGAGCTTCTGGAGACGTGACGCCGCGTCTTAATTTAACCCACAGGTGAAATTTCAAAATGCACCATCATCGCGGCCATCGTGCCCTTGAAATGATAATGCAACGCTAATGCATTAAATCGATTGTAATTGTTTATATTGAGCAAGCGTAATTATTTTTTTTACTCGCGTGGAGACGCGGCGGAAGCGGACCCCTCGGCGGTAATGAGGCGCCAAGGTGCGGCGGAGCCATTATCGATGGCGGGGCCCACTTAAACTGGAGCACTTATAATTACTGAAATGCGTCAATTTGGAATCACGACGTATATTAAATTGTCATTATGAAATGTCTGACGCTCGCCCCCATCGTTATTCTGCCCTGGGGGTGGGTCTGAGTCTTCAAAACCAAAATCAAATATTTTTCTGCTACTACGCTGTACTGTAAAAGTGAGAGGGAGGGCAAGCGGTGTGAAGCATTCGAATACAATTGCGACTGTGTCCTGCACGATGCGTTGTATCTAGAAGTTTTGATGATTTTAATTTTGATGATAAGCAATTGGCAAGCTAGTGTGCGCGTCGCTTGACCACATATGAACAGTATTTTTTTTTATATGTATACTATATAAATGAGCTGTATTGATTGTTAAACAAAATAGATAATTAATAAATGTATACATAAATACAAATCGTTTTATAATTTTGTGATAAAAATATCACGAAGTGGGAGATCGCTGAGAGTTAATTATTTAAAAAAAGGTTTTCAAGTTTTACGTTTGTAGTATTTATTATAGATAAAAAAACATGAATTAGGACAGCGTTATCGGAAATTTCGAAGATAGTGATGTCAATATTGTGGCGGAGTTGACCAGCCAAATGTGATAAAAACTCTATCGCTTCCTTGTAATATTCTTAAATTCTCAGAAATTTATTATACATATACAACACAACAAACAAAAAAAATCCGTGTTCATTGTGATTCGTAAACATGAAAATCGTACGAGACCGATAACAAGCGGGGCCGCTATCCAGAAGTGGATCGATAACGACGGGCAAGCCCCATATTTTTTTATTCACAGAGTGTTTGTTAAATGAATATATATATTTGTTGTTGAAATCACGGGTATTATGACGCGTCACGAAAATTTTCCCAAACACGTTGAAACGCGTCATTTTTGACTGTAGATGTCCGGTTTCTCGTGTGAAACGCCGACTGTTGACATTGCCAGCATATTGACGAGTGTGTGTGTTGCATCTTTTGTTGCGCAGAGTGTGCGGCAGGTCAGATGGATCTGGTCGTCCGCCTGGAGCGGGGCTTCTACTCGGTCACTCCGCACGGTGGCGGACTGACGACTTGCCCTTAGCGGAAAGGTACGCCCGGCCACGTAGCTTAGCAAGCGAAATCCAAACCCATCGCCACCCCATGCTTGTGTATTCAAACCATACATAGCTGCCCCGCTAGATATATATTTATATGTTGTAGACACGCAGTTTATGCATGGAATTTATATATTTTTTTGCATCGCACCCAATGATGCCCGCTTCAGCGATTTTCCATTTAAAAAAAAAAATCCATTTCATTCATCGATTGATGTTACCGCTTTTTGTGTCAATATTTTTGTGCATTCATTTCGTAGTTTAGATTTTTATTTAAAATTTCAGCAAATGTGTGGGGGAAATGAAATTTGTATAAAAAAAAATATCGTAATCTCCCAGCCGTTCGGCTGACCGCGCACGTCGAGACCACGTTCGGCGTGAAGATGTCTTGTGTGCTCACCTCAAAATGTCCCGTTGAGGCCCGCCACAGCACTATTCTCGTGAACAACACGTGTGCTCTTGCCGCCACTTTGTCGCTGACCTGTGGCCGAGTGCGCAATACTTTTAGACATATAAAAAAAGTCGCCAAAACTTATAGGGGTGGGGGTTATATTCATGGGGTTGTATCTCCGCCTTCGTCAGCTGTTGCGGGCTTTAAATTATCTCACCTTGAATGTCTACAGCTTGTGAAGCGAGTTGGTAATCTTGCTCAATCTCTGACACTCGGAATCACCAGAAATTGACAAGATTGCTGGGAAATAATTATTGATAATATGTAATGAAATCCGCTTTATCATCCAAAGCAAGACATATATATTTATATATAAATAATAAATAATAAATAAATCCAGGTTTCTTGATTGATTCAACGCAATGACAAGGAGTTATCAGAAAAAAACCCAATACTTGAACGATATATATAGGGTGATACCAAACGTGTCAAATATATATATATATACAGGGTGATTTCATTTCAACCGGGTATTACTATTCTCTAGTCGCCGGAATGATTCGGATAATCGACTCGGTGTCACCGAGATCGATAAGCAGACAAAGGAGGTGACCAGAGTGCCCTGGATGCATCACGGGGTCACCAGGCTCCCAATATAGTACGATTTTTATGGCCGCTTTAATTTGTAATACTCCATGATCGTAGGTTTTGCTAATTGTTGTATGTTTGAAATTCTTCTTCTGACGTTTCAGTCAATGATAGAAATTTATATATATATTAATATGAATTATTTTTTTATACTTACTACAGATCTATGTCAGATCTTCAATGGGTGTATTGCTAATATTATCTTAGTGATTAAAATAGTTTGTTAAAAAAATCTATAGTAAAGAGCACATCACTCGATCGGCGAAAAACGAAAGATCCCAGGTTCGCGGATTCTCAGACTGGAATTGCTCTTCGCATAGGTCTCGGGTACGTTTGCTTTATCTATCACTACATGGAATGGAGTCACTTTTGGAGATGGTCCCCGTGCCGGGACCATCTTCAAAATCCTCGAAAAGATCTCGGTACCATAGTTTTTTTTTTTTGTTTTTTGTTGAATAAATATTTTTAAGAATGATAGCGATGTGGATACGTTCGAAGAAGAGATCTCCATCCAGGCGTTCGAACGATTGATTGATCAGCTTCGCTGGTGTATCGCCAGCACTGTCAGGTGGTCCCCGCGACCATTCCATGCGGAATTTTACTGTCTATCGACACCTGCGGCTCGAATGCCAACCATCGGCATGTCTCAACTGCCACTCGCATAAGGCCATCAGGTTCGCGTTTCTCGGCGGGCTTCCTCCCCTGCCGCTGCTTCATCACCAATAAGAACAGTGCCTGAAGAGTCACCGTGTCGGCCTGCTGATAAAAAAAAAATTGATTTATATATATAATATATAACGCCGAAATAACGCCGCGCCGATACCGAGAAATACACACACAATTAAGGCAAGGCAGGGGCTCCCAAACTTCGCACCCGCGGGTTCCCTACCAGCGTAAAAATTTCCGACTCCCTCGGTGCATTTATTGTTTCTCACAATCGTGAGGTGATGATGTGTGAGGATCGTGGTTCTGTGGCTCCGCGGACCGCGGGTTGAGCGCCGCTGGGTGACTCTGCACCCGTCCCGCTCTCCCGCGATAGCGTTATCTCGCTCGGGGGTCAGCTGATAACCGTTGGGTACAAAAGCCTCCGGCGGGCGCGACGCCGCTCCAGTTGCCAGCCACCGCAGCCCCCGAGCGGACGCCCTCGTGTCTCCGGCCCCAACCAGCAGCTCCTGCTAACCCCTCCCCCGAGGCACTCGCACCAGCCCCCGAAGCCCCAGACCCGTGGAGCTCCGCTGGCGGAGCTTGGTGCGCGCATCGCTCCCCCTTACCCGTCGTCTCCCCTGACACGCCACATCATCGGCTGGTAATTTGCGAGAAAGCTGCTTCCGTTCACGAGATCGTCTGTTGTTGTATGTGGGTACTACAAGCTTTGAGAATTCCGTTTCAGGTAAGCCTCATTCATATTTTATATCATCTCGTCACACCGATATCATTTGCATACTAATATGAATTATTTTTTTAAACTGTCCGATACCGATAATACGCAAAACTGCTCGGCTCAAGCAAATGTATCGTAGAATCTATTAACAATTAATCGTTGTATGTGTTTCCGACGAGACTGCGATGTTCGGTCTGTACTAGTAAGACTTAAAATAATAAAATATTTTATTTATCAATAAGTACAGTGAGTGATTGCGAAATTGTGTGTCGAATATGCTCGTCCGAGTGTCTTTGAAATAAACAAATCCGAGGCCGCGGCAACATGATTAGACTGATGATTTGATATTTTAATGTTCTGCATTTACAATGCATGCTTGTCGATTATATTTAATTTTTTAAATCGATGATCGAACGTACGTTGTTATGAGGAAAATTAAATCAACTCAATCAAATCGTTTTTTGAAAAGAAAATTAAATCAACAAACTGTAAAAATAAGTAATTATTTTAAATTACTCTTTGATAAAATGACTTTATTTTTATTAAGGTGATTTTAATTTTAAAGCATTTTAAATTTTACCCGAAGACTTGACTTAAAAACTTGTTTGTTGAAGATCGTCACGAACACCCGTTAATTATTAATTTATTATTTTTATTTTCATTTATACGCTCTTGGGTTATATCGGTGCTAATATATAGTTTATGCTAATATTGATGAATTAATAATTTAAAAAAAATAATAAATTGAAAAATTAACAATAAAATAGTTTTAAATAGTTAGCCAGGAAAAACTTTTGCTATGTTTTGTAGAAAATATAAATCAAGCAGGATTACGCAGACCTTTCCTTCGGATACAAAACTGCAGTGTAGACGGCTCCGAAGGCCCATTACACTATCCTCCATGAACGGACAAACGTTCAGGAGTCTCTCCTCTGAGGAGAGGCACTCGGAGAATAAGAAGAGCCTCGTTCTAACTTAATATTTATATCGTAGAAAAAGTTTGAAAGTGGCGATTGTAGGTCTTCTAATGAAAATATATCCGATACTTGAAAGGTGAATTGACTCAACGTGACTCGTGACTCATGTGATTAATTTGACATTAAGGGATTGTAAAATAACATTAAAATCTTATGATAAATTCCATCGGTTTAAGGTCTATTGCTAACATAATAAACCTGTTACTCAAATTGTAGGAACTCAAATCTTCAATTGTATTTCATGATAACTTAATATGGTTTTTTTTTTTTTGAAGCAGTGGTTGGATTCGTTGCCACTGCAATTGAGCATTAATTTTAATCTTTATATGCAGGTGTGAAACCTTTGCACCTAGGTGCCGGTAAATATTTGGTGACTAGCAAGCGTTATTGATTTTATTAAATTAAAAATGCAGTCTTGTTAGGACAAGTGAAGTATTTTTTAAACTTTGACGTAAACCAGTGGTCGATGGGTATTTTTGTATAACTAATGATTATTACTAAAAAATTTATAGTCGGGAAATATTGCCTCGGGTCTTGGAAAAATTATTTGATAATATATTGTATATAAGTTACGATGATGCAATAATAAATAAAAACTTATTTTTATATGGATTATCTTATCGTTGATTGTTATTTTATAAATATTATGCAAAAAACGCAATCGAAACCAGAGCATGTTTGTTCAGCTACTTAGAATTGAACACTTTGTGATGTTTGAGTTAGTATACCTGCTTCAGATAACACGCTGTTGATATTCACGGCCATTGTACAAATATTATCGCAGATTAAATACACAATCTACTGATTTACGGAGATAGTGTTAATCGGAGGCATTTTCAATGCAGAGCTAGCGCTTTAAGCTGGTTACGGGAAGAATGGCAAAAAATACGCCGGTTGCTTCAAGGGCCAGCTGATGATTCGCTGCGCTTGTAGAATGGCACTTTTAGCTTTGTTGTTATTATTGGAATTAGTCGACAGACAACTTTGCTACAATATTGTTAATAAACAATCATCAGGCATATTACTATGTTAAATTTAATGGCTTATTGAAGCTCATCTCGGTTGTTTTACCTGAAAAGTTCCATAAGCGTATTCGTTTATTGATCAAGCAGCTGTATTCATTTAGTCTCTTGTTTATAACGGGGATTTCTATATTAGTAATTTAAAATTACTTGTTTCTTTTCAATTTAACGGGCGGCTTCAAACCTACTATGACAATGTACTGTTGCAAAGCATAACAGCACGCGAGGGCTTGAATTACCATTGTTACGCTTTTCATTATGTAGCGGTCGTAACTGAAAGCTACACAATACTGCCACTGAGCTTCCGGATCTGAAGGTCTGGTACGTTTTATCCTTTCGGGATTATATTCGCTAGTCAACTTAATAAGTACAAAATGAGATGTGCCAAACACGTTAAATGGCGCTCGTGGATTTCCAGCTATATTTACGAAGCGTACAGCACAATTTTAAGCAAATTGATAATTGGCTCATAAACGATAAAAGTATAGCAATCTCAAATTTTTGTAAAAACATGCTCGGGCTTCTTGGTATCTTTTCAAATAAATTGTATATATATTATATAATGTCTTTCGTAGCTTAAGTAGGTCTTTTAGAATCCAGATTGGAAAAGCTATAAAACCACATTGTCTTATTCATGAAGGTCAAGCTAGGTTTACTGGCCCCTCGGCCACTATCTCTTACCTTGAACCCGCCAATACACAATACATACAAATAACACATAAGAATGCTTGTTATCTCCGTGCACACCTCTGGCTCGTAACCTGCGGGTCGGGTTCACCAATGTATATATGTTACATTGTACATGTTCTATCCTTTTCTAGTATTAGTTATTAAGGATTGCTGAAAATATATAATGATATATATAAATAAAAAAATTATTTATGTCCGCCGTCATTATATTTCTGCCGTCCGATATCTTAAAATGATGAAACCTCTATTCATTTAATTATACCATATATGTTGTCGTAACATTATTTTTATCGTCATTCGATTGCCGAGGTACAATGAGAGAATATACGAAGTGTGATAAAAAAGCAATTGGAAGTAATTATTGCAAGATAAAACGTATTCTGTAGCTATATACTATTATATTCCAGACTGTATATATATAATATAGTGGCGTGCAGTGAAGGCGTGCAATGTATGATTTATAGGTTATAGTTTTGATGTTGAGAGTTTCTTTCTATCCTTGCATAAATTGCATGCCCACACTGCACGCCACTGGTATTGTAAAAAATCAACCCAAAGATAATTTAAAAAAACGTTTGTTGTGTAATAGTAATATTGAGTCCATAAATTTAATCGCATCCTTTTTGTGTTTAATGTATAATTAGTAGATTGCGATGTCTCAATCGCTTTGCTACACGTAAAAGCTGAGAATTTGTTAAGCGCAAGTACTGTTATCAAGCTTTGAAAATGAGTGCTGGCTTCTATCACGCTCGAGCCAGCTGCACGCCAGTCGCTCCCATGAACTTTGACAGTTACCAAGAATATGCTTCTTAGAAATGTGCATCACTAGCTCGATTGTGTATTTTTGCTTGTATTTCTCGTGTATTGTTGTAAATTCTAACTTTCACGGTTTTAGAGTGATTGTTTTTATTGTTGCAGAAATCAATAAGTATATTAATTATTATTAATTTACTGTCGCAACTATAAAAAAAAGTACAAAGGCAAACTATATAAAATATATCTTTCGATAAAACAACAGTAAAAATTGTTTTGTTTTTTCGCGTGATACATTGAGTTTTTTGTGTTGCGTGTAATGTCATACCCTATCGATAGGATAGGATCATGAGTTCAAGCGATACACTTATATGTATTTACTGCTAATGAAATTTGGTTTGTTTAGACGTACCGTTCACGTGTTGCGTGGCTTCTGATAAGAGCATTATTATGGGCCGGCGTCATAAGCAAACTGGCATATCAACAGCCGCTTTCAACGTTATCTTAATAAATAAATAAACTTTTCAATTACTTTGCTACTGTATATTATATATATTTTATAACATAATCATTGTTTCTACATCTATTTATCAGTAGATATTTAGTTTCTTCTCAAAGTGCCTCTCCTCGGATGAGGTTGGTGACCATTTCACCGATCATATGTTTGTCCTGAGCCAGTCTTGCTAATAGATAGTCTTTTATTTTAACGCACTATACAATATTATTTTTATAGGTTAAACTCTTATTTAATCTCTGCTTGTTTATTTATTTATATTTAAAACATGTTTCAGTCCATCCAAAATATTTCTCAGTCAAATGGTATTACGTAGCTGTTAGGCTTGGGTTGGACTGAAACATGTTTCAGTTTACCCGTTTCAGTAAAATATGTATTAAAACTGAACCAAACCGTTAAAAAAAAAAAAAATTAAGTAAATAGAATTGTTTAAAATTGTTCATTATTCGCACATAAGTGGCGTGTAAAACAAAATGCATCAATTTACATTTAATATATATGTGCTTACATATGTATATATGAACATGCATATATATATACATATTAACGCAAACAGCTTAAATACACAAAGCAGCTGATAGCACTGAAGAGAGAAGCATTCGGTGAGCTCGTTGTTTAAACAAGCAGCTTAATTCATTGCATTTAAAATAAATTACTTATCACGAGTAAGTTTGGTCAGTAATTTAAAATGATGGAAAGATAATTAAGTGCCATCAAATGTGTGGAGTGGTCGCTCGGTTTTATGTTGTACTGATACTGCTTTCCATCTTTCCAGGGAGGCTTATCGGGTGAGCTCGGCTCGCTTGGTCTGCGGGCTCCGCTACGCGGCGGCTGCTGGCGGCGCTCCCTCAACGTGGACCCGCCCTGGCTGCGCTGAGTCCCGCCACTCCGCCCCCTGCATCCCCGCTGCCTGCGACACGGCTGCCTCGTGAGTACTGCACGCACTGCCTAAATCTTAAATCCTAAACCACAGTAAATTTATTCAATTTGAAAAGCCAAATGGCTAGGAGATTATGACTTCTGTACGAACTTGATTGACCGTTCAGTCGACTTATTGAAAATGTTTTCCGTTTGTTCCAGTTTGTCTACCTGAGCGAGTGTTCTTGAGCGCTGCGCCGCACAAGTCCTCATTACAAGTACCTTTGATAATCATCGCCAAGTAAATTGAAAACATCGGACTACAAAAAACAATCAACAAGCTAACCTCTTCTCCCCTCGTTCCAAAACCACTTTTGTTCTCTTCCCCTGAGTTGAGTCACTCGAGTTGTCACTTTCCCCCGAAGCGAGCCACCATGGTTAAGTTAGAAGAGCGCGTACGCGTCGTGGGAGAGGGATGGACCGCCTGGGAGTGCGTGCAGGAGACGGCGGCGTCCCGCAGACAGGAGGAGGCATTCTACGTGCTGGACATTGGAGACATCGTCGACAAGTTCCGCCGCTGGAAGGATCGGATGCCCCGCGTTGAGCCCCACTATGGTAAGACGAATCACTAATTAAAACGTTCAATCTGTAAACATTTTCTTTATTGGTTCTTTAGCCCAGCGGAAGGGCTGTTGATACTTGACTGATATTGCCGGTATTAAGTTCTCTGAAACAATGCTATATCTGATTTCAGCTGTGAAGTGCAACAACATGACGGTGGTGCTGGAGGTGCTGGCTGCACTGGGCGCCGGCTTCGACTGCGCGTCCAAGGCCGAGATAAACC
The DNA here is from genome assembly GCA_022113835.1 of Atopsyche davidsoni. NCBI lineage: Eukaryota > Metazoa > Arthropoda > Insecta > Trichoptera > Hydrobiosidae > Atopsyche > Atopsyche davidsoni. The sequence goes on along the minus strand of JAILWY010000022.1, from coordinate 3,741,829 downwards.
AGGTCCTAGACATGGGAGTCAGCCCTGAGCGTATCATCTTCGCCAACCCCGCCAAGCCTGCCTCGCACGTGCGCCATGCCCTGGCTACCGGCGTCAACGTCATGACCTTCGACAGCGAGTTCGAACTGCTGAAGATCAAGCAGCACCACCCGCTGGCCAAGTAAGTAATATATCTTGATTTGATACTTAATATGGAAATTATAGCAAAAAGCGAGTCCTCTGCCAAAATTGAAAATGGGAATCAAAATAAACTAAATAATAGACTAAATAATTTAACGAGTTGATATTGTAACAATACACATATGAAACAATTAGAAAAATACAGATCGGTGAATCTTTTTGCCTGCAATATTTATATAATTCCCGCAACATCCAAAAGGTCTATATTAAAAAAAATATATTATCGACGATCAATGTCGACGTCATTCTTTTTAGTGTTTATATATTCTACTTAACAATTTAATTCTATTGTTAAGGTTGGTGGTCCGCATTCGCTGCGACGCAAAGGTTGCACAGTGCCCGCTGGGCTTCAAGTTCGGGTGCGACCCCGTGCTGGAGGCCCCGCGTCTCCTGCGCCAGGCCCGAGCTCTGGGGCTGGAAGTGACCGGAGTGTCCTTCCACGTGGGCTCCGGCTGCGGTGAGCCAGAGGTGTTCTCTCGGGCTATCTCGCACGCTGCTGACCTGTTCCACCTCGGAGACAAGCTCGGCCACCCTATGTCCCTGCTTGACATCGGTGGGGGCTTCCCCGGTGACACTGGATCCTCCATCAACGAGGTTAGTACAAGACCACCTTCTTTAAAATACACAATTGTGGCATGTATAGAATTGATAATCTGGGGAAGCAGTTTTACTCATGAGAAACATGGTCATGAAAATATCTGACTTGACTTCTTTTTTGTTTAGATTGCTGCAGTCGTGAACTCGGCACTGGATCGCCATTTCCCCTTGGGATGTGGTGTGCGTGTGATTGCGGAGCCCGGCCGGTACTTCGTGTCCTCGGCTTTCACCCTGGCTTGCAGCGTGTACGCCAAGCGCCAGCTGTACACCGAGGAGGGATCCGTGTCTCACGTCATGTACTTCCTCAACGACGGAGTGTACGGCTCCTTCAACTGTCTGCTGTACGATCACCAGCTCGTCACTCCCATCCCACTCAAGGTACTGATGCTGGCACTAACTCCTCGAAAATAAGGCTAGATTGTAGTTGCTCAACATTTTCTGACCTATCAGATCACAGCAGATCAAGATTATGTCTTCAACGCATTGATTTTTTTTATTTTCTAGTGCAACACTGGAAAAGCAGTGGCTAGCAGCCTGTGGGGCCCGACGTGCGACAGCATGGATCAGATCGCTGCGTCTGTGGACCTACCGCCCATGGAGGTCGGTGACTGGGTGGCCTTCCGAGACATGGGTGCTTACACTATCCCCGTGGCCAGCACCTTCAACGGTTTCCCGATCCCGCGCGTGACGGCCTATGTCACAGCCGACCTGTGGGCTGCCCTGCGCCAGCTGTCGCCCATGTCCGACCAGCACTTCCTGGGAGAAGCCATCACCAACAACGGAGACTGCGCTCCCCTGGCTACCCTGCCCCCGCCCGCCCTCTGCATCCCCGTGGCTCTCAACTGACGCCTCCCGCTTGCGTGTGTCCAACGACGCCGACTGCCAGGACTCGCGCTATAAATTTTTCATATTTTTTTTCAAATTTTTTTTTCGGCGAATGAGTTCTGTTGATTCGGTCGGTATGTGTGTCATGCTCTCGGGTTGATATTTACGGAGAATTCTAATCCAATCTATTGTTCTTAAAATCTGATGTCCATTTACCAATAACATACGGAAAAGTGTTATATTCTAAAAATTTTTGGAAAGTACTGCATTTTCTAAAAATCATTGGTTAGGTTAGTAATAATACGTTTTATTTTCTCCGTGGTTCAATCCGAGAGCAAATAGAGTGATGCCAATGGTTAGCTTTATCTACTCTCTCTTTTCTACAAAGTTTTTAAATAATTATAAAGTAAATTGATCATTTCGACGATTCTTTCGAACTGTTTTAGTTTCGGACTACATTGGCTCGTTCTCACACTGTCCCTCGTCGCGCAAGTGCTGGCGTCTCCCGAGACGTTCATTTCGTAATAATATTGACCGGCAAGTTCTATCGGGAATGCGACCATGTCTGACGGATTGGTGGAGCCTCGGTTTAATTCAATCTGATACAATTGAACAACAAATAAATATTATAAAACACTGTGAGTTGGCCCTAAAGGATATTTTACATCCGGTTTTTAAAGACCAATTGGTCGTTAATACGTTCAACGTCTTCTCAATGACTTTTACCCGCTTACAGTATACTAATAATTAATCAGATTGGTATCACCGAGGTTCTGAAAGAAGCATTTCTTAAATATTAAATGTGAATTCAGTTTCTTTTGATTTTATTTTTGTACCGTCTCGTTTCAAATATTTTGCGTTCGTCGACTTCGCAGAGGGTCTGGTTCACCGTTAGTGCGAAAGTAACACCGCTCGTGAACATCGTCCCGTGAAGAAGATATGAATAATTTTTTACCGCTTCGGTGACATTATTATTATTTTTTTTAACAAATGAAATTACTATTAAAATTGAGAATAGGATATTTAAACTTGAACGCAGACGAGGCGACTAGACTTTTTCAGCTTTCGTAATTAAATTTAAAATTAAATATAATAACCTCTCGATCTTTTTCTGATGATTGAGTAAATGTGCTCGTCGAGTCCACTTTGAGGAAAGAAACTGAATATGTTCCCTGAATTAATGTTTTTTTGACTTGCAAATCTTTTTAATTTTGAATGATGTTGCCACAGTCCGGCCCCGGGTTCGGATGGACCGGCAGGGGGTAGAGACGCGAGCCATTCCGGCTGTTGAATGTATTTTAATTTTTCTTCCAAGCGCCGTGTACGCGAGGCGATCTTTCGTCACACCGATTGATCAACGCTGGGTACATAGCGACCCCCTCCGCTTCGTTGAGGGTACAGCTTGTTCGAGGCGGCGATTCGAAAGCCGCGGGTGAACGGTTCTTTAGATTCCAACGTAATCCGTAATGATTGTTAGGCCGCTGTTTCTAGAGACGGCCCTTTTTCTCCCTTTAAAAAAAACATATGTGCGATAAATGTCAAATTGTATTACTGTAATGTAAGGCTGTGCGGCCAGCTGGCAAGAGAATAGGCAGCGCACACCGCCACCCTTCACGACACACGCATGCCACGGCAATGTTTTGAACACTGAAAGATACGCCAATCACCAATGTGCAACGTTAAAAGACGCTAGTAATTCAATTAAAACAGTTATTACAATGAAAATGCTACTTTCTTTTAACAGCGATTAAACTGTTGCTTATACTGTTTACCATGCAAAGGTTCAATGTTTGGAGTAAACGTTAGGTTTTTATCTAATTCGCACGGCGTTGATTGGTGTTTTTTTTTAAAACTGTTTAATTTCTCTGATACGGCAACAACCGCTCCTTTTTAAAAGCATTTAACTTTTTAGCAGACTGCGATGCGTCTGTTTGTACTTATGCCACGTACTTAGTTTATTATAAGTCGAGTTGAATTGTTTACGACACATTCCTATGTTTTCAGGTTATAACTCTCGTTATGACATTCTACTGCCTATTGTTTTTAATGCAAGGCTTTAATGACTCCACAATTAAAAATATTAAACCCGTTGAGTTCATAATTAATGCTTTGAGAAGTAAAACAAGCTTTTTCTTTTTCATCCGTGTTTCTTGTACTTATCCTAGTGTGTAGAGTTTCATTTTCTTCGGTTGTTGCTGCTCAGCGAGGTTCTCCGCTCGTGGTCGTGTTGTGAGGAAGCGGTGTGCGCTGCATCGCGAGGTAGTCAAGGAGGCAGCCGACCGTCTGAGAGCCGCGGGGCGCGCCCCAGGTTAGGTTAGGTTAGGTTCCTTGCTGTGTAGCTGGTTGCATGTCAAAGATTATATTATATTTAAAATAAATTTATTGAAGCATCCGTTGTGAGTTTTTATTCAATACGATTAAGCACTTTACACCGATTCAGATTTATCATGTTGCACCTAAAGCAGTCTGCAGGTAGAAAAGGTGAGTACGCTAGCAGTTCAAGCAAAAGACCTCGACATCTTCCCTCTTCAGAAACCTTTCCCTTGTTCTCCGGTTTGACGATCGATACTGCCATAGAAATCATTGACATGGGTCTGGCCTATCGTAAGATTCAAAGACCGGTGCTTTGAGGCTGGCGGAGCTCGCTCATACTATTTCTACAATGCGCATTCCTAATCTATATTTATATTATATATACTTTATGGATGCAAAAAAAAGCTTGGTATTAAATGTTTGTTGACTTATTTGTCGTGCAGTTAATTTTTGACGTTATCTGTTTATTTAGATCTTAATTTTTATTATTTATGTCATTAATTTATTTTAAAGCAATATTTTACAGATAAGACAAAGAAAGAAGTTAAAATACAAGTTTGCTTTTATTCAATAAAAAATACGATAAAAGCATAGGGTGTCGAGATTTTTATTAGCCGAGTCGTGTCCATTACATTTCACTTGAGTACCACATCGTTGGTAGTGTACTAGTAGAAGTTGCACTCGTTAAGCTTCCTTGACCCAGCGCTAGTGAAAAACTGGAGATCAGCACGTTCTTGGTGCAGTAAATTACGATTAGTTTTTATGTTTAGGAGATTTTGGACCTTACTTTTGCAATTGCATCGGAATAAATATTTTCCGTCTGCCGTAGACCAAGGCATTTGGTTACCCTGGTGATCATATAAAAAGTACTTCCGTGGTCTTCTCAAAAACAACGTTATCATTTTAGGGGCTCCACTGATAAGCGTCATAAAAAGCCTCCAAATTAATTCAGCTCTGAAATAAATTAACATATATCACTTTTAAAGTATTCACTCGTACAATTTCTTTTGTACTTGAACTTGGATAATAATCTGTTTTCCGGCAGTTTCTTCACGTCAAAAACAAATACGGAGGTATGTTAAGAATTTTTTTACTCTGCGATATTTATTCATCGCTTGAAATAAATCATTTATTCTCTAGAAGATTCTTTGGGTCAGAGGCATATCAATTTAATATACTAGTATGTGGAGGTATGTAAATAAAATTTCCTTTCCATTGCAAGAACTAACGTTTCATTGCTTAAGGCAGCATCTGAAATAATACATATACTTTAAAACATTTGCCTGTTTGTTCAATTGTTTGTTCCATGGCCATGGTTTGTTTATTACCCGGCATTATTTTTTAGCAAATTTGTCTTGTTTATGTAATGTAGGTACTATACAAGATACGGAACCGATGTTACATTCTCACACTTGAGCAGTCTTTCAATATATGTGATAGACGTGTCTTTCTCTATACTCAATACGCTACAGTTTATTAGGTTGAACCAGTATTTTTTTTATCGTTTCAGTGGAATTTCATCAAAAAATATCTTTAAACCATCGCACGCGCTCGCCATCTACTTTAATCTTGAGTCGAAAAAATATCACACTATAACGTTAAAAACTTTTCCCATCTTGCTTTCGACCACCATTTGATTTTATTTTACCGATCAACGTTAGTCTCCATGGTGAAAGTAGAGGAAAGCATCCGTGTAGTGGAAAAGGGATGGACCGCCTGGGAGGCAGTGCAAGAGGTAGTGGCTAACCGGAAACAGGAAGAGGCCTTCTTTGTCTTGGACCTTGGAGATATAGTCGACAAGTACCGGCGATGGAAGGAAAAGCTGCCTCGCGTCGAGCCGCACTACGGTACGAAGAAATACTATTTTAATACACTGCCTTATATATAATATAAATATAAGTACTATCTTAGGAATAAATGATATATTGCTTTATAGCATAAACTTGTGATGGTTAGAACTTTTATTTTTTTCGTGATGCCCTCTCAGCTGTGAAGTGCAGCAACACGACGGTGGTGCTGGAGGTGTTGGCTGCGCTGGGCGCCGGCTTTGACTGCGCGTCCAGGGCCGAGATTGACCAGGTCCTGGAAGTCGGAGTCAACCCCGAGAGGATCATCTTCGCCAACCCTGCCAAGCCCACCTCGCACGTGCGTCACGCCCTGGCCACGGGCGTCAACCTCATGACCTTTGACAGCGAGTTCGAGCTACTGAAGATCAAGCAGCACCATCCCGGCGCCAAGTCAGTGATTCAATGATGAAAATATTAACTCGCACTGAATCAAGTATTTTGCTCTGAGCCTTTCTTCATTTGGATATCAGCAGATGATATAAATGAGGGCAGGTCGACTGTTGACTGTTGTAGGTTAATAATTTTTAGAAATACTTGAAGGTTGGTAGTTCGGATTCGCTGCGACGCCAAGGTGGCCGATTACCTGCTTGGGGCGAAGTATGGCTGCGACTCCGTGACCGAGGCTCCCCGGCTGTTACGGCAGGCCCGCGACTTGGAGCTGGAGGTGGTGGGCGTGTCGTTCCACGTGGGGTCCGGATGCAGGGAGCCCGAGGCATTCTCCAGAGCCATCTCCCTCTCCGCTGACGTCTTTCGGACCGGAAATGACCTCGGCCACCCCATGGCTCTGCTGGACATCGGGGGAGGCTTTCCTGGCTATAGCGAATCCTCCATCGACGATGTAGGTCTTAACTAAAGAGCATTTTTGTGAAATTTGTTGTATTGACTTGTATGGAGAGTGTTGATATTCTGGTGTTGCTATAGATGGCTGCAGTGGTGAACTCTTCGCTCGAGCGTCACTTTCCCGTGGGCTGTGGCGTGCGAGTGATCGCGGAGCCTGGTAGGTTCTTCGTGGCATCGGCCTTCACGCTGGCCTGCAGCGTGCACTCCAAGCGTCACCTCTATGCGGAAGAGGGTGGTGTCTCCCAGGCCATGTACTTCTTAAACGATGGGGTCTATGGCTCCTTCAACCGCCTGACGTGCGACAGCTTGTCAGTCACCGCGATCCCCCTAAAGGTAATTCTGCATATCAACACCGCGAGCGGGAGACATTTGAACTGAGAAAACCTGAATAGTAGCATTCAATTACCTTGTTGTTTAAGAATCACTGAAAGGAAGTACGTAAAATTAGACGCAATGAGAGTAATAAATTTTTTATATCTTCCGATAATCTAATTAATTTGTCCATAACTGTACATAGGTTTCTACGGCAGACTGGTCACAGCAAAAAAGTTCGTAATCTACTAATACTTTTTGACTTTTACAGAGTAATAACGGTAAGAAGATTCCCAGCACTCTGTGGGGACCAACGTGCACAAACATAGACAGAGTCACGGCGCTGGTGAACATGCAGCCGATGGAAGTGGGCGACTGGGTGGTCTTTCGTGACATGGGCGATTATAGTCTCTCGGTCGCCTGCTCCTTCAACGGCTTCCCTGTGCCCAAGGTCACGGCCTACGGCACGGCAGACCTCTGGGCTGCCCTGCGCAAGCTCCCACCCATTTCGGACTAGTACTATTTTGAAGATTCCGCCACCAGCTCGGCAGGCAGCGTTTTTCAAACTGTTTTCCTTTGTCCTCCGTCTGCATCCCTGTGGTCTTCAAATAAAGTCTGTGTTCGACACAAGGAAATCCTTTATTTAATTCCAGAAGGGGAGGTCCACGGGATCGAAGTTATAAATAAAAACGAGTATTTTTTAAAAATAAAGTATTTGAAGGCTGGATATAAATCGAGATAAAAGGTTATTATCGCATCTCATCCCCGAGCATTTCTTCTTTCATTTAATTCGGGGTATATGTTTTGAGCCAACGTTGGGCTGTAAATCAAAACCAATTGGCGTGACTTAACACCCAAGAAACCATTTATATATGGCACGCAATGGATGTGAATTTCTAGTAACAGTAAAAAAATGTTAGCCTTATTAATTCAGGCATTCTTACTGCCGAAAAATATTTATTAAAAGCCTTATGTTTTTGCTTTCCAAGAGGTTGTCGTTTCATAATTATTTTAAATAACAATGAATAAATTATCATTTTTGCTTTAATTTATACAAAGGTGATAAAATATTTTTTTATTGATGTAAAAGTATACACCCTGTTTTTGAAGTCATTGCATTAAATTAAAACGATAAATGTTTTCAGTTGAATAAATTCATTTTAATTTCTCAGTAAGTAGATATTTTAGTAATTATTTTTTATATTAAAAAAGCTAATTAATTTTCTTTGTACTTGAACAATTCTCCAATTTTATGTAAGAACGGAAAGGAAATAAATTAGATGGAATTTTTTTTTAATTAATTGGCCAATTAATTTTAAAAAAACCGTGCGGTTTACCAAATAATATTTTTATATTTCCTTTTTGCTATCAAAAGGGAAATATAAAAATAATGATGATAATATATATTAATAATAAATATATTATAATGATGTCATTTATAAAAATTGTTTCTACCTACACAAAAAATTTCTTGAAAAACCAGCATTGATAAATAAATATATATATATATATATATATATAGTTTTGCTTATTATATATAAATTAATTAATCCCACAAAATACTTAATAAAAAATATTATGAAAAGTATAATTATGAATTTATTATAAATCACTTGAGGTAAAGTTAAAAAAAAAATAATATGGTGTTTAATATATTTTCAAGCCGATTCAATCAAAATACAAATCAAGATCCGAATCAAAATTAGACATTTTAAATTATGCAAAAATTTAAGAGCTCTTGAAAATTAAATTTTTAATACAATAAAGCCCTAAATTCGCTACTGGATACATATTTAGATTTTATTTTTGCTATGTATATTTAAAAACACTGAAACTTCTGAAACACAGTGTCACTAATTAATACCTCCCTGTGACGTCAATGGCATTTATTTATTATAATTTTATAGTCAAGATACTCAAATCAAGTCATTAGGCCACCGTTTATGACTTTGTTTAGCGAGTCGCACGTCACTGCAAATATTTTTTGCAGTGACGACAAAAAAAAAACCACAGGTCTCCTATAATGGTCATATTTTCAGAAATACCAAATATAGCCAAAAAAAAGAGGATCGGAAGGAGAAAGCTAACGTGGATGCGGAATTTGGCCCAGTGGAAGTGGAAGGGAAACAGCAAAAATATTTCTCCGAATAAACTTTGCAAATTTAAATTTAAAACCCTACTTTTAATCATCCTGTATATCAACGACTGAAATACTCAAAAATCATGTTTGGTTGTAATAAATTTATAATATAATTATTCAACAAAATTTAATAATTATCTTTTCAATTCGTATTAAAAAAACAAAAAGTGAGCTCATGGAAATTTTATAGATATTAGCATTAAATAAATATTCATTAGATGAAATATTTTTTATTTTTCCTTAAACATAAATTTGTAATTTAATTAATTTTGTAAATTTGCCTTTTGGTGTTTGAATTAATTACTTATTATAATTTCACACGTGATGCAAAATTACAAAATTTAAAAGGCTAAGTTTTTATTTTATATATAGTATCAACGTGTATTTTGTTACAGTTGCTGGGCGACCACCAGCTAATAAGTTCACGTGAGTCATACCACAGTATTAAATAACTTTTTTATGTTCATATATAGTCGTAATTAAAAAATAGTTTAAATAGAGACACACACTTTCCAAAGTTGAAAATAAATTTTTTATATATTGTTTATAGATTATTAAAAAAAATAATAAACTTTTTTGGTTAAAGGTTTGTACCGAAGAAAACCGGACTGCAGTAGCGTGCGGTGGGTCCAGCATCATGGCAAGTATTTTTGGGGAGCCTCTCCTCAACGGAGATGGTGACCATCTCACTGAACATATTTTTATCTATTCATGGTTGACTTATGGTGAATAGTGTAGTCCCCGGGACCTTCTACACTATTCACTATTATTCTGGTATTGCTGCTGCCCGATAGCATTATTATAGAATCCTTTCCTTACAAAGCTCTGGCGTTTAGATCTAATATTCCTTCTCCAGAAACTAAAGCACAAGCTCCCTACAAGGTACTCCAAGTCCACTTCTCCCTTACCGATCCTTCGGCATACGCTCAGGGCACAGTATGAGCCTAACCAACCACGCAGATTACACAATGTATAATAAATATGTGGTTGGATACTTAAATATACTTTAGGGCAAGAAATGCTTTATTGCTTTGATGGATCGCACGCAAATAATTTGCTTATGATGATTTTCAATCAATTTTATTTACAAAAATATCAAGCTTTAAATAATTTTTTTTAAATATTTTATTAAAGGACGTGTTTTTATCATACTATAGTAATAAAATATTATATATATTTTTTTAAGATATATTCTGGGATGAAACAGCATGCTTTTGTTTTAGAGGACGTTGGTCTGAAAGTGTTTGTCTCATAAATAATGATCTAAGGATCATTTTATTAACGTTCTTGTTGTCATGAAAGTAATTTCTAAATCCGTGTCAGAATAAATAATATATCATCAGTTTTATACGAAATGTATAAAGTTAAGGTGTTTTAACGAGCAAATTCTGTGGATTTGCATAAAATTGTGTACGAATATGAATATTTATTTTGATTTTTATGAAACTTGTTTTTGCTTTTGCCATGTTATTGGCAAAAATCAGATAAAATTCACTTTGTTTATGACAGAGCAAAACAGTTTACCGATTTTGTTTTTAGCACCTAAAATTAACCGAATGAATAAAAAAAAATTGTCAAAAGCAACCATTAATAAGTTTTATTAATTGCTACCGCAATATCATCAGAGTAAAATATATTATCCAACATGACTGCTCAATAACTAACGATTAAGAAAGTTGATTACAGGTGCTAAAAATCATTCAATCAATGAATCATTTTATTTGCGAGAAAATTCTTAACTCTCAGATATCAACGCTTTGTCCAAAACAAAAGCATCTGAAAACATTAAACTGTTTAATTAAAGCATTTTTTTTTCTTATAAGGATGACTTATTTATGACGTCACCAGTTTTTATTTGCAAAGCAAATACAAATATATATATATTTTTTTTTAAAATATTTATAATATTATTAAAACAATATTTAGGTATGTTGCCACTTTTATTTTTTTGATGCAACTAGTTTCGCCAAAATCCTAGTTTGGCATCTTCAAGTAGTGGGGCTCTGCAAACTACTTACAATTGAGCAAATGGCTAAATTAAATAACCAATGATTTTAATGTTTGTGACTAAACGGAGTTTCAATATACATTGCAAATTTATGTTTACTTGGAAATTAATTTAATGTTATGATAATTTAGTATGTAGTAGCGTTAAATCGTCTCCACTGTGCAGTTTCAGTTTCCTTGTAATGAGAGTTTTCTCGCAGTAATGGTTTTTCAACGTTTGATGATGCGAAATATAAGCGGAGACTTTTTTGAGACGTAGTTTTGCGCATTTGTTGAAACTAGTCGCGTCAAAAAATAAAAAAATGGGAAACATCGCTAAAGCCACTTGCAATCGACCGATAGCTTCCTCTTTTGCGATGTTAGCTAAGGCCAAACCATAAAAATAACGCCCCAAGTAAAGGGTCGCCATGGCTGATTGCAAATCGGTTGCCAGTTGAAGTCGCCTTAGAAATCTTTGCTGAAACTAGTCGCATTAAAAAATAAAAGGTCAAAATATCACTAAGGACTTTCTACACATGATGTGACGCAACTTGCAATAAGCCAATATCTTCCTCCTTTGCGTTGTTTGCTATGGCTAAACCATGAAAAATCATTCTTAATAATGGGACGCTGATTGTAAATCGGTTGGCAATTGTAGTCGGCTTAGATATCTTTGCCGAAACTAGTCGCATCAAAAAATAAAAAGTCGGAACATCACATAGGACTTTGTACACAAGATGTGACGCAACTTGCAATAAGCCGATAGCTTCCACTTTTGCGATGTTCGCTAAGGAAAAACCATTAAAAAAAACACCCTAAATAAAAAGACGCTATGGTTGATTGCAAATCGGTTGCCAGTTGCGACACTTCGCGCGCAGCCTACTGATAAGCTATGAAAATGGGATTATTATCTAATTACGTCATAATGATAAGGAAGCTTCCCTGGTTTTATGGTTTGCGGTTCACAGGTAGAGCAATCGACTCACTCCTGTCATCGGAAGGATGGACGTCATCATCGGGAGTCAGGGGACGCCGATGGTCATCATAAAAGCAGCAGAACTCCTCGTCGACTTTCAGTTCCCACTTGACATTTCTACGAAGAGGTCACTTCCTCGCGGTCTTCTCGTATAAACTGACTACTTGTTGTGTTGCGTGTTTGTTGGAATCAATTATTTTCGCGTGTTGAAAATATTTTAATAAGTTTTAATATTTTTAAGGGTTGCCTTACGATTTTTTAAATTTATTTTATCGTTTATCATTTTATGTGGTTTCTAATTTAAAACAGGTGAGACGGGTTTTTGATTTTGTGTATTAAATTTTATTTAATATTAAAAACGACGAATATATATATTTTTTTTTTTTAACAAATTATAACATATTTTTATTTAAAATATAGATATGTTTCCACTTTCTCTCATCTTTGCTTGAAGATGCCAACTGAGTATATTGGCAAAACAATAAAAAAAAATATTATGAAATTTCAACACTTATTTTCTATGAAAAATATTGAATATTATATTATATAATCATTGATTTGCTTAATATATTACAATAATAATTTATCTTTTGATAACTACATCAATATAAAAATATTTCTATATTGAACTTGAATTAATCCATGAAATTAACCGAAACGTCAAAAAACATAAACAATACACGCAAAGAAAACTCAAGATTAAAATGTTTAGCGTAATAAAAATATCCCGAGTGGGTTTTGTAACTCAACGACTCAACTGAATTTTTCTATTTTGTTACAGTCCAGCAGTTCAACTAGATTTTTCTCAAGCAATATCAGATGTTACCTTCCACCACGGTTAAGTTAGAAGAGCAAGTCCACGTGGTGGCAGAGGGATGGTCCGCCTGGGAGAGAGTGAAGGAGTTGGCCGAGTCTCACAGACAGGAGGATGCCTTCTACGTGCTGGACATCGGGGACATCGTCAACAAGTTCCGCAACTGGAAAGACAAGATGCCCCGCGTTGAGCCCCACTATGGTTAGTCGAATCCCCAATGAAGATTACACTTTATAATTAAAATAGTAATATATATTTTAAATATTTAGTATTTTAGAAAATGTAAAGACAAATATGAAAGAGCAACGATATGGATAGAATTAAAAAGAATCAGCACTGAATGAATATTAAACTGGTCAAATTACAATAAAAGATAAAAATATTAGTATTCCTGTGTATAAAGTTGTATATGTATTAATTAATTAATATTTATATTATGTAATGTAAAAAAAAAATTATAATTAGTAATTTCCAAATAATCGAAATATACGTATAGTTTTATTAAATATTACAAATACAAGTTGAATATATATTTATTTCATTTACACATAGAATTATAAATATATTTTAAAATAATTATAAATGGAATTTTAATTAAAATATTTTTTTGTAGCTGTTAAGTGCAATACCATGAAGGTGGTGCTGGAGGTGCTGGCTGCGCTGGGCGCCGGATTCGACTGTGCGTCAAAGGCCGAGATCGACTACATCTTGGATCTGGGAGTCAGCCCTGACCGAATCATCTTTGCCAATCCCCAGAAGCCTGCTGAACACGTGCGCCACGCTCTGCTTTCTGGCGTTAATTTTATGACCTTTGACTGCGACTTGGAACTGCTGAAGATCAAGCAGAACCATCCACTTGCCAAGTAAATAAAATTAAATACTAACAAAATGTTTCATTAAATTATATATTCAAATGTGTTACACACGGAGAGTTAGAAATATGAGGAATCGATTTTAATTGTTGAATATAAAATAAGTCAAAAAATCCTCGAAGATGGCCTCAGTACTGTGACCGAAACGTAGAAAGCGACATTGCAAAACTATTTATGAATGATGCAAATGGCTTTCTTACACTGACTTAAAATTATAGTGAGAAGATTACGAAGGCGAAAAGGAAGGAAGAATTTAAGTGTGTAATTTTGTTGAATAGGTTGGTGATCCGCATACGCTGTGATGCTAAAATATCAGAGTGCTCACTCGGCGACAAGTTTGGTTGTGAACCCGAGCACGAAGCCCCACAGCTCATGGCCCAGGCTCGAGCGCTGGGGCTGGACGTGGTGGGCGTGTCCTTTCACGTGGGCACCGGCTGCGGAGAGCCCGAGGTGTTCTCCCGAGCCATCGCACAAGCCGCTGACTTGTTCCGATTCGGCAACAAGCTGGGACACTCCATGGACTTGCTCGACATCGGTGGGGGCTACCCCGGAGAAACTGGGAGTTCTATCGACGAGGTAAGGATTCTTCAGGCATTAAATTGTTATATTTAACTGTATACAAGTCTCTGTATCAATTGATTAATCTTGTTTGTTAATCATTTAGATTGCGGCGGTTGTGAACTCCTCGCTGGACAAGCACTTTCCTGTGGGTTGCGGCGTGCGAGTGATTTCAGAGCCTGGGCGGTACTTTGTGTCCTCGGCTTTTACTATGGCCTGCTGCGTGTATGCCAAGCGTCAGCTTTATACGACAGAGGGAAACGTTTCTCACACTATGTACTTCCTCAATGATGGAGTGTATGGCTCTTTCAACCGCCTGCTCTACAACCATAAGTTTGCACCAGCTACTCCGCTCAAGGTAACAATCACCTACTCCCTTTTTGATAGCACATATAAATCTAAATATATTAATATCAAAAATCAATATCAAACATCAAACCGAATAAACATTTCTTCTTCATCAACGAGTAGGGAATGAAAAAAGATTTTGTATAAACAAATTTAGTAATAAATTAATATTTTTATATTCTAGTGCAGCAATGGTAAACCGATCCCTAGCAGCCTATGGGGCCCGACCTGCACCAGCATAGACCAGATCGTCGCCTCTGTAGACATGCCCCCGATGGAAGTTGGGGACTGGGTTGCCTTCCGCGATATGGGCGCCTACACTCTAGCCATGGCCAGCACTTTCAACGGATTCCCAATTCCGCAGGTCACAGCCTATGTCACAGCCGATTTGTGGGCTGCCCTGTGTCAATTGTCGCCGTTGTCTGACCGGCACTTTGTGGGAGAGGCTCTGGTAAACATGGGAGACTTCCACTCTCTGAGTGCTTACTTCTCGCCTACTAAGCATTTCCCGATTACTTTCAACTGAAGTCCTGTGATAATATTTCCTAGCATTTTGTATTTTGATTAGAAGGCGTTTTAGTTGAAAGTTGCAATTAGTATTGTCTCTTCCGGAAACTTTTACTAATGGGCATTTCATGAATTATTGCTTTCCGTTATACAAAACAGTTTATTTTATCTGTGATAAATGAACATAAATATAATTTATATTAATTTAAAATTGCTATTAAATAATAATTTATAATTCATTACGAACCATAATTTTCATTGCTTTACATATTTGTTAAAATAGCATTAAAAATGGCTTAATTCAGTGTCATTATAATCATAACAAGATAAATTATACATTTACTATTATTTATATTTATCAATAAGCCAGCTTTCTATTTTTAGGTAAATTAACATTTTAAATTATAATTAATAGCTAGTCATTTTTGTAAAGATCTTAGATTCAGTTATGAAAATGAATTAAGTAAAGAACGATTGCTTTAAACTAACTAAATAATATTTTTATTAATACAATAACTGATGTGACTAGTTAATTATTTAAGAATCAATGTATCTATTATAATTATAAAACCAAAATAAAAATTTCGTACAATAACTCCAAAGAAAAATGAATTGTGGTATATTTCTTATTTAATATTCTTGATAGAATTTCATTATAACATTTTTATTAAACGAATATTCAGTAATGTTCCCACTTTTTATTTATTGTTGTGACCGGTTTCGCTAACATGTTAGATTGGCATCTTCTGCTTGAACAGTTGCGACAATTAAAATTTTTAATATCTAAAGTCAGCTTATTAAGTTGTATTGAAAGTTTTGAAGAATTTGACAAAAGAAACTTGTAAGACAAATGTTTTCATAAAATCATACAACTGTAAATAAAAATAGGATTCTCAATATAGGTTTTGGATTTTGTATTTTGGATTTCATTACTTTAGCAGGATATACTGATTATGTAAAAGATGATATATCTATATATACCTTAATTACAGCATTTGAGCTGGTGTGACGCTGAGGTGAATACTTTTTACATATATTGCAAGGTGGACTCCATTTTTTCAGTTCTCCATGACTCCGGTTCAAGTAAATGCCTCAAATTGTAACAATAAACTGTTCAAGCTGCTCGCCAGCAAAAAAAAAATAAAAAACTTAACCATTGCCTGTAATTTCTGACTATTTATATAAATACTCAAAAATTATAATAAAACTAAATTTGTGATATTTTTTGCAATTTATAATTGTACTATGAACAAGTTTCCATCTTAACGTTAATAGATAAAAAAAAAAGTAGAATGTATTTATGTGATTTAGTAACATCATGTTCAATACCACTAATACAGAATATGAACCCCATTCGAGCAGAAGATAGCTTGTATAAGATAATTATAAGTGTATAGATAGTGTAAAAAATATTTTTCACACAATTAAAATGATTTGTAATGAAACTATTAAATTTTGTTAGCAAATTTTGTGTTTTTTGTTATTATAATAAATTATTTATACCACTCAAGAGAAAATCATATACACTACTACTAATACAGTATATGAACCCCATACGAGGAGAGGATATCTATAAGACAATTATAAGTGTATAGATTGAGGAAAATGTATTAATCACACAATTAAAAGGGCTGTGTACATGTTTTTATTGAATTCCTTTAACTAAATAAATATTTTTGCATATATTATTCTCCGTGACTCCGGTTTTCGCCGGCCAAGAGAAAATCACGTACACCACCACTAATGCAGGATATGAGCACATACTTGTACGTACGAGTATGAGGACTTACAAGTCAATTATAAATTTATAGACTAAGGAAAATAATACATTATATTATGATAATAAATAATCGTGAATATTTTAAATTTTTCTTGGAAGTCAGATGATTAATTACATCGAGATAAAATTGCAAATCAACCATCGAGCTTCTCAGTCTACACTGGCCAGTGCCCCGCGACGGACGCCTCGCGTGAAAGGTAAACAAACTCCGTGTTTTATTTTAAAAAAATTCGGGCTGTGTTAAAAGTTCGCTGCTGGCACTTTTCGCACTGCCCTATCCTCGTTTGACACCCCAAAACTGTCGGATATTTGTTGACAGTTTGGTCAGTTTTCTCAATTGTCTACTTGTACAAAGCAGGAAAATTCCGATATATGCATGTAATTTTTTTTTATACCAATTGGAATTATAATCGTACAATTAATGACATTGTGATTGTCCCGTCAGCTGTCCTTCAATTTATTTTCCTGATGTATATATTAAACACAAAGTATCTCGCATGGATTTAATAAAGCCCTATTTCTCTTGTATACAATCAACTTTTTAAATATATTTTATTGTTAATCATTGTTTAATATAATTATTCTTTCGGAACTTGGACATTACGTAATATTTTTACGTATTAAAATAGCTTACTATCGTTTGAATTTATTTGTAAAAAATAATATTGATAAGTCAGACAAACAAGGGTTTTTTTGAAAATTTGTTTTGTACCTTTGTATTAGATATTTTAATTAGAAATCTACAATTAAATATTATATGAGTAATATATTTTTTTCTAAGTATAATCTGAATTTTTTAATGTGTCAGTGGATGGCCGAGATAAAGTTTTTATAATCCATTATCTATTGCTTTGTTGTCTGACTTGTCTCTGGTTTTCAATCAGCAAAATGAGAGTTGTTGCATGTCGATGATTAGTATTGTGGTAAATATATGCACAAAGTCTATTCAGCGGTAGCTTGATCACTTAGCAGTGTGATGTCTTTTAAGATATACCGATTTTTATCCACCGATCTTAAAATTCTTAACAAATGATCTACAAGTCCTGATCGACAAAAAAGATTAAAAGTTCTCCATTAATAAAGCCAGAGAACTCACGGAAATGAGTCTGAAGAAAAACTACAAGTAATTATCGAATTAATCCAAGAACTGGAAAAATTTACATAACAAGTTCAAACTAGATTATTGTCTACAAATCTGCATTCTACATATAATTGATATAATTAAAAAAGATTTAAATTAATTATACAACAGATGGATAAAAATATGTACATACAATTTATCATTTTATTACAGTGATACGTGAGTGAATAAATTATGAATCAAAACGAAGATGAACGAGTACAAATTTCATGTGAAAGTTTATGAAGGTTTACAAGGAAATAGGAGAGCTGAAGAGTGTAAAATATTAAATGTCGAAGAAGACGAGTGCAAACCAAAATACTGATATGGGTAGTCCATATTAAGATCCTTCCCGATCTTGTCAAGCATTGTTGAAGTACAGTCAAGTTCAGGTCAATACACAGTGTGCGATACTGACATGTAAATACAAAAAACCAAACTGCATTGTATTAAAAATAAATTTATTATAAATACATGTCATAATTATGAAGCATCTACTTAAAGCCTTCACTTCTCTGAACAGCGACAGGATTTCAATTTAAAATTTTACATCTTAATATCAAAGGCACAAAGCTCGATTGACAAGAAAAAAAAGCAGACTAAGGATAGCACGCCGGAGCATTTACTTAACGACCAACTCATTTTCAACAAGCCTCCACTCTTTCGGACATTGATGAAGAAATTTATAGAAGAGACTTCCACTAGAAACCGCTACCATCCTGTTTTTATGGTAGTCATGCATTTTCCGTCGATTTCAGCCTTTAGCAGTCCAATAATATCAATGATTTATTTACTTTTTTGCCCTTAAGATTCTGGTTTTCAATTTGGATTTGAACTCATTTAACTGCTCGCCCAAGCTTGCCGTTTTAAATTTGAAAAACTTGACTATGAGATGATCCTTTTATACATAAATATATGTATTTCTTGTATTGCATAGAAAGTTTTTTAATTATTGCATGGACTTTAACATAAGTATATGTGATGTTACACGTCGGATCTAGGGTCACCACACGCTTTGGGCTATTTATACGTGACCTATTTCAACGATAGTATACTTGCGTAAAAATCAACCTATGCAGATCTGTTCATTAGAGCAGATATAAATAGGGTATGGGGTTTTGACTTAGCGTTAAACCTTAAAATAAATACCAGCCTATGATGTTATCAAAACACGCTTACCTAGATCTGCTTTAAGACATAACATAAAATAAAATGGAGTAGTCACTTGTGGAAATATTAAAAAGGGCCGTTCTTCAGAAGTATAGAAGCAACCAGTGAATTTTTGGAGAGCTTTCAATAAAATTAATACTTGCATGTGTCTGTTTGTTTTTTTTTGTTGTAAAGAAAATATTTTTTAAATTATTATTTTACTGCAGTAATAATAATATCAAGTATAATTTTTTTTTTCTATTTAATAAACAATGAAAAGCACATTTAAACTTTTTTATTATAATTCCTACCTTAGAAAAAAAAAAAACTAAAATGCTTTATTCTCGATTATAAGAAGTTTTGATTTTGAAAGTTTACAAAACATTTTCCATGTTACAGTTTGCCTTCCCGAAGAAGTCTTCTTGAATGCCGTGTTTCTTTGAAGAACCATCGAGCTTCCATTAGAAAAATTATAAATCTATTTTTTTTTCGCCTGAATTGAGTTAGTATGGTTAAATTAAAAGAGCGTGTTCGTATCGTGGAAAAAGAATGGACTGCTTGGGAGTGCGTGCAAGAAACTGCTGCTTCTTGCAGACAGGAAGAAGCATTTTACGTGCTGGACATCGGAGACATTATCTACAAGTTTCGCCACTGGAAGGCGAGGATGCCTCGCGTTGAACCCCACTACGGTGAGTTTAACCACGTATATCAAAAGTATAAGAAAATCTTTTTTGCTCAAGTCACCAAATGGTTTTTTTTTCTTTTTAATTCTGTTGGTCTCGGGCAGCGCTGTGGTAGTACTCCGAATGCCAGCAGCTGGTCGTTATTCACTTACAAATAATTCTTTCATTTCTGAAGGGGTTTCTTGTGGAGCGCACTTTTGGCTCAGAGACAGCATCTCCTTAGCGCGCTGATGAGCATGAAAAAACGAGGTGTCTTGTCGTACTCTTCAGCGCTTGTCAAGCTTAAGTTTATCTTTCTGACATTGTATACACTTATCTCTGATCGATACTATTGGTTATCAATATAAGATGTTTATTTTTCAAATGATCAGGCAAACTGGTTAAGGCTAGGTTTTTAGGCTATTCAAGCGACAAGCTATTAGTCATGTATTTTCAGCTGTGAAGTGCAACAACGTGACAGTGGTTCTGGAGGTGCTAGCTGCACTGGGCGCCGGCTTCGACTGTGCGTCCAAGGCTGAGATCAACCAAGTCCTGGAAGTGGGAGTCACCCCTGAGCGTATTATCTATGCAAACCCTGCTAAGCCTATCTCGCACGTGCGCCATGCCCTGGCTACCGGGGTCAACGTCATCACCTTCGACAGTGAGTTCGAGCTGCTGAAGATCAAACAACATCATCCCAATGCCAAGTAAGTAAATTAACTCGTCTAAGAAAATTATTCGCCTCTATGTAAGCAAGATTCTTTTAATGAAAAGTTCATATGAAACACCAAGAAACAAAAGTCGTAATGTGTACGGACAGAATAGAAATTTTAATTTACTACAAAAATGATTTTGTAGCTTATATATTTTTTTTATTTATTAGACTGGTGATCCGTATTCGCTGTGATGCCAAGGTAGCACAGAGAATATTGAGCTCCAAGTTCGGATGTGATCCGATGCAAGAAGCTCCGCGGCTGCTGCAACAGGCCCGAGACCTAGAGCTGGAAGTGGTGGGTGTGTCTTTTCATGTGGGCACCGGCTGCCAAGAGCCAGAAGTGTTCTCCAGAGCTATCTCGCTCGCTGCTGACCTGTTCCAGTTAGGAAACAACCTTGGATTCTCTATGGATTTGCTGGATATTGGTGGTGGTTTCCCGGGTGACTCTGGATCCTCCATTGATGAGGTATGTCGATATGTTTATATGCTTTCACAAAAATTATTTCTATAAAATTTATATCATTAAGGTTATTGTGTGTGATGTTCAGATTGCTACAGTTGTGAACTCATCGCTGGAACGTTATTTTCCTGGGGGCTGCGGAGTGCGAATAATTGCGGAGCCTGGCCAGTACTTTGTTTCCTCGGCTTTCACTTTGGCCTGCTGCGTGTACTCTAAGCGTCAGCTGTACACGACAGAGGGGGAGGTGTCTCATGCCATGTATTTCCTCAACGATGGTATCTACGGTTCCTTCAATCAACAGCTATCTGACATTCGATGCATCACTGCAATTCCACTAAAGGTGAAACTCAATTCATTATTCTTTATTATTAATGAATGACCGATGTCTTTTGTAATTTGTTTTTTCTTATAAAAAAAATATTCTTAGATAATATAATTTACACTTAACTTTAATTTTTGTTCCTCAGAGTAAAAACGGCAAGTCGATTCCAAGCAGCCTGTGGGGCCCAACATGTGACAGCAATGATAGAATCGAGTCCTCTCTAGACCTCCAGCCCTTGGAAGTGGGCGACTGGCTGGCTTTTCGCAACATGGGTGCTTACACACTCTCCGTGGCGAGCACCTTCAATGGCTTTCCCGTGCCAAAGGTTACAGCTTATATAACAGCCGACCTATGGATGGATCTATGCCAACCGTCAATCGTATCTGACCAACGTTTCTTGTGAAACACTCTCACCAAGAACGGAAACTGTGACACGCCATTATTGACAATCCGCAACTAATTTGATCCTTCATAGAAAAATACCTAGCGAATTTTAATCTGGTCCATGTCGAAAGTTCATATATATTTAGAGATAATGATGACACGTGAAAGAAAATAGTCAATGGCTTAAAAAATAGTTTTAATTGGCAATGGAAGATAAACAATATCAATGGAATGTATTTTTTAACTAATTGGGAGTTATAAAAATAATTGTGAGTGACCTCAACTGGTGGGTTTTCCCTAACTATAATATGTGGAGACAAGATATAAATCTAAAAATAATATTTTTTACTTATTGTCACCATTCTTAGGTACAGAGAGAGCTCTCAATTTTTTTTGAACACTGATTGCTTTTTTCTCGTGTTATAATAATTTAAGAGATATTTATTTGGTTTGACTTGAGTTTATGACTATAAATAAATCTACTGAGTATTAATTAATACTATGACATATAACATAATTATGTTTATTAAACATGTATATCAAATATAATTTTAGATGGTTTTTATTTTAGTTTTTACAGTAAAGGAGTGGTTTTGTTTTTTTTATTGACACTCCGATTAGTCATTTATGGGTAGATGAAGAATTTTAATGATAAATATGAGCATCTAGCAAACGAGGTTTGATATCGATCAATACTTCTCAAGCCTTTGAGTCAGCATATATTTTCTATATTAAATTTGTAAAATTAGACCTTATTAAAACAACAAAGGCCGCACTTACCACCTCGTACAAGATTTGATTTAACACATCCTGAGCGTTGCAAGCTTTAGCGCCAATCTATAGGTTTTACAATAGGCCTGACTTCGGTTAGAGATTTCTACGACTGCTAAGCTCTTAATCTCTTTCTCTTTTATCATTCTGAAGACTGCAAGAGAAGAATATAGAGGATATTTGCATATGGTAATTTACAATAGTTGTTAGGGCTTTGCTTACAATACAGTATATGGCTATCTCCTGATCCTGTGTACAGGTTGTGGGGCTTGCAAAATGCGGCTTAGGTGGTAGCGTACATGAATTTCTCTATTTTTGTTATAGAGTTTGTGTAGGGAAAAATATGACAAGGATAAATATTTAAGAGATAAATCAAAACAAAACAAGAGCGAATTTACTCAGTTTAATTATCTATATATAAACAAAGTATATCTTAGATATACTTGACAACACATATTGTATTTAACGCCTAGAAAATATAAATATGACAATATATCATAAAAGTGCTGCCAGCCATAATTGTATTTCTAGAATAGGTTATTTTAAGATAATTTTCTTTTAATATTTTTTTACGACTTTTTGTACTGCTGTTTGATAATTTCATTTTAAATTAATATTGTTATTAAATAAAAAGTATTATTTAAAAAAATGTGTTTATTATTTATTAAATAGTTAAAACTGTATAATGTGTAATTATTCCCAGTATGAAGTTTTTTTTATAATTATTTGTAATTCTTAAATTTATTTTTGGCAGAAACCGTAGCAGCTTATGGCAACACAGTCATAGACAAAACAAAAGTAGACATTTTATTTCATTTCGCTGTCAAAAACAAGCGGAAGTCATTGAAAGTGCAACAAACAATCGCTGCGTCATGTTGTGAGGCTAAATACACAAAAAACGTAAACATTATATATCCAAAACTGTTGTGAAAACATCGCCAACATGACAGGCTTCCAGAATGTCATGTTTTATACGCGAAAGTGTAATTCCTCGTTTCTAAAATTCGACGAGGCTTGCTTCTCCGTATCGAGCGATGCCCCTGTCTCGCTATGGAGCCAATACTCAGAATGCGAAGGCTGCGACTACAAAAAGTCCGCAGACATCTCCAAAGAACCATACTCTCTCCTCGTACGCACGATTTGGCCACTGAAGTATAAGATCGAAGATATCAATGGAGTCGAGATCTGCAATTCGACGTATAACACGAAGGAGTACGGTAAGTACGTGGTGAATGTTACAAACGGAGTTTGCTCTGATGTGACAGTGGACCAGGAGCCGGATGAGCCGGTTCTCCCGCTGCTGGTGGGAATTGTCACCATGTTGGCCATAGCGACTGTCTGGTATCTCGTGAAGGGAGTCTACAAAAGGGTGTACCAGTGGGAGGTGTGGAATCGTATCTATAGAAGGTATGAATACATTTATATCACATGATTGTTTTGATGATGTCATAGCTTCATTATTATTCATTTTATGGACACAATCTCTTTAATAAATTAAACATTTGTTATGAGAAAGTGAACGGATGCATGGAAATAAGTGAAACTGTATGATGTTTGATAATTTAGTGAAACAATTATAATTTTTCAAGCTTGAATTGCATGTCTAATTAAAACCTGATTTTGGTTTTGACTTTTTCTACAGCATCAATCAAAATAATATTTAATAAAATTAATGTTTACTTCACGCTTTCTATAATAGGTTTTTATAAGGATTAATATTTTTCTTATTATTGGAAGAAAAACATAAGCAGTTGGTAAAGAGGAGATTATTTTATGAAAAAAAAAAAATATGATTCAATTAAGTGTCTGGTCATCGTCACGTGTAAAATTTTCATCATAGCAAATTTTTATTTTTTAATGATTGCCTTTAAATAAGTATTAATTAATTTTATGGCTTTTTATTTTAACAGAGGAGACCCAGATGCTGAGCTGCTCGGTTCGCCGGAGATTTCTGTCTCGCGCCAAGTTACCTCGTCTCGACTGCGCTCTGCCGATGTGTTCCGCGGCATCACCATCTCGCTCATGGTCCTCATAAATAGCGGAGGCGGCGGGTACCGTCAACTTGAGCACTCGCCGTGGAACGGGCTGACCATAGCTGACCTGGTATTTCCCTGGTTCGCATGGCTAATGGGACTGGCCATGTGTCTTTCGCTGCACACACGTCTGCGCACATCCATGACACGCACTCGGGCCTTCTTCCAGGTTTGCCTATTCTATATTTTCAGTCTAGCCAACCACTTTCTTACTTGGCTTTCCTTCTAGGCTTTTACTATTATGGAGTAGTGCAGTTATAGACGTCTCATTCTGAGATTATTGTGCAATAAAAATAAAAGAAAACACAGTGTGTGTCTCCATAGAAAAGTAGCTATTTTAAATAATATATCACTTATTGACAAATCGTTAATGTTATGTTATCAACTATTATATTAATTTAGATTAATGTTAATCAAGATGCGTATTGATTAGCCCGAGCATATTAGTTCATATGTAGAATATGATTATTAAAAATTCTCACTAAATTGCAGTGGCTCGTTAGCATAGTTGGATAAATGCACCGGCCATGAAAGCTTGGGGATGTGGGTTCGAATCCCTCACAAGTCACGATGATATTTTCTGAGAGTTTTCTTTAATCGTTTTCAATGTGTGAAAAAATATGCTTAATCACATAATTATCAACTATTATTGAAAATGTATTAATCTCAAAAATTTGAACTTCGTAGATAACTGTATGCACATAGTCTGATAAGATGAATAAAAAATTAAATATTCTACTTTTACTACATCAAGCTATGGACATCTTGATCTATTGATCCCCTGCGTGTTTAGAGTTTTCTAATCGTCCAAACATTACATAATCATGCTTCTAATGCAATAAAGTTGTTAATCAGATCCAGATACAGTTTTTAAACGAAATGAAAAATATAAATAAATATGAGTAGCCAAACTGCTAAGAGATTACAATACTTGTTATTTGTGAGCGCTTATGTTTAATTTGTTTTCTGATGAAATAGCGATGAATTTGTCAATATGTAAATATTGATGGTGATTTTTTTATTGAAGGTACTGCGGCGCTCTGTGATCCTCATCTGCTTGGGGCTGGTGTTGGGGTCGCGTGGCTCTGAGATGTCGGAGATGCGCCTACCGGGCATTCTGCAGCGACTGGGAATGGCCTACTTCCTTGTCGGAGCCTTCGAATGCTTTGCTATGAACGCCTCCACCAGCTACATGCCTGGTATGATCGTACGCCATTTTATATTTAAGAAATTTAAGTAGCAATAAGCATATTTGGTTTATTGATTGAAAGGTGATGATTTTTCTCTCTCTTTCACGTATGAATCATTATACATTTTTTTAATTTCAAAGTTATTGTTTTATCGTTTGTGATTGGATTCAGGTACGTCGTTGTTCCGAGACCTGCGCTCCACATGGAAGCAGTGGATGTTTACTTTGTCGCTGGTTGGGTTATGGCTGGGGCTCACGCTGGGTCTCGAGGTACCGGGATGCCCCCGCGGGTACGCGGGGCCCGGGGGCATGCACCTCATGGGCACTGTGGCCAATTGCACTGGTGGAGCTGCCGGATATATCGACAGGTACTCATCCGTAATTTCCATTTCCAACTCTTAGAATGATGGTGGTTCATCCTGCTAACAAGAAGTGTGTAATTTTAAACTATTGAATCGGGGTCGTATTTTTTTATTAGGATTACTACAAAAATGTTTCTTTCATGTTTCAGGATGATTTTGGGGGAGTCTCATCTTTACCGGTGGGGCCCGTGGCGCAAGTTGTATCGAACCACGCTGCGACATGATCCCGAAGGGCTACTAGGGACCCTGACTTGTGCCCTGGTAGTGCAGCTAGGGGCCCAAGCCGCTCGTATCCTACTCGCTTACTCGCATGCACGGTACGTTTTCCACGCAGCTTACTGCAAGTCTTATCTACTGCGGGATGTATACAAACACATCAGCCTATTAGGAAGGAAGAGGATTCTCATGAGAGTTGTCTTTTATTTCTTCTTATGTGACGTTGCCTGGTTCTCTTTAAAGATACACAGGTGGTATCTCCATTAACTATATGTATGTTACTCTAAAACCTTCCATTCCGGAAATTTATTGAGATTATGCTTAGTGGTTCAGTATTCATCATTGGCTGATGGTCACCGTGCGCTTCCTATAATGCCCATTTTACAACTAACATAACTCTACCACGTTATCAAGATATATTCAATATTTCTTTTAGAAACTGCAGCAAATGATGAAGTATTCGAAGTGTCCAATCAAAAATCTAACATGATGCATGCTTGTTGCCTTGCAGGGCTCGTCTTCTTCGCTGGGTGTTGTGGGGCGTGGCCACGGGACTCATTGCTGGCGGGCTGTGCGGCTTCTCGCAGAACTCCGGAGTCATCCCGGTCAACAAGCAGCTCTGGTCACTCTCCTATTGCCTGGCCACTGCCAGCCTTGCTTTCTTCATCCAGGTACACTATTAAACTGCAACGGGGTGACGGATATCAACAGCACTGATAGTTAGGTATAATGTAATCCAAGCACATATGCGCTGTTTCTATTGGTTTGATACTTTCAGGCGATCTTATACTTGACGATTGACACCTGCTCCGCATGGGGCGGGCGGCCGTTCTACTACGCGGGTCGCAACGCATTGCTACTGTACATTGGCTCCGTGCTGCTCACCAAGCACTTCCCGTTTGAGTGGAGCCTCGAGCAGCCTTCCCACCTGCAGCTGCTGGCCATGAACACCCTCGGGGTGCTGCTGTGGCTGACCATCGGCGTGGCCCTGCACCGCAAGGGCGTCATCCTCACCATCTAACCTGATCTCGCCTACCTTCCAATTCGAGTGCTTCTCAAAACGATTCAGAGATCGTTCACAACTTAAAATTGCACCATTACAAAAAAGGACTTTTCCATCATACATAGCTTGCTGTCGACTGTTGTACACGTCAGCTTAAAAGCATGCTCGCGTGTATTCAATAAAAATAAAATGGAGAACACCTGGGCATGAGCCATATAATAAGCTATGATGTTTAAAAGATATCGCAGTGGATACTTACTTTGATTTTAACTGAAATACTTATGTTTGCATTTATTGAGTGCGTAAATTTTTTTGCACTTTTATTCGGCTGTAAATTTTTTCATTTTTCATCAAAAGCAATGCTAGAATAATAATTTTTGATGTGAAGGCAAATATTAAGCAAAAAAATCTTAGTGATTGCAGAGTGGTGATTTTTTTTCAATAGTAGTCGTTTGCTCGAGCAGGTCTGAGTAAGCTGTGTCTTTATGACGCCATAGGCCGGTCGGATGGATGATGATGATGGATTCCGCATAACACGGTGAAAATTTTATTCACACGACTGCATTAAATTGAGGCAATTATTATGTTCATTTCGCTATTCAGAATATCACTTTGCGAAAATCAAACGTTTCGGGTAGTTTATAGAATGGCGTGTATTGTCATATAACATAATTTTTTTTTATTAATTAGAAGTTCTTGCCTTCGAGATGCTTTGTGTTTTTTCATTCTTCACCATCGGAATGTTTTTGGAATGTTAACACGTTTTGCAAATTCTTGCAACCGTTACTATTAAAACTTGCTTGTTTTGATGTTAAATTATTTTTTTGTTATTAGTTTGATGTTTTGGCTTCGGTTTCGGAGTCATTTCCAAAAAAAAAAATTTTCAATTTGTTTTTTTGATTGACAAATAATCACAATTCTTTGCGACTCAATACCTACAAAAAAAAACTTTTAACATCAACGTGTAAACATACCCTATTTTTAACATTTGAATTCTATTGCTTGAATGAAACACTATTGCATGACACGCTCATAACGTGTTGCTTTCGGAAAGCATTTCCATAATGAATTTTGGGTGAAGAGTTATTTTAATTTTTTTCACACTTAATTATATTGATTGCGTTGTTTATAGCTGATAGTTTGACCAACACGTTTGTATATGATAAAAAATCATTCATATGATATTACGTATTCTAGTGAATTATTTAATGCATTGTTCTGACTTTTACTACTGGATGAAGGCGCCCGGAGCCCGTTTAATATTTAGTTGCTTCTTTCTTTTTTTTAAGAGGCGCACGTGGCAATTGTGCATAACACCAGATTAAACAGCTTTTTTGAATGCCTTTGAAATTTCAATTAACCGGCGTGGTGAAAAAAATGAATCTTAAAGTTGAAATCCTGTATTGAAAGAATTAATCATTTTCTTCATAATTTTCACATAAGCTTTAATATAACAATAACTTTCACAAATTGGTTTACTATTGGATTAAAATGATCCAATTTAAAAGATGCCAAAATCCTAGTGATAGAAAAAAAATATTATTAAGGTTTATATCATACATTATACCCATATTATATTCGCTACACTCTTATGTATATAGATATATCAACAAATTGTCCATAAAAATAGAAATTTAGAATATAATGAATTGGCGTGACAGTTTTGGAACTGGCGTGAATGTATTATTTTACATTAGATGCAGGACAAAATATCAAAGAAAAGAGAGACGAGGGCTTTAAATATATTGATTTTATCAAATAACAAAAATATAAATGAGAAATGCGCTCATAGACTACAGTTTGTAGTTGCCACGAGCTTGTTTATTTTGTTTAGATAAGCCTCGCGTGTTATAAATTCCTCAAAGGTACGTGACCGAATTTCAAAAACTCAATTGCAGAAACTTTATTTGGAATCTCTTCTCCCTTTTCTGATAAAACCTATATATATATATATATATATATACATTTATATAATTTATATCATTATGTATAATTTATTTTAACATGCTGAGGAGAGAATGAGACATATAAGTTATTTTTTAGATTAAAAGTTGTGTTCAGGAAAAATTAGGACATTTATTAACTGGTTTCTTACAATATTGGAATTTTCTCTTCCGTGGAATATTCACCGCTGTGATAAAAATATGCAACGATCAAACCAACCTCATGTATTATGAAACTTTACACTTTTTATTTTTTGATGTGACTAGTTTTGCCAACATGCTAGACTACCTAGCAACCTAGAAACTAGCCGTGTCAAAAAATTATAATGTAAAAATTTTCTTTTGCCAAAAATATTATTACTGCCTTTTGCAGCTTTTCATGCTTTTACAGCAGGAATGCATAGAATATATTGTCATGGTCATACTATTCACAATATATACTATTCAAATAAACTAATTATAATAAAAAGTTTTAAAGATTGTATTATTATGAACTAAAAAGTTATCTACATTGGTATTGTCGCGTGTAAAAAAAGGCAGCTACTGCTCCGAGTGCTTGGAGCACGATGATAGCAATGACGATTCTTATTCATATCGAGAATCAGTCTTGTGGCAGAAATTGATCGTTGCACCTTCCATTCTTGTAAATTTTTATCACGTGAAAATCTAGAAACACACTGCGGAAACTACCTTCAATTTATTTTATATCAAATAGTATATAAAAGAGTTTATGAATAAATCTTGTTGTTTATCATGTTTGTGTCTAGATTCCTCGTATATTCTTAAAATATTGTAAAAACCCAGCTATGATAAAAGTCCTGCCGTTTTTATTTTAAATTAGGTTGACTGTATTGAATTAACAATGTTTCTTTTGTTTATCTTTCACGTTCTCGAACACGCTTTTAATCTACCCCCGAATCTCAGAGAATGCAGTAGAAATCATGTAAACTAATCATAAATATTACTTATTACCGACGATTGGTCAGTTTAGCGATAACAAATTCAATAATTATATACGAGGTTGGAAATTTGACCTTGAAATTTGACCTTGAAATTTTACGAATCAGAATGTCTTAATAATACGCTGTGGTTTTTTTTTTTTGAAACTATTTTTAAAAAATGCTGCTGTCATGAATGTCAATATGTTTGAATTGTATTTTATTCAAATCGAAATTATTTTATCGCATAGAATAGTACTTGGTTTTTATCCTTTTAGGTTAGCCGAAGAAGTAATTATAGACAGTTGGTTGTGGTAAATGAACTTTTGTGCCTTTTATCAACATATATTTTTATATTAGGTCTTGTTTCATAAATTTTACGTTCGCTAGTCTAACAATAAAATAACAAATATATTACCACACTATTGTGTTTTTTTTTTAATGTTAATAAATTAAGCAAATCATTCAGTTTTGTATTTTTCAATTTTTATTCAGTAACTGAAAACTCCATAGAAATAAATGTACAATATAAAAGTAATACATTAATTGTGGCATAATTAATCATATAAATAATATTGAATAGCAATGAACTCAACATTACGTTTTCGGTTTCCAATAAACAATGGAAAATTTACAAATGGTTGAATAAATATTCTGGGAACGTTATTCAATCCCCAGCTTTGGCGTGTGCAAAGTCTACACGAAAGATATTTTAAATTTTCAAGTTTTTGTGTTTGTGACGAGGATTCGAATCTTCAATTTTCAGAAAAATAAAACATCTTGATTACGGCCGTAATTGCAACCGGATTGTGGCTTCGATGGCGTGTAGTGGTTACCTTTTCTGGTTCTTCGACTGAGGAGTCCACCGAATTAGACAATCTCCAACCAACAATGCTGCTCAAGTATACAATTATAATCGTAATTTTTATATAATTCAAACAATACAACCGATGAAGTTCATAATTTTTTGTATGCATTACCGTAACGTATGGTATTAAGATATAACGTTGGTATTTTTCAATTGGACGCGACTTAAGCACATTTTAAAACATTTTAACACATTCTCGTAACTTGAATAAAACTATTAAATATCAATCCTATAAATATAAACAGTGGCGTGCAATGTGCAAGATTGAATAATGTAATGCACGCTTTAACATTGTCTGTGAATTATGGTCTCAATATGAAATATGGTTCGGAGCGTGCTTAGATTTATTGCACGCCATTCACATATAGAGCATAGAGTAAATTATAAAAAATTCGATAATTTAATATGACGGATATTCAATAATCATATTCTTAACCAAATAGCATTTCCGGACAGAAACAATTATTTCACGCACTTCAATGTGTTTGCAATAAACACCACAACAATTCTCATTCATATTGAGCGGCAAAAAAAAAATTATTTCAACATTCAACAGTTACGATAAACAATTCAATACCGACCCGACAAAATAACCCGTTCATTGCATGGCGTTATACATAATATATACTGAACGTGTTAACCTTATATTGCGTGTTACATTTATATATTTACGGATCCTTAACATAATAATATTAATAAAACAATCACAGACAATATTTATAAATAAATAACAAAATTTATCAATAATTTGGCACGTAATAATGGCAACATTAAAAAACATATAAAAAGCGTAAATATATATTTTTGACAATCGTATTACGATATTTACACCAATACATCATTTTATTTTATTTCCATGCTTTTTAACTTTGACACATTTATTATTTCTTATATTTATATGAATAACTGTTGTAAGGAGGGGATGCCATTGTTTTATTTTTTTTTAATTTCATTATAGCCTTTTTATCTAGTTTTCTATGCCCTATTAATTCCTAAGTCTATGGATTTCAAAACAGATTGAATGATTACGTGAACGTACTGAAATTTCAACAAAAAGAATATCTCGCTTCTAAATCGTGTTTTCGTGCGACAGACAACGACCAGTCGTTTCTAAGCTAGCCTGAAATATTTTTTACATCTTTCGTAAGCCTCACTGCTTGAACCGGTAACGGAGTGGCGGACTTGGAAAGATTGTAAAGGGATATATTCTGGATGTACCTTAAAGATGCTCCTGCTATTGTTTCTACAGCCTGCCGCAGAAGAAATATCACATCTAAATGCTAAGGCTTCGTAAGGAAAGGATCGTATAATAATGCTATTGAGCAGCAGCAATACGAAGACCTTGAATATAAAACTGCAGTGTAGAAGGTCCTGAAGACTATACTGTTAGACATGTTCAACAGACGGAGATATGTTCAGTGAGATGGTCACCGACCTCGTCTAAGGAGAGGCACTCGAAGAAGAAGATAAATGCAGTTTCGGTTCAAGGTCAAATAAATTTGAAAAATCACAAAATCGTAAAAACAGCTTAAAAACAACCAATACTTGTCCATATACACGAATATCTGATTTAATTTAAACGAAAAGCGTTTCCCGTATTTTAAAAACTAATGACAATTGTTATAATCGATTAATCAATGATTTATTTATATAATTTATTTTTTTGGTAACGGTCATCAATTTAACTGTAGATTTTAATTGAAATTGAGATGCAACCGGTTTTAAGAATCATTGTCAATCAATTATTCACATCGCTATTTCTATAATTGTTATTTGATAACTAGAAATATATTAATTTTTGTTATCGGAATATTAATTTAAGAATCTATGTTGTGCGGTAAAGAATATTTTTTAATACAATCTCGATTTGTGCAATTCTAATGAGCCTATCGACATGAGGAAAGATAATATTATACGAATATATATATATATATTTAAGCGTGTAACAGTCCAGTCAAAAAATTTTCTCATATAACATGTATAAATGCAGAAGTTCCGGCTAATCAAGTGACCACAGAACATTTTGCTGATTTGGCGGCGTGCAATTACGAAGCCCTTTTAAAACCGGAGCGAATCAACGTGACCTTGGATCTTGATCTTACGTTAAGTATAAATGCCTGCAACAGTATATTTATCAATAAAGATTGATAAACGAGTGAACAAATAGACTGTGCGTGTCATCAAGCACTGATCTCTGTTTTTCACGAGAGGCTTGAAGCACGAGTTTTATAGTTAGTATTTAAACGTGTTGCAGACATTTCCTGATTGCTGTAATTCACGATGAATCGACTCGTATGTGGATTGAGATATTAATTTCTTATTTGGACTGTTATCCGTTTACATGTTTCGAAAGCGATGAATCTAATAGAACACGCTGAAAGAAGCAGCCAATAAGTTATAATGAAAGGTTTTGAGTAAAGATTTGGTCATTAGAAGAGTTAGAGATAAAGTTTAGAGGATCAGTCTTAGGCATCAGTAGTAAAGGTTGGGATCTCTAGGAAGACACTAATAGTAAGATTATTATGCAGACGCAACATTATCCAACATTTTATGAATACTTTTTTAAGTTTATACATTTATTTATACTACGGTGGTACATATTTGAAGATATTTTAACATTTTGACCGTCTTCAACTGTCAAATTACATCGAATAGAAAACACTGTCTTTTTGGCCGATAATATGACTGGTTTTTATTGTATTGGAAAAATATCTGATGCAGGTTTTTTGAGACTTCCCTGCAGGGCGAATTTGACTAAGCCCTTGAGAGGTGAAAGCTCTAAAAAATATAGATTATTGTAATTTATCAACCATTTGGCTGCAGCAGTTGTTAAATTACAAATTGAACGTGTATTACAATAAAGTATAAATGGAATTTACTGCTTCCCTATTCCTTTACGGCTTCCCAGTTTTACAGTCGGACTCCTCGTAAAACCTCAGCATGATAATCAGTTGCATGTACAGATTTCCACCACCGCAGTTTTCAAAATTTACTACAAAACTTTTACAATAATTTAATCACAATGATTTTGGATTATTTTTTGGCAGTGGGCCTCAAACGTGAGTCCGGTTAGTCAAATTTTACAACTTTTGATACAATTTCATCAATTTTAACCTTCTTTATAAAAAAAAAACAGTTATATTCACACTGCCCAACGCACGTAACAATGCGTGCTTGCAACAGTAAATCTTAGGAATTTTTAGATTTGATAGTATACACTGTTTAGAAACTCATAGATTTCACGTATGTGAGCATATTTTGAATTCTACTGTGAGTTTGTAAACATCTGTATACGCTAGGCGTGAACAATCAAAAGCAATATTTTATTTCAAAGGTTAAAATTGATTTCACATTCATTTTATCCAGCTTGTAACAATATCATTTCCAATATGTTTTCTTTTTATACATTGAAAACTTCACAACTGTATAGGCCCAGTGATAGTGAACCCATTCTATCATTTATATGACAAAGCGTGTTAATTTACTGTTAGATATGTGCGTGTAATCAAATGTAAACAAAGTGACTCGAATATCACAGGAGTTCTGCCATTTACGATAAAATATTTTTTTAAATTCAAGAAAAAACCCTAAACTGGTCAGGAAATACAAAGAGCAGGTTATTCTAGGGGTGAGGGCGTGTATTCAAGTGTTCACAAAGCGACTCGGTTATCGTGGTCAGCCGAACTAATAAGACTGGCCCAGGATAGATATGTTCAGTGTGAAGGTATTTCGTAGAATATTTCAACAAAGGTCACAAGGGATCACACTTTTCATGTTTCACGTGTGAATAGACTTGATTTGTTAGAGTGAAAAATGCCCATTTAACAATAATCATCGGTATTTATGTTGAACACAAAATATTGTGATAAACATCCTGTCGGAGCCATCAATCGCAACACGTTTTTGAACACGTCATATGTTGAACAAATAAGATATTGATGAAATTAATATTTCAAAGCGTTGGTGCAGATAGGGGTCCACTATCACTACAAATAGGCCATCATAGTCCACGTGATACAATCTTACAGAATATTTCATTTACCTCGAATAAAAAACATAGAAAACTCCACCAAACACACGCACATCCAGACATTCAAGCTAGCCGACCAATCGGATCGCTAGAAAATGTTTTAACAGTTTTTAAATCGTCCATTATTTTTTTTAACTTACACACATTTTATATTGATAAAGACACTGGATTGTTTTTTTTTATTTATTAATAACATAGCACTGGATAACTTTTTAATAAATTTTTGCCGAGTCATTTGGATTGGAAACGTTACAGTAGAGAAATCTTTGAATAGAATAATGAACATGTTGACTGTAGTGTTCTGGCGTGGGTAATGATGACGCTGCATGGCTGTGAAAAACTACTGATAACACGCACATAAACGTGGCAGAGTTGGATGCCGTCACCAAGTAAGTAAATTTAGCCCTGAAATGGTAGCTATAGACCCCGGAAATCATGACAGACTCTGTGAGTGCAGCTAGATGGTTAAGCTTGACTGACTGAAGAATCAGGTGTGTCTGATGCTCACAGAGAGAAGGCTTTCTCTGCTCAACGAGTGTAGCGTTCTGGTGTGGATAGACGTTAGCTCCGGATAGAGAGCTTGTCGCCAATGCACTCGGATCTATATTGAGTCTGCTATAGACCAACGTCGTGGCCATAGATCACATTAACAATGTATATATCAGAATATGAAAATAATATAAGGTATACAATGAAAGTAAGGTTATTCGGACTTCAATGATGAAAGATTATAATGGTGTTCGATAGTCTACAAAACGATGTTCAGCAATCTAATAAAACAAATCTCTGCTGTAAAGTTCCTAATATGATAATCCCTTTACTTTCTATACTTTAAAGGGCTGAACTAGCTTCATCTTGTTCAATGGAAGGCGAGTCATTTTCAATACAAATCCTATTATCCTCCTTCTCAATTTTTGCATCTTCGACACAACTACAAGGCACGTCCTCACTCTTTCTCTCGACAGCTTCTCGCTCCTTCTTCGCCCCGTCCTTATCCGACTTGTCCTTCTCTCTTTTCTTGCTTCTTTTGCGCCGTTTCGAGTCCCTAGTTTTAGGAGATCTCTCCAGTAAGAACAGAGCTTCGTGGAAGTCGTCCGAGCTGAGATTCGACTCTTGCACGTGCAGGACTGAGCTGAGCGCTCCGTCCGTTGAGGATTTCGGGAAATGGAACATTTCTCTATCTCGCTCTGGCTCATTTGCGCTTTTCGACTTAAGTTTAGCATTGACTTGGACTTCGTCGCTAAAATCTTGAGGATTTATCAAAGGTCTGGCCGACCACGATTTTTGCAAATTCGACGTGTTTCCCATAACGATGTTAGTAGGAGAGTTTGGCAATGACATTTCAAATGCCAGTTGATCGTTGATCGTCGATTTCGGAAATATATTTTCATACAACGCTTCTTCTTTCTTCGGTACCGATGTGTACTCAGTGCTAGGTTTGTTTATAGGAGATTCAAGCTGAGAGGATCCGATGGACGCCATGTTGCTGATCATGATTCCTCCACTGTGACAGCCGGCATACACCGTCCCACGCAATGAACAGCGGCTCGGATCTATTCTTAAATTATCATTTGAACAATCGATCATCAATGCTGGATCGTCTTCATCTAAGAACACGTCGTCGGAAAAATGCGATGGAGGCAAAACGGGAACATCTAAAATATTATGCAAACTGTCATCAGAAAATCGACTCATCATGTGACATTCTGCCATAGGTCCTGTCGGAGTCGTCGATCGTAGCAATGACGGAGTATATAATTCTGGAGAACCCGGAATATAAGTTGAACTTGTCATAGTTTCAATAGCATTTCGTTCACTACATGGTGATAGCGACGGGGAAGTGACATGAACAATAACTGGACTGGTCGGCAACGCACTAGGTGAATCTTTTAAATCTTTCCATGCTATTTTCTGCCGAACTTTTGGTGACTTCTGTTCAGAATTAGACATTCGGAAAGAATCGTTCCTTGATGTGCTTCCACTAAAATACTGCGATGAAGACATGGTTCTCGACGAACTCGACTCTGATGTTACCTGATGCATGCTAGAAGAAGAATTTTTCGGCGATGTCTCCCGGCAGATAGACACGCCAGAAATGTAAAGAGTAGGCGATTTCGGTATACCTGTTTCCGATTCGCACTCGTTGCTGCTGTCAGTTTCTAAGCCTCGTCGAATAGTGACACTTTTTTCTTCAGAGTGCGAGCTTTTATCTTGGGACGATTCAGAAATCCTAATATTCAATGACGGTATACTTTTATCAGATTTTAAAATACATTTTTTAGGACTTTCGTGTGCTTTCGAATCGCTGGAATTTCTCACACGCCCCTTGTCAGGACTCGTATCGCTAGAACATGTCAACCGCTTTCGTTCACCGATATGTTTTTCGGAACTCGACGCTTTGACCTTGCCTTGACCGCGCTCGGCTCTCGGTATATGATCAGAATGTCGTCTGAAATTATCACTTATAATCTCATTCTGATTCAAGAAGTGCATCGGACTGTCGGTGGCGTTGCTTCGGTTTATGGCAAGCTTAGTTAGGTACGTGTTAACCTTCAAATGACTAGAATTTAAATCAGGTAAATGTATTCTCTTTTCACTAAAATCAAATACTTCTGGATTGATCTTTCCTCTACAATCAACACTAACCGTTGTAGGAGCTTCTGTTTCTGGAAGTACAAGATTAGACTTTCTATCTTTTTTATCGGAAAACTTAGCAGAAGATTCGACAGGACCAGTTTGCACGCATTTTTTTTCACAGCAGAATTGCCCCCACGGCAAGTTCGTAGGGAAGCATGGTAGTTTTTTCCTGTTGCCGTCATCTTTAGGAGTTCTGCTATCACTGTTGCTAGTGTTGGCTTTATGGGGTTCCGGCGTGCTGTGCATCGATTTATGAGGCTCTGGTGTATTGGACGGTTTCGGAGTTTTGACAATGTCGTAGTTGAAATCGCACTGCTGCGTGTACGTGTCTATTTGGATGTTCTTGGTTATTGTGAAGTGGGTTCTGCGATCAGCTGTGGACGGCTGTGATGATGATTTCTGATGCGGAAGAGTTGAAGAATCCATCGGGAGGATGTCTGAACCGTCATGAAAGAGAACATCTGAAAATAGCAATAGAATTAGTCTTTGATCCATTGAATATAAATTTTACTTGTGAAATTGATGGTAGCATATTTTTTTGTAACAATACTATATTATGAAGGTTGCTTAAATTTTTTACTTATGTTTAAAGTGAAGATATTCAAACTCAAGTATTGTGTTTTGAAAAGTTTATATAAATTAAGGAAAGCATTTTTTAATAAATATCAAACCGATGCTGGTTATTCCAAAAGTGAAACTTATAAAAGCACAAACCATCAATTCCTGTCATGATATCATCTGGCACCTTGCAGTATCTGTAATCAAAATTAAAAATATATATAATCAATAAGCATCTCTACCTATCAAATGCCATTACGAGAAATATCTTTGCTGTCCATTGCCATGCAGTTAAAGTTGACTACACACGCAGTGACACTTGCAATCAGCCAATTTCCATAGTAGATAGTGATTAGGTTAAATAAGATGCTTACGTGTTGGTGTCATCAGTACTAGAGCTCCTGACGGAGATGTCTCCCATGCTCCAGGAGCGCCGCAAGCGCCCAGCGCCCAGCTGACGCAACAGCGGGGGTCGTTGTCCAGCACCGCCTGATCGCAACAGCGGTGGTCTATCCTTACCACCTGTTCATAGTTAAAAATACCAAATCATATCATAACTCCAAGAATGTGATGCTCGGCGCTATAATTATTATAAT
The DNA here is from genome assembly GCA_022113835.1 of Atopsyche davidsoni. Classification (NCBI taxonomy): domain Eukaryota; kingdom Metazoa; phylum Arthropoda; class Insecta; order Trichoptera; family Hydrobiosidae; genus Atopsyche; species Atopsyche davidsoni. The sequence continues at coordinate 3,702,978 of JAILWY010000022.1, read as the reverse complement.
CGGTAAATTTTAGACGGTATCAGATACTCGTCGATCTTCATGTGCGAGGCACAGACATTTTGATATTTTGATAATATAGAAATAAACAATATACCTGAATATCCACTGAGTCCTGACCCTCCGGGTTGTTCCTCTCTCGCTAAGCTCGATCCGGAATCTTCTTCGTTTCCGCTCTGTCATCAGACATATAATAACACATTTGAATGCATTAAGCACAATACGCCAACTAATATCTTAATCTCTCTCTAATTTATATATATATAATGATGTTTTACTGACTGACCTGCCTGTCCTTGTGTGGCGTGAGCAGGTCCAGCCCCAACGCCAGGTTGGGTAGGTCCAGAGGGGCTCCGCCCAATGCCTTCAGGAAGTATCCCACTGTGATGTCGGCCGCTCGAGACCACGTCTCCTCCTGAAAAATTCAAAATTACTTTCATAATACAAAATCTCCTAACCGTTTGGCTTATCATATTTATCAGTTTTAAGATAGGACGGTGGTTTACCTGCCGCGTGAGACGTGATCCGCCTCCACGCTCTGCGGAGGAAGTACTGCCTGGGCCGCCGCCTTCCTGCAGAGACAGCTGAATGGCCAACTTTAGCTGGTCATCGGAGAGGCTCAGCTTGTCTTCTGTAACGTGAATCAACGGCTGCTGATCATGATACATAATTTGTCAGGCAATATACTGATACTGATTTACAATAAATCTCTTACATCTGGCTTGCAAATAGTTATTTATTATTGAGGCTTACCGCTATCTGAAGTTCCACCGATGGAGACAGATATGTTGAGGCGTGCAGGTCTCTGCCTGTTCCGATTCAGTGTCCCTTCTGAAATAATGTAAGTAAAGCAAACAAGGTTAAATCATGTTCTGCCTAATATCAAAAAACTACCGATAGTTATTATTATTTTAAATGCAACAATAATAACCTATTCGTAAAAATCCCATATTTATTTACAATCTGTTACGCTCTCCAAGTACTTGGGACCAAGAGAGCGTAGACACCATTTATTAATAGTAACTTTAGATATAATGGAACTTATTTATGACCTTGGGACTGCGAGCTGGTGTCGGCGTCTACGGCCCGCCGAGCTTGCTCCTCCAGCATCTGCAGGCGAGACATCTCCAGGGCGATGATCAGGTCCATATTGTACTCCGACACGTTGATACGATACACTGGAATCAAAGAGATAACATCTTTAAACTGATTTGTTGATTGATATTTAGCAATTAAAAAAAATTAATTTAAATTAATCAAAAATGTAAAAAAATTGTCATATATAAAGAATACATTGCAAAGAGTTAATAAAAATCAACTTACCGTCAGCATCAGTAGATCCAGATGTGTCTCCTCCCACTTGGGGAGAGATAGTCAGCTGGGGCTCCTGCAGGATAGTGTGGTCGGGATCCAGAGGGTCGGGCATGCGGAGCGGCTCTCCCCGGGGGCCCAGAGGGAACCTCCAGGGATCACGAGGATCGAGACGCCCTCGCGCCAGCAGCCGAGCCTGGAAATTAATACATGCTTCCATGATAATAAAATATCACTGACTCGAATACCAAATAAGAAGAATGGAGAAATATGTGAAAAGATACTCAAGAGCTTAACCATAAGGATATTCAGCACTAATCGTTACTAAAACTGCAAAGTATTCATTTGTAGGTTCTTACCATGAGACGCAACTCCTGTGCGGAGAGTGGTGCCGGAGGTGGCGGGGGCCGGGCGAGCCGCAGGAGGGCCAGCCGCCAGCGCCGAGTGGCCGCCGTGGCTCGTCGCAAGACGAGCACTGGGGCTTCCACTACCTCCCGCACCGCCACTCCCGCCAGGCGAGCTCCACAGCGTTCCAGTTCCTCCTAAACAGACAAATTACATACGTGGGATTTCAGTTTCATGTGTTCATCAATAAAGCATTGTTTTCTTTCAATATTTGTGTTTGAGATTGTACCTGGGCGTAGTGGAAGGCTGCACGGTGAGGTGCGTTAGCAGGCAGGACGAAGGTATACGCACACGCTCCACTCAAAACACGTCGACAGAGAGCAAGCTCACGGGCTGCAGCTTCTAGCACGCCTGCTCCGGTACCTGTAAATATAATTTAAGAGACTATAAATAAAGTTAAACTATTTCAAGTCAGCTAGTTGACTATCTTTAGTAAGACGGCAAGCAGTGGTGTGGGACAAGATGGAGTGCGATCAATTGCAGTTGACTCACCTGCGGGGTCTAATGCTTTAGCCTTAGCGGGCACCGCAGCCAGCAGAACTCTCTCGGTGGCCCAGCGCTGTTCGTGACGACGGAAGCGAGCACACTGGACGGCAAACCTCCACTGCTCTTGGGCTTCCACATTCTGAACCTGGAACGTCATTAGATAATTGTTTGTTAAGGTTGCAACAGTCTTTAATTAAAGTGATCGTTTCTTTAGTGAACTTACTCTCGCTTCTGCTAGTGCGACGCCGCGCGTCTGGTCTGCACGCGCCGTGGCCTCTTCGCGCGTGCATCGAAAGTAACCGCCCGTGGCTGAGCCGTGCCTTTTCCAACTCTCCAGACACACCCAGCAGAAGTCAAACTTGCACTGGAACAAAAAAATCATTCAATCTCTATAAAGACATATTGTTAGACCAATTGAGTGTAAATAATTAAATAAATGTAAAATTAATTAAAAATAGCACGCTTGCAATAAACTTAGTAAAAGCAGGTGAACAAACCTTAGTACACTTCATGTGGTTGCAGCCATCGTTCTTCTGTATGGGGCAGGCGCAGGACGGGCACGGTTTGCAGTGTGCCAGCAGCCACAGGCTGGAGGCCGCCGACTCTGCGCCCCCAGCGGCAGCAGCCAGTGGGGCTGGGGGGGCGCTTCCAGCGCGCGCCGCCCAGCGGGCCCACGGGGAGCAGCCCAGCGGGGCGTGTGCTTCCCCTAAAAATTTATTTACCCTTAAGCTGTAAGTACGCGTGAGAGTGATAGGAGTAAAACTGACACTGAAACAGTTACGGGTACCATGGCACTCCCAACAGAAGAAATGAAAGTCTCCGCAGTCCACAGCTCGAGACACAGGCGGGTAGCCTCCGGGACACACGTCTTCTCCGTCGTCAGAGTTTCCAGTCGGGATGTTCGGGATCTGTTAAGTTATAAATCAAATGAAACATCTAACAATCTTCTAAAAACTTTTTAATCAACTCCCAAACCTTTGAAAATAGATTGATAATTACGATTTGATAATTACGTAAGTCTTTTCGATCACCTTCATCATGGATGTTGTTCTAATTAAGTTCCACTACTACAAGCTTTACAATAATTTATAGATTTTTTTCTTTACGGCGGACTTTCTCAAAATGTTTCTTCCTTTCTAACATACCATATATTTTCTGAAGATAGACTGATGAATATTTCTTGCACATCATTCCATTACAGCCCCTATTCTTCAAGGGTGGGGTGAATAGAATCCTGACTAAGTTTATCTGATGATTAAACAACTACTTACAGATAATTCAGGTTCTAGGAGTCGAACAGCCCTGCCGCAGCCGGCTATGGGGCACCACTTCATGCCTCGGGAGCTCTCTACGAATGCCTAAAATCAATTTTATATTTATCAAGTGATATCATTTTTAAAACTTGCAGAGCATTTGTGTGGCGATGTAACTAACCTTGATGTCAAACATGAGGTATTTGCGCTGTGTGTCGGGCGATAAGCAGCGCTGCAGGAGAGCAGGAGGAGCGGGACGGCGGCAGCGTGGCGCAGGGCATGCAGGACGAGCATCTCCGTCCCTTACGCGACCCGCCAGGTAGCGAGACCAACATGACACACAGTACGCATGCCCGCAAGCACCACCTCCGGCTTCTGATAGAGATACTTCCTCGCAGCATATTCCACACTGAAAGATCAAAGAACAAAATTAAATTTAAAAAGAAACCAATTTCGTGTGCAATGTGAAAGTCTTAAAGTGTAACCAAATTCTCATGCTCCTGATATCTTTTGGTAACATGCTGTTGAACTGGTTTTATGGCTATCATCTTGGAGCTACCTCGATAGTCTGTTGTTCTCCAGGGTTTGGGATGCCCTCCTCAGGATGCTCGCTGTCCAAGGATCCCCCCGGCAGGGCCACGCCTGCTGCGCTGCAACATGCTGCTGCATCTTTCATCCAGCGCTCTACCAGCATGTCCTTGCACCATTCTGGAATACCACAAAAATGTATCATCCAACTCAGAGTATCTCAAACAGATGTGACCCTTGTGACCCTTTAATGTTACCGTTGTCTCTGAGGAGCTGGTCTGCGGTGAAGAGTGGAATCCGCAGCATGTCGCTTGTGTCTACAAGCAGGCGGTCCTTAGCCTCGCGCAGCTCTTGGGCTCGCAGGCCTTCATGTGTGTCACCGCCCGCGCCTCCTGTGCCTCCCACATCCCCCGACCCACTTAAAACTTCCTCCGCCTCTTGCTCAGCCAGCTCGGTCGCACTCCAGCCCCACCGAGGACTGCTCCAGTCTATCGTCTCCTCTGTCTGAAAACAAGAACCGATATTCAAAACTACTTACGACCACCTCATATTCCGAATGCTTGATAAAATACTAGAAAAGGTCCATTATATTAATAAATGCAACCAGTGGTTTGGTTAACCAAATTACTCAAGATATTTGAGCGTGCTAATTTGTCACGTATTGTCATTCTAGAATTTTGAGAATATATCATGAAAAAAGTCACAAACAAGTAACAATATATTTTTTTTATAAATATAGCCAAACTAAAACCAAACTTACGAGTAGCATGGCTCGCTGCAGTAGCGCAGCAAGTCGTGTATGTCCAGCTGCAAGGGCGCGTTGGGCCGCAGTTCGACCACGGCTGTCGCGGACAAGGCTGCGAGCTCCGGCTGCCAGCAGCAGCCGCGCTCCTCCTGCCAGTCCCGCTCCTGCTGCGAGCTGCAGAGCCGTATTGCCTTCCTGAAAACATTTAAATTACTTAACATCTTTTCAATTACAGAAAAGAAACGAAATGATACATGGCAAATATGGCGGGTACACTAAAATACATTTTAACTATTAAACTTGGAGTACTTTCAATTATGGTTGTACATACTCTGTCGGAAGCATCGATTTGCACACGGTCACGTTCTTCAGATGCTGGCAGGCGTGGACCGCGCCACTGCAGTAGTAATGCAACGCACGCTGCACGCCGTTCTTGGGCGCTGACTGACAGCGTCCCAGCTGCGGCCTCATTGGCCACCGCGGGAGCCACGCCGCCTCCATTGCCTTAAGTTAAATCCACAAATTAAATAAATACATACGTTAAGTTGGATCTATTTAACAGTAAATTTTGATATTTTTTTTTTCTATACACAAAGTAATTTATCAAGTTTATGTCAAAAAGCTTGAGATTTTAAAATAAAAGATGTATTGACACCTGACAACTGCACGCAGCTGATGGAGAGATGCGTGGAGGGCGGAGGGAAGGCAGCGGCAGGGCTGCAAGCGCAGTGGAGAACCGTCTGGTCAAGGGCGTTGCGCTTGTTAGGGTCACCACTGAGGTCTAATAGAAACGTGCGTAGCAAGTGCTTCATGCCTGTCAATTCATAAAAACAAATTAATAATTTGTGACTAATTGCTCTCCGGCTATAACAACCTGCACAGAATGATACCAATATCGCTAGATATAGTAAAACTACAGAAGGGAAAAGTAAGATTTACCATGTCTGGCGGCGTAGTGCATGGCCGTGTTGTGGTGGCGGCTCTCCCCGTAGCTGAGGTTGGGGTCGAAGGTCTTACGCAGGTGCGGCGAGCTCTGGTACACCTGCATGGCTGAGTACTCATCTCCGTGCTGGACATACTTCTTGAACTTGGACGACGCGCTGCCCATGGCAATCAAGATCTAAACTAGCCTGTCAGATTCGATAATGCCTAACTGTAGTTCTCGTGTAACCGCATCTGGTGAACGGGTTAAATTGCTACTGTGGTTTTAGTGTTACTTTCATTGCAACCAGGTGGTTTCAATATCACCTTAAAACCACATCTGGTAAGCGATGTTCGTTAAATGGTAGTCTTCATTAGTATTTTTGGCAACGCTGGTTATTATTAACCCGTGCTTTTTAATTACTTTCTGGTTTATGTTGAAATTATATTTTTTGACATGAACAGCAAATAATTTTATTTCTAACCACTTTATATGGTTTTTTGTGGTTTTCAATAAACACATAGATATTTCTGATTTTTTTATGTGTTTTAAAAAGCTTCGGCTTTAATATTGATTGATTGTAAAACTTCAATTTGATCACAATTGAGCAGCTTTTAAATACATTGATTACGGATTGCTTCGTTTTAATAACCGTTGTTGGTTCTTGTCATAAATTTTTATGCAGGCATTCAATGATATATGCAAACCTTTAGAGTGAATCAGATATTATTATTAAAAGGCCACTTCTTCTTTTTTCATTTTAACGATTATGGCTGCGTGTATATGGTTGCACAAAACCATACTAATTTCACTTTTTCGGGTAATGTTTATCCTATGATCTGGAGCAGTCGCTTAAAAACTAATATACTTTTAAATTACCGATAATATACAAGTATATTTGCAGCTGCCAACATTGTTTTATATATTGAATCCCTTATATATTTTACGATTATTTATATATTTATATCACTTTTGTATGAAAACAAGGTAGCTGCCAAATTTAGAAAACGGCAAATATTTTTCTTCTTCTCTCGAGTCAATTAAATTCTCTTTCTATATTACCATTGATAAGTAAAGCGTATTCATATTTATCCATATTGTTATGTATTTATAAGTATGATTACGGAGATATGAGAACTACAATTGCTACGAGCTTAATCTAAAAGTTCAGCCACGAGATGGCTCCGTTAATTCTGAAAACAAAAAAAACCAACAAAATCACTCATTTCCGAATATATTTATGAATCGATCTACTCATAAAACATAAATAAACAAATCAAAGGCCGAGTGGAATTTTAATTGTTTGATAACCCTTTGATAATAAATAATCATTGACAAATTTATTGACAAATATGAACAACGGAGTGGCTAGAAGATTTTTGTGAGCACTTTCGATATTCTAATAATAAATACAACTTACCAGTTTAGCATGGGTTACAATGCGATGCTAGCATGTTGTATTGTTTGTTTAGGCTTGGTGAGTGAGGAGGTCCCAGACGGCGCGGGTCTCTTGTCATGACCCCGAGCTGCAGTCTGGGGCCCGCCGCATAGCCAACTGTAACCATACGAGAACACGTCAATACTCTCTCTCTGATTTCTGACTTGAACTGGACAGATAATCTCCTCAGACTGTAGACCCGTCGTGGGCTTCTTTACACGTATTATTAAAATAACAAAGAAAAATATCTTGTGTAATGAATCAATAAGCAACATCCAAGGGTCGCTGATAAAGTTAAATTATTGTTAGTACATAAGATGATTGCCTAAAATATATGTGAAAAATGTCATCAAGCTTTATTCGATTGATCAAATACATTATCAAATAATTTGTAGACACTAGTAATACATATTTTTTTAAACAATAATCAAAATGTTCAAAGTTTTTCACTCCGATAAAAGTAAAAAATAAAGACTGAATCAACTTTATAATCCATAAAAAAAATATTGCAAACAATGCGTTTTATAAAGCATAAATATACAAATGAACATCTGAAAAATATTGCAACAATAAAAATTTAGCTAAATATACATTTTCCGATAATATTTTTATTTGTAAATAATTAAAAACGATTTCATGACCTTGTTGATTTTTTTTAAGATAAGCATAATCAACATTTAGTACTTTTATATAAATTTCTAATTTTATATAATTAATAGAGCGCCCTCATCGTGCCAGCAACATTTAAATTTTATTTTTGCATATTATAATCTGCAAAAATACACACGATAGTTAAAAAACAATAATATACGATGCATCAAAAGATTTTCTGACAAAAGTGATCTTCTTTATGTCCATCATAAGGAAGAACCAGACGTACTTTTCGATGGTAAACAAGGAAATGTCGCAGATTGTCCTGCGACGGGCCATTTGATCGACGATTAACAAATGATTATTTACTTACACAATCAATCAGGATGTTCATTTCTGTTGACATATCATTGACATATCAATTCACGGCATTTTGCGAAAACCCCATGCAAAATTTCCAACCACGAGAGCGAGCCTTCGCTAGACGAATCGATTGTTGTATTCGCGAGATTCGCGGCGGCTAGTGATGGGAACTGCCGACTCGATATATATCGAGTATACGTATATCGATCTCACCGATATTGCGCCGAATATTGCAATACGTTGCCCATTGATGCGGAAAATCGAGGCGTTTGATGTGTGGCTTTATGGGAGAGTGCTTAAAACACCGTGGATTGGCCACTTCGCAAATCGACCCAAAGAAGGAGAACTCCTGACGATGGTAAAAAAAAAGCGTAGCGTCACTTATTTTGTCTAAGGAAAAGGAGGAAACTAACGTGGATGCGAAACTCACCCTGCCGAATCAATAATTCTGTCCCAGGATAAATGTGTCCTCAATGAAATGGTGAGATGCTCTTGAAGAAGAAGATTGATTATTTATATAAGTTTGTATTTTTTTTGTCATAGTCTGAGGAGAATATTCGTGTGGGCAGTTATTAGTGTCTTTAATTAATAAGGGAAATTAGTGAGTTTGGATGAGAGTTGGCTGCTCTCAAGGTCATGAAAAGAAATCCCCATCAAGCTAAATCAAATAATATTACACGCTAGCATCGCATTGTAACCCATACTAAACTGATAAATTGTATTTATTATCAGCAAAATCTCTTATTGAGTTTTGCACACCAGTGGCGTGTGAGCCATAATACCATGGTGTTTTATAAAATTTATTTCAGTATGTTTTCTTTCAGAAACAATAATCAAGTGATGGTCGGTATATATTTTTTTCCCTAGTAGTAAAAATAAGAAAAATTTGTATTACCGTGTATTACGTAAAGAGCGAAACTTTAAAAAATTAATACGAAAATTGAAAATCACCATTGTTTAAACATGCTCAGAATTTTTTTTTTTTAATGTTTCGAAATATATAATCGAGATATTACGATATATCGAGATTCAGGGGTGACAGCCCCATCACTACGGAAGACGTACTGGCAAATGTGCTATCTCTGTCTAGACGATGCGTAGAAGCGAGACGAGACGAGACGACGAGAAGAGACGTTTGACGTTTATCTCGCGATAGAGCACGTAAATACAAATGTATATAAATAAACTCAATATAAATATAAATTACAACTTTTTAAATAAAAAAATTAATAGTTTTATTTTTTAGGTTAAACTTGTGTGGATCTACAAGATCATGAACACAAGGCCTTGAATTTTCCTGATTATTTAGCACGCATGAATCTGACCGGTCATATCAGAGCAAGTCGGCAAGCCTTTTGAACGCAGAAGCAAATGAAATTTTGATAGTCTAGGGTAAAATGAAAAAAAATAGTCACATACAGAAAAGAATACTTTTTAATACAAATATATACTTTTAAAAATAAATAGATATTATCAAAGATCACAATATTATTAAACATAAAGGTAATTGAACATACTTAAAATAAATATTATAATAATATCATTTCTTTTATATTAACGTATATTGAAACAGAACAATTTAAACGCAGGCTTAAACACCGTTTCTATAATAAACTTATTTACTACTTATAGTTTTCTTATAAATAGTTTTAGGTTATTGAATAGGCTTGAAATCAATCAAAAATAGCGAGAGCATTACAAATGACATAATAAATTATAAAAAAGTCAGGGAGGTTAGCATACAGCGGGCGAAATGATATGCCAACAATCAGTGGCGTGCAATGAAATTAAAAGCAGTTTTATACATCAAAAATAAAATCATAATATCAAAAGTGTATAACATATACATCTGACATAAATATCTTAAAGGATATTTCGGAGCAAGCAATGCTTTATTGCTTGTGTGAATCGCACGCCACTGATATATAAAATTATTTTAATTTAAAATTAAATTGAGAATTAAGATGTTTAGTTAAAAAGGACAAAAAGCAGCTTGCGGCTTTTTCAGAGTGAAATAAGGATTGATAAAAAATTATTCAGGCGATGGCACAATTTACATTAATCGTTAAATATTATTATTAAATATTTTATACATTTAAGTCTTTTAAAATATTCAAAAACTCCTCTACAAAACATCAAGTCTTCTTATTATAATAGTATTTTTCTTTTTAAAAGAAAAAATATAACATTTTACCTTTCTAAACAACACATATATAGAGTTTTTCTAACAATTTGGTATATATTGGTAATATTACATTATTTTTATTCTCAGCAATTAGAAACCTACAACACATGACACAGATTTTGTTAATCTAACAAAACACAAAAAGTTTTTACCTGAGTCGACTACAATCTCTTATTGTATTATTCAAATTCGTCTACCAATGTAGGTCTAGATACACTATAGTTTAACAACACCAATTTAAGGTTCTACGAATATAAAAATGGCCTAAGAAATTACACAAAACAATGCTAAATGTGTAAGCGATCATATTTTAATACCGTGGATGTCCGATTGTTGACTTTTTTTTTGTTGTTCAGCAACAGAGTAACAGTCAGACAGAATTTAAAACAATTCTCTCAAAGTGTGACTTGAATGGGAATGTCAAAAGCATTTGATGAGCCGTAAATTTGTATGTGTTTTTAGTCAGATCGATAAACTTAAATGTAAGCAAACAATATTCGTACTTATTTTACATTGTTTAATAAATAAAACATGTTGATTTTGGGCAAACGTACTATGATCACATGGTTTATGTCACCTACTAAGAATGCATGCATTAGGCCGTCAAACTATTTGTTGTGCTTAAATTAAAAAGTTGACAGTCGAGAATCATACTAAGCGCATGGTGTGAAATAATATCGGAGCGAGTTTCTACCTTGTAAATCCCGCCTCGTTCGCTGCTTCTCATATAGACCTCGTATTAGGGAATTAAGTGAGTAATAGATTAATAAGAACATCAAATCACGGAGATATATATATATATATATGTGTGTGTACATATATATATATATATATATATATACACAGCAGTGGCGTGACATGATGAATCCACATTTAAGCAATGACTCTTATCTGTAGATATCTAAGGTAAAAATGATTTTGGATGAAAGCCTTTGTGTGACATGACGGTGATCTTTTACAATTTGTAAAAGGAAAAATATTTACAAGGATAATCAATTAAGTTAGAATTATGTGACACTGAGGTAAACCGCAAAAGCACGCCACAATGAATCGGCAGATCATGATCGATTGTTCGGATGGCCCTGTTTTATCACATGTACAAAAAAATCATACCACAAATTTGCCTTTTCAAGCTCGTAAAATGCTCAGTCAGTTTCAGCACCCTCCGGTACAGGCGACATTTCTAACTCTCTGTTTCGAAGCCTCATGGCTTCCACTAGCTCCGCTTCCAGCGACGCAGGCAGCTCGAGCTTAGTGGCCGCTTCCTCGTCGCGGATGGAATCACAAATGGCCAGGATTGCGTTGGTCTTGAGGTCCCGGAGCGGAGCTGTGATGTTCCAGTTCATGCGGATGACGCTGTACCGCTGTAGGCTTCGGATGATGGTTGAATGAGGAAATCTCGGATTATCAGGCAAACCTCGGAAAACCTAGTAATCAATAAAAAATAATTCACTAAAGTAAATGCTTAAGATTCTATATTTTTCATACTTCTTCTAAAAATAACGACTGTAAACATACTTTTTTATTATTAATGACAAATCGTTCATGGGTGATGGCGTCCATGAAGATCCAAGGATGAGTAGCAAAGGTGTTGATGTCCAGAAACTGCGACGGGTTTAGTAGCTTGTATTTCTGCGGTCGCCCCTCATAATTCACCCAGTACACGTTCACAGCCCGCGAGCTTAGGTTTGTAAACCGAATGTAGGATCTGTAGTCACAATTGATTGATTTGATCATCGACAAGTTGCCCTCTAGGTCCAGCTCGAATTCCGCTGGTGGTAATTCTAAAGGCTGTAAAAAAATAATTGTAAGGTTAAAGGTGTTTGTGCACATCAGATTGGGATTCACCTATCGTAACAAGGATCTAGCCAGGGATATCTTGATCATGAGTTCGCGGTCTAACCACCGAGCCAACAAGCCAATCATCATGGTTTATTAACGCCATACTTTTTTAAAAAATTTTATTGTTTTATAAGTGTTTAGATATAAGGTAAAGCATAACATGAAGTCATTAAGCCATGGTTTACATAGAAAACTATGATATGTGTCTATATAATTGATAAATAAGCCACAAGCACAATTTTATGTTTTTGTTTTCATATTTAAAAGAAAAAAAATACTACAAGATCATTTATTTTTTTATCACTTAAAACTACAGAGGTGACCTTGATTGCATGCAAGGTATTATTGTTTGTAATAAATATAAAATTATGCCAGTAACAAATGAAATATAGATTTTCTCAAATAAAATCAAACTAATGGCTTAGTTAACTTATTGGTGCAGTAATAAAATTTATGTAAAATTAAACTGCATAGCATTGAGTTTATTTGTCAAGTAAATAAACACACCAGTATTTTCAAAATTTATTAATTCAATAATAAACCGTGAATACATAAATTTGAAACTAAAAATTAGTAACGTATATTTCTAGTGAGATTGCAAAAATACTAACACCATAAGTATATTTTCAATATTAAATATCTTACATTAAGTTTATGCGAAATTCAAAGATTTCTAGGTTAGCGAAACAAATTTACCAAACGGAGAAAAATCACTTAAAACAACATGCCTCAACAGAAATCTTGTATCAATTCCAAAGATATATTCAGCTACAAGCAATTTGTAACTTTTCACGTATATCTAAATGATAAATCAAGTGTAAAAATGATAAATCGTGCATACTATTTATGTTTGTTTACATTTTCATGTGTAACAGAATATATATTAATATTGTGCAAAAATACTTGCCATTCTTAAGCCTCCGGCAGCTATTCTTGCCACAGCTTCCAATATGTCCATAATAATCAATCCGAACCCTAATTCTACCATATATCCCAGTTATTTCACTTTATTTGCGAAAATACCTCACCCTGCTCCTGCTTTGACACAATGACAGCTGAGGGGAGGACTCTGTTGCACACAGAGATGTTTTGACATTTTCTCATTATTTGCAATAAAACATTAATAAATAATATCTTTTAATACGATTTTAAATAAACAATGAGTAATTTATTTATGCTGTATTAATTAATTAATTTATTTTTACAATAAAAAATACAATAAATCTTTTTTTTTTGACAAACGCAGTGTCAATGCAATTTGCATTGTCAAAGTTTTGAACACAATAACATCAGTTTGGGATTCATTTATCACTACAGGGATCGAGCCGGGAATATCTTAATCAAAAGTTCACGGTCTAACCACTGAGCCAACAAGCCAATCATCATTTTATTGTATTGTTTTATAATAACGTAAAACATACCGAAGAGTCATTCAGCTCTGATTTATATAGACCTGATGTAGCAGACTGGTATATAATATATAATGCCATATAATTAATAAATAAGCCACAAGCACAATTTTAATATTTATGTGTTTTCATATTCGTTTACGCGATTTTGTTAATAATAATAAAACTGCATTCTAACAGATAACATTTATCCGAGCCCCTCTCAACGTAAACAATAGACTACAAATAATAAAAATTGAAAAAAAAATTGTAGCATAATAATGCAATTGGGTATAATAAGATATAGTTTCCTCTTTTTGTCCTACTTCGTAACAATTTTTGCTCTTTTAAATAAATATCAATGTTTTGTAAAAACTTTAAATAAAACTACCTTTTTAACTCGACATACGTTTGAGCATATCATTGATTAATATTTTTTTTTATAATCATAGACAATCATGTTTCTTTGATAGTCCAACAAAACAAGCTAAAGATAAATAAAACTAAAATTAAAAAAAAATCACATTAATTAGAGCGAGTTAAATATTTTATATACTTTGGGATTATGTGAGACTAAATGTATTTTTTAAAATTATTTTTGGACTTTGTCGTAATGCAAGGCCTATCTATTTTCATAAGCGTGTCGTACAGATTTGGACCAATCAGAGAGCGTCAAGGCAGACCGTGTTTATCAAGGAAGCAACATGGCCGCGTGTCTAGCCGTCATCGGAAAAGAGGTTTGTATTATTAATTAAATCAGCACGTAAAATTATGAGATTAGTTCAGATATTATTATTTTTAAAACAGCGTATTGCGTGTGAAAATCTTTTTATTATTGATTTTTTTTGTCTTGTGCACCGTGTGGGCTGTCAGAGTGACGTTATAATGCTTACGATGTTTATCGCCAGGCGGTGGTAGTCGTCTTGCCAATAGATCGCTAATAGCGTCCGCCTCGTCTAGCGTCCCTATTTTGAAGTTTCTCGAGTTTTAACCCCCCGATTTACGCTATTTCGCCACAAAAAAATATAATAATTCTGCCTTGTTAAAATAACATACACAAGTGTAACATAAACTAAGTCAATAACTTAGTATACAACGCTCAATAAGGCAGCAGAACTGAGTGTATTTTGTGACAGTATATATCGCTTTCGTTCGGCATTGCTGCTTTGTGTGTGAAATGGATCTTGGCGATATTGACAGCGATGAATCGGTGCACGAAGAAAGAAAAATAAAAAAACGCACACGAATAATGCTTCAAACGAAACTGGACGTTTTGAGACGCATCGATTCTGGAGAAAAATCGTGCTCAGTGGCCCGCTCGCTGGGCCTGGCCAATTCGACGGTGCGCTCGATCAAAGTCAACCAGGAGAAAATAAAAGCGAATGCGAAAATCGTCACTTCAACCAGGGCCACGAGCCACATCATCACCAGGAATCCTCTGCTCGAGACCATGGAAAAACTGCTCCTGAATTGGATCATAGAGCAAAACAAAAGAGAAAACGTGCGATTGGTCACCTCAATGATACAAAGGAAGGCTAAAAGGATATTTGATATTCTAAGTAAAGATAAGTTTCAGGGTAATGAACAATTTACGGCGAGCAGAGGATGGTTTTATAGATTCCAAAAGCGAAATGCTCCTTACAATATATTAACTGGTGTCACCCATGAGATAACTAAAGAATATGTTGTCGATAACTCGGTGCACGATTCAGAAATCCCTGCAGTGGGCAATGACCTAGACTTTAAGAACGATATTGACATGATGAACCATTCACATGATCATGCTTTTGAAAATTTACCATCGTTTTCACAAGCAGAAAATGTTGAACAAACTAATCTTAGTATCAAAAATCAAATCATAGTACATAAAATAACTGGAAAACCTGTTTCAGTTAATGGTGAAAAACACATCAGAAAGAAGCTGTTGAATAAACACATTGAAAAAGCCTTTTCATTGCTCGATGCTGCATTAGATGTCGTTGCGAAAAATGATCCCTGCAAGAACCGAAGTTCCAAGGTTATCGATTCAGTGAACCAAGCGATGAATGTTTACAAAGAGTTGTATCTGAAGAGTAAGCCGAGCCTGGTCCATATGTCCCTGGAGAGCCTTCCGAAAACACCCGGCGTTGTTAATGTGAAGATATCCATGTCTGATGAAGAAGCTGACGACGATCCATTGGATTATTAAGAGCAAAAAATATATTTATTTATCGTTGTGTATAATGTAATATATTCGGTGAGTTAGTATATTTTATCCATTTTCGTATGAATTTTGATTTTGTATTTTTTTAATTAACTTTCATAACTAATTATGCTGTTGATTCCAATTATTTAATCAATAGAAAATTAGTTTAATTACAACTGTGTAAAAATATATTTCAAACACGCCATTGCGGTCAAGTGAATATTAATGTTTTGTTTGGGTTTTTGCAGAACTGGCCAGTGTATGTAGCGGCGCTGGAGTCGGAGGCGGAAATGCAGTGGCGTGTGCACACAGCCCTGGACGTGGCCGAGGAGCGGCTGGCAGCCGGGCGCCCCGGCACCCCTGACCTCCGAGACCTCTACCTTGGGTTGCTCTACTCGACTGAAGCCCACAACATGTAATGACCTTTGTTTTTATTGGTGCCTTAAATTTTTTACTTAAAGATCTGGACAGTATCCAAAGATGAAGTTTGATTAGTTTATGCTGATCTACTCGATCTATTAACACCGTTGCAAATCTTACGGTATTTTTAAGTAGACCTACTTCCCGTCCCTCAAATTCTAAGTTTCGTGTTTTTGTAGTATAGTAGGATTTCTATTATTTCCAGCTACGGCTACGTAACAAACACACGAGTGAAGCTAATTGCGGTGGTGGCTGAAAGTGGAGGGGGGGCGCGAGATGCAGAGGTGCGCTCTCTGCTGCGGCGTCTACACGCTCTGTATGCCGATGCTCTCTGTAGTCCCTTCTACCGCCCGGGGGAGCCCGTCACCTCAGCGTGAGTCTCCATTACCCAATGTGATGCCTATTGAAAGAGTTGACGGAAAACACTAGATTTTCATAATTCAGATTGTCTGACTTTGGACATCTCCACCCAACCTGTTTTATTAGAAACCATTTGCTTGAATTTTTATTCTTTCCTGTCAATTTTTTTATATAATACTAATATTTTCCTATACAATTAGTGATCTGCGTCTTTTAGTCTTATTTTGTAATCAATAAATTAAACTGTTGACTCAGATGTTGAAATCACTGCTGCCCTCGGGTATTCACTCTATATTTGTGTTTCAGGATATTCGACAAGCGAGTAAGAAGTTTGATGGCCGGGAATACCACGTAGGCTCGGAGTAAAACTCCACTATGCTCAAAACTTGTAATATTCCTATATTTAATCTCAATATTTTACTAGAATAAATTATAATATATCTATATTTATATTTTATTTATTAATTCTCAATTCTTCGTTCTCTATCTTTGAAATATATACCTGATAGACATAATGCAAAATTTCATAGCATTTTCTGTGCCTGCCCTTCAAGTATCAAACTACATTTTACAAGGTTTAATCTTGAAAGTATCAGGAGGTATAAAACAGTCTAGGTGTATATAGAGATATCAACACAATAAAACATTTTAACGTGTATCAATAAAGTCACGCAGTCCTATAAAAGTCAAGTTTTTGTCATACATTTACAGGGTCTGGATGAAAAATATTAAGTTTAAAATAAAACACTGGGATATATTTTCATTGATTCAATTTATTTTGGTACAATATATCTACAATAGTTATAATGGCCGACCGTCAGTCGGGTCGGCGTCCACATACTTGGGTTAGTGCATGGATTTTAATTTGACATCGTAATCAACAAAATTCTTTGGAATTCCACAAGTCGAGTCTAGCTGCTGCCCAACACTTGCCAAACGCATGCAACTCTCTCTAGCTTAAAAGTAACATCCGTGCTCGCAGCGCAGCACTGCGTGTGACAATATATAAAGACAAAACTGGATGTGATTCTACACGCAATAAAAATATCCATGACTATAAGTTGACAACACATATAGTATATATTTTGTAGGAAATGAGACGTTGCACTTTTTACAATGTACGATAATTATTAAACGGTATAACATACTCTTCTGCTTTTTTCATTATCAATTATCAGTTAGCTTTTAACTCCTTTTAAAATTACGTAAATAAACGATGCACGTTGTCAACTTGTGGCTTTATATTTAAAATACAAGATAAAATAGACGAAACATGCGAGTTTATTATATAAACTCAATTATATATTTTTCAATATGAATAAATAAATTTTATCACCATTGTTTTATATTAGTACAAAATAGCCGTTTTAAACAGCAAATTTTTGTCCAGTTTTACTATCTTTAATTTTGACACACGCAATGCTGCATCTTAAGCTTCGATATCTTTATATATATTAATTATTGTTTTCCACTATGCAAAGGGTAACTTAGTTCTTCAAGTTCATACACCTCCTCCAAGCAATGACATCAACCCAAAACGTAAATTAAAAAAAAAAAAACAAATCTATGTATAATATATATATATATATCAGTGGCGTGTGGTGAGGGGAAGCGATGTTCGCAAGGCTGAATGATAATGCAGTTTTTTCTTGCACAACATGGCTGAATGTTTCTATATTGAGTAATTCATCGTCTTGGACTGGTGTCACTGCCGAGCTATGTTGGCTCATAACCTAGTTTTAAATTATACATCAGAAGGGAGACATTTGCGAGGGCCGGTGATAGCCGGTCACTTAAAAATTTATCACACATTGACTTAACTTCTAGCAATCTCGATCTCGGAACATTTCAAACCAAACTATAACGTTTCAATTTAGACTATGGGGGGAGTGAACACAAATTTAAAAATGTCAGCGTGCACTGAAATTATTATTTTACTGTCGGCGTTTCGAGGGGTCTCGCAGAGAATATTCTAGTGTAGTAAAAATTTTAAGATACTCGGTATCAGGTAACCCGAGTTATCAGCATCGTGTTAAATTTTATTTCTGAATTTCGGTGCTTTATATGCTTACTTTAAACCCCTCGAAAAAACTGCCGCACAATGAATTTATAATATCTGCAATCAGATTGGAAGCTATAATACGTCTAGAATTTAAGAATGAAATAAATTTGGAAACGCTCGGTGCAAAATGACAGTAATCCTTAAAAAGACTTCGCTATGTAAGAAGTGCAAATCCGTCTCAGTGTAGAGTAATTCATCGCGTGTATATTTTATTTTATATATATTTTACGTCTGGCAAATGAGTTTCATCCCTCTGAACGTTGTACGTAAGGCTTACATTATAGTGACGCTACGTTGTCTACTAAGGTCTTACTTCTTCTAAATGCGAACTCCTATACAATCCAAATTATTGTCAAACAAGTTATATGGGTTGCCGCACGCAGCAGGTCAATAATGGCGTGTTATATTTATGAACTTGAACAATCGTTATATTTATTATAGCAGTTGAAAATAGATACGATGTTACTTATCTTGATGAATATAGTTGCAACGACATTATTATATTTTAGTCTCGATCTATCCAAGCATGGATTATTGCTTGTAATAGTTATTCAGTTCACACGCATAACACGCCACGGTAGTCGAAACCCCACATAGAAAAGTACAGTTAGCCTAATATTACATTTATTATCTTATTAATTTTTATTAATTGAAGGCCTTTGCAATATGAACAGTGCTCCAAGGCATAAAACGCTATCGATACAAATGTTGCGCGATCAAAAAGAAAAGGATGACGTCCATAATGCTCCAAATACACACTAACTAACTTAATATTCGTAATATCATCATGAATATTCCAAACCCACAAATGCACACTGTATAACCAATCATAGTAATTATTAGATACAATTAATTTTCTACGACGCCGAGCTAGTGCTTTGTACTGAAAATTGCTATAGTGGACATTTGAGATTTTGGAATAAACGTAATTGTGAACAGGAAAACATACTTGTGACAAAATTAGGTATCTTCGCGTTGGCAGTATCATTATTTTTTATATAAATAAATGTATTTTTAAATTAATATACATACAAATTATATATCACATGCAGCTTACTAAAGTGAGTATTTGATAGCAGAACTATTTACAGTAGATCCTAACCTAACTTTTTAATTGAAGGTTATGTTGAATACCTTTTTGCTAGCACTATCATCTCAGTGATAATTATTTATATTAAAATAGCTTTAAGTTGAATAAACATAATTTTGTTGGTTGGTTTTGCACCGAACATACTTTTATTCAAAAGTAGCATCCGTAACGTTACAATGTTTCAAATGACATAATTGTTCATCTGGACTCAGTAAACGGTCAGATTAGGATAAGTCTTGATAAACGTCTACTATAAATAGTTCTTCTATATAACTGATTCGTCTTTGTATAATATTTATAATGTTTTCTCTTTATAAAACACAAATTTAACACAACAGAATACATTAATGATCATTAAACTAAATTTGAAGCCTATTAATTTACCTAACGGTACACCCAACCGATTCAATTTTACAATTGCAACAATAATATTAAGTTCAAAATAGACACAAAATATTTTGTGTGACAAAGGTTAGATAGTTAGCGTTTCGTGACTGTTTCGATTTTAAATTACATAAAAATGTAACATCTGCAGTGGAAATGGATTGACTGCGATAAGTTGGAAATTTACAACTTGTCGTAAACGCACTTTCCCTCTCCTCTGTTGCTCAAGACATAAATTACACATGTTTATATTTTCTATATCGTTTACGCTACTGATGATCTAACGTTAATACCCTATTGTTAAAAAATTAAAACGCTGGATGAAGATGGATTAAGAACCAAGATTCCGATTACCAAAATAGGAACACACCACAAGATGACTTGTGGACATGTATTGAACATAGAGTAGACCAACCTGACGATTGCGTGTAAGAAAAATAAACGATCAAAAGAATACTAATACTAGATCATCAATAAAGTAGCAATATTAATTTAGTTTAGTAAGTAATGTTTCTTCGTTGCTGCGTAACCTAATGTCATGGTTTTTTTCCCTGCAAGGTTGTATGCAAGCACGCTACCTTCAAGTACTTATTCTAGTACAATGTTGTTACATCCTATTATTTTTCATATTCTTAGTGAAAGTATTTAAGATTTAAAAAATAAAAATCAAATGCCAGATGTTTTTAATTCACACATGAAACGGTGTTTCAATTTTACAACTTGAACCTTATACAGAGAAGCAATTGTTGTAAATAAAAATAGTTTTGGGCAACAAATTATTGGGTTTTTTTAAATATATAACATGGTTATTGATTTGATATTTACTATAATACCAGTGATAGATTTTGGAAAATCATTATAAAAAGAAAAAGATATTTGTGATAGTTCAACGGGATACACTTTTCCAAATTGGTTATCAATTAGTAAAAATTAAAAATTTCTGGCATTTGATACTATAGATGTGAAAAAACTTATCTGTAATATTTTAAAACACAGCTTAGGCTACGTTAGGTAAAACATTTGATAATTGAATCTGCATATAAAAATAAACAAATCCAAAATAAGTTTATATAATAAATATAAAATTGATCTAAAGCGAAGATTTACATAATAAAGTTGCCAAGAAACAAAAAAAAAAAACAGACCGATGAAATAACCTCAAATGGATATTTGGTATGAAATGACTCTTCTTAGATGTAAATATATATATATATAGTACTACCTCCGCTTATATACTCAATCACATGTTCTTTTTTAATAGCTATCTACAATGAGTGGCACATCTATCGAGCCGTTCGGCTCCTAGTTACGATATATATTCACTGGTGCCGCGCGCGCACGTCGCGGCACCGTCCAAACCGACTGCCCTAAAACATACGCAACAACAACTTTGCTTTATTCTCAAACATTTATATAAGCACTGGAAACCAATAACTCAAATTACTTTTTACACGTTAACTTGTATTCATCCCTTTGCATTTGATCAACGGTTTGAGAAATGGTATTAAACTTTTACAGTCGATTGATTGATTAAATATTAATGTTTTTAATCTGACATTTTTCAACCGGAGAGAGTCCGAATGCAGATAATTTTTCAACGGTAGATGGTTGAAGTAGATCGACATTTGATTTTGGATTCCTTCAAATTTGACAAAACTGAGGTAGTGATAGCCAAATGTAATTAATTAAATTAAAAAATGGTTTTTAATCAACCCGATGATAAAAGATGAATATAAGAAAATGTAATTTAAATTTAATAAGTGATGTTAAAGAGTCGCTCACGAATTCACATTCACTAGATTTGTGATGCTATTTGTTTAGAATCATAACACTTCAAGCACACTCGACCATCAGAATCCATCACACGGTGCTCAGTGTCGATGCACGCAGATTGCCTATATAAAAATGCACACCATCAATGGGTAGATCCCGTGTTATTCGGGATGCAGTTACATATATTTTTAAACTGAATATAGCATCGTTTACGGCTTTGCACTGTGAGATGGACGTCATTCCACTCAACTATTTCTGAATCTCAAGCTATTAAGAAATCTACTCTCGTTGTTTGATTCCAGTAAGATATTCCCAGATTGGTTGATTTGATTCCAACATATTGAGAAGAGAATCACGTATCGTTGTGATTGAGCTAACTGCCGAGTCGAACATTCTCGTTCAACTCGGAACTTCAACGTTGATCATACCTCAAGGTAGAAAATGTTTGTGCACTTACGCCTTACAAATTAAATATAAATGATCCAGAGAAAGAAGCAATGCTAACACGTTTATAATATCAACAATTTACAACGACGGGTGCCGGTGATGGCGCATGTCGCTGATGGCGGGCGTTGGAAGCCCAATTTTTTTTGTTCAACAATTAATTTGTCATCATTGTTTTTGTTTTTTTTACACATTTCCGTATAACAACATCAAATACAAACAGTTATTGGTACAATAAACCTACGTAAACATTAGTTTTATCACTATATACATGTTTATGGCGTGTAAACCTAAAAAATGGTGAAATTAGACAAATGTATCAAAAGAGATCTCCGAGTCGTACAAAGGTGAATCATTGGTTTTGAGATGCATATCATGAAGTCAGCAGAGACTAACACTTCTTACATAAATTATAAATAAAGCCTAACGGATTTAATTCGTTTTATTTTAAATCCATTAGAAACTAATTTTACAAAATTTAATATTAATTTTCAGATCATTTAATTTTTTTTATTTAAACAAGGCATTTTAGCAAATATATATTACTTAATAAATGAAATAAAGTACAAAGGGAAGAAGTTATTTCGTTGGTGTGAATTTTTGATATCATTGTCTCTTCTCGAGACAATTTACGAAGTTATCAACCAATTCATGGATCAATTGTAATTAAGAGTATATTTTTCAATTCTACTCCCTTTTCCACAGTGCATATAACAAAAAGAAAAATCGAAATAATTATGAATTTTAATGATAAATAAAATATTCCAAAAATAATATTGCCGTTTTATTAATAATAAATCTTAAAATTATTCATCTAAGGTACGGTTAATAAGTAATTAATTTTTTTAAGTATGGATATATTAAATATTGCTAAATAATTCTCTAAGTTCTCATTTGATAGAAACGCTTCCCTGAGTCGGAGCGCCGACACGCGCTTCGTCACACATGATACCTACACTAATGTTATATGAAATTTTACAGCCCCAAAACACGTCTTACACCAATGGTCGTCTGCTCTAAGCAATTTTATTTCAACTCTTGAGATGGAAATCGTTGGACTGATGCAGAGCAAACGGCAACTGTGGCGACAAAACATATCGGTTAAACTGCAACAACGTAATAAAAAATATAACATAATTTGGCCTAAGCGTAAACCAAACAATAATACTGGTTGAATTAAATCAATATTAATAAAAATATTTATTTAAAAAAGAGGCTTACGTCATTGTAACATTTAGTATTTTGACATTGTTTGCTTAAAATGACATCCAAATACGTTAATGTTTACTTTATGAAATGCTTCTGCAAAATTTTTAAAAAAATGGATATTATTTACTCAAGTCAATTAATCAAAATAAATTATTTCTGATAGGTTGGGTTAGGTTACATAATTTACAATAGTAGGCCATCAATGCCGTTGTATGGAATAATTAACAACGTATTGCGTTCAACGCAATTGTCAAAAATATAATATATTTTATTCAATACAGTGAAAGGCCTAGGACCGACGCTAGCTTACACGAGACAAAATAGTAAAGGCAACCTACAAGCTCAACTTCTTGAAAAAATCATACACGCAATCATAAAGAACCAAGTGGAATACGTCGATTCCCAACGTGAATCTTGATCTAGTTAAAACGTATTTATGATATATTGTAGATAAGCTCCGTATATTTTGTTGTGATTTTCATTTCTCGAAATACTTTAAGAACCGCCATTGAATAATTGCCGATTAAAAAATACACACGTGTCCTTGGCTTAGATCGACAGTGATCCTATTATGTTGACCTTGAAACAAAAACATCAGATTATTTCATATTCAGGCTGTATTAATGCAAATGACCGACAATAACGCTGAAAGGTATTTTCAATATTTAATTAAATTCAAAAATGAAAATTTTGCTCTCTAATTTATTAAGTAGTTAAAATTTCGGTACTCACTATATTTGATCAAAAATAAAGTGAATCAATTTTGTATCTGAGCCAAAGATATATGGGTACATTTGAAAATATCATCATTTATGTTTTAATTTAGTACGTGCAATGTCCCAATGTTGGTTTCCAAAATAAAAAAAAACACAATATCATTGAATTAATAAAAAGAATAAAAAATTTGTATAATATACGACAGATCTGTTATACAGATATATATTCACTATAAAAATCCTCAAAGGACTTATTTATATTAGTATACATCATAGTATATAATCATTTTCAAAGGAATATACTGGAAAATAATTTTAAGAAAAATCTTCAGTCTACGTTAAATCCGTAACATTGTACCAAAAATAAAATTAAAATAACTATCATAATAAATTGGAAGATTCTATGAAGGAATACGCGTTGTAATACTTATTGTTATTGTAAATATATCAATAAATAATTTGTTCTCTAAATAAAAGTTTATAATATTAAAAATAAACAAAGTAATAAAGGCAGTTCTCCACTTACACATGACAACAGATATACGTCATTTGCACGTGCTCGCAAGAGGTGTAAAATGAAATTATGCTGATACCAAAATCTGTTTGATGAATTTTGATCCGCCGTCATACAAAAAACAAGACATATTTAATATATTCTGAGTGTTAACGATTTGAGCAATTTTTTGTTTCAAACACGTGTTCTTACTTTTCATAAAAGTTGGTATAGTGGAGAAATATCTTTATATTACTAATATGTCAAACACAAGTAAAAAATAAAATACCGTAGATAAATTGTAGCAAAAATATACAAACAGAATTAAAAAAACGAAACCCAAGTACACCAATGAATCCGCTCCGTCGTTTAAACGTGAACAAATAAATATTATGTGGAAATAATTCTTTACAAAATATATTATATTAGTCCATCAGAGTGATATGGTGAGAGATACATTTTTCTATTTACTACGACACTTTTAAACACATTCAGTAAGCGCACGCATTGTCTTGAAAGTCAGTTATGTACCATCACAAGGTTTCTTTCAAACTATCCACACGTATCAGTAAACAAATACAAAAGTTGGTATTTTTCATTTCAGTGATTAACCTCCTTGCTGGAAGTCTGAAGTTTTGAGTACTAATCTACCAAGCTACCTGTTTTGGAATGAAAGTCGACTTGTGACAATAATACCTGAATTCCACAATGACGAGAGACGCGATAACATTCACAATCTTCTATTACGATCAGTCAAACATGTTTAGAATTCCACTCATCAAGACCAACGGCACTACGGGATACAATCTACTCTGATAGAAAGATGATGTGATGAGATATCGTTTTATTACCATTCCTTAACATTGCAGTCTTCCCTGTGCTGATATAGCATCTGAAATCGTTTATGTCATGTGAAATATTGGAGCTGAATCACTTAAAATGTTTTGTTTATACTTGAAATTAGTTATTAGAAAAATCTTGTCTTGGAGAAATTTCAGTTGCGTGCGGTATTGGCAATGGCGTAATAATAGCAATAAATCGTTAATATTTAAAAGGAGATTTGCATAATTTTATCAAATAAGATTTTAATGTGCTTCTCTGGTCTTTTAATGAAAAGTACTTTTACATACATTAAAAAAGGAAGCATGTCGTACACTTCAATAAGCTTCATCAAATTTTGAAGTAATTTAAAACCACGATAATCATAATATATATGCCATAAAAAGTATTGAAGATAATAGTAAAATGTCAATTAATTTTACTTTAAGTGATACGCACATGAATGCCAGAGCGGAAAAAGTATTACTGGTATTATTAAATTGTTAATAATTAAGTCATTTGAAATAAAAGTTGGGTTATGTTACTCCAATATGAAACACGACATATACTTGACCGAGCTTTACCAACAGAGGAAAGGCTGCACACAGTTCCAAGCATTGAGCACGTCCAGCCATTTCAGCCAACCTTATACTAGTTCTCTATATGCTCTCATAACCTATGGAATTTCACCTACAAAAGCAGTATCGTTAATACTAAAATTGAATAAGTAACAATTGGCTTGGGTCCGCCTCTAGCAGACGAGTCGTTTGCAAACGCTCCGATTTAATCCTAAACGATTAAACAATTAAATAAACATTGCTTTTTCTTAAGTTATTAAAAAAAAAACATCTAAAGTAAATTTATCATTATAAAATAATATATGGATGATGATAATCACTCAGTTCCTGACAGTCAAATGTTATAAATATGTTATTCTTAGAGATTTTGTAAAAAATTAAATGAAAAATACAATCAGATGTCAGTACAGCGCGAATAATAAGATTCTTTTTACATGCAAGAAAAATCTGTGCTTCATAGCTACAAATAAATAAGATTTAATTGTTTTGAGGTATTTGTTAATAGATTTTAGTAATATATCCAGCTAAGCAATTTTTTTCTAAAAATGCTAAAAAGTACCTTATAATTTCACCTGTACAGATATATATATTCATTCTAACGTGTAAACCTCCTCATTTTATATGAATTTTCAATCAAAATACTTTGTTAGGAACTTAATTACAACACTGATAGAGATTTCTGATAAAAAAATTAATACAATAATATTTTTTGACCATTCGTTACATTTTAAAAGATCTAAAATGAAATGGACATTTGACTGCAATTTTTATTTATAAATCAAAAATTTTAAGCGATTTGATTTTGCAAAATCAGAAGATTTATACTTTAGCATGACGATGATTGATTTTAACACTTTATAGAGCATCCGTAATGTTATTAGTTTGGTTTTATTTATTTACATTTACATCAAAATATAAATGCAAGTTTTAGGAACCAATACAAACTAAACAAACACAAAACTCCGTTTCACATAACAAAGTGTTATGAAACGTTAACACGTGATAAATATATATAACAATATTTTTATAATTAACACGTTAGGTTGTGTTGACCATCATAAAATGTAAAATTATCTTTAATTTTGCAAATACATTAGTATTTTCAATAAGTGACATCAGTCAGACACATTGAAACATACAAAACCAAAATTATATCAACACAACATGTCACGTTACTTTTAGCAGATGTGTAACTCGCAATATGTTGAACACATAATACAAAACAAATATATTACTTATAACACGTTAATTTTACTGGACACGGCATAAATCACATGACAGATGCTAAATGACCGGAGCACGAGTTGAGGATTCGGCGAGAGATGTAACTGTTGACTGTCAGGCGAACTAGTAGTCTTGGACCACCTCCATCTGGAAGGCCTTGCGGGGCCCCGAGTGGCGCAGGGGAGGGAGGGACGGGGGCCGCTTGGCCTCGTCCTCGGAGCTGCTGGAGTTGTTGTCGAAGTCAGCCAGCCGCTGTGCAGCTGACTCTGCATAATCGTCGTCATCCTCCTACAAATCAAGTATGTCTCCTTGAGTATATTTATTTAGACACGCGTGCTGCTATTATACTATTATATAGAATCGTTTGTAAATGATTTGTACCAACACATGCAATACTGTACAAATTGTCTTTTACCACGCAGTCCTGTGCTTAGCCCAATACTTAATTTGGGATTCATCCTCTAGAATGGGAGTTGAGCGGGTGGACATCAATTAGTGAATGAACTAAACATCTTAACAAACAAACTGATCACATTATAAATGAATATCTCATATCAAACTATTGATTGCAATATTTATATATTGTATATGTATATAGTATTATTTTATTAAAACACAGTAAAAAGTCAGATAAATTAATGTAGACTACTTGGAGTCTTAAAAGTGTTAACTGTATTGACTGCTTGGATGACAAGAAAAAGCAAAAGGCTATAAACAACTATTAACAATTTAAGCACATATAAAATAATAACCTACAAAAAATAAATTAAATGGCAATTTATACATCTGAAATAAAATCATATTTAAATAATACAAATAAAAATCTTTAAACTACAAAATCTGAAATAAAAATATTATTCACTTAAATAAAGTACATCGAAGTTGTATTTCCTTAAAAGATCTATCATGGTTTGATGTGAGTTTTATGATATTTGCGTGTTATGGCTGATGTTTTGAATTGTGTAATTGTGAAGCCACTTTCTTTTCAAGATATATAATAGCGGTAAAAGGTGCTTGGTCTACAGCTAGAGTATGTGATTGACTCACGTGTTAACCTTATGATAGTGAATTACCAAAATATCGATCCCAAAGAAGAGTAGCATCAAAATTTTCGATAAATTGTCAAAAAATCAGACAGTGGCCTTTTCAATCAGATGTGTTTTGAAATATAATATGCACGTGTTGATATTGTATCAGCACGAAAATGAAATGAGAAAACAAAAAACAAAATAATGTATTAGTACAACAAATGAAGACAAGAAAATGAACTCGTAGCACATGCAGAAGCACATTTTAAAAGCAAAAATCTGAAATAAAAAAAATATATAAATTATTCATGCTCTCCAATCTATATAAAATAAAAACTATTAAATAAAAATACAATAGCTCTGAAGGATATACGATACCACTACTTTGTCTGCCGAGAATGTAATTGCTCATGTCTTATTAAGTGTGCAATGAAATAGATGCCGTCATACAGTTGAACAAAATTACACAAATAATATGCTTTTTTTAGTTACTCTGTAATAATAATTTGAAATATTAGATATTTAAATAAAAATTTATCAATATACTTTGGATTGAAATACAGTTCTACAGTATATTTGCCAAAACGAAGATATCTTGCAATAATTAAGGTTCTCGTATGTCTCCTCGAATTACAAATGCTTGGGAATATTTTGAACTTTATAAAATATCAAATAAATCAGGCAAATATGTTTTGGACTTGTACAGAGCATTTGCATTCTCTCCAGACGAGTTGTTGGCGTGTAAGTTACCAGCTGGCTTGTGGGCTGTGGGTGGTTCTACTTCTTGTTGGGGCGGTTGCGCGCGATGGAGGCGGGCGGCGGCGTGCGCTTGTTGTCGGGCCCGGGCAGCGCAGAGGCCCCCAGTCGGTCCGTGCCCTAGCCACGTCAGTAACTCATGTCACGTGTCACAGTATCTCATATATCACTACACTATACTATGTTTTGGGAATCGAACCCAATATATTTTAATTATCACATATAAACAATTTTTTATCTATAATTTTTTCATCTTCTTTTAAAGTATAACTTAAGTACAAGAATAAATAATAATAAATAAAATAAAATTTATTGTTCATTGAATATTTTTAGTGATTATTTCAAAGCTTCCATGAATCACATTAATAAGAAATGTTTGTGAAATTATTGAAAAGAAAACTAATCAATGAATGTAATTGTTTTTGTCTTTTTCATTAATTTTACTATTTTTTAATGAAAATTAAATTAGAAAAAAAATTAATCCACAGTTTATATAAACCAGGAATTATCAAAGCAAAGAGAAGTAATAGTTTTTTTAGTTTTACTTCTTAAATTTAACATACACATGGGAATTAATCACGAGCCTTAATAACTCTAAGCAGTTTTATATTTCTGAGTCAATCATTATTATAAATAAATAATTTATCAAATTCAGTTATGGTGTGCTACTCATATGAAAATAACACCCATCGTAGTTTTAAGCTATTGCATTGTAGTGACCGTGGCGGTTGCTTACTTCGAAGTCCCCGATGGTGAAGCGCGTGGTGCTGCTGTCCAGTTGATTGCCGGGAGAGTAGTCGGGGCTCATCACCTGCCAGTCCAGCGAGAGGCACAAAGCAACACGGGTTAGAGTGCTGAGACACGGATTTTAGACGGCGTGCAGAGTGGAGAGGGGTACCAGGCAAGTGGGGAGGCAGTTTAGAAAATGGACGGCTACGGCTTAAATACAAACTATATTGAAAACACATAGTTATTTAAAAAATAAAACTTTAACAAAAAAAATGAACTTAAGCTTTTGCTTAGTGAATAATTAAATTGTTTTGTTTGTAGGAAATTAAATATTTTTCAAAAAATTAAATGAATTGAAAACAGGAATATTTCAATTTATAAAATTTTTACGTTGAAAATAAATCCAGCGTATTTGTGTCCATTTTCTAACCTGCTACATAAATAGAAGTTACACAATAAAGGATAACCACAAAGTTACGTAGCATGTTAGTACACGGGGAAGTATTGTAGACTGAGACAATGTACCATTATGTAGTGAGACAATCGTGTGAAAGCAACAAGGACACAATACACGTAATGGAGAATGAAACGCTCAAAACATATGTGCTAGTAGTCATTACTTTAACTGGAATATACGAAATAGTAAATCGATAATTTTCTTCATTTATGGGTGTGTGATTTATAAATACAGCAAAGATTCCAATCTTCCGTTGATTACATGAAACATATTGCTAACTTTTTCGATATCACGCTCTGAAAAATTATGATGTTATTAGCCTTTAACTTGAAAAGCAACAAATTTTAATGAATTTTATTACACAGTAGTAGGTCTATCTTAATTGAATTTTTAGACTATCGTCAAATCATTGTTTAAATATATTAGTACTTCAATATAAAAAGCACACATTAACAATCTAAAATATAAAAGAACTATATTAAACGATATCAAGTGATTAAATATACAAAACCCAGCTTTCTGCACTTTTCTTCGCTTAAAAGTAATAAGATACTACTTTTTAGCTGTGGAGTATGAATGCTATTTATTAAAGGAATCAAATAATAATTATTTTAATATTGATGTAACATTTTGAGTAAAAATTTCTCTCCTTCGGGCAGTATGAAGAGAAGATCAAATCGAAGACCCCTAGAATTTAATTGAAGATAATAACACAATAACAAGTAAATGTAACTGCCTTTTTACAGGTGGCCGTCAGTTTCCGATTATTCTCATCAGCATCCTGCAAGATACGAAAAGGCAGGTACAATATCTGATAAGAAAGTGACTCACGTCTTGGTCGTCCATCATTTCTTTGGTGGAGACGGTGGTCTCAATGCGGCGGATGCTGCCTTGGTGGATGTTGACGTCCAGCGTGAGGCACTG
Source organism: Atopsyche davidsoni (assembly GCA_022113835.1). Lineage (NCBI taxonomy): Eukaryota > Metazoa > Arthropoda > Insecta > Trichoptera > Hydrobiosidae > Atopsyche > Atopsyche davidsoni. Next base: position 3,671,873 of record JAILWY010000022.1, on the reverse strand, counting down.
CATGCGGCGCAGGAGGAACACGGCCGGTATTGGTAGTACTCCCGCAGTGATCATGGAGATGGCGACGGCCATGACCCAGTTGGGGTACGCCGTGTTCACCACGGTGCCCTGCAACGACATCACAATCTGATATTTTAACCAAACTAGATATGTATTGTCCAATAATCCAAGGAAAATGAGACATTGGAAGGAGAAAACTCATGTGGATGCGGAATCTACGATAGTGGAAATCAGGAGTACAACGGGAGAATATTCAGTGAGATGGCCACTGTGAATACCGTGAATGATTAGTTCACGTGTACTTTTGGATTGGTATTCGTTTTCTGTTACATACCGTTTCTGCATTCCAGGCCTGGTAAGTGGGATTCTTGATGAACATGAAGACGATAGAGGAGGTGAGGATGCAGAACATGATGACGGGGCCGATGTAGCGCCACGTGATCTGCCAGTACAGCCCGGGCCGGTAGCCGGTCATCTCGTACACGTCGTTAGTGAATCTGAAACCACAATACTATCACCATAAGCAATCTCACAACAGAAAATGCGGATATAATTAATATGGTTTTGCATTCTTTAAGCTGCTTGTTTTTGATTATCCAGTAGAAATTATTTTTAATTTAAGTATATATATAATATATATATATATATATATTTATTTATTTATCAATTAGGTCAAATAGACATAGCTGCAATGTAAAATATGTTCATCGGTTAGTCCTTGTAATCCCAGTACGGGTAGTCACCGTGAACTTAAAGCGGAATGGCCTCGCCGGTCGTACCAGGACACGCTCGGTGCTGCCTGCACATTCACCGGCCGGCATGCGACTGTCGAAACGATGACCAGAAAAATGTGGGTAACAGCCCACCTACACTGGCACATATAATTGTTGCAATTTTTTCGCTAGCACAGAGAGACGCGAGAACCGTAGAAAGTAATTATATGCAAATAGATACGATATTTGGATTAAAAAATCTGGCATATTTAGAAACGATTTTTTTCAAAATGCCTTTTACACCTCAAATATATATATTTTTAAATTAAACGTTTATTAGCGTAAAATGCTCAATTAATTAAGAAATTAATTAAAAAACTAAGGCTTTTGCATATACACTACTTAAAATAGCATATACACTAGTGTTTATTTAAAAATTTAATTCTCAAGATAAATATTATTTTAGTTAGCATTTATTATATATGGGGTGGCCAAACTTTTAATTATAGGCGGCGGTCCACCAACATCGTATGTGTTAAGTGATCGTATGAAAAGTAGTAATTGATTTAATTAAACTTGATATCAAATTATTGTAATAAGAGAAAACAACGATTTCTTCTCACAAACTAACCAGCTTATGCGGGACAAGTGTGCATATCAGACAAGCGGGCAGTTTCATTAGACATTTTGACTACCCCTGTATATATAAACGAGTGACGGTTATTTTGCTCTTATTGCCACAATTACTGCAACGGTAGAAATAAATAAATTTATTACCCGAGTATTATATAATCAAGCGCTGCAACGAATTACCTTGGTAATATGTTACGAGTACGTAGCTTTAGTAGGAAACTCAATCGGAGAAAAGCTTTTTGCTTTTGTTTGATTTGCTTTTCGCAGAAGTTGATTCTTGTCATGCTGCACCAATTAAGATGGAGGGGGGGGGGGGGGCAGATATCGGGGTTAGTCCGTGAGGGAGATTGCTTTTATCGAGCCGCTGTGAAATCGAAGTCAGCTGTGCAGCCCCCCTCCATGGGGGGGCAAAAGGGGGGTTCGGGGGTTCCCCTCGTCACTGTGCAGGAAGCCCCGCCGTACAGGCGACGAGTTTTGCTTTTAAATATTCATTTCATCCAGTCCAACTCGCAAAAGGTGCGTTTGATAGCATGCTGAATATTTGAACAGCCGACACGGAAGCCAACTCGTGAGCTGTGAGGGTGGAAGAGTGGTTACCTCTCGTGGCCGTAGACGTAGATGACGGCGATCATCTCCATGAGGGCGACCACCACGAGGCCGATGGTGCCGGCGAAGGAGTCGAACATCTTCAGCCAGTACTCGCCGGCGCCGGTCGTGAAGATCAGGCCCACGAAGAAGCAGAAGATGCAGACGGCGCCTGAGGAGCGACACGGACACATCACAAGGAGTCGCAGTCGAAGTCACCGCAGCGTGAGCGAGTGGTGAGGCGGCGGAACGTACCGGTGACGTAGGGCTTGCGGATCCTCTTGAAGATGTCGATGTCGAAGATGGTGCACAGCATGCCCTCCAGGATGCCGATCTGGGAGCCCAGGCCCAGCGACAGCAGCATCATGAAGAAGATGATGGACCAGAAGGGCGCGCCCGGCAGCTCCACGATGGCCTGCGTGAACACGATGAACGCCAGCCCCGTCCCCTCGGCGGCCTGCGGGAACGACCGACACGTTTACTCTTGAGAATAGTGCTGAATCACCCGACCCCGGGCACACCTTCAGGCGTTTCAAATAACAATAAAAAATCCCTGAAAAAAGTCTCAGCACAACACACTGTACATACAGGGTGATATATGCAAGTATGGAATCGCAAGTATTAACCATTTATATTAATAAATCTGCGAATATATTTGTTCATAACTGATACACGGTCGTGAGTGAAAAGTATTATTAACAAATTATTGCAAACAATGGCGTATTACAGAAAAGGTCAAAATGGACGTCCGAGATGAAAATTATTTACAAATTGCTTATTGCTCATTGTGTGCTTTAATATTTTTTACCAATTATGGGGTAATTTATTTACAAATGTGCATTTTGGTATTCTGACAAAAGTGCTATTGTTAAATAATTTAAAAAATATATATATTATATATTTGGTAGATTTATCTGGAAAAACACATTAATATAATTCGTCGAAAACACCTGAAAACCCTGAAAAATAATTAATTTTTAATCTTATTTTTTAACAACACACTGATACGCGAGTAAATATCGGAAGTTGGTAGCGAAAAACAGGGCTGAACTGAATCAAATTAATTAAAATATATATTTAATTTTTAAATTAATTTTGTGAAGATTTAAGGTTAATTAATCAAAGCAAATCGTAATTTTATTTTCACCGGCATGTAGACGATTTAATAAAATAATTTTTAGATGAAGTGTTCACGTTACATAGATTAGGTTAAAGAAAAGGCTTAGGGGGGAAAAGGTTGAGTATCGCTGGTCTGGTTCGTGGTATTTTACAATCGAAGTGGTCCTTCGTCTCGGCGGGTACCTGGTCCAACTGCTGGCCCAGGTCGCAGACGGAGATGCCCAGGGAGTGGTAGGTCTTGTTGTCCATGGCGTTGAGGGCCTTCTCGTAGACCTCCTCCGTGACGTTGGGTCCAGGGAGCAGCTTGTGCTCGAACATGATCCCCATGTTCCTGAAAAGGACAGAGTAGATATTTGATGCTGTGACAAGTGCTAATCCTAAAAAAAATCTGTAGTTAATTTAATCAGGAAAAGTGATTTTAATTCGTGGTATGAAACACAACTAACTTTCGTGGTATGAAACACTACTAACTTCGTGGTATGAAACGCGACTAACTTCGTGGTATGAAACACTACTAGCTTCGTGGTATGAAAGTTTTATAGAAGGCGGTTACTTGTCGATGCAGCGGTCGACGTTGGTCATGGCCTTGAAGCCGAGGATGGCGAAGATGACGACGGAGGCGTAGATGGCGGTGAGGGCGTTGCAGACGCTGACGAGGATGACGTCGCGCACGCAGTTGTTCTTGGGCGGGTTGTAGGAGCCGAAGGCGATCAGCGAGCCGAAGGCCAGCCCGAAGGAGTAGAACACCTGCGTGGCCGCGTCCAGCCACACCGTGGGGTCCAGCAGCTTCTCCACCTGCGAACCACAATAGAGTTAATAGTGGTAGCCGTAAGGCCTCTCCGTGAAGTTGATTGACAACTTCCAAGCCAGCATTGGCAACAAAGTAATGATGATAGTGGCTGGATGAGGACTGGCATTCTGACCAAGAACGAAGAGAACATTCATCCAATTATTGTCACAGACGAGAGAGTCTCGCACTCCTGACGATGCTAAACAATAAGTACAGCCCACTACAGCTGATTTCCAAAAGAAACTTACGCGTAGTGAACGAAATGGTCATCAGCGGAGAGACGTCCGAAGAAGAAGAATATTTTCAGATAGTATCGCGTGATTCGGCGACTGCCTCCAACCGGATTGGCATGCATTGTTGGGGCTAAATTGATTGCTGGCCAATAAAGCAAAGTGCCGTCACGCGCCAGGGCCGCCACCTTCCTGCCCTGGACGATCGCTGCCTTCGTACCTCTAATGCCACCCTTATTATCAAAAATCCATCATCATCATCATCAACACTCCGCATTGCATATAAAAAAAAATCATCATTGCTTGTATAAGATATTTCATGACGTCATAGTCTACTTTTACTTTAAAAGACTTGAGAAGTGTATGCAAAAATTAACACCAATCGGCATCAAAGGAACACGCGTTTCGGTTATTTATCCGAGGTCCTTCATCAAGGCAAGCCGGGCTTTCAGAACCTCCGGTTGCGAAGCCCTGGATTTATTTTGTATTCAAAGCAAAACTCGCTGCGCAATAAGCGATTATGCAATAGCCTTTATACCAGAGCTGTCATCCACGACAGGCTGGTTTAATTTGTAGCACTCCATTGCCCGCTTCAGAATCGATCGTAATTTATAGATACGTGACGTGAAAAAAATGCGAAAAAACTGAAAAATAATATACAGGGTGGCTCAGGGCGGCCTCGTTTTCGATCTGTTCGACTTCGTTCAATTTCGATCAATTGGCCGATTCGATCAATCACAATCGTCGTGTTTTTCGGCGTCTGGCCTCGGCGGGATGTAGATGTAGAATTAATACTGAGGCTAAGTGGAAGATTCGATCAACTCGAAATCTATATGTCATGCGGAGACTCGGCTCGTTTGACCCTCTTTTCAAATGATTTAACATTGCTTTTGACAGGGTGTCAATTTTTAAATTATCGTCTATATTTGATTAAGTCCACTTTTCGATCCGATCGATTGAATAATTGATTCAATTCGAAACAAATCAGTCTTTGTTGTGCCTATTCAACGCTGTTCTCATAAAAACGTCAATATTACTAATAATTACGGGTCTACAGGGTGATTCAGATTTATAGCGGGCCAAGTCCGAGCGACGCGTTTGTTGCGAGACTTTATGAGAGATTGTACCTTTGGCGTGTACATGTGGATGAGCCCGGCTCCTGCCCCCTTGAGGGTTATCCCTCTGATGAAGAAGATCGTCAGCACCAGGTACGGAAACATGGACGTGAAGTACACCACCTGAGAAATACAAGTAATTAAAATATGCTTATTTGGTTTGAAGCATCGTGTTGAGTAGGCAGGGAATGAATCAAACCTTGCCGCTGCTCTGGATTCCTTTCATGACGATGAAGAAGACGGTGGTCCAGCTGAGCAGCAGGCACAGCACGATCCACCACTTGAGGCCACCGGGCTCGTCCATGGAGGGTGCCGCGTCCAGGGTGGTGCGGTACCAGAAGTATGCCGTCTCCGAGGACTTGGCGCACTCGGGCACGGCGGTGCCGTTCAGCTGAGGGCAGCTTGCCCACGGCAGCGGCGACTGCAACCACCCCCCAGTTATACACATATTGAAATTAAATACTTGCAAGGTGCTGAAGAGTCAGGGGTCGCGCACCTGCAGGCTGTTGAAGAGGTAGAAGAAGACCCAGGTGATGATGACGTTGTAGTAGAGCGCCACGAAGAGCGTGACGACGCAGCTGCTGATGCCGATGCCGCCCAGCCATGGGTGGATGGTGTTCCACACGCCCAGCGCCCCCAGCCGCATCTTCTGCCCCATGGCCATCTCGATGAGGAACAGAGGGATCCCCTCGAGGATCAGCATGAACGCGAACGGTATGAGGAAGGCGCCTGCAAGAGCAGAGAAACATTCCATGAAAACATGCTCCAAAACCACGCAGAAAAAAATACACTTTTATTTTTATTTTGGTCACCAGTCAGCAACACATGGAGGAGGCCATGCACACATGTGTTGGGTTATTTATCAACAGATCACATAACAAATTTTATCTTTTCTTCTAGTGCCACTCCTCTGAGGAGGTTGGTGACTATTGAATACTAATATGTAAGTTTCCTTCTTCTCAACCATCGTCAGGAACTCACGGTGGCCGCCCCAAGTTGCATTCACGCGTTTCCAGGCCTCGTCATAGCATCTGGTGAACCTCCAGCGAGTTGGCAATGTTATCTTCCACCCGCTGCTCCTCGCCGTCCACTCCTGGGAGTAGGAGCAAGGCGAGCCCCTGCTCAATTGGCAGCTGATTCGCGGCGCACAGTGGTGCAAACCGGAATCGATCAGCGCCCAATATCATTGAGCGCCGATCTGCGTGCCGCGCGCACTGTGCACTGCTTGCCGCGGTGATTGATGATTGGCCACTTGACCGCCACTTGACCGCGCTCCAGTTGCCCGAGCAGACGCCGGCCGCTGATAATGGCAAACTCGTTACGCTTGCTTTCTCGGTCGGTCGGTAATACAACGTAATGGAAAGCAGTGGCTGAACTTCCCGTACCCAGCGTACCCAAACCCCATACCTCAATGGGGTTTGAGCCTAATGGCTACCACCATAGCTCATAGTCCATGGTTTTCTAAAGGAGAATACTGTAGTCCCAAGTGTCTTCTTGATATTCTTAATAGATCGCATCCCTTCATTATCATTCCAAGTCCACTACTCAGTAAATCACTACTCAGCTTCAATAAATTTATTTTTAAAATATTACAATATTAGGGTGCCCAATGCTGAAGAGATAACTGTAGTCGCGATAAGTAATCTGAAATCCAAAACAACATCGCAAGTTGTTGATATATCTCCCTGACTTGGAAGATCTCCCTCCGAGTCTGACTCTGGCCTGATGAATGGCAGGACAGTGCGGATTTAATTGAACGAGTCCCGGGCGTGATTCCAGGCCCAGCATCAGTGCGAATGCTGAAGTGTCCAATCACGTCTATTTCTGTCCGCCTCCAGGCTGGAGGACCGACCGATATAGCCCAGACTCGCCTGCAAAGTCCTGATGATGGAGACGGCTGGAGTGCGACAGCTGGAGCTTTTCAGGGCAAGGAGAGAGCGACGACAGTGGATTCCAACTCCCAGCGATTAAAAACGACTCACGACTAAGTTTCATCACATTTCAGGCCTCGTATAAGCTCATCGTAGCTTTAAAAACTTGACGATATGACGTCATCGCACTTGAGCTTAAGCTTGACTTAGAAAATAGCTCTGCGTAAGACAGTAAGTTATGACCTTAAGATTCCCAAAACCCGAGCATAACAAGTCCCCGAGAAAGATTTTAATAGAAATAGACAACAAAAAAAGAGCTTTACGAAATTTTATATGTAGTAGTGTAAAAAGCTTACGTAACTTCTTTTGCTGCGTAACAATGAAAATAACACGAAAACAGATCACTTCGACAGTTCGGATAATCAAATGTGAACAAGCTGGCGAAATAAGGGATGGCGGTGTGAGCTTTGGTTGCGTGCCAAATATAGGTAAAACGAATTATAAATGTGTTTGTGCAAATGTATCATTCCTCGCAGTGTTGGTGAGCAATTCTATGACGTCATCGACACGTAGGGGTAGGGGTCTGCGTGGTGGCAAGGACAGTATATGTCTGGTCTTCGACAAAACGAAACCACCGAGGGAAGGACACGAAAAGTAGACAAAGCTTAGTGACGTCATAGTCAGCTTTTTAAAGCTGCAATGGTACAGTGAAGAATGACGTCATTAAACTTGCAAATGATTCTGAATAACACCGATCGTGTATAAATAAATAAAAATATCAATATTCAATGTGGAAAAAAGGTTTTTTAAAGCTCCATGGCAACAGAAAGGCTTTAGTATTAATAACGCGTCGCAAAATCCGCTCTGGAAGCTCGCCTTGTGCAAAGTTACAAAGTATAAAGTTAGCGCTATGCATAAATCGTGACTAATTGTAATGCCTCTGGCGTCTTCTGGGCACGCCGAAAATACTTTGCGAATTGATAAATTGAGTTGTTTTTGGTTATCACGACACAGCTATGTGCCCTGAGCGTGTGTGGAGGATCGGCAACGGAGAAGCGGACTCACCTGCTGGAAGGTTTTATGCGAAAAAGTTTGAAATATTTTTTTATCTTTATATAATCTTAGGGAAGATGCTAAATCAAGCTCGCGAAACGCCAAGTCGGCAGCGCTGGTTCCACAACTGTGGCTCGCGATGGTCGTAGAAAGAGAAGAATATATCAAATGGTGTGTAATAAGCTTAGAGGGGCGGTGGGTGGAGTTTTCAGCAGCGGCTCAGACCTCCTCCCTCGGGGTTTGCGCGCCGCCCCCGCCCCGGGGAGGTCTGGATAAAAACTGGTGCAAATTGAAACGGAGTTCCACCCACGGGGATGACGTCAGGGCGGCTGGCCCCCGGCCAAGTCCCGGGGGCGGGGGCGTTACGTAAACCCCCCGAGACCCCCCCTAGACCCCCTCGAAACCCCCTGAAAACCCCCTCCCCGAGCACTGGGATTCATTCACAGGAGCCCGCGGGTCTCTTGACGGTAGATAACCTAACCCAAATATTACTACTGTGCCTTTTTGCATTTTAAATATAACCAAAATACTTGAGTGATTTTTTCATTTATATATATTTTTATTGGTGACCGGTTTCGGCAACCTTTCACGTTGACATAATCAAAACAGAGTGAGATTTTATATAATAATAAGCAGGGAGAGGCTGTTAGAAAGACAGATAATGATTATCAGGTGGTAAGAAGTAATGTGATTAAGCTACTACTACTTAAACATTTGTTTTGTGTAGAATCGTATCATATTGTATCTTTATTCCTCAAGCGGAAGACATCCAAACTCTGATAATCACAGAAAAAAAATATAATAAAAATACACAACCACAGCCAAACGGTGATTATTATACAATAGAGTCTGCTTTTGGATTGTTTAAGATATTGCTTCCTCATCATTATGTTTCTTGTGTATGCATGGCATTCTGTGCCCTGAGCGTGTGTAAAGGATCGGTAATGGCTTGGAATGATTGTGGAGAGATGTGCAGCAGAAGGATTATCAGATCTAAACGCAAGAGCTTTGTAAGGAAAGGATTATATAATAATGCTATTGCACTATTTTTTATTATTTTTATATTTTACGACTGCACTATTTTCCCCATAGAAAACCATGAAAACTGGCTCAGCACGAGTGAAATGGTCGCCAAGCTCCTCTGAGAAGAAACGCTTAGCAACAGCAAGTAGCAGGCATTTGAAATGCGACCTTATAGGAGAATACTTAAAATACCATTGGTTGACCTTTACGAATGAAAGAGTCTTGCACAGAATTCCTGACGAGGGTAAAAAATGTTTCGAAATAATAAATACAGCCTTTTGAAAAACCCATGGAAAAAACGAAAGGGAAAACTAACGTGGATGCAGAATTTGCACCAGTGAGACTGGCTCAGGGTTGATTGCTTAGGATGGTCACCAACTTCCTCTGAAGAGAGGCTTGTGAAGACACCAATGGCAAATTACTTTTCCATGGTGTGGCAGCGCGTATAGGCAGCTAAACCCATAACATTCATAACAGCCTATACTGTCTTGCATTATTGACTCTCTAAATATTATATCACCACTTTTCATTATTAAGAAGCTGGGTTCGGATAAAAAAAAAGGTGGTACAATAAGCTATCCTATTTTACTGACAAATAATGGGAATATAGCACAGGGAAATAGAAATCAGATCCAGTCTTGAAAAGCAACCCCTATTTTTAGGAATTGGGAATTATTAAACATAATTCTCTAAAAATAATTGCGTCAGGGCTAAATTTATAGGATAAAATTCAGTTGAAGGCTTTTAGGGGATGAAATAACAAGTATCTCAAAGATACACCAATATAAAGTATTACATATTCCAGTAACTTTTTTTTGTACAGTTAATGATTTTTCTCTGAATTATATAAAAAAATAACATGTAACAACTGAAAACGGTTTCCCACAAATGAAATACAAGCAAGAATATTTATTTAATCGAACAAAACTGAGAGAGTAATTATTTTTTTTAATTACACAAATGTATACGCAATTAATAACTGGACTCGGTGACGTCACAAATATAACTATTAGATCACAAGTGACGTCACAAATATATTTTTTTTATATTGCATTGAAATGTTGTCTCCGAAGGTTTTCATATATATCGTCGATGACGTCACACCCATGAAGCATGGTATTTTTTTATTTTATTTTTTTTTATATGATAGCTCGTGGCAGTTTTCGCTAGGATTGAAAAAAAAAAAATGGCGTGCTCGTTTATTCACGTGATAGCAACAAAGCGCAGCCATTACGACAACAAGAGAAGAATTGCTCGCCGCTTGTATAGTGTGTATGGTAATCGGGGGCCTGCGTCACGGGTCAGGCGCTCCGGCGTCCTCGGCCGGCCGATTGAAGAACGGGGGCCATGGGGGGGCCATGGGGGGCCATGGGGGGCCAGGGGGGGCCAGGGGGGGCCAGGGGGGCCAGCTGGGGCTCGGCCATTCATCAGGCGAAATCCGGGCCTCGCACTCCTTTGTGACCGAGTCTGACCACCGCAGGTAGACCATCACCTCAAACAACACACTTGTGTTACCGATCTTGTATCAACTTGCAATAGTTTTTTAAAAAATCAACGGCTTCACTATTCAGTGAGAGTAGTCGAGGCAGAGACACTGTGCTTGACGACTGGAAAGGTTTTTTCTCGACCCTCTCGCGGTGCATTTGAACTCTCCCCAGAAAATATTGGTGAAAATTCATTGCACCATACAATATTTATTATACCGTTTATATATATATATTATTATACGTGGATAACCCATGGTATTTCCTATAAACCACACACACAGAGCACATAACGGCAGCCATGCTTAAGCAACAGAATAGGGAAGCTTAATTAATCTTTTGTTGATCTTTTCTACGGTCCCAGCAACCTGCAGAGATAAAGAACCTTGTATTGGTTTTTCTCCGCGCCGAATAAAGAATCCAATTTATTTCGAGAGCTGCGGCGCATATTTCGCTCTTTATTATAAATAAATTAAAATACTCGAGTACTTCTGGCAGCTGACAACACCATTGACACACTTTTGCATGGCAAGACCGTCTAATATTATTATTTAAAATATCAACAAAGTGTGTTTATTATTACGCACTTGTACTGCTTTATTCATAGCAAGTGGATTAACTGCACTAATAGAGATAACTTTGAACTGATTTTTTTATGAATCGGATTTTATTATTTCCCATGGGATACCTCATAGTGACCTCTATAGACGCTCAAAGACCAATCTTTCATATTAATATATATATAGAGGGTGCACAGGAGGTTCCTGAAATTTAGTGATATATCATTTTGTAAATTTTCAGAAGGTTTGTTGAACACTTAATCATAATCGAAATGGTGTAAATGATGGTGAAGAACGTAAGTCAAACGCACCTGACCTGTTCGAAGACCACCCTGTATAGTACAAGTGCCCACAAATACTCCATACAGGTCACCATTGTATATTCAGCGATGTTTTCGCCAGCACTCTGGGTTCGCATCTTCAAGCAGGTAGGTAGGTAGGTAGGCCACATACACCGTTATGGTGTATGTGGCCTACCCCCATAGCTTTGGCCGCAGCTGGCCTACCTCTACAGTGTGCCTCGAAACGGCGCCGGCACGCGCGATCGATTATACCGGGTGTTTTTGTAGGTCGTCTATAAATATACCGCGTGCTCATGAATGGAGGGTGACTCGAGGCCCGGCGCAGCTGCTAATCTACACTCCACGATCGAGCTGCTATTTGTTGATATTTTTTATAATTTTTATTCGCAACCCTCGTGCAAACGAGTCAGCTGTTCAACGGCATCGCCCTTATTCTTCCACCGCAAGAAGTATCTCAAAATACAGGAGGGAACATAAACTGATAACCGGAGTTTCCGACGTTTATAGTAATACTTATTAGAAGGGGTCGAAACGGATGTCTCTTCGTGATATTAGAAATATGTGATTGGCAATAAGATATATGGCAATAAGATATATGAGAACGTCACGTTTATTAAGTATTATTCGATAAGTCCTTATATAATACGTGTTTTCTGTGAGGCCCTGTATACACTAAAAGATATGCTATCTAAGCCTCTAATTCTTATGGGGTATAATAGCTAAATATTCTTTGTAAAATCTCTTAACCTTGTTATAAGAAAACCGCGTTGTAGAAGGGTTGAATATATAACCATTCTAGGCATAGTCTTATATTTCTACATGTTTTTTTGGTTAGACAGAAAACAATGTCTATATTTTAAATGAAATATACATTTATTATATAATACAGTAGATGTAAACGATCTAATTTACCTAAGTCTACAATTACAGCACCAATTAGGTTAGTGCAAAGTCAGCGCGGTAACACAAACACAAGAAAAGTAAACCCCCGTTAGGGGTGGTTAAGAAAAGTAACCACCCCTAGCCTAAGAGGGGTTGTGGCGTAACTCCCCCGCAAGATATATTAATATATTAAAAACTTAAGCCAGCTTGCATATAAACCAGAATACCCATGGTGTTTAAAGGATTCTCCCATACAGCCACATTTCTGCTGTCTCAATTATTTTTACTGCGTATGGCCAAAATGTGACACCTCACGCTGTTTTTTTGTTGCTATTATAAACTGTTTAAAACACTCTGTATATGAGAGTAGTTTCAGGTGACTATAACTCATGTTCGAGCCTTTATAGCCGGCAGATGTGTTACACGGGTGGAAGATAATCAATAAACCCTTTGATGTCGTCCGATTTACATAATTTTCCACTATTTTTGCGTTAGCGCTCGCGCCTGAAAGCCCACCGAGAGACACTATATCGAAAGCGATATATCGAAGCGTGGCTCACTAAATCGACTCCTGAATAAACTGCGAATATCGAAACAGAAAATACTTCCCCTAGCAGTATTTTTAATCACTGCTTTTCTGGATGTACCTGTTGGAGGATTTTATGTGAAAACCTCGCAGGTAATTTTACAGCCATGAATATGTGATATTGGATTGTGAATATTGGTAGATTGATTGTGGGATGAATGCAGACATCTAGGGGTGGGGGTTGCAAGGGGTGGGGGATGCTCTGATACTCTGGCAGTCTGAACTGTCTACCCTCTGGAGGTCGCGCAGTCGATCGAAGCCTCCCTCTCCTGCTACGTAGTCGGCTGCAGCAAAAGGACGATCTCCAGGTTCCATGAACTCTCCTTTGACGTCAGCAGCCACAAAGACAGTCGTGGAGTGTACAAAGCATCACGATTAGTATCCCAGTTACAACTTTGTTTGCAACGCAGGTGACAAAAATATCCTCCGATTGAATTAAATATATTCAGTCCAAATAACTTGAACGAAGAAAGAAACCTTTGTCTACCAATTTTTTTTATAACAAGTCCAAATTTTATAGCAAAATTGGCCAAATGATACAGTGGAGCCAAAGAAAATTGATTGAATTACAAGTAAAATATGGTTAGTCTGGTTAGGTTAGGTTATATAGTGATAAATCAAAAATAAATTATATGAATCGATACTTGTACACAGCTTCATTGTACTTAAGTACTTATATTTTTTGATGATCATGTTTTAGGAAAACACTGGAAGAAAATAACTAACGTAGTTTACGACAGTCAGAAGTACAGTTTAATTAGTGAGACTGTTCCAGGATAGATATATGTTCAGTGAAATAGTTACTAACCTCCTCTGAGGAGAGGCACTAGGAGAATAATATTTTTTTATATCATAAAACATTGTGGTATAAAATATACTTGCGAAGGGTATGAAGGTGTGTCGTGTTTCAGGATTGCTCGAGGTCAGTGCCCCCACGTCGTCCTTTTGTCACTGAAAAACAGCCTTAGGGTAGACAGATTTTACAAGCCTTAACAGCGGTTTAACCATATATTAGCTTCCAAATCGTTTCGAGAGCGACGCAGCACTTTTTATTAAAAAAATAATGCTTCAAAGTATAAAATAAGTCAAGGGTGCAGACAGCCCCACAGGCTTAACTTTAAAGGCTCAAAAAGCAAAATCTACAGTATTTTTATACTCGTATGTGGAAAACCTTCCCTCACCCAAATCATCATCAAGGGGAAGAGATCATTGAGTCCAGCCGCGGTTCTGTATGTGAGGTTTAAAATATTGCCTTTTAAGGCTGAACTGTGTTAGTATTGATTATAATAAGCGGCTGGAATGGAGCAGGTCCTGAAGCCTGAAAATCCATAGTTGACTGAATCCCTCGACTGACGTCACCGCTGAAATTCAGTCCGGGAGGCTTATGTGGGATCTCAACACAGACCCCAGTAAAATAAATGAAAAACCCAAGACGCGTTGGATTATTTGAACGATAAAATGTTTTTTCAAGACATCATACTTTAAGAGTCGGGTAATGCTATTAAACCGTTATTAACAGGATAGCTCAGTGAAAGCTTCGAAGGCAGAGCACTTACGCTTTTCTAAAGCTGAAATGATATATTAATTTTAAAAAAATACTGCGAGTGATAAATAATACAGTATCAGGTGAAATATTGTGGCAAGTTGGCAGAACAGCACTTTTCCAGCTGTAATGGCATCTGTTTATCGATTTGGTACATTCGGGGCGACAAACAATTTAATAAGTTCGCTCGTAAACCGGCGCTTTACTGCGGAGGCTGAATTTCGGTCTACGTCATAAAATAGTCGGAGTTTCAATAAGTCGGAGATAGCGTCTTGCATGATGCAAAGAAACACGGCTAAAGCGATCAGGGCATCGAGTACTGTGAGATTGCAAAGAAAATTTTAAAAAAACGGTCTATGTCATTACATTGTCAGAGTTTCATAAGATTCAAGATAATTTTTTTCTTTATACAAAAAAATATGACTAGAGCAGGTACTGTGCAAATCGAGGAGATAAAATGGTCTACGTCATAACAGGTCATAAATGGTCTACGCTAAAATAAATACACAGCCACTAGGGCAGCGAGTACTGTGAAATCGCATTTCAGGGAGAAAAGGCGGTCTATGTCATAACATTATTCAAAAAGTAAAAGATAGTATCGTGCTTAATGCAAAGAGACATGGTTAAAATAAATACACGACCAACAAGGCATCGATTATTGTGATATTGAAAAGTGGGAGAAAAGACGGTCTATGTCATGATATTGTTAGATATTCAATAAGTAAAAGGTAGTCTTGTACTAAATGCAAAGAAACATGGCTATAATAAATACACGACCAACAGGGCATCGAGTACTGTAATATTGCAAAGTAGGGAGAAAAGACGGTCTATGTCATAAATTTCTCAAAGTTTCAAACGGTAAAATATATTGTATTGATTTCTGCGAAGAAATACAATAGAAACAGACGGCCATCTTTTAAAATGGTAGGCATCAAACACAGAAAATAAGAATGTCATATAGTAAGCTATTTCCAGTCAGAAGTAATCAAGTTGTTCCGGTCGTATATTAAACGTCAACGGCCCTTTCCGGGTAAAACGGTCGATAATGTCCGCATCCGGGCTGGAAAAACCGGAAACCAAAACGTCAATATCAAACAATACTGCGACAGTACATAAATCAAAAATTATCCATAATGTCCATATTTACTTCGGAATAATCTTGACGCAGGAATATGTAAAAACTATGCTTTGCATTAATTGAATGATTTTTTCAATATGAGGCGGGGGAGGGGGATTAAAAAATAATTTAAAAAATCGGTCCACGGGAGAAAATGGCTCGGGAACCACAGGTTCGAGGTAATAAGTAAAGCCTCGGTGGCGGTGCAGCTCTTACATTTGCCCACCCCTGCTCCGGGCCGTGACGTAACGCGCTTCTACGTCACGCCCCCCCCACTCCCCCCTCCGTGACGGGATCGTTACTGCGGGGGGGAGTGGGGGTAGGAGTGGGGGGGGCGGCTAGTACCCCCACTCCTCCGTGGGTGGACAAATATTGCCCCGGTGCTGCGTGTATTTGCCTTTATTGAAATATTTATTTAAACCTTATATATATATATATATAAAAAAAATTATAAATATATATATATATATATATATATTTATAATTTTTTTTTTTTTTTTTTTAATATTTATTTATTTCCAATATCTTGAAATCAAGAAAATTGATTTTCAAGTGCGTATATATACGCATTAAAATCATTGTGTGCATAAAAATTCAGGCTCTAGGGCAATAGTGAAAACTGTTTTGATACACGATACAAACGCATATGGTCGGAATTTCATATTTATATATATATATATATTTGTGTTGTAATATTTTTATTTTAAGCCTCGGTTTTAATTTTTTTACGAATAGCGTTATATTTGCATGCTGAAAAAAATTGTGAAAAACTCGCGCAAACACAAAACACTTTGAGGAAAACCAAATTAAGTCGGATGTCCAAACGTGTTTAATAACGTTGTTTATGCGAGGTGAGCACGCACGCTGGGAATAACACTGTAACGCAAAAACAAAGTTCAAACAAGTATTGTTACATGTGCACAAATATTGTCGTTCGAGAATTTCTTAGAGGAGAATGAAAAAATTTCATCTATCTTGGGCATGTCTTACTGATTAGGCTCCCCGATAAATTCTGCATCCACGATATCTTTCTCCTTCGAATCCTTCTTTTTAAATCCGTACAGAACTAAATTAAAATATATATATATATAAATTATAAAAATTTCCTAGACGTATTCCCACGTTTAGCGTCGAATTGCACATTAGATAAAAAGCGGCAGTTCGCACAAATAAACGGCGGCGAGGCCAGCAGGTGCCATAAATCAAACACGCGATAATGACACCTGCAATGAAAGCCGAAACGTCGGCGATCGTCAGATGCAAAGGGAAGAAACAAGGCCGAACCGTTGGCCGTGAAGTTCCGCGAAGGCGTATCGAATTCAACTCCTAGTTTTTTATAAATTCCCCGAATGCCTTCGTTTATTTTTATTAATTATTATAACATATATATGCATAGATAACTATTTTATATATATATATAGCTAAATTTGCTATAAAAATCATATAACGCGGTACTCGTATAACACCATTTCCGTACAACAATATTCCATCAACATACTTGGCTTTTATAGTTTTAAACTGAATAAATTCGACTCCCAGCTTTTTATCAAATCGTCGAATGCCTTCGTTTATTTTTAATAAATTATTATAACATATATATGCATAGATAACCTTTTTATATATAAAGCTAAATTTGCTATAGAAATCATATAACGCGGTACTCGTATAACACGATTTCCGTACAACAATATTCCATCAACTTTCTTGGCTTATGTAGTTTTTAACTGAATGAATTCGACTCCCAGCTTTTTATCAAATCGTCGAATGCCTTCGTTTATTTTTAATAAATTATTATATCATATATATGCATAGATAACCCTTTTATATATAAAGCTAAATTTGCTATAAAAATCATATAACGCGGTACTCGTATAACACGATTTCCGTACAACAATATTCCATCAACTTACTTGGCTTATGTAGTTTTTAACTGAATAAATTAGATTCCCAGCTTTTCATCAAATTGTCGAATGCCTTCGTTTATTTTTTAATAAATTATTATATGCACAGATAATCTTTTTATAAATAGTTAAATTTGCTATAGAAATCATACAACGCGGTACTCGTATAACACGGTTTCCGTACAACAATATTCCATCAATTTACTTGCCTCATGAAACACATTTTTTTATTGAATAAATTATTATAAAATAATTCTTAAGAGGGATGACTATATAATTTTTTCGTATTTGGTTGCACAAGATATCCGAGATTTTTTTTCAGAGAATTTATATATTTTATTATTTAATAATCAATAAATTAATATATAAAATACTTGTTATTATGAATTTAAAACCTTTTCCAAGAAGTCTTGAAGATAGAGCGTATAGATTTTTTATGTTACTTTATTACAACAAACAACATTTTAAACTTGCTTTATATTTGCTCCCATGAGCCATGCTTTAATATTTTAAATATTTTATTAAATACATATTAAAAAAATTACGAATATTCACATACAATTGATTAGGTACACGATTCTGATAATTCCGATCGCATAATCTAATAATCGTGATGCAGCATCGATACTCGTATTGATTTTTTTACTAAACGCAATCATACAAAAAAATACATCCAATACTTAAATGCTTTTTATTATAATTTAAACTATGAGTATAAATATTATTAAATTACTGAGCATATCTAATGCATCTTAATTCAGTTAAAAAATCAGTATTAAATATAAATAATTGAGACTATTATTCAATGGGTTCCGTATAATATAGAACTTATAGTAACTGTGTTTTTAGGTGCGCTACAGGTACGTTTATATGCCATGGGAAAAAATCAAAGGAATGGGAAATGGGTGCCGCATGAGTTGACTGAAAGACAGATGGAAAATCGAAGAACCACAAAATTTGAGCTCCCTGCTTCGAATTGTTACCGATGATGAGAAGTGGACATATTAACACAAAAAAACCATGGCTTTCACCTGGCGAAGCATCAACATCGACGGCATGGAAAGAAGATAATGCTCTGCGTTTGGTATGACCAGAAAGAGATACTCGCGTCCCTGTTGGAGGCATATCTTGGCTGGGCTACACTTGTCCACTTTCGAATAAGCGTACAATCGTTTGAAACGATGGTTTGGCAGGCGAGCGTGCCAGCCCCCGGAGCACGAGGATGAACGGCTCGCTATCACGTCGCGGGTCCGGTTGCGCGACACGAGACACCTCCGCTCGGTAATCCGAACCGAAAACTTTCCGCTCGCCTCGGGCGAGTAGTCTTGCATGTGCAAAAAAAAAAACAACAGCATTGTTTGATTCATAAAACACCTTGAAAGAGCCATTAAAAAACCTGAACCACCTGCAAAACGGTAAATATTAATTACTATATATATTAGCAGAAGAAAAAATTGATACGCTATTTTCTCTTTCTTAGGCTCAGCACGAATATATGCTCAGTGAATTGTCGCCAGCCTCCTCTGAGGAGAGGCACTTGATGATGAAGACGAAAATAAAAATATATACACTTATCATTAACTGTCTCACAAAAATTGAAAAATATTGTTAATCTTAATAAAACTTCCACTTAGCGATTTCTTAATTAATCTTGTATGACTTATTTAAAAGCACTTTTCTACTGTAAAGGTGGTATTTTTTGTGACATAGGGGTGGTTTATGGTGACTATGAAGGTGCAGTATTGTCCCCAGACAATACTGTAGCTTCATAGTCACCATAAACCACCCCTGCTTAAAATACCACCTTAACAGTTGACAAGTGCTTTCAAGAAGTCACAGCAGATTTCTTCACGGGGATGGGTGTACAGCCTCCCACCCTTGTGGCTAATAAACCAATAGAGCATCCCCGCCACAGCAGCGTTAATCATCAGCCTATCTGGCTAAAAGTGGTGAAGGGTCCGCTCCCTAATTCGATTTCAGATTCTATTTATAAAGGCGTGGGTGGCGATAGTGTAGCAAGCGCCGGTCGATATTTCCTCCCCCCCAAGCCAGGGGTGGTGTGACGTCATCGGCTGGCGGTGAAGCCTCCCCTGCGTGTATTATATACCTAATACCTGCTGGCTTGATATGCATCAGAAAAGCATAAAAAATAACGAGGGTTTTTAAAATAATACTATTTATGCTTATCAAATGATAGCAGGCCTATCTCGGGGGAGGTGATACAAATTATTATGAAAATTTCGCTACATCGGTATTCGTTATTCGTGTTCTTTTCTTGTATACGCAAGTACTAGAGATTAATTAAATCGTTCAAGGAATTAAATACTACGTATAGTATGAGATTATATAAGCTGAAACGCTAAGAAACCCATTGATATGAGAAGCTGAAAATGGTGTTCACATGAGCCACACCAAAAATGCCATGGTTTTTTAAAGTGTATAAAAGGTAGTTTACTTGTAAGACATTAATTATATAATTTCTTCTACAAGTGACCAGTTAAATCTCGCCGGGGGTTCACCATATGTTATGTGATCTCAGCTCTTCTTTATGGGGGTTTTGCTTGGATACTTGAGACAGAAATTGAAATGAGGCTTTATTGGGGGATCTTTGAAATAGTAGCAGGAATTTTTCAGGAAAAATCGATGGGAAATGAGGCACTGGAAAGAGGAAATATTGTATATAAAATGTCGTAAAAATATTTATTTGCGACAATGTAATTAAATAAGAGACTTCCTGTTTGCTTTTGCGGGACACACATTCCTGAAAATGATGTTTTTTTTTGCTGAAACCCTCGGTCCATTAAGTTGTCTAGGGCCTGCGATATTTACGTGGCTTTGCTTTTAGGCCGACACGAAAGTGGGGTGTCTCCACTGGAAAAGCAGCTTGGGTTGGGTTAGGTTAGGTTATGTTGCTTGCCAACTTGTAGGACGAGAATTTGGACGACATTGACATGTCCAAGCTCCGAGGAATCTTAATATCCAATGCACGAAATTGCTCTTGACATTTGTACTGAATTATTCTGAAAGGTGCTCGAGCAGCATTTTACTCGGAAAGCTTGGCACATAAACAAATTTATATTCAGCAAATAAATATTTCATATTCTAATATATATTTTGGGCTTAAATATCACCACAGCTTTTGGTCTAAAGTTCAAACAAGTCGTACGCCATAAGGGTTGTAAAAAAAGAGAGAGGGGAAAGTAAATGGAAGGGAATTTCATCACTAGAAAGCTTGGCGTAGATAAATTAAATCTTTCAGGAAAAAATTTCAGACAAGAGGAAGAAGCAAAAATGTATGAAAAAATACAATGAAATAATTTAATTTTAACCTTCTAAATAAATATTATAAAAAAGAAAGTGTTTTAACTCCAACGTCGAAGCTCATATTAGAGATAATTCCCGTTGATAAAACTCACCCTTAAACGAAAGCTCGGCTCGATATTGAATAAAGTTATAGGGAAAGGGGATGAATTTTAATACAATGAACCTAACTACCAATAAATTTCCGATTCGATAACTAGATGTGAATTGAAACGAAAGGACATTATAAAGTAAGGCTACGATCGTCGCAGCGCAATCACAGCAATCGCGATCTCCTAGCCGGTTGGATATAAAAAAAAATATAAAATAAATATGTACCCACAAATGAAAGCAGATAAAAATAATTGACTTCCTGGTAAAGACAAGCAAGTGGAGATTGATAAACAAGGAGACGGGCTTGTGTGCTCGCCAGGGGTGCGGGACTTCCGGTGTCGCGTGTCTCTTTGCACACCCCTGGAGGTGCAAGCAATGAAGGCTTCTTTTCCTGAAAACCCCACTCAAGCTACTGGCACTTAATATTATAATATAAAAGATTGAATCGTTTCCTTAAACTAGGGTCTATCGCGTTCATAGCGAGTTTGACAGTGTTTTTTTTAGTACTGAGTACTTATGCTACCGGTTTCGCCGACGCGCTTGGTTGGCATCTTCAAGCTGTTGGAGGATGCCAACCAAGCGTGGTGTAAGCGAATGAGATAGTGTATATTTAAAATAAAATATTATTATAAGCTTTGGGAGTACCTCCCGTTCTGTTCTCCGAATTCTAATGCATGGCTGCCATTATATAATACCCTGAGCGTGCGTAAACGAAAGATTATAAAGGGATGTGCTCTGAAAGTACAAGCCTGCTGCAGAAGAAGTATCAGATCTAAATGCTAGATTATATAATAATGCTATTGGGTATGAGGTACATGATGAAGAAGGGAGTACTTTATGTCAAAAATATAATATAAAACCCCATGAGCGATTTTGTAGCCCAAGGACGACCCATCGCCTTCTTTAATTGCGGAGCGATGGCGACTCTGGAACAGCCTTGGCATCGTCTGGACGGCAGTCGAGCCAGTGCCGTCCTTGCTCAAGGATGGAGTCGTCGAGAAGGAGGAGGAGGAGGAGCTCGAGAGGCAACGCCAACTAGATTCCAGAGCTCCACCATGAGGAGAAACCCACGGACAAGACACTGAAGGCACTGAAGAGGATCGAGAGCTGATGAGCACGAGACACCATTTTCATACATGTTTTTCAGCTTCCATGACTATATTAGATATATTATATATAAAAGATAGTATTACTTCGTTGCTCAGGGCCAGAGTAAAAAAAAAAAAAAAAAAGACGACCCATGGTCTATATTTGTACAGGAACTACTCGCATACTTTCCGCGTTATGACTGGTCGGATTGCCTTCATTCTGATCATGGTTTTCTCAAGTAAAAGAGGCAATGGCTGCCAGTGGCTGAAAGAAGATTACATCGCAAGCCTGTAACAGCATTCAGCCTTAATTCAGGGAGACGGGGGTTGGCGGCGAGGCCCGGGCGAGGCCGTGACCCGAGGCCGTCGAAGCCTCCCTTCAGCTGAAAATCCATACGTCAGCGACCCGGGTCAACACAAAATATCGATTCAATGAATAAACGAATGGTTATTTCGTATTTAACCAATGATAAAACCAAAATGCTTGAAAAAAATACTTGTTGGAATACATAATACGACCTGAAGTATATAGTGATGAAATAAAAATAATTAACTGTCGTATGCATTGCTTGCACAGTAATATAATTTTTATAAGTTTATATATCTACTATAATAATAGCCATTGTGCGTGTGTTGTGTATGTTTCATTTTTTGCTTCTCTATAGAATATCTTAAAAGATAAAACGCTGATTTTTTGCATGTAAGTTCAGTAAGTTTTTCCGCAGTTATGTGGCGAATTTCAAGACGATAGGATAATCTTTTTATTCATAAACAATAAAATATGCTTTAGCGAGTTTCAATATGTACGAATTATACGATTCTGTTGTTCACTGCGAGAATTTCAAATTTAGAACTTTTACAAAAAAAAACAAATTTTGATGCTTCTTAGAAATTTTCAGGTTATGTCATCTTGACACAAGTGTCAATTTAATTTTTTTATCGAAATTGCGTTAGAAATTATTAATCACAGCATTAATAACTCAAAATGCCTCCGAAAACGTCATTCTGTGATTTCTAGTAAAAAAATAAAGAACCTTAGTTAATTTTTTATTATCAGAGATAGGGGCGCTGAAAAAGATGGCATTGACGCGGAAGTGTGCCAACTTGCTAATGCAGACCCGGTCAGGGCCGAATACACGTCACGTGTTATCTCTTTACGTAACACGTGAAAAAAATATCACGCTGCCCGGTGAATAGTCCCCGAAGGCTCTTCGGCCCTGAATTTTCGAAACACGGTGTATACATTATATATATATAAAGGCGCGCCCAAGGACGGCCGCGCCCGATCCCTGACTGGACAAAAACGACAACCACTCACTGGACACACCCCCCGGCAAACACGAATAGCCCAGCGGCTAGGAGATTACGATCACGCATCACTCGACAGTTCCTAAGCACACCCATAACACCCATTGCACGGATTCTACACTGTATGATCGATTTTCTTTGTAGCAGCGAATAAAATCGAAGCACTTGTGCTGTGTATCATCACGCTTGTTTGATGCGTTTAATTGTTTCATACTTGGGGACTTGTTTCGTCACGATGAAATAAGTATTTTCCGGTCGTGTCATCAGCTCGCGTGTGTCTACTAAGAGACGTTTACCTCGCGATGATGATGACGAGGCTGGCTTCGAGGCCACGTAAAACTGAAAAATACGTGCCCTGTATAGCCTAAGAAAAGGCCGGACTAACCTAACCTAACCTGAGGCCATTGTCGCCGAAGACGATTCTCATGCACGCTGTTTCACCACCAATAGAACCAGAACAATGGAAACACATTAAATAATTTATGGCATACATTGGTGCTGTTTGTCCTTCAGTTTATTGTCATTAAACTCGACACTCTTGATTCATAAATAATTGTTTGGAAACTGAGAAAAAAATATATATACTTTACACACTAACTAGCGTTTTTTTTTTTTCTTTTCAAAACATAAGCTTACTCACAGGTAATTACCCAAAATTAAATATTATGTTTAATAAAATAGTAGATAGAAGAATCCACTGTGCACTTAGAAACAGATCTACGTAAGCCGTGGCTTATTTTTGTAACACGTGTTCCTGGCTGCCGCTTTGTTGCCGACTGGTGACATTGCGGGAAGCAGTGTCTCATACAATAAACACGTCGATAAACCATGGTTTTCGAAGAAATGGCTTACCAGGTCGACCTTGACCGCACCGACGCCACAATTCTAAATATATTTAGCCTCTTGAGCATGAAATATATTTTTAACCAATCCACGAAGCGGCGTTTCAATCATGTTTTATTGATGCCCAATTTGGACTTGCAAATTCAGCAGAGAGGCTGTATAAATTGGTACACGAGAATCTGCGACTCTGAATGCCGAGCAAGAATAATCCTGCAATTATTTTTTGCCTGAAATTTGGGAAGATGTATGAATTCAAACAAACGTAAAGTCAAATCCTACTTGAACGAAAATTTAGAAAAAAAAAAAACACTGTAGATCATTATCCATTTGTTGATTTAGTTGGTATTTTTGGTGTAGGGTTGCTTCAGTTCTTATTTAGGGATATGGCTATGGAAAGGAAACCCCTGATGATGGTCCCAGCAAGAAGGGGACCGAAACGTCGGAGTATCGAGAACACCAGATAAATCTACTCGCATACCGAAATTGTGAAAAAAGTTAGTATTGAAAAGCGTTAAAAAAATATAGTTAGCTATGAAAATCTCATAACAAGTAATACGTTTATAATTAACTTGTTATTTCACAAAATATCACATTTTTTAAAAACTCATTACCGCTTAAAAAATATAAGTAGATCGACGAATAAGATTGTTTTTTATCTAACGATAAAATAATTTAATACACGTACGCGGAAAATAGTTTTGAGAAATACAAAAAAAACGGTGAAACCCATTCTTTGCATAATTAGTAAGATCAATTTTATAAACGTTTTTTAAAGATCCTCGTTTCTAATTTTATAGTAAACAAGGTCGATTTGTATAAAAATCATCTCTTAGAAATTTAATGGAAAAGTGAATACGAAAAAGTAAGGTTATGTAACTGCAATTTGTATGTAACGATAAAAAGAATAAAATTTTCATTTTTTGGTGTAATATAAAGAATAGAGGACATGTACGATTTCCAGAGAATTGAAAAAAATTAAGGTTAGGTTAGGTTAGCCCCAAAGCTCTGTCCTGAGGATGAAGAGGATCGAGAGCTGAAGATAAATAGGGACGAATGCCAGAGAAGGGAGGCAGACGAAGAGTGCTGAAAGACCAGCTAAAAAAAAAAACGCACCGGCCATGCAAGCTTGGGGATGTGGGTTCGAATCCCACACAAATCACGATTATATATAAGAGTTTCTTTAATAAATTTTCAATATTTGAAAAAACGTACTTATAAAAATAATAAAGGTAGCACTCACCGCCTCCGTTCTGCTGGCACAGGTAGGGAAAGCGCCAGATGTTGCCGAGCCCCACGGAGTAGCCGATGATGGAGAGGAAGAACTGCAGCTTGCCGGACCAGGCGGCGCGGTCCTCGGGGGGCTCGTCCAGCTCGGGGCGCTGCAGCGACCCTCGGGACCCCTGCAGCACGATGGTCACCCCATGGTGGCCATCCCCATTGGCCCGCGTGTTCAGCGGCGCCAGCTCGTGCCCGTTCCGGCTCTGCTCGGCCTTCGTGCCCATGGCTTCGCCGGGCTTCGCCGTCTTCAGGCAAGCCGGAGGGAGCTTGCCTTCCTTGGAGTCAGTGATGGTGGCGGCTCTCGGTCCTCCCCCAGGAAACAACCCCGACTCTCCGCAGCCTCCGGGATCACTTGCGAATCACCACCACTCGAATATACTTCGATAGACGAATATACTAAAATAGACGCTTTTTTTTTTTTTAAATATATTATCTTCGCAGGGGAAACTATTCGATTATTATACTTTTGTCATGTGACGAGATTGGCGTGTAGCATTTCTTTCGGAGTACTATTCTTTCAGGCGATCCATAGTTTCATAAGAGAGCACATCCGCCCGCGTATCTGACGGAGTCCTTCTTGTCGAACGATATTGTCAGGATGGTGTCGCACGTCATTCGCACAGCTCCCCGCAACTTACACGTAAACTTTGGCGCATTGAATGCTACAGATATACACTACACTCTCCTTTAAAGCTTGTCTCACTGTAATTTATTTAGCACGGGGAAATCATGAAACTGGGCGGCCGGCTGAGCATCACCTGCAACGAGACAAAAATCATTATCAGATCGATGAATTCACAAGACTAGCCTATGATGGAGAAGAGGCACCTGATGAAGACGATGAGTTTAATAAATAAATAAGCTTAACTAATAAAGGGGGGGGGAAATACATTTTTAAAGATGTGACACAATATTCTGTATCATCTCCCATAGAAAAAAAGTAGTTGAGCTACCGATTCTGATGTTGATGCCTTCTACTTACAAAGAATAGGGAGGTTAATATACAGTTTAATATTATAAAAATATTTATATTTATATAGTATATATAGCGTGTGAAGTTGATACAAAATACCCTATTGATAATAATTACTGTAGCTAGCAAATATAGGCTTGACTCGTGGCTTGCTTTTTTACTGTTTGGTGATTTGCATAATGAAACATCCTCGCTTTCCTCATTATGATGCTTGTGCATGGCTGCTCTAAGATCTAAACGCCAGAGCGTTGTAAGGAAAGGATTATATAATAATGCTATTGGGCAGCAGCTGTTGTAAAACTGCAGTGTAGAAGAACTCTGGGATCCACTAAGAAGACTATGAAAACTGGATCAGCATAAGTATATATGCTCAGTGAGATGGTCGCCAACCTCCTCTGAGGAGAGGCACTCAGTGAAGAAGATGCTGTGGTCTCAAGCTTCTGCGTCACGTTTTGGACAAGCATCTGAGGTAATGGGTCGTTAAATCTATTTCCGTCCCCGGAGAGGGGCCAGGGGTGGAGCAAGAGGGGCTCGTTAGGGGCGCCGACGGAGAGGTCGGCCCCTTATTTTATTTCAGAAAATATTTAAAAAAGCATATGCTCAATGGTGTCAGAAGAGACAGTGGATAAGGCTGAAAAGTAGTTTCTTCATAAAAAAAAAAACTCATGTAGAATGAGACGGCTTTCCACGATTGCGAAAGGTGAAGGATTCGTGATGAAGGTTCTTGGAAGCCATGAGTGACTTCGGCCTTCCACATGAGTCGTGTACTTGGAATCGCGACACTGATTTAGCCAATTTCCGAGTATAAATTCAACGAGTCTATTACTCAAAATAACTCATAACTCAATCATAATATCACTGCTTCCGAGAACCTCGTCTCCGACTATGATTTATCTATTTCGTATTTACTTATGCGGATGTACGAAATACTTTGCGCCCACCGACAGTTTTACGTGTGCCCGCCGCCGTGCGATCACGTTTAAAAAATAATATTAAGTAATTAAATATAGAAAGATAA
This sequence comes from Atopsyche davidsoni, assembly GCA_022113835.1. Classification (NCBI taxonomy): domain Eukaryota; kingdom Metazoa; phylum Arthropoda; class Insecta; order Trichoptera; family Hydrobiosidae; genus Atopsyche; species Atopsyche davidsoni. Next base: position 3,644,444 of record JAILWY010000022.1, on the reverse strand, counting down.
GCAATAATAATTATTTGTACATTTCAAAGTTGCTATTAAAAAAAATTATTCGTTGACTCGATTACTGGAATTTTTATACTATTATTTATTTTATATAAAAATATAATCAATCATTTTTATTTTTATAATTACAATTTTGGAGTTTTTGTGCATTATATGTATTATTATGTAAATAAATCTTGAAAATATAAATAGTGCCCGACCGGTATTCTAGAATGTGCTCTTGGGTGTAAAAAGATTGGGGACCCCTGCCCTAAACAAATGGACGCTATTTGATGATTGCGAATCGGTTGCAAGTTATTTCGCTTCGTGTGTTTCCGACTCTATACCTAAACAAGAAAATCAAAGCCTTCCACACTTGGTGCGACTCAAACGACTCAGGCCAAACCATAAAAAACACCATAAATAAATGGACGCCATTGGGTGATCGCGAATCGGTTGCAAGTTGTGTCGCTGGCTGTAATGAAAGATTACATTTGACGAGTCCTCTTATCTGGCCCACCTGGTAATCATACCAGCTAATCTGTAATGGATTATGGCGCCGCAAGGCAAACCCCATGGGTCTGATTCTGAATATTATTTTACGATCATTAGCTGCACTGATAAGCGAATCATTAACGAAAAATTTAAAAAAACACACCAATGCTCAAAAAATATTTTTCAATCAAAACGTACTTGTTTAAAAAAGCAGTTTCTTAAAATGTTTCTTAAAAAGTAAAAGGCTTCGCAACAGAGTGAAACACTTGAAAATATGATATGTTCAATATAATTGTAAATAATCAAGATAGTATATGGCAGGGGTGGCCAACGAGCGATTGCGAAGCCAATTAAGGTCGATCGCTCGACCGATTAGACTACATGATAAATAGAGCGCTAACTTATAATATATTTATTACTTTTCGTATTCATAATATTCTACATATCTGCGAGAATCCGAATTTTTAAAAATATATTTTTACAACTACTAGTGATTTACACATCGATCGAAAAGTTGACCACCACTGGTGTATAAATAATATATTTTTTTAAATTCTTGAAAACTTTTCTTTTTAACTGCTGCACAGCTCGAAGGCTTCACGGGTGGGTACAGCGATAATTTGTTTTATTGATGTGTGAACTTTTGAGTTTTGAGTGTAAATACGTGTGCGTGTTGAATGCAATTTGCCCGGAAGGTCAGGGTTCGAGTCCAGAGGGTCACTGCCAAGATAGATTACGTTTGTGCATTGCTTACTTTGTGATTATTATGACTGCACAACTGCGTAATGCACACGCCTTGTGTAACTCTACCCGTGAATTATAAATACTCCATTGAGCATATCGATTGATGAATATTCACAATAAGCAGCAAAGCATATTTCAAATACTTTTAAAAACAGACATGGAATCGAGAAAAATGAGCGTAGAAATTTGTAAAGGTGTAGGATGCATCTTATCCCCTTGATAATTATTTTTAAAAGTATCAAAATAGTCCTTCTAGTAGACAGTGCTGAAGACCTACAGAACTTAGTCGACAAATTAACAGTTCACAATTAGTAGCAAAGTAGATTTCCGATGATGCAAATACTTTTAAAAACAGACATAGGATTGAGAGTAATGAACATGTAAATTTTTAAGGGTGAAGGATGCATCTTATCCCCTTGATAATTATTTTAAAAAGTATCAAAATAGTCTTTCTAGCAGACAGTGCTGAAGACCTACAGAACTTAGTCGACAAATTAACAGTTCACAATAACAGTAGCAAAGTAGATTTCCGATGATACAAATACTTTTAAAAACAGAGAGAAATGAACATATAAATTTTTAAGGGTGTATGATGCCTCTTATCTCCTTGATAATTATGAAAAAAATATCGAAATAGTCCTTGTAGCAGACAGTGCTGAAGACCTACAGACCTTAGTCGACAAAGTCAAGGATTCTAGCTGTAAGTACGGCCTCTCCATATACATGAACAAAACAAATATAATAGTTATCAGCAGAGTTGATTGATAACTCAAAAATCAACATCGACAGCAAAGTATCGGGGAGGGTTAAAATAATTAAATTCTTTGGGATCCTGACCAAGGAATTACTTTCTATATGTCTATACAGTTCTTCTATATGGAGTTAAAGCCTGGACCCTTAAAACTGTGCCGATGCGAAGAATTGAGGCCCCAGAAATGTGGCTGTGATACTTAAAATACCATGGGTTACTGCATCACAAATAAGAACTTCTGATGGTGGTAAAGAAACTGAAGGTCTCATTTTTTGAAGCAAAATATAAGGAAGAAGGGTTTAAAAGTTCGGCTGAATCAGTGAGACTGGCTCAGGATAGATATATGTTCATGAAATGGTCACCAACCTCTCATGAGCATATGCACTAGAAGAAGAGATCCGAGGTCAGTGATTCGAGGTCCTATGAATAGACGATGTTATTGTGCAGCTGAACTCTTATCTGAGATCGCGGAAGTCCCATTGAGATTTATGATAGTAAAATCAAAAATTTTCCGTAAATATGCCATGACATGACAACTTGTCATATTAATTTACATAATGAAGTCATTCTAATCGTAGCACCGAGCATTGCTTATTTATTTAATATAATGCATTACTTGTAGAGACGATACACCTATCCCTTGATTTACAGGTAACTTAGAAAACTTCCTTATTATATTGTGTTATGTGTATGCAATTCATTTTACATATAAAAAAAATTCTTGCTAGGTATGACGTCACTTTAACAATTGTGTGTGTTTTTTGTGAAATATTCGTATGGATATTTTTTGAAAAAATTGAAGACAATGGTTGTCAGCAGAGTTGGTTGATAACTTCAATATCAATATAAAATATTTAGGTATTTGGGCAGCAGGTTTAATGAGAACTGTGATCCTGACCTGAAGATTAAAGTGAGGATTTAATAACCTGAAGAAAGCACTCTGCTCAAAAGTGTTATGTCGTCTTTGTGGAGTTGAAGCTTGGACACTCAAGACAGCTATTATGCAATAAATTGAAGTGGTAGAAATGTGGCTGTATAGGAGAATCCTTGAAACACCATGAGTTGACCGCATCACAAATGAAAAAGAGTCTTGCACAGGATGCTCCAGCTGATTTTCCAAGGAAAAATCGAAGGCATTGGAAGGCCCTGGATAAAATATGCTTCGCCCTGATTCACGTATTCGCAACCCTGAACTAGATACACTCTAAGAAGACGGTCGCTTTAGAATGAATTGAATTAAAAAAAAACAACAGGGTTGTAGCACTGAGTGATGCCTTTACTAGTTTCAGTGGCTGTAGCATCATGACAGTGATTTTCCACCTGCCAGTTCGGCATTGGCTCCAACAATGCACTGTGAGCTAACATCATTGACCCCACGACCGCACAATGCACGCGAGTGCATCATCAGCAAGTAGTCGGCGTTGAATGCACTTCAATCAAGTGTGCATGATGGACCCGCAAAGCACATTGCAACAATTCCAGCAAGTGCTCGGTACTCAATAAATTAACATTCAGCGATGCTCCCATTTAAATGAGGAAATTGTAAAAATACGAAAGAACTTTCGGGTTCCTGTGCAGTCAAACAGAATCGGTCAATATCGCGTGAATATCTCATGGATGCGATGAATTTGGGTCAGTATTGGGTGTTTCGATAATCTTGTAATAATTTCGCGTGCCAAGACGAGAGTAGCCAGAAATACGCTGCAACTCATCAGCCATGGAGCAGCATCTTCATCTGCTGTATCCGCGTTGGCAGAAAGATCTCTGTACTGCATTAAATACTCATTTACTGTGTTATTTAAATTTTCACTGAAACTTCAGGATGAAGAAAATCTTTGCTTGAAGATAAAACTACTCTAATGGGATTCCGCCAAGTACTTTCATACAAAAATAATGAACATATTAGAGTAACCTTTAATATTAGATACGTATAAATAAAAATATATCGTAACAGTGCTACAAATAATTTAATATGGCGCTACGGATTTATGATAAGTAATTTTAACAATCAAAGGTTGTTTGCAAGTGTTTTACGGAATAATCATTAATGAGGCATTAGAGAGAATATATTTTGAAATTATGTGATTTTATAATATCAAAACTGTTTTATTATAATTTATATACAAACAACGTCAGTAAAATTATATAGAAGTACAGTGTCGATATTTTTCATTAAGCGATTGTATATTATAACAGAATTACACCAAGTATTTTCTCTCAAAAATATTGCTGATTTTAATTAAATTATGGACCATCGATTGCATTCAAATAATTTTTTAATCAGTAGGAAAAAAGCCGGTCACGTCACAATTTTATTTCAGTCACGCAAGGCGAAATAATTAATTTCAACGTATCCGAAAAAAACTGAATCAGTAGAACAATAAAAATAGAAAAACACTGTGCACCCAATATTTTGCGATCGATAAAAATTATTAAAAAAAAAAAAACTGGTACTGTTTATTATTATTTATAGGTACAGCGTATTACTAGAGGATATCGTTTTGATAATATTTTTTTTTTTTTTTTTTAATAAGCATGCATTCTCAGCAACTCGAGGACAACAAGAAAATATATGTGAAGAAATAATTTCAAAGTAAAAAAAATAATAGTGCAGTGCAGCAGTCGAAGTGAATACTATGTATAGTGTATTTTCCAGCTGAAATGATCAGCTGAGATGGCCTTGGGGTATCGCAGATGCAAGGCCAGCCTTTAATCAGGCTTCTCTCCCTGCTGGGGTAATCACACTTAGTTACGCAACGACCAATCATGAAAAAAGAGCACCACTGGTCGGAGAAAACTTCCGAGTCGTAATGATGCAAAAAGCAGCGTAATTTGATCCAGTGACGGAAATTATTTGCAGGTCTCAAGTCAGCGCGTGTAATGATATCGTTAGGTGTGATTCACGGGTTTTGTCATGGGATTCAATGGCAAAAAAATCGAAGAAAGAACCAACCGAGCATGGTCACGAGGAGAGGCACCAGAAGAAGAATAGTAGGCCGAAAAAACGCGTCCAATGAACAAGTATAAAAATAATAATTAACACAGTTATTTAATAGATTTGTTGACTACCCCTGCTATATACTATTTCAGGAACCTGAAACTGAAAACTACTGAAACGTGGCTAGGAACTATATCATATATAAATTTGATTAAAATATCTACTTGTACGCGAATTGCGTTCATTTTAAAGGTAATCTGTTGGTTGATAGCTGAAACGACGAGAAAGATCGTTAATTTATTATTTTATTTAAGTCGAGCAAGGTTAGTGAAAACTCGTCACAAATACGCGACTTTACCTGAGGTGTATGCACGATCTATAAATAGATCCTTATCAATGGGCCTTCAGGGGCAACGTTGACCCTTTAAGGGGACCACACTCGTGTATAGCCTATAACTGAATATTCAATAAATAAATCAAATAAAAATAGCAAAAAAATATTTTTTTGCTTGTTTATTTAGACCGTGTATTACACGATTCGACCTTATCTATAATTGAAGGAATCGGCACTCGAAGTATCGACCGCAAATAGATTGCGTCCTACAAAGAGTTATCACAAATCAAACTGCATAATATTCAATAGCGCAAAAGGGCACATTTACACTTGCTGGAAAACTTACTATCGTGTATATAATCACGTTAATATTTATAGTTTTTGTTACGGTATAAGAGCCATGGGCGAGTTAAAAATAAGTAGTGAAATATTTTAAGGTAGGTTTTAATAAATTTGCCTTTTGGTTGTATTTTCCATTGCATAGGTTCCCAAAGTGGTCAATATCGACTCCCAGGGGTCGATTCTGCCCTGCAAGGGGTCAATGACAGCGAAAAATTAAATTGGGGGTCCACAAACTGTAAATGGGGGTCTACAAGAGTGGCCATGTTGGCCACGATATGCACGTTGAGTTAACACGACTGAACGACTATTTTCAATGTACAGCGTCACTATTTTAACGCGTTGTTTATGTGTGAAGCATTGTTAAAATTGTATTGAATTAACGTTTTAAAACATGTTTATTTAAGTCAGTCGGTTGTAAATATAAAAAAAATATTTAATGTTTACATACCGACATAAAATATGGCGCACCTGTATATTCGATATAAAAAATATGTGCGAAGTTGATGGGGTCGACGGGACAGAATAGTTTGGGCTGTTTTTTGTGCAAACTGTCCGGTGTGGTTGTCCCCTCGGACTTCTGGACCGTAACCGCAGCCACGAGGGTCAGGCTGCGATAAAGGCATGCATGCAGTGTCTACTATTCGCTATCGATTCCGCATAATTACCCGATCGAGTGTGCGATGGCCTTCACTGCCAGCACTCAGCTGCTGTTCAGAGAAAACTGGCGAGGAAGTGCAGAGCGAGGTCAGAGAGTACTGAAGAGTGCACTTGGAACTGGAGATGCACTCATTCTTCCATGAGACTATTTCATCGAATATATTCATATCCTGGGCCTTCAGACCTCCAGCTACTCCATCTTCTTAAGATTTTTCCTTGGATAATCAGCTGGAGGATGCTACACTTACTGTTACGAAAAATGTGACCAAAATTTGCTTCGCTGAAATCTCGTTATGTCGTCTCAGTTGTCCTTTATGGAGTCGAAGCTTGGAGATCTTTATAGACCAAGACAATGGTTGTCAGCAGAGAGTTGATTGATAGCTTCAAGTTAAAAGATTTAGATATTTGGGCAGCGGGTTGAATGAGAACTGTAATCCTGACCTGAAGATTGAAATAGGATTGAGAACCTTAATAAAGCACTATGCTCAAGAGAGATTCACCAAGTGTTGTGTCGTCTTTGTGGAGTTGAAACATGGACACTCAAGACAGCTATAGCCCCAGAAATGTGGCTGTATAAGAGTCATGCACAGGATGCGAAATGAAAGATAACTTTTGATGGTGTATATCATCCTCCAGCTGATTATCCAAGGAAAAATCGAAAGAAAAGAAGCATTGGAAGAAGGAATAGAGTAGCCCAGGATAGGGATTAGGGATAGGTTCGATGAAATGGTCGCCAACCTCCACGAGGAGAGGCATCAGAAGTCATCACGTCCAAGGGATATGCTATTTACTCGTATACATGAAAGGGCATTTCAATTGCGACATGGCACTTGTGGTCTGATGTGATTCTAACGAAAAGTTAACATCGCCATCGTCAGTTAATGGCGTTGCATTAAAGGTCTATTTCTGAGACCAATGGGGGCTTCCGGCTTGGAGGAATTTTTCCATTTCATTATAAATACTCTGCGAGAGACGCGGGCTTCGCGATGTTTGGACGCGGATATAAATAGACGCGAATTATTTCACGAAACGCTCCATGGGCGAGTAGATAGAGCCGCTTGCTTATTGCGAATGCTACTGTAAAAAAACTTGCTTTCAGCAAAAGTACTTGTCAATATGAAAGCCTCAAAGCTGCCTGCCTGGAAAGTAAAGCCTGATAAAGTCGATAGCATCAAGTCTAAATAATTTATGAAATAAACTTGCCGATAGTTTTATCAATGCTGGAAATGTACTGCGTTTTGGAAATGAATTAAAAATCTGCGGTAACCAAACCGCACAATAATATTTTCTATATAAATTATTAATATCAATAATCGCAATACTGAAAGCAACATCAGAATAACTAGCGACCGAAAAAGAAGCAGCAGAAGCATTACTTTCCAAGTATTTATTAAAAACTTATAAAGATAAAATGACTCATATGTGTATACGCAGTCGCGAGAAGGAAAATTAATACTTTGCTTAAAAATTAGTAGAGTAGTGAGATTTTCGTCTATCGTGCGTCTCCAACAAGTAAAGACCCCAAAATTTCAAATCATAAATTTAATTTAATAGTTTGAAATGTGGGTTTATAGGAAAATCCTCGAAACACCATGGGTTGAGCCCATAGCCTATAGCGGTGGTCCCCAACCCTGTGCCCGCGGGCGCCATGGCGCCCGCCGACGATTTTACGTGCGCCCGCCGCTCTCCGACCACAATTAAAAAAATATTTATGTTAAAAAAAAAATTAATTAAACAGTGGGCGAAAATTTAGAACGCCATTGGAGTTTGTGGGTTTTGAAAATATTTTCGGTTTAGGACAGGTACCGACGAGCAATAAAATTATTTTTGCCGAGCGCCGATGGGACAATAATCTTAATTTGATTTACAAACCAGCGTCTGGTTTAGGGCGGCTAGTTACCTGAGCGGGCCAATGTTTATGAAATAAACTTTTAATATTCATTATATTTATGCATTTTAACATGTTTATGAAATAAACAAAATCACACCGACGTACCTTTTGGAGCTTAAGGGCCTAGTCTGCATAATCGAGTTTTTTTGATCATTTTCTAGTCCGTTTTGCGAAAAATCCACTGCACCAATCGAAAAAATTTAAATGCAAAAAGTTTGATACATTCCTTTTTTCGAATAAAATATATTTTTATTTCTTATAAATTTACTATTAATATGATATATATGTGTTTTTCCGATTGAAGTGTAGGAATTTGGAGATTCGTTATGTCCCTTTTCCAAGAGTCCTAAACATTTAAAAGTTTTTTTTCAATTGAAATTAAAATATTAAATATATAACATGTGCGCAGTATTATTAAAAAAAATTAAAAAAAAAAATCTTTTACAAACTTTGGTTTTGAAAAGTCGTCATTTTATCCAATTTTTCAATATCTTCAAGATTTTATTTTGGACGTTAATTAAATAATAAAAAATAGATAAATATAATTTATAGTTTTTTCAATTCTCTGTAAAAAAATCAACTTTCGATATAGCAAAATAAAGTGACAATTAAATTAATTAAATGTCCAACTAGGTGTGCCCCAAGTATCTGGTTTTTTTTTTTAAATTAAAAGTGGATAATTTCAAAAAAATACAATAATAAAAATAGTTTATTCAAAGTATCGTCCCTCGCTAGCTACACATTTTTGCCATGTCTCTGTCAGTACACGGATACCGTGACAATAAAATGACCATCGGACCGAAACCATTCATTCACCAATTTTACACTTTTTGGCCAAGTGTAGCCCAGCCAATCCATCATATATTATAAAAAAAATTATTGAGTTTAATATGTAGTTAGCGCCATCTATTTGTGAAAGCCAAAAACTTAATAGAGCTTCTAAAAAATCTATTTTTCTTTCTTTTTTTTTTTTGGAAGTACTTTCGGGAGCAGAAAAATACCTTGAAAAAATAAATGGCGCCCGCCGCCCGACCGGCGGGCGCCATTTGTGCTCTTGGGTCCTAAAAGGTTGGGGACCCGTGGCCTATAGCCTTGAACCCAAAACCCTATAACCTTTATCCTATAGCCTACTGCAGCTGATTGTTCAGGGGATAAGAAAAATATACTGTACTTTATTTTTTACTCGCCTCGAGCAACTTGGAGCTCCTAGATATAAGCGAAATAAAACATTAAAAAATCGCTACGTATCTGGCATTCGACCCTTTGAACCTCGTCATATATGAATTGGAAAATTTTTAATTATTCATTTGTACTATTTTTCTAGTCTTACCTGATGCCTCTCCTCATTGGAAGCTGGTAAATATATTATTACTATAGTCCGATTTCTAGCAACTGTGCAAGGCTTTCTCCATGGTGTTTGTATGAGGATTCTCCTATACAGCCACATTTTAAACTATTTTTGTGCCTTTCAGTTGATAATATTTAATAATAAACCATTAAAGGAGCTCTCTGCGATGCCCTTCGCGAGCAGAGATCTCCTTTTTTATATAATACATCACCCATAAATGAAATTTTGACCTTAATCGCATGATTTACCTTCTGTACTTGCAAGGCTTTTATGGTAGTATAGATGTATGCATTTTTAATTGATTTAAGTGCCATTATTAGGTATGGTGGATTGCAATGGGGAAACTCGACCACTTGTCGTATGAACCTCAGTCTGTGTGACATATTATTTCAATGATTTTGCTCTCTCACCTTGCGTAAGGCATTTCACTACGAATGACGTACAAGCCTTGACATTACTTATTGATAAAGCATGTTTGACTGTCATCCCATTTCAAAGTAACTGAACAAACAGCCACGGGCATTACACTCGTGACTGTAGTCAGAATCGTGCAGTTTATTTGCAAATATTATCCTAAATATACCTGCTAATATAAAGCACCAATGCTTCAAGGAAAACTATAAAATTTTCGAAAGCGAAAATGATACCAACTTCTTCTTCAAAGCAGGGTCCGACAGGTGAATTCGCGTTTCAGTTACACGGAAAATTCCCGAAACGTTTATATAACTGCGTAAAAATAAACACTGTACCCAAAAAAAAACTAATATTGATAAGAAAAAATGAGGGATTGCGTCCAAAAAGCTTCACGAGCGTTGGAAATTCTCCAATTTTTTCGTCCATACTGGAGTGCAGCTGCACTCGTGATTTGTGACCTTTCTGAAGGAATTATGTAAGACATTAGAAATATAAGACTTCTATGCCTCCAAGGACCATTCTGGGATTCCCATGGATTCTTCAACTCCAGATATATTAAAACCCCGACTCCTCTAGCTCAATTAACCATGAAAAAAAAGAGAATCTCGCTATTAGGCGCCAATAAGTATAACCACTTTTTAATGATAATCTACTGAATCTACTGAACTCGTTTAAATTGCTTTGTAATCTAATTTTCAGGTAATTAGTATTTAATAAAAAATAAGGCTTTAATTGTTTTCAGGGCCGCCACTGGCGTGAGCCCCTCGTCGGTAAAATGCCAGGAGGGTGGAATAAAATGAGTCATGCCATCGAACCATAGAAAACATGACGTAAGAATAAGGCTGTACTACAGTAATACAGCCTGTCTATAATATAAAGCCTGACAATGTTGAATATTTATTGAATAATTTCCAACTTACGAACTGACCGACAAAATGAGTTCCTCATGTGGATGGAGAATTTTTATATAAAAAAATATATATAATTATTTAATTTTTTATATAAAAATGTTCATTTGATATTATTTTATATAATTTATGCATCAATACACTTTTATAATATCTGCTTATCTCGTACTCAACAGCTTGCAGAATTCCTTCAAAATATCTTACATAATATAACTTGAATGTATTATTTTATATATATACGTAAAAAAATATTTTTTTAATAATTATTTTAGCAATTTGAGTATATAAAAAAAAACCTAGTGGCTTGCGGTGCATACAAGCAATAAAGCATTAATATAAAATATATTTTCGAGTGCCTCTCTTCATAGCAAGTTGTTGACTATTTCATATATATTTATATTTAAATACCGTTGTACTATTTTATATATTTTTTATATATAGTAAAATAATAAATTTTCTTAAAAAAAAAAAAAAAATTACGGAGACAAATTTTATAGATTTGTAATAAAAAAATTATGTTTAATCAAAATTTAGAGTGCGACTCTCGTATCTCGCTGAGCAAACACTCTGAACGTCGGTGGATGACGAGGATTGACTCATGGTGTAGGCATTTTTACGACCGTCGGAACGACTGATCCCGATTCGAAGCCCGGATAAGCCACGACAAAGATCAAAGCACCCCGAATCGCGACAACAAATCGCCATACGCCATTTCAAAGCCCAAAGCTCTTTAGAAAATTCAAAAAAAAAATTACTGTAGCCACGATCTTGTGAAGGCGATGATGATTTTTTCAAGAGCGTTTATTTTTTGGAAAAATGCTCATCATCTTGTATGCACGTAGAGTATTGCATATTAAATTATTTTTTGAAAAAAATTGAAAAACAACAGATGACTGAAACTGCTCCAGTGGAAACAGAAAAAAGCTGCTTAAAACTAATATCATTTTTAAAAACTTATATCAATTTGTGTTTGTATAGAAGCTCTGTAACGAATTTCAATGATGAGTGAAAACCGAGAGGAGAACCGAAAGAGAGGCCTTCATTTTACAGTGAGTCGTAGTCGTTGTGATATCTTGACATGGTGCTTATAAGACTACGCGTATTGCTGGAAATATTCCATATGATAAATTATAAACATTGTCTATATTTATACGTAGAGGATGCTCCGTGTTTATTCAACTTGATACAACAATAGAGCCGCGAGTGCAAACTGTGACGTCACAAGTAAGACTAATAGCTCTGTTACTTGAACGACACATACCCCACTCGTGACACGCGTTTTGATGACTAAAAACCAAACCATCTATTCAATTTTAATATATATATTGAATGAGAATTGCTACCACTGTTGGTGCCTAATGATAAATTACTATCTGTTAGTGTTGGCAACTTGCCTTTGAGTGCGGACGGGTCCGGCACTTGGAGTACGGGAATTCTCGTGATGTATCTTCGTGCATGGAATTCCTGAGGGCCTGCATCACCAGCGTCTCCAGGAGTAGGCGTGAGGGGCCAACAGCATTCGTATATAGTTCAAGGTCTCTCCCGGTGCGTGCTTCTTCGCGGATTGGGAGAGACACGCAGTTTATCCGATACGAAGAGTGTAAACATGGACCATGAAATGAGACGTAAATGCTGCTCCAGAAATTATGTTTGTATTATATAATCAAAGCCACCTGTGCTAGAGACCGGAGGGAACTTACCAGCTCCAAATAAATAAAATGCAAGTCTACTTGCTGACGAATTTATATGCTATCCTAAAGAGTACTTCAGTTTTATACGCATAATACTATATATATATATATTTTTTAATATTATGAGTGGTTAATAATATTAAGTGAAACATAAATACTGCTTCAGAATCCATTTTTATATTATATAACCAAGGCCACCTGTACTAGAGACCGGAGCGAAATTACCAGTGAATTTAAATACAAATCTACTTGCTGATGAATTTATATGCTATAATATCCTAAAGAGTATTTCAGCTTTTTGCGCTATATTTAATATATATTTTTAATATTAAGAGTGGTTTGTTATATTAAATGAGACGCAAATACTGCTCCAGAAACCATGTTTATATTATATAATCAATACCACCTGTACTAGAGACCGGAGAAAAATTAAATGCAAATATACTTGCTGATGAATTTATATGGTATAAGATCTTAAATAGTACTTCAGCTTTTTACGCATGATGCTATATTTTATATATATTTTGAATATTAAAAGTGGTTAGTTATATATAACGAGACTTAATGCTGCTCCAGAAACTATGTTTATATTATATAATCAATACCACCTGTACTAGAGACCGGAGCGAAATTAAATGCAAATATACTTGCTGGCGAATTTATATGCAACAAGATCCCAAAAGACACATCGGATTTCAACGAATGATGCTATATATATATAAAAAATATATTTTTAATATAAAATGAGAGTATTTTTAATAAAACATATAAAATAACAGCACACACGTGCAAGCTAATTTTAAAAGCACGATCCGCATACTGAAGAATTTAAATGAGTTTCGCCTAAGACGAAAACCGATTGGCCGATAATGCTTAAGTACATTTTTACAAATATTGAAAATTGATTAAAGAAACTCTTAGAAAAATATCATCGTGATTTGTGTGGAATTTGAACCCACATCCCCAAGCATACACGGCCGGTGCATTACCAATTATACCAACGAATCACTTGTACTAAGCAAGAATTTTTTTTAATCATGGCTTATTAATGAAACAACGTACTTATTATACTAATTAAATATTGTCTGATTTTAATGAATATTATTTTATTTAGTCGCGTTTTTTTATTATTATTATTTCAGATCTCAGGTGTGCCGAGACGGTTCTCACAAAACACGTCTCACCTGAGAGGGGAAGGCGATCACGTTCCCCTTGATGGAGCTCCTGAAAAACCAGTCCGACGAACAAAAGCCTACCCCTTGAATGGACCATACAAAGCCTCCTGCCGCCACTGCCGATTCCTTTTATTCTCTTCGTTTCAATGAAGCAACACAGGGAGGTGCCCGAAAACCTAATTGCCCTCAACGGGTAATTCGTAGATTTCGCGTTATTATAATGCGATTGGGCTGCTTGGCTCTAAGACGTTTTGTTCCCATAGCCAGGACCATCTTCGGGGATTTGAGCCAGTAAAAAATCACACCACGAGTCGCTACTTTATATGAGTAAAGCGTTAGTATCCATGTGAAGTTCAGGTTCAGAAATTCATATAGAAAGCTGTGAGCATTTCTGTTCGTGAGGCAATTTAATCCTGAGACACGATTTTAGCAAGCATTGTATTTTTAATCAAGTGCTTGTGGGTTTGGTATTTCAAAGCAGATTTATTTAAGTAATATTCTTTTAAAATAGTGCTTCGTGCTCTAAAAATGTTTTCATAGAAAATTATATCATATCATGAAAGATTCTTAAATATCAGCGAGTCATCAAATATTAAAAGACCACACACGAAAATGACGATTGTTACGTAAGGAGATTAATCAAGAGCTTCAATAATTATAAGGTTATTTTTGGCAATATACATTATGCTTTAGGGCACGAGAATTGAGGCTCTAGTAAGAATTTCCTTTGAGAACAGATTGGGGACCATCTTCCTGAAAAAATATTTATCCTAGGCCAGTCTTATTAATTTGGCTGTACTGGCGTATATTTATTTGTATAATAGTCATATTTTTTTTAAATATTATATTTAAGGGCACAAGAATTAAGGGAATATAAAAGCCTTCTCTGAAAAAAGGATGGAGATAGTCTCCCTGAAAAAAAAATTTATCCTGTGCCAGTTTCAGTAATTTGGCTGTACTCTCGACATTCAGTCAATGGCGTTTATTCATCAGTTTTAGATTAATACCTCTGAATGTGTGATATTTTATTTAAAAATATATATTATACTGCAGGACACAATATTAAGGGAATATAAAAGCCTTCTCTGAGAAAAGGTTGCAGACAATCCCACTGAGAAAATATTTGTCTTGGGCCAGTCTTATAAATTCGGTTTTCAGTCAATGACGTATATTTATATATATATATTATAAAAACTCCTCTAAATGAGTCATATATTGTTTAAAATATAAATATATATATTTAATGGCACAAGAATTAAGGGTAATTAAGAGCCTCCCTTGGGAGTAGGCTGTGGACCAACTCCCTGAAAAAATATTTATAAATTCAGCTTTCAGCTACTTGCGTATATTTATCTGTTTTATATTAACACCTCTGAATGTGTTATATATTGTTTTTAAAAAAAAATATTTTACTAATTAAGGGCACACGAAAAGGTTGGGAACCATCTCATTTATCTGTTTTATGGGTCATATATTTTATTCAGAATTAAAGGCATACAAGTTTATTTGGTGATAATGTCACAAAATGAGCTGCTCAACAAAATTTAAGTAAAAGATCTCAAAAAAAAATAAAATTTCCGGCGATAAATCAATCTCATGGCAAATTAATTAATTCCCTTCGGCATATTAAAAAAAAATAACTAAACGTTTACGGCAATCGTCAGCGATTCATCTTTACAATCTAAATATACATTTTTCTACAGTCTAGATTGCCTTTTTGCTTGCTGTACCGTGCGAAATTATTTTTTTAAATTAATATTTTTTATACCTGCATGATGTATATTTTTTGTGAAGAGTTTTATTTTTTAGTTTGCATTATGAAATTAAAAAAAAAAAAAAAAAAAACAATCGCTTAAGTTGTCTATTTTTTATTGTTACAAAAATCTTTGGGTGATATTTTAATTATGTTGCAATCCGAAGTGAACCGTTTTAGTTTCAAGTGCTACTCGTGAAAAAACGCGGAAATCAACCGAAAACAGTGAGTACCTAATCGAAGGCTTTCATTATATTGCACAAATATGCGTTTTAATAATAAATCACAGTGTTTATACGCGATCGTAAATTTTAAACACTGCACAAGGTTTGTTTGATTTATTTCCACAAACACGCATCGGAATCGGCGAAAGAACTACACAAACCCGCGCAGTCTCTCGAGGAGCGGGTCGATATTCCAGTAATTTTCCAAATGTAGGCACGTCTGGCGATGCTCGAGGGTAGGAGGAGAGCAGGGGAAAAAATTACATAAACACACAGCACAAATATAACAAAAAAAAAAAAAAAACAACAATTTTACCAATACAACATTGCCAAAAAAAAAAAAAATAAAATAAACTCACCGATACGAATCCGACTCTTCGCGAGATTTCAAACAGAGCACGACCCGACACAAACCGTTTTTTTAACAGAAATAAATACACAATGCACTGCGCGTGAGCGTTATAATTAAACGTAAATAAAAAAAATTTAATTTATTAATATTTTTTTATGTGAATGTATAATAACGGCGAAGGGACGCGAGTGAGTCGCCGGAGCGTCGGTCGGGCCGGCGATCAGTCAGTTTGATGGTTTTATTGTTTGATTGTTTTGTCGTTTTGTCGGTATCGATCGCGTGCGGCTGTTTTGGTGGCGGCGTGTGCAGGCTGCTCTGCGGGAGGAGCTCGCCGTGCGACTGGCGGGTCTGGACTGGTGAGGCCCCTCGCCCCTCCCCGCCCCCTCCCCGAGCAGCGCAGACGCGCACAGCTTTTTAATTTGCTTTGTGGCCATCGCGAGCCCCGGGGCTCGTTTTTTATTCAGCGTATCAATTTGTGTTGACTACTTCAATTTTTGGGGATTTATAATTTTATATTCGATATTAAATTGATGTTACTATAAGTATTACAGCGTATGATCGCGTCGGGTGTTTTCAAGCCCTGTACACACGGCGCAATACTCAATCGATAGCGTCTTATACAGGGATTGAAAATTGGTCAAATTTGTGTTGACTGCTTGAATTTCTAGTGATTTATATTCGATATTAAAATGGTATAACAATATGTATTTCAGCGTATAATCGCGTCGGGTGTTTTTAAGCCCTCTACACACGGGGCGATTTTCAACCGATAAAGTCTTTTACAGGGATTGAAAATTGATCGCAAGTTTTGTCGTTGTTTTATCCAGCGTATCAATTTGTGTTGACTGCTTCAATTTTTGGGGATTTATAATTTTATATTCGATATTAAATTGATGTTACTATAAGTATTACAGCGTATGATCGCGTCGGGTGTTTTCAAGCCCTGTACACACGGCGCAATACTCAATCGATAGCGTCTTATACAGGGATTGAAAATTGGTCAAATTTGTGTTGACTGCTTGGATTACTAGTGCTTTATATTTTTATATTCAATATGAGTGCTGTGAATTCTGGCATAAATTTGATATCACAACATGTATTGTAGCGTATGATCGCGTCGGGTGTTTTAAAGCCCTCTACACACGGGGCAACACTATCTTGAAATTAACCGATATAAGTATGGTCGCTGTTTAATCGAGCATCAATTTGTGTTGTCTGCTTCAATTTATAGCGATTTAAAATTTTATATTCGATATTAGATTGATATTGCAATAAGTATTTCAGCGTATAATCGCGTCGGGTGTTTTCAAGCCCTTTTCACACGTCTACAGTCTCTACACATAGCGTCATTAATTTGTGTTGACTGCTTGGATTACTAGTGCTTTATATTTTTATATTCAATATTCAATATAAATGCTGTGAATTCTAGCGTAAATTTGATATCACAACATGATTCAAGCGTATGATCGCGTCGGGTGTGTTAAAGCCCTCTACACACGGCGCGACTTTCAACCGATAGCGTCTTATACAGAGATTGAAAATTAATCGCAAGTCGCTGTTTTATTCAGCGTATCAATTCGTGTTGACTGCTTGAATTTCTAACGTTTTATATTTTTATATTCGATATTAAATTGATATTGCAATAAGTATTTCAGCGTATGATCGTGTCGGGTGTTTTCAAGCCCTCTACACACGGCGCGACACAATCTTGCAATTATCCGATAGCGGCATTAATTTGTGTTGAATGCTTGGATTACTAGTGCTTTATATTTTAATATTCAATATTAGTGCTGTGAATTCTAGCGTAAATTTGATATCACAACATGTATTGTAGCGTATGATCGCGTCGGGTGTTTTCAAGCCCTCTACACACGGCGCAGCACAATCTTGCAATTAGCCGATAGCGTCTTATAAAGGAATTGCAAATAGGTCGCATGTTTTATCGCCGCGTTTAATCAGAGTTTATATTCAATATTACATTGATATTACAATAACTATTCTAGCGTATAATTGCGTCGGGTGTTTTAAAGCCCTCTACACACGGCGTGACACAATATACAACCGACTTGCAATTAACTGATAGCGTTTCACTTTACTAAAAATACTCGAAATAAAGATTTTTTATTGGCCGTTGTTTAAATTGTTTGCAAGTTGTGTAGCTGCGTGCGTTTTGCTTGAATCGGGTGTTTTGAAGCCCTCTACACAATTTGCAGTCTTAAAATATCTTTATTCCAACTATTTTTTATGGCTTTGTATAAGGAACCAACGCAAAAGCAACGTTATCCCCAAATTGCAAAATCAGTTGTATATTGTGGCGCGACGCGTGTAGAGGGCTTCAAAGCACATTACACACGCAGCAACACAATTAGCAATCAAATTATTTTATGTCTTTTTTAAAAGCAATAATACGCTATCGGGCATTGCATGTCTGTTGTATTCAATGTTACAACGAGGGCTTGAAAACACCCAATATTTTTTATAGTCTTACTTTAGTAATCAACGCAAAGTGGGACGCTACTGGTTGATTGCAAGTCTGTTGTATATAGTGTCGCTTGTGTGTAGAGGGCTTTAGTTGGCCGCCATTGCTGTGGCCAGGGCGCCTGCGCGGCGGCCATCTTGCCGATGCAGCAGGGAGCCATTGTGAAGTAGTTTCCCCAGACGCTCTCACCCTTGCGGAAATTGATTCATTCATGTACGTTTCTTCATACAAAAAAATAACACCGCAATACCGATACAATAAAAACTGTTTATATTTATAATTAAAAATATTATATAACATTTAATACATACTGCATAAAATTAATTAATTGACAAATGACAATTTGTGATTTGAAAATTTGTACTTATTCAAAAAATGAAAATAGCCACATAGCTAGGAGGCAACTTTCGTTTATACTTTGATATCAGTAATTGGTGTGTTTTATTTTTTCTGCCTGTAAATCGTACAGATTTTTTTGCACATATAAATTAAACAGTTCTGCGTGTTTGCGTGCAGACAAATAACTTCTAGCTCAAGCTGCCTACACTAATTATAAAAAACGCTGTCTCTATGCCACCATGTGTAAACTTCATAAGAAACGACGAGAAAAACATCAAAAAAATTCACCCTCCCAGAAAATGTTTTAAGCCCCGCTGATGTCCTGAAAAAAATTTTTTTTCGTCGTTTCACGTGCGAATCGATAGGGTTGATATTGTATGATTACGTTTCGGCTGTCGGTTGCGTCGCACCGCGTGTAGGCCGCTCCAGGAAGCAGCAGCAGCACGCGACTCGTCGATTACTGTGCCACGACCATCGTAGCTCCGCATAGCAACACCGGACAATGGGCGCGATACAACACCCGAAACGTTAGACTAATTGCGTAAGTGTGATGCGCCGCGGC
Source organism: Atopsyche davidsoni (assembly GCA_022113835.1). Classification (NCBI taxonomy): domain Eukaryota; kingdom Metazoa; phylum Arthropoda; class Insecta; order Trichoptera; family Hydrobiosidae; genus Atopsyche; species Atopsyche davidsoni. The sequence goes on along the minus strand of JAILWY010000022.1, from coordinate 3,625,065 downwards.
CTTGCTCGGGTTTCCCGTATCGCTCGATTCAGAGACGCGTTTAATCTGAGATTACTTAATCACGCGGTCGTTAACGTTTGATATTGATACTCAGGCAATTTATACAGAAACTAAAAGACAATTCTTTATCATATTTTTTTTACCATGGGTTCGTTCTAAGCATTCCATGGCTATCGTGATATGGCGCTCTGTTCAATTGAACTACTGCAGCACTGCAACATTATATATATAATGTTTCAAAATTAAAATATCAGCACGCATCTTCTTCTACAGGTTTTTCCTCCCAATGCCTATTTTAGCTGCAGTAGACTAAATTTGGGATTTCTGAAATTCTTTACGCTTTTTTAACCATCATTCAGCATGAACGTTAATGAATATTTTTTAATAAAATACTTGAGTAATTTTCCACATGTTTATGACATTCACTCAACAAGTATTTTATTTAAAAATATTAAAACGGAATTCCACCAAGTACTCTCTGTCAAAAATATTAAATCTCTGAATATTAATTATTATGTAGTCTAGTTGAATGTGTGTTTTTATTAAATAATATAGACAGCACGCCACTGTTAAATAATATGTTTAAAAGACCATCTGCGTTCGCGTATTATTACCTCAGAGTGAGTCACCCATTGAATTCCAGTGGCGTCCTTGGGCCCCTCGCGGTCCGCCGTGCACCTTTGTGCTGCTAATTGGGGCTCCGACGTCTCCAGATTCGGCAGGTCAGAGGTGGCTGGATGTGGGTCAGCGCGTGTGTGTAGGGCCGCAAGCTCCGGCAGCTCTCCTCAGCGAAATCTGTCGGGAATACGGGACTGTTACATTAAAAAAATAAAAAAAAACCCCAATTTTACAGTGGATCGCAAAAGTGCACAGAAAATTAAATTTTTTTTTTTTTGAATACATATGTAAATATTTTTAATTAATTATGTATATATATATATTTAATAAATTAATTTTATAATAAATATTACTTTCAGTGCATCTAGCGACGAGTAGCAAAACTAATATACTAGCGACCAAAATCTTAAAAATGGATAGCGCTCAGTAGTTATTTAATAAATTTATAATTAAAATATGGCATTTATTAATAATAAAATATAAATATAAAAAATATATATCTATTAAAAAATTATAAAACAGTTCATGCTGCTTGAATGCACTTTATTAAACTCTGTACATATTACATGCCTTCGGGGATATTGTATGAATGAATAAATACGCACAGCCGATTGGCTAAGAGATTATAATTTTTTTGTTTGTGGGGGGTTTTTTTTTAGAAGTGTAAAAAATTTTTGACCGCAACAAATGTACTGAAATTTTCGTTCGTGCCTATAATTAAACGGAAATTAAATATATAGAGCCTGAAAGATGACACCCCTTGACATGGAAACGCCTTCCTAGCGAGGCGTGGAATAAAAATTCTCAAAGTATGAGCGTATTCACATAAGTTAAATAAATAGCTATTTAAACAAACTTGTCGCTCAATATTGGTTTACTTCATTAGATATGCGACTTGTCATTTCCTCGAAATAGTCACTGATTCATGAAATATCAAATGATGACACCGTTAAAAAATATATATACATATATAACACCTTGTTATTCAAAATTTTTGCTAAGCCACGGTTGATGTGCTTTTTCTAAGTTTCTTAAGTTTTCTCTATGGATTTTAAATCCTTGAGGATGGTCCCAGCACAGGGGCCGAAACGTCGGAGGACGGACAACACAAGGCCACAAAATAAACGATTAACAACACATGGCTTTTCTATCACGATTTTTTACGAAGTCCATCAAGTACTGTGCCAAAAACATTGTAAATGATTTTTTATCATCTTCATTGATGCTGAAGTGGTGTATAACTAACTTAAAGTGACACGCAGTAGTTGTATTGTACAACGTGGCATTGAACACGTGTCACTCACCTTGACCCGAAGCATGACACATTCATCTTAATACTGGTACGGCAAGGATCCCATGACGCAATGGGTCAAACGTAAATTCGTCCAATTCGCTGTAAAACCATGCCGCTAATTGCAATCAACGTCACCGTACATCTTCATCTAGACCAGAGACCCTAAACTTTTATGTTCCGTACACCACAAGCCCTCCGTGCTTTCCTGATGTTGAGTCTATATAAATTCATAAACCAAGACACACCTGATGCATTGTCTTCCAAGAGTGGAATTGTATAACACAAAATACAAATCTATGTTCAAATAATAAGTTGTGTTTTTCTACCTTTTTGAATACGCGACTCCATTACAAGTAAAAAAATCTAGCGACTCCCCGATTTTAAAGACTTCGTTCATTCATCATTTTCATTTACTCGCGACCCACAGGTTGAATATCTCTAATCTATAGTTTATAAAAAAATATATACGTGCCATTAAATCTGTAGCTCAGTCCTATATGTAAAATGTATGTTTCTTGATGCCAAGATCTATTCAGTTCATAAAGGTAATGGATTTATAATGTAATTAACTTATCTGGAATAATCAGTTGTTTACATATTTTTCATGTTTTTCTTGATGTTACTATTTAGATGCGTTCATCATGTTGAGTGTCTGAAGTTGCAAGACTGAGTGCAAGCTGTACTACGATCAATGTCATGTACATACAGGGGGCACCCAGTGCTACAACGTTCAAAGAGATATAACGGTGTTGGTACAAGCAAGACACAAATTAAACATCCTTAGTTACAAGTTACATCACGTACTACGCTTCAAATGCACGTATTAACGTCAGGTACCCAGTCACTACGAAGGCTGCTAACTTATTTCACCAACACCGGTAGCTGGATCCAAAAGAGCATCTTCAGTAGTCGCCGCCGTGATCTGGTGATATGAGCTTCCTTAGTTACTAGATACATCACGTACTACGCTTCTAATACACGTATGAACGTCAGGTACCCAGTCACTACGGAGGCTGCTAACTTAAAACGCGAGGACAGGTAGCAGGATCCCAAAGAACAGCTTTACTGATATTGGTGTAGTAGTCGCCGGTGAGATCTGCTGATATGAGCCTCCTTAGTTACTAGATACATCACGTACTACGCTCTAATGCACGTATAAACGTCAGGTACCCAGTCACTACGGAGGCTGCTAATTTATAACGCGAACACTGGCAGCAGGATCCCAAAGAGCAGCTACGGTAGTCACCGGTGTGATCTTGTGGTATGAGCCCCCTTAGTTACTAGATACATCACGTACTACGCTTCTAATGCACGTATGAACGTCAGGTACCCAGTCACTACGGAGGCTGCTAACTTAAAACGCGAGGACAGGTAGCAGGATCCCAAAGAACAGCTTTACGGATATTGGTGTAGTAGTCGCCGGTGAGATCTGCTGATATGAGCCTCCTTAGTTACTAGATACATCACGTACTACGCTCTAATGCACGTATGAACGTCAGGTACCCAGTCACTACGGAGGCTGCTAATTTATAACGCGAACACTGGCAGCAGGATCCCAAAGAGCAGCTACGGTAGTCGCCGCCGTGATCTGGTGATATGAGTTTCCTTAGTTACTAGATACATCACGTACTACGCTTCTAATACACGTATGAACGTCAGGTACCCAGTCACTACGGAGGCTGCTAACTTAAAACGCGAGGACAGGTAGCAGGATCCCAAAGAACAGCTTTACTGATATTGGTATAGTAGTCGCCGGTGAGATCTGCTGATATGAGCCTCCTTAGTTACTAGATACATCACGTACTACGCTCTAATGCACGTATGAACGTCAGGTACCCAGTCACTACGGAGGCTGCTAATTTATAACGCGAACACTGGCAGCAGGATCCCAAAGAGCAGCTACGGTAGTCGCCGGTGTGATCTTGTGGTATGAGCCCCCTTAGTTACTAGATACATCACGTACTACGCTTCTAATGCACGTATGAACGTCAGGTACCCAGTCACCACGGAGGCTGCTTACTTAAAACGCGAGGACAGGAAGCAGGATCCCAAAGAACAGCTTTACGGATATTGGTGTAGTAGTCGCCGGTGAGATCTGGTGATATGAGCCTCCTTAGTTACTAGATACATCACGTACTACGCTCTAATGCACGTATGAACGTCAGGTACCCAGTCACTACGGAGGCTGCTAATTTATAACGCGAAACTGGCAGCAGGATCCCAAAGAGCAGCTACGGTAGTAGCCGGTGTGATCTTGTGGTATGAGCCTCCTTAGTTACTAGATACATCACGTACTACGCTTCTAATGCACGTATGAACGTTAGGTACCCAGTCACTACTGAAGCTGCTAACTTATACGCGAGGACAGGTAGCAGGATCCCAAAGAACAGCTTTACGGATATTGGTGTAGTAGTCGCCGGTGAGATCTGCTGATATGAGCCCCCTTAGTTACTAGATACATCACGTACTACGCTCTAATGCACGTATAAACGTCAGGTACCCAGTCACTACGGAGGCTGCTAACTTAAAACGCGAGGACAGGTAGCAGGATCCCAAAGAACAGCTTTATGGATACTGGTGTAGTAGTCGCCGGTGAGATCTGCTGATATGAGCCTCCTTAGTTACTAGATACATCACGTACTACGCTCTAATGCACGTATAAACGTCAGGTACCCAGTCACTACGGAGGCTGCTAACTTAAAACGCGAGGACAGGTAGCAGGATCCCAAAGAACAGCTTTATGGATACTGGTGTAGTAGTCGCCGGTGAGATCTGCTGATATGAGCCTCCTTAGTTACTAGATACATCACGTACTACGCTCTAATGCACGTATGAACGTCAGGTACCCAGTCACTACGGAGGCTGCTAATTTATAACGCGAACACTGGCAGCAGGATCCCAAAGAGCAGCTACGGTAGTCGCCGGTGTGATCTTGTGGTATGAGCCCCCTTAGTTACTAGATACATCACGTACTACGCTCTAATGCACGTATAAACGTCAGGTACCCAGTCACTACGGAGGCTGCTAACTTAAAACGCGAGGACAGGTAGCAGGATCCCAAAGAACAGCTTTATGGATACTGGTGTAGTAGGCGCCGGTGAGATCTGCTGATATGAGCCTCCTTAGTTACTAGATACATCACGTACTACGCTCTAATGCACGTATGAACGTCAGGTACCCAGTCACTACGGAGGCTGCTAATTTATAACGCGAACACTGGCAGCAGGATCCCAAAGAGCAGCTACGGTAGTCGCCGGTGTGATCTTGTGGTATGAGCCCCCTTAGTTACTAGATACATCACGTACTACGCTTCTAATGCACGTATGAACGTCAGGTACCCAGTCACCACGGAGGCTGCTTACTTAAAACGCGAGGACAGGAAGCAGGATCCCAAAGAACAGCTTTGCGGATATTGGTGTGATGTTGTACTTTTTTAATTACTAGATACAATGCCATGCACAATGTCACTGGAAAAGTCGTCTTCCTATAATGCAAACTAAAGTAGCAGTAATCTTATTAACAGCTCCTCGGTAGTAGTGTGACATGCTAACCCCATTAGTTACTAGATACATTACGTACTACGAATCAAGTTCACGTATGAACGCTGTGTACCAAGTCACTACGAAAGTTATGTCATATCAATCTTTAACGCTGCAGCTTCAACAGTTACTAGATTTAGTATGACGTACAGACGTCACCATGAAAGCCATGTACGTTTGCCTCAGTTGCAGGATCGTTGCTAGAACATGAGCTAGTATTCCTTGTAAGCTTTTTTGGTTACTAGATACATGACGTACTACGCTTTAATTACACGTATGTACAACGTGTATCAAGTTACCACGAAAGCTGTATATATGCTCAGGCCCAAAAGCAGCGACTATACTAACACAGTTGATATTTATCACCCTTGACTACTCGGTATGTAACGTACTACGTGATAAGAAACGTAGAGACGTCACGTACCAAGTAACCACGAGAGATATGCAGTATCCGGTATAATTAAGCCATGAGTACAGTATTGAAGCAGAAACAGCCTTCTATTTGTTGATATTCCAACACCCTTGACTACTGGGTACGTAAGCGTACTACGTGATAGGAAACGTATGGACGCCACGTGCCAAGTTATCACGAGTAAGATTCATAATGCTTACAATTGTGAGATTCGTTCGCAGCCATATTGAACTCCATAGCAGTATAAGGCATAGTGTAAAGCGTTTACCCCCTTAGTTACTAGATACATCACGTACTACGTTTAATGACACGTATGGACGCCATATACCAAGTCACTACGAAGGCTTTTTACGCGCTCACAACAAGCGGCTTATAACAGTAGATGTGGTTTACTCCCTTAGTTACTAGATACATGACGTACTACGTTCAATAACACGTATGGACGCCACGTACCAAGTTACTACGAGGGTAGTTTTCTGATGTACGCAGCAGGTTTCCGGCCTCGGCAGAAGTGGTAGTGATGTGAAGGCTTCCTTGGTTACTAGATACATGACGTACTACGTGTAATTGTCCGTATGAACGCCTTGTACCAAGTCACCACGAGCAGCCACGTTAACAGGATACTGCGAGCTGGAACCACTTGGACTAAAGCGGCTGTGATATTAAAGCTAGACACAAACACTGCTTAAATTTACACCTCGATTATTCGTAACGTAACCTTCTAGTTGTTAATATAACTAACTTCCTTGGTTACTAGATACACCGACATACTACGCTTAAATAATACGTATGCATGCAATGTACCAAGTCACCACGAAAGTCGCAAGTCACGGTAGCAGGACACTAGAGAATAGCTTCAGCATATACACTTGACATATCCTAGCTTCCTTAGTTACTAGATACATCACGTACTACGCTTAAATTTACGTACGTACGCCATGTACCAAGTTACCACAAAAGCTTCTAGTAAGTCACAGCAGCAAGATACTAGATAATATTTCCAGCAGGCACACTTGACATACCCCAGCTTTTTTAGTTACTAGATACATCACGTACTACGGTTAAATTTACGTACGTACGCAATGTGTCAAGTCACCACAAAAGCTGTATGCATAAGACATTCCTTGCAGTAATCACTAGTGTTGAAATCTCAACCCCCGGATTACCCGGTATGTGACGTACTACGTGATAAATAAAACGTATGGACGCCACAGGCCAAGTGATCGCAAAAGAGAAAGTTACAGCAACGTTACCTGTAACGTATGCCACAAATTAACGATGAGAGCTCTCACAGATGACTTGAACGGCTGCATACCTGCAAAATAATATTTTTATTAATAACATGAACTAGCAGTAAATACACACAGGATTACGCAATTTTATATTTATAAGTGTGAAGCGTTAACCCCCTTAGTTACTAGATACATCACGTACTACGTTTAATAACACGTATGGACGCCATGTACCAAGTTACCACGAGAGGTGTTTCTGTTGTATGCAGCAGGTTCCGTCATAAATAATAGTGATGTAAGGGCTGCCTTGGTTACTAGATACATGACGTACTACGTGTAAATGTTCGTATATACGCCTTGTACCAAGTCACCACGAGCAAGTCTCATTAGCAGGATAATATATAATATAACACACGCAAAAGATCAGCAGTTTGCTGAAACTGCTATGGAGCAGGTTCCGTCATAAATAATAGTGATGTAAAGGCTTCCTTAGTTACTAGATACGTGACGTACTACGCTTTGATAATCCGTATGAACGACATGTATCAAGTTACCACGAAAATCTTGATTGCGAGTGAATGCAGTCTGTTATAACAACGAACTTTCTTGGTTACTAGATACATGACGTACTACGTTTCAATAACACGTAAGAACGCCAGTTACCAAGTAACCACGAAATTCGTAATAGCAGGAACAGTGTTAGCAGTTTTAATATTTTACTCCCTTGGTTACTAGATACATCACGTACTACGCTTCAATGATACGTATGCACGTTATGTACCAAGTCACCAAAAAGGTTTAAAATGTAGGACAGCGTATCATCTTGATATTGTTGATATAGTCATCACCCTTGATTACTCGGTATGTAACGTACTACGTGCTAGAAAACGTAGGAACGTCACATGCCAAGTTACCACGAGAGAACTTAAAGCGACAGCATATTATTAATTGTTGAAATACGATCACCCTTGAATTCTGGGTACGTTAGCGTACTACGTGTTATGTAATGTATGGACGCCACGTGCCAAGTTATCATGGAAGACATATTATACAATCGGTAGGCAAAAACTAAAAAACACAGCTTCGTCGTTGGTAGATACATTACTTGCTTGATTACTAGATACATGACGTACTACGGTTAAATTTACGTACGGACGCCATGCACCAAGTAACCACGAAAGCCGTGTTATAAAAGCAGTGACAGCGTATTTGTTATATCAGGTTGTAGATTAACGTCTCCCTTGATTACTGGGTACGTAAGCGTACTACGTGTTATGTAACGTATGGACGCTACGTGCCAAGTCATCACGAGAGATATATTATACATAATACACAAATAGGGTTGTCTTACTCGCACTGTCACTGTCACTGTTCCCGTTCCTCACATAGCACTTATTATAAGTTGAAAAAGCAAACGAGTCGACCGCACTCCACTGTTCAACACGTTGAATTATGTGTATGGACAATGGACCCGGTTAACTAGTCTGCTAATCATAACCACGATATCAAAATAGCGAAGTACGTACACAGCAGGTTCCGCGATTCTCGATAGCAGAAGCGACTGGCGAATCGATTGAGAGCTTATCACACATGCTAAACAGTATGCATGCATGCTTAGCACCCAGTCGACTAAGCAGTCGATCACGACAGTACAATATTTGTAGCAAATATTTCACAGCAGGTTCTTGGGTGTTTAAAAAGCAGCAAATCGACGGAGGTCTCACACAACCACATATTAAATAACATGTGCGTATAGCGATAACTCCGTCAACTTGCTGGATTTGTAATTGTTTTTTGGTACAGTTAAATAGCAGTAACACCGTGTAAGAACTAGAACAACCAGGCCAGCAGGTCCAATCAAAATAGCAGTGAGACTGATACACAGACAGAGTGCTAGCCGTACCACATTTTTATATATAAATATGTTCGCATGGCAAGTACTCGGTCAAGATATCAGTTAGTGATCTTGATTTTTCTTTGATGAAGTAACAGGAATGACACTGGTTATACGAAATAAACTGTTGATATATATAAATTTACACGAAGCAGTTACAACTGATATTTCATCTTCATAATACGCACGTCTTTAACAAGCAAATATCAATATACTGACAGTAAAATTGATAGATCGAATGCGTATTATGATCGAGTTATATCAGAATTTATATAGACAGTAGTACTGTTACACGATATACACTGTTAATATATATAAATTTACGCGAAGCAGTTACAACTGACATTTCATCTTCACAATACGCACGTCTTTAACAAGCAAATAAAACAATATATTGAAAATAAAATTGATAGATCGTATGCGTATTATCAGAATTTATATAGCACAGGTATAAAAATTGACACTGGTTACACGATATACACTGTTAAATATAAATTTACACGAAGCAGTTACAACTGATATTTCATCTTCATAATACGCACGTCTTTAACAAGCAAATAAAACAATATATTGACAATAAAATTGATAGATCGTATGCGTATTATAATCGATTAATATCAGCATTAATATAAACAGTAACACTTGTATAAAATTGAGACTTACCGGTTAGCGGCTGATCCGCTCGCGGCAACTGACACTTCACGGCACTTGTCACTGCTACTGTCACCGACTGTGACTGCTAACGTTGCCCGTCCCTAGACCTCCTCCCGAGGGCCGCTTGCAGTGACTGACTGCTATGGGGCTGAAAAAAGCTATTTATGCCCCCGGGCGGAGGCTTCGGGGAAAGTCCGGCTGAAGGGCTGGCCGATTGGCTGAAATATTTTTATTGAAAATAGTCCTTCACTATACACTTATTGACAATTTTCGATATTTATTAAAATTAATTATATTTACGTATGCTTTTTGGCAAAATTTTAATGCTATTATGTTTTTATTCCACTTCAATATGAACTTTTAGACTTGGTCAAATATAAATTTTCGAACGTCTAAATATTTATATATATATATATATATTACAAGAATTTATATTATATATATATAAAATATAAATTATCCGTCAATTAAATAAATATTTATATTCACTCATCAAATTAATATAGTCTTGGTCAAATATAAACTTTCTAACGTCTAAATATATTTTACTAACAAGAATTTATAATATACTTATATATATATATATTTATAAAAAAACATAAATGATCCATCAATTAAATAAATTTTTATATTTATATTCATTCATCAATATGAACGTTTAGACTTTATATATTTTTTACAAGAACTTTTATTACATATATTTAAGAAAAAAAACATAAATTATCCGTTAGTTTAATAAATATTAATTTTAAAAATATATATATATATAAACTTATAAAAATATATAAACTTTCTAACGTCTTTATATATTTTTTTAACAAGATTATATTATATATATATATATATATAAAACATAAATTATCCGTCAATTAATATTTTTTTATACTTATATTCATTCATCAATATGAACCTTTAGACTTAATATATATTTTTATACAAGAGTTTTTAGTATACATATATTTAAAAATATATATTTAAATTATCCGTTAGTTTAATAAATATTTATTTAAAAAATATATATATATATATTCCTTGTCATCCATTAATATGCACTTTTAGACATAGTCAAATATAAACTTTCAAACGTCTTAATATATATATTTTACAAGAATTTATATTATATATATATATATATATATATATATATATATATATATATATATATATATATATATATATATATATATATATATATATATATATATATATATATATATATTTAAGAAAATACATAAATCATCCGCAAATTAAATAAGTTTTTATATTTTTATTCACCTATAAATATGCGCTTTTAGACATAGTCTAATATGAACTTTCTAGCATCTTAATATATTTTTTTAACATCTTAACTATGTATCTTATCTTAAATATATATTTTTAAAAAAAAGCATTAATTTTACGTTAATTTAATAAATATTTATTTAAAAAATATACATCTTTTATATTCACCCATCAATATGGACTTGACTATGCCAAATTAAAACTTTCTAATGTCTATATATATATTTTTTACAAGAATTTATATTATATATATATATATATATATATATATATATATATATATATATATATATATATATATATATATATATATATATATATATATATATATATATATATATATATATATATATATTTATTTATATATATATTTAAAATATATATATATATATATCCGTTAATTTCGTAAGTATTTATATTTTTATATTTTTATTCACCCATCACTATGCATTTTTATACTTGGTCAAATAAAAACTTTCAATCGTCTTAATATATATACTTTTACAAGAATTTCTATTATATATATATATATATATATATATATATATATATATATAAATAATTTAAATCATCCGTCAATTTAATAAGTATTTATATTTTTATTCAACCATCAATATGCACTTTTAACATTAGTCAAATATAAACTTTCAAACATCTTAATATATATATTTTTTACAGGAGTTTAAATTATATATATATAATTTAAATTATCCGTCAATTTAATAAGTATTAATATTATTATCACAGCTTTTTTAAAAAATTATTTTTTAGTACTGCGCGGTAAACTTTAGCTGACAATTAAAAAAGTAGATTACCTAAATGTTTATTTTTATTTTTACTCTAACATTTTTATCTCATTAAAAAAAAATCGATGAAATCGTGCAAAAGTACATTAAATAATAATTTAAAAAATTCTCTTATTATTAACTAATACCCATATTGTTTCTTTTAATAATAACGCTTATATTTTATGATAAATTTGATAACGCATTGTAGCAAACAAAACACGGCTTGATATCCAATAACAGAATTTTTACTATTAAAAATATGCAGCAATATAAAATATTTTATATATATGTGATTTGTTATTTAAATAGTAAGCATATTAAATATAAATATATTTTTTGTTGATATTTTAATAATTATTACTCAAACGTCTCAGCTTCGGTACTGGAGCTGTTTATAAGTAATAAAAATGTTTTTTTTAAATTTATTTCGTACAAATCAAACCAAAACGTTGTTATATTAAATTTTATATTTTTCATGCTATGAATATATAATATTATTTTAATAATTGCTAATTTTTGCATAGCATGGTGAATCATCGATAACTACCCATGAAAATATTACCATTTCCTATATGCGTAATTATTGCATCAATAAAACCCAAATAAACCCTTAATGGTTAAGTTTGCAGAAAAATAGCAGTTAAGCTAATAGTCAGAATTTTTAAAAGCTTTATAATTGCATACATTACTGAAAATGTGAAATATATTATATTTCCAACTTTCTCTAGTAAATATATTTAAGTGTTATTTTTTTCAATGAATATTTATTCTATATAATTTATTAATTTAAGTCTGTTTCTATTTTCATTAGTAGTAAAAGAATTAATAAAATATTTTTTGGCGATGTTTCCAATTTTTGGTTTCGCCAATATGTTGGCATCTACATGCAATAAAATAACTGTAACTTATATATATATTATTTTTTTAATTATATATTTAAAAGTTTTGGAAACCGATTTGTGATTTTTTTTAGTGTTGAGCTGCTTGAAGTTAAGTTCATAATATATTAGAAAAAATATATATTTGTAATTTTTTTTACTATTCGTTAATTCATTTAAATCTTTTTTGTCGACATTTTTGTCATTTATCCTAACCTGTAAGTTAAATATTATAATTTCAATAATGCTCACGGTTTTTATTGTATTTTTATTAACAGAAGCATGCAGTGACTTTTTATCATAAGCATGACATAAAAAATAATTTTATTAATAGATTAAATAAATTAATTTACATTTAAAAAAAATGTCTACACAAAACCGTATATTTTCAAGCAAAGGTACTTTGCTTATTTTTAGTATTTACAAGTGGTTCGATATAAAGCTTTATTTATATAATAATATATATTTGAGTTCTTGGCAGTATTTATAAAATATATACATAATAATTATTCTGAAATTAATAAAAATAAAACAAAATATCACTTCGTTGAGAAATTTGAAAAAGTGGTAATATATTAATTTCACTTCGCAATAAATTCTAGCCTGCTATTAATTTTAATGGCTTTCGATTCATTTCTCATTAAAAACGAATAAAATATGCAGTTTGTTCCCATAATGTTACGAACATAAAGTCATTGGTTCTTAGTAATAGAACAAGCAAATAACCCATTAACGCCGACCAAAATGTGTTACACTGCAATTATAAAAAAATCGCAATAAACACATTGAATAATGAATTTGTTATATTTATATGTCAAAAATAAAATAATAAATTATGCTTTAAATTTATTTTTTATTTAATGGACTAGTTATTCAAAATTTAATAAATTAAAAAAAAAATTAAACACCAATTCTTTTTATTTATTTTAATTAATTTTTTTTAAGCTACAATTATTATACTCCAGAGCTTAAGGCTTCTGTTCTTTCGACCACAGTGGCCCTTCATCTTATTGATAATTTTAATCACATATATTAACGATGCATCGGTTCTAATTTGCAAAAAAAAAAATGATGTAAAAAGTCTTTAAATTTTTAAGTAAAACGTAAACAGCTTCCAAATAAATTACTTTTGATATATTTTAATACAAATATTATTGATAAGGAATAAGCATACATAATTTAAAATATTCATTTAATATATATATATTTAAAAAAAAATAATAAATTTGCTTTTTAACTCCTTAACCGCCGTGTCAAATAAAAAATGCGTTACTTTAAAATAAAATCTAAAATTAATTTTTATGCATTTTTAAACATCGTTTCTATACGTAGCATGAAATATTTTTTTTTTAGTATCACGTCTGATGAATCCATGTTATTTAATTTGGTGATAATCTCTATTGTTGTTATATGACGAATAAAATCATAAAGCAGATATGTTCGCAGGTTTTTGAAATCGTTGTTTTTCGACGATTGTGTGTTCCCTGAGGATGGTCCCAGCACCGGGACCGAAACGTCGGAGAACTGAATACACACAAAATCATTCAAAAAAATAGCTTTTTGACTGTTGAATTGAACCGATACAGTTTCAGAAACTCTGAATACTTGAGGTGCAGATTACATTTATTTATATCATCCGTTCGTGAAAGGGTTGGTGGCCCTGAAAAGGGCCTTGTGTAGTGGACAGCAGATCCTGGTCTTCGTGAAATCTCTGGAGATCAGCTGCAGACGAATAATTTTAGTATTTTTTAAAATAAATAATTAGAATATAATATTAAATAATATTAAAAAAAACAGGTCAGGCTGGTGTGATGTTTCAGATGCTTTATTCACGTGGTACACAACGTACTGCATGTCTATACACATGCTAGAACACTGGGCACCCCGTGAGTCGACACCTGGGTAAACTGGAGTGATGATACGTGATACATGGGGTTCCTATGGTGTTCCTGGTTCCTGGGGGTGGTCCTGGCTTTTGCCCCAACACTTTCACTTGCTAGAACTAGAGCAAATCGTCTCCATACCTTCAGCACTGTGCTTCGTACAATCGAAAAAAACAGCTAAATACAAACGATAACATAATAATACTGTGGAATTCTTATTTATTATAATATAGTATACTTAATAATAAATTTTTTATATAATATTTTGTCGTACAACATGCTTTAATTATTTATAGTTGATATAACGAAATAATATCAAGTGCAGGTGATGACGAAGCGTATTATGCGTTTTGTTACATTTTAGTAATATGCATTCAGAACTTAGGACATTTGCAACTGTTACTGTTGAAAATAACAGTGATTTAATAACGCCTACAGAAAAAAATAGCATTTTAACAGCAGCATGTTTAGCGGTCGCAGAAAAGCTCAATGCCAGGTACGCACCGTACTACAATACAACATAATGTAGATTACAGTGTGTACCTGGCGGTTGTGCTTTTCAATGAAAACAGCAGGAACAGTTCTTGTCGAGTAGCAGCTGACGAGTTTACCGAGTACACAACGTACTACATATCAAAAAAAAATGTATGCACTGTGTGTACTCGGTCAACTTATCAGCCAAACAGGCGTTGGTGTTGTCTTCATTCTGCTCGTATCGATGGCTTTCACAATCCCTTGGTTACCCTATGTACGCAACGTACTACGCATTGAAACAACGTACAGACGTTGAGTAACAGGTAACCACGAGAAATAGCAGCTGCGTTAGCAGTTACGCATACGCAAGCGACCTGAACTAAAAAAAAAAAAAAAAAAAATCAGCTCTGTGTGACCAAACCGGTTTAGGATATTTCAAAACTGCTTCAACCCCATGAAGTATTTTACCCCATCTGCTTAGCACTTGTTTACACAAATATATACTTTTTTAAACACACTGTAGTTTTTAACCAAACTGTATATATTATAATTAAAACATATAAAACACTGCAAATGGATTGTACACGAATTATCATCAGCTGTGAGAAATTCTGTTTAAGGCGTTACGCGCTCTGCGAATAAAAGTTCTAACTGCTTTCTGGGTCTGAAAAAAGCAGGTTCTGCTTCGGACCTACCCCAGGAAGGCAGCTGCACCGACTGGCGGTCCATGGTTGAGATGTGGCTTCTCATCCCCCTTGCTTCAGGAAGAGCAGGACTCTTTTTAGGTAGAGGGGGTCGATGCACAAAATATCGCCGGTATATTCACTAGAAACTTGTCCGTCGAGTATTTTGTACTATTATATATATATATATATATATATATATATATATATATATATATATATATTTAAAAAAACAACCGTTTTTAAAATTTATTATAAAAAAATATTTTATCAATAGTAAATTGTATATATTTACAGTATTTCTTACAGCAAAGTTGAAATCATGAAAAATGCTTTTATATAAAAAAAAAAGTTTAACCGTACTCGTGTACTAATATTAAATGTATGCAAATTTTTTTTTTTTAATTAAAATGTGTTATATAATTTTTAATAATTATTTGTATAGTTTTTTTTATATATATATACATATAAAAAAATATTGTTTACTAGTAAGTGTTTATTTTTAATACACCGAGTATTGCAATGCAAATGCAAACCGATTCGGTTATAAAGTATGTAGGTAAATGGCGTAAACCTGAAAGTAATTAATATGTTATTAAATGCCTTTCCTGAAAGGTTACGAGGCGAAAACCATTAAGGGTACTCGTACCCCATAGTATTATAAATGGTATTTTAATACGGTTTTTAGGTACTTTAAATCTTAACGGCCGCGGCTATTGTTACAGCAAGTATGCAAAGCCAGACGTTTAAATGCATTTTTAATTGATTTTGCAAAAGGCATTTCACAAAATCAGGAAATTTTTATGCATTCCTAATATCAGCACTTAAATAAATATTATTACAAACATTAAAATTTTATTTCATACATTAGAAATCGGTTCCCAAAATCGACGGTGTTTACTTGAAAAACACAACATTAATGCAATTACACTGCGACAAGTTATCTAGACGTTTTGAAATATTTAATAAAAATAAAAAATATATGTAAACTTACTTAAAAAATATATTTTTAATTTACGCGCATATACTTGTTTGTTCTGAATTTTTTTTTCAATACATTTTAAACTAACTTAACCCACAATACAAAAGCATTGCTTCGGTAATCCAAGCACATATAACTCATACAAAAATAATTTTTTTTTTACACATATTTTTTCCTAAACAAGCTCAATACCGAAAGTAAAGAAACCCGCGTATACTAACACTTAAGCCACATGTCGTAAGCCTCACAACCTGTGCGTGGGATCAGACACTTGCTACTTGCCGTATTGTGAGCAAACCATTACAACTACTGTAAAATAACACATGAAGAATATTGGAATTATTTTTTATATTTTTATATATATTTTTTAATATATATAAATACATAAAAGTATATATATAAATATATTAAGTCACTTCCGGCGTCCCCGCGTGGTCAGAGACGCTCTTCTTGGCGGGCATTACTTTCCCGCTTTTAATACTTTCCGTGTATAAGTTATTATAAAAATATATTTTAAGGGGTATTTTTTATTATTTAAGGGGATGGTTTTCGCAAAAACAATTTAAATCCACAAATTGTGAACTAAAATAAATTTTAAAAAGTCTCGTTATAATATTTTGACGGCTTCGTAAAATGAGATGCAAAATCGTACTGATTTTTTATATTATATTTAATAATTTAAATATATATTTTTTAATATTTAGTTGCAAAAATAAACACTGTATATATATAAGTATTAAATTAATTAGTAAAATAGTTAACTGATACCTTTGAGCATGTACGCTATTTAAATAGTACGGGATATCCATTTTTAATAAATCTATAATAAATAGGCTATTTTTATATAATATAACATTTATAAATAAATAAGTTTTTAATTGTTGGTATTGCGTGCTTTGTAACTTTCTAAAATTGTTTCTAAAATTCATGACTATCACCAGTTCAACATTATTTAATTTAATTTGTTGGTTTAAGTTTAAAAATCAATTGTGTTTTAAATAAAAACCAGTCTAAAGGTCATTTAAAATATTATATATATAAGATATGAAATAATAAAACCAACAAATACAGAGAATAATCCAAAAACCTAAATAAAATATCGCAAAAAGAGTATTCTCTAGATACGTTATTTTTTATTGTATTACACCACAGAATTGAATTATTTTAGGTATTTTAGTGTATATTTAAATAAGGGATGAAATATTAAAATAATAATATTAAGTAGACAGATATGGAGTAATTATCATTTGCACGGCATCCATCACCCAAAAAACCATGTAAACGCTATTAACGTCTGTATTAGACCACAGAATTGAATTATTTAAAATAATTTAGTACATATATAATTAAGGGATGAAATATTAAAATAAAAATATTAAGTAGACATATATGGAGTAATTACCATTTTCACAGCGTCCATCACCCAAAAAACCAAGTAAACTTGCTGTTCGTTAGAGACGTTACTTTACGTTTGTATTAGAGCACAGAATGGACGCAAATGAGCAAGGGATGCGGTCCACCCCGAAGCTGGACGAATTTCTCCCATCTTCGGGCATTTCTCTGTATTTTTTTGTGTGTTTGAATGTACAGTTACCCCGCCGGGCTCACTTGTGTGGCGTTTTTTTTTTTTTTGCTCGCAATTTTCTCGGTATCGCCCGGACGGGCATGTGGAGTACCTGCTGCACCCATTGTTGGGGATCTCGCACTGCAGCCGAAGGGTGACCACCCCCAACCATCCCGAAACTCGGGACGATCTTGCAATAAACGATTTGGGTTCTAGGGTATTCATCTGCGTGAAGTTTTTGATCCGTAACTCCACGATAACACCTACGAACATATGTACTTATACGGATACGCAGTTGCTGATTGAAGGGTTGTTTTTGTGTCATCCCTTGGACACATTCCTTAGTATCATATGCGGCCTTCTAGAATATCAGGATTGCAATCTGCTAGACTCTGTTCGTCTTCTAGAGTATTCATCTGCGTGAAGTTTTTAATCCGTAACTCCACGATAACACCTACGAACATATATACTTATACGGATACGCAGTTGCTGATTGAAGGGTTGTTTTTGTGTCATCCCTTGGACACATTCCTTAGTATCATATGCGGCCTTCTAGAATATCAGGATTGCAATCTGCTAGACTCTGTTCGTCTTCTAGAGTATTCATCTGCGTGAAGTTTTTAATCCGTAACTCCACGATAACACCTGCGAACATAACGACTTATACGGATACGCAGTTGCTGATTGAAGGGTTGTTTTTTTGTCGTCCCTTGGACACATTCCTTAGTATCATATGCGGTCTTCTACAAGATCAGGTTTGCAATCTGCTAGACTCAGTTCGTCTTCTAGAGTATTCACCTGCGTGAAGTTTTTAATCCGTAACTCCACGATAACACCTACGAACATATATACTTATACGGATACGCAGTTGCTGATTGAAGGGTAGTTTTTGTGTTATCCCTTGGACACATTCCTTAGTATCATATGCGGCCTTCTACATCCCTTGAGAAGGCTATTGGACACATTCCTTAGTATCATCAAGATCAGGTTGGGTAGAGAGCAGACGATACGCTTACAGTTGTATAAAAAGACTCACGCCCTCCTAAAGATCGCAATCTGCTAGACGCTATTCGTCTCAATGCACCGGTTTGTGAATCTCGCGATGGAGCTCTCGCGTTAAATATCTTCATGACACGTAAAATTTTGATATATTTTACTCTACATTCAATAATCGTCGACACGTTTATGAAGCAAAAACTTTTTTCAACGTCTCGTACTATAGAAAGTAAAAATTATTTTCCTAGGTTATCCAAGGAATAATATGAAATAATTAATATGAAATAAATAAATATCAATGCACACTTCGTCGTGCAATCATTTGCTTTACGAATTTTTACCATCGCTGAAAAATCAGCCCCTAAGTGAACTTAGTGGTTGATTTTTATGTGAACATAAGAGCCTATGGTGTTAGTGTCCCAGCACCATCAGAACGTATGGGGTTTCTGCGGTGTCCTTGGTGGTGGACTCTGCCCCGCACCCTCGGGTCTGCAGCGGCTGGACTTCCTCCCCAGCCTCCAAGCCTGCCTAGCGACCCCCGTGAAGGATGATAATGCCACAACATTTCATCTGCCATCGAGCTCGAAATATCCACAAGCCTTAATCACTACAATTGCTTTTTCACATATAAGAATGCTTAATTAAAATATTAAAAAAAAAAAACCTTTAAAAAAACTACAAAAATAAAAAAAAAACGCAGTCGGCTAAATCGGCTAATTATAAAATAATTTATTATTTTTTAATGTGTACTATATAGCGTTTTTAAAATTTAAGTCTGAGGTTTGAAAAAATCGGAAGCGACAGTTGAATTCATAAACTTTGATAAAAACCCTAAGGCAAGCCGAGCTTGCTCATGTGTTTAAGAAACAGTATAACCACTGTTTTTATCTACAAGCCAGCATTGTTACTTTGCAAAGCATAAGCTTCTTTGTTCAATCACTTTCAATTTCAATATAAATATGCATAAAAACCCGTATGAATCAAATATATATGAAAAAAAAATTATAAACAATGTACTGCATTGTTCATAACGTTACTGCAAAGTTTTCAAAACATCACAAAAAGGGATTTGCAGGTACTTTTTGACAGACTTTCTAAAAACACCCCGCATGCGAGGGCGGATAAACACGCCATGGACTTTCCCCTCATAAACAACCCCGTGAGGTTATTAGAGAGCCAAATTAAACCCTGAATTCTATGGACCCCTTCCCGGAAGATCGACCCGGCCGGGATTCGCAAGTGCTCGTCTCCAGATGCCAGAAATATTCGCAGACAATGCCAAGGCCTCGGGCGAATTTCAGCAAGCGGTTTTATTGCCTTTGCGAATGACCATTTACCGAATCCGGGTATCTGTAAAATACAACTTTAAATACACGAAAGCTATTCAATTATATTTATTTTATGTACTCAAAAAAAATACGAGTGTAAGTTGCTTGAGTAGATTCGGTCGCAGAAGCTTCAATACTTGCATATAACGGTTTAAATTCTTGCACAGTTGCGGTGGCAGCACTAAAATGAGGTTTTCGCTTCTGCGGTGTTTCGGTCGCAGCGCCGGTAGCATCTTCAGGGACGATATCGTTATGTGGAGGAGTGAAACCTCGGGAGAGACCGAATCGATTCGCGTTTTTTTCTTTGAAGTCCCGACGTTTCGGCCCGGTGCTGGGGCCATCTTCAGACGCGGATAATCCGGGGGGCACTTTAAGCGGTTGCTCTTGCATACCTGCTAATTGTTCCCGGAAGGTAGCAGCGTCTAAATAATTACCTGCGCATAATCCGCAGCCCGTGGGATTAAACCAAGTAGAATACGTTACCTGTAAAGTTGATGCTCAGATATTGCAAAAAATAATGAATCAATGATTTATTTTACTATACTATTAATATATTTATTATTTCTGCAGTACAAATATACAATCGCTTCGTGCTCCGGTGGTAAGCACGCTTGCAATTTAACGTAAAACTCTTCGTTTCAAATTCGGCTGAAGCAATATTTTATACATTGAAAATAATGGCGTAATAGTAATAAAGATGGACGAAATATTATTTATTGGCTTTTATGCTAAAGTATATCCGAGTGGTGTTTGAATGTCCACTGATTGTCTAGACCAGTGTTTGTCAACCTTTTTGAATACGCGACCCCTTTGTATTATAAGTTTAAAAACTCTGGCGACCCACTAGGCCTTAATAAAACTATATCAGTGATTTTAAAGACTAAAGACAAACAATTGTCTTTTTATTTTAACCCATAGGGGGTCGCGACCCACAGGTTGAAGAACACTGGCCTAGACAAAAAAAGTCATATTTAAACATCATACAGTTAAATATTCAATAAATAAATTGACATCCCTTTTATTAGCTTTTTTGATGAGATCCCGCGTGACATGGATTTTCGCCTTGGATAGGTGTGGTTAAAGGGTTAACACCAGCCATACTCAATCTGCAGTCCGAAGCACTTTTATTCAACAATAAATTATGGGAAAAAATCGGCTTACTGATTCTCACAAAGACGACGCATTGAAAGTAGCAAGTAGCAATTATAAACCTGATTTGTTTTAAATGTAAAAAAAAAAAAATTGTACGTGGGCCGAAGGGGAAAAGGTTGAGTATCGCTGGTTTACGACAAGTTTACAAATGTTATGATATGGAGCAAATGGTACGAGGAGAGACAATAAATAGGTATAATAAGTGGACAGCTGCGCCGAGGTTTATTTGGGGCGTTTGTAGCGGCAGTGGTTTGGCGATGCGAAGGCCTCGGTTTATGGCGGCCGCTTTGTCGGCCTCGGGATTCCGCAAACGTCCTCATCCGCTTTATTGCAAACTACCCAGATGGTGAAAAAAAAACCCCGACAGCCCTTGCAGAGTCCAGCAATTAAAATAAACCATGGACTTTCTAAAATACAAGGATTTTTTTTTACGACCCATAAAGTGTGTTTGCCTTTAACTGCTTTCTACTTTTGTCAAATATTGTCAACGTGTGTTGTATTGTTTTTTTTTTATTCATCTTCATAATTATTTTCTCGGTATTGAATATGTGTTAAGTATTATCTATATACAATTTAAAATCAAAACATATTATTTGAATTAAATTACTACTTTTTTTACGATCAGTTAACGCATATAAAAAAATAGATGACCCGTAGTGAACAAAAGTTTGGCGACCCCTGATAAATTAGAAAAATAACAACAAAAAAATTAAACAAGTATAGACTATTTCGTTTACAATTTATTTTTCAAAATATTCATACAAAAAAAAATTAATATATATACAAATAAATTTATTTACACCGTTAATTTTTTCACATAGGTAAAAACTAAAAAAAAAACCTTATTGCGTTTATTATTATATTCACTAAAAATATTTTTTTTTTTTTTAAAAAACTTTGATCTTCGAGTGATTGCTTTTATTTAATTTTGAGCTCGCGTGTTTGCTTTTTAAATATTGTTACAATTTAGAGCGACAAACAGTGGGTAGATTGAGACATAAAACATGAAAAAAAAATATTTATAAAAGTGCAATTAGTTAAAATAATTATAAGTTATATAAAGTTATATAAACAAAAAAATCACCTATCCATAGCTCATTGATTGGTAACATTCTTTATATATAATAATAAAAAGACGATTGATGCAGAGCTGCTTAAAGCTTTCAATCCTCTGTTTGTTTCCGCGTGTTGGGACCATCTTCAGGGATTCGACACGCCGGAGGAGTAAAAGCTTCAAGCAGCCCGAAACCCGAGAAACCAAATCATTTTATAACAACGGCTGCCAAAACCTATGAGCGATAATAGTTAAAATTTAAAAAAATTAAATATAGTTTTTCTAATTACTAGTCCAGCCGGATTTAATATAACATTAAAAGATGCGAGGGCGCACAGATTTTGCTTTATCCGATAAACTGCAACTCGGAGCGTCACGGGGAATGATGGACCCGAAGCGCAGGACCCTTGAGATATAAATAAAGTATACTTTTCTTCAAGCCGTATTAATTTTATACATAGTTTATAGCCAGTCCAGATTTGTTATGTGGTCATACAAGACAAGTCGGTGACAACCGAGCAGGCGATCTTCGCTGATCATCCGTATTCACCCGAGTCCGCATTATCAACGTTGCATTTCACGTTTCTTTAAATCCGTCCTGACCAGTCCTAAGTTTACGAAGAGCAAAGAGTGAAGACTTATCAAAATTCAATTTACACTAGCAAGTTTTGGCTGAATAATTATCAATATTATATTTTATAAATAGTCACTATTTTAATTTACATGACATAGTATAAACTTGAGCCGATTTAGGTACAATATAGAAAGTACAAATATTATTGTTACAAAGTTTTACTACACGGTAGAAACTCCGCGCGTCTGCATTAGATCAGCGTAAAAGTCAGCGAAAGCACCGATGGTGATACTTAAAGTACACTTCTCAAGAGTGCTGTGGTAATGCTCGACTTATGCGCCCGACGTATTGCAGCCTACACATATTAATCAAGAAGACCAAATACACAAGCCAAAAGGGTCAATTTAAAAATGCCCCTTCAGACATGGTCCACCACTACAACAAATCTAAGTAGTCTCTACAGTCGTTTGACCTGTCATCAAGACGCCACCGCGTTAACAAACATTTAGGCTACACAATGGAACATCAATTAGGCTACGGATACGAACATTAGAAATGCACTGTCAAAAGACGGATTTGTAAAATATTCAGTATAAGTAAAATTATATTATTTTTTAAACAGCCATTTTCCGAGTAATACAACGGATCGTTATGATAAATTGACTTGAATCGTGCGATTACTACACAGATGCCAAAAATCAACCAAAAAATTATTACAAAACACGCAAATACTTCAGCAATGCTTTTTCTACGATAGTGACCTTGAAACGATGTTGCCTGAGAGGTCGGAATTTTGAGCACGCAGCATCGTGGGGTTTTGATTTTTGGCAGCGGTGCAAGTGATTCAAGTATATATTTTTTATGTATTTCATAACAATATTTAAATAAAAAAAACACTTTGAATAACATAAAATGTCTAAAAAGATAGTTCGATCACTTGTTTTATTCGCTGGCTTTGTTGAAGCATTCTTCGAAACTGGTAAGATCTTTCACTGCGCCCAGGCGAGCATGTTGCTCTTCGCTTAGATTTTTTACACCACAATCATCGGCAGGCTTTGACGCATTGTCGAAATCTGACATCCCTCTAGCTTGATTTACATTGCTTGTCGCATCTTTAATCTGACTAACGACATTCGGTACTTCGATATTCCCATTTGGAATGAGTGGCATCGCAGGAAGTGCGTTTCTCGGCTCTCCGGGATTCGTTGGTCGGAACAATTTGACGTAGTTGACCGGGACTAGGCCGGACGTTCGGTTGTCGACGGTGGCCAGCAGCCAGCCGGAGTTCCAGAGGTTCCCCTGAACAGCTTCCGGAGCGATCGTCACGGGCTGATTGGCGCGGAAACTGATCTCCTGCGGGGAGGTGGCCTGGAAGTCGTATTGCGCCAGCGCGCGCATGGGACTCTGCCACGTCGTCGGATCTGACGCTGGAATAGAAATAAAAACAGGATTAGCCGATGATTTATTGCAAAGTTGAGATCGGCGCCAGCTAATGCAGATAAAGTATTTTTTTTATTTGAAATGGTTTTAAAATGATGTGTGCCCAAGTGTAATGGAAACCATAAAATACCAAGTAGATATATAATATATGTTGACCCTGCTTAGACGGCAAGAAATATTTTTATTATTTAGGCTTTATTGGAGGAGCCCGCAGCTCGCATCGGCGCACGGTTTGTTTTGATTGAAATGTTTTAGTAAATTGAGGGCAGGAAGTCTGGCGGCGACATCTGAGACAGAGTGGCCTTGTTTTATATATTTATAGGATGTTTCAATATATAAACATTGAGCAAGAATAAAAACAAATAACTGTGTATTTGAGGTTAAGTGACGTCTGTGAAAGTCCATTTTCCATAAAAACCCCAATGGCTACGAGATTATTAAATAGTTTACGAAGCTTCAAAGACTTATTTAAAATCCCATCATGGCAATAACGCTCTCAAAAATAAATTAAATTAAGCTGCCGTGGGTATATGGTGTGATTGCCTTGTTACACGTGCTGCAGTATAACAATGCACGCGGGCAGAAAATTGAGCACACACAGCGTGTCTGGGGCATTGTTTATACTCAGAACACGATTGCCGTGTCTGGTGGACATCGATCCTGCCGACTGTGTTATATGCCAGATTACGAATTTCCAGACAGAGTGGTAACGGAAAAAACCATTAGAATAAAAAAAAAATCTTAATAAAATGAAACTAAACTTACTTACTAATAATATGGAAATAATTTCATCGTCAATAAGTGAAATATTGAAAGTTGAATACAAATTTGGATAATTATTGGTGT
The DNA here is from genome assembly GCA_022113835.1 of Atopsyche davidsoni. NCBI lineage: Eukaryota > Metazoa > Arthropoda > Insecta > Trichoptera > Hydrobiosidae > Atopsyche > Atopsyche davidsoni. The sequence goes on along the minus strand of JAILWY010000022.1, from coordinate 3,599,499 downwards.
GAAGGTTGGATTCTGGTTTACGTAGTTCTCTGAGAAGGGAAAGAAAGCACAGCCAAGATATGCGACGACTTCTGAAGATGGATCTCACAATGAGCATGCCGCAACGATAACCTTCGCAACCCTCTTGAGAATTGCTTACCAACGGATTTCATTATGAGTGAGGGATCACGAAGTATGCTGCATGAAAAACCTATACATGGTCGACCAACGAGGGTGACAATAAAACATGGCCATTTAACTAGATGGTTTTTTAAAAAGATTTAATTTCATTATTTAAATTATCTTATATACAATATAATAAATTACGAACATAAAAATACCTTTAAAATATTTAACAATGCTGAACAGTTTCACTGAGTAGTTCACAAAATTCCACACAAATTATACTTTGCAGTCCGACAATCTTGATGCACTCGTTCAGCGTCAAGTTTGGAAGGTGGATCAGCTTCTCAGAGACGCCGTCGTCCCGAATGCCCATGATGATCCCCTCGGTCACAAACTCGTCGTGCAGATAGTCAAACTCGCAGTCTTTAGCCAATCGCAATAGGTCTGCGATGAAATCAACCACCGTTTCGCCGGACTGCTGTCTCCGACGCATGAAGGTTCCCCGTACATTAACCAAATCTTGGTTCTTCATTATCATAGCATCGTAGTTCGCGCTGCTAAAGTCGAAGTTTTCGAAAAGGTGCTTTTTTGAGGACTGCCACGAAGTCGCCTTCTTTTGCAGCTGATATTTGTCTATGCTTTTTTGCTGGAAGTATTCGTTAAAAGCATTGATGACTTGCTCGTAATTGCTCGTTACTTCCCTGGGTAGATGTAGCTCCTGCAGCAGTTGTTCCGCCTTCATTCCCATCGAGTACAGCAGGGCGTCGACTTGGTAAGCATCCGGTTTCGAAGCCATGTTGGTCAAGTTGTAGTATCGTCGCCACCTCGAGTACCAGCTCTTCCAGGATTGCGGACTGTCAAAGTCAAAGTGCTGCGGGGTATCCAAACCTGTGTCCATGCTTGTGTGTATTAACTCACAGTTTTTGTCCTATGATATATATTGGGTTCACAGCTTTCCCCTTAAAATTGTCAGTATTTAAGTCTCGGCTCTTAACTTTCTTCCTTTCAACTGTTAAGACAATTTAATACCCAGTGTTTTTTTTAACCTTTTCCCATTCAGGTCAATCGATCAATTTTATAAATCAGTATTATTATCAATGGTTTTAAACTTCACCCTTTAAATTTTTCAGCATTTAAGGCAGTTTTCCGTTGGTTCTCTTCCGAGTACTCAGTGCTTTTTTCCGTTCATTGATTGTGAATTTTTGACTTGCGATCAGAATCCAGAAAATATGGCAAATATCCACAGGTTCTTTGCATCCGCTTCCGGCTGTTCAATTCTTGAAAAAATATATTTGATCAACACGCTCCAGGTACGCAGTCACAGTAGACACACGCACGTCACCGCCGCTCGACTGTCTACCGAGACAACCTGACCTACAATATATACACGTTGCGAAACACAATGACAGTGTGACTACAAAATCAACCACATTAAAAATAATTCATGAATGACTACACATGATAATGGAACCGACTTCTTCTTCCTACTCTTGTTATCCTTATCCATCTTGAAATGTCACCATTAACCCTTTAAGAGACACAATTTTTTTTTCAACTGTTTCGGCATCATCGTCACCTCTCGTTTTCTAGTTGCTCTTAATCATGCTATTATTTCTTTGTCGAGATACAGGTAGTTAGGTTTAGCTAATATGGCCTAGTGTTGTATCCAATTCAACCATCACGTCTTCAAATTTGAGCTGTTCAAATGCAAGTGTAAAATCGATATATCTAGTCTCAATAACCTTAAAACATTTTGTATGAAGATTTATTAAATATTCAATAATAACCATAAGCCTTTAAAGAGTTAACTGATGAAAAATTTTTAACTTAGAGGTGATTCATTTTTGAAAAACATTGCACAGGAAATGAACTTAGGAAGTCAATTTCCTAAGTGCTTTAAAGCATTAATAAAATTTGTGGTTTTCATACATTTAATTACCGTTATATTTTCAGTTGAGTGCTTGTGGTCGTTTATCGAACAAACAATTTAATCATCAGCACACATCATCTTCCGCTCGAAACCGGACAGACCCCGCTTTGGGATCGGCCAGCGAGGATGACGAGAATCAATGATCCTAGCAACCGTACAACACAAGCATATTTTCTACCTTCAGGTCTATGACGCTTATTAAAAAGCTCCAAGTAACAGATTATCATACAATTAAATGAGACGAGTGACCTTCAGGAAGGAAGGACATCGTTTAATGGCAGTCTCAAACCCCATTTACCGACTGGCCTACGAACGACACAAAAATGTGATCAAGCGAGATCTGCTTTACTTTACTAGCCAAGGAAAACAAAAATTTCTGCCAGCAATCTTTATGACCACCTTAGTCGGAGTGTTCACACATGATCGTTCCGTCGTTTCGGCAATAAGCAAGGCCAAATCCCACGGTTTCAGTTTGTTTGCGCCGAGTGCTGACCACTCCAATTTCACAACCAATAATTATACATAACAAATCCACTGACATGACTGGGAAATATTTAGTCTATTCGCAACTATCATATTATAAAACAAGATTTAAATTTTTTTTTACGACACGTTTGCTTTTTTTTTTAATTGAAACTACTCGGTGGAATTCCGTTATAATATTCCAACTTTCACAATAAGCCTGTATGGGTGAAAACGTGTATTCACTAAACATTCAATAATCAGCTGTAATTAATACATTATCAAAGCAAAGGTGATGAAGTTCACCCTGTGGTCGGAGTATTTGAGAGCAAGCTGACTCCTGGCGTGTGCCACGTCTCGAGTTGCAGAGCACTAAGTAAACAAGCATTGTGTTCGGCGGGGATCTGGTAAGCGACTGCTGTACTCTGTGATCTCCATAGTTTGCTGTTACACGTCGATTGCTTGTGTTTTGCAGTTTTAAAATATATTAACGTAACTTGATACAATACGATGCCATAAATTCAACGCCATGTGCCACGTCAGGTAATAATATATAATTATTAAATTGTTCAATATTTATAACTTATTTAAGTTTGTTATTTGTATATACCGTTGTTTTGTATGGAAGAGTTGATGGAGCCCAGTAGCTTCATGATGAGGTAGGGGGCGGAGGCGATGACTCCCAAGAACAGCAGGGCGGGCCACGAGCTGACGGGACGAGCTCCCGGAGCCTCGGCTTCTTGCTGCACGGCCTGTCCAGCTGCTGTCGCCTGCGCCCATGCCTGACACCAAACCAAAGATTAATCTCTGTAGACTGCGTCATATCAATAGTATTATACCAAGTAAGTTTTACGGCCATTAATACATATGTCACAATATAATTAAATAAATTGAGAGTGAGCGTACTCGGAACTCGTGCTCCGTGCGAATGCCCATCATGACCAGCAGCTTTCTGAGCAGCCAGTTGATGCCCCGGAAGATGGCAAACGCCGACCAGAACTGAGCAAACAGGGAGCGGAGACGGCCAAAGTTCTCGGCCACACCTGAAAATAAATCAACATATTATTTTTTAAATTCATTTCATTATCTGCTCATAAACCAACGGCTTTATCCAATAGACCAGAGCCGTAAAATAAAACCTTCACTGTTTCTTGATACTTTTGACGGCCTACCTACCTTCCCTTGCAACATTTCATCGCAACTCATCAACTCTTACTAAGTAGTATAGTTTGGGTATCTTCCACTCATGGAGTAAATATGACAAAGAATCTTTTGTAAAACATTAAATATAAGACCGAAATATCTTATTTATTTCAATATGCAATACATTTTTTGAAATGAAGTTATAAAAAAAACTTTAAAAAAATATATATCATTGGTATCAGCTATTAAATATGTTATCAATTAGATATGATGCACATAATATGAGCCTTAATCTAAATAACGCATTTACGTTAATATCTTCCGATAAAATTATACAATTACAAGCAATTAGAATCAGTAATTTTTTTTTATAAATATAATTAATAAATCATAAAATATAAATGAGTATCTTCGTAAAATATATGAAAAATTACTATTATGGGTTTCTTGAGCAATTTTTTTATGATTTACTCCGAGAGCGGGAGATATCCGAGCTTGTATAATCTTAATGATAAATAAACCCACATAACTCAGTATGCGTAGAAGGCATCAATGTCTCATTAAATAGGTTTTTTCACTTTAGATTTAATCTTTGATCCCACCGCCTTCCCCACGCTTTAGAAATGCACACTCCGCACATAATGACCACTGAATAACTGACTAACAGAATATCTTCAGGCTGACAGAATTTCCAACGCCTTTCTGAATACTGCAATCCGGCTCTTCGGAAAATACTTTCTCTCGATACGACTTCGAACCCTTCTAGGGATGGGATGTTAGACCCCTGATTCAGTTTAGCTGAATAAAGTATTTCTAAAGCCGTCATTTACTTTGTTATAAGCAGGGAAATCAAAGAAAACCTCTACGGGCGAGGTCATCTTTTATCGTCAAGAGGTCAGAACAGAGTATCATGGTTTATATAAATATTAAACAGTATTCAATATCTGAATAGTACAACCAAAATTAGTCAATCATTTTTCAACAGCTTGCTTTCACCGCATGCTACTGGATATCAAATCATCAAAGTATCGATGACAAACTGCAAATAAAATACCTATTATTATAAAGCTGTGAGCGCTTACGCCTTTCGAGGGTTTTATAAAGACAGATCAAAGAGGTCTAAAGTTAAAGTAGTGTGTGGTGCGCTTACCGAGGATCGCCCTGAAGGAGGATGTCATGGCAAAGAACGTGTTCTCCAGCATCATGGCAATGCTGCCCACTGCGCCGACGATGCTCTCTATCGATTGGAATGCAGGGCGGGAGTTCTCCTCAGCCATCTGAACGAACCTGAAACATTTAACATTTGGATATTCATATTAGTTAATCTTTGATAACGGCTACCATAACCTACCAACATTAGTAAACAAAACCGATTTCGTTCAGGATTAGTAAAAATATGGTGGTTCACGATTCAGTAGGTTTGGTTAGAAACGGATTATGCATCTTCGGGTACTAGAAGTTGGCTTTGAGGATATTAACAACCAACATACTTTCAAAACTCAGTTGCATAATATTTGTTATATAAAATGTGTATATAACCCATTTCCATAAAATTTAAATATGCAGATGATTTCTCTTGAATAATTTTTATAAATTTAGCAAATCACTTGCTAAAAAAAGTTAGCGAGTTGCTTGAAACATTTTATTAAAAAGACTCGGTTTTTAATATAAAGATAAATAATATCTACAAAGAAAACCTGTTTTTAGAGACATCAGTAATTTTTTTAATTATAAAACTAATGAAGCTTGATGTAAATTTATATTTTTTCTAAATATTGAGTAAATAAGTATTTTACCTTATTTGAGAGTAAGGAAAATTTTGCGAAAAATAACCAAGACAAAAAAAAAACTTTCAATACTTCGGTTCTGGGATAGCTCTTTGCTGAAAGTCACTATAGAACCTCAAAGGTCTTGAAATGTGCACATCTTACTCATATCCTCGGGCTACACTATTATAAGATTTAATAAACAATTACTCACCGACTTTCAACATCCGAAAACATTCCTCCGCCGAATCTCCCGAACCCCCCTCCGTAAGGACTGCCATAGGACTGTCCCCCAAATCCGCCATAGCCTCCTCCATATCCCCCGTAACCTCCCATAGTTCCATATCCTCCCATGGAGCCATACCCGCCTCCCATTCCTCCATATCCACCATAAGAGTTTAATCCGGAGCCATAGCCGGAGTATCCCATGTTCCCTAAGCTAGAGCGCTGGGATACGGGGCGTGGGGGCAAAGCCGGAGGACCAACTGCTACTCGACTTAAATTTGAGGCACCTGAGACTCCAGAAGGTCCGGAGCTGGATAAGTAGTTTTCGGGGCCGTTCTGGGCCATACGGCTGTTAACTCCAGCCATCTCCCACGGTTTTATAGGTGCTTGCATTTAAGAACAAAAGTGCTAAGCATCGAAGTTTCCTTCATATATATTGCCTAATTAGCCATGTAAATGACACTGCGTTTTGCTATTATTTCACAAAAAACTTTTGACATTGAATAGCCACTACGACCAAAAAGTTTGTTGATCTTCGACATATGCACTTATTGAGCTGTTATCATTTTACAATAATTAATTGTGCCACTTGAGTTTTCATACGGAGCTGTACACATTCGCTTATCAGCGAATTATTTACACTGTTTTTAGTGAAATTGATTTCAACAACATGGATATTTATAAAAGACGCAGGCACGATAGCTAAGCAAGGCCGGAATACAGGTTTATGAGCCTCAATTTATAGAAGGCTACGATTTTACCAATTTCGACATCAAAATCAGTTTGTGACGTTTGGGAAGGTTTAAAGTTCATTATGGCTTTTCTGTTTCTTCGTTACTATCTTCAATACGGTATATATTTTTTCATCAGAGAAAAAATGAAAATGCACCATAGACAATATTATGAGACGTCAAATTGCATTTAGTTGATAGAAAAAATCACAGATGACCGTAATTTATAAATGATTTTTATCAATATTACATATTATTTGTTTTCAAATTTATGCTGTTTTTTTTATATACATACAAGTAATCAAAGTTATCTTTTAATGCATTTATTTTTTTAAAACTTATATTTTTATTGCGATAATTTACTATTAATTTTATTTTAAACTCGAAGAAGAAAATTTTATCAAATTTATAAAATACAATTTTTTTTAATTTATATAATTTCACATTATTGAATTAATTATTTTCTTGAATGGCAGTACTAAAATTGTCTATGTCCGTGTTGAACGTCGGGTGCCTTGCCGAAGTTGATACACATATATTTTATTTGTTATTTAGTGCAAAATAATAAGTGAGAATTGTGGATTCCTCGAGCAGCCAAGCTGTAAAATACCCGCCTTCTTGAAATGTGAGTCTTACCCTTTACAATTATATTTTAGTATTTATAAATTATGTTAATAACGAGGATCCCTTCATGTCACATTTGCTGTCACATTATTATTGACCGTTTCATAACACAGACGATATACACGCCGATTAATCTTATTATTTTTTACTTATTTTATACTATTTCTCGTTGACAAAGGCATTTTTATTGTATTTTTACTTGTATATTATAAGTTATTGGTAAATAAAATATCCATTGCCTTGTTGTTGGTATACCTACTTAAGATGTGACTTGCTTGATTGAGCTAAATTAAACCGCATTTAATTCAAGGAAATCTGAATGATCTTCTTATCGGCTTTCTCCTTATCTTTGTGGTATTTTTTAGCGAAATAATAAGAAATCATAATAATTAATTGTGATATCATTCCAAAGAGTTCAGCCTAACAATTGTATGCATATACATTGAAATAATATATATATATATTTTTTTTTCAAATAAATGCTTACATAAGCGATGGTATTGCAAAAATAAATAATTTTTAAAGCTTTATCAACTAAATAAACAAATATTGAGATAACATATTTATGAAAACTTGAAAAAAAATCTAGTTTAATGATAATGACAGCTATAACTTTGATACATAATTTATTTAAATTTCACAGTAAAGTATGATTTTTAATGTTTCAATCATTCCAACCTCTTTGAATCCATTATATTTACATTACATATCAACAATATTCTTAATTTATTGTGGTTTTTTTCTGTAGTTACGTTGCAATAAAATTTTATCAATGTTGCCCCATTATGTCTATTGAATAATTTTTCTTGCAACAAAACTTTTCTTTCAACTTTGAACTCAATAGACGGATGCTTTGAAATATTTTTTTTATTATAGTATTACCATAATCTGATAATACTGATGACGTTCCCAGTTCTGGGGTCATTGTTCAATGAAGTATTGTAGTATGCAAGCTATGTGGTTGTATGCAAGGTATGTGTATTAATCAAAATTCAGTTCAGATAATCATACGACTATCATTTCTTGCATCTCTGATCTGTATAGTATAAACATAATAATATTATTTATAAAAAAAATATTATTTCACATTCTGCATCAGCCACTATTTATAGAAAGATGATGTGTATATTCTTGTAACTTTATGAGTGATAACATTAATTTTACTTGAATATAAACTTGTAATCGAGATTAGTAAAATTCGCTCTGTCAACCGGTGGTTAGCCGATTACTAAGCTGTAGCGATGAGTTTTTTCAATCTAGCTAAATTAATATATAGTGAAGTAAATTTTACTAAAGACTTTAAATATTTATAACTGGTTCTCAACGTGCCATATTATTTGCAACATCCTATTTACACTGTTTATTAAATCCTTGTCTTTCCTCGGATGTCTTTCGCTCATGTAACAGATGTCAAAACAACCTGTTTGTATTATGCTAATGCTTCAATCAATACTTAACAAGGAAGTAAAATTATGCAAAATATTCCATTATGTTTAAATTGTGCTGAGTTACGCGAGACACCGCCTTAATTGTTACATTATTTTGATTTTTTTTTTCTCTCCTTGTTTAGAGTTCCATCCCACATTTAATTGATTGTAATTGAGCATGACTGCTGTCTGTTTAATATTTGCTTTGAATTACCAATCAACTAATAATGAATCACTTCTTTGGAATTCCGGTATTACTCAATTATCTTTATTAAATAAGGCCACGCGGCCTTTAAAAAATACACTATTTAAACAGTGATAAATATTTTTAGTGAAAATAAGTATCGATACATATCACTATATTGTTGTTTTATTTATTATATATGGAGGAAACATCAGTTGTTTTGGGGAAAATATATTTTACAAAAATATTTTTTTTTATGTTTTTCCCACAAAACATTAAAAAAGTGTTTTTTTAATCATTTTTATTTATAAATTATTAGCACGTTTGGAGTATTGCAGTTTTATACTGTACAGTTATAATTTTATGCAAACAAGTGGTATTGGAGATATAAATGTATTTAATGCAATGATTTCTTTCTCGAATTGCTCGACATTGTGTCTGTTATATTGAGAAACTAACCAAATAATAGTTGTAGATATAAAGTAAATAGTCATAATATCTAAATATCAAGAAAGCTTATTCATTCATAAGTGTGTGTTTCATGAGTTTTACTAGTCTGAATTACTTGTGACAAGGTTTTAGTAAGGCAAGCCGGGCTTGCACAGCCGCTGATAACGGCTCGCGCCGCCGCTCTATTTCTAAGCCCGAACACCTGGAGCTGCGAGCGCACTTCCCCCGGGGGCTGCACTTCCGGTTGCCCCCCCCACCCCCCACCCCCCCCCCCCACCTGCGCGCCTGTCACTCGCGACTTCCGGTGACTCACCGGTAGAGAAACTACGCTGAAAATATATATATATAATGGGATGAAGGTACGAAACCTGTATGGGTGGAAAATGCGAATTTATAAAATATTTTTGTCGTAAAATATATACGATAGCGTTTCGGTCACGCTGCACTTTCTTGGGTGTTGAGCCGCGTCGACTTATTATTATACTATATTGATAATGAATTCAGTAGCTGTGGATATATATTTTTTTTTTATAACGCTTGACGGTTATGTTAAAAATTCTGCTCATTATAATACGATACACTATGGTAGATATCATTTCAAGAAACCGATCCCAGGTGCGCGGTACACTTGCCTACCTGCCGTTCAGTGTAAATTAAAAACCAACACAGAGGCGTGCGTTGCATTCTACACGGCACTGCCGATCTGCATTACAGATTTTAAGCGATCGCCCTGCATCCGAGGCGGCATGTGCCGGAGACGTCACAGATCTGAAAAAGAATATTGATCTGGGGCATCGGGGGGGTGGAGCGCCCCCCCGAAAGCCTTCAGCATCCACCGGCGGGTGGCTACGCCCACATTGGAAACATGTGCCCTCGGCGGCTTGGAACCCGGGACCGGGCGAACAACAAAAGAGCATTCTCACCACTGAGCCGCGGAATAATTTGCCAAATGTTGTGTTCGATTTTCCTTGATTTTCAAAAAGCTCCGGTACCGGTGCTGAAACGTCGGAAATCCTCAATCCGCGTCCTGTATATCGTATAAAATTAAAATACACCAGCGCGCGGTCGAGCGCAGCATCGGCATGCTCAACCTCGTCCTTGCGAGGAGTTGCTTGGAATGACACAATCAAACCGCCAGTAGGAGTCTTATCAATATAATGTGAAATTGAGTCAACGAAATGAATTATATATATATTTTATAAATAAAACATAAAAAACACACGAGCAAACGTTTCCCAATCAGAGGTGGAATATATAATGTAATGCATTATATGTAAATGTATAAAAAATTACCAATTTTATAATATACTTGATATTTTTCCAATAAAAATAATACACGGTATGAACATTTTATAATCATAGAATAACCCATGCTTCGAGGCTTTGTTTCGTTCGGTGTAAACCGGCGGCAGTCAACCTTTTCACACCTTAAAAAATCAGCGAAGTATTTTATTTATTATTATTTTTTTTAATTTGGCCCCGAAATCGGGGACCATCGGAAATGGCGGCCGGTGTATAAAAAACCCACCAGAGGGTGGTGCGGACAGGTCGACAGTGATATAATTGATATACAAATCGTATTTTATTGTGATGCGAAGTGTTAGTGAAAAACTGGGGTCCAGCCGTGGTCCCCGATGGGAGGGGTGGAGGGGGGAGGGCTCTGCGGATAGCTCGGCTCTTTATTCCGCACCAGCCGTAATGCCCCCGCGCCGTATTCACGGGGCGTCGCATCCGCGCGCGGTCACTCACATTATTTTATATTATTCTATTGATTCCCCGTCCACGAGATGGACGGCTGAATTAAAATGCCCAATATCGAGAACGCAGGGGCGGCGCGAGCTCGCCGGACCGCCACTGGACCGCGCCCAAACGACCCTTCAAAATTACCTAAAAAGTATACTGACCAAACGGTTTTGGAGACTGCGGTAATTAGTCAATTAACGCAGTCTCCAAAACCATTCGGTTTTTTGGAGTATTACAAAATAAATACCAGTTCCATTAAATATACTGACGATATCGCACGCGTATATATTCTTCTCCTCCGAGGTAGTCGGCGAACCATCTCACTGGGCATATACTCGTGCTGAACCGGTGTTCACGGTTTTCTAAGGGAAAAATAGTGCAGTGAACTGCGCCGCAGTTTTATATTGCTGCCGCCCAATAGAATAGCATTATTATACAATCCTTTCATTACAAAAGCTCTTGCGTTTAGACCTGATACTACTTCCGGAACACATCCCTTCACAACCTTTCCATGTCCACTACTCTTTTACACCTGCTCATGGTACAGAGTGGCAGCCAAGCGCAAGCAGTAGAATCGAAGAGGAACAAAAAAATATTCATGCCTTCGCACTTCCGGTTTCCAGCCACTGGCGCAAATTCCGCATCCATATCTTCCGCTTCTTTTCCAACGTCGAGAGTTCCCCATATTTTCGCACCCTTGGGAAGACTGTTTCATTTGTGACGCTGACCGCGTCATGGTGTTTTAAAAAATATATTGAATCGCATCGATACATTTTTATTGAAATTTTAAGATTTTATGGGTCTGTTTCATTGTGCACAATGAGTGGGAGAGGCTGCAGTCCAAGTGTGTTAGCTGGTTGTTTTTTTTTTGTGCGTGTGACGAGTGTGTGCGTTGCGATCGGGCGGGAGTGATCGAGCGCCGCATTTCCTCGCGTTTTCCCACCCCTGGGCACCCCTGCCCGCCCCTGCCCGCCCCTGCCCGCCCCTGGCCGCCCCTGGCCGCCCCTGGCCGCCCCCAGTCGCCCCCGGCCGCCAGTGCGACTCGGGAAGTCCCCGCGCCCGGTAGTGCCGCGCCAGTACAGCACCAAAGTGCCGTAAATACGCGTGTGTGTTTATTCATTTTGAAACAAAAATTTGAAGCTACTCTACATATCTGCATTTTGTGTTTAAAAAAAAAAATAAAAAAACATATATACCGTATAAAAAAAAATAAAAAATTGTTACTTAGTTGTTGCAGTGCAGTGAATTGTCGATTGTGATCAAAAAGACTCAAAGTAAAATATATTTTAAAAAAATTGTTTTGCGTATTGTATTTGGTTAATTGATTTGAACGCCTAGGCTTTCGGTGCTTATTTTTTTTTATTTTTTTTAATAAATTTAGTTGAATAAAATACTTGTGTGACTGCATCACAGATATATCTCTGAAATATCTTAGTTTGGTTGCTAAAGCATTTTATTAAAAAAGAAGTCTTACTTTTTTAATATTAGATAAACGTTTTCTGTGTGTTAAGTGTATCTGTCTAAGTTTTGATGACGTTTCGGTAAATGTAATAGTACTCTTCAACTACCAAAGGTCCGAAAACATAACAAATCAAAACAGTGAATTATTATTATTAATTACGAATAATATCTGCACGATGTTTAGTTATTTTCACTTATGATACTTTTAAACCTGTGATTTAACATTTTTCATTATAATTTTTTTTAGTACAATAAATCGATATTTGGGATGTTCAAAATACATTTAAAATTTATATCCATATATACATACAAGTCAGTGGCGTCCGTTCGATCAATTTTTTTTTTTTTTTATTGTACTTAAAATTTGAGAGTATACAATAAATAGACATGTCTTGTGTTGGGCTTGCGTGTACCGCACGCCACTGGCGCGTGCATCACTCTGTTAGTGTGATTAAACACGTGTCAACGATCCCAGCAGCGGCTGTGTTTTTAATATTCGCCAACCGTAATCAAAAGGCGATTTGACCTGAATCAAAAAATATAGTATGATAAAAATAATTATAATCTATCACTTCGCCTTGGTTTCTTTCTGTGACCGAAATTCGCAAAGTGATTATCGCGGTTTTTTGCAGTCGTTTTTAAAGTATTTTGATGTCTGTTGCTCTTCTTCTTCGCGTGCCTCTCCTCGGCGGAGGTCGGTGACCATTTCACTGAACGTATGTCTGTGCTGAGACAGTCTTACACTAATTGAGCTTCATTCCAGACTTTCAGCCACCGGCGTATTCCGCATCCACGTTCGTTTCTTTTATCCACGCCAGATTAGGATACTTTACGATTTTTTACTCTACGCCATCTCCGTCAAGTTTTTAGTCCTTTTTACTTTGAGAAATTTGAAAAAACCCTCTGTCTTGTTTCACGAAGTGAGTGACTACTCCGCAGTCATTGGCATCGTCCGATGACACGTTGATCCCGATTTCGTAATGATTTCACCACAAAGCATGGATGATAATAACCGATCGGCAATACTCGGCCGTCGGTTGCTTAATATGTGTTGATTTTTTTTTTTTTTTTGTTGCTTTTAATGCGTTTTTGTTTGTTTTGTTTTATCTTTCTGATAAATACTCGCTTGTAAATGTTTACGCGTCAATAAATAAATAAAGTTGTTTTTATAAATTCTGATTTGCTTGATATTTTTTTTATAAATTGTTGATGACCATTTCACAGCCAGTAAATCATCTTTTATCTATCGTGTCAGTAATTTTCAATATGTATATTTTTATCACTGAAATTTAATTTATGAGCGTTTTCAGACTCATTTTACTATTTATATTGAGTGTTATGAATTGAGCCGGTTTTCCGCGAATATGATTTTTATAGTAAACAAAACGTATCCATAATCAATGTGAACGGAGATTTTTTTTATATGTAAGACAATTTGTAGCTAATCGCGCTAGCAAAAAAATCTGCTGATGGGTATTTTGTTGAAATATTTGTATTGAAAATTTGTTTTTTTTGATATGTCGCAAAATACCCGATCCGTCACACGCAACGTTTCAGTACAGAGTCTCTCCTTGAAATATATTTGTGCAATCGCGACGATAAAAAGTGCGGCCGCATTCGTCACACTCAGCCGAAAAGCAATACGCACTCTCCCGGCCAGGGGTGCGGATCTGCGGTCGGCGAGCCAGATCAGTGCCAATTTTACAAAAGAAATGTGAAAACCCCTGCAAAGCCTGATCGTTGCAGGAAGTCCCACTAAAGTCTGACTGTTTCCGATATTGATCATCTCCAAAATGATGACGCCACTCTTGCAGGGAGAATGTCGGAGACTGCTGATGACCTCGGAAAATTTGCAAAATACTAAATTGGGTCGCCATTTACAATCGACGCTTGTGTGTGTGTGTGTGTGTGTCTTTTTAATGCGGATTCAATTTAAATGTAAAGTTATAATTCAATGGGGGTGACGCCAGCCACAGCCATTCGGTTGCCCATCGCTGGCCGCGCGCATCGACAATACGCCACTGACTCATAGGCAATTGACGGATCCGACACAGCGCCACGGCAACACAGGAAGTGGATCGTTTGAGCACGTCGCTACAAAATTGGAAACAATTCACGAATCACGGACGCTCACCTACATCGTGGGAATCCGAAACGAACGGCAGTAATTTATTCAACCCGCACGGCACCAATGCCCCGAGCCTTCGATTCGTCTATTCACACAAATTGCCAGGTGCACTTTTTCAAGTTTGGCTCCCCGCCAGGAGTTCTCCGGTGGCGCAAAGGAAACCGATATCGCTCCTCTGGATCTGCTAAACTGGTGATTCGTGATAGGTTTCGATTCGCGAAAATAGCATAGGTATCGATAACATTCGTTGCATAGTTACAAATATGGTATTGCATAGTCGACCCATGGTATTTTTCACCTTTCATATACCTCGACTTTTTGCATTGCTGAGACAATTTAACACTTGCTAAATCTAATAATGATTTCTTCATCAAGTACCTCTCTTCAGATGAGGTTGGCGACCATTTCATTGAGCATGCTGAGGCAGTGTTTGTGGTTTTTTAAGGGAAAAGTCCTTCTGCTACCCATAAGCATTATTATACAATACTTTCCTTAGATCTGATACTCCTTCAAGGTACTCCCAGAGCGCGTCTCTCCACAATCACTACTCCTTTGCACACGCTCTAAACTTTAATTTCGTTTTGAACTCTGCCAGCTGACTGCCCCCCAGTGTCGTCCGTGTTAATTCCTCAATTGGGGTCAATCCCGGGTCGCTGCAGGAGGTGCGATGCACCACGGGCCAGCTGAAAAAACAGCCTACGCCACACTTTTGGATCGGAAGATTTATTTGGCTGGCGATTTGTTGATCGGTTGTCAGTTGCGTTGCTGCGTGATAGTTTGTCGATACGGTGTTTCGGCACCTTCAGGAATGCACCGGGCCGCGTGCACTCGGAATACTGATCGTCCGAGGTCATCGTGACGGCCGAAATGCAGCTCCGGGTGTAGAGCCACACCTGATTGTGTCAAATGATTTCATTTTATTCGGTTATTCGGTATTTTCAGACTCCAGAGCTCTAAGGGAAAAATACATAAAAACATTTTACATACTTTAGATCAGAGGCTCCCAAACTTGTTGACCCGTCGACCCCTTGTTGATATTGAATTTTTACATTTAACCGGATTTTTTGTTCCGTTATATCCGAAATCCGTTATATCGAGGTTTTACTGTATACCTTATATATATAATAAAATCAATTCTTTTAATGGGAGGGACGGTTCTGATGCTTTGATAGCAAATTTTCAATATTTGGCTTCAAATAAGTCGGATTTAACTTTAAATCTCCTCGCCCAGTGGTTTCCAATCTTTTTCTTTTTTTTGTTGTTGTATAAGAATGGCAACCGCACTGAAACACCTTTCCACGAGGAATGAAGATGGTAAAGCTATCAAAAATTCTTCTCTGAAGCCAAAATTCCTGATATCCCTTTCTAAACTGTGCACCTTCAGTTCTTCATTAGTGCTTGTTCCGATCAGTTCATCTTGTAGTATGACTTCCGATTCTTCAACTTCACGAGGATAATCAATCCACACGGGGATACCCCTCAGTTTGTCTTCTCGATGAACCGAAACGCCGGAGGTCTAAACGTATATCTATAATGTAAATTAAAAATATAAAACCTTGAATTATTTTACTAGTAAAGATGGCGTCTCTCTCTCCTCTGAATAGACTCGACTCGCGCGTGAGTAAGCCCGGAAGCGATAAACGTCCACGTCGAACGGAAACCGGCGCGATTGTCCCTGCTGTTCCGTTTCGAAACTGCTACTCCTGCACACCATCACCGCGCTAGGCCGTGTCTACGAATACCGCGGCACTGTGACGTCACGGGCCGTCTCGTTTCACGGGTGCATAGCACGAATGTTAGACTCGGTTTAGTGACGTCACCGATTCTCCTGCTCTGCGGTTGTGCTTATTATGTTATCTGCGGATCTTTGCGACGTCGCGGGCGGGAGCCGAACGCGGAACCCTCGGTTCCTCCCCGAGGCGTGACGGGAAGCGGCACGTCGCAAAGCACCAAGGACTCGCTTCACGTGCTGCGGCGATTTATTTCACTCTACACGACGTGAAGATCGATCGGATGGTGCGATTTGTTGTTGCCATTCTGCACCCTGAACGTTCGCAAAGAAGTATTGAACCTGGTATTGTTTCTGCAGCCTGCTACAGAAGTAGTATCAGATCTAAGTAATAATGCTATTGTGTAGAAGATGAGCACTAGTTCAGCATGAGTATATGCTCAGTGAAATCCTCCTCACATCACTCCTCTGTGAAGAGGCACTTGATGAAAAATAAAATAGGCTGTATATTACGGGTACTAGTACCCGTTTCGCGGACTGCTGTCTAAAAGCGGGGCGCGTATTAGTACCTTTTTGAATGTGTTTACTCTAAAAAAGGTCATTTTACGCTGTAGGTTTACAGCTCGTAATGTTTGTTTAGACTTCTACCAATACTGTCCAGTGATTCTGAACAAAGTGACAATGAAGAAGTGGAATGATAATCCTCCAATTATTGAACAATTTTTAGTACAAAGTGGTGTTGTTGTGATGCCAAGTAATCCGCAATGTTTATTTTATTCGATTTATTCGACTGCATGCAAATCGAAGAGTGTGTAGACTAGATTTTTACACGCGCAATTTTCGGTTCAGTCAATCTGGTTACCCGCTTAAAGTGTGTTTAAGATATTTTACGCTTTTTGGCCATCTCTCTCTTGTTTGACCTACGGAATTTCAAGGATTCTCCTATTGGAGATGCACCACACCAAAGTAGCGTTACGTCATACCTCGAGTGTGTATTTTGAAACTTCTATGGGGATCCGCCTTGCCGGTCGGCGAGCGGTGCGTACATACCGCACCATTATAATTACTCTTTCCCACCTGATTTGGCGTTCAAATGACACCGACCTACGTGACGGCGTTCTTTAATATCGAATTATCGAAGTGCGATCCGTTACCGACGGCCGCCAAGTCGGGCCGGGCTTCCTTGTACCCACTCTGCGTACCGAGCCGCGATCGATCCGCTCCCGGATGAAAGCCTCCCCCCCGAGTCCTTGAATTTTTTCCATCACACTATTCACTCGGCGTTAATTTGAAAATAAATTAAATTATCGCTCATCCTGCGCGC
Organism: Atopsyche davidsoni; assembly: GCA_022113835.1. Taxonomy (NCBI): domain Eukaryota; kingdom Metazoa; phylum Arthropoda; class Insecta; order Trichoptera; family Hydrobiosidae; genus Atopsyche; species Atopsyche davidsoni. Next base: position 3,582,067 of record JAILWY010000022.1, on the reverse strand, counting down.
GATGCAGGGACGAGTCCGGAGGCTGGAGGGCCTGCTATAATTACCGCGGCTCTTACCGTGCGATGCACGCTGTATGCGTGGCTAAAAATAAAACACTTCGCGGCGTGCTGTCAGCTGTTCGGCGCTGCGTTAATTATTATTGTCTACACAACCTAACCTAACCTGACCCGCTCACAATATCGGAGACAAACGGAGGCGACGCGTTCGTCGAACTTAAAATTTTTTTTTTTTTCCCGATCCGGAAGTCAGCGCTTCTGAACGCTCTTTTCGCTTGCGGTCTTCTGCTTTTTATGGACTTACAATCTTCATGTAAATATTCTCATTGATTTGGAATCGTTCACAATTGTCAGTCCAGTGTTATTGTCCGATAAATGATGTCGCCCCCTCCCCGCTATCTGCGGACGTCACTTCCGCCGATAGAGCCCCCCTTCCGGCTGCACCAAGTGGCGCACTTCCATCCACGGATATCTTGGATCCTCCTGAAATTTTCATCATCATATATATGTTGAATAAATACCGTGTTATAAGAGTACCGCGTTATAGAAAGTAAGCTGTACCGATAACAATAAACGCTGCTTATGCTTCAAATTCTCAAAACTTAATTTTTTTTTAGCTACGAAATAAAAAATACCGTGAAATCTTAGCGCGAAGTATTTGGCAGTATATCAAATGAATACTCGCATTGCGCTGTTCGTTACGATAGTGACTTTGGGGCGAGTTCAAATTCAAGGCTTAATATCTCTAAAGTATAATATTTTTCTCTTCATTTAGAAGTGATTCGTTTAACCAGGGTCCCTGGGATCATTCAGGGGGTCCTTAGAAAATTAAAATCGATTTAGGGTCCTCAGGAATACAGGAACGCAATAGAGTCGATACTTGCACCAACTAGTCTATGATCAGGGTCCGTAGGCAAGTTTTGACTATGAAAGAGGAGCCGTGGGCCAAAAGGGTTTGAGAGCCACTGATTTAACCGAAACACACAGAAGCACCTCTACAAGCAATAATGAAGTGTTTGCCCTCAAACGTTTTACGTACTTTTAATTCAGAGTATTTTAAGACATGTATTGTCGAATTCATATAAAAAAAATATCTCACGTGTGCAGGTCGTAGTGTCGCATAAGTTTTGTCACAAGTGATCGGTTTCGGTCTAAAAAAAAAAACCGCCCAGTGTTGAGTGCGTCGAGTGCAGTTGTGCCCGGGAAGGTGCACTCGGGAGTGACGCAGTGCGCTCAGGTCCGGCAGCGGGCTCGGCCGGCGGGATGGCGCGGCGGGAGGCGGCGGCTCGGGCGGGGGCGGCCAGAGCGCGGCCCTGACGGGTCCCGCCCAGCATGGAGCGCGTGGAGGGCCTGATGCTGTACAAGCGCCCCGTCTACCGGCTCTTCCAGTACCTGGAAACGTGAGTTCCCCCCCCCCCCATCCCCATCCACCCCCACAGCTGTGACACCTGTACCTGATCCTATCAACACCTATCCCTCATTTTTCACACTCTCCTGAAGGATGTCTTCTTTTTTAACATACCGCCCTTTATTACTGAAGTATACAGCCTTAAAGTTGGCACCCCCCCCATCCTTAGCTGCAGCCATGCATCTTTTCGCACTTTTCGCTGCCGTCAAACTTTTCCTCGGGCTGCATGCCTTTCATGATTATATTCCTGTAGAACCCAAACTTTAATTGCTGTGATCCCTCTTGTCATTTTCTCATATGCATTGCTTCCCGTTGCGCTAAAGACTGAAGAAAAAAATTGCTTCCCCTTTCAGCTGCGAAACTCATTCCGGTATTGCAAAACCTAGCCCTAAAAAAACCAGCTTTGATCTCTAATTGTATAGCAGAGCTTTGTCGCAATAGTGGGTTTTTAAGAAAATGCAAGGCTTCTCACCTGAAAACGTGAGCTTTATATCCTGAAAATACTCCCCCCCCTTTCGGCTATCGTGTATTTCTTATCTCTCTGCGCTACAATGCCGCTTAGTTTCTGAACAATTGATTAACGGCCGCTTCTCGGATTGGTTATCTGTGATTTTACACCACTAGCATTAGACGATAGCGAAAAATTGCTTTTTATGAGTTATTGTCGATTATTAAGTACAGTTATATTATCCAGTGTGACGAAGCCCTCGAGAGGCGAAAACTCTAGCGGTCCGCTTTGTCGCATTCGCTATTGTTTTTTTGTTGATCTTTTTCTCAAAGCGACATGTGCTGATGTTTTCTGTTATTGTAAGTTTTTTGTTTTCGAGATGTCTCTGATGTTTTTTTTTTTTTTTTATACCACAAAAGGTAAAAGTGTGTTACGCAACCGAGCGCATTGTGCAGGGAGGGGGGGGCGCGTTCATAAACGGCTATTTTTACTCTTTTTACTTTGTCTCGGCGGATCCCCCGCCGAGTTCCATCGCGGCCGCCCCCCATTAGAAGCACATTGTGCCGTACAGGGTGTCTCGAAACGCGCGGTGTCCATCACCCCGAGAGAGCGGGATGATTTATATCTCACAAATGGGTTTTTTTATTATTTTTTTTACTTGTAATACACAGAAAAGCGTAACTCTGAGTTGATTTGGTTTCTCCGGTCCTTCTCTAAAGCAACTCGGCACCTAATATATTTTTGATATGTGTAACGAACGCGATATGTACCTTTTATAACAATGCGTATATAATCATTCCCGTTGGGAGCTTGGTTTAGTTTCCCCCCCCCCCATCCTCCCCTAGCAACAGTCGGTGTTTTCCTGCCCCCATCCCCGCGGGCCGCCACTGCCCCCGACCGCAAGGGGTGATTGCCCTCTGCCCGAGTAGGCAATGAGCCAGAGTAGGCGAGGCGCAGTGGCGGCGGGGAGAGGAGGTGTCAACGCATAAATAATTATAAATCACTTTTTTGTCACATAACATTTATTTTGTAATCAATCTGATATACGACCACTGTGATAAGGCTCTATGCACCTCGTTTTTTCCGCAAATTTCGATATTAAATTAAAAAAAATATTTACTGAATAAAAGAGCGCCCCTGGTGTTTGCCCCAAAGGCATGGCAACAAGAGGAATCGAACCCGTGGTCGGCCGGTGGACTTCAAAGGAAAACCACCCCTGGCCAGTGCGGGGGATGTGCAGGGAAGCCGGGGGCAAGCCTTGTACACCGGCGGGGATCAGTTTTGCTTCCGTGATTGCCGGATGTTAATTTAAAGCTGAGCTCTATTATCTGCGCCTCTTCTAAAGAGCGTTAAAAAGTAAAAAAAAAAAAAAAAAAACCACGATATACAAAAAAAATAGCAGGAATATGATTTAAATTTATTTGCATAAAAAAAAAATATATATATTGACTGAATTTTATTTTATCTTTTAAATGATAACGCCATCTGTTCATTTTTAAAAAAAATATTAATTCTCCTGCCATCTGTTGACCGAATTTCAAGCCTCTTTTGAAATTGATCCCAAGATCATGAAATATAATTATTAATAAAAAAATACTAATACAAGTCCTAAAACATGCCAATTATTTGTTTATAAAAATCATAATCACTTGATATTTTATACTTGTACTAAACATTCTTTCTTACCGTTTCGATATCCCAAGTAGACGTGAGTGCGCCTTAACATATTGCATGCAGGAAATCATCAAATTCGGCTGGTCTTTTGGGCTCCAATCGCCCGGGCGAAAAAGCCTCCACACGTGTCGTATATTAATTTTAATCGCACGTAGATGGTATCGCAAATATATATATATTTGGAGCCGCCGCAGTGGTCAGCGATGGAGTATCATCGCGGTGCGACGACACTCGCAACAGCTGATCCCGCAGGCGGGGTGCAGTGGTCGCGTCCCGCTCGCACCCACGCACCGGGCGTGCGTGCGAGCGGGACGCAGACGTCTGGGCCGTATCGATTCGGGCCCGACACCGCTCAACAATCACGCTCGCACGGGGTGGTGCGGTCAGTTGTGCCGGCTGCAGCGTGCGCAGGTCAAGAGAATTATATATATAATATATATATATGTATATAAATATTCGTCATTATACGAGGGCGGTCCGATAAGCACTTAGCCTACAAGAGAAAAACGAACATTTTGGAAAAGTGTCGATTCTCAAAATAGTCTCCCTTTAGCTCGATACACTCGACCCGGCGATGCTCCAGCTTCTTTGACCCATGTGAAAAATACGTTTTCTCGAGGTCTGCAAAGTAGGCGGATGGGGGAGCGGTTCGTGGTGCAATTCGACCAATTTGGCGGAGGTTGTGAGCCGGTGAAGAGCACTTTTTTCATCGCCAGATGTGACCGTTTTTTCTGCAATTCGGCGTCGAATCGGCCCAATGATTCGGCATAGTAGAGCCCTGTGTGCGTTTTGCTCTTCTCCGGGTAGTCAATGCGGATCGCACCCTGTGAATCCCATAAAACGGTGGCCATCTCCTTTCCGGCCGATAGGACAGTCTTCGCCTTCCTTGTTCCTTGGTCTCTGGTGTGTACCAGCGGATCCATGTTTCATTCATTCATTGTCACGAAACGACGCAGAAACTCCTTCGGATTGCGCTTAAACAGCGTCAAACACTGCTCCGAAGTTGCCACCATCGGGCGGTGAGGCTAAGTACTTATCGGACCACTCTCGTATATAATATTTCTGCCCCTCATTGTCGTCTTTCCGCGCCGTCGATGCTGATGCTTCGCACGGGTGAAAGCCGACTCTTTCTTTCATGCCGCAAAAAGGGTTCTGTCTCGCAGTCAACTCGTGGGGCACCCTTTTATTTTTTTCCCCCGTGGCATGCAAGCGCGGCGTCCCCAATCGGTTTTGATCTTCCGGCGCGCGCTTTGTCCGCGAGTTGGCCACCCCTGGCATGTTATCAACCCGTCAATCAACCGGGTACGGTGTTTATAAAGTAATGAACATGTTCCACGGACGTACCTGCTCCAGATTTCTTTCTCCTTCTCGCCCACGCGCTTGCCCACCGCGCGTGGGCGTGCCATCTCGCTCGCGTCACTTTCCCTTGGAATTAATAAACACATAAGACATTTAACTTATACGGGCACTTTTCTAATAATGTGCGAGGGCGTCAGTAAAACCAACCTTTTAACAGTTTATTTAAAGCGTTGGCTTTTGCGCAATTCGCAATGACGCGGTCGCGGTCGGTCGCATACTAACAATCCGATGTAATCGCTATTATAAGTATACTCTTGTGTGAAAAATTGATTCATCTAATAGGCACGCTGAGAGTAGCAATTAAACTGCATGCCCTCGGTGTTGATTCTATTGCGCCGCGGTGACGGAGTTTCACAATGCTGCACGTGCAAATGAGTTGTGGGCGCGACATTGCACACGTGGCCAAGTGTCGAGAGACCCGCGGACCTCCGGGACAGGGGCTCCAAACCTTTTCGAAGGGGGAGCCCCCTCTGATTATTATTTAAAACTACATATTATTGGTCATTAAGACTATGATTTTGGTATGTTTTGAAAGAAAATGGATTTAAATTTTCGCAGAATTTTTTCCTTTAAAATGCACGAATTTTCATATTAAATTTATTTTAAGCTATTTTCGTATACACCCTTAAATATACAGTTGCGAATACACCCTTAAAATAATTTTTAACATGTGTATATAAAACTATAGAAATCCATATTAATTCGCGACATTATTTATATGGCTATGTTTAATATCCATTGATAAAACCAATCCAATAAAGCGATTACGCGACAGTGAGAGCTTTTTCACCTTTTAGAGGCATCCTCAAATTTTACAGTTAATTATTTTTACATTCATGTCATGGAGTACTTCAAATCAAATACAGCTTACCATAAAATTGAATTAAAGTATTATAGCGTAGAAATATGTAACATATGACATTTTTAATTACTATTATAATTAAAGCGCCAATGCAAATTTAGTGTTTAATATATATATATATATGCAAGTTTCGCATTGTGCTATATATTATAAATATAGTTTAATTAATATATATTTTTATTGGCAACACATGTGTTTCTACTTTTTTAATAAAGTATTTCAAATATTTACATTCACATTGCTCACTCAGAAAAATTATAAAAACACATTTAGAAATATTCATAATATTATTATAAGACCGTGTATTGAATAATTTTTTTCATAGTGTTGTCAATGCAATCGCTCTCCAGAGACGTATAGTGTGTTTTAATGTTGTTTTTTTTTTGCTTTTATTACTGCCTGTCAAAGATAAAGAGGTTTCACTTCAACCGTGATCAAAATCTTTCAATAAAAAATAAAATAATCGATATCGTTACAAATCAAATGGAAATAAAAAAAAGGCGTTGACAATTGCGAGAATGTCAATAATAATGTAATTTTATATAAAGACTATTTTTAAATAAATTTTCGACACATTTTATTGAAATGCAGATAAAAAATAACAATCAGGTTTAATTTGTGATACTCCATCATTCGTTTGTCATTTTATTTTGTATATCATTTCACAGTGGACTTGGAAATAAAATAAAAAACCTTGTGTCCCTTGAAGGGCGGTAGCGATTTCTTCAAAATATTTTCGTAATCTCCCAGCCGCGTGGCTTATCAAATTTGTCACCGTATACAAAAAGAAGCAAGAACGCATTCGGAGACCTGAAAAATTGAGTTTTTCTTTTGATTGGCAGGCAAGCGTGCTAACCGCTGAACCACGGGCCGGTCGCCCAGGAGCATCGCAGTTTGAATGGAAACTTCGCGCGCAATGCATAAAATGGCACGCCTCTGGCATTTGCAGGCGCAACGCGATATCAGTTTATTACAAGCAAACGAGTTGTGATAAATAATATTTTCCTTATGCGCGTCGCCGTTGAAAACCTCGCATTCCCTTGTGTATTGAAAAAAATACGCCATTTTGATTATACGCTAGCATTAGTTTGACATTGCAATCAAAATTAATTATAGTCAGTGTATATTTGAAGTATTGAATATATTATTGACGTCCGTCGACATTTTTTCAAAACAAAAATACTATTAAAAAATGGCAGAAATTTTATCCTGTCAGTGTTAAATATTTTAACATTTAGTTTAAATAAAAGGCATTTTAATTACCTGTGTAAAATATTCATTGGTAAATTAGCATGTATAAATATATGCACGTTGGCCAACTAGAAGCACAGGAGTTATTTTCATTTTTGATGCTTATCGAGTATTCGATCAAATTCAGGTCATAAACGCCTTAGCAGGTGTATAAGAATAGATTTAGCGATGCGAATCATTGTTTTCGCTTGCGGGTCTCAATGGGCTCTGCTCGCCCAGGGGGGGGGGGGGGGGGGGTCGCCCACTCTCCTGCGCGGGTCCCGATCGGTTCGCGGAACGATCGGGTTCGAACCCAAGAGTTGGACCGAACCTAATCTGATAGGTCAGAAATTTGACCTTGAAATATCCCATCCCATCCAGAAAGTCTATCAGTCGAAAAAAATGCCAAACTGCTATTGTATAAAAAATTTTTTGATAGTGCTCTGGTCACAGGTCGTTTGGTTTTTTTTGATCGTGGACTTGTCTCACCGCTTAAACCGTGGCTTAAGTCGAGTCAACACGGATTTTTACATCGTTGTACAGGTTTGATTTTCACGCAACTCTAGTATTTTTTTTTCTGGTTTGGTCTCATTTAGCCCAGCTCCCCCCCCGACTTGCGGTCAAACGTCGCTCCTTCCATAGTCGCGCCCGTGGGAGGACTGCCGCCATTGGGACACCATTGCCATCGACAGTGACTCAGATTTTTTTTCATTGTCTTCCGACACAAATGGCGACGCGTCTAGAAGCCAGTGAATTAAAAATTTGCATCCGTTGACGTCTGCACCACGCCCCCCGTGTTTATTTTAATTTAATCATTCGTATTATTTTTTGGTTAACAGGTGCTCTTGATTTATATTCGAGTGATTGCGTCGAATGACAGTGTCGATTATCTGTAGATTAAAGTTCAACGAACTATATCTCGCGGTCCAGCGGCTAGCACGCTAGCTTGCCGATCGTGATTTTACTTCGACCGATTAATTAAAGTTTGAGACTCACCTGTGGAATCGAACCGGAGAACTGATTTGGTCCCATAATTCCATGGAGAAATATATGCCCCAAGCAGTGCAACACCCATGAAACTGAATCAGCTTATATTATATGTGGTTTACATATAAAGCAGTTGTCGGTACGGGTGTATAATGCGTATTTATTTGTGGTATCAGACGTCGAGACGTCATCGCTTATTCTTCGTACTTGTACCAGTCAAACTTCTTGATCGGACTGGGCTGCACTCCACTGAAGCAACCAGCAACTCTAAAGTAACTCCACAGTTTATATATATATATATATATATATAAAATATATATATACGAGTATATATATAAATATCTGAAATTATGCAAGTATTTACCAAAAGTGCGTCGCGGCTCTGCGGTTTCATATTTATTTAATGTAATGTGCGGTTTTTAAGTTTGCACATTTTGGGAATTACAGTAAATAAAATAAAAAATCAGAAAATATTACATCACCAAGTGTATTTTAAAATTCTCAAAAAAAATTGTATTCATTATAACAAACATGTGCACCCAAATCAATTATGCAGCCTGAAGAAGCGAGACAAAAGCGTTCGTGACCTCCTAGCCAATCGGCTACGCGTATACGCTGCGGCAATATATTCAGTACGTCATTGTTGTATCACTTCTCAAAATGGCTGCATCCATCGCATTATGGCTTATCCTGGATATTTTTTCTTTCTCACACGGTGTACTCACAATCGACATAGACCGGACGCGCGAAGTCCGCTCGGTACGGTTTTGGATTAAAACATTGCATCAGCAATTGAACTTTGATGATATTTTTTTTATTTAATACGGTTCAGGGATGGTTTAATAAATTGTGCTCGCAATCCATGGTTTGACTGCATATAAGATTTCCGTTTTATGGGATCGACATAGACCGGACGCGCGAAGACTGGTTGCTTCATAATTTCAGCTATCTCCAAAATCGATGTTTTTTGAAAATATGTTGCTCAAAATCTACTGCACCAATAAAAAAAAATTAAATGCAAAAAGCTAGATACATTCCTTTGTCTATACGACATATTATTTTATTTCTTTTAAATTTATTTTTAATGCGAGAAATATGTGTTTTCCCGAGTGAAGATTGAGCATTTTGGAGATCGAAAAAAAATCACTAAGAACTTGAACCATTTAGCAGGCCTTTTGCAATTGAAATTAAAAGATTACATATAAAAGGGCGTAAATCAAATAATTAAATATATATTTTTTTTATATTCTGTTTAAAATATCAGTGATAATTAAATAAATAAAACGACACGACTTCGCAACGATCGACATAGACCATACGCGCATAGTCCGTATGTTTCAGAGTCGCCGCTCGGTACGGTTTCGCATCAAAACTCTTCAAATTGAACTCTGATGTTTTTTTTTTTTTTTAATATAGTTACAGGGATGCTTTTATAAATTGTGCTCGCAATCAAATGTTTGACTATATATTGGATTTCCGTTTTGTGCGACATGGACCGGTCGCATCAGAGTTGCCTCAGCATCTCTCACATATAAATAATATGAGTCAGCTGTCTTTTCCCCTTCTTTTTTTAGCCAGTGCATTTCGCGTCGCCGGCCAGAACGCACGCGAGCCGACTTCACCGCGTCCAGTCCGCGTGTGATCCGTAGAAAGTGTATTTATTCAATAACACCATGAACTGTCCCCATTGACGGCGTGAAAATTGAAATACGTGGCCTCAGTGGGCGTGTGTCGTACGTCTCTAATTTAAATCTAAACAATCGTCCAAACAATATAGTAAAATTTCAATATGTACGCGTGTATTTTATTGATATTTTAACACACACTTAAGTATATATTAATCATAGATTAAATATTTTTTTCGTATAAACTAAATATATATTGGATCACTACCGATGATATGAACTATTTGTATAAATATTTAATTACCGATTTTCGTGGGATATCTCGCACTCAATCAAAGGCATTTGATTGAATTGTCATTTGATGCATTTTTTTTTAAAATTTTTCGTCGAGTCTTGCATTCCTCGGTTGTGATGAAATCGCTTTGCATTTCTTTTGTCGCCTCGTGTGGGGGAGGGGTTCGAATCTCGATTCGTCACTGCGGTTTCGGATAAAGGACGCCATATTGCACAGCGATTTCGCAATACAATGCCGTCATATTTACGTGGGAAAAATAACGAGCGGCAGACACTTCAACTCGAGGATTACAACCGTTAGCAAGAAAGCCGATAGAGATATCAACATTTTCTCTTTTCGTTATTTTGCACCGGTCTGTTTTTTTTTTTTTTTTTTTTTGTCATCTAGCATAACAGTATTGTCGGAATCTTGCGGAGCGTCCATTCCGGCCTGCATCCAGTTTTACTCCTGAAGTGCATAAATATAGAATACTCCTCTATATTTATCTTCACACAAATTCCTGAGTAGCATCCACTCTGGCTGCTTGTATATCTTTCACTTCCTAATCCTGGTTATACACTGCCTGAGATGGGCCGCCGGGCTCGAAATACAGCGGATTTTGCGCAAGAGAGATACTCTCCGATATTCAACATATTGATAGTGTATAAAATTATTAATATAACGTCAACTCTACAAATATGAATAAAAACAAGTTCAGTAAGAATTTACTGTAACTGCTAACGCAGCAAGTTGCTTTTTTTTTTTTTTTTTAATAGTGGAGTGAATAACCCACTCTTAATATAAAGATGCTCCAAGCGTCGAGAAAATAGCACCGGACTGTCCGATGAGTCAAGGAGTCCGGGGACACCTGCTGGCCGCAGACTAAGTGCGGTGTAAACAAGGCGGACAGTTGTCCCAGACAGGAAGTCGACCGCTCGAATTCGCGTTGGAAAAGAAACATTTTTTTTTATGTGAAGCGAATCGCGATGAGAGATGAGAGATTGTTTCGCACGGTTTAAATCGCGCCGGTGCGCTCGGGGAACGCCGGGCGGAACGCCTAAGACATGATGCGCTTATATATATATTATATTTATATAATTATATTTGTTTGTTATAAATTTTTTTTTTTTTTTTTTAAACATGCAATATTGACTTTTGTATGTTTTTTGTTTGTAAAAATAACGAAACAGGAATTTTGTATACATATAAAAAAAAAAAACTCATTACAATCGGTATTTTTACAATTGTTTTGCAAACACGCCAAGGTAAACTCACATTCATTTCAAACAAAAGTCTACCGCTCATAAATAAATTATCTGCGTAATATATCCTAATATGATTTTTTTGTTTGTTGTTTCCTTTATAAGTGTGCGTACGGAAAAATTACTAAGACGCATTGCGTATATAATTATTAGATATTAAATATTAATGAAAAACCCGAATGGCGTGCTCGTGTAAAAAAAAAACAACCCCCCGGGCTGGTCGTCCGATCAACCAAATCATTCTACCATACAAAATCACCATACCCAAAGCTGATAGAAATTTTATAAGGATGCTTCACGTCTGTATTAGAATTACCTTGTTCACGACTTCGGATAAATAGCTCGAACACGTGTGCTCAGGTCTGTTAACAAATGCGGGAGTTTTTTTTTTATATCATATACACAATGTAGTGGGAAGCAGTGGCTTGTCGTCCCATATTTTTTTTTTTTTTTTTGCAATATATACTTTTTTGGGTGACTCGTTTCTTTGAAAAATGAGAGAGGACATTGTTTCGACTTCTAGGAAATCTCGAAAATAACACTTCGCGTCCAGGTATTGGATAATTTGTTTGGTCGGTATTGTGTCTTGCCAGAGGCTGTACGTCAGTGTCTAGTGTCTCGGCCCGCCCCGGGTTCCCCCCGTGATGTGAGGATGCCCGAGGCGCGGGTGCTGGCCCCGAGGAGGCCCCGCCCGTCCAGCCTGCTGCTGTGCCCCCTGCGCGCGCGCCCTCCCCCCCATCGCTGCAGCGACACCTGGCGCTTCCATCGTCCCCGCTCCCGAAGGTGATGACAACCCCACAGCACCCGGCCTCATGCGTGGCCGATCCGATAAGTAGCCTTGGCCTGCAAAAGAAAAACGAAAATTTTGGAACAGCTCGACACACTTGACCCAGCGATGCTCCAGCTTCTTTGACCCATCTGAAAAATGTGTGAGCCGGTGCGTTGTCATGGTGAAAGAGCACTTTATAGTAAAGCCCTGTGACCGTTTTGGCAGTGTAGATCGCACCTTGTGAATCCCAGAAAACGGTGGCCATATCACCTTTCCGGCCGATAGGACAGTCTTCGCCTTCTTCGGAGTACGTTCGCCGTGTGAAGTCCACTATTTCGACTGTTCCTTGGTCTCTGGTGTATACCAGAGGATCCATGTTTCATTCATTCATTGTCACGAAACTACGAATTCGATTCGGCTGAAATTTTGAGAGTAGCCGTCTACGAGAATGTCTCTTGCGATACTAGCACCATCGAGCGGTGAGGTGCTAGTACAATCCACCTGTCTTGTCCTTGTGCTCTTCAGTCCTCGATCGTCCCGAGCGCCATTCTTCTCGCGTCTTGGCTTGGTTGGCATTGCCTCTCGGGCTCCTTCTTTACGGGGCATGGTCTTCTCAGCAGAGGAGGTGACTCCGCCCCAAGCTCGCGCAGCTTCTTCAGAGGAGCTTGGCGACTATGTCACCATAATTACTTGCCTGATGAGCTTCAGATGTGATACCACCTTCTCCATTTCACTGAGCGTATATCCATGCTGAGCCAGTGTTAAATTTTGTGGTCCCCGGATCATTCTACACCGTAGTTCTATATCGGAAGGAACAGTCTGCGTATTGCTGCTGCCCCATAGCATTATAATACAATCCTGATCTGATATTCCTCTCTGAAACAACTCAACAAGCCACGACCAGGACTTCGCTTGCTTGGAAGCTCAAGGTCACGCTTTCGTAGTTCTACATCTACAGTCAAAGCAAACCTCAATAGGCTCATCGCTCTGGAGGCTCTGCGTCAAGAAATACGAATGACGATATACGGTTTTAATTAGCCCCGAAGCACTTCAGGGCAGCCGTGGCGTGCGGCCGCTCCCTTCTGTGAATAAACTGCTAAATAATTATGTCACACAGTGCAAATTCTATTAATTTTTAATAAACGTGAAAAATGTCAAAAAGCGTTGCCATCGCTTGCAATCAATTCAGCGCATCCACGCGAGTGGAATTTTTTTGCCCAAAATCCTGTCCATTAGCATAATGAGATGCCGTAAATTATGTAACGGTCTCATCGGGCTCCAACAACAGCAGATGATCGCATCTTTCAGGACCGCGTCCTCGCCGCTCCCTCCTCCATCACACGCCCCGCTTCCGCCGTGCGGTTTCCGACTTTAATTCAATTAATATAATTAACTCCGAATACATGAGGTTGGCGAACATTTTATCGAACATATTCCTCCCTCCGATGCCCCTTTTTTTCCTTCGATTTTTCCTTGGACAATCAACTGGAGGAGACTCTCTCATTTGTGATACGGTCCACCCATGGTGTTTTAAGGGTTCTCTTATGCATACACATTCGCATAGCAGCTGTCTTGAGTGTCTTCGACCCCGTAAACGAGAACTGAGACGTCATAGCGTATTTTCTGTTTCGCACTCATCCCGATCGTGCAGGTTTGCGCCGAGGCTGTTTTGAGACTGCGAAGGCCAGGTTTATAGCAATTTTAATTATTTTTTTTGTTGTTGTATTATCGTCTTGAATGCGCGTACTGCCGATTCGCAACACATTATCATGATATATTATAATATCAGGCATGATTATTGAAAGGACTGAGGAGCGCTGACGTGACGTCACCGCGGATAGTGTAAACATTCCGCCCGGCCGGGTTTAACGCCTGCTGAAACCTGTCTTTATAATGTCGTAAACTTTACGGACTTGTAAATAAATATACATTCGATAATTATTCGCACGCTCGGTTCATTTTCTAACCTCACCTGTGATCACGACCCTCCCCCTCGGCTCGAACCACACTTATATTATTTATACGCTAGAAATGTAGCCCGTCATAAAATGACGTATTCAATGAACGATGCAATAGTGTTTGAACATATGTTTGGCTGACAATTAGATGAATATTTGATTTCATTTTGTACGCATGTATTTTGAATAACCGGATATTAATTTCGAAAGCAAAGCCATTCTAGGAAATATCACATTTCGTGTCACAAACAACGAATCACTTTTCACTGCACTGTTATTTATTAGATGCAGTCTTTATCACGTTCAATTGTGCTATTCTTTTTTAATTACGTTTGCTGTGCTCAGACGGTGTTATTTTTTTAGGAGGCATTTTAAGTTATTAATGATGTGATTAATAATTTCTAACGCAACTAAAAAATAAAATTGGTACTTGTGTCAAGCTGACATAAACTGGAAATTTCTTAGAAGCATCATATTTTGTTTTTTTTGTAAAAATTCTCGCTGTGAACAACAGAATCATATAATTCGTACATGAAGCATATTTGATAGTTTTATTTAATTAGTTTATGAATGAAAATACTATCATATCGTCTTGAAATTCGGCACATAGCTGCGGAAAAATTTACTAAACTTACGTGCAAAAAAATCAGCGTTGTATCTTTTATAGATATTCTATAGAGAACCGAAAAATGAAACATACACACCCACACACAATGGCTATTATTATAGTAGATACACACCCAACGCTAAAATTGCTGAACGCTCTCTCCAACAATATGAGAGTTAGTTTTTAATTATTTTGAAGAGGAAGGCACTCGCTATTATGTATTTTTCTCTCAAGGTCATCTGCATCGCAAACGTATTCATCACACGCCTGTATGCTTTATTGTTGTTGTTTTCCTCGTCTATTGTATAATATATTTTTAAAAAATGGCCCGTCGTTTTGAAATCGTGACACCGTGCCGAAAGCTTCATTTGCATACGTGTCATTGATTTTGAGTGTAAAAATAAATTTGCAAAACGTAAAAAAGCAATGCATGCGGTGCATTAATTTTAACCGGTGTTTTTTTTAACCGGTAAAAAATAAATTAAATGACTCGGTGAATATTGCGACGAGGCGCCCTTGGGCCTTCGTCTCGGCTTCCTCCTTTCTTCGCTCTATACCCGGTGTTTAAAAACTGCGCGCCATCGCCCTAGAAGGGGAGACAGGGTGTTTCGTTTTTGCAGCGTACTGTTTTTTTTTTTTTTTTTTTTTCTAACTGTCGGTTCTGTTTGTGTATACTGTCATTAAGAAAAAAACGAATTTTTAATTAGTTTATACATTTAATTATAATTACGAAATGGACTCGCATAGAACTGGAGGGTTAGGTTTTTTTTACGCCCCCTGTTTTTTTTTTTTTTTTATACAGCTGGTCTTTTCTCCTGGTCTTCTCAGTCTGCCTATTCATCCCTGAATATCTATCCTTGTGCTCTTCAGTCTTCGATCCTCTTCAGCGACGTTCTTCTCGTGTCCACAGGGGCATGGTCTTCTCAAGCCATAGTTCATGGTTTTCTAAGGGGAACATATGGTAGATAGATCTGGCGTTTAGATCTGATACTCCTTCTGCAGCAGGCTACAGAAACAATAGCAGGAACTCCCCACGTACTTCCGAAGCACATCCCTATACAATCATTCCAAGTCCACTACTCCATTAGCCACATTTTTATCAAGTCAGAGCGTTGAAGCATTGCCGATCGCTGTTAGCAGTTTACCGCTCGTCTGTCTGTTGATGGGCCTTTTCCAGGTGGAGGTTGCTGACGAAGGACGACGACGACGACTTCCTGGTGCATAAGGAACTGTGACCGATACGTTATCTGCTACATCTATAGCAGTACCGTATCAAACACAAAATATGGCCACCAAGGTCGTCCGCATCGCAAACGAAATTGTCCAAAGCACAGTGAAACTTTCATATGTTTATCAAGAGTATCAACCATTATTACTTTTATATATATTATATATAATATAATATTACCGCTGATGGGTTTACTGTAACTGCTATTTTTTCCTAGTTTCTTGCTACTATTTGTGTTCAACGAGAAGAACAGGTTTACCGCTTGTTTTTCTGATTGAACTTCCAAAAAAGGCAATGTTACTTCGAGATAACTGAATGCTTTTTCTCTCGGAACTCCTTGACCGTGGTTTTCTGCCATTTTTTTTATTATTATTATTGGAAATAGCTGTGACTTACCTTGTAAGAGAAAGCTGTCTTGGCGTTTAATTATTGTTTTTTTTACTTTCGTTGTCATAAGTTGATTCGATTTCATGGGCGTCGAGGCGACATTTTGATCATCCCGATCCCGTTACACCGATCGATTAAAAAATCCCCGAAGGTGGTTCCGGCACGCGAACCGAAACGTCCGCCCAAGAAACCGAATTATCCATGTTCATAATTCTACGATTGCAGTTTTACATTTTATAATAATTAAAAAACCGGTGCATCGATGATTTACAACGATGACGTACGAAAAATAGCAGATCAGCTGTTATATCAATTATCCTACAAGCGTTATATTTTGAATTATGCCTTATCTGTATTTTATTTAATATATAAATAATTTATTTTTTAAATAAAATAAGTGTTTTTCCAGATTTTTCTAATAATAGTTCCTGCTATTTTTGTCACTGTTCCTGCTATTTTGTCACTGTTCCTGTTATTTCGAAAACTGTTTCTGCTTTTTTTTTTTTTTTTTTTTTTTTTTTTTTTTTTTTTTTTTTTTTTTTTTTTTTTCCCCTGTTACTGTTACTGTGTGTATCCCAATTGCTGACGCGTGTTTCTCTGTCTGTTGCAGCCATGAGCCGGCGGGGCAGGGCGGGGTAGGGCCCGCCATGGCGGCGCAGGGCGGCTCGCCCCACCACCGCCCCGCGGCCACTCCGGAACCGCCGGCCGCTCAAGGTAACCATCACCAAATATGGTGGCCCTCAATGGGCTCTATTCGCCTAGTACACACCCGCGTGACGGTGCCTTTACACCGAGTCTTCGTTGACTAAATGTGGCATCGGAGTATGTGACAAATGCAACTCTCGTCGATCGAATCACACGTCACGATCAAATATGTGATGTATCGAGTGTGATCGATCTTCCGGAGCTCAGGCACATGACGTTTAACATTGCAAGTCATAAATGCAAATTATTATTAAATAAAAAACAACACGTGACAATTTGACAAACGGAGACTTGCATGACAAAATTAAAATTTATGGTAAACTATTGTGATTAGTATGATTCTTGAAGATGGCCCCGGTAACAAGGTCGAAACGTTAGAAATTTCAATAATAAATGAACCGTAACGCCCAAGAACATAGCGTTTGTAGAACATATTATTTGCAACTGTATGACGTTGGAAAGGCTCGATATGTACGATATGTAGCAGGGGACAAGCCGAGCACGCTGAAGGTGCACCTTCCGAACGGGGGCTTCAACGTGGTGAAGTTCGGCGATGCCAGTGACGTGCGCGCTCTCATCGCCCTGGTGGCCGCTCGCCTGGCCACCGGGACACGACACTATGGCCGCTGCTATGGTCTCCGCGCCAGGCAACCATCAACGGGACAAGTACGATACCTTATAAACCTTAAACTTTCTGCTTTCATCACAATATGTTAATAATATACGAGTATATATAATCTGGAATTATTTTGTGTACTTTGAATTTGTATAAATGTCTTATTATGACAAACTTGAAGCAGCTTAACACCTAAGAGACCATATCATCCAATAACAACGCCTACCGATGAATAGTGTGATAATTACAATTGCAAGAAACTTAAATCAATGAATATATTTTTTGATTAAGTATTAAAAATGTGTTTGCGGATGGTATTTCAGGTACAGTGGATCCACCAGGACACGACCATGGCGGAGGTGGCTCAGCGGTGGCTGCGGCGGACGGCGGCAGAGGAAGACTGGAGGTTCGAGCTACGCGTGCGCTACCCGCCAGCCAGCCTCAAGGACCTTCAAGAGAAAGACAAAGTCACCTTCTACTATTATTATGACCAGGTATACATGCGCTATAGTGGTCTTTTGATAACCTCCTTATTTGCCAACAAACTTAACGTAACCTAACAAATATGTTTGATGTTTCAGGTCAGAAACGATTACCTGAATGCTAGTCACCCGATGCTGGACCAGGACATTGCTGTGCAGCTCTGTTGCTTGGAAATCAGGTAATCTACTATCGTACAGCCATGCATAAATTATTTAGACACACCACTCTGATCTATCCCATGGTTGGGTCTGATACTCCCTACTGTTGTTTACTGAACTATACTTTAGTTATTTACAATTGATGTTGACAAACTGCTGAAGACTTTTGATAACCCGAAGATGCAAAAATAATGATGAATTAGATTAATGAAAATCTATATATATTCTTTTCTATATTTTTCAGATACTTCTTCAAAGACATGCCCCACATAGCGCTTGATAAGAAATCTAACCTAGAATACTTAGAAAAAGAAGTCGGACTTCATAAATTCCTACCCAAGTCCATACTGGACGGAACTAAACCCAAGACACTCAGGAAGTCCATCCAACAACACTTTAAAAAGGTAAAAACTCCATCGGTGTTACTTGAGAAATTAATTTATTTCAGCTGGCGTGTTGACTCAGTGTTGAGCATTGCCAACTCTTGATTGAGAGTCTTCAGGTTCGATTCCCTTAGTGTGAGTCCACCCCACCGGGGCCTCCCTTGGGTTAATAGAATCCATTGGCCGTGTCGTGTTTGTATTGTTACAGCACATTTCGAAATGATCTTGAATGACTCGTATATGCAAATGTAATTGTCATCATCAGCTTCTGTTCAGGCGATTCAAGCCTCACCGATGCTCTCGGTTCTCCTGCGTTATATTTGTTCATAGTTTGTGTGGTGCGCTTTCAGGTGTCTGGCCTAACAGAAGCCGAGTGTATGCTGAAATTCTTCGACCTGCTGCGAGGCAACTTCAACTTCGACCAGGAGACTTTCACCGTGGCTCTCGGAACTGGCTGGTCTATACCGGTGGAGCTGGCAATCGGACCTAGCATAGGTAATCGTATAAAACGAAAACCTGTGGAATCCAAAACCAGTTGATTTCATGATTAATGCCCGTTGATTATATATTTTTATGTAATTATCATTATGTTTCAGGTGTATCGTACGTGTCGCACAGAGCAGGCTGCGCGCCGGAATACACGCGAGTAGCTGCATTCGAGGATGTTGAAGCTGTGCGGACCATGAGAGGAGACTGCGAGCACATGGCGCCCGACGCTTGCAAAGGCGTGCTGCAGCTGCGAGTGCGCGCTGCCCAGGATACCCTTGCCCTCACTTGCCCCTCCGTTCAGGTATACAGAACTGGCGGTGGGAACTTGAAGGAGTCTAGCCAGCTGGCACGCATTTGGAGCCTGACTTTTTTTTTTTTAATTTATAAATAGGTCGCTGAGAGCTTAGCGGATCTCATCGACGGCTACTGCAGGCTGTTCTCCAACACGGGCACCTCCCTTTGGAACAGGACGAGTAAGTCAATTATTCAACAGCCCTTTTGACTGAAAACATTATTTATTCTTGTTCTATGTTTCTATTTAAATGACTTCTACGTTTTTTTACAAGCTGCTATTTTGAAACACTATCCGTGTTCATGCAAAGGTAATTACATAAGATATTAAAATAGTGAAAATTATATTTTCGTAGAAATATATATTAAATATTGAACGATGCGAGATGTCACCGCTTAAATTGTTTTTTTTTTTTAACTTCAGCTGAAAGCAGTTCGGGAAACGGACCCAGTGCGGGTAACGCCGGCACCATGCTATCCGAAGACTATGCCGAGATCGTGGATGAAGACGGAGACTACTCCACACCTGCTGGTTAGCAATAAAGCTTACGCTATAAAACATACTGTATCCTTCGTTAAGTCAAAGTGTCAAACCTTGGAAGTCGTTGACCGAAGACCTGTGAAGTGAAATCTTTTGACATGGAATCCCTGCTTTTTATGTTTTTCTCTAATAATAAATACTGTATGTTTGATAGTATTGTTGTACTTTTTTTCAGTGAGAGACTATGAGCTAGTAAGAAACCAAATCGAGCTGACGGCCATCATCGGAGAAGGCCAATTTGGAGATGTACATAAAGGTATAGTCTTTCAAGTCTGTGTGGTATTTCTTTCGCTGGTTGTTCCTCTGATCTTTGGCGGGTTTGGGATAATTTAAACAAGCCAACATCTTCTTGAAGGAAAAGTACCATTCTTGATCTCCGCATAAATCTGATATACTCCATTCTCTTTTCAGGAATTTGCCGACTGAAGCAGTCCAACCACCCCTCCCTGCGCAAGCACCTGGCGTTGCAGAGGCAGCAAAACAAGGATGCACCGACTCCTCCCCCCAACGATGCCATCCTACCCGTGGCCGTCAAAACCTGCAAGATGGATGCCGACCTCGCCACTGCTGAGAAATTCTTGGAAGAAGCCTGTAAGTGAACGTCTCCATTCACACTGTGTTCACCATAGGCAGTCACAGAAAATATAAATAACCAAAAGGTTATGGCAAGAGCATCTTCAGTCTTCAGCATGTTCACTAGTAAAAATGATCACAATCCCTACTTTTTGGCTATTCGTGTTTGTTTTAACACTGGCGTGGATTTTATTCTAGATATTATGCAGCAGTTCTCGCACCCGCACATTGTGGGGCTGGTGGGCGTGTGCAGCTCCCCGCCCATCTGGATCGTCATGGAGCTGGCCACCCTGGGCGAGATGAGGGCCTACCTGCAGCAGAATGCGCATAGGTAACGCATTTAATTGCTATTTTATATTTACTCCGTGAACGCGTGAAACGAAAGAATCAGATAGGAAAGAAGTTTATTTGTCTAGCCTATTACGTTATTATACAGAGTGATTTCTCAAAGGGTTCTTTATATATATATATATATATATATAATTTATAATCTTTCAAGACCTTAAAAACTTATTAAACCACACAAATTCGAACCCGGCAACATCTTGATTGACAATCAAACATGGCATACAAGGCGGTATAGTGAAAAAAAATGATTTCATGTTTCAGGTTGGAGCTGTCTTCGCTGCTTCTTTACACGTACCAGCTGTCCACGGCCCTCAGCTACTTAGAAAGCAAGAAGTTCGTTCACAGGGACATCGCTGCGAGGAACGTTCTCGTCAGCTCGCCAACATGTGTCAAGGTAATTTAACAGTTACTAAAATTTCTATAATTGAATATAATTCTTGTGTTAATATTTCAAATAATATTTTTACGTTTAATCGTATAGACTTTTTGGGATAAGATGTACAATTGACTTTCCGATATTCCACAGTTGGCCGACTTTGGTCTGTCCCGGTGGGTGGAGGACCAGTCGTACTACAAGGCGTCCCGAGGGAAGCTGCCCATCAAATGGATGGCTCCCGAGTCCATCAACTTTCGACGCTTCACCACCGCCTCCGATGTCTGGATGTTCGGTACGTTTGCACTCTATCACTTATAATGAAGTCACATTTCAAGCATATTGATGGATATAGAAACGATTTTGGTGCCGTTTAACGCAGATTACGAAGACATTCACAAATCCTGTTTTTATCTGATTATTCATCAATTTTTTCAGGTGTATGCATGTGGGAAATATTGATGCTGGGCGTGAAGCCTTTTAGCGGGGTGAAGAACAACGATGTAATAGGTAAGGATATTTTTATTTATATAAAATAAAACTAAGTAATCGGGTATTCTAGGCTTATTGATTTATTTTAGAATTATTATTATTGTTACAATTCAACAGTGAAATAATATTTTTCTTCTTATATAAACTTATGTGCTGTGTTCCAGGTAAAATTGAGAATGGCGAGCGGCTGGCCCTGCCCCAGCGCTGTCCCCCCAACCTCTACACGCTCATGTCCCGCTGCTGGGCCTATGAACCCTCGCACCGCCCTTCTCCGCACGAGCTCAAGGAGACACTGCAGTGAGTACCACAATCGCATTTCACTTGTCGACTTCTGTGAACCCTTCGCTGTCTCATCTCCATATAATTTTCAGGATACCTACGCCAACTGCAACTATGCAGTGGGTCATAGAGCTATTCATTGTATTCATTAAGATAATATTTTATATATAAAAATATCTTGTGTGTAAAAACATTATATGCATAGTAATATATTAACTGTCTCTGTCAATTTTTATTAATTTAATTAATTCATGAATTTCAGTGAGATTCTGCAGGAAGAGAGATCCAGTGCGTGGGACGCGATGAGGCGGGAGAATCGACGAGTCGCAGCCGCCTCCTGGGGAGACCAGCCACCGCCCAAGCCTTCGCGATCCACCAACCTCACCGGTGACTTCTCCTTTATTGCTTATCCACGTATAGAAAATATAACTTGAACTTTGAAAAAAAAAAAAATACAAAACAAAAATTACAGAGTATGTATTTAAATATTATTTACCAAAAGTTAAAGGTTTTGTATTAATCATGGTTTGTAATTAATAAGAGTTTTTTTTCTCAGGGGTAGATTCAACGTCAATGCAGAGCGTAGGCGCGGCACCGCAGACGTACATCGTAGCACAGAACCCTCTGGTGCTGGCCCATCTGCTACGGGAGAACCAGGCTCGCTCCATGGACCCGCAGGCCTACACCACCCCCGCCTCGGTATTCAACACCCTCTCAGTTGACTTCAAGGAGAAGATCCCTGACCCCAAATACGCCGAAAAAATCCTCACAGACCCCGACCCCGATATTCCTCTTCAAACCTGCCCCATCCCTATGAAAGAACTTATACAGCTGGATCCAATAGTCTCCGACCCCAATCTTCCAACGAGTAGTCCTGTCCCACCGACTGACGAGCAATCCACGACCTCGTCAGATCAAAACCTCGTTATCACATTCTCGTCGGATCCTAATAACTCTGTCAGTTCGACTAGCAGCGGAACTTTGAGTAGAGACAATATGGGATTTAACATAGAAAAGGATGAGATTTTGAAGGTTATCATAGGGCATAAAGAAGACCCAGGGAATTTATCGCAGAATTTAACTCCGCAAATTCAAATGACGGCTTCGCTGTCTTCGTGCAGCGATTTTTCAATCGGGAACTTCAGTCAAATTTCGTCACTTCCTAGCGATTCTAGGCGTAGTTCTGTTAATCTGGATCATAGTATTTCCAGTACTAACAGTGGAGTATACTCGTCGAAATCTGCTATCGCAGGTCAAAATTTGACGCAATTGAATATAAATCAATTAGGGCCTAACGTTATGGTCGTAAGTCAGAGTGCCGATGTGTCTGATGGCCACGATAAGTCTTCGACGGATTCTATTTCCCAAAATTCAAATCAGAGCATCAATCAGTCGAGTCCGAGGAATCTTTCGAGCAGTTCCGATGCTTACGCGAGTCGCGTGCGCTCGCTCGAACGCAACACACACATGCACGGGTTTGCTCTTGCTCAATCCAGCTCTCCTGAATCCTACGGAAAAAGAATTGGATCTCTTGAGCGCAACTCAAAGATCGCTCCCGGATATTGCGATAACTTGGGAAGGAAGCTGAGCTACGGAAATATTCAGAAAACTGGGAGTCAATCTCACACTGGAAGCCTGCAGAGGCAGTTTACGGTGCCTGCGCAGGCGGCTGCTTATCAGGGTCAATTCAATCAGAACCCCGGCTTTCATCATGCGATGCTGGCTCAAAGAGAAATAGCGGGAAAAACGCAGATGAGCTATCCCGGTCAAAGTAATTTAAATGCTAGCTTGGCCGCAAGTGTTGCTAATAAAAAACTTATGCAGCCGGAACCGCCTCTGATTGAAGAAATCTACGATTTCGGTGGTGAAAATGTTCGAAGCTGCGTTTCAATCGCTGCAAATAAAGCCGGCCTAAACCGTTCCAACCAAAGCGGCTATTTCAACCATACGATGAATAACTTCCAAACGAGACCGACAGCACACCCTGGGCAATACAGGTGCCCTAATCCACCCGCTCAACCGTCTCCGAGTATGCAAGGATCTCCGAGGATGATGCAGCCGTACATGGGCATTCAAGGCCACCTGAGCCGGATCAATCACAGCATGGTGCAGGGCATACCTCCGAATCTGAAGGGAACCTGTTCTCCAATACCGGATAAAAACCAAGGCAATTTGAAATATCAGCAAGTCCCTAATGTTTATCCGCACGATAAAATCATGGATCAAAGCTACCAACAACAGCATATCCCCAATGTCTATCAACACGCCATGAGCATGAAACAATCTGAAGAAAAAATTCCAGATCAGGGGTACCAGCATGGAACGCTGACGAAACAGAACGTCGGGCAGATGCAGCAAGAAAAGGCACAGGAAGCTGGTCAATCGGAGAAAACAGAATTGACCCATGCGCATTCATATGTAAAAGAAGCTAGCGTGGAGAAAACAGCGGAACCGACTCAGAGCATCAGTCTCGGAGCGCAGATTCTATCGATGGCCACGCCGGCGCCTCCGAGCTTGAATTACCAGCGGAGGTGCCTGGAGGTTACGAGCGGACAAATCAGAGCGAGAACGGAAATTGAAGAAGAGGTGCGATATACGGGAGCATGGGAGAGACAGATTTTTCTTTTTATTGTCGTAGATTTTAGTTTCTCTTTTGTAGGTAGTAGAAGATTTTTATTTCCGCACAGGATTTAATTTTTATCTCATATTATCGTTTCTTAGGACTTTGTTTGTTTGAGGTGAGTTTTTTTTATTCCTTGATGTTGTGATAAACGTTTTATTTGTTTCTTAATTAGAAAATTTATTTATTGATAGGTTTTGCATGATCGGTACGTACACACAGATGAATACACGCCTCGTAACATTATTTTTGTTTACTGTTGCCTTCCAATTTTTCTTTCGATAGAAACATTATCTTCATTGTCTCCGAGAAATTCGTTGTCTTTGCACTTTATTTGTTTATTCGTAAAAAATATACCGTAGGCTAGAATTTTGTATTGTATGTTTGCTTTTTGTGTTTATTTTGTTTCAGTTGGTTTTTTTTCAAGAGATTTTTTTTCCCCAACAGCCTCCTTCTATATAATTTTTCCCTCTCCTCGTTTACCCCTTCATATCCAATCGTAATTATTTTTAAGCCAAAATATTTTATTTTCAATTGATTTTTTTTGAGTGTATGTTTAATTTTTCATTTGAATATTGCATGATTGATGTTTAGTACTTGAAAAATGTGTAGTGAGCCAAAACGTTCGTCTGAATTTGCGCTTTATTATATATTCATACACGCCAAATAAAATAAATAATTATCGTTTTTGCTGTAGTAACATGCAATAACAAATTTCCTTAAATTTGTTTGATTAAAATATATGATCGCTTTCTTTGTGCTGTTTGTACAATATTGATTTATCTGAATAGTACCCCGGAGACGAGGAAGACGGTGAAGCCCTCGAGAGGCGCCTCATCGCGGAGCTGGCCAAGCAGCAGCACCAAAGTCAGCAGGACCAGAGCTGGCTGCAGCAGGAGGAGACCAACCTCGTAAGTCACGCCTCATATCCAATCTTCACCCTCACTATTCCCGTTAATATCCATTTTGGGTTTTAATCTTTGAAGTGGCAGTCTCTGTGCCCGCTATAATATATAAATTGTTAATTGTTTGAATCCTTTCAGAAGAAGCGGCTGTCGATGATAACCGCAGGCACAGAAGCGGATACTCAAGAGACCTCCGTGGATGTCCACGCCACCGCAGACGCAGCCCTCACCGCCAGTCAGATCAGCTCCGGTAGATTTATTTACTGTATATTATAGTAAATATGAAAGAGGAAACTTTAAATAACCGTGTATCAATAAAAAATATATTGACGTGTAATTTGTTGTTTTGTAGGACACAGCTCTATTGAGATGAGCCCTAACAGCACCATGAGGATGGGGCAAGACTCTAGTAGCACCCAAAACTCGGTGAGCATTACTTCCAGAAAACTGGTTATTGTAGTTCTATTACATAACGATGAGTTAAACTATAATAAATATTCATATAATAAGTATTTTTATTTTGAACTTATAAGACATTATGATGGTATTTTAGAGTGGAGGATCCTGGGAGCGACAGACGGACCCCATGTACTCGGCGACTACTGAAGTGGTACGTGCAGTGCTGCGATTGTCGGGTGCCGGCTCCGAAGCAGCTGCCTTACTGGGCTGCGTCCGGGAGGTGGGATCTCGGCTTCGTGCGCTCTGCGCGCTTGTCGATGCGCTGGTGCCAGCCTTTCCACACCATGCTAGAAGGTAAGACGCTAACCACCTGACATATTATAGGAGTCCATCTGTATACGATTTGTGTTTACTCACAACCTAAGTGCTTTAATATAAGTCGGCCAAGTATTGTATTGCTGAAATGTTGCGTTGTGTTGCAGAGAGGTTGAGATGGCGCACCAGGTGCTTAGCAAGGATATGGCGGGGCTGGTGGAGGCCATGCGCCTCGCCATCCACTATGGCACCACCACCCTGCAGCACGAGTACACCAAGTCAGTTACATTGGTTATCTTTAATCCAATGAAGTCCTATTGATTAAGAGCAATATGTTTGTAATTATTAATGTATTGATTTCAGAAATATGTTATCAGCAGCCCACATTCTAGCAATGGATGCAAAGAATCTTCTCGACGTGGTCGACTGCATCAGGCAGCGTCATCCGCACGTCGACTGGAGATCCGTCCTCGCCATGTGCTCGGAGCACGAAGCCTCGCAGTGCAGCCCCGGTGGCAGCCAAGACATGAACCAGGAACCCATATATCAACCGATTGTTGGACAACAAAACCAGACAGTCCAAATAGCCACCATCACGAACCACATCAACACGCAACCGCACATCACACAATGCATCATGGTAGAAGAAACGCAGGAGATCATGTCGCCGCCCCATCCAAAGCCTAGCTTAAGACCCGACTTCAAAGTCAATCAACCAGTAACAGTACAACAGAACATCGTCGGCACAAACTCGTCGACAAACCAACCGTCGAGTTTGCCCGTCACGTCGAATCGCGTCTCTGCGCTGATACAGAATTATAATTTATACGGAAATACGAGTGCTCCGACGCATCTGTACGGCAACACGCAAGAGCAATTCTCGTCGCTGCGGTCAAATGAGGATGGTAGGAGCCGTCAGGGCTCTGTGGACGGCGGCGGCAGCGCCCCTCACAGCAAGTCGGGCTCGCCTAAAAAGGTTCCGATGCCTCCCCCGACGAGTTCTGAAGAACAGCCCATCTACTCGCTCAGTAAAAAAATGTCACAATTGCAGAACAGTCCCATTTCTGTGTCGCAAAGTAACGATACTTAAAATATTGAATTCGTATTAGGTTTTTTTAATTTGTGAAAGTTTTGGTGTCGTCACGTCGTTGTGTGTCGCCGTCTCAAAAAAAGTATTTTTAATATTATGACTACTATTCGCTCATGTTAAATTTTTTTGTGACTATAAATACACTACTAGAAGGCTATACAATTTTTTTTTCAGTTAGTATTACGCTTTAAATGTAACCTATAAAAGACATTTATTGAATGGTTCTAAATTCTTCTTATAGATATTTTATTATAACTATATTGATAGAGTTTTTAAACTATAAACGTTTGATTTCATCGTACAGGGTGCGCTTGTCTATCAGAAATTGAAGGTTATAGATTCCTTTGTAAAATAAACGTATTAAAATTTAGTAAGGAGTCGCAATCGTAAAAATTTCACAGAGAAAACTTATGTGAAACACCCTGTATATCAAATAAATATTTTTCGGTAAATCGAAAATTAACAATACATTAAAATGCTATTGACATTTTAAAAATAAAAAAAAATGGGTTGTAATAATTCCCATATATTTTAAAAGCCATGAATAATTTTAAAATTATTTGTTTTGTCCGGTCGCCGTGTCTCGCGCGTGCTTTCTGTTTCTCCAGTAACTAAAGCCGCGCGTGTCATGTTAGATTATCACGAAAAGTGTCATCGAGTGAAGTTTGTATGTACGTAATGTGAATTTCGCGTTTTTAAAACTTAGTCAATATAAATATTAAAATTTAATTAAATATTATCACCATTTGATAATGACGATACCTTTTGCATATTTTTTTATACATTCTTTCTTACAGTGATGTTTTCAAATTCATTGCGTGTCATGGGTATATGATATTAAAACATCAATAAAACTCAAAAAAAAAAATTTAAATCCGTTATACATGTGTTTTTGGATATCCCTTTAATTTCGAATCACCTGTATCTAAATTTAAATTGCGGAAATCTTGTTTCCGATGTTTAACAGTATGTTATAAATCTGTCATGGGAAAATTCTCCGTAAGTCTCTGAAAGAAGTCTCATAGAAAACTATGCAAAGGTTATATTAAAATCTACCACTACTTGTGTTTGTATAAAATATATTTTAATTACCTAAGCCGGCTGCACACGCAGCGAAACAACTTGCAACCGATTTGCAATCAGCCAATAGAAATCTTTTTATTAAGAGTGTTTTTTTTTATGGTTTTGCCAATTAAGTAACGCAAAAGGGACGTCATTGTCTGATTGAGAGTCGGTTGCAAGTTGTGTCGCGATGTGTGTGGAAGGCATTAGTGATAAAAAACCTATGGTATTTTAAACAATTTAGAAATAAGAAAGGTGGGCGAAGCCTCGCACCAGACTTCCCCTCCACCGCATCGTCCCTCAATCACGTTCGACGCCTTGTTTCTTTACTGCATACTTGGCTACAATATAGAAATTTTTGATCGACAACTCCATAGACTATCTTTATGTCATTTTTACATAAATAAACATTGAATTTTTGGTCACGTGAAAGTGTTCATTTTAAATTTTGCTATTTGTGTGTTTTTTCATTCTGACTATTAAATGCAATTCGTGCGGTTGGGATGATCAGGTTCCTGCATCTGAACATTATTTATTAAAGCATTATTTTAATTTCCATCGAACTATGTGCCTGCGTGTTATTTGATTTTTCAAAACGAATATGTCATTACTAAAAATACTTATTTATGACTTTGGTAATAAATATACTGTATTATAATTCAATTCACACGCAGCGACACAACCTGCGACCGACTTGCAAAAACACCCGAAATAAAGGGACGCTATTGGCTGATAGCAAATCGGTCGCTCAGAGGGCTTTACACGTCAAAAAATGTTTAGATACAACAAGGACCTTATCATTGTAGCCAAAAAGACAATACTTTTTATGGCATCTATTTAAATTATTCTCAAAATTAAAATTGGAGGCGTCAAATATCCACACTTTATTCTGTACATAAGCTGTAAAAGACGTGTATGTTTACTTCTGTATGCCTGCCCGCGTGTTTACTTTATCTTTATGCATTTATAGCAGACCATCTCCCTAGCCGGGACCAATATTTAAGAATATCTTATGCCATCTTTGCACCGACCGGTGCTTTGCAATATCTGTTTATTTTCATAAGCAAACAAACAAATGAGCAAACAAATGAAGGTCTACTTTTTCTCATCAGAAACGATTAAACCGCACTACTGCGTGTAAAGCGTGTCTAATCATACTTCCAATATGTTAAGAACAAAACCAATATATTTTTAATTATTTACTCATATCAAAAGATATATTTTTGTATCTTTCGTTTGTTTGCTCATTTCAGTGCTAGCAATTTAAAAAAATATTTTTTAATGCAATAGAAATCTGATTTAACGAAAAAAATATTATTTATGATTATTTGCAACCGACGTGATTCTCATTTATTTA
Source organism: Atopsyche davidsoni (assembly GCA_022113835.1). NCBI lineage: Eukaryota > Metazoa > Arthropoda > Insecta > Trichoptera > Hydrobiosidae > Atopsyche > Atopsyche davidsoni. Next base: position 3,552,514 of record JAILWY010000022.1, on the reverse strand, counting down.
ACGTGGTTTTTTTTTTCACGAAATCATAACCAAATTGAAAAAATAATATTATTATCACTAGTCATCGTCATGAAAAATAATTATATAAAAATAAATTGGATATCTATTGTACTTTATTTTCCTAAAAGCAATACTAGTATATTTATTTCAAAAATATTTTTTTATATTATAAAACAACCTGCATAGTATTTTTTTGTCATTTATTTTTATAAGCATGAATCATATTGACGTCTCCAATGTATACAATATTTTTTTTTTTTTTATACTCAATACTATCCAAATTTAATTGATTATTATGGCGATATGTTATTGCGTGTTAAGTATGTTTTTAGGTAAATAATATCCGGACTATCGCAGTCTGGTCCTGTACATACAAATATGCAATCGATGCATAAAAAAGAAAATAGATTACACATAAGGGCATCGGAAGGAGGAAACTTACGTGGATGCGGAATTTACGCCAGTGATTCAGGAGTACACTGACCCAGGATAAATGTGCTCAGTGAGACGGTCACCGACCGTTTCTGATGAAGAGCACATGAGTGCTCTCAAGAAGTCGTAGTTTTATTTGTACATTGGAGACGGAGATTTAATTCATCGCTTTTAAAATTCTGTTGCATTTATATTTTATTGGATATTTATTTTAGTTGTAGTTTCGAATGGAAGTCTGAGAGAGAGAGAGAGCGTGCGGAGTGCTCCTTACGGGGAGGTTTACAATTGTATATAGTATTTATATTTTGTTCCAAAACTTTTTTTATATTGAAAATAAATAGTGACTGTTTATTCCACCATTTTGTGCATTTTTTTTATTTTGCTTTTTTCCCAGCATGTCGATCACGCAGTGCAAAATTCATATACTACACGCCCTTGTAGTAACTGATGTAGCTTTCGTAAGTGAGGTCGCCTGCCTGAAGATCAGGTACAGCAACCACTACGTAAAGCTGCATTTCAGTTAGAGCCTTTTTTGTGTACACGGAAAGAAAGTTTATTGAAGCACATATTAATAACCTTACTTTATATTTTTGACGTGTTATTGAATTGTTCTTATTCGTTTCACATTCATTTCATCATCACACGGTTCATTCACTCCGAAAAATTTATAAAATAATATATTTTGTGGTTTCAGAGTTGGATTGTGCCAGAAATTTATACGAGGGACTTTTAGAAATTTCTACAGTAAATGTATCAAAAATAATCACAATTAGACTTAAAAGCACTCGCGGTATCAAAACCAGATATATATATATTACATGGGTTTTGATACTGCAGTAAATTTTCAGGTATACGTATAAACAATAAAGCGTGCTTTTTAGTTTTTACTGTATATAAAGCTGAAGAGAACTAAGCACGCTAGTCGTAAATTAAAGTTTTGGCGTTCAAAGTGATATCTTATCAATTAACTCCAACATTTACTCTCAATCGCTATTACGTAATACCAAAATATATTTTTAAATGAAATGTCCATATCATGTCATACATATTATATATATATCATATAAATTTGTTGCGTAAATCACTAAATCATTGTTTTAGAAATTCGCTTTTAATTTTTAATCACTCAAATTTGGTAGCCATTTATATTTTCCAGCGTGCTTGTGTATATATTTTTAAAAACGTTGAAATCCCTCATTTTAATATGGCCGATTTTATACCCCACATATTGACATAAAATAATCAAAATTAAAATAATCTTTATCTATTGGCTTTATAGTTGTGTATTAAAAAAAAGCTTGCTTTTATTCACATTGGTAAAAATAATTAATTTTGTCATAAAAAATTTCCTAACCTCAAAAATTACTTGCATTACTAGGATATCAAAATTTTCTATATCGCTACGTATACCGGCAGAGATAGCATGGTTGCTTTTTCAAATAACTTTTTCTACGTGTAGATTTAAAAATTGTACTTCTCCGTAAATTGGCTTAAAATATTTAAAAACATTAGAAATTTTTTTTCTCATTTTTGGCAGAAAGAAAAAGTAACTTGAATAAGCAAAAATGCCATCTGTTATTGTTTTATAAATTTTACAACGGAATGTCAAATATTGATTTCATGTCTTAACACGGCAGGCTTAAAGAATGATATGAGATGGATATCAGGAGCTAAGCTACCGTGCGTGCTGTGCAGTACTCCAACCGAGTATGTCACAAGTGACACGTGATATTATCACCGAGTTGAAACATTTTGTGTAATTGTTTTATGAAAATTGGTTGCCCAAATTTGGGTGATATTTTATGTTAAAATATTGTGTATTGCTTTGTAAGTTACTATAAAATAATGAAAATAGTTTGTATTATAAAAGATATGCTCAAATCTAATATATGACGAAGAAGTGGCTTAAACATATACTTATATTTAAAAAAAATGTTTTACAATGTATCGTCGAAATACTTCCAAAAGTTGATGATTTATAAAACGCTTGGCATCGTAACGTAACAATACAAAATTAATTTAAATCGAATGATAATGAATAATCAAGTCATCGCGTTTTTGATGTTCGTTTGATGAACGTTCTCACTTTGTAAGGAGTTTTACAAATATTTTTATTTATAAAGTAGTAAACACGAAATGGAAAATGGATGTCGTAGCAGTTTCATCCAACTTTTGGCAGAATCTCGAGGGCATATATCAAACCAATATTTAATATTATAATTATATTAGTTAATATTCGTTTTAAATAGATAATTATTCAACATTGAAAACTTTGTGACTAGAACGCTTCCATTTTTATTAAAAAATAAAACTATTTAATTATATAAAATACAGTAACTAAACATTTTTTACACGTGGCATTTTATAACATTTTTTAGTGTTGCCGGTGTAGAGAATTTTGTAATTTATTAATCAAATACTAAAAATGTCAAAAATATCCCATTTTGTATGTATTATACAGTGTGTGTTCTTCGTATCTCTAGCATAGAAGTGTTTAGAATAGAGCTTGCCAATATTTTGCATTGAAATTTACGCCTAGTATGAAGAATCACGTCATAGTATAGACGTCAAGCGAGAAGTACAAATTTTCAAAATGAATATGATTAGATGTTACAATATAATAACGTTTGTAATTACTTATTTTTACACGTTGTCAGCTGCAAAAGCAACTTTTCTATGTTCATGTGTTAAGCACGGAGAAAATTGTAATGCGTGCAAATGTAACGATAAGGATAAAAATTTAAGCTTGCCATTAAAAACACTTACTGCGATTAATTACTAAAGTAATTAAAAAAACTGACACGCCAGGGATTTTATTATCAAAATATCCAACCTCTCAGACAACTTTTTTTGTAACTGTGATTACGATATGAAATAAACGTAGTGTGGAGTCTTTTTAATAAAAGCAAGTAGAATTGTTACACGAACATTTCACTGAACATAGAATATTTGCATCCGAAGTCAATAAATTGCTCGTCGGAGTCAATTTTATTCTGAAATACTTAAGATGGACTGGTCTATAAAAAAATATTTTTAACCAAAGTCGTAAGTTTTATTTAGTTTTTATTTTCTAAAACCGCAAAACTCAAAAGTGAAATCTAGAAATATTTTCATATTTTATTACTTTTACTATAAAAAAAGAACATACTAAAATACAAATACTACAATTTTACAATGATCGTAATATTATAACGTTATTTCTGCTAAGATGATAATAATTCAAGTGCTTTTTCCAGAAACAGATTGCCTTTCTGAATACAAGTGCAAAGAGATATGTTTTATACTTAAATTAGTAATTATCGTTAGACTTTATCACTCGTGTATGGACAGCACGGGCAACGTCTTTTGGAGTGAAAGTGCTTCTTAAAATAAACCTTACCTACACTGCTGTGCTGCCGATCCCTTGCTGGCCGAGGATGATATCCACCTTATCCTTCCGCACTATCCGCAGATGATTTCCATTCATCTTCATCTTCTATCTTCTACCTTCTTTTTTGTCGGAATTGCTAGCTGACGAGTCTTCTTCTTACATAGCTTTGACTTTGACACGGAAGATATTATCTTCGTGGGGCAGAAGCAGAGTCTTCAGAGAAACAAATGATTTGGATTGTACATAAAATAATTATAACTCGACTTAAAACAGATCTTTGATCTTTCAAACACAAACAGAGCACCGACACTTGCTGGCGACAAAAATACAATCAGCCCGATATTGTCTTTATTATTTAAGTAAGCAGTGTGGGTAGGAATTTTTTTTTAAAGCATACTTTCTAATAGTCGTATAAAATAGTGAAAATATTGTATGTATCAAGTGAGCTGTGCTTATGCATTAAAATTAAGTTCCTTTGTATAAATAAAGTAGAAAAAAGTGTACATGCATTGAAATGTGTTCTTCCCATGTTGTCGTTTATAATAAATATCCATCCATAGTCAATACTGTAGTCGTTTATTTCTTAGCTTAAGAGAGCTACGCCGGTTTAATGATATGAAACAAATCGATAGAAATCATCTTGGAGTTAAAATTTTTTGATTGACGTTTGAAGAACTCAAAAATCTATTTCTCTGTAATTAAAAAGAATACAACCGCAAATACACAAGCGAGTCTTCACAATCTTCTATATATATAATTCTACGAAGCAGTTGATTTCTTTCTGCCTTCAAACACTGGCTAAATGTTTTTGAAAATTGCAAAACAAAGCAAACTCCTTTAGCCAGGTAAACACGCAGTGACACCAATAGTTTTCCCGAGTAAACAGCGAAAAAGAAGATGCTATCGGGGCTGATTGCAAGGAATAAAAATATATTTTGCCGACCAATGGCACGAAAACTTTACCGATACTCGATTAAAAGAATAGAAAACAAGTTAAATTCTTGTTTCATTACAATTTTAATTTAGTTGCTATCTCTATAATGGTGGGATTTAATTTTCTATCCGTATGCGAGTCACAAAGGTACATCAATGATTTATAGATGCGTGTGAGCAAAGGTGCATGATTAGGCTCAACGCTATCAAACTTAATTTAATTATAAAAAAATAATAAATACTAAAGACTCTTATTTACTTAATAATTAATTTTATCACAAGTCTCTGTGTAATATATTAAAATACCAAAAGGCAGAGGAAAGAAAATTTATGCTATTTTTCATGCTAAGAAACAGTGACACGTCATCAATTATTTTCTTGGTTTACAGATTGTAAGGGCTGTATCTATAATATATTTTTAATGACGTGTTCAGGTAACTTCAAAAATTTTAATTATACCAGTAGACCGAATATCATTAATTTCTTTGTATTTGATTGTTATCAAAATGATACGCCAAATATATAAGCACGACAGGCATTGCTGTAGAGACGTGTATTTATGGGGTTGTGTATTTTTTGCTGTTGTGAATTTCATTTCTATAGTGAATTGTAATGGAAAGTAAAATGTGTTTTAATTAAGGATTCTGTATGCGATTCGATATTTTTGTGATTCTACCATGTAAGACAAGTCCATATTTATAAATAATAATAATGAATGGAAATAGACTAATTTGTACAATTTAATTTACGATCTGGCTATGGTTTTGTATGGGAAATGTAAAAGATCCAATCCAGCGTTGTATGGAAACATAAAATTAGCATTGTGTACAGTCTATATTTTTACAAGACTAGACTATGTACTGAAATTTTTAGATCAGAAACTTATAGGCGATTCAATAGCACATAACATGCGTGTATGCAGAATTCAGTGCCAAATGTCATGATTTACGTTTTTTTTAGGGTTAACAGTTTTAATACCGCAGTTTTATATTCAATGGAAAGTTCTGCGTGTTGCTGCTGCCCAACAGTATTATTATACATTAATTGTCATAAAAAAATATTTAATTGCCGATTTTACTAAATAAAATAAACATTATTCATTCTTCCTAAATTGTATGTACAATTATAATAAAACATTTAATTGTAATATCTATAATCTAGAATAAATATAAACAGGCTTGTTTGGTAACTATAATTGCAACACGTTGCCGAGTAACTTCGAATCGTAACACTTTTTAAGACTCTAGGATATATGGACCTCAGTCTTTGATAAAATCCCCATTAATTATTAAAACAATCTTAAAATCCAGCTGCACCGAACCCGGCAGTCTTCGGTTGTCACCAAATCCTCGGAACGTTTCAACTAGCCTTTGATTTTACGGATTATTGGACTCGGCAAAGCTGACTTCTGCAATTACAACTGATGTATATTTTGCTGTTATGTGTAAGCGGACTGTATAATCTTATCTATCGGCTTCTGGTCAAAAACTTTCAGTATGATTGAAAATTGAACGTCGATTAAAAACAGGCCATACACAATTGAAATTATTTAATATTCAACCGATCAGGCAAAATGTTAATTTAAATATTTATTTACTAACCAAAAGGTTGCCGTCAAAACTTGCTCTGAATATATACATGTACGCAGATTTGGATGAATGTTCACTAAACTTACTTTCTTGGGTGTTAAGCCAACGCGAAAATGGCCTTAGCAGCCAAGAAAATAAAGCCACATGCTCAGAACAATTTAATAATTCAAGGATACCAGCACAAACTACGATGTTAATCATTTGACAATAATCACGACACTGAATAATTACAAAATTTAGAGTTAGTTTTGACAACTGAAGGTTGAAACATTTATTGTATAAAACATTTGTTTAAGTTTACATTAATATACATATGAATATTAATTTAAGAAATACTCAATACTCTAGTAATATTTTTAATATTAAGTGAACATTGAATTCCCCGTCGGCATATGAAATGACGGAGCACAATGTTCAGATAAGAAGCTTGCATCAATAAATAAATCAATACAAAAATACCTGTTTGTTTTACTGTTCAAATATTATAAAGTATAAATATAAACCCTTGCGACGTGTCTTTAGATAGATAAGATTGGTCAAGCAGCAAAGAAAGCCTAGACCATTAGAATATATCGAAATGCTCCGACTTCTCCGATCACGGTTATGAAGATATATTGATGTTATTTTGACTGCAGAAATAAAGCATTGCGCTATCTCATTGTGTGGTCGTATCGTCAGCCATTTAATACTGATTTTATGCAGCCAAAAGGATGAGGAAACACTCCGAAACTCAAAGCTCGTGGTCTACTACTTTTATGAAGCTGTTTAAAATTCTTTGTTCATAACTTTTCACACAAAAAAATCTCATTGGCGAGATGAGAGCATATTTACAATTTCTCTTCGTTTTAACATTGCAAAAGTATACAGTGATGTAGCGATTCTCATATCTGTAAATAAAAAAACACATTCATCAGTTCATGTTTTTATTTCATACCAGTATTCATATCGTTTGCGCTATTTAAAAGTAAAGTAGACCATTGAAAGTTCAATTCAACAGTCAATGTGTAAAAAAATTTCAAATGTGTAACATTGAGAAAAATTATTTATAGTCTGCAAATGTACATCATCTATCTTAGTCTTTTAATTATTGAAAGGCTATTCATTGATCTACCTTATATTTATATTGCATATAATATAATCCTCTTTGAGCCTCTCTTCTTGTCGCAAATATTTTAATCTCTACGACAAGATCCCACCTGTTTTATCTTGAATGTATATAAAGTGTAGAACGAGGGCTCGACAAATAAGACCGTATACGCTTCAACACTTAATAGTGTTTCCCAAGACAGCTTGTATGCTTAAATATCTGTTGATGTTGGAAAGACTTTGGAAAAATTTCTATACTAATAAATAAATAAGTACCACAACGTAATCAACTCACAAATACTCAAACACCTTGAAACCCACGTGAAAAAAATGTAATATCAACTTAAATTAAATAGCGTGTACAGAGAGCCGAAAAGACGGCGAGATTTGATAAATTATTCAGAGGGTCGTAGGGGAGACCGTGTTGAGATAAATTCTCTACCATGGGAGAATAAAATTTACTGATACTACTTTTTACAATACGTGAATATTGTTGCTCTCGTGCGTCTCATAATTCGCAAACAAGTTCTCCATTTCTGTGAACATCGGCTATCGGGCAGTAGATTTTTGTACTCTGAGCTAACTTCCTAGTATAATAATTAATTGACATCAAGAAATGAAGATCACATGCGACAAATCATTACCTCATTTCAATTTGCTTCACAAGATCACATAAAAATATTGAAAGTTTATTTTCACTCATAGTAATGAGATTCTTATAAAAACAGACACGAGACATGTAATTTAGCATTTAGTGTGCAGCATTTTTTTTTTACTCCAAATATTCCCTTTCAATCTTCTAGATAATTTAAGATCACAAGTGAAGCAATCTTAAGCACTCGAGACTTAACCTCTACATATTATAAAACCTATATTAATCTCAGAGAGCAACTCTATAAAAAAAAGTTCTGGGTTTTGTACATGCTCAAGGTTTGTTTTTGTAGAAATGTTTATTCCATAAAACCTGTTTAGTATTCGCGGCTGAAAATTTCAAAACAGTAAATGGTCGAGCCCTGGTTATGACAATACAAATACATTTTTATTGTAACAATACCAAATTACTTCAAAACACAATTTCATTATACGCCCGCTCGGTACGGACGAGACACCTCGGAGAAAATAATTTACCAATTACTTAAGTCTTATTCAATATACAAAATTGTTCATAAATATATGAAAAAAAAAAAAAAACAAAAATAAAATTGTTCTAGGCGTGTTAATTATTGCAAAATTGGTGAATTCGGTGATGCGGCAACGCTCGCCGTCAAGATACTCCCAAAAGCGACGAAGAAAATACGCTATATATATATTAATATAAAAACGTATGCGTTTACAAAGGTAGAAGAAAAGACTACGGAAATCAAATGAAACTATATCACGATTAAAAAAATAACATTTAACAATACAAATTAAGTTTCTATGTTAAAATATACAAATATATAGCGACGAAAATCACCAAAGTGAATGATAATCGACGTGAGATACTGTTTTCCGATTACACATGACAAATATGGTGTGAAGATATAATATTACAATAATATTTTATTATTTGCAAGAAAGAAAGCACAATGGAGTGTGCGCCGGCGCGCCGCGGCACGCCAGCTCCCGTCGAACGTCCGCGAGACTTTTAGCACCCGCCGATGGTCTTTTGTTTCGTATTTTTTGTTTTGCTTGTTAACACGGCAATCAGGCTAACAGTCCAGGAAGTTGGCAGCCATGAGCAGCTCCAGAGCGATCTCGGGGGCGATGGGGAACTCGGGGATCTCCGTGGAGCTGTTGGTGTAGCGGACCTTGTATGTGAAGTACATGCACACCTTCTGCAGCACGTGTGATCTGAAAATTTATAAAAAGGTTTTTGGTAAATCATGGGCACGCAAAATAGTTACCGCTGATACAAATTGTGTCTAGGGAAGCTAATCATATCCTGAATATTAATTTAAGCTTCAATGTCAGCAAAGACTTGTCATCGTCTTAGAAAGGAGTAAAAGAAATGAGGGAATTTGAAACATGCGAGTTGGCAAACGACCACACTTCTAAATGAAACATGAGGTTTAGTTGGGTATGGCAAAGCAGAGCGGCTGACTCACGGTATCTCCCTGAAGTTGACTTCGTTGGCTTCATTTTCGGCGAACTGCCCGGGCCCGCTGAGCATGGCCTTGATGGTACCGGAGGTGAGGGCGTGCTCCCGCTTCACGATGAATTCGTGGCCATCCGACGACACCAGCTTCACATACATGGCCGCCGGGCCTTCGCAGCCCCCGTACGCCCGCGCCTCCTCTGCCGGACTATCGGAACTCATGCTGAAAAAAATGTATTTATAGCATGCAAAATTTTAGTACTAGGCAGTAACTTTCATATGAAAACACTAATTAATCCCTAGTTTATTTTGATTTCACTGGTTCCTGTAACCTTTTTCTATCATTATAAAGCGAAAGTCATGGATAAAGCACTATACAACGATACTATATTTACGCTTGTGAGTTATTTTGTGGGGTTGGCTACTTGATATAATTGGTCCCAAAGTCTTCCGAAACCACTCAGATATATTAGTGCAATAGTCAACTGAGTCTGGTTATTCCAATTTACCTTAAAAATAATTTTTACTCTGGATTTTCAGTCTGAGGCAAGTTGCGTGTCTTTGGTGCAAACATTTAAAAACTCAATGTGCAAAATAAAATACCACATCAAGGCAAAATAAGATGAGAGATTAAATATGAAGTTTCAATTATTGAAAGATTGAGCTAAGGAAAGACAAATGCACAGTAAAATAGGTATACATCACGATGTATTATTTATGTTTATTACAGCTCAGCGAATGTTTAAATCGTCAATACGTATATTTTTAGCGTTTATAGATTGTTATATTTACGATCTGCGAGCAAGTGTCGTGATTAACAAATAATGTATTATTATTTCTCAAGGAAGCATAATAAAGTAACGGAAGTATTTGGTTAATATGGTGCCAATATTTACGTGTAACTATTATTTGTTGTACATTTACAGAGCATACTGGCAAAACACAAGATCATACCCGTCAAAATACGATGAGTCACCTCGTTTGAAAATAAACACCTAGCGATCTTATAACAATAACAATTTGATAACGTATTTTTAGACAATACCGAGATTGCGTAATACTTTTTAGGGTGGAAAATGTAAAGGCTGCGCGAATACAAAAGACGAAAACCGACCGGTCAATGTCACCAGGGAAAGTCAAAAAATTTAAGGTTATCACATCGACCCAAAAGAAACGTCAATGTAGCCACTGTTTGCAATATAAGCAATTTTGTCGGATCAACGATCATTTTTATTATTTAAATGTGCAATATAGTAAATGTTTTGTGTATTTACCTTAAAATGAGGCGTCAAACGGTCGACCTTTGACGCTTAGGATCTCGTCGGAGACATGAATCAAAGACAAACGACGATCTACGAAAATGACATAAATTTTTTGAAGAAAGTAACCAGAGACAATTTGCTTGGCGCACATGGCACATCTGGCTCGATTTTACAAATAAAGCATTAGATTGGATTTAATTAAGTATATTCAAGGAAATACTCACAATAAAATATAAGTGACTCAAGAAGTTTTCAATTATACAAATTTATGAAACAGTAATTCATCAAAGAAAAAAAAATAACAAATATTTTTATTCAAAATTGTTCAAATGTTTCATTTTATCATGAAAATATTAATTAAGTATTTAATAAATTTTTAAATCAATTAAAAAGTGCAAATTTTATATTTAATAAAACATTAATTTAATAACTATTTATTATTAAATAATATATATTTTTTAGGGTGGCAGCATTTTTATGAACGTTCCCGCTTCCCGCTCAACTGTCATATTAGTGAAATTTGTTTTCGTTCAAGTGTTTTTTACATACACGAGATATTGTTGTCATAATACCATTGCTTATTTTAATTATTGGCTAAAATGACTGAAATTGTAAAAATGATGGCTGCAAAGCTTGGGTACAGAGACGATGTCCGTGTAATCGGGTAATTAACTAGATATATGATATAATATTTGAAATATATATGCAAAAATTAAGTTATACTTGTCTCTATATTTTTGATCGATTACCTGCTTTATTACCGTCACTGTGTCTTATTTACATAATCAGTCAAATTGTTGGCTTATTGTTGTCTGTTTGAAATTTGATTCTAGTAAAGCTTGTGAACAAGAGAGGTTATTGAAACTACGTATGTCTGGTAGCACAGCTCTCAGTGACTCTGCACGTGCAGTCATCTGTCTCGACCTGGCTGCAGAAACGTTTGGACTATTATTTGACCTGGTAAGCATTTTTTGTCACATTTTAATTTGTTGCTGGACACGAGTTTCCTCAAATTTCACACCACTTTCGCTGGTCCTAAAGAAATAAAAAAAAGAGATCACCAGCTTATGCTATTTAGTGAATACTACTGTTACTAAAATACTAGGATCATAACTCATAAGTTTAATTAGTTTTATAAGCCACCAATATTGCCTATAGTAAATAAGTTTTTTGGGTCATGTCTATTTATAGCTCTTATCAAAAAGTGGTAAATTATTACAGTATCACTAGACATATCTTTATTATGATAATTGAATTTTTAAGTATATAGTAGCAATTTAAACACATTTTACAACTGTTATTCCCTGTTTGTAAAGGCTCTGTAGTTTCAAGAGAAGCCCTATAAATTCTAGGCAGTAATTAAAATATACTATTTATTTCAGGAACAGGGCTTGAAGTTGGCAGCGGTCAAGAAGTCATCCTACAAGAAGAGTCGCCACACGGTCTGCAAGTTACTGGGTGTAGAAGAGAACAACTCCATCGGCAGTCTCTGTGTCCGCCTCGGTTGTCCAGATGCTAAAGAGCTTTCTGAGCATATACTGCAGAGGTTCAAGGACACCGATGTTAAGGTTGCAATATTTTTTTAATTAAAAAATTTATTTGTGTTTATGCCAACTTAGGTGCTTACTAATTACTTTGATTTCTTCCACATTAGTAAGATCTTCGCTTTTCAGAAAGTAAACTAGTATGCCTTGGATAGCAATTATTAGATACATGTTCAACATCCCAATGATGATAAAAATTTGCTCTGGTTTTGCATTGCAAATTTGCATTGCTCAATTTAAATAGTTAATACTTGATATTTCAGGAGTCTGACTTAACTCATCCTCAGTTTGCGTGTATGGCAGTGTACCAGGCGTGCAGGTAACTAATAAATCATATCTTAGTGGTTGAGAATTGTTTTTTTTTTGCTGTGATAGAGAGACAGCAACAGCCCTCACTGACCAAGTGAAAACTGCCTCGACAGCGTAGTTTTTATCGGGAATAATATTCAAATAAGTTATTTGGGATTGATGCTGCAAAATATTATATCTGACTTTCCAGAGTCGAGAAGTTAAAGGTAACGAAAAGCAAATTCGTGTCGCAGAGTCACCTAAAGCCATCGCAATGGAACGAGCTGGAAGCTGAATGGAATAAGATGGCCCAAGACCTGACGCTGGGCAGGCCGGGCCGCGGCCTCGCTCGCACCAATAAGACTGCTATTGAAGTCATGAGCGAGAAGTATAGTGGTGTGTTATAAAATATTTGCTTTAAATCAATTACAATTATGCTGGTAGGATCCTTGAAACACGCCCTGATTTTATTTTTATCTTTGATCTTACTATTTTCATTTTGCCTCAGAACTCACCGATTCAAACAAAAAGTCTTCTCATAACCTCGAAACGGACGCTATTGAAGACTACGATTTGTGGAAGTCGAGAATTCTTCAGCAGGCATACGCCGAGTTGAATATAAAGCCTCGGGAAGGAGACGTGACCACCATCCATCTCATGAATATGCAATTGAAGAATCTACCCAAGATAGATCGGCAGAAAGGAATTCGGCTGGTATTTTGATATTGCTCTATTTATTTATTATTTTATAAATGATAAGAAGTTGGTCTTTGTATATTTGTTTAAAAAATTATTTCAATTCTACTAAAAAATTTTAGCACTCATGGAATATATTATGACTAGGATTAATTATTATTGAATATATCTAATGTTATATGCTCACAGCCGTGTACAAAACGCTTAGAATGCGCCGTTACAAAAGAATACCGTGACCGTGAAAGGGTTACTTTTAATTTAGTTTTATTTTTCACGTGTAGAAAATGTAACGAGTGCATTGACTGATATGAAGAATTTTGTAAAGGGATTGATTTTTTGTGATAATAAAGTAATACTGCAGCATTGTATTTTTTCTTTTTATTATAAAAACACTTGAAAATCTCAAAACATAAGAAATAACAAAGAATAACCCGTATTTTTAACAAATGGGTTGTTATTCAAGTTATGCATAAAAAATCTCACAATTAACATCTTAAAACCACGCGAAGAAACAAATTGAAATATTAAACACTCCTTGGTAAGATACTACTGGCAAATAATATAAACCTGATTGAAGATGATAAAATTGTCAAATTGAACATTTATTAGTTGAAAAAGAGCCATCGGAGGAGGAAACTAACGTGGATGCAGAATTCGCGCCAAACAGCGAGTACAGTCAAACTAGTAAAACTGGCTCGGGATATGGTAACCGACCTCTGAGGAGAATATCCGACGTCTGCTCCACCATTGCTCACATTAAAAAAAAAAAAAAAATTCGTGTGGTTTTAATTTGTTTTGAATAAATCTCGGACGTAAGTTGCTCAACCGGTGAAATAAAAATTTATAATTAAAAACTTTAGTCGTATCATCACGTTTAAATTAGGATGCAAAAAAATAACATAAAGAGTGCGGTTTTTTGCAACACGTGTCCGATATCTATTAAATAGGTTATCGACGCCAGAGAAGAATCATACATATCGAAAACTTTGTCGTGAATTGTTAATTTTAATAAATTATCAAAAATTTGCGGACTAAGATTTGTGTGATCGTTCTCTAGACAAAGACATTATAATCTCCATTCATCCACAGTAAAATTGCATAAACTATACATTTAAATAATTAAAATTAAAAACATGGAAAGAGAGCTGAAATCATAATCAAAAGTAATAAAGTAAAATAAAAAAAAAAAAAACAGTTGACGTTAATACACAAATCAAAAAACATTAGGGTTGTAATTTTTTGTATCAAATAAAAATTTAATATTTTTCAGATTTACGTTTTTCAAAATAATAATAAAAAAAAATGTTTACGCTATCGTTACAAAAATGCGGGGTGGGGTGGTTTTTATTAAAGGAATTTTTTTGATAAAAAAGACAAGCGTAAAACCCTTGAAAAGTTTACGAAGGGCAGCACAATGGCACAATATATTAATTACACTTACACGAAAATGGCAATGTTTTGTACATAAATGCAAATATAAACTACAGATCAAACTTCATACCAATTATACAGTGGAATAATAATATTCAGGGTAGAGAATAATTTACAATTTATATAAATTCTTACAGATATATATTAATGGCTTCGCCTCCTTATTTAAATAAAATAATATTTATTTTTTATTTAATAAATATTTTTCATGATTTTCCACATCTTTATTATGTTTTGTGGGACTAGTTTCGTCGACTTTCTATGTTGGGATTTTAACGAACCATTACTCCGTTAGTCAATTTGTTATTTTTTAAAAAATTTATAAAAAGTCGGCAAAACTAGTAGCACAAAATAAAGGGAAAGTGTAGAAAATTGCTAAAAACGTTCTTTTTCTTTAAATGAATATTCGAAAAACTAATAGTTTTACTCTCGTCAGATTTTAACCGAACTTTTAGGGTAGATGATTAATTATGGATAAATTTTTTTCGACGTACAAAATATTGTTTCTTATGAATAGAAATTCCACTGTATACATTCTATTATACAGACAACCAAGAAATGGCAATGTATCCGATACAAACATATATACATCGACTTATTAAGTAAATACTTCAAATGCCTAGGCTAAGTAATATCTACATGAGCAATAGAATTACGGAAGAGGACTCAAAATAGCACCCCCTAAGTATATAAACAAAATATCAGATCATATACTAGAACCAATTGACGATTTATAATGTTCACGCTTCATTAACATATGTACATCAACTTACTAAACAATCAATGTTGAAATTGTTAAAACCATTAAAAAAAAAACCAAGTATTTTCAGTGTCCAAAGAACGTATATAAAAACACGCCTTAAAATAATTAATATTAAAAGAATGGAAAGCATTTCAAAAAAATATCTTCAGTGCTCAAAGAAATATACATAAACACGTCATAAGATTTTTTATGAATACTTCCATTGTATGATTGGTATTAATTTTTTTAAAATCATATGTACATCGACTTATAATATAATTAATATTAAAAGTATGGCAAGCATTTCAAAAAAACATCTTCAGTGTTCAAAGAAAATATACATAAACACGTCATTAGATTTTTTACGAACACCTCCAGTATGTAGGTTTTTTTACTTTTTTAAATCATATGTACATCAACTTATCATATAATTAACATTAAAAGTTTGGAAAGCATTTCAAAAAAATATCTTCAGTGTTCAAAGAAAATATACATAAACACGTCATTAGATTTTTTACGAACACCTCCAGTATGTAGGTTTTTTACTTTTTTAAATCATATGTACATCAACTTATCATATAATTAACATTAAAAGTTTGGAAAGCATTTCAAAAAAATATCTTCAGTGTTCAAAGAAAATATACATAAACACGTCATTAGATTTTTCATGAATACTTTCTATGTATTCTTGCTTACTTTTTAAAATTATACATGCATTAATTTATCTTACAATAAACATATTAAAATATTAGAAAGCATTAAAAAAAATATCTTCAGTGTTAAAAGGAAATGTACAAAAACACATCACAAGAGCTTTTTATTGATACTTCTATTTTGATAAAAACGCATAATCAAGGAATTTAAAAAAAATCATCGGTGTATGAAGACTTTTTTTCTGTACAAAATATTATTTAGTATGAAAGAATCAAATAAATGTAACAAAGAAAATCTTATATATTAAGAGCCAATCCATGTTTAAAAAAAAAAAAAATTACGCTGTATTTAACGTGTACACTTACTTATCATCAGTCAGTTTTAATCGCGCACCGTGTGAAGGATTTAAAAATAAATTCCGCAATATTGGGGTACAAATTAAAAACGTAAAGAAAATTTTAAAGATGTCTAAAGATTGTCGAAAAATAAACAAACCAAAAAGGTTATATTATAAATAAAGTATACATCGTCCGTTTTTGTGCAAATTTAATATGTCATATATTTAATAACTTTTTCAAAATCCAATCTGGTTCCTAATATTTAAAGCCTTGCAGAGTTTTGTTTTTTTTGGCACGAGTGTGATATAAATGATAATGAAGGTATAATTTTCTTTAAAAAAGGCTCGAGACTGCGTGTTAAAAATACAAGAGTATATTTTTGGTACAAAGATAGTAAGATATAAATTTTTTAAAACTACCTGGAATGTAGATTTTAGTGAAATAATTAGCAATTCAGCACATTTTTGTGTGTTAGTAATACTTTAAAAAAAATTGTATAATGCACAGATTTTACTTTAAAAAAATTTGCAAGTCGCACACGCTTAGTTAACATTGAGTAAAGCGTAAAATTGTTGACGTAACATATATACACGATGTATGTACATTAAACACGAATTTGAAATTCTTAAAAGCCGATTGGCAAGGCTTAGTCTAGTTTTATTAACATTACTAATTGGTTGGGTATCTTTGCGTTTCATGACAAATGTACATTCCTAATATCTAAGATAAAATACAATTCCACATCCATCACATATGTTAATAAGTATCTTAAAAATACACGCGTTACCGGATCTGATTGGCATGAGATTTTGGCTAAGTATTAAAGAGAACGTTGAGATAATTTTTATTATGGGTTTACATTTACGTACCATTCAAGGAAAGAGTATAACTGTTGCGTGTATTTGTCTATAATAAAATTTAAAGAGACTAATGAACTTCTTGTAGAGACAGTCCAGAGAAATGATACTTTTTGACGATGCCACTGTGGAGTGAACGAGTTCTCACTTTTTTCGTTGAAGTTTAATTTATATTTAAGTACTTATATTTATTTATTACCTAACATATTAAGATGTAAAAAAAAAACACATTCTGCATGTTCAGTTGTTAAAGACAAATAAACATTATCAGTATGATAATATTAAAATATAATTGGCCGCATGAGAATTTGGCAAAAAAACGACGTAATGTAATGAACTTTACAAAATGATATATTTTAAAGATTTCGGATTAAAAATTGAATGATCAATTCAAAAATTGTTTTTACGTAATGATACAGAGTCAGCGAGATAACGAAGTTTAGTTGAAATTTAAGTCCAAAATACGGTGAATCCAAAATCGTACCGATGGATATACATTTGCGATGAATTCCGAGTCGCAGCTAATGTTCGATTATAATAATGTGCCCACGTAAGGTTTTGCTTCGTTAGCAAAGTGGGTAGGTTAAAAATTTGTCAGTATATTATAAAAGTAGTAAAATAATATTTTTAGCTTGTTTTGAGAATTTCCACATTTGGGCAATGTCATATCGATGAAAGAGATAAGATTATTTATTATTTGTAAGAATCGAAATCTTTCAGTAAGTAAAAAAAATATTACGTTCATTACTTTGTGGTCGTTTTGTATATTTTGTATTTTCAACTTATTATTAATTGGTATTGAAGTTATTATAATTAAAATAAATTTAAAAACAGGCATTTTAAAAAACTAAAGTCCTTATATGTACAATACTTATCGACTTTAAAAAAACTTAAGATCTAATATAGTGTATTTTAGTACTTTTGAATAAATGTACATTATATGAATAAGTAATATTAAAATAAAGACGAGAAAGTGAATACATCAACATTTATGTATTATTAAAGTATTCAATATTTTTATCAAAAGAAATATTTAGTGTTTGTTCCCAGTTTTTTGGTATTAGTGTTGTATTAGTTTCGCCAATATGCTTGCTTGGCATCTTCAAGCAGAGTGATGAAAGTTCTGCTCGAACTTATAAAGAATTTAGAAAGATAGAAATTAAAAAGAAAATTTTCAAGTATTGAAGTATGTCATAGTATTAAAAACGTTAATAAACCTTAATTTACTTATTATTGAAGTTATACTAATGTAAAGATTTACTGCTTTGTGTCCGTAGAAAATTTTACATTCGCTTATTATTTAAGTAATAGAAGTCTAGGTGTTAGCAGTGTTAGTTGACAAATTTAAATGAACTTATTATTGAAGTTATACTAATATAATGATTAACCCCAGTGAATTAGTGTTCGTAGACAAATGTACATTCACTTATTATCTAATTAATATTAAATAATTACAGGATCTGAAAAGAACACTAGTCTGGTTCTAAATGGAAGCTTTAATAACAGAAAATAATTGTACATTGAAAAATATCAATATTATGTTAACACAAATTAACTAATAAAGAATAATTTAATATAACGTGCATATTTCGAGATTACGTTGCTTTGACCATAGAATATGTGTCAATAATCTGATTGTTTAACCAAGAATACATATTTTAAAGCGAAATTTTAGGGCGTCATCCTTGACGATGGAAAATTGGTCAGTAAGATAAGCCGAAAGCAGATATTTTGCTGTTATCATTCTGTTAAAATTTAATAACTCTGAACAGACTACTTTTAGCATAAAAAGATGAATTTGAGATGCACTCTCCAACTATACTATAACAATATAAAGCGTAATCAGATGTTTGTATGTCAAAAGTTTTTATATGTAAATATTTAACCTATTAGACCTAAACTATGCACTTATAAAATGAAAAAATATATTTACAGCAATAAAGCAGCATGCAATAATAAATAATATTAAAATGTAACTTAACTCTATGAAAAACCTTCTAACAGTAATTCTTCTTAAAGTAACCTCTTTGTGTAAGAATAATATGGGATATATGTTTCATCGTCTATATGCTGCTTACATTGAAACAGATGCTCGGGGGTGTGCTCTCTGTCCATCTTCCCTCTTCAGTTGAGGTACACGTAGAAGCTGGAGGTGCCGGTGTAGTTCTCCGCGAAGGACCGACCCATTAGAGTGGGGGAACTGAAGGCGATCTCGTCGATGGCCAGGACGTGGCCGAACATGAAGTTGGCTCTCATGCTGTTCACCAAGTTCGTGGCAATGCCCTTGCGTCGGTGAGACTTGTGGATCCAGATGCGAGAAATACCGCACCTGCAAATACACACATTTATTTATTTTCACCCATACAGGTTTATCGTTGAATGAATAAATGTGTTTTTGATATTGTTACTAATGAAGTGGTTGCGAAAGGATAGAAACTCACTTGACGGGAAAGGTTTCAATGGTGCAGCAGTCAAGATCATTGTTGGACAGCAGCTTGTGCGCCTTCTGCAGCCACTCCGCTACTAGGCAGCCTACCAGATTTTTACCATCGATATAAAGATACACCTAAAAAATAAAATAATTATGAGTGTACTATTTTAATCAGTAACACGGGAAGCGAACAAAAAAAACGTACATTTATTTACTCTGTAAATTCTTGGGCTGAAAGTTTCTAACCAAAAAAATATTTTCTATCATAACTCATACCATTTTTTTCTGTGATATCTTGCATGACTATTGGAAATTTTACAAAATAAATAATGAATCAACATACCTTGTAGTTTTTGCGTTCATCCAGAGCGCTTGCGTAGCCGAGTTGTGGATGAACAACCCGAGAGAGGAGGTCATTAACTCGCTGCCAATGCGAGGTTGGATCACCGGGAGACACCACAATGGCCCGGCCTGATCCCCAGCGCCCGCACTGCCTCTCTACCTTCCAGCCCTGTAAATAATAAGCAAGTGCTCAGAGTTTTAGGCTTTCAATCAAGGAGACAGGTCCACAACTGCCGCCATAAGCCGCATGAGATATCAGAAGGTGGATTCTACAGTGTCTATTTCATCCTTGGTTCACCCAAAAAGCCTAACCCCACCGTGATAAATAAGGAGAGAGCCGTGTGACTGATATTGGGCTGAGGTGAAATCCACGTGAAAGTTAAACTGATATTACTGGGTTGAGATGAAAGTCTAACTGATATTGTTGGGTTAATATAAGTGAAGTGAAAGCTATTTGAAAATCTATATGATATTTGGTTGATATAAGTGAAGTCAAAAAGTGAAGAGAGAAACCAGTCAGAAAGGATGAAAATTCCTTCTTGTTTTATTTTATTATAAATATCTATTAACCTAATAATAAACCACAAAAAATATATATATACAATAGCATTTAAAAATATCTTGAACACCCATTTCTTGTATGCCTCTATACTAACCTACCTAGGATGATGTAATAAAGACGGAATCGTGTTACCAAGCATATTAGCCATATTTTTCCTTGTTCCTTCATGTATGCAATATGAAACAAAGCATTTATGAATTCAAAATGGTTGTTATAATTAAAAATAATCTGTTATAGCTGTAAAACACGTGTTCAGAAATTTTTTGGAATTAATTATTTCAGTAAATTATATGTACCTTACTTAGTGCTCCACGTTGTTCGATAGATATACTTGAAGACGTCGGCAGAAGAGAATATTCAATATATTACGTAATTAAATGTAAAAATAAATTCGATGTTTTAGAGCGGTGCTTTCGCATTTCTCAAATTCGAAGTTTTGATTTAACGAGTTTATTTATTGAGTTTCTTGTGTGCCAGCCCATGTCTTGATTTATTCTTTCTTTTAACAACACATTGATTAAGATATTGGAATCAATGCGCTATTAAAAGAAAGAATAATCCAGAACGTGGGTCAGCACACAATGAGCTCACTTAATGCGACAAAGGTAGCGTGTATTATCACCAGGAAAGAACTGTGCAAACTGGGGGCCCCAGCGATGGGGCCCAGTATTTATAGATTATTTTCCTTTGTTGTCTGGGAGAAAGAATGTGCTTCGTTAGCATGCTCGTAAACAAGTTTCAGATTACCTTAGCAAGCGCTCGGCCCTGGATCGCATGTACAATGGACGCATTCCATTATGACTCACACGCTGGAGACGGTTAACTGTGAGTCGTTATTTCGCAACAAACAAAAATAATGAGGCTATGGTTTTGCTGAAGTGCATATATTTTTAATAAGCCTACAAGGATGTGGTTTATGGTAAAATTGCAAAAAGCTACCGATTATTATTTAGAGTATTACACTAGCCTATGTTATGGATGCGGCAGTTGACAAGAAAACTCGACACGTGGTGCCGATATAATTTATTATAGGGTACCGGAAGAGGAATAAGATCTTATGAATTGTTAATAACAAAGCGCCCCATACTCATAAGCTACTTAAAATTTTAGAGTAAGCAACAAAATATTATCGAAGAATGTATTCATGTATCCTTAAGTTGATGCACGACTTCATAGGGTTGACGAGAGCATATCGTGGATAAACGCCTTTAATAGATCCAAATCTTTCAAAAGATACATCATGGACTTTGTTGGTACTCAGTTTTAACTGAATAGTTATGGATTACGAAACATTTCTCATGATGGTGTTACATAAGACCTCAGAGATTCATTTTGTGATTACGGTCAATGGCTTTTTCTACAATGCGCTTGGAAGTACATCGGTAATAACGCAACCTAGTTGGCTTATGCATAGAAAGAATGGAGTATTACATAGTAAAAACAAACTAAATTGGTCATTGTTGCTTCGGTAATATATATTTTAGGGTGTTCATTATTATTTCTACCTGCTACGTTATTATTTCTCTCATTTATTTGTTTCATTTTTTAAATATAAATTAATTTATATCTTTGGTATAATAAAAGCTAGAGAAGTGAGTTATATATAACAAGGTATAACACCACTAAATTAAACTAAAGCTATGACGAGTACATGTTTAATTAAATATGCTGCTATTACAAATTTTATAGAAAAATTATTCGATATGAGAAAAAATTTACAATTCAAGTGTCAACAGCATCGAAATAAAATTATGGATTGACATGTGCACGATTAATTGATGAAACACGGTTTGTGAGTGCCGCTGATCATGAATGGGATATAAAAGCATTACCTGGAATTTCAGTAAGTCACGGGCCAAGTGGTGAGTCATGTGATCCTTTTCGTCTTCGGCATCGCCAATCTGTAAAAAAATATTTTATCACTCACGGAAGAAAAGTGCTCGGTTGCCATTAAAGTCAATGCACGAAATCAGGCCTATTGTGAAATTAATAGTCGAGGGATTTGAGACAACATGGCGTGTATTGAGGATTCGAAGACACACAACCTATTCTCTAACCTTTAACTGCTAATTGGATTACGGATTGAAGTGTAAGTAATTTAAAGAAGACATTTAAATAATTTAAACGTTTAAAATTTATCTCATTTTATGCAAATCATTTTACACGTTCATCTATGATGAAGTTTAAACACTACATGGGAAAGATGCACAGAAGAACTCGAAAATCAGTACCTGATAGATGACTCCACACTCGGTGCACTGCGTGGCTCCAAAATTCTTCTGGCCTGCATCGATGATGTACTGGTTTTGGTCCAAGGAATGGAACTTCTTAGTGGTGATGGCTTTTCGGCCTTTGGACGGAGTGATGATCTCTTCTGAAAGCGTACACAAAGAAATTAAACACGAGTCAAGCCTTTTTATGTTCTGAAATTAAAGCTTATATCTTTTAGAGGCTAGAGTTTTTTTTTATACGATCGTCACCTTTGAACTTTTTCTGCCGGGTGCTGGGCGACTCCTTGATAAAGAGAGGGTACAACTTCTGTCTTTCGTCCACGTTCACGCGCGACGAAGATAGAATGGGTGAAGCAGACGGCGAAGGTCGTTCAGACGGAGGAGACTCCGGGACGAATGATGAAGACTGCTGCATGATCTCCACCTTGGGGCTGTTTAGCGCTAGATCTGAAATGACAGTGACCACAAATATTAAAATAAAGATTAGATAACGATAATGTTCTGAGTTTTTATGTTTTGGTGACTATTTCACAAAACATCTATATCCTAGACCAGACCTATTAGTTCGGCTATACTCCCAACTTCCTGACTTCGGACTTGGATTTTTCTCAGCTACAGTTACTTGGTAACAACATTTCATTAACTTGATAGGCAATCCATATAATGCAGTACGAATTAATTATCAGAGGGTTGACTGCACATCAGATGATGAGGATTTGAGCAGTCTCATCAGGACACAAGGCTCCGATTGTCAATTCCGGAGGGTCACCGGATAGATGTAAACCATCTCATGGAGCGACAATGTGATGATGGGGAGTACTTACCGGAGGCCATAGAGCACATCTGCGTGGTGGGAGAGAGCAGCACTTGAGGGTTGATATTGTTGAGTTTGGCCATCTCGCTGATCTGCTGATCCAGGCGCTCTAGCTCCGAATTGATTTGTTGAAGGTCACAAGGCACGTCTGAATCATCTAAAATATTCCAATTAACTCTTATAGACACAATAAAGCTGGATCTTTAAAAAAGTAAATACTTTTAATACGATAAAAAGAAAATCCAAAAGAGACCAAAATAGTGATGGTAAAAAAAATTTTTTTTGATGGAAAACAAATACTCACATGTCATTTCTACATCTTCAATGATGTAGTAGCCTCCCTCAGATGGCAAGAACTGCACATCACATGTCGGATGCGAACCTTCGTAGCCAGAGGAAGAAGTAGTGGATCCCTGATCCATGTCAACCCCGGAAACTTCAATGATGTTTGATGCATTTGTTGGTTCAGTGCAAGGATCGTTTGCCAAACATATTCCATCATCAGAACTATTGGTATCACAATTATTATCATCCGGAACGCCATTACTAAAAGGTACGTCAGAAGAGACCCCGCTATCGATGGTCGGTGCGGTTATACTATAGGGCGAAGTGTTTCCTAATTGTCCGGTGTTGCAGGATTGAAGAGATCGGACTTCTTCAATAGACCGGATAACTCTGTTGGAAGATTCGGTAACGTGGGGTTCGTCGTCTGGTATTTCTTCTTCCGACCATTGTCGGAGTAGAGCGTCGATGCTCTGCCTCTCTGGATTGTCAAGGTTATCTAAAATAAAGTTTTTAAGGATAATATTAATCATGCTCGGGTGAAAGATCTAACATTGATTATGCTTGCAAACGCAAGTAATTAATAACCTTACCATTTTCATCGTCTTCATCACAGTTAAGATCGGTGAGATCAGACATATCACACTGCACCATACTCTGCAGCATAGACAGCTTCTGTTGAACGCTGCAAGCATCAAATTCCTTCTGCTTCTTCTCCGGCAGATACATCTTTCCATTCTTCACTTGCAGCCGAATGTTTCCAGTCAACTTTACTGTGGCCTTCCTCGCATCTGACAAACTTTTTGTTGACTTGAAAAACTTATTTTTGGATATTGTTTCTTGATCACTGACTTCCACGTCTTCGACAACTTCTTTACATATTGGAGCGGCACTTTGTACTTCTACGATTGGCTTATGGTTTAGGATATTATTCAGTGAAGTTGCACAGCCGAGGTCTTTAAGAATGGTATCCATTTTTTGGAGTTGCATTTGAGATAATCCTGTCCCCGATGTTATATCAGCATCAGTAACAGTCTTCTCAACATTATTGATGATAACATTATTACACTGAGCTGTCGTACTTTTACATGTAGCCATAAATTCACTGATATAATCATTCAACGGAGAATTTTCAATAATATTTAAAGCCAATTTCAAAGCATCAGAGCGAGAAACTTGGGAATTCTTTGAGGGTTTCGGCTTGCGGATACCGTGCCGAACTCCCATATTTATTTCTCCGACTCTTCGTTTATAACTTGGCTTTCGAGAGCCGTTCAAAGAATGCCGAGCGTGCTTTACAGACTTATTGGCGATGGATGCAGGACTAATCTTGGTCTCAGAAATAAAGCTTATATCTAAGTTTGGGCTCGATTTTGGGTAGAATGACTTCGCAGAGATGAAATGCTTAACATCAGAATTATTAAACAGTGAGAGTCTAGCTCGTGGAGCGGGCCCATTATCTAGGCGTGGATTTTTAGGTCGCGGACTTAAGCTCCGAACGCCATTGGTTATATCTCGATTTCGTTTCTTATTGTCGGTGTTGAGAATCGGACTATTATGTAAAATATACCCTGAGCGCCTGTTGTGTCCGATTCGTGGAGGCGATTCTACATGCATGGCTGTATCATGAGGAGTTTTCAATATATATGAAGGTGACTGAACAATAGTATTCGAAGCGTACTTCTTAAGTTCATCTGGAAGATGAAACTCTGTTACGTTGAGATTTTTCAAGGGAGACGGTTTCAAGGATAAGCGAATATTGTTGGATATACTCATCGATTCATCATGCGTAATTTTATTGTTTAGCCGTTTTGAGCGGCGATTTTTAGGTTTGCGATGGGGTCGCTTTTTAGGAGTGTTTTCTTTAGAGTCTGACAGGTCAGATTCTGTATTGAAGTTGAGGTCTTGAAGAGAATTACTGCAACTATCAGCGCTGGCGGTGAGGTTGAGAGAGGGTGAAATTTCTTTGTAAGACCTGGTGCTGTGAAAGCTGTCCGAGTGACGTGACATGTAGTTTTTGAAGGTCAGGGGGGAATTCAGAATTTCTCTGGCAGTTCGTCGTGTGCGTTTCTCATCTTCTTTACGCTTGCTGCTGCGTGTAGATATTCCTGAAAGAGATTGAAAGTTCTATTAAAATAATGACACCTCCATATGGCATAATAGTGACGCAGCTCTGTAGTTTTTACACTTTATTCTGAGGATAGTCAAGAGTCCATGGGGGATATATTATAGTGCATGGTGCACACATAAGCCCATAGTGAGACGTATATCGGTGATTTCAAATGAGGGGAATTCAAGGGCTTGCAACCCTCAGGGTATGCTTGAGGGATCTTTTTACATCATTTATATACTTATAATACTTCAATTGTCTGCTCTACACAATCGGATTTGAGAGGAGGCCCCAAGTTTTATAGCTTTGAATTTTAAAACAATTGAATGTATACCATCGAACATCTAACAAAAAGTAAGATCCGCGCTTACAGCGCTCCACAGCCATGATAATAAAGTCCAACACAAAACTTGATAATCAAGTTCGGCTTATCAGCATAACAAAACATATAAAATAGGTCATTTTTGTTTATAAACTTACTCCAAGAATGAGACGAGTGAGGCGTCTGCGGCACAGACTGATCGAAAGGCTCCGAGCTGGAGCTGGAATCGATGGGGCTCATGATGCCGAGATCACACGAGTCCGAGTCCTCGCGGGCCGGGGGGCTGCGCGACGCCGAAGGCGGCTGGAAGAGCCCCCGCTTACGCTCCGACATGCGCGGCGTGTGCGGGACCCGCGCGCTGCGAGGTGTCTCTGACGCCATATCTGCGTCGTAGTTTATAAACACAGAGATCGGTGCATTTCACTCCGGATAAACGAAAACCGGTTTTGGCATCAACCCTAAAAGGACACTTTTTAACCAGATAACTACCCAAAACTGAATGAATAATAATTAAAGTTGCCCCGAAAAGATTAAATACCTATTTTTAAAAACAAAAGAAATCCTCGGAGCAAAAACAGCGCGTCGAACACGACCCCCCTTAACGGAATTTTAGCACGCTTTTCTTCACAATGCAACAATATTAAGCGGTATACAACTGCTGAAATAGTATTGTTATCTGTTGAATTTAGTTAATGAGTCGGTGTCGACGGCGGAATGTGTTGATTTGCGACGCAGAGCGCGTTTCGGAGAACTCCTGTAAAAGCTTAGCGTCCACGGGAAAAGATGCGAGACGGCGAGGCTTTGGCGCGTAAAACAGCTGTCATTGTATACAACTTATTGATTGGCGGTTGCATTATTGACTCTATTATTGTCTATGGTGTATTTGTGTTTTTTTTTTTTTTTTTTTTTTTTTTTTAATAAAAAATATAAATATGTGATAAAAAGAAGTGATATTAGTAAATAAAAATATTGAAATAAATACGATTTATTTTTACGTTTATTTAATATTAAAAATATTACACTCTTGTAAATTTTCACAAAAATATTTTTTATTTATTTATGATATTGTTGCGCAAATAAGGAATATTTTTGCCGTCTCTTTATTGTATTGAGCGATTTTTTAAATATAATTTGGTTTTTCAGCGCTTTGTTGAACAGCCTTTGCTGCCTGTCGCCGTACGTGCTGCTATTATTCGGGAACCTTGAAAACTTCGTGAAGAATTCAATATGGCCGCTTTATTTTGACATTTCGATGTCAAATGTCGTGAGAATTCTCTCTCGATCGTCCGTCGCCCGCCGCCTGCCGCCTGCCCCCCGCGTCCGGAAGCAGCGCCCGCCCCGCCTCGAGAGCGCGGCTGCCGGGCCCGTCGGCCTCGAGCGTCCTCCGCGCCTCCCGCGAGTATGGCGATGCCATGTGACACTCGGCCCTCGCTATGTTTCGCGCGCTAGCGTCCGCGGCGGCCCCCGTTCCCGGCCCCGCTCTGGTCTCCCCCGCGTTCTCCCCGGGCGGCGCGCTCCCCCCTAGTCAAACATGAGCGTGAGGTCATGGGAACCCCCTATCCGAACCCTCAGGGCGCGGGCGGGCGGCGGTCCCGCGCCCCCCGCCGCCCGCCACCGGCCACCAAGTGCCATTACGTGGCGCTCGACCTGCACGGCCCCGGAACCTCGGGCCCCTCCGGCATCAAGCAGTGCTTCCGAACCGTGAAGAGTCTGCGCCGCGTTCCCGTACTGCAGCCGACCGTCCCCCCGCCTCCGCCGCCACCGCCGCCCAAGCTGCTCAAGAAGCACGCCTGCCGCCACTGCGGCAAGCGCTTCGGCAGCCCCGGGAAACTTGCGCAGCATGCGCTGTCCCACACGGGCGAGTTGCCCTTCAGCTGTCAGGACTGTGACAAGAAGTTCAACTCGAAATTCAAGCTCGTGCGTCACGGCCTCATTCACAGTGAGACGCGTCCCTTCGCCTGCACGCTCTGCGACAAGTCCTTCCATCGCAAGGATCACCTCAGCAATCACAAGCGCATCCATAACCCCGTCAAGAATGTTTACATCTGCGAGAAAGAAACCTGCAACAAGCGGTACACTTCACTATTGAGCTATCGTAAGCACACCGCTCTTCACTCTGCCGAAGAAGGAAACTTGGAGTGCAAGATCTGTTCTAAGATGTTTGAAAACCAAGCCGATATTGTCTATCACCTCAAAGTTCACGCCGGCAGCCGCACCATTAAAAACGAAAATGATAAGAAATTCAACTGTCCATACTGTGAAAGAAAGTTTTTCACTGGCAAGGATGTTCGTCGACATCTTGTCGTTCACACTGGACGACGTGATTTTCTCTGCCAATTCTGTCCACAAAAATTTGGTCGCAAGGACCACCTAGTGAGACACGTTAAGAAAGCGCATCCAAATGAACTATGGCAGTCTGCTACTCCAGGAGGTTCTTCTTCCATTCTAACCGACGTTCCAGAAGTTGTTCCACAGCCATCTACAAGTCATAAAAAAGATAAAAGCGAGTCTAAAAAGTCTAAAACGAAAGCTGAGCTGAAGTTTCCCAAGAAAATAACCGCATCAGGTGAGAGTCGCGATCCCTCGGCCAGCAAAGATGATAGACCGGAGGAATCTCAGCCGGCCAGTAAAGTTTTCGGCTTTGAGAGGGTACCATGTTTGATTCCTGATGCTGCTGATATCTTAGAGATTACTCAACAGCAAGGCATGTATATTGAGCAACTTGACAGGATAAAACGTGAGCCATCTTCAGATGCTATCAAAATTGAAGAACTCCCTAGCAGAATGCATTATAGACCTTTAGAAGAAACTGCTTCAACTTCTAAAAGCTTAGAATCATTTACAGTAGATCCGGAACCTTCTACATCGATGGAAAAATATCCGGAATACGGTATGGAAGCGATATACATGATGCAGCCTCCTCCCCCATATCCGGAGATAGCTTCTAATATTGAAATTATGCAGGAAGATGAAATTAGCTTTGTAACGGAAACTGAAGATTTAGATACAACCAGTCTTAGCCAGATGGATAGCAGTCAGGATAACCTTACAATTTTGGAACAGCCGGTAGTGGATTCGATTCTTATGGACGAAGGAGATCACAGCGTGTCATTAAGTGAACAGATTATGCACTTATTGGAGTCGACTTCGGTGCCGGGCTCCCACGAGCAGCAGACTGTTTTGCCGACATTTAATCAGGCCTTCCAGAATACAACGCAGAGTCCGAAGCAGCCGCAACACCCTCCAAAATAACTGACATTAGAGAGACTTGATCAGGTTAACTTTAATATAAATTCAACTGTGTTGGCTGAAAAGTGGCAATGGCAAGCCGTTACGGCGTGCAGAATAATAAAGGCCGGCAAATAATATATTTTATAAATATTATCAACACTAGTATTGTTTTGACAATAAGTGCCTTTTTAATATCAAATCTACCGTTGAAGCACAATACACCGCATATCAATACGTTTCTGTGGAAATAATGTATTATTCTAAATAAAAATTTTATACATGGTATAACAAAAAAAAACTCAACGTAATCATTTGATTTATCACGCAGAACTCTTGCTTTTTACATAAGAACAAGCAATATTCTTTGTCAGCCTGCATTTCCGCACTTCATTGCATTCACTATATTAAAACTTCAACAGTTTGACGCAATTGTAACAATGCGATTATTTTTGTAAACTTAACATATACGTTGTCGAGACATGTATATCGAGGCACTTTCAATATCACATACGTTGTTATTTTGGCTTTACACGCTGTCAACCTGTTGATTCCTGACCGTATCGGTGGTTTGGTAGACTCGGTGGATCAATTTTTATAATTTGTTTTTGTTTTGTGCATAAACATTCCGAAATTCATGAGCGCGGTTGTTTTGATAAATTAACAAATCGTACGTACAAAATTCGTGCGTAAATTGATGCAAATTATAAAATGGACCCACACCGTCCGCCGAGCCGCCAAATTGGTCAAGTGCAAAAATTTCTAGTGTTTCGTAAAAGTGCAATTAGAAGTGCAGTTATTCTATCGATGTGCTCGGTACGTTCGACAAAAAGAAGAAATGTGTTTTCAATAGTGATTTAGTCGAGTCTCTCTCGTGCAGTTTTTTTTGTTTTTTTTTTTTTTGGTAGCTCCAGCAAATTTTGAAACCGTGAAAAATGAAATAGTGCGCGCAAACGCGGGGTGCAATTTTTAAAATTGGCAAAAAGACATTATATTACCCGTTTTGGTATAATTATTATTGTAAATAACAAGTGTGGCAGCCAGATTGGTTTAGGACTTGAGACCTTGAAAGGTCGCCATTTCGATTCCTCTACACCTTGGAAACTGGATTGGAAATATGTGTTCAGGAAGTCGGCAAGGAATTGCCCTCCGCCTTCATTTGTTTGCTGTTGTTTGGTTCGGGAAAGCCCAGTAGTACAAATTCATTTATTTCTACGAACGATTCAATGCAAACATAACCTCAGTTATATTTACCTCATTGTCTTATTTTTATGATCAGAAAAGTAGGTTAATCAAAGATGAATGTTATACAAAGAAGCGACATTTTCAACTTAAGAGTTTGGAAGGATTTTTTTGCGTAGAATTGAATTAAAAACAATAATAATATATGCCCGTTGACATCTAACTAGATTATTTGATATTTTTGAGTTAGGGATTTCGATTATACTACGTTTCCATACAAAATAAGCAAGAATGTGAGAGAGTTAAGCTCGTCTATCGGTCTTTTACCAGGTTTGAAGTTATACCTGGTAAAAGACTGTAAACACAGATTGAATACTGCACTAAGTCTCCTCGATAAACTCCTTGTTTTATAGGCTTGCCGAGAAGTCTGCAAGCACCAATTTCATTTTCCAAACAGTAGACCACCACGCCTTTTCTTCTATTAAAAAAAAAACATGTATTTTAAATAAATAGTATATTTCGTGTCTACCTTTATCAAATAGCACATGTGTATATTTCATTAATGAGTCTTTTAAATGAGTAATAGCAAAAGTCGGTAATACATATCATTATAACTCATTTAAAAAGCTCTCTCAATGGCTATGATATTAGTATAATTTTTTTTGTGAGCGCATCCAACTTTCAGAGACGTGAAAGCGTTCATAATCACATTTATCGTTTAAATATGAAGCACTACAAATTAAATCGATAGCACTATTAATCTGCAGATTACAGTTGTATATTTTACGCTTTTTGTTTGGAAACATTGTAGAAACCGAAATCCTTAAATGCAGTATTGGTTTTTAAATGGTTTCATTCGATAATTATTGTTTATGTATTAAAAAAAAATCCCGTTTTAAGGTCCTGTTTATCGATAAAAATGTTAAAAAAATAATTAACATGGACTCGCGATAATAAGTCTCCCAAAAATCTAGGAGCATCCCTTTAAACCAGCTTTAGTGCCCAATTCACACAGGCATATATAATTTTAAAATAATAAAACCGGTAGTCTTAGGTAGCTTATCAGCAAAATTATACAAATTTACAAGCGGTTAAGTTAAAAACAATTTTTTTTTAGATATATTGTCTCTCAGAGTATATGAAATCTTAAGTCTAGTACGGACTCGTATATTATCAAAACTGATGTCGACGGGCTTAATTTTAAAAATTGTACGATTTGTATAATCATCGAATATGTCAGTATTTGTAAAATACTGAAAATTATGAATTAGCCAAATTTCGAAATATTAGAACCAAAAACTAACCTAATAAAAAATATATTTATTTACAAAATGGTATATGTTGGTAGCGGAGAGACTAAAAAAAATACGTTTTGGTTCTTTGCGTATATATTTTTCTAAATTGATTATTTTTTTAATTTTGAATACCAAAATTATCGATGAGTGTAATATATTTTTTCGAAAAGTACTCCATTTACCTATAATGATACTATTGAATAGCATAATGTGCAATTTCGAATACGTAATATTTTATAATCGAAAGTTTTAATGAAAGATGTTTTTTTTATTTTTATCTGGCTTCGTAGAACCATCGCTTGGCCACGGTATATTTTATTTTTTTATAAAAAAAGAAACTCTTGTTGAAAATGTTTGGTGCATATTTTATATTATATATATATATATATATATATATATATATATATATATATATATATATATATATATATATATATATACATATATATAAATATTATTTTTGTAAGATTATATTCTGAACTTCAGAGGCGAATTTAAATGAGGCAACGTTGCAATTGTATTCTGTACTTGAGAATTAAAAAATGTTAACATTATAATGTATATTATATATTTGATGTTATTGTCGAATTCTCATTTGCAAATCTTAAACATGGTTGTAATAAATTTCTTGCAAAAGGGTCCGAAGCTCGAATTCGAGCATTGTGATATACCTAGATGAGTTTGAGGACGGGCGGACGACCTTTATGCAAGTATGTTCTCAATTTTGGATTGAATATAACATTATCCGTTTCATTTTGCCTCTGAAGACTATTTTTATATAGATATTTAGGAAAGTAAGATTGTGTAATATAAAAAAAATGAATACTACCTCAAATATAGAAGTACATATAGGTCATAATTTTCTGAAGATATATAATGCTTAAGTTAACTGTTAAGTTTTGAGATATATGTGTTTAACACTAAGAATTTATTATATTTTTGTATTCGTATATAACCGATGGCCAAACCGATAATAATAATACCCAACTTTATTAAGCGTGTCGATATTAAAAAAAAAAAAAAAAAAAAAAACAACTGTATTGACCCGTTTCTCTTGCACTAAGTGGAATGAGCGACAACGTATAAAAAATTCAAATGATATTATTGTCGTTGATGACGATGTTGAGATATTTGCGATGCGCACGGAACGCGAATGAGAATAGGATCTACTGCGGGGGGTAATACGTATGCTAAAAATTAACGAATGAACCAATCTTCAACAGAACATTTGCCCGCTTTAAATCTATCCCCAAACGATCTGCTTTCTATGTATTTTTTTTAACATTTCGTGTTATCTGAAACTGAAAAGAAAATTGTAAACGCTTCAGATGTGAATTATTATTGATACTACACGAATCGCGACCAATATCATGAATGCCTTCGGTGGAACTAACGGCGGGGGCGAGTATTTAATATATACTCGTAATTTATGCATAGAGCAAGCGATTACTCCAGCAAACTCAATTATTCTCTATAAACAATAATATTTGTAATCCGTGTTTCGTTCACGTGCATACTTGCACCCTATTTGTCAATCAGTTGTAATTATTTTTTTTATTGTTTGCAATATGCAACACTTAGTGATATTGTCTCTGTAGTGCGTTAGAAAATATTATTTTAAGAATTTGTATAGTTTTGTATGAATAAAGATTTGAAGATTAGTGACGAGTAAAACTGCCATAATCTAAAGAATAATTTCCGAGATGTCTCAGCGAAATATTGTTCATTGACGTGTTGTTTTTTTTTTTTTTTATTGTTATTATTGTCGTATTGGCCATCTTATTTTGTATAAAAGAATGTATTAAACACTCGTTTTTCTATGCATATGAGGTGCAATTTACGTAAGTATATGGAAATTTCAATTGATATTTGAGAAAACTTATCATTTTTCACGTGGTATAGTTTGATTGTATTTTAGACCTGCGGAACACAGCGTACTTTTCATTTTCTATGGCGTGTTTGACCCTGTGATTATATGCAAGCTTAGATATTTCTTATTTCTTCAATAATAATGTCCGGTGAAAGCAAAAGTTTACGTCTCATAAAGTTCCTCTGCAACCATAACGGCCGAGGATTCTGAGCCAGTTAATCTCGTGACATACTTTTCAGGCATAAAGCTTTAAAACAACATCTTTGATGAATCAAAACATGGATTCTTGGAATTTAGCAAAAAATATATATATGTACAAAATCTCGTCGTGTATTTGATGATAAAATACTTAGTACTTCAGCAGTTAATCTACCTTTTTTAATTTGGTCTCCATTTTTTTAGTATTCAAATGGTTTGCAGAGTGAGAATCATCAAATTATGACAACGTTGCTTTTCATTTGACGATCAGTGGTGTTTCATTCGCACTTGCATTCACGTAAATCTGCAAGAAACTCGGCTGGCCTATCATCGAGGGTTTGACCATGGAGGACTTTCTGAG
This sequence comes from Atopsyche davidsoni, assembly GCA_022113835.1. Lineage (NCBI taxonomy): Eukaryota > Metazoa > Arthropoda > Insecta > Trichoptera > Hydrobiosidae > Atopsyche > Atopsyche davidsoni. The sequence continues at coordinate 3,517,987 of JAILWY010000022.1, read as the reverse complement.
TTCTGACTAGTTTTATTTTTACAATTTGTGTTTTTGGATCTTCGAAATATTTATAGAGATCCAACGACAATATTAATTTTGAACATTCACGCTGGAGCTACAGGCAACAACAGACGCTTAAAGAAAATTAAATATCCACGCGCGAGGAAAACAGGCTGTCTGTTTTTTCGGGTGTTATATGCTGTGGGTTTGATTGATTTTTTTTTAATTTCTCGTGCCATGGTGAGGCAACCGTGAGCTTGAAAATATTTTACAATATGAATCACACCATAGTTCGTATTTTTTTTTTATACTCTTTTTTACAGTGACTCGGGAAAAGACGAAGACGTCTTACTCCCCGTTAAAACATTTCATAAAATGCAGTTTATTCAAAGAACTTAAGCATCAAAACGTTTCATAGTTTTTGTTGATTTCCAATCACTCCAGCGTGAAGATCGATGGCGTGTTATGAAGGCATTCAGTGTCCTTAAAGTTTGTCTGAATACGGTTTACTTACATTGTTAATATTAATTTGTCAATATTAGTATTCGCTTGATTGAGTCAATTTTATTAGTGTCGGTATTCAATCCTGCATCAATCAATTGGTATAGCGCTGTGAGACGGAAACCGACAGTTAACGTGTTAACATGTATTGCAGATTTTCTTGAATCACACGTGTGTCATTAACGAGCATCACTTCAGCCAAGTTCTTAGAAGTGAAATGAAATATTTATAACTCAAAATTGATCATCTGTCAATTGTTTGATTATGTTGATTGAATTAGGCTTTAGAAACTATTTTAAGCCTTAAGCCTGCCTTAAGTACACTGCATGCCTTCCCTGCACGCTGCCAAAAGATATATATCGTTAGCCCCAATGTTTATTTGCAAGATTTACAGACGATCTTTTAAAAGTTTTTTTTTTTTTTTTGCTTAAGTTTGTTTATCAGTGATTTTTATGTGCCTTTATAGAAATTGAATGAAACAGTTGACGAGAGATAAAAAAATGAATATTCACTCATTTCTCACAATGTAACTTTCTACTTTCAACGTCGTTGCTTTGTAGCTTAAACTGCGTTATCGATAATTTAAAAATTAAAGTGTGGTAGTGAAATATCTTTGAATAAAAGTCATTGAGTTGTCGTCGATATGTATTGTTGTATTATGGCAGCGTTAAAAATAATGAAACTGAATAAATTTAGCTCATCGGTTTTTTCTACTTCCCTTTACCGACCAGAACCACACGTGTATTCATTTTACACGTGAATGAAATTGTCTAAACGAATAAGTTTTTGGATACCGAAACCTTCTTGACGTGTAAACTTAGATTTTCTTGTTAAATTTTACTTGCAAATATCTATTTATCAAGGGGCTAAATATATATTATATTATTATTTTTTTTTTCTAGATTAACAGTGTTTTTATTGTTTCTTTACTGTTTTTTTATTTTGTTGAGATATAAGACTCGTCATAATATATTTTTAATGATTTGTTATTGTTGTCATGCGATTTTTTTACACGGGCGGTGTGCATGCCTATTATATACAATATCATCACAATATATCCGGTCGGAAGTCCTGTGCGCTTCTGCTAACGGATTATTTCGAAGATTCGAGTTCCCTTTTTACTGCTGTAACCATATTCTGTTCATACGTACAAGAATGTGTACTAGTCATAGATTATAGTTTTTTTTTTTTTTCCCAAACCATAAGCTGAAAAATTATTTTATACCATTTACACATAATTTGTATTTGAAATTGGATACTTGTATGGATAACGGTGTGTGTTGTTGTTTGCACAAATTTATTCCTGTGCCTGCTTCAGATTTTTTAATACGATACATTTGACCATAGAAATATGTCCGAGTCATAAAATTTAGGAAGGTGAATCCTTTCAGGTTTTTTCAATTAATTTTTTTTATTTTGTAAAACTTTTTTCAAGACACTTCAGCGTGTATTGTATGTTTTTTATTTTTTTATTTAATATTATCAGGCAAGGTAGTTTAGTGTCCGAATAAAACCAGTTACAATTTTATTAAATTTATATAAGAAATAGAATTGCAGAATTTTGCATTGTAGCTAGCGATAAAATTGGTCTGAACGATCGTTTTGTGCTTTTCAATATGATTTGAAGCCAGCCAAATTTTTATCAGTTGTAACGAATCACCGCTGAAAATAAGGCTTTCACTCGTCATTTTCAGACTTCCCCGTTTCGGGCATCCTGAATTATATTGTTTCATCTTCTCCGTTTTGATCCTCAACACCTTTAAATCCAACGTCTGAGCGATGTAACTGTCCATTTCCATTTGCTCTCTTCACAGCCTCAATTGAACATTTTTACCGTACATTTTCCTACTTGTTTCTGTACCATCAATTTGTTGACCTCTAATGACCTTGAGATTGGTGATGTTGAGGGGCTTGCAGCTCTTATTGCGCGTTTTATACACAATTGTAGTACTTCTCTACAAAATTAGACCTGTGCAGTCATTGATACTCATTCTAGAAATGAGTTCACCAGCCTCCCTAATAAGCCCAAATCGTTCAAAAAGACGCTTCGTGGACCTCGTTTGAAGTTCACTAGCACCAACTTTAACCTCAAAACATTACGGTGGCGTTTAATGGCTAAAAACAAAATGTATCAATACATGTTGATAATTGGGTCGACGTGTGATTATCATTAATATTTGTGCAAATGATAGCTGCGCTTCTTCAGAGATTATCACGCAACAGCCCAATTCCCAAAAGCTATAATTAGTATTGGTTCACGGGCCGTCGATAATTACAGGTCAGCAGTTGATTTGTGAGAATAGAAAATATGTGATGGTTATCCATGCGAGTATTTCAAATTGTTTTATCTACCACTAATAAAATTTTATGTATGTATCACATAATTAATATTTTTTTATGTTACTGTTTATTGAGCAAAACAATGGTGCTGTGATTGCCTAATTATTAAATACTAACTAATATTAGTTTTAAGATTTTTGCTCCTGTTATACTTCTATTATAAATTTTATTCATAAGAGAGTTGATAGGATGTTTTCCATTAAAAAAAATAATACTATTTAAAAGCAGTGCCTTTATTTTGATGTTATTGCCATTCCAAAAATATATAACAGTTAAAATATATTTTTATTTTACACTGGCAATGAAAAGAAATGATAATTATTATTATGATATATGTCCGTAGTTTTTTTTTTATTGTTTCGGTGGTTTAATTTTTGTACGCCCTATACTGAAAAAATACAGAATATTAAATAGAATAGATTTTTTTTACTATACATTTATTCGTGCAATAAACGGGGCAATTTAATGCTACATTTTGTGCCAAACTACAATTTTTCTACACGTTTTCAATTATAGGGTTCTCATGTGATTAAGCCATCGTATTGTTAAAATTGGGAATCTCTTGAATAACGTTTTGCAATTTATATAATATTCCATAATAATATTAAATATTATTTTTATAAAGACCGTCGCTTTGTTTTCAGGATGCTGACTTTTTTGAAAGATTCCACATTTTCACGAACAGGAATTATCTATTCATTGAATAAAAAAATCATGTTGTGATAAAAATAAAAAATGATATTTCCTTAAATCGATAATTCTTATGACAATATTTGTTGACTATATTAAAGTGTACATTATTTTAAAAATAAGAGTGCTGACCAATGAATATGAAAAAAAAAAAATCGAGACTGTTAAACTGTATGTTAAGAATGATTTTGAGGGCAGATTCACTGTACTGACAGTTTTTGTCATAAAAATATATGTAACTGTCGTAGAAAACTAACAAAATTATAAATTTTGTGAAAAAAAAAAATGATAACCTTGGAGACTAACAGTTGTCAAATTAAAAAAAATTATTAAATGGCCAGCCGACGTTATGAATGTCCGCTGGCGTTTTTCTTTAATTCTATCAACTCTGTCCCCCACTGGAGACAATAAACTTTTTGATTTGATAAATTATATTTTAAATTAACAAGATAATACTTTTATTTGGTAAAAATTAAATTTGTCGTAACTACCAATAAAGAAGGGCTAGGCCTTTCCTGTGTCTACTTTTATTGTAAAATTTACTTAGTTTTAATTAGGCTAGATTAGATTATAAACTTTGTACCTGGTCTTCAGAAATACATTATTATTTATAATAAATGTCAATTAAAAATGCAATAATGTTTCTTAATTTTTTTCTGTTATCAATATTATATTTGATTACTTTTCTTATAAACAACTGAGTATATGAAAATTATTAAAATATCGATATCTCGCAGCAGTCCGTCGCGAGAACTTGAAACATCCTCGTATATAATGCAAATTGAGATCTACGAAGTCGGATACTAATTTGAGTCTCCACATCGTTTGTTTAATACAAAAAGATTTATGAATATATAATATAATTTGCATAGCAGAATTACTTCCTTTCTAAGACATTCCAGTTCAGAGTCCGTCAGTGTCTGAAAATGGGCCTGCGATATCGGCTGTGTGGATCATCAAATCCATATTTTCTTTCCCCCAATCAACGAGTGGTTCAACTAAATCCAGCAGAATATTAACCCCTTTACAATTTTTTTAATTGTTATTTCCACCAAAAACTGACTGAGAAGCTTACTGACAACGACTTGACATAGTGCCACCATTTTGGAGGTATGTAGAGCATCTGTCCAGCCTTGAGGATGCAGTAATATGGAGTAGCTTTTCTAAAGTCGGGGAAAACGTCATAGTCAGGAATGGTTGGATCGACTTGCGCCGTGTTGCATAGAATATTTTCTGGATGACAGTAAAGGTGTTGTGAATCTTCAGGTGAGAATAATATTACTAATTTTTCACCTACTACCTGAAAACAAATAAAAAAAACATGCCTTTAATAGGTCATACCTCTTCTCTTGGAGACTATTTTATAGATTACCTCTCTGATTATCTAAGCTCGGAAAGAAAAAAGCTTGCAAATTTTGTTAATTTTATTTATATGTTCGAAGCGTGTTATTTAAAATATTTTAATAAATACTAAAATCAGTTTTTTTCAGTTTACTCAAAGACAAAAAACATTCAGACTGGGTTTTATAATATTTAAAAATGTAGATTTATTTACCTGTGCTAGTAAATTGTGTTTTGGATCAAAGTGCAATGGAGAAACAGTCCCACAAGGTCCAAACCATGCATTTATATCGGTGCCACTGTCATCATCAACGTCTTCTTTTAAGCAGCAATAGTCCGGCTCTCGCAGGTCGTTCATAAGATCAGGAATCTGATTGAAGAGTTGGTACTGTGCAAGATAGCCTACAGTCGGCTTCACATCAACAATCTGTTCTCTAATAAAATCACTCAGTGTCATCAGCTTTTGGGTCCAATCTTTATCGGTATATTTAGAACCTAACTCAATAGGAACTGTCCGATGGCCAGCTTTTTCTAAGAGATAATCAATATCTCCCCACAGCTTCAATGCTGGCCAATGTGAAATGCAATCTAACAAAACAACAGGAGATGTTTTTATAAAGTACTCAGTGTTGAACCTTTCTAGTGAAGGACACGATTCTATTTTTAGTGAAGCACCAAACGAATCGGTCTCTACGGATTGTGGTGCACAAGACATTTCAATTTCTACATTTGATGGTTCAAACGATTCATTATCAAAGTCTTCATTGTTTATGTTCATGGTTAATTCAGAGTTCTTGTAATTTATAATGTTTGGGTTTTTATTTTGTTTAATCACCTTCTGTTGGTTTCTGAAGTGAAAAATTACCAAATTTATAATTGTTACTTAAACAATTTAAAAGTAAAAATCTAACATAAATTTGGTGGGCCAATCATTGTGATCTTAACAATTAGGCAAATGAGATAATTTATTGATAGGTAGATCATAAAAGTAAGGCATGAAAGCTTACGATTGTTTCCAAGCGTTCATAATACTGGCACACCGGTGGAGAATATCTTCTTTCCGGTCAGAGAGAGGTGCGCCAAAAATGAGGCCGGAATCCAGCATTTCAAAAGCCTTATCAATTTTAACTTCACCTCCTGTGATAGAGTTGAGCTCTAAATATGCTATGATCTGCAAGGAAATGTTAATTTTAAAATTTTCAATAATAATGACACCAACTTAAAAAAATGTCAACAAAATCTAAATGAATACCTTAAAATAACTTAATACTGTAATACATTGTCTGTCATCTAAGGAAACATCTTTCCAGTGTCCTATATTTATGCGTTCTTGCATTCTGTCCAAGGAACTTTTGATTAAAAATGATACTTTTTCGGAAAAATGTTCATTATTTTGAATTATAGTAGAACATAAATTAATAACGTATAATATTGGGTACTCAATATTTGAATTTTCTACTGCTATGAAACATTGCAAAGATTTCAGGCTATCCAAAAGTTGAAACATTTTCAATGTGAACTGATATGATTTATACATATACTACGATATAGTTTGATTTTTATTATTAGCATAAAATTGTTAAATTATGTCATCATCATTGTGTTTATCATTTATATTGAAAAAAACCTTGAATAGTTGCAACATAACCTACATTTTATTATTATTATGATATTGACATTGACGCTTTGACAGTTGCGTTGGCTATGGTCGGCTATGGTCGATTATGGTCGGCTACCGTTGTCAATATTTGTCTATCAAAAGATAATTAAACTAACAAAAAGGAAAAGTATTCATAGTAATTAATAGTTTTGAATGAATATTTTTAAAAATATTTTAATAAAAACAACTGTGAATTTTTTTTTGTTGTACAAATAATAAACATTATATCACAGTTGTACAATTTTAGAGAATTTACAAAAAAAAAATTACTACAAAATACACACAACTGCAATAATTTAATCATTATTTTTTTCTTCAATATTCTTGTAAGGATAATATAATACATATTTATTATATTTTTCAAAAATAAATTGAATGATACCAGGCATTATTTTATATTATCTTATTTATAAAACATAAGATTTATTATTACATAAAAATATTTTTGCATGCGAAAATTTTCCCGATTGCAGAAATACATACATAAATAAAACGAGAGTGTAATGTTGCCATAAACGAGCTCATCTGCAAGTTGTGTAGAAGGCAGTGCACCACCATTATTAGGCGACATGTTGATTTTTTGCTGTGAGTGTAACCGAAGCCGAACGAGAATTACTGTCTTTCGGCTGTTTAATGGTCGATTTTTATCGCAAAGCATCAGTTATTAGCATCAGTGCTCGAGCTTTGACGGCCCAAGTGCAACAGCTTTTGTCCCGCGCGTCAATAAATCTAAAAACTGCGATCGCCTAACGTAGGGGTGTGTATAGTGTAGTGGAGGCCCGATAGAGCAGAGATATTTGTGTCAAAATAATCTAAAGCTATTTATAAATATTATTTGCTAGCTTTCACTCATGCTTGGACTTGAATAGTAATATCCGAGCTATTATTAAACACGCGCGTTTATAAATATTGCGACTTCCCCGTGTCTCTCCGCGTTCCCTGTAAATATTTTCTTCTCGGTTGCCATTTTTTTGCGATCGGTTTTTGACGTTTTTTCTGATCTGCTGACAGTATTAAATATTGAAATTATTAACTGGCGTGCAGTTCGTACGTGCATCGACGTGATGTGTGCTCCAACATGATTTTCTATCAAGAATTTGGAAACGTTGTTGTTAATTATTGACAAGTAGTTTTGAGTATTCTTCTTTCACGCCTAAACGCGACACTACCGATCTTTAGTGATCAGCTTTATTCGCTATCGATATGACAATTAACAATTGATTTACTCCCTTTTAACTAAGAGTGTAAATACGCACGCTATTTTTCACAGCTAAAGTTTGATGGAAGGGATCGTCATCTACCTATGACTAGGGCAATGTCAAATAATATAATTTGACATTTTGTACTAATATTGAACTATATCGACTGCGATTTCACAGTTTCTGAATATTCTGCGATCACTTGTAGCTGAAGTACCCATTAAATTTATTACAACTGTAAACAGTGTCTCTTAAATCAATAAACCAATTTTTTTTGACATGTCGCAAGTTCATATGTATTCAATCATAAATCTTTATTTTTGTATTAATGTCACTAATTATTGGGTTTCAATCGGAATATTGATCTGAAAATCATCAGTTGACATGTTAATTTTTTAAGTAGCTTTTTATATTTGAATTGCAACGTAGTGTAGGTGTACTGATGGATGCAATTTTTCATTCAGTGACATTATAATGGTTGCTTATTCAATAATGGTATTAGGCGTATACATATTAGATAAATTATTTACTTGTAACACTTGTAATTTATTTACTTGTAATCATAATGTAAAGTTTTGAGAAAAACCTAAATCCCAGGGAAAATTATAACAGTAGAGCTTCATAACACATTTTTGGTATAAAATATTAGACGAGTCAATAATAATTTAATAAAGTGTGATTTGTAATTATTTTTACAGGTACCATTTTATTATAAAAATTATATAATTTCACATCAGTTTCAAGCAATATATAAACGTAAGTAAATAATAGTGTAATAATTTATAGGAACAAACAAAAGCTTAGTATTAAAAAGTGAAAGTCAATAGTGCAGTAAAAAAAGCAAAGATAAAACAACTGAAGCTCAAAAAAGAAGGGAAATAACCCAAGTTACAAGGCGTGTATTTTTCTTCCGTTGTGTGTTCGAAGTGGGATTGAGCTAGCGTCACATCTGTGCATAGTGGTGCAGTGGCAGTGGCCGGGTGAGCGAGCGTGATGCGGGCGTGAGCGCGACGGCCAGCGTGGCCCGCGAGGGGGGGGCGGGGGCGGCCGGCGGCCAGCCCGACACTCCGGCGCTCGCGCAGGACTCGCCCGACAACACTTGCTGGTGAGATATTCTTCTTTCTTCTTCTTCGCTTACTCTCGTCATCTTCTTGCTGTGGTCAGGAGAAAGAGTCACCTATTATGTTTCAAAGGTCGGTGGTTTGGTTTAGGTTTATGATATTAAATTCTGTTCGCATCCAAAGTGGCCTCTAATTTAATGGTCAGTGATCCTACATTTGAGCCACGGGTGCTGTAAATTCATTCAGTGATATTAACTGCAGTAAATTTTTCATCATGTAAACCTCTTGCGCAATGTTTGCACTTTCACTCATTCTTGATAATTCATGGGAGTACCAACAAGTGTGTGTCTTAATGGACTTTGTTTGCCCGTAGGTAATAGGTCCGCTCTTAGGTTTAGATGAGGCATCCACACTCTAGTTATTAGAAAAATTCAATAATAATATTGTTAGGGTTAGTTCTTAGGCCAGCAATATTTTATTTTTAATTAGTCATTGAATAATCTTAAAATAATTAAAAATCCTATTGCTTCACCCATATTCAAACTTGGACCCTACGGTTGGCAAACAAGCATGCTAGCCAGTGGAACATGAGACAGTTTACTTTGTTGATATTATATTATTAGAATATGTACTTGAGTATATTTATTATTCATAAAAGCAAACAGCTTTTTTATAATCATTTGAAGTTATTTAAATATGTTTTTATATTTATGTCAACCAATTCTACAGGTATCTAATTTTGCGTAGTAACAATATTAAATGAGGCATTAAGTACATGTAATAGTGCATTTTTATTTATTAGATAAGTTAACTGGAGAGTATATATTGAAAATCACAATTACAGGGATTTAAAATCGAGCAATAATATGTTAATACTGAACGTAAGCACTGAAAGCCAAAAATGTTAAGAATTTATAGATCAATATGTATGAATGTGCAAGCGCATGTAAACATAGTGCATACACATCAAATTATAGATTATACCGAGGGGCTTTCTCTGTGTCGCTTGCAAATCGTATTATAGAATAACCCACTTTGATTCTCTACATCGGATAAACTCACAAATCAGCTTATGTAAAAAGCTGACAATGCAAATAAACTAAAGCGTCAACATAGTAACGTAATCTTCAGACTGCAGTCGGCAGAACAATTGCAAACAAACAAACGAGTATTTGTTGCATTGCATTTATGTACATTCAGTTAATCTATTTATATTTGGGTAAAAAAGGTGATTCAGGGTAGTGTAGGCTAAAGATTTAAAATTTAAATGGAAATCGTGAATCATGCAATTTGCTACCTGGAACCGGTGCTACTATCTGTAGTGTTCAAATATACAGATAGTTCTCCACTCTGTGATCTAATTTGTTTTCATTGGGCGATCATAAAGATTGAAGGTATTTACCGTCGACGCCAATTTTATGAACATAGTTAGGTTCATCCATGAAGGTATTTGTTTATAATTCTGGACTGTATATAATAAAAATTCTTATATGATAACTCACTTACCGTGCAGCGCACTTATGTAATCGTATAGATTGCAAACATTTGGTTTTTTTCATACTTCTTCTGGTGCCTCTCCTCATAGAAGGTTGGTGACCATTTCATCTAGAAAATTTCTATCCTGGGCTAGTCTCACTAATTAGGCCGTACTTTCAGCCACTAGCATAAATTCCACATCCACGTAAGTTTTCTTATTCCAATGCCCCTTTTTCCTTTGATTTTGCCTTGGACACCCGTTTTTTTTCATTCAAATATTATATATGCTCTACAGAAATTTTCAATATGCACACATCTTGATTAACAAACGTTTCATAATTTGTTAGAACAATTACTAATGATTTGTTTTATGATGCCAAAGGTTTATTGTTTGTATCCCTAGGATTAGATGTCTAATTATGATGTTGACCGAGTCTTATAATTTTCATGGGGCAGCATCTGTATCATCGGGTTTGCATTCAGCGGCACTCTTGGGATTCGCAGCAATTAAAGCGGCATGAACAATCATTGTTTTGTAATATATTTATGTTATACCAATCAGCCATTGTGAAGTTTTTTCCCGAGCTCGTTGCCGCAGCGTTTCCAATTTTATCATCGTACTTGCGGAAACCACGAGGAGTAGCCATGAGCCATGAACTCGTAGCCGTACATGCAGTTATATATATGCTATTTACATTTGCGACCTCCATTTTCCCAAGTTTTCTTTCCTATAATGTATTTCTCACTTTATATATATATATATATATATATATATATATAATATTATACTTGATTTTTTTGATGAACCTATCTATACTTTTTTTAGAATATTACTAGTTTGGTACTTTTCTCGGAAGATTCTTTAGATTAATTATGTTTCAAAAAGAGATCACCGAAAACAAGGAAATAATTTACTTGACTTAACCCAGCAATTAATACCACTATTAACATGCTTACAATAACAAGGCTATAAGGGGAAAAAAAATACATCTCTCTCTCTAATTTTTCTAAAATAATTGTTCTGTTTTTCCCACAAAAATAGCCAAGGTCAAAGTTGCAATGAAGCCAAGTACAACCATGATAGAATTTTCAGAAACGATATCCCCCCATTCTGGTGGTTGGGTAATAAATCTACTTGTATTGATATATTCAGGAATAAATTAAAAATAAATATCATTCAAGCTGTCGAGTCTCATTTAGATAATCTACAGTCAATTGTCGTAGTGCCGGCGTGCTATCTACCATTCTAACAATGTTTTTTTTTTCAATACGATATCTTATACCTATTACAATTTTTTTTATAAAAAACTTTCTTTAATAAATTTACAATTCTGTAACTATATTATTTTTATCTCTAATCCATTTATTTATTTTATATTTTTTGTAGTTAACCACCATATCAACATTAAACTCAAAACTAATTTAAAATTTTCAATATCTTTCGAGGTGTCGTTTTTTATTCATCTACCTGAACTGGTCGTAGCCGGTTCTCCAAGTAGAGTTTATTTGCACTGCGAAATCATCCCTATCAATGTTCACAGCTCCCTTCTGGTCTTCCAGCCTCTCGGTGTAACTCTCCCCATCGTGCAGATTGCACCGCTCTCCGTTTCGCCACCGTGGCCCTGACACTCAAAATATCACCACGTGATTCTCATTCCATTCAATTGATTAATTGATATTGCATGTCTGAAATATGTACATTCTACTGTTAGACGTAGCCGAGGCACTGGCAGCCAAAAATGAAATACGTTAATCATTAAATCATCCGAATATGATTATATTTGATGCACACACTGTATATCTCCACATAAATCCTCATTAAAGTCAGTTTCGTCGCTTTAGTGACCAATTAAAGGGTAAATTATGATTTGTGACATATCTGGACTCTGTGTGCTATGTATGTGGGGAATTCGGTTGATGTGCCGCTTCAACTATTGGACTTTAGTGTTCATAGGACAATGCTTTTTCTTATCAATTCAATATTTTGTCAGTCACTTACTTACTATATAGGGTGTTTAAGATTTTCATAAAAATGCATAAATAAAATACAAATTCTATTTATTAAAAACATATTATACGAATCATTAGTTTAGTCATACCTCGGATTTCGAATAACTTGTTTTGCGAGTGTTTTGCAAGATGAGAATTTTTAAAAAATAAATTGTAACTCAATAAACAAGCGATTGCAAGAGCAATGCGAGCCATCTTAATAATGTCTGGAATGGGTTCACCAGGACAACTCTCAACTCTGTTTGGAGAAAACTGTGGCCCGATTGCTCACTGACTCACTCATGAACAGGACACAATGAAAAGCAATGTCAAATTTCCACAAAATCCTAAAAAAGAGGCAAATGCAATTGTCACTAGACAGGTTCCTCGTTAAAGAGGGTTATTAACAAATTCGATTAATCTATATTAAATTAAATATTACATACTTGATAATTATTATGTATCTTAATATTTTTGGGTTTTGGAATGAATCGTCTGAGTATTTAAACTTCTTATGTGGAAATTTGCTTCGATATACAAATGATTCGTATTACAAGCAATTTTCCGCAACGGACTATGCTCGCAATCCGAGGTTTGATTGTAATTCATTTATTTTACTTATGTAATAAGGTAGATAATTACAATAGTTCTTTGAATATATATTTAGCAGACTAGCTTATCTGCATTGTTCAATGCCAAACAATTAATGTGGGTTGAGTCGAAAGGCATCTTTTTATTATTCCTGGAATAATTCATAACCTTCATAAAATTCGAGGCGATCGATATTGAGGTGCAGTTAAAAAATCGAAGCAAAATCAGTTATGTAAACATCTGTTGTTAATAATAGCACTAGTTGTGCATTTTGCTCTACGTTTTCTACTTTTTGTTTGTAAAACAAGTGGTGCACGCTTTGAAATATAAGCATTAAAAAGTAAACAATAAAATTTCACGGTACAATTGAAGTGGTTTGCGGAGTTTCATAATAAATCTGCCGTGGGTTTGCTCTACCTGCGGGTTCGGAAACCGAAGTCGCAGCGGCTGTTTGAAAAAATCATACAAAATGAGTTTGGGCTAGTCGAAACCCGCATTCACACGCACATGCAAAATTTTGTCGGAAAATAGAATAAATGTAGAAATCACACACACAGTACCTGTGATGTGCATTCAGCATATGTAACACGTGATAAACTGTACAATGATACGATTTGATTACATTATATCTAGTTTTATTTTAAATTGAGTGCAATTAAAAAGTTAGTAATCTGGAGCATTTCTCCATCTGCAAAAAATAAAATGTCCGATTGATTGCACGGTAAGAAGAGCAAAAAAGCCAGATTATTATCGGATGTCATTGTGTTGGCTTTAATTGGATTAATAATTCCCCAGCAAAGCTAATGGGCTTGGCTCCAATCAATGCCGCCGTCAGCTCGACCTGCTCCGCAACTATCCCGTCCAATCAACCTCGTGGCCCTTCAGCCCATCGCTACTACATTTTTATATTCAAACGATCCGGTAAATATTCCACCAGGAGTCGACTGTCCCAACCACTGAGCTAACAAGCCAATCGATTGTGTTACATGCAACATAGGTTTATTTATTGATATTTTAACCGCAGATGCTTCAATATTGATATTTTACATTTTAACTTTACTTAGAATATGGTCAACACAGGTCTGATTTTTATCCGTTAATAATCAAATATCACTCTTCTTTTGATATTTAGATAATTATGTGCAATAAAGCAACTAGTTGTAATAAATAAATAAATAAATATATATTTTTACTAAGTTTATCTACCTTCGTGATTTTTTAGTGTCAGTCATTGAATCCATGCTATGGATCTTAGTGATTAATTTAATGTCAATGATTCATATCTTTAGGACAATTTTTTTATTTATGTGACATTCTCAAATGTTGCGATCCAAATAATATACACACTGGGGTACCCGGGACGTTCCTGGGAGCCGCACAGTCAAAGAAGTACATCTGTGTATAATTAGCGGGCGGTGTTTTTGCACGGACATTAGTATTCCGAGATGATTGGTCGCTCGTCATGCGATTGTTCTCCATTCTGATGCAAATGCCTGCCGCTCACGCCTGCCGTAACTTCACTTTTTGCAACCACTGCTGCCTGTCCACGATTGAATGCTGCACGATTATGTCCCAAGAATTGATCATGTCCTGGGGTGGAAGCAAGTCTGTGAAATCGAACGACGTGGAAAATGAAGAGTCTGGTATTTTATTTCAACAGCAATTCAAAATTAAAGCATCTCGAGTCGTGGGCAGTAAGTAAGAGGTAACCGTGCCTTGCAATTTTACTGCTCATTTTTAAAAATATGTATATCTTAGTAGCTTAAAGAATTTGATTATTTTAAAAAAAAATAAAAACCTCTAGATTTATTTATACAATTTTTATTGCTTGTGAAATATTCTATTTCTAGCTTTCTTGATCCGGTATGTCTTCAAAATACCATAAAAAAATATTTACAAATTCGTACAAAGAACGAAGAGTTCCTCAGCACCAGTCTAGACTGGATGTAAATGAGGATTAATAAATAAACAGTATCCCCTGGCCACGTTGCTAGAGATGATGATTCATGGTCTAATGACCACTTCAGCAGGCTGTGTTCCGGGAACCTGTCTTCATGAAACTATTTCTATTTCTCTTCATGGTTAATTCTATTGGCAGTAACACAAGTTCAATGGGATATAATAATTTGTGATATCAAAGCCAATCAATTTATTCATTGTGTCCATTTCATTTAATATTATATAATGTTAATTATCATTAGCAAAAATCTGTTACTCACACCGAAGGGTAGCAGACGGCAGCTAATGCTGCAGAAGCATCTCTGAAATGAAATTGTACAAAATGAATATCCATCACACACAGTCCCATTTCTAAAAATCCACGACAAAAGTTATGTATTTAAAGAATCGAAAGATGTATACGAGTCGAACATATTTTGCTTGGAATATACTGTGTTTTGATTGCCATTGTGGCTAGACGGAATTGTTTTGCTCTTGAAATCGCTGACCACTTCTTGGAAAAGCGGCAATGTGTGCGTTATTCAAAGAATTCTATCTGGCTCATCGGTGTGAAGTTTCTGTGTGTTTTTTTAAAGTTTTTTGGCCGGCATATTTCTTCACTGAAAGTCACGATCTGTTTTTATGATTTATCAGAGGATATTCATCTCGTCCAGCCAACACGACGCATTCAATAATATACACAAATGATAATTAGGTATATTGAAATAAGGATTGCACCTTTCATTTTGAATTTTCGTTTGCAAAACATACAACGACGATTTTGACACACGGATTTCAGAAAATCTATTTGACAACTGAAAGTCTAAATCTAAAGATTGTTTTCATGACTTATTTGGAGTTTTATATGAAGATATCGATCGTTAATAATGGTCAATGCCCACTAGCCGACTGCTATGATTTCAGTAAGGCAAGCCGGGCTTGTACAGCCACTAAATAGTGGTATTGTAAAATCCTAAGATCCGATAATCTGTTAAACGGAGGAGCTGTGAACCGGCGATACTTAAAAATTAAAACAGAAAATGTGAACAAATCAGTTGCAACAGAAAAGCTTTAGCTTTTGTAAGAATGCTCATCGTCTATGAATATTGAAATTTGTTCATTTAAATATTTTGCTCCATTGTATTTTGGTATTATGTAAAGCGACGATGCTTCCACTGATCTCCGACTGGATTTTTTACTACACAAGACTGAGCTCATTTAATTTTTATTATTGCATCTCATTATGCATTGATGGTTCATTATAAGTATGCTTCATTAAAAGGCTCGGTCTAAATAGAGTATTACTTTTACTTTTTAATAACAAAAACCAAACAGTCAATTGAATAGACACATCTTTATAAACAAAATGAGCCAATGTCTTATTGAAGAAAGTGTGATTTTGTTTGACTGGGAAATATGAGCAGGTAGCAATAATAGCAGCGTTAGATGTAATCGACACTATACAAGTTTGAAACTGTTCAGAAATTAAATTTATTAGCCTTTTGATTTTATATATTTTTTATTTTCATTTCCGGACTGAATATTATAAAATTGTGTTGATACAAAGTGGAAAAAAACCATTGTTCTAATATATATTGGTACTAAAACGGAAGGTTCATTATTTTGTATACAAATATTAAAATATACCCTGGCAACATAAAAATAAAGAATAAAAAGAAAACAATATATTCAATAGAGGAAAAAGAAAGAAACATATCTGTAATTTACTAGAGGAAAGAATTTGATTTGAGTGAGAATTTTTATATAATTTTTTTTATGTGAATCGTGGAATATGCTTAAATTATTGTTAGTGCCTTAAAAGAAGGTTTTTGCAAATGCTTAGACAGGGGTGGACGGGGTATTAAAAATAATAATATATTTAAAAAAGTGGTATAAACCCTGGAAACACAGGCAGGATATGAACTTGGCTATCGTGTAGCCACGTATCATGTAAAACTTGACCAGTGTGTATATACAACCTGTATGGGTGTAAAGCATGGATCTGTTGAATATACAATAATAGGTTTTACGGTTCTAATAAAGAGGACTAAAATAACTAGCAATAATCAATAATCCTTTTTTGTTGTTATATAATTTTTTTTTTATTGTTATTCTAATTAGAATAAAAATGATTTTTCCAGTCATTTAATTTGTCCAATTAGGTGCTATGTGGAACGTAATCTTAAAAATATTCCCTAGTTGTAAAAAAACATCGGAAAGATTTAAAGGAACGTGACCCGAGATAGTCGATAGTATTGAGTTCGACCTGACCTGGACGGGTCACATCTTCCTGTGCCGGCGGCTGGTACCCTGTCCGCTTGTTCGGAGACTCTGTTCTGCTTGTTATCGCATCTCACAATACAAAGGTGATTTCTTAAGCATTATGAGACGTTCTCTATATGTATTAAAAAAATATTTGAAATATCTGTCCGTTGATTTTTCTCATGTTGCTTGGTAATGTGATACCAGATAAAATGTGGCTGATTATGCTCATTTCAGATATTGGATCCTTGGGTGCACAAACCATGATTATTTACCTATTTTATTTCTATGACTCAGATTTAGATAAAAAGTAATGGAATAACCTTTTTTAATCAATTAAAGGCGTTTCTACGAAAACCAGAAATAATCTTGTTTAGTAGTATAGAAAATAATCCATATATGGTGTATGATAAAATAATGTATTGCAAACTTTTATATTTTTCACTAGTTGAATTAGTTGGGAGAACATATCCTGCGAATAGAAGTCTACCTTACTTTGTTGACAAAATTGTAACAATAAAAATCTTTTTTACAGTACGGAAATTAAAGTAACTTTACTTTTCATATTGTAAAAGTGAAATTTGAAAATGAAATTTCTTCAAAACATATTTTAATAATATTCCATTCTATAGATATATTAAATTGAAGCTCTGATGCCGGCAGAACTGATGATCTTTCGAATATATTATATATGCCGATAATGGGGGTGTGTAGGGTGGCCCATAATAGCTGAGCACAAACAAACATTGTCATCTTCAGATCCGCAATGTCGTCAAATGCCTCTTGATGCTCTGTTGAAGCTCAAAGGTATTTTAGGGCATGCTATGCCTTACTGCTTGTATGGACAAATGTACTAGACGTTATTTGGTTTCTTGAAAATTTTCAGTTCTCCGACGTGTTGGTCCCCATGCTGGGACCATCCTTAGGGATTTTTTTTGAAACGTCAGAAGACTGAAAACATCAAGCGGCTCAACACCCAAGAAAGCAAATTGTTTAATAATAAGATTTTGATATTGTCAGTATAAGAAATAAGTATGGCGTTGAGGTTAACTGTAGTAATCCGTCCCAGTGCCAGGGCGAGTGCCGAGTGAGGGACAGCGGGTGCCATGGTGATTTCACTCGGCAGACAGTGTTGCCAATGTTTGGCTTTGCGATTAGAGACGGGCTGTTCAGACTCATCAGCACATATTTTATTGCAGCTCGTTTTATTGCCGTGTCAATATTGTTTGTTCTCGATAATTAGTATTGCCATCGAGGAGGCTGTGGACTCTACCACTTATAGAGCGCCGGGCTGCCGACTGTGAAATTGTCGCCGGGCCCGAATTGCCAGACACAGAAAATACCGTTTCGGTTTTATTGATCATCATTCGTAGTAATTATAGTGTCATTTATACGTTACATAAGTGGACAATAATGATATTAAAAAAAAAAAATTTGCATTGTCAAAAATGACTGCTTTAAAGTTGAACGTAAATATAATAATATTGAACTTTTATATTTAGCCCGGGCGAATGAAAAATGGTTTAGACTAGTAATTTTTTAAAAATTAAAATTGTCTGTTAAGCTATACATACAGTAGACATTCAGAAATACTAGCTTTGCGTTAAATTTACATCTTCCATATTCCTATATTTGTCGAGGGGGTTCCGTAACTCTGAGACCTATTTTTTCTTATGAGAAACTTCTACCGCTGATTCCGCAGTCTCAATCACCATTATAAGTGTAAACACTTTCAACAATATTCAGGAATTGTTATATCACTTGATATTTTTTAAAATAATATCAATGGGTATTTTTAACTGGGTTTTTAAACTCATTGCTTAATCGATACTGTTATGACAAAAGTAAATAGTCAGTGATAAAATGAAAATGTATACAAGGGGGCCTCACGGCCATTGCCAGCAATTAAATATGCATCGACTGGTTGTTCAGTGGCAACTCGGCGCAGCTATGAACTTGTTTCCCCAATGAATGTTTGAACAGTCGAGGCAAATGTCAGAGGTACAAGTTGACTGAAATGCAGTTCATACCATCGATTATTGCATGTTTAATTGGTAAGCGTGTCTCCGGTTCTGAAGCTTATAGGGATCGAGTTAGATGGGCAAGTCCAACTAGTTGCATCTTAGGCGTTTCAAATACAGAAAAATCCGCATCACCGAGTATAGTTTCTTGAAAGGTCATCCTTCAGTTTGAATGCTGAAGTAATTTATAATATTACAGAATTAAAAAAAATTTCTATATTTAGGATCCAACTTGTTGGCACGCAAACTTTATGACAACTGAACCACAAAATGGATTTTTATAATTAATGTATTATTTGTTCGGTTGTGTTGCAGGTGGGCAGCGTGGGCCGCGATGGGCTGCTTCGGGTCGCCGGGTGGGAAGGGCGGTGGCGGGGAAGCCACCGAAGGCGACGACCTCAAGTCTCAGAAGCGGCGCAGCGACGCTATCACGCGACAACTGCAGAAGGACAAGCAGGTGCGTCTCACTACTCTGTGTGAATCGACCTACCGGTACTACTCGAGCTCAGCTGACTTGTGATATTTTGTTGAAACTACTGATTTTGTATATACGTCTTATTATTATGAATCAAGTCTTCATCTATTTAATTGGTAAAATATCCTCCTTACATGTATATTTAACGATTGTACTGTTTTGGGCAAGGAAACATTTTTTTTAATGTTTATATTAAAATCCATGTAAACTGACAGTTTCTCGTTCTACATGGCACACTTATATGATACCTCTTTGACAACTAATTTGTGATTTGTTTATAATATAGTCAGACACAACTGGGCCATTATGCAGACGAACCTGCGCGATATTCACATCCTTCTGATCCGACCTCTTTTTCACGGATAATGTACAGCGATGGGGCGTAATAACATATACGGGAGCGGTTAAACCGAAGGAGTGTATTTACATTTGCAGAAGAAGGGGGTCAAAGCAAATTAATCTCGTCAGAGATAAGCCAAATTAGAGCAATTAGTAGAGATTACAATGTTAATATTCTTTTAAAGTTATATTTTCCCCAAAACTTTCCTAGAAATTTTATGGCCGATAATCGTGTATTCTCAATTATAAACGCGGGCATACATCTGTCCATATGAACAGATAAGCATTAAATACCATCTAATTAAAAATATATTTAATTTTTCAACAATGCGACAATACTTCCTTTCCATACACATAAAGAATCTTGGCCTTTGCTAAAATAATATTAAATATAAAGAAGTTTGTTTGTGTTGTGAATATTATTTAAAATTTGCATGCACACAGGTGTGAGACGTGCATATCATCTGTTAAATATTTCCCGCCTCATTATTTTGTATCTTTAAGAAAGAGAGGTTAAGGTCGGTTAAGAAAGTCTTTCTTTTTTTCCTCAATCTCAATACCACTTAAGAGATGATCTGTTGTCCGTAACAAACAGGTCAAAAAATAACCTAAATCAAAGTGAAGAATAGAAATTTAGAATAAAAAAATAAATCAGGCATTGCTAATTTCATCGTCTTCGAAACGTCTAGAGAAGATGTATGGATGCCGAGGGTTGTGCAGCATTTGCCTTGCTTACTTTTTGCAATATGAAGATGTTGAGTGTTTCTGTGCTGTTCCAGTTGTACCGCGCGACGCATCGCTTGCTGCTGCTGGGCGCGGGAGAGTCGGGGAAGTCCACTATAGTGAAGCAGATGAGGATCCTTCACGTAAACGGCTTCTCAGAGAGGGAACGCAAGGAAAAGATTGAGGACATAAAGAAAAATATCCGAGACGCCATCCTGGTGAGACGATCTTTTTATCTTGAAAATTTTTAAATAACGATTATCAGTCGATTCATCATCGATACCTATAATCCATCAAAGCATGTTTTTCTATTATGATTTAGAATTTTCAAACTGTACACACAATATTAAGATCAAGTTTTTTAAAATTAACACGTCAACTGTCAATACGGCGAAAGTTTAACTTAAGTGACCGAAAAAGCGCGTGTACTTTTCTAGGTTTTGTCATTTTCTGTAAATGTAGCTAAAAACTCAAGTCTTATCTTTTATAAGTAATTTTCAGTTTAAATAGCATAAGATTAATGATGCATGTATGTTTCCAGACGATAACGGGTGCGATGAGCACATTGACGCCACCCATCGCCCTGGAGCTGTCGGAGAACCGCGCCCGCGTGGACTACATCCAGGACGTGGCGTCGGGCCCGGACTTCGACTACCCGGCCGAGTTCTATGCCCACACCGAGGCCCTCTGGAGGGATAAGGGCGTGCGCTCCACCTTCGACCGCTCCAATGAGTATCAGCTCATCGACTGCGCCAAGTAGTGAGTAAATTTCATTTATAACTTACGTTATCCATCTACCCATCTGAGGCGTTTATTAATTCGTCATTAAAGCATAATAAATATAAAAATAAAAGAAAAATTTAAAAGGTGACATCAGGACTATTTCTCTTATGATTTCAACTACTAAATTTATTTGAGTATGCAATTCTATTAATAGTATAAACATCAGTGAAATCTTAATCTTGATTTTGTTCTAGAATTTTCTAATGCACTGGAAAGTATTTTTGAAATCTTCACTGAATTCATGGGATCCCTTTTTTTCTAGTCGGAACAAAGAAACAGTTGACGCATCAATAATTTATTAAGTTTGCTATAAAATTAAAGGTTCCCTGATAGATTAGCAGTTGCATGTAGTATGATGTGTCTGACGAGGGACGCTTTGCTTGCAGCTTCCTTGACCAGGTGCACAACATAAAGCAGCCCAACTACACCCCCACGGAGCAAGACATCCTGCGCTGCCGAGTCCTCACCTCGGGTATCTTTGAGACGCAGTTCGTCGTTGACAAAGTCAACTTCCAGTAAGTCAACTCCAGCCTCTGCTCATTTTATATAACATTCTTACCGCACTATTCATAGCGTAGTGTTTTGAAATATGTAATATACAAAAACATATGCCATCATTCGAAAGCACGTCAAACAAGTAAATCAACGATTAAATTATACGAGTCTAAGATCTGTCCCTCTTCGGATGAGTGCCAATGAAGGCTGGAGGTAGAATGACTAACAAATCTTAATCTTTTATGTATTTAATAATGTTAAATTAAATTCAGCATGTTCCTCCTTTCGATTCGTACCGAGGCAATACATTTGTTGAATTTTCAGTATGTTTGATGTGGGAGGGCAGCGTGATGAGCGGCGCAAGTGGATCCAGTGCTTCAACGATGTGACAGCCATCATCTTCGTGACGGCGTGTTCCTCCTACAACATGGTGCTGCGGGAGGACCCCACGCAGAACCGCCTGCGCGAGTCCCTTGAGCTCTTCAAAAGCATCTGGAATAACAGGTTTGACTCCATCCCTATTCGTTCCGACCAGATCTGCTAATTATATAATTAAATTACAAAATATTTTATCTTTTGATAGTTTTGGTTTGTGAGTGAGACCGGTGGTTTGGTGGTGGTGCTAAACGTTTGGTGTTGCAGATGGCTGCGCACGATCTCGGTGATCCTGTTCCTGAACAAGCAGGACTTGTTGGCGGAGAAAGTGCTGGCGGGCAAGTCGCGGCTGGAGGAGTACTTCGCAGAGTTCACCCGCTATAGCACGCCACCCGATGCCTGCCCCGACTCGCGCGAGCACCCTGACGTTGCGCGCGCCAAGTACTTCATCCGCGATGAGTTCTTAGTGAGTCTTTGCATCCCGTGTGGATGTTTTCATAATATATCGTTCTGAATTAGATGCATGCAAATAAGATTTTTTAATTTTTATGATTGCATTGTGCTGGCAAGAAGACACTATTCTCGCATTTTAAAAATATCAAATGTGATGATGGATGGATGGATTTCAAAGAAAGAAACAGTACCAGCGCAAACCTGTCCATTAGTAAATGTAAATGATAAAATTAGACCAAAAGATTTCTGTTCTATAAACACTGTCAATCACTAATACTTCACAAATAATACATGTCTTTAACATCTCCTTAAATGTGTGCCTTGCGTGTTGCAGCGTATCAGCACGGCGTCAGGTGATGGCAAGCACTACTGCTACCCGCACTTCACCTGCGCCGTTGACACGGAGAACATCAAGCGAGTATTCAACGACTGCCGCGACATCATCCAGCGGATGCACCTCCGCCAGTACGAGCTGTTGTAATTCTTACAGGTCGGTATACAACTTTTTAACTTTTCAATTAGTGAAAGCTTTTTATCGGCTATTGCCAGTTGTCCGTTTAGCTGTTTCACTTCAGGTTAGATCTTTGGAAAACCTTTTTTCTTCTAAAACTGGCTCGATGAGCAGCCAGTAAATTGGCAAAAGGCTGGAGTCCATCTAAAAAATATCATATATGACGACATATCATCAAAACAATCACCAAGAGCATAATTCCGATGAAAAAATATTTTATACAATATAACTATGTGCATTCAAATTATTATATTGAACATGTGTTTGTTTTTGTTGCAGCTCGGTCGAGACGTGCGGCGTGGCCGTGTCCTCGGCGCGCGCCGTCACCTGTTTTGCACAACAGACTCTCGTCTTTGTAACAATTCAAACCGAGTTGGTATACATTGTAAATTGTAGTCCTTAAGGTTTTTAGAAACTGAATCAGTGCGCCGGCACAACCATTGATGTTACCATAATATCTATATATATAATACTATATTATACATATATTTATATATATACATATTATATTTATATTACAGTAATATTTGTTTTTTCCCTTTTACCATTTTTGTCCTATTAACAAGCAGCGTTTATTTTTAATGAAGTTGTGTTATTTGTCGTTTATAGTTATAATTTATGATTATTGTGGGATGATATATTTGTACTATAAATAAAAAAAAAACAAAAGAAACTCGCCGCTTCCGGTGTCGCCGCTTCACTTGGAAAGTGGGATTTTTTTTTAAAAAACCAGGAGTTGTGGCTACGATCAAGTGAAATATTATAAAAGTAACGATCAATCCGATAATCGAAAGGCGGAGTGTTCCAGCCTCGTTCCGTAAATGCCGCCGCGTGTCTGATGTTTGTAAGGTTTACTCTGCGGCAACGCTTGCCACGACCGCACTGGTGAGTTTTTTTTTTTTTTTTAATTTATCAGAATGAAGTATTTATTGTTGTACTATTTTTATTATAATTTTGAAATGACAGTGAAAATCTAGCTATTGTGCGGCATAGCGAGGATGTATTTCGAGATAATCAAGTCAAAATTTTTGCTGTTATATGTGTACGGAAGGAGACGGCACGATGCCAGCGACTTTCCTCTCTTTCTCTCTCTTGTTGCAATACTTGACACTCCTAAAAAATAAATTTTATTCTTGTTTTATAAACATGCAGCAATTTTTTGTTAACTATGTATCTCGCCTGCCACCGTGTTGTAAAGAAAATGGAAAGTAATTTGCACAACGAGTAAGATTGTTAACTGTCACGATATTACAATGATAATATCTAGCTTGTGGTAAATACATATATGATGAAAAAAAACTTTTTCATTTCGTGTCCATTTTATGCTCGTTTACTTATATTACAAATATCAGTTTGTAACTAGCCAATGAAATTATACACGCAGGAAATTTCTGGTTGTAGCATTCTCAACGACGTGACACATTTTTTGCAATAGTTTATTGTAATATGAATATACTTAAAATGAAATCAATATAAGTTGTTCACTAAATAAAAATATATTCGCGTGAAAATTGTTCATGTTACCGTTATTGTTTTTTAAATATTTTTTTTTACCGACACAAAATTTTAATTAGTGATAAAAAGTCCATAGATAACGAAGAATTGCTGCTGTTTTTTCGTTTTTTTATTTTTTTTTATTTAGATGTTTTTATTATGGGCAAAAGCTTAACATTAGAGCATACAGGGTTACTTTTAAGTTTTGATTGTGCTGCCCTATTAATTTTTTTGCATTTCCGTTAAGTTTAATTTTTTTATGTGAATATGTATATTTTTGAGTGGTTTATTTAGTGCTTAGTATTTTTTTTTTTATTAGTCTCTAAAACTAGGAATATCAGGGCGACAAGTATTGAGGAAGCGAGAGAACGGAGGCCCGAATGTATAAAACTGGATGAAGGTATAATTAGTCGCTGATTTCGTGATACTACGCCACGCTTGAATAGAATTCGCTTCAAAACCTCATGTATGTATTCGAGTATATACTTTATATACAGGGTGCTTTGATTGCAGCATGAGATATACAATGCGTTATATTTTCGGCCGACTTGAGATGAATTGTCCGAGGAACGTACTCTTGCAGATAATAAATGAAATAATTATTTTTTAAATGTAATTATTTTTTTACGCAACGTCCTGCCCTCTCGGTGCAGTGCGCCCTCCGTTTTTGTTTTGAGCGCTCGAGGTCAACTGTACGACTGTTCGCTCGTATCTCACGCACAAAGGGTTTGCCGGCGTGCGTTCCTCGAGCAATATATATTTTGGAATAACCGTTGGGTATTTGAAATGCTTGTCGAATCACCCAGTATGTACACGTGTATAAAAATATTGGATCATAAAATACTACACGGCAAGTAAAATCGAGTGTAAAAAGACCTGTGCATACTTACCTACTTAAAAATAGAATTATTTAGTTTCATTGTAAATTTTAAAGTGTATAAAATTCTGCAATATTAGATACCAAAAATTTTTGTGCGCCGTGTCGGCGACGGGCATCCGAAACTGTGGGAAGTTACGTTGGAATGAAATGGCAATGACTGCGTGTAATTTTTTTCCGCCAAAGTGAATTATTGTTTGTATTGCTAGGACGAAGACGTGCTTCATTTTAAATGTTCGGCGTGTCAATATTTATAAGATGGCAACAAAGGGTTACTTTTGTATAAGGCGGCGTGTAGCTTCACGGTTGAATGTTGAGAGATTTTATACTGTGATTGTCGGTAAATATTCTTATTATTATATTACTATTTTGTCGTGTTTTATACTCTTGTATGAGAGATTCCTTAGTATTGTGATGTTATTTTTTTATTTTGTAAATTTGCATCAAAAACAACTTGTCGCATCTTTCGTGTTGGTGCTAAGAATTTCACAATTTTTATTTTTTAATTTTTAAATAAATCTCTAGTAAATATATAGGATTATATTTTTTTAGTATTGTTTTATATTTCGAGCAGCTAGCTTTTTAAAAATATTTTTTATGGAGCAATAAAAGAACAATTAATTATTTTAATGTGATTGAATAAAATATCTCTACTATTTATGAGTAGTTATTTATCAAATAAACAATAATGGGTTGCACATTGTTCACTGAATGAATTTTCAAGAGTCGTGCGTATCTCATTCCAATGACGCTTTCTTGCAGTCTCAGATCTCCCTCAAGACGCGCTATGCACGTTGGTGGATGTAGTTCTCTTCAAAATGGATGTGAATTGTTTTTTAGTCGCAACAGTGTGCTCGTAACACGTCGCGAAATATATATTTAATATAAAAAACTGATAGTATGTGTGGATTTTTGCATATATTTTCAATGTCAAGGCACGTGTTGCACATAACCTCGTCAAACTATTTTATAATTTTAATATAATTTGCTATAAACTTTCAAGATGTTTTAATTAATTTTGATAAGCTATTTAGTACAATTGAAAAATATAAGTGGTCTTTATTTTAAAGTGTATGAAATAAAGGAAAGAGATGAAATTTTGAACATCATAGCGATAATTTTTTTTATTTTGAGCAATAAGAAAGACTGTTGACATTTTATAAAATTAAAACCATTTATTTCTGTAATAAAAAAAACATTATTTTTGTTTTTATTACAAACATACTTCTTAATTAAATATAGTATGTTCATATTGTTAGTTTGCTGATGTTACGTGTAAAACTGCCTTCACTTTAAACTTCTATAAGAATAACTATGTAATGTCTATCTAAAATCCATGAAAGTATCAAGTCAGAGACTTTAAATATATAAAATATAATAAAATTTGTACGTTCAACGCGCAAATCACGTGTCTTCAACCTATAGTCTGCGAGAAATCAATGCTTTGGACTATGAAGGGGGCACCTTTGCAAAAAAATTAGAAAATATATCAAATTAAAAAATTCATGTTTTCCATATACGTATATTTTTTTCATTTCAGCCACTGCATTTAGTCGTCCAGGCGCGCTGTGCGGTAAAAATCTCATTTAAAAATAATATATAATTTTTTTTTTACAACTTTTGTACGATTTTCGAGAAACTGCGTTTGATATTTTAAACACTTGTGTTTCGTCCCTTCTATTTTTTTCAATTATTTTTTTATTTCGTGCGTGTGAACGCGAATGTATGTACGATAGCGTGTGGTGAGTGTACGAGTCGTAGTGCAAACTTCAATATTAGGTGTGTCTACAATTATGAATATATATATACATATATTTTTTTTTCAAGTAAGATGATGTCATATTGCTTTGTATTGCATGTTGAATCTGGAGTTTTTCCTCGACGGACTGTGTGACGTGATACGTATGTGAAGTCTGTGTAAATTGTTTGTGACTCCGATAAATCACCTCCCGATGTTCCCTTAGAATAAAGCATGAAATAT
This sequence comes from Atopsyche davidsoni, assembly GCA_022113835.1. NCBI lineage: Eukaryota > Metazoa > Arthropoda > Insecta > Trichoptera > Hydrobiosidae > Atopsyche > Atopsyche davidsoni. The sequence continues at coordinate 3,490,430 of JAILWY010000022.1, read as the reverse complement.
TATTTCTTTTCAATACTGTAATATAAAAATAAAACTGCAAACGTTATTACATCCATGAAAATAAAACTAACCTAACAGGTTGACACAAAAAATCATTGAAATCCATCTTATAGTTTGCATGTAAATCTCCTCTTTTTGTTGAATATCAAAGAAATTGTGAATTTACGTCTCGTAGTTTAAATCAAATTGTTAGGTTAGTTTCTTTTTTGAGGGTTTATCACGCAGACGTATAGGTATTTTCACATGCAATGTAATACGTGCATAATTTCCTATCCGTTATGGTAATAGCTAATCAATCGGCATTGTTTTTGTAATGTATTTTTATGATATTCTTCAGTAATGTGCGCTGGAAGACTACCGTTCTCTGTTACAACTGCGTGTGTAATTATTTTATGAATGAGTTTACATGGCCCTTGAGCAGGATTTGTTCAATCGATTGTGGCTTGTTAGCGTATCTTTCAAATCAACATTTAAACAATTACAACTTTTGGAAATTACAAGAGCATTTTGCTATATTTATTTATTTCAGAGCCATGTTTACATGTTTCTACCAATTAAATTAGTTCTGGAGGCGTGTAAGTACTTTTGAGATGTATAATTGAGTTATACAGCATTTATTTGTTTTGGTAAACTCATCCTCCCTTGGAAAGTGTATATGTACTTTTTAATGAGGCATATATATATATTTCTGGTGATGAGAAGCGTGTAAACTTGGCCTTTCAAATTAAATCCGGATGGGCGCTAGCTGCGCTTACAGGGTGTCCCTTCTTGTGATTCCACACGCTTGGAGGTTTGGAGGAAAGCCAATTGTCCCACGACCTCTGTGCTCTGTGCGTGTAGCTCTGTGTGTGTGGACTCTGCATAGTTCCAGTCATGTGTTAGCTTTCTTTTTACATTGGACAGAGGTCGTAACATTGTCGTGTAACTGTGACTAAGGAGAAAATGAGTGTATTATATATTATATTTTTACCGATGTTTTTAATTATGCAGTTTTTCTTGTTTTTAATTTATTTTTAAATTATTATTATTATTGATCGTTTTCAGATGTTTAAAAAAAATTATATTATGTATGTTTTTAATTTTACAGCACGTCTATGCTCCGTACTCCCTTTGTGATAGAATGTGAAACGCTAAACAATCCCGATTTAAAAAATATATATATTATACATATTATAAAAAAAGTTTTCAAAAAATATATATATTTGTTATAATTTTAATGAAATATTTATAAATTATTCCACTGCATTCAGAATGTTAACACTGACGCAATTCGTCCAAGCACAAATATGGACTCTATTTTTTATTTTTTGTAGTTACGGGAACTCGAATATATGAAAATATGTTTTTTCTGTTGTTTTTATTTGTTAAAATGAGTAAAATGATGAACATGAACCTTCTAGAACATACAAGAACACTGTATTTTTGTTTAAGCTGTCCTAGAGGCGGCGGCCGCCTATTTTACACGCCACGCAGACTGTACAAGCAATATTCAGTTTGAAACACTGTATTTTCAGTTTTAGCTAATATTTTTTTTATAATTTTATTTCGTTCAATCGAACTGATTGCGAACGTGTGGCATTGGAAGTTGCCAAAGCATTCTATGTTTCACGCGTGTTAGAATATCCAGGGTAATATGCACAAGGGTTTGCTTGGCGTGTCGCTTTTAGGATGGCTGCCGCTCTTCCTGTCTTGAAATCTCTTACTTTTGTATGGAAACACTAGTAACCTTATTCTCAACAATGATTGTATAATGCCATTATTTTTTAATAATTTTTGATATTTTGTAACAATATTTCTTTAAGCTGGTCACGCTGACTTGTATCATAAGCGTGTATGGTGTGATCGAACTTAACATTATTGAAGTTGAGACAAAATATATTTGTATAGAGCAACATTTTTCATATTAATAAAATTTAAATATTTATTTTGCTATGGATTTATAAAATATAATTTTTTGTTATCAGCAATATTTCATGAATTTAATTTTGTGTTTTTAAATTTGCTATGAATTTTTTTCTCCATTTTGATATTAGCACATAAAATATATTATATAAAAAAAAAACTATTCAGTTTTTGTTAGAGCTGGTATTCATTTCAGCTGATTCGGGAATTGTTGCTTTAGAGATATACTTTGTTTAACCTCCAAGGTGTATGGTGAAATGTGTAACACGCCAAATAGGGTCATATAAATATTTGACATACTTGAAATTTTGATTCCAAAGAATCCACTGAATTAATCTTTTGAGGTAAATTGTTAAAAAATCCTCTTTTCTTCAATGTTTTGGGTGCTCCTGCTGCAGAAGCAGCTGCTTGCTGTGGCCAACTTAAAAGAATAATTCAATTAAATTTTTACCAACTTTGAGACACTCAAACAGTTGAACAGTTGGCAGTTTTGTTATATTGAGTTGAGAATGAGGCCGAAGTATACCAATCAATCTAAAAACAAAAAAAAAAACATGGAAGGAACAGATCCAAAGTAACCTTAGGTATGTGGTCCTCCATTATTGAACGGGATCCCTCGATCCGGGCGTGCGCGTACGTCCTGAAATTATTTTTCCGTGTATTGTGAAGATAGAGCCGCGTCCGGATCGACGCGTTCCCTGCGTGTGTAAGAGAGAGATACTCTGCGTGTTTTGAGCGTCATCCAAAAAACAACCCACTTGCACAAAGAAGGTCTTTTTGTATGAAATAATAATTATATTTAAAAAAAAATCAAGTGTAAAAAATATCATTTTAGTGATGTATATCTTATTGTTAATAACATTTAACAGGAGGTAAAATTTTTTTTAGTTTTCGGCTTGAGGAGTTTCTCAGTCCACATCATCCAACGTTCTTTCTAGTTGTCTGTGATTTGTCTACGCCGGGCATCCCCTCGGTCTCCTGTGGCTCTGTAGGGCGCGCTCCGGTAGTCTCGTATCTTTGGGTGTGTAGTGTGACTTCTTTTTATTGCACGCCCCTTATGCAACCTAACCTAGCAGTCTTGTATGCATACACGCTAAAGTATCACGTCAACGAGTAACAAGCATCTGATTTTAATGAATCTCTTAATTACTTCTATTGAAGATTTGATATATTCTCTGCTTGAAAATTGAACATGCAACATCAAAGTTTTCAGATATACTTTAAAGCAACAAAAAAAATAATTTAGTCGAATATAACTATTTTTGACTTGCGTGTTATGTTTATAAGCAGTTTATATATTTTAGTTAAAGAAGCAAATAGCTTAGTTGCAGTAGCAGCAAGTTATTCCTGTAAATACTGTGCACTATAATGCATAGTTTTCGATATATATATTTTTTTTATTACTTTACTGTTGACAACTTTTATTTTTAAATATGTTGGGTCTCGAGCGTGTTATGTGGACAAGGGAATCTGTATAATAAAGAAGGAATACTCTTTATGCTTGTAACTTCAGTGAGATAATATAGGATATTGTCTTGTGTGCGTGTTATGTTGGGGAAGGTGCGTGTTAACTGTCATTTCCAATTTATATTCAGTTGTTATTGAGTTGGTATTGGAGCGCGCCCCTAGATGTTGATTTCCGTTAGTATATGGCCATGCGTGTAACAGCTCGACGCCACTGGACATCAACGCAAGTGCACCGGTAAAGCTGCAATGTGACGTGTCGAATGTTGATTTTAAACGGCAGTAAAACTGAACAGAAATATACCAATAAATGGAGTGTCAACGGTGGCTTTAGTCTGTATACTTTCAGAAAACCATTGCACGTCCTTAATTTTAATATCATTAAAAAGTTTAACTTCACTATCGTTATATTGTTTACATTTGAATACGCAATACAACTTTACATTAGTGATGTAAGTGAAAATTTTTTTTTTTTTTTAATATTGTATACATTAGACATATTATACATGCATTGAATTAAACTGCATGGCACCGATGGATTTCTATTGCTATATATACTAAAATGATCCTGAAGATGCTAATATTTTAAATATTAAATTCTTGGTCAGTTTCTCATCGCCAATGTTAAAATCAACACTTTACATCATGAATATATACAACTGCAGAAGTCGTAACTATGCTCAAAAAATATAATTGCTCAAAATTATTATTATAGTTGCATTTGGGATTTCAGTTGTGACAAAAGATTACACTAATTTTGAGCTTCGAAGGATTTGTTTGCTTACAATTTTTCGAACAGCGTGTTATAAATTTGGATTACAGCGGTATATGCAAAATTTTATTACTTATAAATAAGCGGTGACTATGTCTCGTGGATGGATTCATTGGATAAAATCTATTTTAGTTATTATAAAAACCTTGAGCATTTAGAGCCGATGTCAAATAAGCTTTTTAATTTTCTTGTTAGTGTAAAGAAGTAAATGCAAAGCATGATAACAATTACACGTAAATATTGAAAAATATTAGTTATTGTTACCCGGAGGTCAAAGTCATTGCTTGTGCTAGTTTTGTTTTGGGCAAGGTATGGCTGAAAATGGTTGTGTGTGTCCGTGGTGCTGAGACTGTTGCCGTGCGGCGCTGCCATGTACAGATATATTATATATGTCGTCCGTTCCAAGTGGTCAGTCACCCAATGTGTATTATGAGGATATGCTTCTCACTGATAAAAATTGAGGCCCAATGTATGAAATTTTTTTTGCTTCTTTCTAACCATGATAAGCTTTGTCATTAAATTATTGAATACAGTATTCATTACACCAACTAACCGGCGTGTTTGATTATTTTTCTCCACCCTCCTCTCACACTCCCTTCCCTTTGATCCATAAGCATCTAGAATACTCAGTCTGCTACAGAGCCTCTTAATACATAAAACTGGACTTCCAAGACCTCAGGGAATATAGGGATGGGTGGAGTCAGTTAGGTTAGTAAACTGTATATGCGACCTTGGAATGAAGCTGCGAGAAGTCTGCGTTTTTTAAATATGATAAACACGGCTCGTGAAAATAAAAATAAACATTTACTTCAATATTTTATTATCAATAGTAATATTTAAACTCTCAGGACTTAGCAGGCAATGAACACCGCGTAGAAAAATAACGCATCTGATTATCTCACTTCATTGTTTTGCATGCCGGCCGCCCCGCGGTTTTCAATAAAAACAGTTTGAATCCTACTTTGTTCTTCAAGTATAAATCAATTATATTTCCAACAACTCCGTAGAGATCAAACCTTTAAATTTTAAACACATTACAAATATATCTTTACAAATTATAAAGCGACATTAGCAGAAACACAATTGTTAAATATATAAATCAGATTTCAATACGAGCATTTGTACTTTTTTTATTTACTTGCATACGTTTGGGATTCATTTTCTAAGATGAGAGACTTAACTGAAGATTTGATTTGAATAACATGACATGACATGTATAATTTATACCGAAACATTGTATTTCTGCAAACGCTGCCATAAAATAGTATATAATCAAAAGATAAAATTAAATACGGGAATGGTCCCAAATATTCAATTATACATTGAAAACTTGAGGAAGCAAAAATACATTAAAAATTCACTGCACCTTTAATAAAAAAATGCCATAATAAAATCACCCTTGATTAGTAACAGATTCAGTTGATTCAACCATCACGTGTATAATTATTGTAAAAAATTAGCACGCTCGATTAACATTGCACATAAGTATTTTTTTTTGTGTAAACATAATTTTTAAAGCCTATATTAATTTTGATAGCCTAGTACTAAAACAAGATAAAATACGTAAGATATTGATAAATAGCACAACCTACGTGATTAGATTAGTTAACATAACCGGGTACTACAGGGACGGTGTATGCTCAAGTATCCAGGTCGAAAGGCGAATAAAATCATACTACCCACCGAATTATGAATTGTCACATCACACGAAGATATGACTTTTCAGATTGCACGAAATTAACCTTGAAGAAGTGGTCTTCAATTGGTGAGAAGGTTACAAACTCTTTATTTAATATTCTCTTTATTAACATAGCGTCAACCATCTAATTATTAGTATTTTCCCAAACAGATATTTTACTCGGCGTGTCTAGAGAAGACTAAGCTTTATAGGGATATACTGGGCTAATGATATTTTAATATAAATTCAATTATTGTGTTTTAGTACTAGACTATCGTCATAGCATATATCAATTATATAGTAATAACTCGAATAGTTCAACATCATACGTGTTACGAATTGCTTTTTGTTATGACACAAAGGAATTTGAAAAATTCATTAAAAGCTTTTATATTGCTATGAAACCATTTCACAAACGGTTGGACATTTACTCGCATATTTCGCACCACCCCAGCACCTTATAAAATCTCAAAGTCAACAATGACGACTGACAAATGGCGTTAGGAAATATGAAACTATAAATATTCACATTAGATTTCTACGGCAAATAATTTTCTCTGTCTCTGCAATCGTCTTTTTAGGGTGGACGACGATCAAATCTACCCAGGCATGTATAAAATACACAAGAGAGCACTCGATGCCATCACGGCAATGGAAGGTTTGGGCTACACGCCATTGTGTCCAATGTACACGCCTGGATAAACGGTATCAGCAACAATTAATATAGAGGCAATAAAACCATTAACATAAGGTGGCACTGTTCATTTTTAACAATTTTTAATTTATAAACTCAATAACGAGCAAAATAGATTTAAAAAAACCGACAGTCGTTTGGGTGTTTTTTTTTAATAACGCCGATAAAATATTTTCAGACAAATTTTCCGCTCAATAATCACATAGCAAATGGGGAATCCAACAATTCTTCGTGTCAGTATAAAAATCACATAGTTTAATAATAATAATTAAAAAAAAACCGCTTTCCCTCAATCCAAACAAAAAAAAAAAATTACTATTAATCACAGTTGTGCATTTAGTTTTTAAATATATGACGACTCTTGTAAAGGAGATCGAAATTTATATAAATACAATTATGCCGAATATACAGTGGAACTCCTTTTTCACTTTTATATAAGTACAAATTTTGCGTGTATACTTTATTTGCATTAATAATTGCTTCTAATTGGTCTTATTCATAACTAATCATTATTCTCTCGGTGAACCAGACGCATTGTTAACAAAGCTCCCGAGCCAATTCTTATGTACACCTCTAAAACTTGTGGCTTTAAGATATACAGGGACCGTCGGAGTTCCGAACTTCTTTAGCTCCCACTAAAAATTACTATCGAGAGTGTGTTCGAAAGGTATCCCGAAGGAAGAAAAGTATTCCAACGTTAGGTTTGATAAGAAATGTACATAAATTGTATTAACACTAATTTATTGCATCTGTTTTTTTCAGGATATAATATATAAACTCTGAAATGAGAAGAGCACTTGAAGAAGGCGGACATCTGTCCGTGTGTTGGACTTAATTGAATTGTTTAGAATGGGAGATCCACTGTACCTGTGAGCGCTGCCTACACGCCAAGCGATATTCTTCAATACATCATTTCTATTATTACAAAACTCTTCAAAGAGTCAAGTCTTCAAATCGCTAAACATACACTCGAGTGCAATGCATAATTTGTATAAACTCTGGCTATAGAATCTACAAAATGACTTGCGTGTTATTGTGTCGTTCATTTGCAAAATCAGCCACATTCATATTGATTTTTATAAAAACAAATATTCAATGATGGTGGATAGTGAACGAGCATTTGGGATGACCGATTTTGTTAATATTTGTTACACATTATTAAGAGTTGTTTTCGTGTAATTGAAATTGGTGATTCTCGTTAAAATCAAACCATACATGTTAATATTCTTAACTCGACAGCAGTAGCACAACTCGGTCTCGAAGACCTTTGAATTGTTTAAAAGTAATAGCATTTTTGTAATAGTAAAAGTGGAAATATTGACAGAATTTAAAGCCAGTTTCGTTTCCATCTAGCAGTGACGTGCCGAGTACTGAAAGACAAAACACGCAGAATATATATATATAATCTTTTCTCAACATGCTTATAACTATTATTTCATGTTGTTTTTTAAAGTGGTGGGATTTATATATGTAACGCTTTCTTCTAAAGAATATAATGATAGCTTAAGTATCGTGGCGATATATACACATTTACAGAAAATAATATTTTGCGAGGGGTTCAACAAGTCCTTGTGTCGAGAAAATCATGCACTTCCTATTTACAGATGAAGAATTTTATTTTTTTGATAACATCAAAGAAATCAATTAAAATAAACCAGTTTTAACCGGCAGAATCCTACTTCTGTTTATATTTGATGGAAAATAAGCGGGGAAATGATTTTTTACTCATGATATTAAATTCAGGACATGCACTGTGCTATGCACATATTATAAGAACTGCATGCCACTGCTATTTAGTTGAAGCATACTTAAGAAGGACGCGAGGAAGCGTTTGAGGCGAAGCATGATTTTCGCTGCTCCGAGATTATCCGAGATATCGTGTCGGCTCGAACTTGGCTTTGAATATTGCAGTTGGTGTGTCGGCAGCTGGCGGTCTTTTTTATATTGTCTCCTCTGTGGCTCTACTTGCGGGGCTGGTGGATGTTCCCCTGGGGCTTGTTGGCGTGCACCGCCGGCGGCTTGGGACAGTGCGCGGCCTGCGCGGATTCCAGCACGTAGTCGCTGGCGTGCTTGGCGGGCGCTCCGCCCACGCTGACGGGGTCCTTGGGAACGGCGGAGGGGCCCGTCAGGCCGGTGACGTCACCGATCACCTCTTTTGGTGCGGCTTTTGTGTGTGTGTCTTTGTGCTGGGTTATGCGCATGCCACCGGCTTTCACTGGAATTTAAGAAAATATAATTTATATACAGTGGATGACGTATTAAAATAAACTCATGAAAAATTATTATATAATACTTTATCAATGCTACAACAAAGATAAGATTTTGATTAAGCTTAAAGTTTTAAAATATCGAATATACCGCAATTAAGAAACTGCACCAGCTCATATATTGTTGCATTGTAATAAATAATATTTATTCAGATTCGTCATTCATTTACTTATAGAGTTGATCACATGCTGTTCAAACATGATAACAAAAATATGACTACCTCTGCCTTTTATAATTGTCACCATTAAAGTTATTTTGCATAATTGAAGGCTGCAATGACATCATGAATATCAATATTATTATCTGAACGTAAAATTGATTATTGTCTTAAAGTGACTAGATTTTCTTATATCACACTTATGTTCAAAAAAATCTACATTTACGTTGAGTGGAAGACATAAGTACATAATACGATAACGAGGAGTTTAAAACTGCAGCTGCATAAACGCGAAATCACCTTTCACTAATCAAAGGTTATCTATTTCTCAAAGGGCTGCCTGAAGATATATTTTTATTTAACCAAACTAGAGTACTAAAATAGACAAGTAGATATTTATTCTGAAATGTTTTTATTGAATACAGATAAATTAATTATAATAGTGTATTTATTTCAAGCCGAGACCTGAGCAGTATATTACAAATATAACATTATCAATAATTCAGTAATTAAAACAGCATATTATTCATGTATATTATTATCAGTTTCAATACAAAGTAACTCCATTACAATTAATTGAGTGCGGTATCTCTTAAACTCAAACAAAGGAATCGCTGAAAGTGAAAATTATACTCAAAGTAATATTGCAAGACAAGGTCGTTGCTATTATTATGATTTTTGCTGTATCGGTTGTTATATATTCTGACTAGTACAGTTTTAGTTTATTTAGTATGGATTTTAAAATTTAAGTATGCAATGTTTTAATGTAAATGTAGAGTATTTATAGCAAATGATATTTATAACACAATAAAATCCATTTTCAATATTTTTGATATAGTACTTAGTGGAATAATATTGCACTTTTTATTTGCCGATAATGAAATTGTTTGAGCTCAAGAAAATGATAGACAAAAGATGTATTGTAGTTTGTTTTGGACACAAAAGAGATATTATATTATTTGATTGACACGCACAAGAGCGGGAAGAGCTGATTTATAAAACTCTGCAGTTCTTTTCACATCATCATGCTTGTATAAAAATTATATATTTGGGACTGTAATGTCGATTTTTTTTTATATTAATATGTTTGAAGGTTTAGGTTTTGAAGTAGCTTAATGTTTACGAGCGTATTTAAAGATAGCACTCGTCTGCTACCAAATCTGATAAGAGGCAGCAAGTGTGGTCTTCGATATTTCACCAAGAGATGAGATGACCAGTTTCCTTGATAAACCGAGATCCCTAATTGGACACTTCACCAACGAAGAACCGTGAGCGTCAAATGCAACTGCATACCTATGTAACAATGTTATTGTTGAGTCATTCGAAAGATCGACGTGATCAGTCGGGATATTCGATTCTATGGAGACAAGCAATTTTGCAATAACTGTAAAATATCTGTACAATTTTGAATAGGTAGTTAAAATTCATAACACATCCCCGCCTTCACGTCAGCACTTATAGTCTACTTGCTAAGTTCATGAAGTGCCTTCGTAAGAGGATTGAGGCCTCTAAATAATGCTGATGGCCTCTTGACGGATAAGTTATGTGTGTCATAAAGATGTATACGATTGAGTATTAAATGCAAAAAGACACGAATATGCCTGGAAAATTACAAATACAAAGATTCGTTCATCCATGCAAGGTTTTGAACACATTATATATTGTTGTTTGTACTTCATAAAGTTTTTAAGTAAATGTATCAAAAATAGTGTCGTAGTGTCTTATAACCAATCGGAATCTAGTGGGAGTGGAGCAAACATAATTTTATTTTTAACTTTCTAGCCAGTCATCGTGTTTTAGTGGCGTTGTTTACAAAATATAATTTCACAATGTTACAGCATTTGTCGCAATCCATATGCTTTGAAACTGACGGCTTGCCGTTTTCGGTCTTGCGAAATACAAACGGCGTCTTATCGTGGCGAAATCTGATAAATCGACTAACAAAGAAAACGAAGATAAAAAAACAGAACGATACTGAACCGACAAAAAAGGCGAGTCAAGCCGATAGTCGTTCATAAAATAATCGGTTGCGCTTTATCAAACATGCGGCGTCTTCAGGTAATGCAGAAGAAAAAACAACAAAAACATTGTCACGTCATTGCTGCGGTACGGGGTGGAATATTTGTAGTAAAATTTGGTATTTACCAGCAGGAGGATGGCCAGCCTTGAGATTGCAAGCTTCGTCGTTGGAGGACATGTTTTGTAGCGGGTTTGAAGACTTCTCGGCTTGGAAGTTAGCTGGGAAATAAGATTGCAACGTGCCTTGCTATGTGTGTCGACGTGTAGCACTCGGAAGATCCAGGGGAGATAATAATTTATTGACAGCTATAAGACGACCTGTGGACGGAAAAATATACTCGACAGCTGTAGCTGAGACGCAAACCTATTCATTTATTTTAGTATAAATTTTCAACTACAGATGACTTTATTTAAAAAATAAATATTAAATAATATCAATTTATGGTTTATAAATATAATAAGCTGCTAAAATAATAAAGGTAATAATTTTTTTACAAACAAACTTGCTATTAATAATAGTTTATTGACGCTTAAAACAACATATATTCGTCAGGTGTAGCGAAGACCCAAACCATTTTAGTATAAGCCATCAATAACAGATGTCATTATTTAATAAATAAATATTAAATAATACCGGTTTATCTGTTACCGTGCACATATAAGAGTAATAAATTTTATCTAACTCAAAGCAATATAATACTGTAATAAAAAAAATATATTAAAAATTTATAAAACACATATTATAAAATAAAACAACTTTTTTAAAATAAATATAAAATTTCGATTCGCTCAAAACGTACTATCAATAATAAACTAAACATGCACGAAATTTTAACGGACCATAAATAAAAATATATTTTGTTTATGGTCAATGTCAAAAAGTATTTTATGACCGATTCGATATGAATGATAAAAATAGTATATGTGCACACATCAAAATACATTTAGCATTTATATTTTATTACAATGTAGATAAAATTTAAGATGGCCATTTTATCTGAGAATTTACTGCCAGATTCAAAGAAATTGATACGCCAATATACATTTTGTCAATTTCACATAAGCCACGCAAATGTCATATTTTTTTCGAGATATGTCATTTTATTATTCGTAATGGTTATTTAAAAACGTATTGATAAAACATTATACACGTAAATAAATATTTTATCTCTATACATATCAAGTAACTATATTTTTCCCAAATTAAATTTTCCCTATAAGTACCCAAAATTTTCCCCAAATAGTAACACGTTGTAAATGCATTTATTCTTCAATTAATACTCCTAGATTTTCTGAATCCAATATGTCAATTAATCAAGGCATAAAAATAAAAACGAACCTCATAGCTGAAGGTGGTTTTAAAAAAAGAAAAAGAAATCAACATCAAAGTGATCATTTTATACATAACCTTTAAACTACATAATTTATGAATGAAATATATTAAAATTATTTCTTGCGTGATTTTGGGGCACTCTATTTATGTTTTAAAGTGTTGTGTGCATGATGAATTGTGGGGAGAAGCAATTTTCGGATATTGGATTGATATGAGATATCAAATGGTAATATCAAGGATGAATATTTTAAGTTCAGGGTCCGCAAAATATTTTATTTATTCTTTGCCTAATTTATATATTTTTCTTGAAAGGATTTGTTTTTTTACTTGGGTAAGATTAAATGTAAATTAATAGATTGTATGTGTTTTATAACTGGTGGCAAGTTCAGGACTTGCATTAGCAATTTCAGATTTATGTTGTCAACTTGCTCTTGTTGAGTATCCAAAGGTAAAAATCCAAAGCAACTAATACCGTTTCTTATTCCTAATAATAATATTGTATTTTTCTTAAGCGAATTAAATTTAATTTAATAAGAAAAATAACGAGTTAAAAGGCAGCCATTAAGCTGTCCTGTTTTTAATGTTGGTAGAGGAAAATAAAACACACGGCTTCCTTAATAAGGTAAGAAAGAGGAAAATTTAATATTTATTTTCCTCCGAGGTCTCATTAAAGTGGATTCCAAGCCGCAAGGAGGTTAAAAAGAATATAAAACTGCCGGGGTACGCAATTTGTAATAGACGACGCCCGAGTCTATTACCCGTATTAAAATTATTATTTAAAATTTAATTCAATGTGAATTTTCAGTAAATAAAAATTAATAAAAAATTACGACCTAACTAAAAAAACATATTCCGATGCTATTTTGAGAAATTTGAGCACGCAAATATCTGATCACGTAAATTGAACATCTCGAAAAATTACCATAAATTACGTAATTTAGTTAATTGTTTATTTTATTTAGTGTAATAAAGATTTAACGTTTATAAAATATTTCGATATCGTTATGATTCGATATTTTTAGTTAACAGCTACTACTTTTGAATTATTCACTGTGAAAATATTTAATTAATTTTATTTGGTTTTGAAACTATTTATTTATAAATCTATGTTGAAACAATCACATTGCAGTTTTGTTTTGTTGTTTTAATAATTAATAGTTTAATATATAGAATAACTTCAAACGTTGAAAATTTTAACCACGTCCTCTTTTCCTTGCATTCTGTACCAAGTAAAGCTTTAGTGACGCAAAGTTAGTTGAGAGTCGAAAGACACAATTTACTATACCAGGGGTGGCCAACATTTCTGTACATAACGTCTAATTTTATTTTATGCCTATACACTGTGTTTTCAGCACTAGAAGCAAGAAACGTGAAAAACAACATAAAAGTCACCTCCAGAGGAATTCCGTTGACTTTTAGGATAAAAATGTAGTATATAGATCCGAAACAAAAATAAATATATTCTAAATTAATTCTCTATTTATCATGGCGTCTATTCTGTTTTTATGCCTAATAGCAAAAAATTGGTTTCAAGATCGACTTGTTGGCTACCTCTGTGCTATATAATAAAGCCTTTGTACAATGAATATATCTAGCAAATATTTTACACATCAATCTCTTTAGGCGGGTTACTTGATTTAAAGTATATATATTATAAATAAAAATTTCACAAATAAAATTAAAAAAAAAAAAAAAAAACAATTTATCAATGCAACATTTTTTTTGTTTTTTTTTTTATTAAAACGTGAAATAATTTAATTCTTATAAATTATTAGTTTTAATAATCTCAAACGATCGTTGTCTATGATTTTCTAATGCGGGCTCGTGTTTATTGTCTATGTGTATATATGCCGCGCTCACTGTCTATGGTCGCAACCGACAGCTAGTCTTGCCGCGCGGAGTTCCAGAGCAAACGATGTTATCCCAGACAAGTAGATAGTGAAATATGTTATGCAAAGTTTGTCTTAACCTCCCCTTTGTAATGCAGCGGCCCTTATGCCGGCATTATTGCTGAACGAAGCCTGAAATTTCACGAACAACGAAGTAAGTCTTCATGCTAAACCCTTAAAAAAATAATCAAACCTTCGCGGATATTATTGATATTTAATATTTTTTATTTAAATGCGTCGTAACATTCAAAAAATTGGGGAACAACTATTTTTACTTTCAAAACACATTATAAGCTCGTTACAGAAAAAAAATGTGAGAATGGATCGTTTTGGATAAAGCCGATGAATATTTGCTATTTTATTTTTTATCTCATTGAAGCCGAGGGATTTATTATTATGTGTGATGCTTTGGACAGCTTGTTAACTGTTGTATTCAGTAATTAGTTGAATTTTCAGAAACTCGGGTTAATTGTTGCATTTTTTAGCAAACCTGTTATTCTGGGCCATGCTTAAATGACATACTTCGCGCTTGCATTCGTTGCAACTATTTTTGATTCAATGTTATGTTTGGACTAGTTCCACTTCTTCCTTTGTAAATTTTCTAAAGAGTTATATAAATAGCACAACTTATAAACTAAGCGGACTGAAATCTGATATAAATGCAGCATTCAGCACAAAGTACCCAAGGAATTAAAATAAAATAAAGTACCAACATTAAATACTAAAAAAAAAATACTCCAACTTGACTACTTTGACTTTATCAAAATTACATGCCATTGTATTTAATAAATGCTCAGCGGTAAATTAATAATATAAATTATTAATCATAGCATATGAATTTATAAAATTAAACGAAAACATTGTAAAATTAATCAAAATATTAAAACCTAAAAAAAACATTTTAAGTTAATTATTTATAAATTGCAAATACACTGTCAGTCACTAGTTTAATTTTTATTAATTTTGATTTGTATATTTTTTATAATCTATATATAAATATATTTATATTTTTAAAATAAATATCTGATATTTATGCATTCAAAACATTAAAAGCAATTACTACCCTAATTTAAGATCACTAATAAATCGATTATTCTACTTGCTCCAAGGAAAAATATATTGATAAGCATAAATTGAATATAAAAAATAAATATTTTTATATATATATTATATATAAAGTATATTCCTCCGATCTTGTATAAATAAAGCTTATTTTGGTGTTGATTGGTACGTAATAAAATATATTGTTTACACAATATACAAACATCGATGATTAATACGAATATTGAATTAAAATAATTTCTAATTAACGCAGCGGTTTTCATTGAAATCATAGCCTCGTTTGTAAAATTTAATTAAATAAACTAGATTATTTCAAAATACACGAATTAATTAAATCCCCTTTTGCGGTGTCATAGATTTATTTATTCATATTTGTTGAGCACATGCCAACGAATAAATTCAATCGGATCCTCATGCCAACGAGGCAAGTTGGCGAAACTAGTCACAATAAAAAAAAATCACAAAATAATTTTTATTATAAATACTATACAATGAAAACAATTATTTTTATCCAATATTCATATTAATCATCGATGTTTCTATATTGTGTAAACAATATATTTTATTATGTACTAATCAAGCCTAAAATAATATACATATAAAATAATAGAATTATATATTGTATATATAAAATTGATACTTATTATATTCATTCTTGGAGCAATTAGAAAAATTGATTTATTAATGATCTTAACATGAGGTATTTATAGCTTTTAGTGTTTTGATTGCAAATATATTAATTATTTAATAAAAAACAAAATTTCATATGTTAAAAAAATTTAATACCTTAAAAAAATAGTTTTTTAAGTGATTGACAATATATTCAAGTGTGTTTGCATTTCACAAATAACAACGCAAATATATTCTCTATTTCATTTAATTAAATATAACAAATAAATAAATAAGTCCCGCTGCGTTAATTATGAATTATTTAATTATTTGTACATTGTGAAGACAATTTATTTTATCACGTACCAATCAACACCAAAATAAGCTCTATTTATATGAATATTAAATTTTATGCAATTTAATCAATACATTAAGTGCATGGCTGCAATAAAATATAACAACCCTGTTGTGAAATCAACGGTCGAAGTTTATGGTAAAATGATGGAAATTTTATGTGTTTTCCTGTTTACAGTGTGCAGAGAATCGGTTTTCGATTTTACACTCGACCAAGGAGCTTTCAGAAGTAGGACACTGAAAAATAGAAGTTCCAACCGAATAACAACATGAAACTGAAAGAGAAGTCAAATCTATTCAAGGTAATTAAAACACTAGAGATATTATTTAATATTTTATTTAAAATAATTGATTTATTATTTTACACAAAAAATTACGTGAGAAGTCCTTGAAAGCATTTTTATTTGAGACACAAATAAGGAGAAAACAAATCTTCATCGTTTCACATTGTTATTACTTTGCTGGATAAACGTTTACGTGTTTTTCGAAGTGCAAGAACTGAGAAAAATATTAAATTGAAACCAAAGGGTAATTTATTTTTAAATGCTTGATGCAAAAGTGATATTTAAGTCAATATAACTTAAAGAAAATACTAATAAAAGATATACGCTTTTCATGTTTTGTAAGCATACAAGTGTATTTTTCGTAGTTGACTTTTAATTATAAAAATTAATATTATTCAATAAAATAATACGCGTTCAGTTTTGTATTATTAAAATAATTTGCTGTAGTAAAAAAAAAATTTTTCCGGTGTTTTTAAAATGCTGTGAGTGAATCGATAAAAAGCAGAACTTTGCGCAAAGGAAATAAACGCTCTATAAAAAAATCCCCGAGCCACCTTGGAATTTGAATAAATTTCATTCAGCATGAGAGAAAGCCATAAAAGGCGTTACAATAAAGACGTTTGCAGAATACGTAACATTACATCTATTTGCATTGCCTTTTATTTTCAGGAGTTTTCAGCAACCTCCCTCACATCATAATCTCCGCTCACTATCGCCCCCTCCGAGCTGGAGTGGTTTTGCTTGTTTTTTTGCAAGAATCGCAGATATCTCCACTGGATTTGCAGACAGAGGTAACTTTTATGTTTGTCTATAATATTTACATATTTCATTTACACTATTGAATCAAGAAACTTCTATTTATATTTTGAGAATCGCGTCCGTGTTTTTGCATTAAATGCCATTCAAAACTCACAGGGGATTCACAAAAATCACAAGAGTCTTGCACAGTAAGAAAACTCTTGAAGATGATAAAAACGCGTGGGACAGTAAATAAAGCCTTCTGCAGTTGATTTTCTAGGAAATTATTTAAAAAAAGGCATAATAAAGAGGAAACTAACGTGGATGCGGAATGAACGCAAATCGGAAGAACAGATGAATTATAATAGTAAGACTGGCTCCTCAGGACAAATGTTTGTTCAGTAAAATGGTCTCTGAGGAGAGGCACACGGAGAAATATATATATATATATATATAATGTATATATATATATATATATATACATTTATATATATATTTCGGAACACGACCATGACGGCCAACGTTGAAATAATTCCGAAAACGTACCTGTGGTTGAATGACAAAACGGCCCGTTTCAATAAGGGTGTTGTACACGAACACACGGTGCTCTATTGACCACGTCTTCATTGCTACTAAAATGGCAGTTCCTGACGAGCAGATACCCTTACTTTTTATCTATCAAAGTTATGTATATAAATGCTTAGGGTGACCACGATTTCATACAAATTAAATTATAACTGAAATACGTGTCTCGACTCTCAATCGTATTCAATGAATGCTTTGGGAGAGTAGCGATAAATAAAAATATTTTAAAAGCAATGTTTTTAAATGTATCAAGACTTTTCAGTAAAGAAAGCGTATTTTCCCGATTGTTTCCAATTTTCAGTTTTTCATGAAAGCACCAAGAGTATTTCAGTTCATCTCGCTTTGAAAACGCTTCCTGAAAATTATCAAATTTTAAACGGACTTTCGCGTCGTCCGGAGGGAGCGAAGTGAAAAAGCCTTTTTTAATTTTTTTTTTTTTATCAACATCCGGGATTTTTTTTATAGTTAAAAAATGGAAGAATTTCAAGACCTCTCTTGGTATTTTCGCTTTTTTTATATTCAAGATGGGAAACCTTTTTTTTTTGTGAGTAAATGATGCAGTCAGGGAAGTTATCAGGAATATTGTAGGAATAAGGCGAAAATGCCGGATCTCTGATGTGTTTTTGTATAAAAAGTTAAGCGTGTAATCTTAAAATCTAGAGTGAGAGATCACAAGTAAAAAAAAAATAATGAAACAGTTTAAAGCTATCAGCGACACACACGAATATATATATTATAATAAAATACTTGAGTGGTTTTTCCACATGTTAATTATTATCACACCTTGACTCAGTTTGCTATTGCCAACGTGAAAGGTTGGCGAAGCCGGTCACCAATAAAAATTAACATGTGGGAAAATTACTCAAGTATTTTATTATATTAAAAATATTAAAATGGATTTCCACCTAGTACTCTGTTAAAAATATTGATTATATATATATACCTTCATCAAGAACCACTCCTCAGAGAAGGTTGGCGACCATTTCACTAAGCATATACTCATGCAGAGCCAGTGCTCATGGTTTTCTAAGGGGAAAATAGTTTATATATACAATAATATATTTATAATTAAGTATATATGTATCATATATATTATATAATTTTTAATTTCACCATCTCTATTCTTCCAAATCACACCAGACATGCAAAAGTATCACTGCTTCAGCGCAACTGTTCACAACAATAATATGCTGCAAGGCGAGGAGGCAGACAGAGTCACGTCACCACCAAGACAATGTCAAAATCCCCATAAAACATCAAAACACCATGCTCCCTGCCAATGGCGCAGCCACCCGGAGGCATCGGATCCTGAAAGATTAACAGACTGCAATATTTAACTGTCTCCGAGAGCGTAATCACCATTACTGAAACCGAGACAGCGCGGAGGCGATTATTAACGACATCGCATAAATTGACGCTGTCTTTGATTATTACTATAATATTTTTCTCACAAAAAAGTAGACTCTTCTTATTTTGATGCCTCTTCTCATGGTGAGAATTTCATTGGACGTATTTTTATCCTGGGGCAGTCTCACGCATTCGACCTTCAGCCACTCCTTTCGATGCTGTACTTAGTGTTACGAACAATTCACCCATGGTGTTTTAAAGATTTTCCTATACACCCACATTGCTGCCGCCTCGATTCTTATTATATCGTATCTCGACGCTTATTCAGAAAATGTGGCCACGGCTTCTTTACTTGTGCGATACTCTCTCATATAGCCATATTTTTTACTTCGCATAGTAGCTGTCTTGACTGTCCAAGCTTCAACTCCATAAAGACGACATAACACATGGGGAATCCCCAGCGAGATTTCAGTGTCACGTCTCATGAGCATAGTGCTTCCTCAAGTTATTAATTTTCACTTTAATTTCCCGGTCAGGATCCCATTGATATTCAATTTTTTAAACTCCCTCCACTACTTCGTTGACAATGTTGATAATACGCTTTAACGCTTGAACGACCCATATTTATTTAAAAGAAATATAACCCAAAAATATATTCAACTTCTTCTTCATCAAGTGCCTCTCCTCAGAGGAGGTTGGCGACCATTTCACTGAGCATATACTCATGCTGAGCCAGTGCTCATGGTTTACCATACTAAAGGGGAAATAGAGTAGTTACTTTGCAGTCTATTATTCGAAGGAAAAGTCGTTTAGATCTGATACTCCTTCTGCTGCACATCCCTCCACAATCATTCCAAGTCCACAACTCCATTACAGATCCTTTACACACGCTCAGGGCACAGAAATGCAGAATATATATATTCAACAATAACGGTTTTTAGGTGTCCATCCCCCGTCTGCCACAAAAAAAAGAACCGTTTTACCTGGCGAAATCGTGTAATTTAATTAATTTAATTGTCACTTTATTTTTCTATGCCGAAAACTGATTTTTTTATACAGTATTAAAATAACTATAATATATATTTATATATTTTTTATTATTTGATTAACGTCCATTTTCAGGGTGAAATAAAATCACGAAGATGTTGAAAAATTGGATAAAATGACGACTTTTCAAAACCAAAGCTTGTTAAAGATTTTTTTTATTTTTTATTTTTAAAATAATAAATCGCACAAGGTTTATATTTAATCTTTTAATTCCAATTGAAAAAAAGACTTTTTAAATGTTTAGGACTCTTAGAACAGGGACATGACGAATCTCCAAATTCCGGAAAAACACATATTTATCATATTAAAAATAAATTTACAAGAAATAAAAATATGTTCTGTTCGGAATAAGGGATGTATCTAACTTTTTGCATTCAATTTTTTTTGATTGGTGCATTCGATTTTTCGCAAAACGGACCAGAAAACGATAAAAAAAAACTCGATTATGCAGACTAGGCCCTTAACGACTCTTAGAACAGGGACATGACGAATCTCCAAATTCCGGAAAAACACATATTTATCATATTAAAAATAAACTTACAAGAAATAAAAATATATTTTATTCGGTAGAAGACATGTATCTAACTTTTTGCATTCAATTTTTTTTGATTGGTGCATTCGATTTTTCGCAAAACGGACTAGAAAATGATCAAAAAAAACTCAAGTATGGGACTAAGGCCCTTAATGGGTACAAAGCAAAAATTTGTTTGTAGCATAAACGGCAAGTTTTGAACTAAAAATAATATGTTACGCTGGTTATTTATAGTGTTTTTTTTAATTTTTTTTAAGTATCAATATGTTACGTTTGATATTGTATTGTTTTTTTCGCACTTGCAAGTCCTCGAGTCGCTTGCAGCGAAGACTTGCCCGAAGCGTCAGTACCCGATCGGCGTCCCCGCGGACTGCACGCGTTTCGCCGGCGCGACCCACTCCGCGAAAGCCTCCACAAAACTCGCCTGAAAACGAAAAATACCCACGAAATAACTCTACACAACCTGCTGAATTAGCAGATCGATCCGAATTTCGCGATTCGAGGGTGTTTCGGTCGTTTTATTTACAAAAAACACTGCATGCAACAAGTCCACTGCTGTCCCACGCCGGAGCGTTTTTTTTTTTTTTCAGTATTCACGTAAGTACGATTTTTGGGAATTTCTTGTAAATATATACATTTTTTTTACTAAATATAAACTAAAATGCTTCATTACATATTAAATAATACGTTTTTTTTAGTGTTACGTGAGTTTTATCCGCGTTTTTGTATCGGATTGGCTTGATATGTCAAACGTATTTTCTCTTGGTAAATCGTTGAAAGTTATTCGGATAATCTATCAAATATATACATATTTATTTTTTATATAATATATTGTGACTGCTTTGTACAATTAAAAAAAATAGAATAATTGCTTATACGTATAAATTCAGAATATATAATAAATATTGTTCACTCACAGATTCTTAGTATTTTCTTGGAAACGTTTAAGACAAAGCACTGAGCTAAATTCTGCTTTACTATGAATAAATATTTAATAATAATTACACTAACGTTTTATATAATAAAAACTAACATATTTTCAACTAAATAACTACTGATTCCTTGTTTTTGGATAGCTGTGTTAAAAAAAATTATTATAAAATGTACCCAAAAGCAAATTTCACTTTGAATTTTTTAACAAATTTTTAGTTTAGTTTTATTATATTTTTTAGGATGAATTTTATATTTTTATTCAAAGAATTCTTCGATATATGATTAAAACAATTCTTTTTAGCAATATACGATGAAAAAAATGCCAACTCTACAGTAAAATAACGACAATAATAATTTGTAAACTTGTGATATTTTTGAACGCGTACATAAATGAATCATCACTTTCAAATGCGAATGAACCAAAAAATAATACACGTACTCACATAAGTATTGTTACAAATAGTAATCTACCGATTTTAATGGATATTAAGCCGCTCTTAAGTTACTAGTATAAAAATTATACATTAGTATATTTGAAAAATAGCTTAAACGCTATTTTTCATTGGCGTCCTAAATATTTTTTTTCAATTCCTCGACGACCTAAATGAAATTTTACGATTAGATATTTAATCCAACGAATTTAAAAAATTATTTATTTATTGTATTTTTATAATTTTTGCATTCATTAGTGATTTTTCCTTATACCTAAATGCCTGTAGAGATGGCTAAAAAATAAAACACTCTTGATAGTTACAACCATTTGATTTATCATGATGTACAGTACTAGTGCCTACTTTTATACATATATATATATATATATTTTTTTTAAATCAGCAGGTTTAAGACTATTGTCTAGATTCAATGACTTGATTTAATCCTTTGCACACATCAATGATAGTTTTTTTCGATGGTATAGATATACTGCCAAAAAAATCACTCGTAATAGTGATTGAACGTAACCTATTAGTTAACGACAAACTATTTTTATAATATCTTCTACGTTGGACCCATTGATGGTCCTTCTTTGTACTTGTATATACTTGTGTATAAAATGACCCCCCCCTTAATTAAATATACACCCTGAAATAATATCGAATACAAGCCTAATGACCATAACCTTAAGGACAAAGCAAGTCTTAAAGATAATTAAATAATCTATACATACACTCTCGTACATTATCGGGTCTGAATAATATATCGATATAGTCAAAAGCAAGGCTGCGGAGTTATACAGGGTTGCCCTGAACAAGTTGTTCAACTAGCTGTACTATACAGGGTTGTCTTGACCAGCTGTACTCTGCAAGCTGATCTGATTTACTGTACAAGTGATTAACTGTCTTTAATTATTCGAAAACACTTGTCTTATAAATGGCATCATCATTGAACAAGCACAAAGTATTTTTTGTTTCTCAGGTGTTTTTTATTTATACATAAATAATTTTTTTAAATAAAATTTAATGTCTGATGTGTTTGCTAAAAAAAACAGCTTTTTAGTTTGTTGTATGGTTTATTTTAGATCTACTTTTTCGAGTAAAAAAGACACCCCTAACACTTTTACCAAATAAAAAGGATATTTCGCTTTAGATTTTGCTTATTTCTTTCTGGAAGGATATTCGACGTCCTTCAGAAATAACAACCGAATCGTGTGACCAGAAAATGATGCGAAAATACATATAAATTGACAGCGACATCCGATATTCTTTGTCAGTTTTTTTATTATTATTATTATTAAATGTCTGCTTTCTCAGAAGATTTATTTTCACTCGTTTTAAAAAGTCCTGCTTTGAGGATTACTAAAATGATTTCGACAGGATCGAGTACACAATGATCTCGTTGAAAGAAATAAAAGCGTTTTTACATTCGTTATACATTATTTTATTTATTATACCATGTGTGCAAGTAAATGAGAGAAATAAAGAATTTTTTTTTTGTTTATACGTATATCAGCATTATTTTAAAATTTAGATAAAATAGGATCACATTTAAATATATATACTGAAACACTACAATTTAACTGAATTCGTAAACAACTTAAAAAAAAACACATTTATATATCCATAAGAATATACACTGAGTGGAAGAGGCTACTGTTCGAGCTTTTGTTATATTATAGTAATAAATTTGAATGCATATTTGTATTATAAATATTTTAGTAATACAGAAAAATATTATGCAATACTGTTAAATTATTGTTTATTATTATAATAAAACGCACTTGCTGCATTTTTAAGCATATCAACTTTGCAGGTCGATCAGTTAAAAACCGCGCTAGATTAATTAATACATTTTAAACACTTTTAGGGCACAATTTAAAGCAGTTATGATCCAGAAGTAATTGAGAATTTAATTACACTTTTATTGTTTTTAATAAAGTATTAACAGCCGGGAGAGATCGGGCAATAGAGATATTAAAAATAGCCCCCCCTTCGGAGAGGTGCCCGGTTTATTGGCTGCATAAACAAGTCGCACAGTGTTGTAAGTCTTCTATAATTATGCTATTAACCCCGTATAATGATTGCCCCCCACTCTCCCCTTTGATTTGCATAATATCTGAAGGGATTTTCGCCGCCAACGCGTGGCACAGTGATTCGCAAAGGTGCTGCTTCGGATGAACTTCGTTATGTAATGCTTGCGGCAGATACAAGGGGTGCGACTCGGGGTGGTTCGGAATGTAAATACATTAATATTAAATAAATATTATTTAAAAAAAAATCACACAAATACAAGCTCTTGTCTAAAACCCATCAAAACGATCACTTAGTATCTAGAGATCCCTAAAAAAAATTTTGTAATATTTTTTTTGGTATTTATAATGAGACTTTTTTTGAAGAGTTTTATTGACTTTTTAAAAAAAAAAATTAAACTGATTTGTGCTTACAATGACATAAAAATATATTTCAATGCTTCATTGAGAATCACTTGAATCACAGTAAAATAAACCTTAGCATAAAATATATGAAAGTACTCACGAAAACAGCTGTTTTCAGAGTTCTCCACTTGTATTGTAAAATACAATTAATATTTGTTTTCACAAAGCAGACTTTAATTTTAATCATCTTGACTACATAAGAATAAATATTAAAAAAACCTTTTAATTAAACCATTACTTCTGTTTAGTGATTTTTGCACCCTTCCTTAAAGGTTTGCATAATAATTCAGAATCATTTCAGCGCCTCCGAGCCTGAAAAATACACCCCCTTTTAGCGGTTTTTGTAAGAATA
Organism: Atopsyche davidsoni; assembly: GCA_022113835.1. NCBI lineage: Eukaryota > Metazoa > Arthropoda > Insecta > Trichoptera > Hydrobiosidae > Atopsyche > Atopsyche davidsoni. The sequence continues at coordinate 3,465,542 of JAILWY010000022.1, read as the reverse complement.
AATTCATTATTTACGTCATCCATTATTTTTTAATAATTACTAACCGTTAATTCATTCTATAATAATGTTGAAAAAAATAAGTTTTTTTTTTGGTCTTTCTCTCCCCGCTCTCCCCATTCCGTTGCTTGTATATATATATATATATATATATATATATATATATATAGGATTCTGTGCCATGAGCGTGTGTGCAGGATCGGTAATCCAACAGTGGACTTGGAACGTTCTGTATTTTTTTTATTAATAAATATTTTTTCTTTGTTTCAGGTGGCGTTTAATATCAGTATAAAAGCTTGATTTTTAATAATTAAATTTAATTAAATTATATCACAAAACACCAAATAAATAAACGAGAATTTGAACGAATTTAAAATATAAAATTTATTAAGTCATTTGTAATATTTTTTCTTTGGTATAAATCGAATTTCATGGTGCAAATTTTAATATAAATTATTTTATCAAAAGTCTAAGTGTTGTGTCTAAAATATAAAAATAATATTAAAAAAAATAAATTAACGTTGTGCTCAATTTAAAATTTAATTAAATATAAAAAAAATAAATGTGCTTCTGATAATCAGTGTATTTTGTGTAAAAGTAAATAACGTTTTTCCGTTAATAAGTTGTGATTGTCGTGTGTTTTCTCTCTTCGATGTCCAGTGTTTCTTAAACCGTGTCTCGTGTTGAGTTTAAAGTTAAAATAAGTTAAGATGCAGACCAATGTTCAGATCGACTCGAAGAACCTGCGACCATCGCCGGAGCATCGACCAAGAGGAAAAGGGGGACGATCTGCAGTCGAGGTAGGCTTTAAATTTTAATTAATTAATAAAAAAAATTCATAAGTATCAAAAAAAAAATTTCAGGTATTCTTCATAATAGCAGTTTTTGCGCTGAAAGCCTTATTTTATACATTTTCAGTCGAATTTACACACTTCCCTCGGCTTGAAAATGTCAACTTGTAAGGTTGGCGAAACTAGTCACACAAAATATTTTTTATAATTAAAAAAAAAAAAAAAACTGTAAATCAGCATTTAAGCATATAAAAAAAAACAACGTATTATAAAGGCTAGAAGGGTAAAAATACTGGAACTGAAAACAATAATATCTTTACGTAACAATTAATTTATATTATATGTTTCAATATATAAAAACGATTATATTATTTGAGAACCATTAAAACTAAAACATACATAAAACTTATAGAAACGTTTACAGCATTTTTAATCAAAATAGTGTCTAAATTTTACATATTTTTTTCTTTGTCTTTTTGTTTTTTTTTTTGCCTTGTAAACTTAAATATTTTAATTTATAACGATAGTTAATATTAATTAAAAACTATAGCTTAAATTATTGATTCTCGCTGTGTCTCGCTTCTGGGGATTTGCTTTTCAGAGAATCCAGATTCTTCGACTAATATTTTGCAGGTGTCTGGAAGTTAAATTAATTATGATTAAATTTGGTTATAGACGTAAAAGATTATAAAAAATCACGTACCTTTAATTCATTTATAAATATTTCAAAAGCAAGTATTTATTTTTGCGTTAATTTACTCAAAATTCTGTATTTATAAATTCATTGAGTTTATCGATATTCTTGCAGATTATATGAGTTTTTATATAAAAAAATTATTGTTAGGGTTAAATTAACAATATATTATGAATTTTTATAATTATATTAATATATTAATATAGTATATTTATCGCTATAGCGCAGTATTCTTATAACGCGGTTTTCGTATAACGCGTAGTTAAAATTGCGACAAGTACTTTTAATACCAATTTTTATTCCTATACTAAAAAAATATTACTTTTGAGTTTCATATAGCGCGTTGTCCAAATATCGCTGTGCGAATTAATCGCGTTATAGGAGGGTTGTGTATATTTTTTTATGGAGCTGCCATGGGATCGATCATGGGAACATGAAAACCTTGTAATTTCGCGAATCATTTTTTTTTATTTCACCTCTCTTCTGAGGACGTAATTGTATTATGGAGTCGACAAAATAAATATGTTTTCGGGTTGTTGCCGGGAGTACCCGACTAATAAGGTTACCTAATAAACGAGAGCCTGAACTTCATTGGCTGGCTGCGTTGAAAATAAGGCTGACCCGCTGAATAAAAAAACAGCGTTATATTTTTAATGGTGTATATTATATGCGGTATTTATTAATTTAATATTGCATTGCATACTAAGTTACGAATAAATACGCATATTAAAGACACTTGACGGAGTCTCTAGCTCTTAATAATAAAATTCTATAAATATTAATTGTTTTGTACATTGCATGCCCCCACCGTATTTTTATATAATTTTAACATATATTTACCTTCTCTGTATCTCTGCTTGTAATACGATTATTTGGTGTCATTTTCACTATATTTTATTATATAAACGGATATATAATAACAAATACACAAACATTATTTTCTTAAGGGGGGAGCTCATTTTTTCATGGGAAATCATAAAAAAGTGGTGTCTTTGCTGTAATATTTTTTGATCCTCTTCAGCGCCGTTGTTCGTAGTCTTATATCTCATTTATAAAGTGCCTCTCCTCAGAGGATCATTTCACTGAGCATATACTCATGCTGAGCCAGTATTCATGGTTTTCTAAATTATATAATCCTTTCCTTACAAAGCTCTGGCGTTTAGATCTGATATTGCTTCTGCAAGAAAAAATAGCAGGAGCTCCCCCCATTCCTCCAGAATCATTCCAAGTCCACTACTCCATTACCGATCCTTCACACACGCTCAGGGCACAGAATAGCAGCCATGCACAAGCAACAGAGTGCGAAGAACGAGAAGGTTCATAATAATATAACCAAACCTAATCACAAGCTTTGATGCAATACGACATTCTCTTGAAAGAATATGAACAGTCGAAAAATAACGCAGTGATTATTATTGGCCCTCCATCCCTCCAGAATCATTCCAAGTCCACTACTCCATTACCGATCCTTCACACACGCTCAGGGCACAGAATAGCAGCCATGCACAAGAAATGCCAGAATAAACCTAACCTAATCACAAGCTTTGATGCAATAAGACATTCTCTTGAAAGAAGATGAACCGTCAAAAAATAACGCAGTGATTATTATTGGTCCTCCATCCCTCCAGAATCATTCCAAGTCCACTACTCCATTACTGATCTTTCACACACGCTCAGGGCACAGAATAGCAGCCATGCACAAGAAATGCCAGAATAAACCTAACCTAATCACAAGCTTTGATGCAATACGACATTCTCTTGAAAGAATATGAACAGTCGAAAAATAACGCAGTGGTTATTATTGGCCCTCCATCCCTCCAGAATCATTCCACGTCCACTACTCCATTACCGATCCTTCACACACGCTCAGGGCACAGAATAGCAGCCATGCACAAGCAACAGAGTGCGAAGAATAAATCAAACCTAATCACAAGCTCTTGAAAGAAGATGAACCGTCAAAAAATAGCGCAGAAATTATTATTGATAATTTCATAATTCTCTAAAACCTATATATAGCATTCAATCAATATTTATATTATATATAGCTTTGGTACAAGTTTGAGGGTTGGTCTGATGGTGTATCTTGGTGTGTAAGTGCATCCGCCAACATCAGAAGGCTGCGGACACACCCTGGGGCGATACGAAAATCCAGTGTACGGAGAGCGGCACGCACCCCGCCCGGCATGGGGGTGGGGGCGGTCGCCATGACACCGGTTGCCATGGTGATGGGGGTCGGAGGCCGCGGGGTTAGGGGGGAGGGGCTCCGCCCGGCGGGTGCATCTGATGGCCCCCATGGCCGGTGAACAGCCCATGGGACCTGCTGAAACCCCTACCCAGTCAAAAGCCTGCCTTCAGACATTTTCACCCTACAAGTCTGCGAATCAATAAATTAAAAAAATACAGCCTTAATGTAAAAAAAATATAGCCTTATCGATCTAATAAAAATCCAATGGAGGAATAAGTATGTTTAGGGATGCCGCAATCCTTCGTGCAACGGATGGCCCCCATGGCCAGTTAAAAGTCTGCTAACTCTACAAGTCTTTGAATTAAAAATAATATATATACAGCCTTAATCAATAATTATCGATCTAACAAAAAATGCAAATCAATGGAAGAATCAATAAACTAAGAGATGCCGCAACCCTTCGTAAATCGGATGGCCCCCATGGCTAGTGAATAGCTCATGGGACCTGCTGAAATCCCTATCCAGTCAAAAGCCTGCTTTCAGACATTTTCAACTTACAAGGTTTCGAATTAATAAAAAAAAAATACAGCCTTAATGTTAAAAAAATCTTGTCGTATCGCCTTATCGATCTAACAAAAATGCGTGTAATGGAAGAATCAATAAGCTAAGGGATGGCGTAAGCCTTAAAGCATCAGATGGCCCCCATGGCCAGTTAAAAGTTTGCTTTCAGATATTTTCACCCTACAAGATTACGAATTCACAAAAAAATACAGCCTTAATCAACTATTATCGATCTTACAAAAAAATCGATTAATGGAGGAATCAATAAGATAAGGGATGCCGCAACCTTTCGAACTTCAGTAGTTTTAGGTGTTTAAAAGAAGCAAATAGATCTTTACGTTTCTTTGTTTTTTTTTATTTTAATGGACGTCCAGCCGTTATGACCGGATGCCACCATTATGGGAGTATTATTCAGAAAAAAACCAAGAAGTTTTCTTGCTCTACGATTCTTTGATTCAACAGAAAAATACAGCTTTAATCAATAATTATCGATCTAACAAAAAATGCGATTGGCGGAAGAATAAATAAATCAAGGGATGCCGCAACTCTTTGGTGTATTCAGCTTTTGATGTTAACAAGAAGCAAGTAGTTTTTTATTTATGTTTCCTTGTTTTTAGTTGTGTTTATGTTTTAATGTACGTTGTGAAGTTAATACCAGCGGACTGGGTGCCGCCATTATGGGCGTATTATTCAGAAAAAAACCAAGAAGTTTCCTTTGAGAGGAAAGTATATCCCGAATACAAAGAGGGGGCGAGTCTCGCACCGGAGAGACGAAACTTTACAGGAGACTGAAAGAATTTTCAGCAGTTACGTCTATAACAATACTATTTACGATCCTTAATATAACATATACCAAATGAAATGCCAAAGTATAAATTTTTGCTGATACATGTAATCTAGGAGACATAGCCTTAGTACTGTGATGCTGTCTTTCCGAGCGACAAACTGCAGAGCAAAGCGTTTTTATACGCATTTGATACACAGTGCTACGTAAAAACGTTCTGATCAAGACGAAAACCCTGTTGATGTCAGCCACAGTACCTTTAAGTCATCGTTGTGTCTATACAAATAACAAGTAATCGAGTATTGAACATTTTACGAATCCACTGTACTGTGTAAAAGACACACGCGCGGCGCGTCAGAAAGCACTCACGCGAGTGATCCTCAAGGCGAAAACGCTGATTATATCCGCTACAGTATCATTGAGTCATCACTGTGTGTTTGCGTGAAGCAAATTTTTAAGTTTTGAGCGTTTAGAGATGGTGATAGCAACCGGGGATTCGGTCGCCGCTCGGTCGCGTTTCCGGTTGCAGTCAACCCCTGAAGCCGGCCGGGGGTGGTTTTTGTATTACACAATGGTCGGAAGATTGCGAAAGGGAAGTTGGCGGGGTGCAGGGTGCAAATGTGACAATGGCGCAACCCTTTCTGGGGTTTATTTTTACTCTTGTTATTCAACAGAGCGCCGAGACGCGAGCTCGCACTTGTGTGCTAAAGGGCCTAAGTCCCATACTCGAGTTTTTTTTTATCGTTTTCTGGTCCGTTTTGCGAAAAATCTACTGCACCAATAAAAAAAAATTAAATGCAAAAAGTTAGATACATGTCTTCTACCGAACAAAATATATTTTTATTTCTTGTAAGTTTACTTTTAATATGATAAATATGTGTTTTTCCTATTGAAGTGTAGGAATATGGAGATTCGTCATGTCCCTGTTCTAAGAGTCGTTAAGGGCCTAGTCTGCATAATCGAGTTTTCTGGTCCGTTTTGCGAAAAATCTACTGCACCAATAAAAAAAAATTAAATGCAAAATGTTAGATACATCTCTTCTACCGAACAAAATATATATATTTTTTTTGTAAATGTACATTTAATATGATAAATATGTGTTTTTCCGATTGAAGTGTAGGAATTTGGAAATTCGTCATGTCCCTGTTCTAAGAGTCGTTAACATTTAAAAGTCTTTATTTTAATTGGTAATAAAGTAGTTTTAGTTCATTTTTATTTATTTTTTTGATTAAAAGAGTGTGAAAATATAACATAAGCACAGCTGTGAACTTCTATGGGATTCTAGTCACGCAACAAACAGGAAATACGCCGCGGGCTCTCACTACTAATACTTTTCCCATGGGGAAGATTGCGCTTGTCTTTGTCTACTTTTGGGTCCTCTGCTCGAATCCCTAGTTGGTGCTTTTATTATTTGACACAGTGGTATATATATTTATATATATAAATACATAGAGAGAGACAGATGAAAGGAATATCAGATCTAAATACCGGAGCTTTGTATAGAAAGGATGGTATAATAATTGGGCAGCAGCAGCACGCATACATTTCCTTCGAATATAAAACTGCACTGTAAAATGACTTATGGACCCACTACGTTATTTTTCTTAAAAATCCATGAAAAAAAAGAAGCATTAGACGCAAGGAATTAACGTGGATGCGGAATTTACGTCAGTGGCTGAAAATCGAGAGTACAGCCGAATTTACTTGAAAGGACAAACAAATTTTCAGTGTAATAGTCACTGACCTCTTCTGAGGAGAGGCACTCATATATATATATATATATATATATATATATATATATATATATGCGGTGATTACTAGACCATGGCAAAAAAGATCGATAACTGAATAAACATGAACCAAATGAATCAAAAACTTTTACATTTTATTTTACTTCAGGATAAGCAAAATATTGAATTCATCGCTTGCCATCAGATATTATTTATAATTTTAGACAGCGTTAGCTATTAGAATGTGACCCGTTGGTGCATGTATTATACTGATATTTAAGTAATAATTACACCATTAAAATGAATGTAACGTTATTATATAATGCTGATTTTATAGATGGAGGAGATCAATTTTAACAATACTCAATATTGCGAAAGTTCTAGGATAGCGTTAGCTGCTAGCTGGCGCTTCGTAACGCCGAAAGTTTCTGGCCAACTCCCTTCTGGGGACAAACTGCATTTATCTCAAATACTTTTTCGTTTTTGTGCTCGAGTCCCCAGTTGGCACTTTCGTTATTGGGTACACTCTAGTTTGTGAAGATATAATGTAAAAAGGCATGAATTAATTATATATATATAATATAATTCATTATTAATGTTTATCTTGTGAATTGTGTTCTTCTTAGATGAAGATTAGTTTAAAAAATAGTAGACAGCATTAGCTGCTAGCGGATTATTGGTATGTGCTTGTGTCACGTATTTTTTGTATCAATATATAAAATACAATATCAACTATTATCGATGACAATTATTACAGCATTAGCTACTAGTGAGCAGTGCATGTGTACAGAATACAATGTAAATTCAATTAAAAAATTTCTAAAGGGGTAGGGGTCCTGCTGGCTTTAAAAATACTAAAACAATTTATATTATAAATTAACAAAGTTTTGTAGTAAGACTTAAGCGTCACAAGTTTTTAAGTCTTTTACTTCAAGACGTGAAGGCTTTAAAAAAAAGTCCCTTTCGCTGTTGTGTTGTTTTCATAGTAATAATTAAAATATTATTGAAAGTTTACTTACAGATGAAACGACAAGAAAACGACACAATATCGAAATAAATAGCGATTAAAATTATATTATACATATTATTATATATTTATATGTATATCCATGGTATTTTTTATGGTGTATTGTGTAGACTCCGCAGTTTCATATTCAAAGGGAAGATCTGCGTATTTTTGCTGCCCAGTCATTATATAATAATTCCGCATCAGACTACAAAATATGTATTAATAATCATAGATTCCAAAATATTGAACCAAATCGTTATATAAATAAATTCAAAATTAAATAAGCAGTGTATTAAAATTTAAAAAAAATAAAAAACGGGTCAAACAAAAATCCAAAGACATTTTTAATTTTTTTTCGCGTCCGTTAACCAAAGGAAAATAGTGTTTCTCCCGACGCAATTCTCGTCTCTCCGGCGGTTAATTAGAGTAAAAGGGGGTTGGTTCAGGGGTGGGGGGTGGGGGAGGGGAGGAATTTGTGGCCAGGGGCGGCGTGGGGGGGTTTTAATCTGTATTAATTAAAATAAACACCAGTCCGCCTCTGCTTCCCGCCCCTTACCAGTGTTATATCTGACTGAAATCTTACACCGCTGAAAATATTCACGCCTCATTATACCGTAATTTTTTTTGTTTTTTTTAATTATTCACTATGAATTTAAAATCGGCATTTTTTTTTACTAAAACAATGTCTAATGTATAAATAACATTTTTTTTTAACAATCCCTGCTTTGCCCCTTTTATGAAAATACACGAGCCGTCCCTGGTGAATTTTACAGTGCACGCTGCAATCGGATTTTCCACGTACGCCTTTTGTTGGATGCTCTAAACAAGACTCCGGTCTTATTTAAAATAAAATTAAACTTATAAAAGAAATGACACAATTAACGTACTATTTCATTTTTTTTTCTTGAAAAGTTTCTATTATATATTGATTGTATTAAATTTTCTCAAAATTACAATATAATTAATCATATTAAAATTCCAATACTTTTACTAATAAAAATAAAATCATTTTTTGCACTATGTAATCAACTAAGAAATTCAATATTTTTGACAGAGAGTACTTGGTGGAATTCCATTTTAATATTTTTGAGTAAAATCACTCAAGTATTGTACTCAAAAATATTATTTAATCAACTCGCACTTGTCAAGTCACGTTTTAACGCATAACTTTGTAATTTCAGTTAAATACGCATATTAAACAAATTCCCGAATCGAAGGTTCAAAAATTTTCATTCAAAATAATATTCGTGATCACCTAGCCGTTTGGCTATTCATATGCGTAGTTTCCTCGTATTGTTATACTTGCGAGTTCGGATTTATCACCGACGCTGCTGTGGTGATAAATTACGCGATATCGGGGAGTTATTCGGCGATTAGTCGGGTTGGGTTGGGTTAGGTTAGGTTAGGACTCGATCCTGAAACCCTTCGTAAACAAGCCCCGTCTCCCCTCGGGGGACTAATTGCCGAAGTTGGAGTCAGACAGACGGAGTAAGGCTTCAGTCTTGGGACTCGGTTACCACCCCCTGTGAAAAATTAAACCCCAGTTAAAAAAAAACCAAGAAAATTACTTGCTCGGGGTTGAGGGTGTTATGGGGTTGTATTAATATAATTCCCATTGAATCGTGTTAGTATACTAAATTCAAGGCATGGTATTCCTGATATTGTTTCTATACTATTTTCCCCTTAAAAAACCATAAACACTGGCTCAGCATGAGTATATGCTCTAAGGAGAGGCACTTGAAGAATAAATGTAAGGCACATTTACACGTTTTTTCATACTTATAATATATTTTTTTATTTTTTCAGGTAAGAGACTTACACTACATTTTTTGCGGGTCATTTAATAAGGTATGCAATAAATTTTTAATATATTTTTATTTTCAGTGCATGTAAGCCTAAAACCGACACAAACTATTTTTATATTTTTTAAATATATTATTTTATTAATTTCCTTACAATTAGGATATTAAACAATATAAATAAACTGCTGTTAATCTAGTCAAATAACGTTCGCATATCTGAAATACTTTGCTGAAAAAATATGTTTCCTGAAACTGAATTCACCATGCAAACGTACAGCCTACTTGTTTCAATCAGATATCAAGGGTTTAGCGTCATTAGCATGGAAATATTGATTTTGTTATAAAATTTAACAGCCTCTGCAAAATTCTCATAAGTGCCGTATAAAATGTATACTTTGTTTGACGATCTTCAAAGATACGCCTTAAGATGTAGGATTCATTGATTGTTTAAAGTAATCGAAATAATATGGGAAGGGAAAGGGAGGAAAAGGGATCATTTTCCTGAAGGAATTTTTTTCTGTTCTGGTGTGCGATCAAAGCCTTATTCGTACCCTAGCAAAAACACTCATAACCTCAAAATTGTGTTGAGCGAGGTACACGAATGCCCTAACGAAACGTCCTTTGTAAGAGCTTTAGAGACGACTCGGTCTGCCCTGATCCAGTCCCTGCTGTGGTACAGGGTGGTTCCAAATCGAAACTCAGACAGCCTCTCCCACCCTGTAGCGTTATCTAGAATCGAGGGTTGAGTCGTCAGCGCAAAACTTGCGGTTCAAAATTTTATAATAAATGGCTTTTCGATATTCTAAAAAGACCGAAATTCGGCATCTCAGGTTTATCTTTGAGTGAACTTTGACATCTGAATAATGATTGTCTTTGTGTAATTGATTTTATAATATTTAGAAGGAAACATTCAATCAAAATCTTAGACGTATTTTTTTTTATTAAAACAAAAACTTGAGTGTTGTTTCTGCTGAAAAGGTAACTCTGTGTATATAATAAGGAGGTCCTCGAAAAGGAAGGATGGTCTGCTTTTATTGGGGTCGGCTTGACCCGCGAAGGTCGCGATTGTCTCCGACAATGGTGGGTCGTAAACACCCCAGCTGCTTGTTTGTTATTACCCCGAGAGGGTTGGGTTAGGTTAGGACAACGACGCACTATTCATCTCGCTAATTTTTCGAGCACACGTCCTTATGCAACAAGTACTTTCATCACAAAAGTAACTCCACTTTGTTGCTATTTATATGTAAAATATTTCACCAAAAAACTATTTTAAAAAAGTCATCTAAGAACAAGGGATGTTTGATTACTAAGACCATAGGTTCCCAAACTATTTTGTCCCGTCGATCCTTTGTCGAGTTTTCTTGTTTTTCGTAAACCCCTGCCTTGCTAATATTGAATATTTCTAATATTGCTTATATAAGAATTGATATACAGGGTGCGCCATATTTTATGTCGGTATGTAAACATTGAATAACTATTTATTTTTTTGTAAAAAGGTTGACAACTGCACTGAAATTTCTTCTCCGTGTGATATGAAGATAGAAAAACTATCAAAAACTCTCTTGCAATACTTCATAATGCAGGATTAACAGCATTATTATGTAAGTACATAGGTTCAATCTGTGTTCAATTATGACATTTACGATGACCTGCTTAAATGGGATCCACTCTCGTAGACCCTTATTTACAGTTTATGCACCCCCAATTAATTTTTTTGCTGTCATCGACCCCTTGTAGGGCAAATCGACCCCTGGGGGTCGATTTTGACTACTTTGGGAACCAGTGACTTAGACTATATAATACTATATTTATGATGATTTAAGGGATGTTTTTTCTACAGTTGTTTGATACATTTTTAATAATTTTTTTGCTATTAAAACTTCTTGTCATCACAAGTGAAAAACCCGCTAAGAACCGCCACAGCTTTATCGTATTTTGCTGGTTCAAAGCCGGAGTTTCTCTATCGGAACTGTGATAATGCCACTGATGCAAGGGGCTGGGGGTTGTAAAACGAGCCACCCCCGGTACGAACTACGTGTTGTTAGCCTCCCCCACAAGGGGTTGTTTATTGTCGGCGACTTTCACGAGCAGACGACTGTCCAGAACGGATAAGAGAAGTGCTTGTCTTGCGTCTCTCGAGAGAGTACGCAATAAGGGAAAGAAACGCGAGACGAATTCCAAGTCTTTAATTATATAATACAACGCGCCAGGAAATCGATTCTCGCGTGAAACGATGAGAAAAATGATAACTCGTATGCGCATTTTTAACACAATAAATTTGTGAGCTTGTGAAGAATCAGATCTATTGAAATTTTGCGTATAAACATTCAATACAGGAGTTGAGGGAGTCAATTATTGGAAACGCAAGTCTCAACTATAAAGGCTTTTACCTCGTTTTTGTTATGCGTAATATATGGCAGTGCAAAGTAAAACTAACAAATCCACCGTTGCGAAATTTAAATAAATAAAACAATGAAAAATTATACAGCGAGATACAAAATCCGCGATAAATCCAAGGTTTTTCTCTAAGGGAGGATAAATGTTTCATGTCGCGGGAATCCAGTCTTTATGAATGTTTCAGTTTTTGTAACAGAGTGGGCGATTCTACAGATCCGCCGACATAACTGCAGACCCTTTTCCATCAGGATCTAGGGGTGGATAGAGTCCGATGTAAATAAATTTGGGGGTGAAACAGAGGGTGGATAATATTGTTGAATACAAATGCCGGGTTCTGTTTACCCTTTTTTTAAATAAAAAATACTGCCTCCATACTCCAAATTCCGATCAACTGAATAAACAGTCTAAAATGCCTGCTTGCGAGAAAACACCTGTTGTTTCAGTTTTTGCATTTATTAATGATTTATAAACTAGTTTTTCGATAATTTGTATTGTTATACAAGTCAATGAAAACTTTTTCAGGACTGAAAAAAATGTATGATAGATTCGCTATCTTGAATATATTTTGTAAATCAAATTTCCTGAAATACGACCAGATGAACAATATACTTAATAAACCGTAAAGAGCACATATTTTATGGACATATTTAATATTATACATAAAAGAGGGTCGACACTAAAATGGAGGAGATGGTTTTGCCCTCTCGTGACTCTGCCATAGTCCATCGGCGATATTTCCAATATTTGTAAGTAAAGAACATAAAAAAATTCAATCTACCATGCGACGCGTGTTGGTAGCATTATTTTTTTATATAATATACATACTTTTTTTAAACAGTGAATCAAAAAAATGGCCATGGTCTTGTGTGAGACACAAAAATATATTTTTTAACAAAACGTGAAAACCACTTTGATATCTCAACACATAAAGCTTATATCAATATATTTAATCTTGTGTATTTCTACTAGATGTATTCTCAGGGTGTAATTATTTATTTTTCTTCATACAAATAAGGCTATTTATCTTGGTTATAAGCAGACAACGCGCTGAAGTAATTTACTCCGGGAAATTGCTAATTTCTTTTGACGTTCATAGTCCAGCGAAGCCCCATAATGTATATTACTAAATTTCACATCCCCAAGTGTCTGGTACTCGAGCCACTGATAAATCCCCTCGCAAGGTGAATGTTAATTATCTGTCTTAATTGAGTTACTTAATACACGACATAAAACACATTTTTATAAATATTCAGACATCAATTCACCGCGAAGTTGGAAATACAGCCGAATGAGTAAAACTTGCTCAAGACAAAAATACGTTCAGCGAAATAATGAGAAGAGGCACTAGGAGATGAAGAAGATTCAGCTTCTCCTATTCTCTCTTAGTACGAAATTATCACTGCGTATTATATTGCAAGCAATCAATAACAAAGAAAAACGTCCATTATCATCGATAAAACATCATATCATATTTCTCCACCATCGTTTATTACGACGACACTTATTTTCGCACAAAACGTAAAATAATACTATAAAAAAATTCTCTGCACACAAAACATTGTGACGTCATTAGATTTATTTATAATTCTGTACAATTAGAGTTTCGACGTTTCGGTTGCGGTACTGGGGTCATCTTCAGGTATTCAAAAGCCTTGTTGAGTCATGCTGTTTTAAATTATAAAAACTGTATATTTCAGCGAAAACGTAAACCACCAAATCACAGACATTGAACGAAGTATTTTTTTGTTATTTTTTCATACTGTATGAATCAATTATGCAATTTAATACCAAGTGTCTCATTTATGGAGGCTGTATATCATTGTTGATCATGGTCTATTTATTTCACTGAAAACGTATACCATCTTTAGGAATTTTCTGTTTTTTTTTTTCATACTGCATGATGAATTTACTCTGTAAAGTATATTAAGAGCCGTAATACCAAATTCGAGTTTTTTGACCATTTGCTTGTACCTATTGCGAAAAATCGACTGCACCAATCAAAAAAAATTAAATGCAGAAAGCTAGATACATCCTTTCTTCTACTACCATTTTTTTTTTATTTCTTATAATTTACATTTAATATGATAAATATGTGTTTTTCCGGTTGAAGTTTCGGAATTGGAGTTTCGCGATGTTCCTGTTCCAAGAATCCTAAACATTTATGACTCTTTTTTTCAATTGGAATTAAAATATTTATTATAAACCCTCCTGTTGGGATTAGTTTGAACATTAAAAAAAAAAAAAATCTTTAAGAAACTTTGGTTTTGAAAGTCGTCATTTTATCCAATTTTTCAACATCTTCAAGATTTTATTTTACCCTGAAAATGGACGTTAATTAAACAATAAAAAATAGATGAATATAATTTATAGTTTTTTCAATACTCTGTAAAAAAATTAACTTTCGATGTAGCATAATAAAGTGACAATTAAATTAATTCAATGACACGATTTCGCCAGGTAATGGACTGCCTCGAATGGTCAAAAAACTCGAATTTGGTATCACGGCTCTTAAGTTCCTTGCTTTGTTCTGTAAGTGTATTGTCACCACAAGTGTCCCCCATGTGGAGGCTGTACATCATCATCGAAGGGGTCCATTGTGTAGACTTCTGTGTGCTGATTGTCTCGGGTGCGAGGCAGACGAACCTTTTGTTCGAACAGAGACTTTATATACTCAAACGTGTTTGTCGAATTTAGGACCCTCGTCTCTTTGTGGGGAATCGAATGAGCAATTAATTTCCTACTATCCAGCCATCTTTTATTCGATTGATCGAAATAAATGTTTATTTAATATTTTTTTAAGCCTATAAATAAATATATAATTAATAAATCACAGCAATACTGTAAAACCACTTAAAAAATTATAACGCAGTTTATCTGTTATCAACAAGTGTTTTTAGAAAATTTTCTTTTCGTGTGGTATTGAATATAAACAGCAAGTTTTCTTTTTTTTCAAAACAATACAAAAAAAACCACGAGGTGAAGGTTCGAATCCCATCACTATTCATAAATACTCGTTATGTGTAAATGCGGATTTATTAAATATATAATAAGAATCATTGGTTTATTATAATTGCATTTATCTCTTTGGTGGGTCCATTTTCGAGTTTTTTTTGATAATATTTTGCTAAAAATCTACTGCACCCAATATAAAAAATTTTAACGCCATAAGTTAGATACAATCTTTTTTTTTATAGGTTATTTTTTTTTAATTCTTATAAATTTATTTTTAATGTGATAAATGTGTGTTTTCTCGATTGAAGTTTAGGCATTTGGAAATTATTATGACCAACAAGTGTTTAGGTGTCATTTTTTTAAATAGAAATTAAATGATTACATATAAAATTATGCTAAGGAATATGTATAAAAATTAAGTTTATATATTTTTTATTATTTAATTACATTTCTTTTCCAAGGTCAAATAATGCCTTGAAGATGTAGAAAAATTTGATAAAAAAAAAATTTCATTTACAATATGGCAATGAAATTTTTTCTATTGGTGCAGTCGATTTTTATCAAAATCATCAAAAACCTTGAAAATGGACCCAACGAAGGAATCAACCCCCGATTTCTATTTCTACAAGTATTTTTTATCCAAAATCAAGCAAAAGGTACTCCGTTCGGTTCCTGGCCGCAGTTTGCGCATCGCCGATGAGGTTCTAATTTAATTCCCGTCCACTCTTCGCAAAGCGAAACTCGGGCCTCGTGGCAAAAGTCAGCCGTGAGCCTCTCCCGTCCAACTTCGCACCCCCTTGCCCACCCCTGTCGATCTTGAATACCCGAAATTAGTCCCTAATCCCGCCCCGAGGCCTCGGGGGATGTTTGGGCGCAATTATTTTCGTTAATCTGCCAGAGTGGTTTGTTTTAAAATGGGGTGGTAATTTGGGAAAAATGCGTCGCAGATTTCGGGGGCCATGAATTTTGTGGACACCCTGTAGCAGCAGACGCGATAATCTTCTGAATAATTTGAAGATATGATATTTATATACGAGTACTTTGTTCGCATATGTTTGTTTATTGACAGGCATTTAAGGCAGTTGCTCCCAGCCTTTTCCCAGTCCATTACCTGGCGAAATCGTGTCATTTAATTAATTTAATTGTCACTTTATTTTTCTATATCGAAAGTTGATTATTTTATAGAGTATTGAAAAAACTATAAATTATATTTATCTATTTTTTATTGTTTAATTAACGTCCATTTTCAGGGTAAAATAAAATCTTGAATATGTTGTAAAATTGGATAAAATGACGACTTTTCAAAACCAAAGTTTGTTAAAAAAAATTTTTTTTTAATTTTTAAATTAATAAGACGCACTGGGTTTATATTTAATATTTTAATTCCAATTAAAATAAAGACTTTTAAATATTAACAACTCTTAGAACAGGGACATTACGAATTTCCAAATTCCTACACTTCAATCGGAAAAACACATATTTATCATATTAATAGTAAATTTATAAGAAATAAAAATATATTGTGTTCGGAAAAAGGAATGTATCAAACTTTTTTCATTTAAATTTTTTTGATTGGTGCAGTCGATTTTTCGCAAAACGGACAAGAAAATGATCAAAAAAACTCGAATATGGGACCTAGACCCTTAAACCATAGGTTCCCAAAGTGGTCAATATTGATCCCCAGGGGGTCCCATACAGTGGATTATCAATCCATATAGTGACATTGAAGAATCAGAAGTCATACTACAAGAAGAACTGATCGGAATAAGCACTAATGAAGAACTGAAAGTGCAGTTTAGAAAGGGATATCAGCAATTATGGTTTCCGGGAGACATACCTGCTATTTATCCTGCATTGTGGACTATAGCAAGAAGGTTTTTGATAGCTTTTCCATCTTCATTTTTCGTGGAAAAAAGTTTCAGTGCAGTTGCCATTCTTCATACAAAAAAAAGAAATAGATTGAAAATCACTTGGCGAAGAGATTTAAAGTTAAATCTGACTTATTTGAAGCCAAATATTGAAAAACTGCCATCAAAGCATCAGACCTCCCATTAAAAAAATTGATTTTTTTAGTGAATGTTACTATATTTACATTTTGTGAGATTTTATTTATAAAGGTATACAGCAAAACCTCGATATAACGGATTTCGGATATAAAAATTCAATATTAGCAAGGCAGGGGGGGTCTACGAAAAACAGGAAAACTCGACAAGGGGTCGACGGGTCGAAAAGTTTGGAAACCTCTGATTTAAACGAAGACTGTCGATAGCACACAGTGGGTAGCATGCTGCAGCAAAGGCGGCCAAAAATATATACGTGTGTTGTATCTTCGTTGGGGTTATATTGCCGAAGCAGGCGGTTGAGCCTTTTGTTTAAAAAAATCATGTCCCATTCATCGAGTTTGATCATTGGCAGGTAGTCAACAGTAGTTAGTCGATGGAGAAAGAAAGGCCCCGCACAGTGGGTGATTTACCGCGTGTGTGGCCAAAAAACGGTATCAATAATTCATAGGGAATGCTGCCCCGTTAAGCAGAGAGCCTCCCATTTATACCCCTTGAGGGTAGCATTAAACTACCCCCGTAGAATAACCAATTTACGATTACCTCCATGGGAGGACGTAAAATAAACGGGCGAATTCGCCCAAGTAGACAAGTTACTAAAATACATCATTGAAAGTAGAAATTTCTTGTATTTATGGCATATTGATGTATTTTTACTGTAATAAAACTAGAATATACAACCTTTTTATTGCTAGGTTTTGAATTGATTGATTTTATGGGAATTTTGAATAAATCGGTTTTAGTTTATAACACAAGTAGAATTAAAAGCAAAAATAATTTACCTGTTTTTTTTTAAATCTATAAATGTTGATCTCAAGCCAAGTTTGACTGAAAGTGTATTTCATAAATATGCTAAAGAGGTTTTAAAGGTCACTGAAAGGGCGAAGTATGCAGAAATATTATCCATTGATCAAATTCTTATTTCCAAGAATACATCTGAAATTCAATGAGAGATACGAGGGTTGTTCAATTGCGAACATATTTTTTTAAAATATATTTTTTAACTATTGATCTTTATCTCGGTGTAAAGGTTGTTTTAAAATCAATATTTTCTCCAAGCCATGAAACATTTTCAGCGAAGGTTCTGTAACTCCACGGCTACTATGGGACTTGGAAATCTCATTTAAGGGAGAAAATTTTATCGGAGTGCTAATAAGATCTTGGTGTGATAGAAGTAGACGGAGAAGATTGTTCACTACCCCGCGAAATGACTGAAGGTACTGAAAATAAGAGGGAGGAATCTGCAGAGCTTAAGGGATGAATTCTGCCACGTCTTGTACGGATAACTATCTATTAAAATAAAAATTTGTTTAATACTCGTACGTGGTAATTTTCAGCAGGTTTCAATCCTGAAATGGGGTTGCAACGCGAAATCGTATATATTCTATATCAAAGTCTAAAATTGCCTCTGTGCTTTGTGTGTTTTTATGGTGAAGGTTGATGGCGATATGCAGGGTGGATATTTGTATAATGGAGGTCGAGGAATTGATGGGGGGACGTCACACCTGGCCTTGTGACGACAGGTGGGATAACGAGGGGTCGAGGAGAGATATACCACCCCTAATATATTTTTATTGAAAAAATAAATAATACTGAATACATTTTGTTAATATCATATTTTTGGCAGAGGGTATTATATATAGGCAAAGAAAAATATAAATATAGGCATTTACTAATCCGTATGGCATATTAAAAAAAAATCGTTATAATTCCTTGTATAAATTTTTCACGAATTCGTAATAATGGTATAAAAAAATACTTCAACTAATTTTAAAATAATACAGTTTATGACAAAACAATTTTTCTACTGGCTTTTAAGCTCTTTTGAAGCATTTTTTAAATATGACATTAAAATAATTGTGCAAAAATAATATTAATAATTTTTTTAATGTTTTTTTTGTTTACTTATAAAACAGGCAGACATATTTTAAATACCGTGAAGCGCCTTTCCTAACATTAAACACGTCTTCACTAGTTCTTTTATCCGACAAGAGATAAGGATAATCGAAAAAGCAGCTCGCTAAGGGAAGCGAATAATATTGAATGACATATACTGAAAAAAAGGCGTTTTAACTGAAAAACTGCTATTTTTATAGTAGGGGTTGATTTTTCGAAAGTGTGATTTTATACGCCCAAATTATATATTTATATAATTTTTTTGTGTGGAGGTTTTTTTTTAAAGATTCAGCATTGTTTGTTGCTAATAATATATATATGTTATATATATAAAATATTATATGGCACAAATTCGCAGCTGCGAGCAGACGAGCGAGAATAAAGGGGATGCTTTTATGTTCCCCTGAAGGAATTTAACCGGATGTACCGGGGCTATTGTCGGGAGTTTTCTTTTTCCTGTTTCCATTAAGACCGTGGACCGGAAGTGATCCAATTATTGCCTTGTGCAGAGATAAGATCCCGTTTTTTATATATCGTTTATTCCGTACGTAAAAAAGATCAAATAAACGGGGAAAATCGGAGAGGAAACGAAGCAAATAAAATAGAGAATAAGCAAGTGTCTAATTATATTTACTTGCTTGTATTATCAAATAATATCAAAATAATGGTTGCATTAGCAGTGGCGTGCTGTGAAAACTGTATTTTAATAAAAATATATTTTCTGATATAAATATACACGAAATGCAATGCAGAACTGGCCTCTTAATAAAATATGACTGAATGTATGAATATGTCTAATGAATACGTCGACAGATAATCTTCGTTTAAACGTTTTATCAATAGTTATATATAATATTTGGTAGGCAGTCGTATTTTTTTTTGCAGAAAAACGTTAAAAGGCTCCGGTGATATTTTCAGATTATTCAAATGCGGTTTTTTTTCAGCATTTTTTTTTCCTGAAGCATCTTTCTGGGAGCGATATATAAAATTGTATTATGCGAAGTGTTCCGCCGGGAGGAGTAACTTAAACAATTCCTTTTGGCGCCTGATTTAAAGTGCCCGGAAGAGGGAAGTGATTTCCTGTTGCTGAAAATGAAATCGTGATTTGCATTTGGACCGTAAGGTATCCTGAAAAAACCTGAAACTTTTTTTTTTTTACTGAAAAACTGCCCGGTTTACTGTCTTACCGCATTTTTTTGCCCCACTAATGGGTATTATTAAATATATAATTTTTCTTTACATATTTTGTCGGGTAAGCGAGTTTCTTGTCATATTTGTCAAGACATACAATTTTGAAATATAAAATACTTGAATTGTATAATCATCTTCTTTTGTTAAACGTTGTTTCGATATTTTTTTATAAAACGATAAAAAATTGCGATGGGGTTGAATCTGAAGTATTTTAATTAAAAAATATATAAAGAAGGGAATTGAACCAGTAATTCAATTCCTGGCTGGAATTGTGATTCCTTTGAACCATTCAGCATCCTCCCTCATCCCCATCCCCTTCCAATGCAGCCTCCGGATGCTGCAAATTAAAAGTTCACTTCGTTAGAGAACTGTGCACAATGCATCGTTGTACACGTGAAACCAATTTCAGTCCTCCTTTGATATTCATAATCTCGTTAAATACTAATAACCTTGCTATTCCTATCATTTTATAAATCTTACAATTGATCATTTCAGTAAAATATTTTCATGATTTTTTTTTTCAGCTTTATCAGTTTTTTCAGCAAGATTAATTCGTAATAGGAAAATGACTAAGAAATTATTATTTTAGCGGTACTGATGCTATCTGTAAACTTTATTAACGAGTCGGGAGCTGCACGTTTTCTCTTCGCTGATAAGGGTTAAATAGTTGAGCATACATCAAACAAAAAACATAAAAAAAAGATGACAGATAAAAAGTTATTTTATTTTATATTGGAAGTTTTTATCTCACGTCGCGGTACAAAAGTAGGCTCTACAGTGTGATGGTTGCTTTATGGGGCAAGTTTTTCACGGCAGAGGTTGAAGGCTCTTCACGCAAAACGTGCTTTTCGAAAAAACAGCCTGAAAAATCTCTATTATTTCTGTACTTGTTGTCATTTTTTATTAATTTTTTTATGTAATTTAATTTGTACAAAATCAAGTTTAAACCATTCGCGATTTTTGCCATGTGATTTTCATTTGTTTTTCGGCCATTTTGAATGACAAATGAACACGAGTTTCGTTTCTCTTGTTTAGATTGCAAATGATATGACATTGATTGTGTTTACTTTGGAGAATGTTGACACAACATGTAACTCCATACATTACATCATTTACGCATTCTGGCTTTTTCGACATTTCCTTTTTAATTATATATAGAAAAATATATAAAAAATAGCACCTTTAAAAAGAAAATTTCATTAATAACATTTTTCTTCTCATATGAGATTTTAATATTAATTTCTATGGTGCATTATTTTTTACTACTGAAAGTATTCTCAAAACAAGTATATGAATAAAATCAAACGGTTTTTCAATGTTTTTTTTTTAGGGTTGATAACAGTAGCGTCTGGACGTTAAGTTCCTTTTATGGTTTCGATTGCGAATGAAATGAAATCGTTTGTTTTTCGCATAATGGAGAGATTTTCTTTTGCTGGAAGTGTTATTCGCTCGTTCCCAGACGCGTCTCAGTCAGTTCCCGCAATCGAAATTGGATTTGCTGAAAGAATCTGAAAGAAATCCGTTCCTGTAACGACCGTTTAACCGTTGGGAAGGCATGCGAAAATAACCATCATCTCTCTGTGTTTTTTTACTTGTTAGTATTGCTCAAACACAAACAACTACTTGTTATTGCATACAGACACTCATGTTTTCAAGCAAGGCTGTTCCTTAATAAAAAAAATTTCTAAGTTAAATCAATCCTTTAGGTATGTTATTTTAGGAAAAAAAATACAGGCATTGGAAAGAGAGTACAACTGGTTCGAAACAAACATATGTCTAATGAAATGGTCTCCAACCACCGCTGAGGAGAGACATATGGAGAAGAAGGAGAAATCAATCAATTACTTAGTATTCTTAAACACAAACAACTACTTGTTATTGCATAATACATACACTCACGTTTTCAAGCAAAATTGTTCATTAATAATTTTTTTTTATAAGTGAAATCAAACCTTTAGGTATCTTATTTTGAGAATATTGCAACTGATTTTCTTAAAAAAAAAATACGGGCATTGGAAAAAGAGTACAACTTAATCAAAACAAATATATTTTTAATGAAATGGTCTCCAACCACCGCTGAGGAGAGACAACTGGAGAAGAAAGAGAAATCAATCCATGACTATTCAATGTTTTTAGTAATACTTATATAGTCTCAAGAATTTCATTTATACTCAGTGTTGGTTTATTATCATGTTTTTGATTCGCACCGTACAAACAGAGTACCAAACATCGATGGTGCTGAAAAAAGTATCGTTTACTCACCTTCGGTTTCAGCACCGGCGATTTTTCAGCTCAAAAAGACTCTACGATCGTCTTTCCTCCCGAAGGATTTGCCCTGCCAGAACAGAGGACGTAAATCAAAAAGATTTGTACTGTACTATATATTTTGTCTACGTGACGTTTTCCGTCAAGCTTTTCAAGGTATACTGTAAATTTTCGTTTACCATATATCAAATTAAATTTTGAATATTTCTTCAGGAATACTCAATCGTACATTTGCGATTAATAAACAGCTTGTGTATAAAAAACTCGCGACCGAAAAAATACTTCGTTTTATGTGGAGCCATTTATCTGGGGTTTGCTTTATATATAAAGCAAGCCGCAGATAAATGGCATTAGTAGTTATTAAGAGGAACTCTTCCTTATTACGCTGAATTTCAGGGAGGCTGTGTCGGCTCTAATGTTTCAGATTCTATCTCCGCGTATTTAATGGAGGTAATTGTATGAGAACCTCGCTGGCGTGAAGAAGATAACGGCAACTGAAAGTGATGGATAGATGCTATATCAATTTGGTGTCAGAAGTGTTGACTGAAGTGGGCGTTTCAAATTTGCGATTACACGTCGTATGTTATATTATAAATGTATAAGCGTAATATCAACATTGACAACAAAGTAGAAGAGAGAGCTAAAAAAATGAAAACTGGGTTCCTGACCAGGAAGTTAGAGTGAGAATTAATAACTTGAGGAAGCACAGATATAACACTGAAATCTCACTGGGGATTCCCCAAGTATTATGTCGTATTTGAACACTCAAGACAGTTACTATGCGAAGAAGAAATGTGGTTTCATTGAGAGTCCTTAAAATACCATGGGTTGACTGTATCACAAATGAGAGAGTATCGCACTGAATGCGCAAAGAATGAGTACTCCTGACGAGGGTAAAGAAGCGTAAGGATCTTTTATGGCAACATTTTTCGTAATAGTGAATATAGCATCCTCCAGCTGATTGTCCAAGGAAAAATCTATAGAAAAAAGAGGCATTGGAAGGAGAAAGTTGAAGTGAGACTGACCCAGGATAGAAATTTTCTATGATATGGTCACTAACCTCTTATGAGAAGAGGCATCCGAAGAAGAAGATAAACGTATGAGAAAGGTGTTGCCTTATATTAGTTGCTTCTTCTCCTAGTGCCTCTTTTAAGATAAGGTTGACGACCATGGCATTAAACATATGTTTGTCATGATCCAGTTTTAGTGATTTTGCTGTACTCTCGACATCGATCCACAAACTCAAATTCCACACCCACGTTAACATATTCCTTCCAATGCATCTTTTTTCTAAAATTTTTCTCTAGGGTGTATTTATTTATGATTACTATATACCTATATGTTTATACGCAATCAAACACAAAGGAAATAGCCAGAGCACACGTGTGCTTTTAATTATTCCCAAGTCCGCATTTTTGCTTAAGTAAAAACAAAAAAAACCACTGCACCGGATTGTAGAAACTTTGTTCTAGAAATAGATAATATAAAAAAACCATTAAATCATTTATATATGTATAATTAATCAAATATTTTTGAAACAGGTGCAAATATATATTTTTTCAAACTATTATAAACATATCGTATTCGTAGATTTTGGCAACCATCGGTATAATAAAAAAAACGG
Source organism: Atopsyche davidsoni (assembly GCA_022113835.1). NCBI lineage: Eukaryota > Metazoa > Arthropoda > Insecta > Trichoptera > Hydrobiosidae > Atopsyche > Atopsyche davidsoni. The sequence continues at coordinate 3,441,604 of JAILWY010000022.1, read as the reverse complement.
TTCTTGAATATGCAATCCAATTTTTTTTTAAATTTTTTAATATTTTTTCAAGCTCAATATAAATGTATTTGTATCAAGTAAATATTAATTATAGTACAATTCATGACAAATTGACAATAAATCATCTCAATAGGATTATAAATTGACGAAACGGCGAAAACGCAAATCCAATACACAAATAATACATTTGATAGAATCTCTCATTAATTTATTTTGATATCACCTAGATTATATAAATATATAGTAACTTTATTTGCTGTATATATATTAAAGAAACGATTTACTTTTTTTCAGTGCATTCAGAATAAATTCATTACAAGATCAATACTTGACATATATATATATATTTTTTTTTTTCAAGCTTTTTTTTCAGTGTACTCGTAACTGAAGCGCTTTCATCAATTTGCCTTTTCAGTTTTCACTATTTCCCCTGCTTTTTTTCCTTCTCCATTAATAACATTGCCAGAAGCCGCTTCTCCCATCATACATCAAGCGTTGACGTCACCCACCATACCCTGCCATACCAGTTGGAGGCTTCAGTTTTCATCCCCAAAGAGCCTTTTACTCATTTCAAGACAGCAAAAAATGCCGTTTGAATGATTCAAATCCGTTTATTTCGACCGTTTCTTTAGAAATAATTATTTAGAGTTGTTGTTTTCTAAAGAGGCGATCATTATTGTAATCCAGTGGCGTGCTTCGTAATTTGATGTAATTTAATATTTTTCATATTAATTAAAAGGTAAAAGCAATCAAAAAAAAATTTTTTTTTGATTTAAATTGTAAGCAATCCTAAATAAAATAGTTTCATCGATTTTAAAAACATTAAGAAAAAAATCAATCTACAATTTATATTTGCTTTTGCTGTGTTATTGAGATTGTTTTTCATTATTTTATTTAACAAATTTAATACAATGAAAATTAATTCGTATATACTTTGTGAATAAATTTATTTAAAAAAATAATTTTTCGCTCACATCTAAAAACGTCGTAACCTACTAGCTATCTGGCTATTTATACATATTGGAGGTTAGTCTTTGCTCTGTGATGTAGCAGTACGGTTTATAATATATATAGCATGGCTTTAAATAATACACCAGACTGAATCTGGCTATGGTCTGAATTAACCCAAGAATCACTTATTAACAAACTGAGACCTCCATCTTGAGATCCATACCTGAGAAATATTCTATATTAAACACAGTTAACCTTGCCGTTAGATATGACCTGCGTTTACTTACCCCTTAAGATACGTACCGTACCCTTTTATTAATCTTTCAGCCAAATTAAATATTAATATGACAATATGAAGATTTTATATTGTAAGCTTTCGAGTCAGACTTTGCTTCGCTTTGCTTACTAACAAAATTATAGTAATATTCTAGTTATTTGGTATTAAATATTTGTTGATTAAATATGTTATATTGTATATTTGATCAATCTGTAAAATTATATATATATATATATATTTATATATAAATTATATTAAACGATTTTGAATTACTGAAAAGAAAATCTTGCCTTTGTATTCACAGAAACACTCCACGTCTAACGCAGTAAATTAATATGAAATACGATTCTATAATTATTTCTATGTATAAGATGATTAAATAAAATATTTTGACGTTTTTTTTTAAAAAATAATTTATATTTTTGATATTTTAACCTCATATATTCTAAATTAAATATTAATATACAGATAAAAAATATGAAGATTTTATATTTCAAGCGTTTGAGTCAAACTTTGCTTACTAACAAAATTATAGTAATATTCTAGTTAATTAATTGGTTTTAAATATTTTATTGATTAAATATGTGTTTATTATATGTTTGATCAATCTGTATATATATATATATATATATATAATTTATATTAAACGATTTTGAATTACTGAAAATCTCGCCTTTGTATTCACAGAAACACTCAACGTCTAACGCAGTAAATTAATATGAAATACGATTATTGAATTATTTCTATTCATAATATGATTGAATAAAATATTTTTATATATTTTTTACAAAAAATAATTTATATTTTAATATTTTAACCGCATATATTCTTTATCATAAAAATTACTTCTTCTCTGCTCGATCAACGTTGTCCGATTGTAATCTACCCCATTGTCAAGAAATATCGATGTCTCTCGCTTCAAGAGCCACTTTGTCATTATCAGAGATGCAGAGAACAATGAGCGGGCGAGGGAGGATGCTTCTAATCGCGGCGGCCATCTTTAATTGATCTCTGTCGGCCATCTTGTAAAAATATCACGCCATGCTCCAATGAGAAGCTTTGAGTATATTTTGCAAAAATCTGCGTTTTCTATGCGCATTTTGCGACCCTGCTGAAAAAAACTGAAAGGGGAGAGTCCCTTTTTTTGTTGTTAAATTGTAAAAAGATATATAACCTGCTTGTCGGTTGTGTTGTGCTGTGTATAGGCTGCTTAAATAGCATATTCAATCGCTGTTATAAGTTGGAGGCAGTGTTGATTTATATGAACTGTGTACAGTGAACAGTGAACTTAAAATTTGTATTACGGTTTTTACTAAGTCTTGATTGACTTTCAAAGCAGATTTATAATAAAAAATAACTAATTATTGATATATCAATAAAGAAAATAATACAATAGAGTTTCTCAATGTTTTTTTTTTTTCAAAACCTTTTTAATGATTAATCTGTAAAGTTGCTTTTATCGTGTTCATACAAACGTTAACATGTGTTTTTTTTTTTTTTTTGGTTCTTCTACAAAGATTGAACCTCGCATCCTCAGTTAAACGCCACCCCATTAACCGTCGGACTAATGAAGGTGCTGAGGGTAAAACACCCCGTTCTATTTAAAGCGAGTAATAAGGGAAGAAGGCTGTACCGTTAGACGGGGAGGAATGCTCTCCCGGGGCCATGAAAACTTTGGAATTTCAGATATGCAGCGCTTTCTGTCTGTTTTATATACATTTTTTTTTAATTTAGAATTTTTAGGGTTATTCAGATTAAAAAAAAAAATTAAATTAAGTATTTATTTTAGTAAATAAATACTTAATTTAATTTTTATTTTTTTAGTAACTCTAGATTTTAATAACTCTATTTTTTTTTGCTTTTTCAAAGGTATGTTGTTAGTAACATTTTTTGAACAAGACAATTTTTTGCTGTGCAAGCTTTCACCTTTTAAGACCTAGATACCTGAATTTTTTTTTAAAAATATTTATTTAGCATACATAGCAGTTTTTAATGTAATTATTGTTATTTATAATCTACGCATATTTATATGGCAATCATATTTTATTTTACTCTTTGCCGTGTCGAAAAATGCACCGCACGCCACTGCTTCAAGGTATTCTTTATAACTAGACATTCGAGCGATGCCTGGTCGTTGAATATGAGACTATAGGCAGTGGAACTGCTTCTTGGTCCTCGTGTAAGGAGACACCCCATCCCTTGTGTAGAGCCTCCACCCTGAAGGGGTGTGTGACAGCCGCAGAAGTTGATAAATCTGTCTACGCGAATATGTGAATCTTGGGTATCAGAATATATCTCAAGAGGCTCTATTTCTACGCCAGCCACTTTTTCAACTCATAGTTATCAGAGCGTCTGTTTCTGGTAATTTTATGTACAAAAAATATTTAGATAATCGATTCACCAACACTTCTATAATCCAACACTCACACAGACTCAAAGCAAGTGTGTAAAAATCTATTATAAGTAACAAGTGTTTTTTTTTTTATTAATAATCTGACTATGACTATATTTTCTCGAAACGCTAAACAAATAATTATTTTTGTTATATTATTATTTTATTATATTTAAAATTAAAAAATAAATAAACAAGGCGGCAAGCAATAGAAATTATTCAGTTTATTCAAGAGGTAAATATCAAACGCAATCGCGAGCCCGTCGCGGAGTTGGTAAATTCATACAATTTTAATTTTCAATACAAACTTTGGATGTTTGCCAATTTCGCAGAGAAAACAAATCTTGTCTTCGAAGTTTTTTTCGCAATCAACAGTTGGAAGGCTTTTCTACAGGTTTTTCAATCTCTCAGGCTTAGAGGGGGCGGTCTCTTGGAAATCAGAGCTGTCCTTCTCCGGGCACAGGGCTTTCCGAAAAATTCAGGACATGCGATTACTCCACGCTCGATTTCCTGTATTGCTTTGTATTATTATAAATATTTTTCATTGAGCATACAAGAATATAAAGACCACAGCTCTCTTTTGATGGGTCGTAAAGATTGGAGCTGTCTCATTTCAGGCACAGACTTTCTGATGAGTTCAGGAAGTTTGATTGCTTGACGCTCGATTTCCCGAAAAATCAAACTGTCTGTTTTAATTTTATTTCAGTGAATAAAACTCGTGAAATTACAAGCCCAGGTATGATTTTTCTAAAAATAAAAAGTAATAACACAACCTTCTAAAGACTCGGCTGTTCGTTATTTTCGTGAACACAAATTCTTTCAACATGCCAATAACAGATCCTTATTATATTGACACGTGTTTATTATTTCTCTTCACGTAAATACGATGTAAAGATATGAGCTTTTCATAATATCGTGTATATCCTTCAAAAACCTTAGACATATTTTCTTGTTATCAATTGCTTGTAAATTAATAACAAAATTCCATACAAAAATAGTCTATCGAGTCTTAATCTATTGTCTTGATATTTTTTCTGTGATTTATTTATTGATTTAAAAGGTGTATCGAAAATCTTCGGTTTTTTTCTCAAATATACTATAAACACATATAATATATAAGCTTGAGGGGTTGGTAAATAAGTGGGTCTTGCAGTCGCCCACGTAAGGCTTTTATAGGGCGTGAAAGCCTTCGTGGCCCATCCCATATCTGTGTAAACCATAGAAACGCCTGACCTTTCAGAATCACCGGGATTAAAGCCAACATTTCCAAAGATTTGAGAAAATACGTCTTAAGACATATTTCAAAGGAATTAAAATTATTTTTAACATTTAAACAACAAAAAAACTGATGGATTTTTACTTATTTTTGATGTAATATTTACAAAAAAAATATTCCAGTTTTTTTCGCAGGTAGGAATTAAAATAAAAACACGCTTAAACACTCGATCAAATATTTATACTAAAAATTGTCCTCAAAAAAATAATTTAAAATAGAGCAGGACGATGAAATTTTATCTGAAGTAATTGCGGAATATTTTTGATTATATTTTATATATATATAGAGAGTAATTTATTCGTGTTTTATATTTTTGTTTATCAAAGAGAAATAAGAAGTGAATCAAACTAATAAAGAGAGTCTCGGTAGAAGCAGTGCTTCAGATTTACATATTTTTAATTGCGGATTTCTCGTCTGCCGTTTTGGATGAAATAGCTCCTACTATTTAATTTATAATTTTAAAGTATAACAGTGTACTTGTAGACAATGCTTATATCTTTTATTTTATAATATATGCATAATAATTAGCAACAAAGCAGGTAGACGAAATTGGTCTGGTATTCTGCTCACAATACTAAGTGAATAAAGCAATTTTTGGTCTTCTGTACTTTAATTATTTTTTAAACATCTATTCATGTTTTACTATTTTATTTGTTCTATTGAAAGAGTCATTTATTTGTAATAATTATGAGGAGGATACACAATTGATAAGCTTTAATCATACTGAATTGTATTAAACCATGCCGACATATGCTGAACGAATTTAATCATTACTGAGATTTTCTGATGCCAATTAAGCTATTATTAACTGTACTGAATTAAACTTTGAACCAATCTTAACTGTACTGATACCAACTAAACCATTTTTAACTATAGCAGGTTGAACCAATGAAACCCTAAAAAGCTGAGCTTTAAGACAATGTTGCGCTATATATGAGTATGAAAAATTCTCGCCCAGCTTTCTGGCAGAAATTTAAAGATTAACGTCTTCCGAAGTCCACTCCTCGTCCCTTGGGAGAACATAACTTTTCCGACAGGCTCCACGCACGTGACCTGACTGCAGCATCAGGCTTTCATGGTTTTCCAGCTAGGGGAAGCTTCGCTGATCTCCCAGCCATCTATCCCATATCGAAGAGTACCTCATGACTTCAGCGAAAATTCGCTTCGAGGGTAAAATCAAAAGTTTCAGGATTTATCAAAATTTACCTGTAAAACCAAAAGCTTACATAAAAAGTACTATCTGAAGACTTAATGATTATAAACACCTTGTATTATTTTTATTTATTTTTTAATGTAAAACGTCGTAACGCTGAAAGCTTAACGACTGAAATTGTGATTTTCACGTCGACTGAAATCATAGAATATTTCATGCAAGCCTGAATTTCTCCTCATTTAGTTTGCTTTCATAAATTTTCAGTACATTAACACCAGTAGAGCTTTTCTAACTGCGTTAGCTTCCCGTCACTCTGCATTTGAAAGCTTTCTGCTCACTCAGCAATTATTTTTATGCAAATCTAATGTGTAACACATTATTATCATTATTTGAGCTGTGTATTTATTTTATTTTCCTGCTAAATAAGTTAATATAACAACATTATTCAATTTATACGTAGTGCCTAAAATAGTGCAAATACATATTTTTTATACACGAAATATTTTAAGCATCATCTTAATGAGGCGAAATATTGAAAAAAAATTACAAAAACTCTTAACGGTCCCATAATCGAGTTTTTTTGATCATTTTCTAGTCCGTTTTGCGAAAAATCGACTGCACCAATAAAAAAAATTTAAATGCAAAAAGTTTAATACATCCCTTCTTCCGAACAAAATATATTTTTATTTCTTATAAATTTACTATTAATATGATAAATATGTGTTTTTCCGATTGAAGTGTAGGAATTTGGAGATTCGTCATGTCCCTTTTCCAGGAGTCCTAAACATTTAAAAGTTTTTTTTTTCAATTGGAATTAAAAGATTAAGTTTTAACCCTGTGCGATATATTATTTTAAAAATTAAAAAAAAAAAAATCTTTAACAAACTTTGGTTTTGAAAAGTCGTCATTTTATCAAATTTTTCGACATCTTCATAATCCTAATCTGCCTAAAATAGTATAAATACATATTTTTTTATTATTTTTGTCAGCTGGGGTGGTAGATGAGTGTTTTGATATCATGGATAATATGTGTACAAGACTTAATTTTTTTTTTGTATCTTCACTTAAATGCGATGATAATGTATTTATTATCCGGTAAAAGCCTAATAATAATTGTATGATTATCAAACCTTAATCTCGTTGTTTTAAAAGCCTCTCTTCTGGCTTGTTTACGGTTTAGTTTTAATCCGGAAGTTCTAATTAAGACCCCAGCACAGGTCTCGTATTGGGTGATGGGGATTATCTGAAAGAGCTATGGTGTAGGAATTCAGGATGCGGGCGATTTATTCGAAGGTTTCTCCCCTTTCAGTTTGTCTTAATTATAAGATGATTATAAATCATTACCAGCCAAGAAATTATATTTATTCTCGTAAAACATGAACATATCAAATGGGTTTTATGTAATGGGGATTGGGTTTACCAATACGTATTTATACACCATGATACTATGGTAAGCTTTTTAAATTAAAAAATATATAAAACTGTGCATTTATTATGAGCACTGTTAAAAATACACCATAAATTATGTATATAAACAGCATATTTTGAATTTGAAAGCCTCATAAAAAAATGCTTAAAAAAAACCATGACGTAGGGTGTATAGATATATATTTATGATATTTTTACAATCTAATAGAAAAGTCAATGATATTTTATCGCGATTTGAACCTTTTTTTGGTGCTTAAATAAAATGACGAATATCTTTAAAATGCAATTCGTAAACCTTGCAACTTTTCACATTTACTTTGAGTGGTTGAACTATTAATTAACGAAATTGTCTATTAAGCTAATTTAGTTTAAGGTGCTAGCGTTTTATTGCTTACCTTTCAATTACACGTAATGTCAAATGAAATCTTCGTTGAAGCCAGCACGTAGGGCTGGGGACTACCCTCTTAAGTTTACCACCTCGGTGGGTCTTTGCCCTAATGCCTGAAAACAACCTTAACCAGAGGGGCTAGTGTTTTTGGGGAGTGTTAAAAAGTTTTAGAAAAGCAACCCTTGAAATCAAATGGGCTGAAAATATACTAAAACAAATATTTACCTTTAAGAAATCTAAATAAATTGATTTTATATTATTGTGTTATCAAATCACTTGTTTGAACCTTCTCCTGAAAATAATATTTTTCTGATACTTAAAAATATACTTTTACATCTTTCACTCAGAAAATTGCAAGCACTCATAACAAATTCAAGAACCTGCTTGCTTTTTTATGTTTACCTGTGTATTTGGATTCTTTGCTTACGTAATCTTGTCTCAAACATATTCTTATCGTGGAGTTTACACGAAAGCTTGGGTTTTTCTTTTCTCGTCTGCTCTTCTTCACAAGGATGACTATTCCTGGAGTGGGAACAGGAGGAGATACACATATTAGCATAATACTGACGTTTGCAGGCGGAAGGCGTGCGCGGGGAATTCCAGTGACGACTTCATTTGAGGGAATTGATGGAATAACTCCAAAATCCACACAAAAGCTCTATGGAACAATAGAAATGACCTGATCTATATACATATATGTAAACATATATTCTTCTTCTTCAGGTGCCTCTTCTCAGAGGAGGTTTGTAACAATATCATTGAAAATATCTATATGTCTGTTCATGGTTTTCTTAGGGTGAATAGTGTAGTCATCGTGTTTTTCTACACTTCAGTTTTATATTTAAAGGAAAGCTAATGCGTATTCCTGCTACTCAATAGCATTAGTATACCTTTTATTACACAATTCTAGCATTAAGATATGATATTCCTTCTACAGTAGGCTGCAAAAATAATAGCAGGAGCCTCCCAACTCTACAAGGTACCATAAAACACATCTTTTTACAATATTCCAAGTCCGTAGTCGATTCTTTACATACGCTCAAAATACAGAATATATATATTTTTACATAAATTTATAGTAAACGTAACGTAAATATTTTATTTATTACACAGTATGATTCGTATCAATCTTAATACTCTTGTCTTTTTTATGAACAAATTTGTTTTGTCTGTGAATGCTTGCGTGTAATATCTAATACATCAACGATAGAATCTATTTTTATACCTGCACATAAAATTTAATTTATAAATTGCAGATAAACATAAAATATCTGTCTAGACATTATAAATATCGTGCCGAAGTGTAGTTTTGCCTCTGCGCTGGTTTTTAATACATTCTGTGAGCACTCCCCGGGATATATCGTCTTTCTAAATTTCTCAAATGCAGTAAAAATAGTCGTTAAAGTATGAATGCAAGTAAGGCTGTGGAAATTAAGGGCGAGGGGTCTAGACAAGTTTAAAAAAGGCTTTGTAGGGATATTTTTTACACAGTAAACGTCTTTGTAAACAGCTTTACGAACTGCCGTTAGAACCTTTGTAGTATAAATGTACTGTAGTTATATGCGAAAACAGAAAAACAAGTATATTTAATTGAATCTTACATTTTATTATATAAAAAAAATAATCAAATTTTTAATAAAAAAATTATATACAATTTTTAATAGTATACAAAATAACAGGTGTTTTTTTTATTTAAACGTTCAATACAATATGATTCAAATCAACTTATAATATAATAAATAATTTTTAACTAGCAAAATGTTACTTGTTATAAAAATGTTGATTTTCTATAGTAAAAATTTTTATAACAGCAGTTTCAAATGCTTCTTTTTTTTTCGCAAAACTTAAATAAATATTTTTAATATATAAATGCTGAATTCTCAGGGATAATTTTTCCGCCATATTTCAGGACCAGACCTCGGATGTAAAATTGTAGACAAAGGCTTTATATAATATTTCATTCTTAACTATGGTGAAAATAATTCAGCGATATAAATCAAGCAGATACGCGACACTGCTTTTTTCAGGGGCGATAAATTTTCTTCTTGCATTCTGTTTGCTTTCTGCTTTTTCAGGAGGAAAATTTAGTTGGGATAGTGGGAAATTTTCAGTCTTATCTTGGACGCAAACCAGCGACGTTTCGCTCGTGTGCACGTGCTTTATTCTGCTGCCGAGAGATGGCAGTGATTATAATAAAATTCATAAATTTATCGTAAAGTTTTGAAAACATCCAATACTGTTTAAAATTTTTTTTTAAAGATATTATGAATCACATGGGTACAATTTAATAAATTCATATATATAATATAATAAGTTCAGTTTAGTAAAGCATCTGATGTGTATCGGGTCGAAACTAGTAATGCAAATAATTTAAATAAACTCAATGTGAAGACAAAATACAAAGTTACTTTTTATCATTATAATAATGGATCTTCACGAATCAAATGCGTTGTCCCTCAACAAGATTAATAAATTTAATTCAAATTTATCTATTTATTAATTTGGAAATTTTTTCATGATAACCAATTGCATTTTTTAAACATAAGTATATACAAAAATAAAAATATATATATTTATTATAATACTGGAAAGGTAATTTTATTGATTCAGCTATTTTTCATTAACTCTCTCGTCCTATAATTTCGTGTTTATCTGTATGAAAAAAATTATACAAAATATAATATCCCACCGACTTTGTTATTTCGAAAATGCCCTCGAAAGGTGAAAGTTGTCTCACCTTCAAAATGTACGCAGTATATAAGGCTATACGGATTCTCTAGTAATACCTGATTTTTTTACACATTTAGCATGCAAACGCTTTCAGACGACGTTTTCAGTAGAACTTATATATTTTTTTTTACATAATATGCTTTTTTTTCGGGTTGTTTTGTCGATTTGTGCCTTTCACTAAGCACGTGAGTGGAGTTTGATAATTAAAAAAAAACACAAGGTATTTTTATCTACAATTTAATATTTCTTTATTATCCGCACAGTGCTCGTGCCAATAAGCATAAATCAAAGAGTATTCCTTGCCAGTAAGTAGGAATTGGAAAGCACTTTTCATCCATTAAGGCTTTATCCGGCGCCCTCCCCCTCCGGCCCTGGTTTCTGGAGGCTTGGCAGGGCCGCATCAGGGAAGTTGGCGTCATTCAAAACCACTTACCACCAACCCTTATTTCTTTTGACGATTGAAATATACATGGCGTAAGCCTGGATTTGATGACATCATTTTATTGAATATACTCCTCAGATTGCTGTCATTTTTCTGTGTGTGTATCGTAAATGCTTCCACAAAAAGCATATGAGATTTTTTGCTATACAGGGTGCCACTATTCATACTTTGACTTGAATATAATACGCAGAATGAATATTGATTTTCAACCTGTTATTTCTAAGCCACACTAAAAAAAAAAATTTACAAATAGATCGGTTGACAAAAAATTCGGAATCACCCTGTATATATGCGAATAACGATATTTTCTACAAATTTTTTTTTTTAACGAAAACGTTGACCTAATGAGCGTGAGACATTTCAGCTTAGATAATTTTGCTCTGCTTAATTGAGTGTCAGCCTTTACAGCCACCAATCTGCAACGTCGGCTTTCCAATTCAGGGTAATTTGATAATTGTACCCACCCCCGGTAGCAGGAGCCACCCTGTACATAACCTGAGGAACGTACATACCGCATAATCTGCAGATTGCTAATATATGGGCCGGCATATACAGGGTGGGAGCCAGCTATAATTACAAGGCTCTTAACTCGAGTACATCTTGCTTCAAAGAGTTAATCAGAAATTATTCAAGTATACATAATTTATTAGACTTACATGAGCTTAACACGCAATAGCATTTAATTATAAACAACGCATACTTTAACGCATTTTTGCTCAGGGTATAATTAATTGCACTAAATAAAAAAATAAAAATAAATAATTATCACTAAAATTAATAAAATCATATATATAATTAAATCACTGCTTACTTTGTTAGTAAATTTATATTATATATATATATATATTTTTTTTTCGTTTTAAGCTAAAGCAACTATTTTCTTCCTTGGATTGTAAATAATATCGCAAAATTTTTAAAAAACCTGAACCATTTGAGGCCGCTGAAAATAAATATCTTAAAATGCCTTAATAACTTTAATATATAATAATAAAAAACTGTGTGTTTATATCATCCAAATATTTTTGAGTATAATAATTGAGTGATTTTCCATTTGTGTTTTTATTTGTGACCGGTTTCGCCAACCTTTCACGTTGGCACTATCAAACAGAGTGTGGAAAATCACTCAAGTATTGTATTTTACTCAAAAATATTAAAATGGAATTCCACCAAGTACTCTCTGTCAAAAATATTGAATTTCTTTATATCATCCCTTAAATAAAAATCAAGATTAATTTAAGTAGTAATTTTTCAACCCTTAACGAGTTTATTTTCAGGCAGTCGTGTACTGTCAATACAAGTAATAAATCATTGCATGCCATAAAATATATTTATATAAATAAATTTATACCTATATACATGGTATACATTTTGTTAATATTTTTTTTATATTTATAAAATAATCCGGGTAGTTTATTAGGCTTATTAAAAAAGCTGCTTGTCTTGATTTAAGACTCATCGCACGCCACTGTTTTCATGCGTATATTTTTCAAAGGTATTTTTTTTTATATAATATCCGTAAATGTTTTATGGGTATAGATTAAGGATACGGAAGATGCTTCCAATGCCGATGTGTATCTATAAGCCAATTGAGAACAGGCAGAGGGGTCTAAAGGGGAAATTGGCACTCAACTCGGGTCGAAAACCAATTTGGCCATGTCTGGTCGGTAAAACAGTTATACAAGCCAGACGGTTTGCGTCTTGGCTAATTTTAGATAATCGCAAAAAGCCAATGAAAGGTCCCAGGGAAAGCAAATTGAATAATTTTTTGTATAAACGATGATACCATTAGATAAAAAAAAAAAAACACAGTAGTAATTTTATTAAAAAAAAATAGCACGAAACAATGTATTTATAATTTTTATTGTTTTTTTTTGTACTGAAAACAGTAATGGGTAAATTTTCGAAGTAACGAAACAATTACATTATTTCTGAAGTGGTAAACTTTTCATGGGGAAGTTGAGCCTTTTGAAGTGAAATCGGAGCAATGTGAAAGACAGGGCGAATTTTCTTAAAAGTTACCCTCCTAATATGGGCTTTTATAAAAAGTTGCTCACTTTCCGGTAATTTTAGAGCCGAAGTTTTCTCTTTGGGGGATGAAGTCATTTTTTCTAAACATTAACGTACGAAATGAATTGAAATGAATCTCAACTTTATAAATGACGGGAAATAAAAACACCATCAATAATCATTATTAAATTACGGTTTCATCAATTAATAGTTTTTTTTCTTGAATTGACATTTTAATTTTGTTTAAAAAAAAAACATTTTCAGCTTTTCAGGAATTGAGCAAAACGCGAAATTCTTACTTGTAAATTTCATTGAACCCACATCGGATCCCAAAAGCAAAACCCTATGTTAATAGGCTTGGTTTAATATTTAACCACATTTAATTTATCTGCTGTAGGTTTTAGTAATTAATATGTATTGTTTATTAATTGTTAAATATTTTCTGGAGGTGGTTAGGCGAAGTTAAATTAATTTCTAATATTCTTCTGCCTTACAAATTCCACCCTTGAAGCTTATTCGACTGAAAAGAATTCCCAGTGCGATATCTATTTTATAAATATAATTTATTAATGCTTACAAGCTAAAATATCCGAGTGCCACAGAGTTATTTCAACTATAACGTAGCCTCAAACATACTTTTAAAACAAAGGCGGATCTACTTGCTAAATAATTAATTCGACTTTAATCCAAGTTCTATATGGCCAAATTTAGTCTTATATAAAGAAATTATTTTTACTTTTATTATTAAATTATCGTTAATAATCCTGAAAAATCCTAAAAAAGTGTTGCATTAAAATTTTTATATGATTTAATATAAGTTTAATATTATTCAATATATGATTAATATTTTTAAACTTTATATCATATATTGATTAATTTGTGATACTCTAAATTTAATCAAATAAATATAGATGCTAAAAAATAGCTTTTTAAAGCCTTTATCGTAAGCTTGATATATTTTTTGTAATGGAAATCGCATACGTATATAAAATTATTGTAATCTTTTAAATATATATATTATATATACAACTATAAAGATTTGCTTGTCTGTTTGCTTCGTATATTTTCAGGATTTAAAAAACCAAAGCCTTTAAGCCTTAAAAATCAAAACTTGAAATAAGCTTATGTAACTTACTAAATATTATTACTATGTTTAAGAAAACTTATAAATCTATTTTTTTTTAATATATCTAGTATCGTAACTTGTCATAGTATCATATCAAATAAAGATGACACTCAGAGTTAAATATATCCATGTTTATTTTATAAAGTAATTGGGGTTGCTCTGCCATGCAAAAAGGTTCACTCAAATTAGGGATCAGTTGGAATTATAATTGAACGTTTTTTTTTTACGAAAGTTTGATTAAAATTAAAGTAAATTATGAATTAAGCGGTAATTGAATCAAGGTTTGTATTTCAAAAGAGAAAATAAGAAAATGAAAAACAACGCTTGCGTAACTAAAGGCATGCTCGTATTTCTTAAAATCTTATTAAGAAAATAATATTATTTTCTTAAAGTTTTATTCTGCGTTATTTTGATAAAGAAAATCGGTATTGTAAGGCAGTTAACACGTGTTTTTTATTTTTTATTTAAACTGGTTTAGGGTTTATTATAAACAAAATCAGTTTGCTTGAAATTTTCTAACCTCTCTGAATTCTTTACTGAAAATACTTCCTGAAATTCCTGAAGATGATTCTTATAAAACGTATATGAAGCAGGAATATGTGAAAACTGTAATATAATAATTTTATTAAAATATATCAAATTGACATTTGAAATGTTTTGATAAAAGCGTGAACACGATACTTTTATAAAAAATATATATTCAGGGATGTTTTTATTATTTATTTACTGCTTCGATTAGTTTTTCCAATATGAGGCTTCATAAACTAGTTGACAGTGTAAAATAAAGTAGCCATTTGAATGATCAATGAGTTTAACATTACATAATTATATTATAATTACAACACTTTAACTTCTCTGAAGATATATAAATTATATTAAAACGTTTTAAAACGCAAGTAGCTGAATTTGCTAAAAGTCGGTTTTGACATCAACGGACTGAATTATTTCGAAAACATAAGTGAATTATAGGTTTTACGGCAATTTAATTAAGATATATAATAATGACTGTCATAGATATTTAATTAATAAATTTTTAAAACTTGAAGTACACCAAACAAACAAGTAAACCAAACATATTTACTAGTGTTAATACTTTGTAATAGAAAAGCGTTTACAAGTCGTTTTTTGAACTTTTTACAGTGTGTTGTTATACTTGTTAATATTTCAAATTATAAATACCATCAGTTTGGGATCCCCTGTCATGGCAGGAGACCTCTCAATCAGAAGTCCACTGAGCCAATAAACCCTAACCCTAGTCTTAAATCTAGGTTCAATAGACTGCCTATCGATCTACGTGCACACATAAACAACAGGGCATTGAAGCCGAAGAAGGTATTTCCCCGTATTGTTTATGGGTTCCAGGCTAATCCGGTATCTCCGGACGACCCAGGTGTATTATATTATGCCATTCAAAGCTATGATCTACCTGATATTATTACGTGGGTATTGGTGCACAGTTGTGCACATGAAGCGCCAAGCTGGAAGCAAGCGATTCACGTCTATCCGTACTTTTGAAATCGTTACAGTACTTTTAGTAAATATGCTTTTACAGCATAGGTTCCCAGAGTGGTCAATATCAGAATCAACCCCTCCAGGGGTTGATTCTACCCTGCAAGGAGTCGATGACAGCGAAAAATTAAATTAGGGGTCCACGAACTGTAAATGGGGGTCTAAAAGAGAAGATCCCATTGGCCATGTTAGCCACGATATGCACGTTGAGTTAACACAACTGAACGACTGTTTTAAATGTACAGTTGTTTCAGTGTGAAGCATAATTAGAATTGTATTGAATTAATGTTTTAAAACATGTTTACTTAAGTCAATCAATTTATAAATGTCTTAAGATATTTAATGTTTACATACCGACATAAAATATGGCGCATCCTATATATTAGATGTCAAAAATATGCTTGAAGTTGATGAATGTTATAAACAGAAAAACTCGACAAGGGGTCGACGGGACAAAATAGTTTGGGAACCTATGATTTACAGTATTATTTTTTTTATAAAAGATATGAACATATTTCAGGGAAAATATTAAACTGAAAACGTGCTTTGATATACTTTATTATATTAACAAGTATAACAGCAAATGGTAAGGTAGTTTAAGAAACAATTTGTTTGCAATCGCTTTTCAGTTTTGTTGGGTGTGTTTCAGGTTTCAGAGGTGTTAATTGAAATGAAAAATACACACAGAAAATAAATTTTATAATTAAAAATTCATAAGCGAATTGGCTTTCCGCTTTTAATTCCCACGGCAGACATTAAATTTCCGTAAACCTTATAACTCACTATCAAAATCGACTTTTAGCAAAATCATCTACTTCATAAAAACACATATCAAAACGTTTCATTTTATGAATTTTCAGGTAAGATATTTAGTTAATAAATAGTTAAAGTTAAACTCATTGATCATCTCTCTTTTATACTGTCAAATAGTTTACGAAACCACACTTTGTTTGAAATCACAAAATATATATTTTAAATTATTTGTAGCAGTTTGAGTTATCGTGGAGATAACTTTTTTAATTTCCCCATTGGAGGAAAATTTAATATTCAAAACATGATTTAATTTTAATTGACTTTTACGTGGCTGGGTTTGTTACCTGCGCGGGGATACTGCCTCGTATTAATTTTCATTTCTGTGCCATAATTAATTAAATTAATCATATCTGATGGATGAACAGGTGAGCCTCCTCGTGGCGTTTTATACGTCTGGTTAATAATTGATTTCATTATTGTGTGTTTTACTTCTTACCGTGCCAAATAGTATCAAATAATTTATTTAGATGGAATCATTGTTTCTTTGTGAGGCTCGTTATTTTATTTCATACAGCATTAAAAATAAACTCGAAATGATCCCAGGCCTATTTAAATGGATAAAAAGACTTTGTATCTTTTTCGAAAAAGTACAGTAAAAATGCGTAGTTATTGCGCTTTATGATTAATTCTTTCAAGCAAGACGTACTTGGATTAAAAGCCTTGTAATTATAATTGACTCCTACCTTGTATATGCTGGCATATATTTTATATATATATATACAATTTTCATGTTACTGACTTCTGTAAGAACAATGTTCTGCTGGATTCTGTGCTTGAAGTTGTAAAGGCACACACGAGATGTTATAAAAGTGGATATTTCGCTGTGCAAGGCCATAAAAGATTTGCAGTTTTGTAGTTTAAAATTTCCCCATGGACACATCTCAGAGTCAAGATAACTGTTACCTGTTATTTCGTTAGACCTGAAAGATTACTGCAGTGATGCACGTGTGTATTGAGAATCTATTGAAAAATATTTTCAGTGTATTCCTCGCTTCGATTACACCATTTTTATCCAGCAAGGATACAAAGTAACACGAAGGAAGTAGGTAATCTCTCTAATTAGATTAAACCTTATATAGTTTTGCTAACATCGCACTGTCATGTCCATTTAATCTGCTAACAGCGTACATAGCCTGCGAGGGATTTAATTTAACCCCAGGTCACTCATCTTTTTATCACCAATAAACCTGGGGCCTAATAAAATGTGTTGATTAAGTAAAGCAAAGTAGTTGTATCACACAGTATAAAATATTCTCGTCGTTGCATTGAAAACCTGTATGGGATATTCTGAATATTTTCAGCATTCACTCTTCAATGATTAGGCGTTTACTTTGCGAAGATTCAATGTAATGATAAAACATATTTTGATACTTCACTCACGTGAATTCAAATGCACACAATAATTATGATTTTTATACAAAACAATGCTTATTTCAATAAATTATCATAAAAAGTATTTAAATAATGAATCCACATAGAATCCAAAAAAAATTGTATGGGTGTTGTGAAAACTTATTAAATATTATATTCTGAATATTTTCAGCGTTCACAGTTCAATGATTTTTTAGAAGTTTTCAGTGATATTCTTTGCTATCAATTATTAAGAAAAATACGTTATTATTTATAATATACAAAATATTGCTTATTTAAATAAATTATCTTATAGGGTATTGAAATAATTAATCCACATAGAATAGTAAATTTGTATGGGTGTAGCGAAAATGTATTAAATTTTATATTCTGAATATTTTCAGCGTTCACAGTTCAATGATTTTTAAGAAGTTTTCAGTAATATTCATGGCTAACAAGTATTAAGAAAATTTATAATATATAAAACAATGCTTATTTAAATATATTTATATAAATTATCATAATGCGCATTAAAATAATGAATCCACATAGAATAGAAAACTTGTATGGGTGTTACATTCTGAGTATTTTTAGCATTCACACAAGTATTAAAAAAAATATGCAGTTATTTATAATTTTATTTTGCAATATTTGAGATAACCTTGTGTCCATCCCCCGTCTGCCACAAAAAAAGACCGTTTTACCTGGCGAAATCGTGTCATTTAATTAATTTAATTGTCACTTTATTTTTCTATATCGAAAGTTGATTTTTTTATATAGTATTGAAAAAACTATAAATTATATTTACATATTTTTTATTATTTAATTAACGTCCATTTTCAAGGTAAAATAAAATCTTGAAGATGTTGAAAAATTTGATAAAATGACGAATTTTCAAAACCAAAGTTTGTTAAAGATTTTTTTTTTTTTAATTTTAAAAATAATAAATCGCACAGGGTTTATATTTAATCTTTTAATTCCAATCGAAAAAAAAGACTTTTAAATGTTGAGGACTCTTAGAACAGGGACATGACGAATCTCCGAATTCCGGAAAAACACATATTTATCATATTATAAGTAAATTTACGAGAAATAAAAAATAATCTGTTCGGAAGAAGGGATGTATCTAGCTTTTTGCATTTATATTTTTTTGATTGGTGCATTCGATTTTTCGCAAAACGGACCAGAAAATGAAAAAAAAACTCGATTATGGGACTAAGCCCTTTAAAACACCATGGGTTGATCGCGTCACAAATGTGAGGCTCTTGTACAGAATACGCAAAGAACATGATTTTCTGACGTTGCTAAAAAGGCGTAAGGATCTGTTTTTGCTACATTTTTCGTATTACAGTAGATAAAGCATCCTACAGCTGATTTTCCTAGGAAATATTGAAGGAAGAAAAGGGCATTGGAAGGAGTTTTTGCATTTATATATTTTTTTATTGGTGCAGTGATAAAAAAAATCGTGCTCACTGTGACGGTCTTCACATGAATAAATATAGTATTATATTTGTTTAAAAATATTTAAAAACTCAGTGGGAGCTTCTCTGAAGACATCAAAGGCTACGTTTACCGTATATTAAATTCCGTGGCAGACAATAGCCGGGGAGAATCGCCACAGCTGACATTTGCGCCTCGTCGGCGAGGTAATGCGAGAGACAAGCGGCGAGGGTGCAAGTGGGGGGGGGGGGGGTGATGGGGGGGGGATGATGGGGGGGGATGATGGGGGGGGCGGGGCGGCGCGCACCCCCGCAGGCGCCCTCGGGGGCAGTCGCCGCCCGCCCTCGGACCCGGCAGGTCGCCCCCGCCCGCCCAGCCCCTGTGGATGCCGCCGCGCACAGGCGAAACCCGAGCTACGTGCGTGAAGCCAGAGCGGACCTAACCTCACTCTGCTGGTGGAGTGCCGACGTAGATAAATTGATTTCAAGTTATGTGCATGGAGCGAAGTGGAGCTAACCTCACTCTGCCGGTGGAGTGCCGACGTAAATAAAAAAAAATTCAAGTTTGATATGATTAAGTACTTTAAATAAATTCCGTGTATAGGCAAAATCGCACTCACCGTAACGGTTTTCGCAAAAGTCAAATATGTATGAACTTCAAGTTGTGTGTATGGAGCGATAAAGGACATAACCTCACTTTGGTGGTGTAGATGCCGATGTAAATAAACGAAGAATAACCTAACCTCACTTACTGGTGTGGATGCCGACGTAAATAACTGTGTGCATGGAGGGAAGTGGACCTAATCTCACTCTGCCGATGGAGTGCCGACGTAAATAAAAAACTTTAAGTTTGATATGATTGAGTTCATTAAATAAAACGTGTATATAGGCAAAATCGCACTCACCGTGACGGTCTTCGCAAAAGTCACATATGTATATGAGCTTCAAGTTGTGTGTATGGAGCGATAAAGGACCTAACCTCACTTTGGTGGTGTAGATGCCGATGTAAATAAACGAAGAATAACCTAACCTCACTCTGCCGGTGGAGTGCCGACGTAAATAAATGAACTTCAAGTACTTTAAATAAAACCTGTATATAGGCAAAATCGCACTTACCGTGACGGTCTTCGCAAAAGTCAAATATATATGAACTTCAAGTTGTGTGCATGGAGCGGAGTGGATTTATTTCCCTCTTGGTGTAGATGCCGACGTAAATAAATGAGTTTTAAGTTGTGTGTATGGAGTGCTAGAAGACCTAACCTCACTTTGCTGGTGTGGATGTCGATGTGGATGTCGATGTGTGGATGCTGCCGTAAATAGACAAATCTTGAGTTGTGCACTTGGAGCCAGAGTGAACCTAACCTCACTTTCCTGGTGTAGATGCCGACGTAATTAAACGAAGAATAACCTCAATTTACCGGTGTGGATGCTGACGTAAATAAATGAGTTTCAAGTTGAGTGCATGGAGTGGGAGTGGATCTAACCTCACTTGCTGGTGTAGATACCGACGTAAATAAATGAATTTCAAGTTGTGTGTATAGAGTGAAGTGGACCTAACCTCACTTTGGTGGTGTAGAAGCCGACGTAAATAAAAAAAGAATAACCTCTCTTTGCCGGTGTGGATGCTGCCGTAAATAGGCAAACCTTGAGTTGTGTGTTTAGACCCAGAGTGAACATAATCTCACTTTACTGGTGGAGTGCCGATGTAAATAAATGAATTTCAAGTTGTGTGCATAGAGCGAAGTCGACCTAACCTCACTTACTGGTGTGGATGCCGACGTAAATAATTGTTTGCATGAAGGGAAGTGGACCTAACCTCACTTTGTTGGTATAGATGCCGACGTAAACAGTTGTGTGTATGAGGAGAGAGTGGATTTAACCTCACTTTGCCGGTGTGAATGCTACTGTGATGGACGAACCAAGACTTCCATGCATGTAGCAAGAGTATATGTTGTTGTATATAAAGAACTTTAAAGGGAGTGAGAGTGGACTAACCTCACTTTACCGGTATGGATATTGTTGTAAATAAACGAACCTCCAGTAATGTGCACAAAAGCGAAGGTGGATTTAACATCGCTTTTATGTTAATAATACCACAAACTCAACCTTCAATTTAAATATTAATTATTTCTGTTTTAAAAATGGTTTTGCGTAATTGAAGACGAATATGTATTATTTCAACATTTTGATTTAAATTTTATTTACTTAGCCCAACCTTATAATAATTACAAAAACAAATAAACCTAACCTCAAAAGTGCTTCGTTAGCCAAAACCGTTTTTTCTTTAATTATTTTATAATATCTAGACGGAATAGCAATTAGTATTATAAAAATAGTAGATTCATGTAACTATTAAAACAGCTGATTAAATGCTGAAAATTAATGATTCATTTTT
This sequence comes from Atopsyche davidsoni, assembly GCA_022113835.1. NCBI lineage: Eukaryota > Metazoa > Arthropoda > Insecta > Trichoptera > Hydrobiosidae > Atopsyche > Atopsyche davidsoni. The sequence continues at coordinate 3,419,928 of JAILWY010000022.1, read as the reverse complement.
TTATAACATTATAGCATTGTAACATTTTTATAAGTCATCCAAAATGACTTTAGAAATTAAATAAATCCTTTGCAGCCGTCTTTATCCTGATAAATAAAATATTAAATTAATTTTTGCATTACCAAAAACCGAAGAGAATAACTCACATAATGAAATATTTACAGCACAGAGTATTTTAAAAATAAAAAGTGCTGAATTTTTTTTTTATTATTAATAAAAAATATATATTTAACAATATATATATTTTGTTTTCAGTATTTTTTTTAGACACACTTGTACTATTACTATCACTTAAGCCGTGGTTTATTTACGTCATAAGTCTTCATATAACTATCTCTTTTAATTCACGGTTTTATAAGTGTTTAAGCACGAAGGTTGTAAATTCATAAATCAAAAGATAAGTCGTAAAAATATTTAGCTGCGGTATTCATAAACCTGGTTTAACATGGCAGTATTTTCTTTACATAATATAAGGTTGTACGAAGCAGAATCCTTACATATAAAATGCACGTTGTTTTGTACTGAAAAGAATTCTTTTGGAGGGCTTTGTTGTATTTCGTGTCGTTTTTATTTTAAAGATGTTTTTTTGTAATATTTATTTCTTTGAATAAACACGCGATGTTTGCTTTGCGTATTTTCACAAAATAAATAAATACAGCTAAAAATATTTACATACATAACATTATCTATATAATTTAATTCTTAGTATTTCAGTGTATAAGCGGTTAATACCTTTGATATTTATTACGTTAACAGAAAAACAAACATTTTGTGAAATACAAACTGATATTACCTTTTTTTAAATTTGCTTTATTGGATAAATAAATAAGTGAAAGATAAATCGTTATTTTTTGTAGCTTAACTTAATTAAAAGTTCCCTTGAAACAAATTTTGATTTAAATAATTATATCAAAACATTTTTTTTAATGAGTTTTTATTGCCTCGATAGAAATATATTTGTTTTTCGTTGTAATCGTCTGAGAAAGTCGCTATAAATAAATATTTTATAATAAGGTTAAAGTTGAAATCATTATTTTGTAAATTTAACGTTAACTTTTCTATTGGATAATTTAACTCCAGTTTATTTTCAAAGGTATTGATTAATAATCGAAAATTTACTTAATCATGAAATAAATGTCTGAAACGAATTTTAGCTGTATAAAATGACAATTCTGTCTTCGTTTATAATTTTTATGGAACCTTAGTCCTTAATATTTCTCTTATAGTAAAATAGATTATAATAATACTAGTAATGTAGCCCGTCACAAAATGACGAATTTGATGAACGATGCGTCTAAATTCTCGCGGTGAACGACATCTCGCGGCGAAGAAGTGAATCATATAATTAAAGTTTAGCTAAAGCATATTTTAAAGTTTATGAATGAAAATATTATCCTATCGTCTTGAAATTCGGCACATAGCTGCGGAAAAATTTACTTAACTTATGTGCAAAAAATCAGCGTTGTATCTTTTAAGATATTCTATACAGAACGGAAAAACGAAACATACATACAAATAAACACACAATGGCTATTATTATAGTAGATAAGCTCCTCTACATGTTTCAAAAAATTTTCAAGACAGCTAAGATCTTTATTTCTCACTACTAAAGATAATAAAAAAATATTTACTTAGAAATTTCAACCTTGCGTATTTATAAATAGACTGTTTAATTTTACAATATTTTCTTTAGAAAATGTTTATAAAGAAAGCGTTTGTAATTTCCCCAGCTTTTCTCTATAAACTTTGTGTTTCTTTCGTTAGTATTTTTTCATTTAATTAGGTACTTGTTTATTTGAAAAGGAAAAATGTATACTGTCGTTTCTACAGATGAATAAGTAAATAAAGGTTACCTGTAGATTATTTGTTTTTCCATACCAAACAAAGACCCATAAAATTAGGTTTCTTTTTTTATTATATTTCAGAAACAAAGACACGCGTTTTTTCATATAAACCATCAAAAACTCCCATAGCGTCATTTTAAATAAATAATTGATAATTATATAATTTTTACAGAGTGCTTATATTTTTTTTAAATAATCACAGTATGCTTTTTAAAAAAAAAAATCAGCAATCAATACTTGATTTGTTGAAAAGACTTTCATGTTTTATTATTATATAAAATGACCGTTACTCAAATAAAATAAATATAACAATATTTTTATATATAATTATAAGTAAAAAAATACTAACCCTTAAATAATATTAGTAACAACACAAATAAAAACAACCATTTCCGCAATATTTTTATATAAGTCTCCGCTTATATAAACAATTGATTACATTTGCCGATCTCTTCACTCTTATAAAACATGTATATTTCTCTCTCTTTCTCTCTTTTGGACATTGTTTATTGTTTGTCTTCACTAATATGTAATTTAACCTTTAAAAAAAAAGACAAAGAAAAAATATTACCTCTGATATTAATGGTGTTCAATTTTTTTCTATATTTTTCTAAAAAATATATATATAATTATCTAAATGATATAACGGATATATAAATTATTTTTTTTGGCTCTTTGAATATTAAAAACGTAAATTAATAACGAAATCCAAACGCTTTAGAAAAAATCAAATTCTGGTGAAAGACTCGTGTATTTTCAAAGAAATTCTCGGTACAATTATTTTAATATAAAATATAATGTAATTGTATATAAGGTTGTGTAAGCACGTGGAGGTGGTGCTTTTTCTAGATAAATCGGTTATTATTATTTAAATGTTAAAATTTTTTATTTATATTTCAAAATCTTTTAAAATTATTTCAATATCTCATAACCTCAAAAAATATGTAAAATTAAGGAAGACATCAATGGTGTATTTTTGTTTTTTAAGGAAACTTCCTTTTCAGTTGGCCGGTCTTACTAAGAGCCACTGGTATAAATTCTACATCCATGGTAATTTCCTCCTTCCAACGCCCCTTTTTCCTTGGACAATCAGTATTTGTTATTTCGAAAAATATAGCCAAAAGACCTTACGTATTTTATCATCCCATGGTATTTTAAAGATTATCCTATAAAGCCATATTTTAAACACCCTTAATGATATATTAAAAATTTATAACATAAAAATCAATTCAAAAGTCTATTTATATTGCAAAATATCAACACTACAACATACTTTGAATGAATTATTTTTTATTAAAAAATTTTGTTTACAAAATCGATTGAATAGTTTTCCATTTCATGTTTATAAGATTTTTATAAAAAATATTATAATACCATAATATTTTATATTAAATATTAATATTAAAATATTGATTATTTGATAATTATGATTCATAGACTTACTGTTTAATTGAGAGCTACTGTATAAATAATATCAATGTTTCAATAAATTTATACATTTCTATCAAAATTTTACATGCGCTTTTAAATTTAAATTTTGCTATCTGTGCATGAACCTTTTTTTTTTTTTATTAAATATTTTTTTCACGTATTTTAAAATTTAAATTTCCACATAGTAAATTGTTAGCGAGTAAAAATGCTGTCACAGTTTCGGATTTTATCGGTTCCAGATACAATTTCAAGCGAATTTGTACGGCGAAAAATAAAAAATATATATATATTTAAATTTTTATTAAACACACATAGTATTGGTCTCAAGATTGCGTAAATATTTTTTCAATTTTATAATATATATATAAATAGATCGAGACTTGTAATGTGTCGAAAAAACGCTGTGTAAGCATTAAAAAATATTTGCTTTGTAAAAACGTTTATTTTTTTTATAGTATAAACGTATTGTTTTTTTGGGAATTCCCCGCATATTTATATATTTTTAAGTTTATTATATTTTCATAGACAACTTCGAGCTTAATGAGCCGCTTAGACCGAAAACAAGGATTTTTGATTTACGGTTATTTTCCAGCACAGTATGCAATAAATTAGAAAAGGCAATTACTATGAAATCCCAAGCAGATAAATCACGCTTTACGGTCTCATAAAAATCAATGAAAACCCAAGGAAGCTTTGGTTTTCAAATGATGTGCGATAGAAATATAAAGACAAAATAAAATATTACATCTCATAACATATTTAAATTAAAATTTATTTGATTTTAAAGCTTGTATTGAACTATTTCATAGCTCGTTAATCAGAAACTGGGTATTGATTAATATCTTTTCGGGTGATACTGGAGTTTGCGAACACCGTGTATAGGGGAAAACCCGTTTCGGACCGATGCTTTATCGATTCACTGGAAATATGGGAGCGTTTGTACTTTTAACCTAATGAAATTAAATGTATATATTTACTTATACACGATCCAAACTTCCCCATTTTCTTATTTTTTCATCATTGATTCCCAATTTTACTTTGAAATTAACTTGAATATTAATTAAGTTTATAAGTATAAAACAACGTAATGATGACTCTTAATACATTTTCTATATATTATAATAATAATATATTGACGTTTTAAAGACTTGGGGTGTGTTTTTTATTCATGACTTAAGGGCCTAGTCCGCATAATCGAGTTTTTTTGATCATTTTCTAGTCCGTTTTGCGAAAAATCCACTGCACAAATTGAAAAAATTTAAATGCAAAAAGATTGATACATTTCTTCTTCCGAATAAAATATACTTTTATTTCTTATAAACATACTATTAATATGATAAATATGTGTTTTTCCGATTGATGTGTAGGAATTTCGAGATTCATCTGGTCCATTTTACAAGAGTCCTAAACATTTGTTAAAGATTTTATTATTAAAAAAAATTTAAATAATAAAGCGCACATAGTTTATATTTAATCTTTTAATTTCAATTGAAAAAAAACTTTTTAATGTTTAGGACTCTTGTAAAATGGACCAGATGAATCTCCAAATTCCTACACTTCAATCGGAAAAACACATATTTATCATATGAATAGTAAATTTATAAGAAATAGAAATATATTTTATTCGGAAGAAGGGATGTATCAAATTTTTTGCATTTAAATTTTTTCAATTGGTGCAGTGGATTTTTAGCAAAACGGACTAGAAAATTATCAAAAAAACTCGATTATACGGACTAGGCCTTTAATTGTTCAATTTGTATTTTTTAATAAAAAAAAGCAACCCTCTGTTGATCCTAAGATTGTCTTAGTGCGTTTTGTTTCATTTAGTCATTGTGCAAAGTGTTTGCTGGAAGGTTTTGTTTACTTTCTCGAGATAAGGCTCTCCAGCGGGTGTGTCGTATTATAAAAGGAGGCTATAGTATGTCAATGTCGTGCGAGACGACGGATGTCTCAATTTATTACGGTTAGAAGCACGGGGTGTTGGCCCAGCAAATGGACACGTTCCGGTACGAAATATTAGGTATATTATCATGGCTTTATTGTGATTAATTATAACGTGATATAAAAATAACCGTGAAGATTTATTGAAAGAAAAAAAAAAAACGATTTTCATTGGTGTTTCTTTTTTGACTGTGACTATGTTTTAAGGGTTGAATTTACTTGCTGAGGCAAAGTTCGAAACCGGATCTTCTAAGACACAAGTCAGCGTTGTTACAACGCATAAAAATTCTAACAAGCCACACCCTTTAAGGGGAGAGTAATTTTTTTCAACAGTAAGACAGAGCCTTAAATATTTTCTATGTATAGAGTTTCAGTTATTATTAAAATCCCTGAGGATGTCCTCAGTTTCGGGATTTCGGACACAGCAAATAGAGCCTTATATAGGTTTTTGTTATCACGGTTATTTGCACTATATAATGAGAGAACCGTTATCAAAAAAAGTTAGAAATGAGTCTTACGTATATATACTTTTATTCACAAATTAAAAATTTAGAGCCAAGTGCCATAAAAGTGAGAGAATATAACCCATGGCTTTACAACCTTCAGAGAGTATTTAAAGAATACATTTACACATGAATAATGCTCACACTCCTTCTATTTATTTTCTCTACACAACCAAATATCTTGCAAATGCATCTTTTGATACTCTCTTCAGGGATGAGGTCATCTTCTTTCAGTCTTCTTTGTATCACGATTCCTAAAAAGAAGTCCACGATCTACTGCATGGTTGTAAATCACATAACAATAATTTGTGATGGCATTTGAGAGATCAAAGTTTTTTTTATCATTATTTTCAGTTTCAAATGTATTTTTGTTTAGAAGATCACAATTTTATTCTAGAAAAGACTTCCTCAAAGTGTATTCTTCATACCTATAAACCAGTAGTATTGCGAAGTAATATTAAGGTATATTTTATTGCAGGCACGTTTCCCTGTATTGCTATTTCAGTCTCACTTCTAGGGTGTTTCATATATAATAAAAGCTATAAACATAGCAATTAAGGCAGTGGCGTGCGGTAAAAATCAAGCAGTATACGCAAGAATTAGTTTTTACGCGATTTATGAAGATGCATGACTCTGTTTTACATGTAGATATTAAAAAATATATATCCATGAGTACTTTATATAGAATATTTAATAATTGAGATAAATTATAAATTCAATAGATATATTACTTGTTGAATTTTGGTGTATTTTTAGAATATTGAGTATAACATGATTTTCTGTTCAGCTGCCATCGTTTCGGTTTTTGACCCAGCGGTAATACATTCTTCTCGCAAACATCGCCCCATTAATCAATACATCTTCCGAAATAACACGTATTTATAGATTGTGTGTCTATTTTCGTCTAGATTTAATTCCACAGAGTATTAGCCTGAATGATGTGGCGTATACCAGGGCCCAGCCCCTTGGGAGCCCCTATGCCTGCCATTCACTCCCTTACATGGCTGCTCATTGATTGATTGGTCCGACTTAGTTCATCCAATGATTACTCCGAGAAACCGCCTCGAACTTACCATCCACCGGAAAAATGGCAAATTTCGCTACTTGCTGTCCTTTTTGTATACAAAAACGTGATATTTTCATGACGATAATTTTTGATACTGCTTTTCAGAAACGCCTGAAACACTTGTTACTATGACTACAGTAGATTTGCGTAAATATTGATAATTTATCAATATATATATATAATAGATCGATAGTATTGAGATAACAGAACCTTTAACTACCTCTTTTATTACAAACGACTTACTTAGATATTACACCTGGAAACCTTTTCCAAGTCTTACATCTGGAGCGCCAAATGATGAATATAATAAATGTTTATAATTTTGGTTCCTGAAAATTTATATTCGGATGCAAATACGCTACGTGACGTACCTGCCAGAATATGACAGGTGATATTTCGTTCTTTAACCCTTCGTTCGCGAAACTACCCCATCGCTTCCCATACATACCGCCGAAGACTTCCCCTCGGGGATAGATTGGATTACTTTCTAAGAAAGCCAATAGTGCAGGCCTTAGCAAACTTTTTCATTCAACAACTTTTCACACAACACAGCTCTATTGAGCTGAAAAGCTGAATTCCTGAATATATTATATATACACACACACACACACACACACACGTATATAGTATATTCTTCTTCTGATGTCTCTTCTGAATGATGATGAATATATTTCTATCCTGGGGCAGTCTCTCGCATTCGACCTCCAGCCACTTCTTTCAATGCCCTTTTCTTCCTTCAATATTTCCTTGGAAAATCAGCTGCAGGATGCTTTGTCTACTGTAATAAAAAAAATGTGGCAAAAACAGATCCTTACGCCTCTTTACCAACGTCAAAAAATCATGTTCTTTGCGTATTCTCTACAAGAGCCTCCCATTTATGACGCGATCAACCCATGGTGTTTTAAAGGGCTAAGTCCCATATTCGAGTTTTTTTGATCATTTTTTGCAAAAAATCGACTGCACCAAACAAAAAAATTTAAATGCAAAAAGCTAGATACATCTCTTCGTCCAAACAAAATATATTTTTATTTCTTGTAAATTTACATTTAATATGATAAATATGTGTTTTTCCGAAATTTGGAGATTCGTCATGTCCCTGTTCTAAGAGTCCTAAACATTTAAAAGCAATTTTTTTAATTGTATTTAAAAATTAAATATAAACCATGTGCGATATATTATTTTAAAAATTAAAAAAAAAAAAATCTTTAACAAACTTTGTTTTTGAAAAGTCCTCATTTCATCCAATTTTTCAACATCTTCAAGATTTTATTTTACCCTAAAAATGGACGTTAATTAAATAATAAAAAATATTTTAATATAACTCATAGTTTTATTAATACTTTAAAAAAAAATCAATTTTTTATATAGATAAATAAAGTGACAATTAAATTAATTAAATGACACGATTTCGCCAGGTAAAACGGTCATTTTTTTGTGGCAGACGGGGGACGGACACAAGGTTAGGTAGCAAGACCCTTAAGGATTCCGCTATACAGTCACATTTTTTACTCATGGTATTCATGGGAAAGACAGACACACGTGTATATATCACGTGTTGTTTTTTTAGAGCGGCTCGTGGACCACAGTTTACTGATCGCTGCCATAGCCCATGAATGTGTATAAGCCGACTATGGTTCGTTCAGGGCATGGTCTAAGCCCCTGGCAATCTCAATAGTCTATTGGCATGAAAGAAAATGGCGAGCCGTGAGCGTCGGAAGCTAGAATAGAGTGCTTGTTACTTACTCACTTCTCCCTCATGTTTATTTCTAGAAAGGTTTTAAAAAAATATCCGCGAAGAGTGCCTCGGATCTTTGTTATCAAGGTTTCACTTTAAATTTAAAAGTAAGAAAGTTCGCTGACTCTTATGCGAAGCGGTTTTTTTTCGTGTGGCTTGCAAGTTTTAAATTATCATGCAAAACCTTTAAAACAGACGGTGTTATATTATTTTGCGGTATAGCGAGTCAGAAGGCGAACTGTTACAATAAATATAAAACAAAAAAGGCGATCTGTGTCCTTTGTTTTCGAGACTCGCCCTGAACTTGAAATGGAAATTTGAAACTTGAAAAACTCTGAATTAAACCCACACGGGTTAAGAAAATACTGTAAAAAAAAAAATACAAAGGTTTATATGCAATTCAATAAATTATAGCTCAATGAGTAATAAAAAAATATTATTCTCATGCTCATATATTTTTTAACATTTTAAATAGTCTACTAATGATTTTTTTTTTTTAATAGAATATTACAGACTTGATTTTACCGGAAGACTTACGAAAATAACTTTGATTAAGAAGAGTATTATTATCACTGAAGCTATGGGTTTCAGGAATTAATATATATTTGTGATGATCGATAATATTATAGTTATTGTATAGGCGATCGATTTTCGCCAATTTTTCACGTAGACATTATCAAACTGAGTATTTGGGTATTTATATAAATTATTATAATATATATCCATTGGTATTTTATATAATACTACTAAGCACGAATCCTGCCTTCAAGCCCAATTATCTTGTATAATTTTGATTCTCTATTATCTTGTTCAGCTGCAGAGTTACTGTTGCGTAATTAATTCGAGTTTAGTACCAAAACCCAGGAATTTCGCGGAAAATTAGGGAAATCACTCATTCCTGAAACCGTGAATTCAGGCTGCTGTGTTGCAAGCAGCAATTATTAGTGCAGCTCTGCGGCTGGCAACATTTTCAGGGTAACATATGCATTTCTGCTACCACTAATGGAGGACCACGAAGCCATATACAGGGCGAAAAAAAAAATATATACCACTTCCCGCAATGCCAAAATCAAGGCAAGCAGTTTTACTGATAGAATATAAAAAAGCAAGATAAATCATATAAATTAATTAATATATTATAAATATCACAAGAAATGCATTTGCTTGTATGGACCGCATGCCACTTTTTTTATATATACAAAAAAAATTTTTTTTTTGTTTTTGCGACACATGTGATTTATTATAAATTCAATACGTTCAAAACACGCAGTGATTTTTTTATTAAAATAAAATATACTAAATTAACAATAAACACAAATTAATCTCTTACTTGATATTGTTAAAAAAATCGATTAAATTTTTTTTTTAACCTTTTCAATATAATAAAAATACGCAGAATTTTTCCACCCTTAAAGATTTCAATTGACCTTTTCTAGATGAGGGTGAGCCATTAATTCTAAAGTACCCTTCCGTACGTATTATTATTTTCAAACATATCTACCTTAGATAACAACTAGCATTGAGTAAATATATTTTTAATCTCTTGTCCTACAGTGCTGTATCATGCTGTATAAACTTGCACATGAGTTTCAGGTATTCTATTTATATTTTAGACTGTGTATATCTCGCTAACGTTTGGGTCAAGGCCGTAAAGTCATGAAAAATATTTTATAATTTAATTAATACAGCAAAATTGATAACATCATTAAAAAATATATGAGAGTTTTCTTTTATGCCTTGTTTGTGTTCAAATAACAGATAATTCAATTATATCCTTATTTTGAAAGCTTTTAAATTTGTAATGCTTATAATATATATGCATAAATATTTGTAAATGCAACTTTTTAGATATACAGTAGGAGTTGAATTAAATTAAGATAAAATACATATTCAATATAGCAAGTGATCTACTTTGTTTGGAGGTTTAAATAAGTTTATTTTTTGATGATTTTGAATAAAAATATTTCAGGCTTTAATATCACATAGAGATATAATTGTACTTGAGTACAGTAAGTTTAGTCTTTTCACATATTTTAAAGTATTAAGGGACGATATACAATGTCTGACTTCTGAATTATTTTTCTTTTTAAATTTCTATGATATACAGTAGGAGTTGAATTAAATTAAGATTATTTGCTAGATGCATATAAAATAAAAATGCTTATATAATACATATACAATATAGCGAGTGATCTATTTTTCATGAGGGTTTGAATAAATTTATTTTTTGATTATTAGAGTCATAATTGTATTTGAGTACAGTAAGGTTAGTCTCAAATATTAAGGGACGAAATACGATGTATGACTTCTGAATTATTTTTCTTTTCAAATTTCAATGAAATATAGTATTAAAAGTCTCTTAACATATTAAGTTATCCAATGTACAAAAAAAAATGATCGGAATCGTCCAAATTACAGCCTGGGGGTGTCTTTCAGTGGCGACGGGTCGAGCTTTTACCGAAGCCATTCCGCCACGTTCGTTCCATTAGAAAACCAAAAAAACACCCATTCATCTGAGACTGGCACATATTCATACCCCCTACAGTAGTTTTCAGTGATGGGGGTGGATTTATGGGGGTGGGCAGCCTTCCGAAGGCTTGTTTCCATTCTGGGCGCGACCCGCGCTATCTCGGCGCAGACAAACGTTTATCGGTCGCCCGACGCTAAGGGATCGTAAATTCAGCAATCCTGCTGCTAGATTGTAGCTGCTTCTTTTTTGTCCCTCCCCACAAGCAATCTTTCGGATAAGCATATTTCAATTAAAACACACTTAAAACGGGCAACCAAATTGACTCAACTGATGTGCGAAGCGGACGAAATTCGCGTAAAATTGCACGCGTGAAGTCTAGTCTATACACTCTTTGATTTGCATGTAGTCAAATAAATCGTTTCCTATAAAAAGTTGAACCACTTCATAAACACTTTGCGGACCACTTGGCATCACAACAACACCAATTTGTCCTAAAAATGGTTCAATAATTGGAGGATTATCATTCTCTGACCACTCCACTTCTTCTCTTCACTTTGTCACTTTGTTCAGAATCACTGGACAGTATTGGTAGAAGTAACGTTGACGAGTCTAAACAAACATTACGAGCTGTAAACCTACAGAGTAAAATTACCTTCTGCCGCTTTTAGAGTAAACACATTCAAAAATCGCTTTTAGACAGCAGTCCGCGAAACGGGTACTAGTATCGAAAAAAAAACTGGTTGAAGTCCCAACACAAGTGTGTATTAATTTTCCACGATATTTTTTTTTTTTAAATAAATTTATTTTATATGCAAGTCTCTTTTAGTAATGAACAAGTGTTTGTTACAGACTTGCCCCTTAATAGCTGCAAGCGCCATAGTGCTATGTGTGGAGGCGCTTGCCGAATTTGCATTTTACATGGCGATTTAAGTTAAGGGGTAGTAATTTGCTTGAGAAAGTTGTTGCTAGATTGAATGAAATTTAAGCCAGTGTACTTTTGAGTTTAAAATATTTATTTTTATGCTTTAAAAATATAAATAAAAATACGTTTGTTTAAAAAAAATCTATAATTCATTGATTTTTATCAAAATGAATGATTATCATACAACAAGTCATCTTAGACATATAAAAGGCATTTTACTGCTTAAATAAAGTACAACGGACAATTTGAGAATGCGGCTCTACAACCAAGACATTATTATGGAAAAAAATTATTTAAATAAAATACATGTAACTAAATTTCGTTTTGGGGATGAGTAGGGGAGGGGGTAGTTTAATTTATTGGAAAACGTTTCAATGGGTTTTTAATTTAAATTGCGTATTTGTACTATTAATAAAATTTATTGCACAGCGGTCAGTTAATGAAAATAAATGAAATAAGTAACATTCAATATGTACTATGTTTACTTTTTTTTTTAAATATGAATAGTCAAATGGCTAGAAGATTACTATCAATTTTTAATAAAAGGGTTTTTACCTTTTTTTACCTTCAGATACATTGAAAGCACTCACAAACAAAAATTTATTTATAGACGGTTATCTTCAAGCTTTTCGTATTTTTTGTGTTATTATAAAAATTTAACCGGTGTGTTAAAAAAAAGTATTATACTTTTAAAGTAAACTTCGTTTATATTGAAACCCTTGAAAATAGTATCGATACGTTAAGCCGAAGCGTCGAACTTTGAGAAGATATCTCGTACGAAGAAAGAACCCAATCGAGCTGAAATTGAAAACTAACTGCTTTTATCAAAAGTTAGACAGGTTTTTGCTTTTATTTTTTAATGTAGAAGACAAGAATATTTTTTTGTAAGGGTTGACTTGATTAAGTAGATACTGTCTGATTGAATATTTATTTTATATTTTATTGATTTGAGACCAAATTATAGTTAATAATATAATTTAATGTAAGGTTTTTATACTTAAATTAATTAATACCTTAGTTTATAATTGAGTGAAATATTAAAATCTAATAAAATATAAATCAAAACTCTGAATTCGGCTTGTAACGTATCCGAAATTTGCTTTGCCTTTTCCTCGCACAGATAATTTTTATTATTAAAGCCACAAATAAATTTTATTTTATTTAAATAGAATTATTAACAGTATAAAAGTATTTTTTTAATATTTTTTCCGCATTGCATCACTCTTTAATACTAATGTGAGTGAACTCAAGCGAGAAAATAAAATTTATCGTTAGTCGCGCACTGGTGTGCAGAATTTTTTCTACAATTTTTTTTCTCATACAAATATAGTCTTACGACTCTTTATATTTAACTTTGATTTTTGTGCCAATGTTTTAAAGCAAAAAAAAATTAAAGATATTTGTTTTTAATGTTTTTTTTCATATTCGCAAGTTTTGGTGGCCGTTTTTTATTAAAACTACTCGTTTATGGGGTGTTGTGTATAATATATATTTTTGTAAGTTTTATGTTTTAGCGCTTCGGTTCCGATACTGAAAATTACTGAAAAGTTATTTAAAAGTAAAGTTTATATACTTTTTGTAATAATAATAAATATATTACGCATTTATCTTCTAAAATAGCAAATCACTTGTTTTAGATGTGATTAAAAGTTTTGGATTCCGTTGATATGATTGTTTGTATCTTGGATGTTAAGTCGTTTTGAAATGTCGGAATTCAACTGAAAAAATGCTGCTCTTATAATATCAACTTTATTAATATTCTTGGGAGTATTTTATTTTTGGCATTAGATAAAGATATCTCATACCCCATTGGTTTTTTGTAACATAAATAATAAAAAAAACTTTGAAGTTTACTTATCAAAGCTACGTTTAGGTGGAAATATTTAAGAATAAATTCAAGTTTATATTTATTTAATAATTTGTCTAAAATATATAAAAATAATATATAATAATCGCATATATTATCGAAGTATTTGTTTTCACTAATAATCTACTGTTTTAATTTATTTTTATATAAAATCACTTTGTATTTAGCTGTAAGAAAACGTAAACAATTTTCTTGAATAATTCATAAGAATTATTTTCTTTCCTAGCATTGAGTGTGAATTTGAAGGAAAAAAATAATTAATAACAAGTATTTTTTTTTCTAGACGTTTCTAAATTAAAATAATACATACAGTATTACATTTTGATTATTTTCATTCCTAGCATTGAGTGTAAATTTGAAGGAAAAAAAAAATTATAAACAAGTATTTTTTTTTCCTAGATACTCGCACTATAACAACTGGTTATTTAGACGCGAGACGTTTCTGAATAAAAATAACAAACTGTATCAATTCATAACGATTACTTGATACGCGAGCAGATAAAATAAAATACACACGTGTGTGTTCTTTGTCGAGGGCGAAGGCTTTACCCACCCCCTCGCATGGGGGTTGGAATGCCTGCGGCTCCTTTTTCATTTTATTTTGAGCAACACGTCAGCGAGGCTCTCCCATGGGGGCGTGTCTCCTCATGGGAATCCACGATAAGCCACTGCCTCGTGAGGCTTTCGCAACAGCTGATACAACCCCAATTCAACCCTGTAAATCCAGGATTCCTTATGTGACTCCGACTGCCTCGTCGATTGATCGCTTCACTGTCCAAGAACTCAATTACCGACCCTTATCAACATCCAATCAATTATTGCACCGGAATAAATATATACATGTCGTGATGTCAAGATACAAAGATATCAGGTTGGGCAAAGATACAATCTACTTTCAATTAATAGCTTACAATGTATATAAACCTAAATAAATAGTTTCAGGGCACATGTATATTTTGACATACTTTGGGTGTAAATTATTATCAAAAGAGATCCTTCCAAGAACAATTAATTTATATTTATGAGTCGGTAATATATATATGAACTACTAAATATTTGATTTGTATCTTCAGTTATGTTGAAACTGAAACATTTGTGATGTTTCAGTGGCTTCAGCGCTGTTTTGCATTGCTCATTTTTATAGGGCGTGAATAAAACTGTGTGTCCAAAGAGAGTATCGGGTATTTGTTAGTTCAGTAAAACAAAAACTACTTGTAATCAAGTATTTTTTTGTTGTTGATTATAAGAATACAAAGTGGAAAATTATTTTAAAAAGATGATGTTATCGAAATGGTGAAATTTATGCTGCTGGGACTCTTCTAATCTGGAGCTATGATTGCTGATAACACGCTGACACATAGCCCTCGATATTGCTGCCCCATCTCTGACCTGATGTTTTGTTTTAATTCCATTAGATTCGTCAGATTATTCTCATAAACCCTACTTTTAATGTATTCCCATACGAAATAGTCAAGAGGGCTAAGGTCGGGGCTTCTGGGAGGCCAGTTGATGTTACCTCTACGTGAAATGACCGTATTAGGAAATAATTCGTTAACAGCTTCAATTGATTGATTGGATGTATGGCAAGTGTTCTTGAGTTGAAACCTTGAAGCTCCTGCAACTCTGGGCCCTAAAATTTTCGCAGCATATCGCAATAACGCTCACTATTCACATTCCCCGATACTCTTTTTGAACACCTGTACAATCAAAAAACCGATTCGGGTGATTTTTGACCTCCCCATTTGAAGTAAAGGCTTTACCGTCTAAATAATAATCAGAGGGTGCCAGATCTGAAGAATGCGGTATCTGGAAGTCTCGCATTAGCTTGGCGAAGCACTACACCTTTTCTATTTAACTTTTGTCCAGATGATGACAGTACGAGTACACTTCAGAGTTGTAAAATAAAATCCGGTAGAAGCTTAAAAAATTATGGTTACTTTGAAATCCCACCAAATAGGTAGCATCACCATGATGCTTTGAATATATGGGATATTGTATAAATATCATTACTTGACCTGTTTTATTATTTTGCTCAAAACGCGAGCGTTTTCAAGTCCAGCTTATATTTGTCACACTTGCGATTGTGTTTGTTTGACCAATAATGTCGCTGGGAAAAGGTACACCCCCAAGTGGAAGCTGCATCTGATAAACTTCCCTTGTGTTTGTCAATCGCACTTTTTCTTCGGGATTAATCTTATTACTTCAGAGTTGTTATGATGATTTTCATGTGTAAGGATGAATTCCAAGCGCGCCATTCAATGAGAAATTAACGGCGTTATCAAATATGTAAAATTCTGATTCAATTGTAGACGTGTTCGCGAGATTTCAGAGCCACCCTTGTATTATAAATAAACAGCGCAGTGTCTCCAAACATCTGTTACGTCCCTGTCTGGCGGGCGCGGAGGGATGCGCCTCCGTCCCTCTCCCCCGGCGATCAATATCTGGAGTACAGGGTGGCCCGAAACTCCCGGTGAATAATGACGACACGACCTGTTAGGTGTTTCGTGAACCACTTGTTTCCCCGGTGCACCATTCACGCCGATCAACATCAACGCAGCACCGCCCTGTCGATTCGGCACCACGACGAGTGTCAAATGAGGTGTAAGGGGGTGCTTCAGTTTTGCAATCGAATTATATTAAAAAAAATAAAAAATAATTAAAATAAATAAGAAATTCAATATTTTTGACAGAGAGTACTTGGTGGAATTCCATTTTAATATTTTTGAGTAAAATACTTTGAGTGATTTTCCACATGTTCGTTTTTTATTTGTGACCGGTTTTGCCAACCTTTCACGTTGGCATTATCACTCTGTTTGAAAAATATAAAAATAAATATTATTAAATTAATTTTCACACTTTTTATACACAAGCTTCTGACTAAAAAGTCTATTAACAAGAGTCGAAAATTGTATTAGAAGATGTATACAAACGAGCAATTTAAATTTATATATATATAAATTGCTTAAGAGTGATTTCAGTATATTTATATATATGCAAAGTGCATATTTATATATATTCATTATTTTGTTTATTTGCTTGAAAGTATTCATGAAAAATATAAAGGCAAGTGTTTCTATAAAGCAATTTGTTCATCTGTGGTCACTTTTTTATAAATTTTAGTTACGTTTTGAAAGCTTTTTGGCGAGCATAATTTTTATGAATAAATAAAATGAATGCAATTGAACGAACATGCAATTCTGTTAAACGCAGTTATAATAAATTGTTAAATAAACGTAGAAGAATGCAGTTAAGCTTTTATGCAGTTTCTTACATTTTCAGGATTTTCAGTCGTTGTTACAATATTTATTATAGAAATATTTTTTGTATGGAAGTGTTATATTTTACAGTAGTAAAAATATTTTTTTTTGATACATGTTAATATAAATATTAAATGAAAATTAATGTACGTCATAGTCATGGTTTATAGTGAATACTGAAATACTCTATACTATAGAAGCCATGCAGAATTGCTCAGATCTATTCACCTGCTATTTATAATATATACAGGGTAGCGTATTATAGTTTTATGAATTATGAAAGCGACAGAGACAAAGAGGCAAAGTCTCTCCGTCTCTTTCATTATTCGAGATTTTCGAGGATGCCCGTGAAGAGATCATCCCCCGGATTATACCTGATTGGATAAAAAGATTTACCTTTCGTTCGTTTCAATTAAACATTTTATTCCCCCCAATCGACCAAATCAAAACACTTGATATTATGTAGCGATATTTTTTTGATTGACCGCTCTTTTTGAAATTGCAAATTAAGTAATCCGATACTTTTATTTTGAACGTTGGGAAAAAATATCATTGGATACTTTTTATTTGTTGTGGTTTGATTTTCACTTTAATTTCTTGGCCGCGATTCCAGTTCGCGTAAATTACTTGCTGTCAAATTTTTTTACTGTATTGCATACACTAATTATTTTATTTCATTGATAACTTTAAAAAAGTGGTGTGAGTCTATTCACCCCTAAGACTTAAGCCGATAATACGAAGAGGTGTTAACTTTTCGTAGTATTTTTCCAAATACTTGATACTCTCGCCAAGTCGTATATATAGAGTCGTGCGTTTATTTTCTTGCCCAACGAGCAGAGAGAACGACGAAGTTGGCAGGAATTAACAAGTTTTAATAACTTTTTAGTTGGACTCTATCAGAAGCTGGCCTCATCCCCGGGGAAGCCGACTTTCTTACCCTGAAACATCTGTTCTTAGACCCCCTGAAATATAATTGTATTACACTGAATCCAAATAGTAAAAATATCTATCACAAATTTGTTTTTTAACCACTTATACCGATCTGCATCGCATTTTATAAAATTCAATTATTACGTTTATAATACAATTTTTTTTAAACAACTGCATACTTTTTATACCACGCTTTTACAATATCTGTAAAAGTACGTTTATTTTATTTCTTTTCTTTTCTTCTCTGTGCAAAAAGAAAATGAACTAGTTCTCAAAGCTCGAGATTTCTCTGGCGAGGCAAGGACGTATATTGTTTGGACTCGTAGCAAAAAAGCTAACTGCGATGAACTTATATATATATATATAAAATTTTCACATATAATATGCATTCACCTTCACGAAAATCGGGGCTTTACCAATTCACCTACTATGCCATAATAATTAAGCGAGAATTTTTACCGTGAATTAATCTATTAAGACACATTGCAAGTAAAAACGTAAAGGCAGCCGATTCATTAATAATAAAAATATATAATAACACGTAATATTTATATATAAAACAAGTTTATATATATATATACACATGTACAATAAAAATATATATATCTCATTAAAGCCTAACTGTTACATTATACTTAGCGTTGGGATCAATAAATTTATTTGTGTTCCTTAATGTTTTTATTAGCAATATAAACAAGAAAGGGATTTGTTATTTGATACTTCATAAATTATTTATGTTTATAGAAAACATATAATACATCCATGTACTGTTTTAATTAAAAACATTTTTGCAGTTTAAAATCATTAACCCTTATATTCAAAGTAGTTCACTGAGCATAAATGTTTTTTCTGAATATTTCAGTATCGTCGATTTTCAGCCATTGACGCGATTCCGCATCCACGTTACTTTTCTCCTTCCAATGTCTATTTTTCCTTGGATTTTTTGCTTGTAAAAGAGAGTACATGTATTCACAATATTAAATAGGGTATGTGATGTAAGGCCCGTCTCACAGAGTGCTGTTTTATAATTACTTTTTCCACGCGACTTAATATTCCATTGAAAATCTCGGGATGCCGCGCCCGTCACACACAGCCCAAGTTTTAATGCGATATAAATTTTTAATTAATTTAACAGGTTCATTTGCATTTAAGATAGGGGGTAGCTTGTAATAAACCGTGAACGACAGTTTTATTATTGTAATTTTAGCTCCGTACGCGACGGCGATAATGGTCATGAAAATCCGCGAGTAATTTGTATCGTATGGACCGCTTTGTATCTACTGTTGGATGATGGTTTCCAGTGTAAAATAATGATATAACTAGACTATAATCGTAAAACTAAAAAAAACTAGAAAACCTTTAAAAATCACAGACAGACATGAAAGTACCTTCAGTATAGATATACGAGCATTGGCAGAAAAACGATCTGAATTGACAAGTCTGTAATTTTCCACCATGAAAATTCTCGATCACATGTTGCTAAATCGGTTAAAATCTATTTGGAAAACAGTGGATAGGAAGTTTCGCCTCAATCGCCTTACAGCCCAGACCTTGCCCCTTCCGACTACAACTTGTTTCAATCGATGCAGAATAAGCTTCACTTCTGAACAGGGTATCAAAAATTGGGATTGGGTACTTTTGGGATGGAATCCATAATTTGCCCGAAAGATGGTAAAAAGTAGTGACAATACTTTGAATAGAATATATTGTACCAATTTTTTATAATAAAGCTCCAATTTCACGAAAAAATCTGAAAAAATTTATGCACACACCGTATATATAAAATATTTTCATGCACACATTATAAAGTGCGTAAGGTGAATTAAAAAAATATTTACAATAAAACATTTACCTTCCTTGAATTCCTTAATCTCAAATACTGTATTTTCACTGGAATTATTTTCATGCGAATTCGATAAAACAGAACCTTTTTTTTTTTTAAGTACAGCATTTAACCTTTACTCCTTAGGTAAACAGAAAAATATTGAAAAGCCTCTGAAAAATAGCGTAATAGCCTGTTTTTCTGAAATACGGGAAACTAAAATATTTGTTTAAGAAAGGGAAGGTCTATTTTAACAAAAACACAGAATTATACCTCAAGCGTACCTTTTCCTTTGCGTTGAGGGTCTATAGGCAATAAAGACCCTTCTGCTTGTTTTCCTCGACACCAATAAAGGAGTTTATCTTTCCAATACAACCAGGAAACTAAAAGCCTTGGTCTTTAATGACCGTAGATTTTGATTTACATTTAATTTATCTGATTGAAAGCTAGAGATTAGCGCAAATAAATTCCTCTTCAGTATACACAATTCGATTTTTTTTGTTGATCTATTTGATTCCAATTAATCGTAATTTTTTTGCATATATTAAAATATTTTTTTATAAATAGCGGGTCTCATCCGTTTTTAATAAAAGTAAATATAAACTTTCCTCCATAGATCTCCGTTGAATTCTTTAGAAATTTTCTTCTCTGTGAAATTGTGGCTTTAGAAATAATGAGTTGGTTTGCGACAATCCCGGAAAATTACGAATGCTTCTGAATGAAATTATTTTTGCATTTACTATGACCGAAACAAAATTAAATACTTCTTGCTTTTAAATACATTTTTAAATAAAGATAGAGGGTTGTGAAAAAAGGTAGATTTTTGCTAAAACACGTAGAGAGAGTTTTGTATTATTATTTGAAAAATTGTAGTGTTTTTTGATTTGAATTGAGTTTATGTGGTATTATTGAATAAAAAGTGAATTATTTTTCAGTTTACTAACATATCAAGTACTATTGTGAATCAAGTTATGCAAAGACTGAAAGATGAGAACTTTCAATGTTGTGTTGACATTTATTTATTGAGTGATTTAAAACAACGTATTGTGATTGCTGAATAAATCCTTAAAAAAATTGAGTTACCCTCACGATGGACATCACCTAATATTTATTTTAATTTAATTTAATACAAAAAATTATATGCACAAAATAAAAGACAATTATAAAGTGAAGTGACTGTTTTTCAAAAAAAAAAAAAAACTGAAACCAAAACTACATGGTGTGATTATTTTCACCAAATCAACGAAACCTAAAAAAATGTGAATTTTTTCAAAAACCTATTGGACCAAAAATTAATAAACCAAATATACAAAGAATAGCGCAATATTTTTAGACCCTTTGAAATCAAATCTGACCAAAATATAAAAAAATTTCAAAATCGAAAGTAGAAAATTCGACCAAAAATATAATTTTTCAGTGATTTTAATAATATTTTATACAGACCAATATTGAAAAGGTTATATAATTATATAAAAATGAGAATATCGATAAAATCGTATAATCATTGTTAATTTTATTTTATTCGAAGGCAGTGTATAAATTTCGACTAAATCGCTCGTAAACAAAGTTGCGTTGTGTAAAATATTGTGAAACCCGAGAGGGTACAGTGAAATTACACTGTCCCAAATACATTTCTCTCAATACGTCAAAACAGGGTTGATCGTACAACCCCCGAAGTGATTGTCCTATAGACAGTTCTGACATTGAAGCAAATATGGACATAGGACGGCACATGTCTGGCTCGTAATTCTATTTATAAAGAAAATGGATATTGAACGGGGCTGAGAGCACATACTCTGGTTTTCATGTGAAAAAAATTAATACCAAATTTATAAGTGAAATATCTCTAGACAAAAAGTTTTTTTAGATCGTCTTTATTATGTAAAAAAAAAAATTTGAAATATTTCGTATGAATATTTTTAAAACCAAGTGTTTATAGACAGAGCAACATATTTTAACACTAACTCTAGTAAAACGTATATGCACTAGATTAAATATACATTTCGACCATGTACTTAAATGCACAATCTTTAAATAAAATAGACTGATATATTATCCTAGAAAATTATATAAAAGGTGAAATAAGTGTGATTTAGTAAAAAAAATAATTGAAATATTCAATATAATGCAACATCGTTTTAAATTGATTTTAACGTTGAGCAAAGTATTATTTTTTATGGACTTATAAACCAAGGGATCAGTTTTCCAGAGACCCTCGCAGAAGTGGCTTTCAATATAAAAAAAAGATAAAAATAATAACTTTATAAATGCAAGTAAACAGGCAAAATGCTCGTATCAAAAAATGAAAAATACTAATACAACAGAACACAGAGGCTGAAAACTAGGTTGCAGAATTTCCATTCAACGAGACAATGAAAACAAAAAGTGCAGACTCGTTAAAACCACCGGCGTAGAAGATTATTAAATAAAAAACTGAACAGTGAAAAAAAATTATAAAATATTGCAGTGATAAATCGAATCAAAGATCAAATTGGAAGTGTAGTGTAAAAATGGATAATAATAATTTCGTTTAAATAAAAAAAAAATCTGGAAACGCAAAAGCGGCAATCGAGCCGATACTGTGCGAGCGTGTAATAGGGCCAGAGAGCGCCGATCGCGCGGCACAGTGGTGCGGGGAGTGCGTGGAGCGGGACATCCGGTGCAGGGGTGCAGAATGATGGTCCGCGGGCCGGATGCTGGGGCGGGGGCCCCCGTGGCCGTCATCAGCGGCACGGAGGGCGAGATGGACGCCCTGCTGCTCGGCCGCACGGGGGTGAGGCCAATTAATCCCTACCAACACGTATGTACAACCCGGAGTGAGGTCCTCCCGTTTTATACCCCTGTTCGTTTTTACTCTCTATAGGATTTTTTTACGTAGTTTTTTAAAAAAATTTATACAATTTATTGCTTAATTAATTCATACTGCTTTCACGATTATTCATATTAAGTGTTACTAAGGTTTTGTACATTTTCAACGTCTCGTAAGCTTGTTTATTTTTCTATATGAATCGGAAAGATTTTTTACTTCATTAAGCGCTGCACACACGTAGCAACAAATTAGACAATGGTGTAGCCATGGCAAGTAGTTTTTGTGAGATTTCGCCAATATTCACTACCAACACCTATGTTCAACCCGGAGTGAGGTCCTCCCGTTTTTTACCCCTGTTCATTTTTACTCTCTATGGGATTTTTTTAAAGTAGTTTTTTAATTTTTTCTAAAATTTATTGATTCATATTGCTTACACGATTATTCAAACTAAGTGTTACTAAGGTTTTGTATATTTTTCACATCTCGTAAGCTTGTTTATTTTTTACTTCAAATAGCCATGACCAGTAGTTTTTGTCATACCAACGCGTATGTACAACTCGGAGTGAGGTCCTCCCGTTTTTTACCCCTGTTCATTTTTACTCTCTATGGGATTTTTTTATAGTAGTTTTTTCTACAATTTATTGCTTAATTAATTCATATTGCTCACACGATTATTCATACTAAGTGTTACTAAGGTTTTGTATATTTTCCACATCTCGTAAGCTTGTTTATTTTTTACTTCAAATAGCCATGACCAGTAGTTTTTGTCATACCAACGCGTATGTACAACTCGGAGTGAGGTCCTCCCGTTTTCTACCCCTGTTCATTTTTACTCTCTATGGGATTTTTTTAAAGTAGTTTTTTCTACAATTTATTGCTTAATTAATTCATATTGCTTATACGATTATTCATACTAAGTGTTACTAAGGTTTTGTATTTTCCACATCTCGTAAGCTTGTTTATTTTTCTATATGAATTGGATAGATTTTTTACTTCATTAAGCGCTGCACACACGTAGCAACAAATAGAACAATGGTATAGTCATGACAAGTAGTTTTTGTGAGATTTCGCCGATATTCACTACCAACAAGTATGTACATCCCGGAGTGAGGTCCTCTCGTTTTCTTTCCCTGTTCATTTTTAGTCCCTATGGGATTTTTTTACGTAGTTTTTTAATTATTTAATTATTCATATTGCTTACACGATTATTCATACTAAGTGATACTAAGGTTTTGTATATTTTCCACATCTCGTAAGGTTTTTTATATGAATTGGATAGATTTTCTACATACGTGTTCAACAAATTAAACAATGGTGTAGCCATAGCAAGTATTTTTTGTGAGATTTTGCCGATATTCACTGGTATATGGATACACCATTGTTCAATTCGTTAAACGCGACAACAATTTATTGATACGTGTGTAGAGATTTCACTACAGGTAAGCCTTTTTAATCATTCACTGAATACAGCGCATTCATTTATAGTATTTTTTGGTATTATAATATATACTAAAATATTTCGATTTAGCATTCTATAAATTGCATTAAATGAGTCCTTATTTATTTATAATACACAATATGACATTTTTATTACACTTAAAATAATCAACCTTGCAAAAATGCATGAAAAATAACCACAACTTGAAAAAAATTATTGAACTTAACAAAAGTTAATATCGATTTAATGAATTTGAGTTGCATTGAAGAAATTAAAAAAATATATACTTCTATTGGATGCATTGGTGTATTGATGCAAGGCTTGAATTTTTTTTAAAAATAAAAGCTTGGTATTCATAAAATTAAAGGCATATAGTATTTATAGAATTTTGACATTAATAGGTTTTTTTTATATCTCACAGCAGAATAAATAACTGAGCTTCTTAAATAGATGACATGATATTTTGGTTTTAGAAATATCTTTGTTTTGTGGTGCTGGTGTATTTATTCAAGCTGTAAAACGTAGAAGGCTTTATTATTATCCATATCGGATCAGTTATTTTGAGGTCTACTCACAACCCCAAATAGAAAATACCAGCTGTCCCCCTTCGTAGTATTGATCAGCTGTTCTTGCAATGAGAACAAAAAACCTGACTGCGACTACAGCCAGGCAATATGCACAACACCCACGAAGCAATATTCTAGGCTGTTGTTTAAAAAAAAAACTACATGGAAAGCTCGTTTATATGTTTTCAGTTTTTTTGCAGTGCTGATGAGAAAAATGACGTTGCTGTTTTAAAAAATGTTTCAGCATGAACAAAAAAATATTGAGTTGAAGTAAAACCTTCCGCCTTATTGTCAATTATTTTCTGTTTATAATGAGTTAGTAAATTCTTCCTTTTCCTTTTAGGAAAAGGAAGAATAATTATTTTTTTATATAACAGCTAAAAAGTATTGTTCATGTATTAAAAGCGTGTAAAAAGTAAAACAAATTTAATATAATTAAAAAAATAAAATACTTTATATATCATAATATGTTAAGTGTTTTGTTTAAGGCTTTATACGTGTAAATATTATTTTTCAGAATATTCAGCTTTTTTTTCAGTTTCATATTTTTATTACACTTAAAATAATCAAACTTGCAAAAATCCTTTAACGATCATAATTTATATTTTTTAGTGCATTGTGAAAAAGCAATGCTGTGCTGATTTTTTCTTCTAATATTGCTACTAAATATTAGAGTATTTATAAAATCGTTAACCTCAATTATTTCAGGATATTATTAAACCTACAAATTAACCGCTGCCTGAAATATATTTTCATTCGACAATTTTAATCGAATTTGAAAACTAATTCATACATTTCCGATATCGAGCCGAGTGTGGTTTGGGCAGAGTAATATTTTCGGTGATTCGGATTGAGTACAGAGGCAAATCGGCATTCGATGTAGCCAATCATAGAAAATCCCGCGGTTCAAAATGAATATGCATTTCTCTGGGGGAATCCCGAAACCAAAAATGAAACAAGAGGAAAAACTGTATCCGGCGCTCTACTCTCTTGTTTTTCCTGAAAAATGTATGGCGACTGAAAGCCTCGCTGCGCCCCATAAATATACGCCAATATTAGCGGAAACCGAAATGAAATTCTGAAATCGAGCAAAACCGCTTTCGAGTGCAGTTTTATTGTGAATATTTTTTTTTTTAAATCATTATAAGCTTATTTACTGTTTCAGTGTTTATTATTACTGTGAATTTTTTTTTATAAATTAACACGTCACCTGCCAAGAATGCGCCAGTGCTTCGTTAGTACACCTCCGACATTGACAACGTTGTTAACAGAAGGCGCCCAGTTATCGTTATTCTAAACCGATGTTTTTCGATTTTGTTATATACAGTATGTAACAAAAGAGCGTAACCGGCATAAGTTATAAAAAAAAAATTATGTCTAGCATTGAAAAATAATAAAACACGTAGTTAATCATACATACTTAGATGCTTTATTATTAATAAGGTGTCCAGTCTCTTCCGTTGTTCATAATAGCCAGGCATCTTCGAGGCATACTTTCAACTAATTTTTCTGTATATTCACGGGATAATGACCTCCATATGGGCTTCAAATTGCAAGTTAGCTTTTTTTTATTTCTCAAAGTTTAAGTTTCATCAACGTCTAAACATTTTCAATTGTGAGATTGTGAGGCCCAATTCAAGATCTCGATGCCTTTATCTTGTTTCCACGCGTTGCATAGGCGACTTCGGTTTTTGGGGTCATTATCTTCTTGTAATATCCATGATTCACTTGGGCTTGAAAACAGTCTTAGGGGAAATGCTAATAATGCTTTCTGGTATATTTGGTTTATCAAATTGCCATAACCACGTTTTGAGAAGCATCCCCAAACATGCACCTTTACCGGATGTTTAACAGTTCTTTCGACCAGTTTGTTATCGGCAGTTGACCAAGCACAAGATGA
This sequence comes from Atopsyche davidsoni, assembly GCA_022113835.1. Classification (NCBI taxonomy): domain Eukaryota; kingdom Metazoa; phylum Arthropoda; class Insecta; order Trichoptera; family Hydrobiosidae; genus Atopsyche; species Atopsyche davidsoni. The sequence continues at coordinate 3,393,427 of JAILWY010000022.1, read as the reverse complement.
GATACTAGTTGCTCAAAATGAAGCTTCGTCATAAAAGATTATCATGTCCCACAGTCTTTGTTTTCTTGTGCTTAGGACATTTCACGGACACGGTTTCTTCAATGTGCTTCGGTATTTTAACTTAATCTCCATTAAACGTCTTATTGTAGCTAGAGATATATTTAATCCATTTAGCTTCAGTTTTTTTCGACTTTTTTGTTTTACCACGTTCTGGTAGATCATCGACGTGTTTTGTTTCTAAATATCGGTTCACTTAATTGGTCACAAACACCTTTGACTTATTCATATACTTTTCAGCCTGAACGCGTGACATTTTTGGTCCTTCCTCATAGCGGGAAGCATCTCTAAAAATGTGCACTCTGTGCAAAGTAAACACGAAAACTAAATAAATTTTACGATGCATTAAAAAAAAAACTTAGGACTACCTGCTCGTTTTTTTTGTTCTGCAAAAAAATCCTAAACACATATTTTTACAGTGGTCACGTTCTTGTAAAACACACTGTAGTCCATTTTCGATACAACCTTTTCGTTGTAGCATTTGCACGAATTTTATTTAAATTTTGATCTCACGATCGTTCATCATATTTACGGTAAATATTAAAATCCGTCATTATAGTATATTTGTAAAATTTAAGCTGTCGTCGCTAACCCGAAATACCTTTCAAAGCATCTCGAGCCGGTGACGAGGGTGCGACCCTTGAGATGTCACTGTTACAATATGTTAATAACCTCCTTCTGATCTACCCTTGCTCCCTCGAGGCCTTCCAGACTCCCAGGCCATGCATATCCGGACCCTGAAAGCATATCACAGAATGCTAGACGACGACCGATCCATTATGATGACGTCACGAAGCCTTGTCAACTCATGAAATAATACAATTATGGAAATTTTACCATTCGATATAAAAAAAATTCTACTCAAAAGTATAAAAATTGGTAATGGGGCTATTTTCAGGAATTTGTGCTGTTCTCTTAGGGTGGTTTTAGTATTGGAAATCTCATTTATTTAATTAATTGTTAATTTATTTTTCCATATTGAAAGTTGATTTTTTATACAAAATAATAAAAAAATATTGTTTTTTATATATTTATCGTTCTTTTTCAAGGTGAAATCGACTCATGAAAATGTTGAAAAGTTTGATAAAATGACGACTTTTCAAAACGAAAGTTTGTTATAGATTTTTTGTTTTAAAATTTTTAAACAATTTTTTTACTATATATTATATATTTACTATATATATTTTTTTACATGATCTTTTAATTTCAATTTAAAAATGAACACTTAAATGCATAGAGCCATAAATCCGTCGGCCGTAATGATCTCGAAATTCCTAAACTTCATTAGGGAAAACACATATTTATCATATTAAAAGTAAATTTTTTATAAATAAAAAAATCTTATCTTTAGAACAGAGAATGTATCTTGTTTTTTACATTAAAATTTTTTAGCAAAATAATTATAAAAGATTTTAGCAAAATAATTATAAAAATTATCAAAAAATCTATATACATGCATCAGTACTATTGAAATTTTAACCAATGTATAGTTTATACAAGTAATTTAAAACTGCATGCTTTCAAATATTTTTTCATAATAAGCATTTGAGTAATTAAAAAATATTTATCAATAATCATTCATACGTCCTTTGCCTACAAATTTTCATTTGAAATATTTTTTTCTTTATACAAACGTCATTTCGGCTTATTATATAAAATAAGAGAGAATTGGGTTAATTTTATTTTTATTTCAAGTACTTGGATTATTCGACTTTATAATGTAATTTTTTGTCTCCATTGTCGAAGCGAATTAAATTTATCTTTAGATGTCGTTGTGATGTCTTCTTATATAGAATGTAGACATGAAAGTGCTCTGAGCAGTACTTATTTGATCTTTGAGAAGAAGATAATTCAATTTACTGCCGAAGCCGACGAGAAAGATGGGGGTTAATGCATTCTCTGAAAAGTTAACTGAAAATCAAACGATCTCTATTTTATTATTGATATAAATTGAACAGCTAGATATATAATTTATTTTCCAGTCTAATATTTTTTCTACTATAAAACAACACAAAAAAATATGTATTCAAAGTGTAAACGTTAGTTGTTTAAATAGTGAAATAAAAAAATTATTACGATATGTGTCTCAAAGTGATATTGAAGATAACAGTATTAAATTTATTTTATTCATCATACATTAAACCAAGGAAAAAATTCTAAAAAATCCATGAGAACGTTTTGTGCTCAAATAGATTTTTGTAATTGCGAATTGATCATTTTCCCCTGAAACTCGACATATATTTTCAGTTGATAGTTTTTCAGGATATACAGTGGCTGAAATTAGACCTTCGTTTAATTTCTCTGTAACAAATAACACGTATTTATCTGTTGCTAAGGGTGTTTTAGATAAGATATGTAACAGCTAGAGCTTTGTGCTTAATTACTAGATATCTCATCGTTTAATTTTTCACGCCCCTTCATCCCTTCGCGCCTCTTCCTGCTCTAAATTCCGATTCCCATTAAATTCCCAATCCGACAATTTGTCTCTCCTCCTGCTAACGAATTCCTTCAGCCGCCACCACCCTCTGAATGTAAACACAAAGCCTTTTTTAAAATTTTGATTAAAATTCATTATTATTTAATTTTTAATAAATATGCATATTCGCCAAAACATGACTTTTTTTTTTTCATATTCGCTATATAGTATATTAGTGAGGTAGTGTAATAATTAGCAAAATTACAAAGGTGAGGTTGAGTAATATTTGGTAGTGCTACATAGGTGAGGTTAGGCTGTATTTAGTTTGATAGGACTCAGTGTTTGATTAGTTAAAAGCCGATATAAACAGCTGTAGAGTCGTTAGAGCCTCTGTAATGGCTCCGAACAGATTCGCCAACTTGGCTGCGAGGCAAACTTCCCAATTTATCTCTAAAGATCTAAATAACACAAGGAGTCACCCTAGTTACAAATAATAAATAAATATTTAGGTTACCCATTTTTTTGTATATTACAATTCCAAGTACTAACAGAGTCACAGTAGTTCAATTGGCTATGGGGTAAACACCAGGTTTTAACTCTGTCTTTTTTAAAAATTAACTGCCTTAAAATATACTATCAAGCTATTATAGCCATATATTTTTTGAGAAATTGTTTATTCAATTATACTCTCACAATACATAAATTTTATACTTAGTAATATTTCAATAATTTCAGAAATAATGTTGGATAAAATTTATGGAAGAGTTTTTTTATTTTTTTTGTTTTAATAAACTGCATCCATGCTTTGTATGAAAGATCAAGTAAATTGCTATTAAATTTTTTTTAAAGAAAGATGATATTTTTTTATCAATTTTATACATTCATATAAAGACTATTTTTGAGTTTATATTTAATTCTTTTTCATAGAAATTAATTTAATAAACGATTTTAATCATACGCTACCTTTTATGTTTCATAAAGATACGATTTGACCAAATCTTTAATAAATATACTTCGTATTATATATTTTACTGAGGTAACTTATTTCATTTACAAAGAAACATACAATGGACAGGGAAAATAATAATCATTTAAGGTTTCATTAAAAAAGTTATTATTTTTGTATATATAATAATATATATACCAAATATTAGGCGGACAGTATTTTTTATAAGACGATTAACTCATAAGTTATTATTTTATTTAATAATTTCATAAATTTAAAATAAACTGGATAAGGTTTTCATCGGCTAACAGCACAAATTGATTTTAAAATGCCATAAAGCTTATTTAACTTTTTGAAGTACATTTATGTTTATTTTTGTACCACTGAAGCAATATCTGGAACAATTGTGTCAGGAATTGTCAATTATTTATAGTTAAGTGTTTTATTTTTTTCATTTTAAAGAATTAAATGTCAACTTCAGTTTTCAGAAAAAAATAATTTAATGAAGTGTATGAAAATTGATTAAAAAAACTCTTAGAAAAATATCATCGTGATTTGTGTGGGATTTGAACCCACATCCCTAAGCTTACATATGGCCGGAGCATTACCAATTATACTAACAAATCACTAGTACTAGACAATTTTTTTTTTATATAATAATATCCTATAAATGAAACAACGTACTTATTATGCCAATTTAATATTGTGTGATTTGCGATACTAGACTTTTAACACAAAGTACTGAGTGAAGCATTTAAATCCGCTTTGGATATTATTATTTTTAAAGTCTATTTAATTGAGCCAATACGCGCACTTGTTAAATATATTATTGATTTTTGTGAATACCGTCTCACAGGAAGTACGATTTTTCCTATATAGGTTTTATTGATTAAGTACATTTTATCAAATATTGAAAATTGATTAAAGAAACTCTCTCTATCTTCGTGATTTGTGTGGAATTTTATTGAACCCACATTCCCAAGCTTACATGGCCGGTGCATTACCAATTATACCAACGAATCACTTGTACTCGTACATATCCTATAAATGAAACAACGTACTTATTATTCCAATTAAATATTGTGTGACTTGCAATACTAGACTTTTAACACAAAGTACTGAGTGAAGTATTTAAATCGTTATCAATCAATAAAACCTGTATAAGCAAAATCGTATTTCGTGTGAGACGGTCTTCACAAAAATCAATAATATAAGTGTGTGAATGTCTTGAATTTTTTTTTTTTTTTTGTAGCTGGTTTTGGAATATCTTGTTAAATCTATTTCGGACGAAGGCTGCGGAATTGCTGCGCTGCTGTTCTAATTACTGAGTGGGGGTTGTTTGGCAGCATCCCCCGCCGGTGGCATCCGGCCGCCCCTGAGTTTAAATAACCGCGTTACCACCCCCTCGACTAATGCAATAAGCACCGAGCCAGGGAAGTAGCTGCGAAGGCGACCCCGAGGCCTGCCTTCGGACAGGGGTTGCTCCTGAAGCATCGACCCACCCCATGGAGTGCACTCCACCGTGATGAAAATCTTCACCCGAACTGAAGTGAACTCACGACGGATTAAATATCAAGATACCGCTAAATGCTTATTCATCCGAAAAATTAAAAAAAAAATTTTAAACTATATAATATGTAATACAGTATGTCCAAAAAGTGTAAAAGTGTAAGTTGCAGGTGTTTCAAGGTTTCAACTCAAAAGCGTGGTTTCAACCACTTGCCATACATCCAATCAATCAGCTGTAAACGAATTATTCTTTAATAAGGTAATTTCACGTAAAAGTAACATCAACTGGCCTCATAGAAGCCTCGACCGTAGCCCTCTTGAATATTTCGTATGGGGATACCTTAAAAGTAGGGTTTATGAGAATAATCCGTCGAACAGAATTGAATCAAAACATCAGGTCATAAATGGCAGCAATATCGAGGGCTATGTGTCTCAGCGTGTTATCAGAAATCTTAACGAAGTAACGGTCACCATTTGGATAACATCATCTTTTCTAAATAATTTTCCATGTTGTATTCTTATAATCAACAATAAAAAAAATACTTGATTACAAGTAGTTTTTGTTTTACTGAACTGACAAATACCCGATACTTTCTTTGGACACCCTATACAATCTTTCTGGCAGTAGCAAAAAACCGATTCGGGTGATTTTTGACCTCCTCTGAAGTAAAGGTTTTACCGTCTTAATAATAATCAGAGGGTGCCAGATCTGAAGAATATGGTATCTGGAGGTCTCACATTAGCTTGGTGAAGCACTACACTTTTTCTATTTAACTTTTGTCCAGATGATGACAGTACGAGTACACTTCAGAGTTGTAAAGTGTTTTTAGTCATTTTTTAGTACATTCTTACACTTGCGATTGTGTTTGTTTGACCAATAATGTCGCTGGGAAAAGGTACACCCCCAAGTGGAAGCTGCATCTGACAAACTTCCCTTGTGTTTGTCAATCGCACACCCTCATCGGAATTAATACTGAAAAATAAATAATAAACATGCCTTGGGGCGGAATCGTTCGGATGAATTCTGAGAAAATTATACCTGAGTCTTGGGTCTATAAATATTTTCATGAAAAACACTCGCTTCGGCGAAGACGAGATTTTATTCTGAAAGCTTCGATACAATGAATTTGTAACAACCTGAAAAAATACAAGCGTTACAATTAGTTATTCATTTATTAAAAAAAATACCAAATACCTTAAACATTTACTGTAAAATATTTTTATACATTCGAAGTCGAACCATGTATACTATTTTTTTATATAAAATGATAAATCTGTTGGGTGTTAAGAATGTGAAGATTTAATTTAATTTTTATTCGCCCATAAGCTCTCTCTTATGGGCAAGTGTTTTATTTCACAAAGAACGTGCCTTTAGTAAAAAAATATTTTAATACCCAAAATATTGGAAATTGATATTCTAAAAACATCTTTTTGCTTTAACGTTTTATCGAATCTATTGACTTTGGTTACGTGAAACGAATAACAATGCAAGTTGAGATAGTCTTTAATGTATTATTCAATAATATTATAAAGTGAAACTGATGAGTTTTTCTTATAGGTAAAGAAAATTTTTAAATGGTCTTTTTACAATCCTGATAAAAATATTGCTTCAGTCTGATTCAAAAACGGTTATTTTTTTTACTGTTTTAATATAATTTAAACGATGTAAAACATTTTTTTCGTTTACAAAGCTCTAAATCTTTTTTTAATACACTTCGTTTTTATATTGGCTCGCCGCGTGCGTCGAATATTATTTTTAGTATTTTTTTTTTAACCAGGCTAAATGTGAAATTCATTTCGGTTTGCCAATTTTATCGTCTTTATTGGGGTCGCATTGGGGTTATTGGTTACGTTTCCAGTTATGGAAATATGTTATTGTGAATAAATGATTTTACGATCCACTTTTATACCGAGATACCTATCGATGACAGCACGGCCCGTTTTCCCCAATGCTATTTAATTTATTCTGCTATTCGGTAAAAATTTTACTATGGTCACATTTGAGAAGGTAGAACAGAGATCCCTAAACTTTTTTTTCCCCGTAGACCCCATGTTGGGTTTTCCCGTTTTTCGTAGACCCCCGCCTTGCTAATATTTAATTTTTGCAAACTCATCATCTTCAAACATATTTTTGACATTGGATATACAGGGTGCGCCATATTTTATGTCGGTATGTAAACATTGTACAACTCACTTTCATAGAATTTACTGTACAGTGGATTTAAAAATAAAAAAGTTGAAATGTATATAAAGTTAATTATTCTTTTATTAATTAAAAATACACAAATTGCAAATATAGTAACATTCACTAAAAAAAACAAGAATTTTAATGAGAGGGATGGGTCTGATGATTTGATAGAAATTTTTTTATATTTGGCTTCAAATAAGTCAGATTTAACCTTAAATCTCCTCGCCCAGTGATTTCCAATCTTTTTCTTTTTTTTTGTAAGAAGATTGGCAACCGAACTGAAACCCTTTTCCACGAGGTATGAAGATAGAAAAGCTATCAAAAACCTTCTTGCAATAGTCCATAATGCAGAATAAATAGCATTATTATGTAAGTACATAGGTACAATCTTTGTTAGGTCCATTATAACATTTACGGAATGCCTAAATTTTCATTATGACCTACTTAAATGGGATCCACTCTCATAGACCCACATTTACAGTTCATGCACCCCCAATTTAATATCGATATTGACCACTTTGGGAACCTATGGGGTAGAAGCTGTAAAAAAAATATTTTAAGGCACAAACTTCATATTTCAATTTTTTCATAAACTTGACTGCTATACATAAAAAAAATACCTGAAAACACCAATACGTTACATAAACTGGGCCTCTTCTGCCAATGATGTGATCAATGCATATTTCGATGCTTTCTGTGTTAAAATAGTGGAGAGTTTAAATAAATAAGTTTGAATGTACTCTTCATGAAGCAAAAGCACTTTTGTGCAATTATTCTCGTGTCTGGGGTGGTTCGTGCTGCCTAGAGCAATGTCATTTTTCGATGAATCTCTTTTGGCAACCTCGCCCCTCGAGGCTTCTGCCGGAAGTGGACGGTGCTTGACCTGGAAACGACTCGCTCTATAAGAACCAAGATTGTCCAAGATAATTCATCGCGAAAATTACAATTAATTCATCTAAATTATATTTTTCATTAATATAAAAAAAACCCTTCAATACTTGTTTAAATTTTTATTTTTTTATTTATCAAAAAATTATTTATTATGACGCTTAATTGTTATCCATTATGTTATGATATTTTTTTAATTTTAATGACTAAAAATATTGTATATATTGTAATGATTAAAGTAACTTTGTATTTTGTCTTCACTTTGAGTTTATTATATTTTTTGGATGACTAGTTTCGACTAGATAGACTAGGTCATCGTCAGATGCATAACAAATTATTTATAATATCATTCAATATCATTATAATAATGGATATTCACCAATCAAATGCCTTGTCCCTCAACAAGAAAAATATTGTACGTACAATTTTACTTCGTTAAAGCATTTGTACATTAATTAAATAGTTGATTTAAACATATAGACATTGCACAAAATAATTGTATTTTAGATATTATCATTTAAATCAAGTTATCTGTATTTTTGTGTATACATTTTTTTATATATTTCCAAATATATAAAGATTAAAAAAAATCACTTGGATTGTTGCTGTTGCGATGGAGTCACAAAACTTAATTTTTTTTACATGTATGTTTCATAATTTAACCTGAACCCAATTCGGTATTATCTTTTCTATAACACCTGCCTTTCAAATGACTAAATTTGCAAATTCTTAAGTCTGTTCTAAGCTCTTGCTTAACTATGTTCGATGAATTTTTTAACACTATTTTAACACTTTTATCTGCCTGCGTATTTATTTTTCGCTCAGTCGTGTTCAGAAATCATATTTTCTGCAGAAAATCATAGTTTAGCTTGTTGTTGCTTTCGGTGAATTAACAAAGCACGCGATGAATTAATTACGTCATAATTAAAACAACTCCCTCACTAGGAGAAGTGACGCCAGCGAGTCTTTGAATACAGATCAGACATTGTATAGGAGAATCAGCACGTATAGGCGGGGGTAGATCAATAACAAGTGGGAACATTCAAACATCTTCATGGGTGTTATGCCGCATTTTTTTAAATTCAGGGGCTCACTTGATGGTTATTCATCCTTGTGGTTTCAAAAAATCACCAAAATTCAAATATTTTCAAAGTGAAAATGGCTCCAGCACTGAGACCAATACGTCGGATCTATTATAAAAAAAACACGACACAAGAAATAAGTCTTGATAGGTACTTAATAAAAAAAATTATTAAGTATTTCATTATAAAATGTCGATAATTGAACGTTTTTATTTTTTGGTGTTTATCTTACAAATATTATAATTAAATTTGTAAAAAAAAAAAAACGCGTTTTTTTTCTGTGAATATATATTTTTTTTCTATTTCCATGTCTGTTAAAAACGTCAAAACTAGGTAGTTATATGTGTTAATTGATTAATAAATATATTTTTTTGTTTTTGTAAGCATTGAACATCCCTCCTGCACTGTTTGAGTGTACCTCCTCTTGTTTCAATATCGAATTAGTGGGAATCGTGAATAACAGCATATCTCAGTTAGTATGTAAATCGACGACTGTTGAATAAGCAAGTTCGGTATATTTGAAGTCCACAAACGCTACCCAAATCGAGTTTAGCTATTTATGAAATTAAGCAAACTACATTTCACATTCCGAAAGAACTGCTTTTGCTGAAAGCAAACTACATTGAAACTATCGAACCTCAAATAATAACTCAGCCAAAACAGTCGTGAAATTTTCCGAATTTCTAACACAAGCGAGATGGTTTCGAAATTCAGCATTCACAGTATTCGAGGGTGGGAAAATTGCTGAAAATGTTTTTTTTTTTTGGTTTAGTAGTTGAAATCAATCGTTTGCCGCAAAAAATCGCTGAAAACGTTTCAAAATATGTCTGAAACCGACAAGTAAATTTTTTACGATTTGCACATCTCAAAAACATCCGCCTGCTATAAATATTTATTTTTCATTAAAAAAAAAAAAAACACTGGTGTTATATGTGTATTTATATTTATTTCAAAATATATATAAGCTTATAAATATAACTTTTACAAAAAAAATTAAAATAAAGAGTGTAAAAAATACTATTTTTAATCTACTGTATATTCACACGTAAGACAGCAAAAAATTTACTCAAATTCATCTTCAAGTCATTATTTAAGGCATTATTAATTTATTTTATTATAAAAGATACTACACAACTCTTTTATTAATATATATTTAATATATTTTTGATTAATATAAAATATTTGCATTGTTATTTTACTAAAAAAAGGCAGTGATTACAAATTCATATTCTGCCTGCAAACATTAATCATTTTGAGAGAGAATAGAAAAATACAAATAACTTTATTTTACAATACTATATTTTTTGCAATTTTACAAAAAATACTTATCACGGCATTATATATATATATTTTTAAATATTAAAAACGATATTTGGGTTAGGTTTGATATTGCACAGTAGATTTGTATTATAGTAAATTAACTTAAAAATGCTATGAAAAAAAATAATTAAATACACGCATCTTTAAAAAGCTTGTAGTAAAAATTTCATATGTGGTTTACAATATGTAATATGTATGTTAATGAAAAAAAAATAAACAAAGGGTGTATTTCTCGCAGTAATAAGGGTTTTCATCCCCTAAACACTGGTTCAGCACAAAGCAGCAAACTCTTCGTAACATTTCTTTTCAATGTGACTATTTTATAATGAAAAGTTAGTTTGTTAATTAAATAGCACTCAAATGAGCTATCCAAGCACCTAGCACACTTTAAAAGCATATAAATTTAATTTAAGTTATTTCTTCATACTATTATTATAATATATATTAAAAAGCTTAATTCATTTGTATATGAGCGTAGATTAGTATATTTTTGAAGACATTAGACTGTTTGTTGTATTTTTATGTAAAATAAATATAAGTTATTAAAAAATAATTTTAATTTTGTATCACAGATTAAAAAATATTATTTACGATTAAATTACAACTGTGTTAAATATTTTTTTGATCTTTCAAGGTATTCATCAAACTAAAGTAGACTAGTCTAATAATGCCCCTAAAACGCAAATATGCTCACTACCAAAAAATGTTCGTATAGTTGTATTAAATTTATTAGAATTTCAGTATGTTTTTTCAGGATTTATGTAATTGTAAATAAGCATTGTATTTCAATTTTATTTTAATATTTAAATAGAATTTTCTTGCTATTGGGGGTGTGATATATTTAATATCAAATTATCAATTTTCAGCAGACCGATTCTCATAAATCACCACTTTTCTGTCTTTAGTGTGAACAATATATCTTATTTCTTTTGGAAGCCACAAGATTGCCTTCGATTTCTTTTAAAGCTGCCTTGCCTCAGATGGAAAAGGCTGTTACTCCGATTTCAGTTGGGATGGCCCAATCAAAACTTACTCTATCTAAAATACTTCTCTTTATTAACTCCTTACGATTTTTTTTTCTTTTTGAGAAGTTTGATCGAAGCTAAGAAAGTTTTGAAAAGTAGCATATATTTTTTTATATAAAAGTTTTATTATTACTGAGAAGTAATACAACTTATTTTTTTACAAGTGTTTATACTTAAAAGTGCTTGGTGAACATTTGTCTGTTCATGGTGTTCTTATGGAGGATAGTTAAATGAGTCTCCGAGTCTAGAAACCTTTTCTAACAAAGCACTGGTATTTAGATCTGATATTCCTTTTACATCAGGCTGCAGAAATAATTTTTAAAAAAATCATTGACTCAAATCTTCAATAATTATTATTAGGCATATTTGTTTTGGCTTAATGTTGTGAAGGGTTAATAAAGGGTTGTTTTCGCCATGAACTCGAGATAATATATAAATATAAATTTAATTATTTTGTTAAGTGCTCACTGTTTTCAAAAATATCAAATATTTTTTACTTGTAAGAATTACTCATTGTAAGATTGTTTGGATTTTTAAAAAGAGTTATGACACTTGAGTAAGGTTTTATTTAAATTGTTAATGGGATCAAATAGGCAGTTAAGATTACCTGAGAAATGCTATTTTTGTAGGTAACAAGCAGTGCGACTGTCTTTTTCCGTCCATTGTGAGTGTCTATTCCAGTGCTTCTCAACATGTACGTCAAAAATTAAATAATTAATAATTTTTTTTAACATCGCTTTGGTTCGTGCATAATATTTTTTTATTCATATTAAATTTATCACAGCTTAGTTTCCTAGAAAAATGGTTTGATTTAAACATCAACTAAAAATTATAAAAAATTAAATTATTTTTCAAAAAATGTAAATATTGTCCTTGAATAAAAATTATTAAAGTATTTTATTGATTAAATAATATTTTTGATACATATAACAATTGGTTGTACGACTATTGAAGAAAACGTAGTGTTTTAACCAAATAATTTAATTAAATACTTTAATACTTAAGCTGTATAGTCATCTGAATTCATGAGTATTCAGTCGCATCAATATTTAACAGGATGTGTGAGGTTTTTATTTTTTTTTCGTAAATTTTATTCCATCGTTTCACATGTCTCCAAAATAGTCCCGATGAGTTTCATACATTCGTAGTTTACTTGATATCTTGAATATGGCTCGACCTTGTTCCGCAACACAGATTGAGAGCCACTGCTTCAGTAAACTCCACGTGACAGAGGCAGGTGTGACGTATTTGGGTCAGGTGGAACTTTAGTTCTGTTGCCTTTCTTGTATCTGCCAACTTTGATACATTCGTCTTTAGTATAGGAAGAGATTCTACGGACCCCTCGGGAAAACGTGTCTATACTCATTGATAAAAAAAACCAACTTTGGGACTAATCACCATAAAAAGGTATAAAAAAGGGCGTATTGTAAAAACATTTATTTTGTATTAGTACGCTTTTTATAAAATATAACCGTTTCTAGTTTTATTTGTACTCAGTATAATAATTAAAGTAAAAATGTTTGTAGTGTTATGCGACATGAAACTAACCTAGCATGTTGGTAAAACTATTCTCATTAATAAATAAAAATTATAACTTAGTACTTATAAGTGCAGTGGCATGCGGTAGACATTAAATCTAAAAACGTAGAACTATCTGAAAATTAGTTAAAATTGATTGAATAACTTTTTTAAATTATTATTATTAATATTTTTTCTCAAGAATTTTGCTACTAACGACGTCTATCGGAGAAAATTTTGGTGCGAATGGTTCTGATCCAAGATAGCGTCTAACTTTATTTATCCCAGACACACACCAGGTTTTAGTAATTTTCATGGAGGTACACTTTTCTGTTCAGAGATGGCGTTACAAAATTAAATGGTTTTTTTTTTTTTGTGTTCTACAATATTATATTGATGCTTACGATTTATTTATTTTACTTCTTTATATTAATATTTAAGAAGAATTTTTAATACATACTTAAAGAGTTGAGATATTTTATTTAACGTTTAAGTTGATAAATTATTTACACATATATTTTTTTATATCTCAGTTTTCACATTTATTTATTTCTATTATACATGAGTTAAAAATGAGGTTTTCAAGATTTTAAGGCTGTGCTTGGAAATCTTGCTTTGCGATATTGGTTCAATCACTTTTGTTCTGGAAATTTCGATTTCATGAATGACTCCCAAGGGGTATATTGAAGCTATGATAATCTAAACGACTCTATAAATCACATTACTTTGTAAACGTAAGAAGATAAAAGCAAGCATGCTATTTGAAGTCATGCAATGGATTCACAGATGCAACGACGAGAAATATTTTCACATAAAACACGTACACAGCAAATATCCCAGCAGAACTAAAAATAATGGAAATAAAAATATATATAAATGTATTCAATGATTTATTTTTTGATATTTATAATTAGTTGGTATTTAAATCTTTACATTTTAATATTTTTTTTGGAATTAAATGTTTATTGTTTTTGTAAAAACATAAGTATTTTGTTGTAAAGATAAATTCGCTTTCAGAATGTAAGTATAGAATTAATTGCTTTTTTCTTTTGTTACAGGTAAGTGGATACAGATTTAATTCATAGGATTTCTAAGGTAGGATTTTTTTTCATAAATATATAAAACATATCTCAAAAACCAATCATCACCTGAAAAAGCCAAATACTGTTCTTTGAGTCATAATATTTTATATAGGATTTTTTGTAAGTACCTTTTTTAGTAAAAATATTTTATCGTAAATTTATGCTGTATTATTATTGTTATATATTTTTTATCCTAGAACATATTGCATATACTATTATATCATTTGGGTATATAAATGAGAGTTATTAAATATATTTTCCAATTAACCATTATGAAGCTTTTTTAAAATTCAATCCATGAAGACTTGAAAGGCAAAAAAACTCATAATTAAAAATGTCGTATTCTCATAGTCTTGTTGCTGTTCGTGTTTGTTGTTTATATTCTTATAAAAGTAAATCAGCTTACTTTGAAAAAAAAAAGTATTTTTAATGGCCTTATTTGATAAAATAACATTCTACAAATACTGGACACAAAATAAATAAAGAGAATGAAAACATAAAAGTATTGCGAGTTCGTAATATCATTTTCAAAGCAGAGCTTTCTGAGACTCCTTTCAAAGTTTTTGTATAAATTTCAATATATCAGAAACAGACTGATATTTTTATAAATTATACTTTCATGTATTAAATTACTCGCATGTTTTCCCTTTTTTTGACAACAGATATGAATATATATTTTTCAGCGTAAAAGGAAAATTTTTCAGGTATCTGGATTTAAGGTATGAAAATCGGATGTGAAAATACAGACGATTTTATTGTTAAATTCAAATACAATAGATCAGTTATTAAATGTGATTTTTTTTATGGAGAATAAGTACTTATAAATATTTTATTTAATACACAAATATTTTACATCCGCAACAGACTGGATTGATTTTTAATACTTCATATTTAAACAAAAATATTGAATGAAAAAATGCCTCAGTGCTTTGTATTTTAAAAGTTTTCATTGTAAGTCATTATTCATTTATATTTTTTCAAACATTAAAAAAACAATGTGTTTTTTGATATATTTTGAGAATCGGGTTTGCCCTTAACTATAAATATTTTATTAGCATTTACGTAAATTATAAAAGCCAATTATGCAAATATACCAAAATGGAGTATTTTTATTCAAAGTGTACGCGCAAAACTCGAGTATTTATCAAATATATATTAAAACTCAACACTTTTGTATTTAAATAAATAAAGGGTGCACAGTGAAAATTCCCACATGCTCGGTTGGCATTTTCAGGCAGGGGATGTCAACCGATGTTTTCTTCAATTTTTATTAAAAATATTCACCTTAGATACTATTGAAATTGTATCTTTGTGATACATATTAAAAATTTAAATTATATATTACTTTATATGTGCCCACTTATAACTGATACAAATTAAGCCCAACAGGTAGACTGATCAAATTTGTCCAAAAAAAAAAGTACAAGTTATAAGTAATATATCTAGAATATAGAAATGTTTTTTTTGTTTTTTTTTTTTTTATAAAGTTGATAAGCAGTTTATTTAAAAACGCGTATCTGCTCTAGGTTGTTTTTAGATAATGCCTTTTTATTTTCTACATCCCCTGATAGTGCTGTACTCCCATAAGTGGATATTTGCCCGACCGGAACATCCCTTGAGAAATAATTGCATGAAAATAAGTGACATCACGAGGGAATCCCCTAAAGTGAAGCCCCATATTTTTTTTCTATATTTAGAAGCTCCTTGTCATCGCAAATTGCTATTTTATGCCAGCTGGGAGGTATTCGGGTCGACACTGCGAGAGAGCCTTTATCGATCTGCTTTTAAACGAATTGCGACACTAATATTCATTGTATACATAAATACCTAAAAATTCCTTATAAACAACCCTTAACATGCAAAAAGTCTCATGTAAATAATCGGAATTCTATTTTGATAAATTCCTTGTCCCACGATTAATGATGATTCATATTTCAGGCACAATTTATATTTTCAGCGAATTCATACTTCAGGCACAAACGTAATAAGGCTTCTCGCGAAAATAAAATAACTTTTGCTATTGTTTATATGTATCAGAATGATCAATGAATTTAAATATATTTTGAATTAATCAAACTTTGATCATTATAAAATAATACGTGAAATGTGTGAAAGGAAATCTTCGATATTCTGTATCGAAACAATCTCATACATAAAATTTATTTAAACGTTAAATAAAGCTTCAAATCTTTTAATATTGTTTTTTTGTGTATATTCGTTTTGTCTACCTGTTGAGTTAAATTTTAAGAAATTTTGAGAAAAAGAGGCATTAATTAATTTTTCGCCACTTAAACAATATGCTTGAAACACAGTTTAAATAAAAATATTTTTATCTTTAGTTTACTCGATCATAAAAATATAAAATGATGGTAGAGAAAACACTTCATTCATAGATTTAAAAAAAATATACGTATTGTATATTTGAATATATTAAAAATTCACTTGTGCCTGTCACGCATGTTCTGCTATCATATTATAAACACTCAGCTAGATATTTCTTCTTCTTCTTTTGGTGCCTCTTTTCATAAGAGGTTGGTGACCATTTCATCTAATATATATTTCAATCCTGGGCTTGTCTCACTATTCCGTACTTTTGACCTCTAGCCATTCCTTTAAAAGCCCCTTTTTCCTTCAATTTTTCCTTAGGCAATCAGCTGAAGGATTCTATATTTACTGTAACAAAAATGTGGACAAAATAGTAGACCTTCAGCTTCTTTACCAACGTCATGAGTTCTCTTTCTTTGCAAGACTCTTTTGTGACGCAGTCACGTTTGTGTCGTCTCAATTCTTCCCATAGTAGCTGTCTTGAGTGTCGAAGCTTCGACTCCATAAAGAAGACATATCACTTAGTGTATCTCCAGCAAGATTTCAGTGTTATATCTCTTGAGCATAGTGCTTTCCTCAAGTTATAAAACGCACTGCGTGCTGTCTCAATATTCCGGTCAGGATCTCAGTACTCATTTTACAAGCTGCCCAAATAATTAAATCTTTCCGCATTATGTGCAAGACTATCTCGTTTGTGACGCAGTCAAATCATGGCGTTTTAAGGATTCTCCTTTATAGCAACACATGCTATAGCAGCTGTCTTGAGTGTCCAAGCTTCGACTCCATAAAAAATAACTGCGACTGCACATAATAGATCTCCAGCGAGATTTCAGGGTTATATTTCTCGGGCATAGTACTTTCCTCTGTTTAGCTAGTCGATTCACTCGTGAAATGACGAGAAAACGCAATTGGGACTCAAGCCGCATTTCGTACAGGGATATACTATTTTTCGGTGATGCATAAATCTATTATGAGTCAATCCGACGTGTAATATTAAAGAAATTAAAAAAAAACCCTGAAGGCCACTCAAAGCAAAATATATCTGCAGCAGTGCTAATTATGAAAAATCTTAAACTTCACTACACAAACTCTATTACGATAATAGAGAAACACTTGGTGAATCTCCAGCGAGATTCCACTCTTGAGCATAGTACTTTCGTCTTATTATTATACGTCATGATCACAGTTCAGTGGCTGCCCAAATCACTAAACCATTGATCACATTTTTTGTTGAATCGTATTAATTTCGAAAGTAGGTGAGCTTTCGGCTCGGAGACGAGCGTCCAACGGGAAGCTCTGGTTTCCTCACAGCTGAAAGCTTCGCCTCCGCTGGAACAACAAACACACACGCCCACCTGGTCTAGGGCCTGCTGGCTGACAGCAAGCTGTCTCCATGGCAACGGTTGCTATGGGGACCGGATGGTTGCCATGGGGACACCGGGAGGTTTGGCGCAGCGTCGCGCCGACGCCCTGGTGCCCCTTTCTCCTGCCTTGCCCCGTTCATAATATTTAGACTAAATCGTCTCGGTTATATTGTATCCCATACGAATCACTTATGCACGTATTTGTTTACAAAGATGACCCACGCCGAATAAAACCGATCACAAAATACAAAAATGCATTGCGAAAAATCGATTACACCAATAAATAACAGTGACGAAAGCTTGCAAGTAAAAATACATTGCAAGCTTTTACGTGTCATTTAATTTATTTAATTGTCACTTTATTTTTTCTATATTGATAAATAATTTTTTTACAGAATAATAAAAAATGTATAAATTATATTACACTATTTTTTATTATTTGTTTAACGTCCTATTTCAAGGTAATATAGAGTCTTGAAGATGTCGAAAAATTGGATAAAATGACACGTGTCATTTGATTTATTTAATTATCACTTTATTTTTTATATATTGATAAATAATTTTTTTACAGAATAATAAAAAATGTATAAATTATATCACACTATTTTTTATTATTTGATAAACGGCCTTTTTTAAATTAATATAGAGTCTTAAAGATGTTGAAAAATTGTATAAAATGACGACTTTTATTATTTTTTAACTCATCGTATGCGATAAGTTTATATTTATATTTTTTAAATTCCAATTAAAAAAAAGACTCCTAAAGCCTTAGTTTTTATTATACTATTTTAAATTTTATAATAATCTAATATATTATTATTATTTTTAAATATTTTAAAACAAAAGTTTCAATGTATTTTTAAATTTTTTGTTAAAAATTGTATTTGTTGAATGTTATATAAATATTCTGATCTTGATTGTGTTTATTTGTTGCTGGATGAAGACCTTCCGGTGACATTGCCACGCCCCTTGTTCGTGTGCTGCTTTATAACCACGCCACTCTTATCATTCTTGCGATCTCATTCAAGACAGCAAAAATTATTACTTTATATTTTTAAATGGAAAATTCACAAATGAAACGAAGAAAATAATTTTAACCACAGTAGCCACTCCTCCTAGCGTAACTAACTAATGGAATCGTTATATGCAGATGTGAAATTATATAAATAGATAGATGATTCGTGTGATAATCAAATATTTTTTTAGTGTATACTTATGAAACATATTTAAATGAGGTCTTGTTATATTCATTACTCTAATTCATGTAAACGATTAGACAAAATTAACGACCGTGAATTGCTGGAACATGAACGTAACCACACCCTTCACAGGTTAGGTTAGGTCAGTCTTTCATCCCTCGCAGGAAGGGGTGGGGACGAGGGGAGGATCAACAGGCTGCTCACAATCGATGTTTGTGTTTATACTGCCTTATTACCACACCATGAATATAAATGAACGCACACTTGTTGTCTTCAAATTACAGATGATAAATAGCCGGGCGTGTGTTCCAAGTCATATTCACATGTGACTTAGCATCTGCTTAGTATTTGCTTAGCATTCGAGTATCATGGCTTTTTTTAACAAAAGCCATAATTAAATCAGTTACTCGTGGAATGTATGCGGAAATCTACATTTCAACATCAGAGCTTGTATGAAAGAAATTTCATTTTTTTTTTTACTTTTTGTTTTAATTCACAGGTTGTGGTCAATATCAACCCCCAGGGGTCGATTTTGGCCTGCAAGGTGTTACTTACAGCGAAAATTTTAAATTTAGGATCCACAAACTGCAAATGGGGGTCTACGAGAGTGGATCCCATTTAAGCAGGTCATCACCAAAATTTAGGCATTCCGTAAATGTCATAACTTAGCACAGATTTAACCCATGTACTTACATAAAAATGTTGTTAATCCTGCATTATGGACTATCTCAAGAAGGTTTTTGATAGCTTTTATATCTTTATAGCACATGAAAAAGGGTTACAATGCATTTGTCAATCTTCTTACAAAAAAAGAAATAGTTATTCAATGTTTACACACCGACATAAAATATGGCGCACCCTGTATATCCGATGTCAAAAATATGTTTGAAGTTGATGAATTTGTATAAAAATTCAATACACAAATAAAATCACTTTATATTGATGTTTCGTTGAAATAATCTTTCTAATTTATTTTTTTATAAATTATTATAACCGTCGCAAAGTCAAATTTAGTGTTGCATTGTTTTGCCATGTTATAAAAAGAAAGAAAAGAGGGATTTTTCTTGAAATTTATTTTTTAAATTGACGAAAATTTTTAAGTTATTAATGCATGTTTATATTCAATCCTAAACAATAATCTTCGTTCATTTTCGCACCTGAACGCATTGTTATAATTTGAGGTAAAATCTTCAGAATCGCAGAGCTTCATTTATGGAGTTTATCGTCGGGTTAGCGAAGCCTCCGAAGGCAGTTTCGCAAACATTCAACCCCCGATCTTCGACAAACCGCCCCTAATTCGCCTCGTAAGGTTCTCGGGGTGAGTAATTAGCGCTGAGCTTTCCGGGTCGGATCGTGACCGCAGGACCCGCCCCTTAACTTTTCAGGAAAATCCCGGCACGTAGGAGCCGCGCCGGAATCGAACAGACTCCGCGGGATCCGAGATTAGGAAAAATGCCGGATTTTTCGGTTTGCGCAAAGACAACACACGTGTCGATGTTTGCTCATATATTTCAGTTATACTGAAAGCTTGAAACATCTCTTTTAGTTAAAATTCAGTGTAAAAGTAATGAAGACAAAAATACAAAATTACTTTTATCATTATAATAATGGATCTTCACGAATCAAATGCCTTGTCCCTCAACAAGGGTAAAATTGCTGTTTTTACCATATACAAGTATATGAGATATTTTTTCAAAGTATTCATAATAATTCATACATATTTACTGTTGGTATTTAAATATCTCCATTGGTTTAAATTAGGGGTGAAATGATTGTTTTTGAAACTAATTTTTTTTCTTGTTGAGGGACAAGGTATTTTATTGGTGAACTCTCTCACTCTCAATTTTTTTTCAAAAATAATAATTTCACACCTAAATCAAACCAATGCAAATACATATTTAAATATCTACAGTAAATATCTTGTTGAGGGACAAGGCATTTGATTGGTAAAGATCCATTTTTTATAATGATAAAAGTAATTTGGTATTCTTTAGTTTTTTTCTTTAGTAGCAAAATATTCTATTAACTAATTATATAACCCTCATCTAATTTTGTCAAATTTTTTATTGTTACCAGTATCCTATTAGTTGTATTTAAGCATATGTTATTTGTATATTTTGCTAGTTCAGTTATGCATCTGATGATGACCAAGTCTGTTGGTCGAAACTAGTCATGCAAAAAATATAATAACCTCAAAGTGAAGAAAGAATACATAGTTACCTTTATCATTATAAAAAATATATAATAAATTCATTTTGTTCATAAATTTAAGTCTAACTGATTGTAAGAAACATCTCTATAGTGTAGAATTTGAGATGAAATTGTTATTTGTATATTTCATAAAGCAATTTGAATATATTAATAATAAAATCTTAAAAAGTCAGTTTACACACACTTTTGCACATATATTTAAATAAATCAAAATTGGGGTCTGTTATTTGGAGCATATATTTTAGTAAAAAAAAAAATTACTTATTAACTGTTGATTAGTCTTATTCGTGAATAAAAATATTACAATTATTCTCCGTATATTTGAAAAACAAATTGAAATCAAATATTTTTTCTTTCTTTCTACAAAAAAAAAAAGACTGTCAATATCCACATAAATAAAAAATGAGTGTTTTGCGTCCCAATATTTTGTATGGCTTTCACGTTTGTTTCCCGGGCTTAATAAATAATAAGTAAATACTAAGAAAATAAGGCTTCTTCACTTGAAATCCCGAATTCGATACGAGTAAAAAAATATATTAAAACAGCACGCGCCGACGGAACCTTATTGGGGGATGATTTATTAGAAACCGTTTCAAATATTTCTTGGAAGTATTTCTGCAATTCGTACGTTTCCTTGTCTCAAAAGGTATATTTTTTACATCACACCGCCAAGAATTTTTCACAACCCAAAAGATTCAATCGTATTTTTCATAAAAAATAAAAAACAATCTATATCAAATCTAGAGCGAAGGAAATAAAGAATCGCAATTGATATGAAGTAAATAAATATGTCGTAATATATATATACCAATAACAAACCATTTATTATAATTACCGGATTATTCACCTTCACAATCAACAATCATTAAGGGTCTTGCTACCTAACAAAAAAAGGACCGTTTTACCTGGCGAAATCGTGTCATTTAATTAATTTAATTGTCACTTTATTTATCTGAATCAAAAATTGATTTTTTTATAAAGTATTGAAAAAACTATAAATTATATATACATATTTTTTATTATTTAATTAACGTCCATTTTCAGGGTAAAATAAAATCTTGAATATGTTGAAAAATTGGATAAAATGACGACTTTTCAATACCTAAGTTTGTTAAAGATTTTTTTTTTATTAATTTTTAAAATAATAAATTGCACAAGGTTTATATTTAATCTTTTAATTCCAATTAAAAAAAAAGACTTTTAAATGTTTGGGACTCTTAGAACAGGGACATGACGAATCTCCAAATTCCGGAAAAACACATATTTATCATATTAAAAGTAAATTTACATGAAACAAAAAAATATTTTGTTCGGAAAAAGAGTTGTGTCTAAATTTTTGCATTCAAATTTTTTTGATTGGTGCAGTCGATTTTTCGAAAATTATAAAAAAAACTCGAGTATGGGACTTTTAATGAATATATGCTATATTTTCTTTACTAGACTTGCTTCATACTCTGAAATTTCTCAAAGGTTAAAAAGCTAAAAATAAACAACCTCATCAAGTATCTCAAAATATGATGTTCAAAGCTTTTGTAGATAGATTGTAAATATCATTAAATACTCATCAAATAGGCATTGTATAGTATCAATTAATGAAATTGCTTCTCAACAAATAACCCCATTGTGCCCACCCCATGAGCTGGAGTGTAACACCCTTCTCCCAGGGTGAAGATTAATTCTCTCGCGATATCCATTTATCAAGTGCTTAAAAATACCTCCTCACAAACGCAATTTCAGCGGACGGTGTAAACACACAGAAATCCTGAGATACGAATCGGTCCCAAGGAATGTATTGCGGGACGCGCGTCAACGTGTTGCGGTCCCTATCCAATAAAAGAAATCGCTTTTTTTATTGCGGAGAAGCCTTAAATTCTAATTCCGAGAATGAGAAGTATAACCGTACAACTGAGTCGATACGCCTCGTGTTACGTTGTTTCAGTATCAGTTCTTTCAGGAATTTATATGAGTCCTTGAAAACGGTCTCGGCACGCAGACCGAAACGTTGGAGTACCGAAAAGTTGAAACGCCTCCAATACCAAATCAACTTTAAACAACTGCTGATAAAAGCTACAAGCATTCAATGAAATATTCTATTTTAATTATGACATAGAATGAAACATAATTTTAATTAAATGTATACTTAATTTTTTTAATAATATGCTACTTCTTCTTCTTCTTATTCCTCTCCTCATTTCTAACTAATTCGGCTGTACTTTTTCCTTCTTCTACCTCAATTTTTTTTAACTCTCTCCACTACTTTGTTGTCAGTTTTGGTCCAAAAACCTTCATATAAACCTTATATATATATATATATATTTATTTATTTATTTATAGAATTCAGAAGATGCATATTTTTTATAAAGATGAATTCAAAATGAAGACCATCCATGAAAGTTGTTTAAAATCTCACCAAATGACAAAACAATGTATAATCTTAACTGAATTAAAAATCTCATCGTACCTTGTTTATCAAATCTACAGAATTTTTTTTTAATTCAATGAAACTTAAACAGGAAGAACTTGTTATATATAATTAATATTGCATAAATTTCAGTACAAAGGAAAAAATAATTATACTATGAATAGCAGAGGAAACAAGTTGAAAAACATATTCAATTATGAATTTCAATCTAATATTAAATATACGATTATATTTTCATGCGTAAGGAAATTTCGTAAATTCGTATTAATTTCAATATAATAAAATTACTTACGCCGAGAGTTATCGCCTTTCAGATGATTGAGTTTCTTTAACGTTAATTCATAACAATGGCCGTTAAAGCCTCGCTCGCTTCAGATGATGAATTCTTCTCAGATTTATGAAGGAGCACTTCCTGACGCTGAAAAAACACACAAAGGACATCGGAAGAAAGAGATATCGTAGAATTTCAAAAGAAAAATGTACATCCACAGTGTGGGCACTTACAAAAATGCTGTAGCAGATAAAAAAAATAATGGTATCGATAATACATATCTTTTCAGTGTAACCACCCTGTAGTCTGTATTCTTTACATACTGTTGAGTGTCTGAAAAAAAGGCTGAATTTGGTTTGTTGGGCCGGTGTAAGGTTGTTGATTTTGGATTGAAAGTTTGTTCAACAGGTGAATCTCAAACTGATGTAAATCCACGTCTTTGTACATACAGTGTGTGTCAATCCCAATTTTTGTTTTTGGGGAAAAGTCTGCACAAAAGTCGTACACAACTTATAATACTGAATGCAAATAAAATCAATACAAGTGAGTCAGAAAAATCAGACTTAAATTTTTATAATAATAATAACATGTTGAATTCTTTTGTATTTTGTTTTCACTGAGTTTATTAAATTTTTTGCATTACTAGTTTCGACCGAATAGACTAGGTCATCATCAGATGCACTAGTAATGCATAAAATGTAAGACAAAATACAAAGGTACTTTTATCATTATAATAATGAATCTTCACTAATCAAACGCCTTGTCCTTCAACAAGAATTCTTATTAGTTTTTCCTTGTATATAAAAAAATTTCCTTCCCTCTTATACTATAATACACTTCAAAAATATAACACAGTAATTTAGACACATTTTTGTGGCTTGGAATAAATATCTAGCCTGGCGTTTTCGTGAAATTCCACGAGTTTGATAAATACCACGAGTTATCAAACATTAACGGGGGGTGGTAGAATTTTCACAAACCACTTGCTGAAACATCTTTGGGGAAGGCTAAGGCGCCTGCAGCTTTCCATGGGGTCCCTTCATAACAATTTCCTTCGGTCTGGGTCCCATCATCGCATATTTGTTTGGCCTCTTCGTTTGTGCCGTGAATTTTTTATCGGCTCCGTCCTTTTTCCACGCACACGAATGAAAGTGTGAGGGAAAAGGATATTAGGATGTGAAACGTGTTACTTTATTTGCTGTCCAGCTGTTGTCTAAGTAATATTAGTTTTTATTGCGTTTTTAGATACGATCTTTTTTTTTATTTTTTGCCTTAATTAGCTGTTTGCTTAGTGTATAGGATAGTCATCTATTTATGTGTATTAAATTTAAAAAAAAATTAAATATATGAACAAAGAATTTTTATCAAAATTTTTTTTCAGGAATATTCGGGTGATTTCATTTTCCTTGGACGATATACAAAAGTAGGCTTATAGCAAAATATATTGTTATTCATTGATTTCACAGATAAAAATAAGTGACCGTATTGCAAAAATTATGCATTGCGTTGGTGTAGCCACTGGAAAGGCGTTTACGAACTTTTGAAATTCGCTTTACGCCATCGCATTATTACAGTTTCAGGATTGTTATGCAATATTTGTGATAAAATTTCGAGGACTTGTTTATAAAATAACAGATTTAAAATGTTTAAATATTCAGGCAATCTATATTTTAATCAATGTAACGAGGGTTTAACGCGCTTCGAGCTCGTTGGATTTTAAAATTGTAAAAGGTTTTATTTATCATGTTTGTAATAAAACAATGTTTTGGGATACTTTTAACAGGCCAAAATAAATTGAACTACATAGATTTTAGTAAAAGCAGGCTTAAATTAACTAATTTTCAACTGCTTTTACCAGAGGCTTCGAAACCTGTGTCTAGTGACAATTGAATTAATTTTAAAGAAAGCTTACTAATGTAGATTTTTTTAAATTTCTTATTTGAAAATGCTTTGGTTTTTTTAGATCACGTTAACTGAGAAAATCTAACAAAAAAAAAACAAATTCGAAATTTTAAAAAATAAACAATAAAAAAATAGTTTTTTTGTAGCAAGTATCAATACAGGCATACATAAATTAATAAATCAACAAAAATTTTGATGTTAGTTCATTCAACAGATTTTATTTTATTTTTACACTTTTCTGTATTTTTTTTTACAATATATATTTACGCTTACGTATTCTCAAGTTTTTTTTAAATTTTAAATATTTATTGTATGAGAAATAAATTGATTTTGCACACTTGCCCACAACGATTATAACATTCTCGTTTATATACACAAAGATTCGGTGGAACAAATAATTAAAGCCGGGTTTAGTAAAACATTATAATTTTATACTAATTATACTTTACCACGGTATAAATAATTAATAAATGTAAGCTATTCAGATTGCATTCCGCAGATAACTTTTTGAGTTTATCTCTTCGGTGATTAAGTTAGTTAATTTCTAGGGGCGGTTTGTTAGGGGCGAGCTTTAACCGCAGGCAGAGTCACTTGCTACTCCGTGAAAGCCTCCCTGCGAAGCCTTCAGTTGGGGGCAGACCGGCGGATCGGTCGCACGCGTCGGGCTCAGGACACTCCTCTTAATAATACTATCGCGATCTTTTAAATATGCTAAAAAAAAATTTCAAAATAATTCTTTGAAAAAAAAAAAATTTTATTAAAGTGTAAAAAAAAATTATAATAAATTTACAATTTTTTTGTTTAATAAATAAAGGTGTGTTTTTTTTGTGTGTATTTAATACTTTTAATATAATACATATAAATTATACGTGTCGTTAATATTTATTATTTTTTAGCTGTGCATACAAAAGTTACATTTTTAAAATTTAGTAAAATATATTTACAAAAGAAAAATAAATATTTTTACATTATCTAGAATATATTCGTTGTGTATTAATTTATTAATTGTATTTATAATAATTCTACCCTAAGGTAGTAAGTGCGAAAAAAATAGTAAAACAAAATGCAGATAAAGTTCAATATATAAGTAACGTGCAAGTAGAGAATAAAATCATATAAATATACAACTTAATATCGATTTATAGGCCGTGATACTTAAAATTCTCCATTTAAGCATTTTAAAACTGGGAAACTCTTATGTAAATGACCTTTTTATGTGATCATTATCACAAGAGTTGCGAAGTATAAAAATGTCAAGATGAAAGCTTTTAAGCAACTGGAATAAATGTCGATGTTATGGTATATGCATTTAAATGTTTTTTTTTTTATTGTGTTTATTATTTAACTGATTAATAATGATTTTAAACAATTTCAGGTGTTGTTGATTAATCGTAAATTTAATAATTTTTAATTATTCAAACACTGAAACCATTGTCTGTCTTGCGGTTATATTAATTTCTAATTTTATGTAACGCTTATTATCAACTAAAAAAAATTAATACAATGCAGACTTATTGCCTTAATAATATTTTTTTAATTAATTGTTGAAATATATTGTTTTATTTGATGCAAATAAAATGAATACGGGTTTTTAAGATTTTTAATAATCATTCTAGAGGTGACTACAATACCATCATAAAAAATATACGGTTAAATTATTTTTTTTCCTCTAGAAGTTTCCAAAATTTATTAAAATTTTAAACAGAATCTACAGCGTGAGAAAAGTAAATCTCGATTGGACCTTTTCGAGTCAAAAAAAATTGTAAGTTTTCATTTAAATTTGAAAAGTTTCAAAGTCGCATACTTGAGCAAACCTGAGTTTTAATTTGGATTTATTTCCGTGCAGATAAGGCAGGCGAAAGTTCCTCCGTACGACATTATTTTTTTGTTGATATTAACGCTATAATTTATTGTTGAGCATAAATCCCGCGGCTAATCCCAAAGAGAACAAAACGAAAAATTACAATCCGACGCGACGTATTTTAAGTATTTTAGATAAATAAAAAGCAAAGTCGCTACTTGTGTTAAAAAAAAAAATTTCTGCAAATTTTATTATTTATCAAGAGCATTATATATCTTTTGAATCTTAGAAAACTTGTAATATATACTTAATTTTAATTTATATTTAAACAAAATACAATCCATGGCATCATATCATAAACATTTTAGACAAAGACAAGGTTAAAAATTTATTCATATAAAAGGATTCATTCATTCATTAATCAGATAAGTTTCTCTGGTGATTTTTTTTATTTTTAAAGGATTCATTATAAAAAAAAAACAAAAATTATAGTCGGAAGTTATTAGATAACTTTCAAGCAAAATTATAATTTAGTTTTTGAGATTTCTCTGATTACGCACTTTATTATACGAAAACTTAGATAGTCATTTTATTCCAAATTTTAACCAAAAACTTTGTCCCTGTGAAATTTATTTTAAATTTATGAGCTTTGTATTTACAAATCACTGTTGAATATTTAATTTTTTACAAAAAAACATAATAAATGTGCAAGATTTCATAGGCTATGAATTTTGACCTCGAACTCCACTATGTTTTGTGAGCTTTTCCCATCGTTAAAAGTATGAATCGTAAGCTTTAATTGACAGCTTCAGATACAGAGCTTCTCAGTTTTATTGTATTTATTGTAGAGCTAACAAAAAGTAAAAAAAAAATATTTTCTTCATATAAAAGACGCGAATTATTCATTATATTAAATGTTTATGCATGAAAGAGTTTATTACAAGCCTAGGTTTTTAATTTCCACCAAGGATTTCAATTAAATACATGTTTACATAATTTCTTAAAAAATCATTATACTTGTAAAGCAGGGTTAGAATGAATCTTAATTAAAAAAGTATTTTCTTAACTTTTACCCCTTCATAAAGAAACGACCTGAATAATAACTTTTATATGGTTAAATTTTATTATAAACATCTCTTGGCACAGTTTCGTTTTTCCTATTAACATGCAAGTGTGAAATAAAAAAAAACACATGCACACATTTCTCGTTTGTTCTTTGAGGAAAGGCTTTAATATTTTTACGTTTATAAAACCTAAGGTTTTACTAGCGCGTTTTCAGGAAAAAAATAAAACTGAAAGCAAATTTAAATAAAAAAATGAGATGGAATACAATATATGCTTATTTTTTGGCTTCCTAAAAAAATATTAATGTTTTATATTTGAACACCGATTGATTCGGAGACTGCAAGCAAAATATAATCAAATATGCAACTGATCAAAGATCAAAGCTTGTATTTGGATTAAGCCTACTTAATTTAGTTTAACTGAATATGTTTTTTTAACTTTTCACCAGAGAAGGCTTTTTTTCTGTGTATAAAGCAATCACCTTCCACAAAATGTTTAGCAAATGGCTGCGCTTAATTTCCTATTTTTTACGTTAAATCACGCATTATATTGAAAAAGTTGGGTAAATTACTTTCTTTGAATGAAATCGACTCAATCACTGAAGCTTTTCAATGCGTATTTACCACATTATCCTTTTTCCTTACAAACCTTCATGCGTTGTAGAAAGTGTGGATATTTGGTAGTCGGTTGAGTCTTTGACCCTCTAAGGGTGTTATTATTTTCAATTATTCTAAAAAAAACTAAGAGAAAGCAAAGCTATTAAAGAAAAATCACTCTGATCGGTTTATACATAAAACGATGAGAAAATTACTGATGATGCTATTCCGGAAAAATAAAAATAACATTACGGTTCAGGGTCGTAGAAAACCAGTTAGAATTGCGGTTCAGGATAATCCCTTAAGAAAAAAAAGCCTGGATTTAGCCTCGGGTTGGTAGATCTGCAAGTAATACGGGCTACTTATTTTTTCAGTCTGGATGTTGCTTCCAACGGTCGCGTCTGGATTTATTTGTATTTTTGCTCGTTTTGCAAAGTGCCCGTGTTTATAAAATGGCGCACTGAAATTAACTACCCCTTAATGGCGCAATCCTCGGTTGTTTGCGACCACCCCCAAGAGTATTTTTTATCTGAGTGTTATGTATTCCTTCTCTTGGGGGTGAATCAGGCTTGTTAACTGTCACTGTTTTGCTAATAGTTTGTCTGCAAAGCGTTGAGGCATTCTAACTGAAAAATATAATCGCAGTTTCTATTTTAAATAGTGAGATTGTGAAAGGTTTAATGTTTCTAGGGTAACTCGTATTCTCTGTAACTGCTTTCGTGTTGAACAAGGGTTTCTCAAAACCTGATAGCCGTGTTTGATTTTCTACCCCACTAGAGTCTGCTCCCAATGCTGACCTAACCTCTTAATCACTACCCCAAACAGAACCTGAATGATTCTAACATGATTGCATGCACACACGAGTAAAATCAAACAAAAATAATAGATTATTTTTAAATAATTTGATTATAAACACATAAGTCGATTTGGGTTATATATTTTAAACAAAGTAATTACTTTATAAAAGCTTTTTTTTAATGCGAGGAATTTCAGAATATCGATTACGTAAGCCGAGGCTCAAGTGGAAAGAGCTTCGCTTCCTTTAAATTTCTATACATAATTTAACTATGTGCTGGATCCTTGAAGGAGTCTTAAGCATCTGCAAGTAAATTGGATGATGCATTATCTCCAAGACATGCATCCATTATATCAGAGGAGACACTCGCCTTGCATGCTTAGTGAAGCAAATTGAACTTACAAATTACTGTGGTGTCTAAAACTAAACCTGAACTTTGAAGAGGATATGTTACACAAAGTAGAAATGAATATTCTTGGAATGAATATTAAAACACCATGTATAGTTATACAGAGGCCGTGAATATTAAAGACTGCCATAACAACTTGTTAATCTTCATTCAGATTAAGTGAATTAACTCCACGGCTTCCTGAAACGAGCCGAAGCTCTATGGCGTCACTTGACGCATGGCCGAGATTCCATCGCATTCCCATGGGAGAGCCGCACAGTGGTACAGCGATCGAAATTTAACGTACAAAATTAATAAATCATATTAAAAAAAAAATATGTTTAAAAAAAATTAAACACCGTATATTTAGTTTAACGAATTGAATAAGTAAGTCAGTATTTTTTTCAAATTTGTATAAATATAAATAATCAGTATTTTTGACAGAGAGTACTTGGTGGAATTTCATTTTAATATTTTAAAATAAAATACTTTAGTGGTTTTTGAAAACACCTGAGCGATAAGTGTCCTCAAATGTTTCCTCAGTTTGATAGCGCCAACGTGAAAGGTTATTGAAACCGGTCACCAATAAAAATAACACGTGGAAAAATCACTTAAGTGTTTTATTTAAAATATTGTGTAAATATGGTAGTTTTGGGATTAAACAATTTTGATCTAAACTTATAACATAAAAAATATATATTTTATTCGATATAAGAACTAAAAAAATTAGGATATTTTTTAAAATTAACAAGATTTTATTAGTTGTTAGATGTAATTCTGCGCTGTGTTCCGAGTCTTCGGCGTTTCGGTGCCTTTACTGAGACCACCTTCATTTTTTTATAAATGCCTCAAATATAAATACCGTAAATTTGGTTAACGAATTAAATAGGTTAGAAAGTTTTTTATTAAATATTTTAATATAAATATGGTAGATTTGTGATTAAATAATTTTGACCAAAACCTACAATTATCCAAAAAACTAAACAAATTTACAAGATTTTATTAATTATTGGATGTAATGCTGCATTGTATTTTGAGTATTCGACGTTTCGGTGCCTTTATTAAGACCACCTACATTTTTATACATGGTGCAGTAATCAAAAAACCAACACAACACCCAAAAAAAATTATTACGATTTTTGTTATATTGTACTGTTTTGAGTGTTCTTACGTTTCGGTCCCATTGCAGTCGTCATTTTTCAAGGTTTCACAAATAAATTTTTAAATATTGTCCTGCTAATTTTGCACGTTGCCCCAGTGTGCGGCGCGTGTTCTGCGAGAAAGACCAATTCCGTGGGACAACGTCGGGACATAAAACGATCTGCCCTCGGCCAGGGCACATAAAACCGGGGCATCCCCTAAAAATATTTATGGGCGAGCTGCTTTATTATTCCAGGTGATTTTTACGGAGGGTGGCCGGCTTTATCATTTATGGAGTTACTAATTTTAGTTTATTTGCCTGTCTCGAGAGCTTTACGCGAAGATATGTACACACGAGAAACTTTAACTCTATTATACATAATTTCTTTCTTTGTTTTTTATTTTTATTTATGTACTACCATTTTTTTAACGTAGATCCGCGTAATGCCACTTGTATTACAAAAATGTGTTATACATTATTTACCTGTAATTTACATGTAGTCCTATCGTATTGAATAGTTTGATTAAATCATTTACTCAAAGTACATAAAATATAATATTTTTAGGCACATTCTGCTTATATAAAATATATTTTTTTAAATATATTATTGTGTTTTTGCTGGATTGTGGTACGAGTCAAAAATTTAATCATAAAAAAAAATATTATTACAAATTCCAACTGTGCTGAAATATTTTTAATAAATACATATACAAACAAATTTTATATTTTTCACCATATTCTAGTGTTTTATTTTATTTTATAATATTTTAGTTTTTTTACATTTAATGTATTGTTATAAAATTCGCAATAATACAAATACAAAAAATTTTGGATATCGCCTTTAGCGTTTTAATATTTATTTCAACCCTATCAAAATATAAAAATCAATAGTTTATTAAAAATGCAATCAAACTTCAAACAAAATAATTTACATTTATACAACATAGTTTTATAGAGCAGTTGAAAAATTCACTCGTGAAAAGAATTTGCATCAATAGTATTTTTTAATTAAAAAGTTGAAGCCTCTCGAGATAATTTTATGTATATTTTTAACACATCTATAAAAGCATATAAGTTTGTGTTAAAAAAAATTATAACACTACTAGCACTTAAGGCTGTATTTTGATAAAAAAAAAGTATGTAAAAATTTAATTACAACATGCTCTCGTCCGGGTCGCTGCCTTTTCTCTGTAGAAGTTCCATGAGTTGTAAATCATCTTGTATAATTTTGTCACTTTCAGCAGATTAATAATCAGACGTCGTTCTTTATAAAAATTATAATTAAATCAATTTTTTGACATTTTTTCTTTTTTGGAATATTAATTTTCACTGTTCGTTAGTTGGAGCAACAAAAAAATTGATAAATTACTATCTTCTGGGTTTCCTGTAAAATTTCACGCTGCGTGGGTTTTCCGGTGAACTTTTTTTTTCAGTTTTTATCCGCCGGTCGTGACCTTAGTTTTTTTTTCAAGAAATTTCAGGAGCTCTCTGTATTTAAAACACTTTTAAAGAGTGATGAGAGGTCTCAGTAAATTAAAATGGATCATACTTAAATAATCGACCGATTAATTTTAAAAAAGTGATCGATCGACCAATTTTTTAATTCAAACAAAAATATATAATCGGGATGTTAAACACGCCTCGCGGCCAGTGCTGGCGACTTTTGCTGGAATCCCATTTAAATGTTTTTATTACTATGTTATAATTGCTGCAAACCATAAATGTACTGCTCTCTAATAGATTCATGAAATTAAAACAAATATGAATTTAAAAACTAATAAAATAATAACACGAGTAGAGAAAAAGATAAATATGAGTTATGTTTTAAAAAACTTGGAAAGAAAAATAAGGGTTGAAAATATTTGTACTGAAAAACTTGTTCTAAAAAAAGGGTTGTTTCGGTGAATTTATGCGTGTGGAGTTTTATTTGTAATCTGATGTTTTATCCTGAAGTGTTGAATGAAATACAGAAAAATCCTTATAAACAATAATATATAATTTATACTAGATAAGTATCGTTATATTATAAACATTTGATTTTGATTAATAAGTAATGCAATTTTGGTATCAAATATATATTTATGTTTAAAGGTTATAAATAAAAACGAAGTAGTTGATAAGTCTACTTAAAGTGATTTTTTCTTGTTTTTATACAAGATCAAAATATAAACAGTTTATTTAAGATTTTTAAATATATTATTTATGAATTGATTATGCATTGAATACGTTTTCTCTTGAGAAGTAATTGCTCAGCATGTAAATTTATGATAAATAAATATATTTTTCCAAATAAACAGTTATACAGAGAAGAGTATAGGCTTGATTTTTCGTAATAAATATTTATATAAAAAATTATTTTAGTATTTTAAAAAAATTATTATACTTAGATGGTTTCAGTCATACGGTTTTAATTGAGTGCCTACTGCACACTAGGTTATATAAATAAAAATAAAGTACAGGCTTGTTCTCAAGTGCTTTATACACGCGAAATTAAATAAATATACAGTCTTGTATATGTTTGTTCTCCTTGGCAATGTTAAGGCTGTGGATTCTGGGAATAAATTGCCGTAATAGAGTCACGGGTAGTAACCATAACATCCCATCTAGGAGACGCTGGGGAACTTTTTTGTACCAGTACCAGCGAAATTGTACATTCAAATTCATGCGGTCCCCTGTAGTGGAGTTTGCATTTTGAATTGCGGATTTTCAGGACCCTCCTGAAAACTGAAAATATGAAAAAATTTAAAAATTTAATACCTAAGGCTTGCGCGTCCAATTTCAAGGGATGTGATTTTGTATTGCTACTGTGTGCCTTTGCTCAAAACCATGACGATTTTCATACATGTGTAAAATAACGTTTCAACATTTTTTCTCGTATATTTATGGGTAATCGATTCTACAATAATTTCAGCAGTAAATCGCTTATTTTAATAAATATTATTGAAGGGTTGTAAACGCCAATTCATTGAATATTTACTAAGGTTCTTGCTACCTAACCTTGCTTGGTGTCCATCCCTCGTCTGCCACAAAAAAAGTACTGTTTTACCTGGCGAAATCGTGTCATTTAATTAATTTAATTGTCACATTATTTATATATATCATAAATTGATTTTTTTATAAAGTATTGAAAAAACTATAAATTATATATACATATTTTTTATTATTTAATTAACGTCCATTTTCAGGGTAAAAAAAAATCTTGAAGATGTTGAAAAATTGTAAAAAATGACGACTTTTCAAAACCAAAGTTTGTTAAAGATTTTTTTTTTTTTAAATAATAAATCGCACAGGGTTTATATTTCATCTTTCAATTTCAATTTAAAAAAATACTTTTAAATGTTAAGCACTGTTAGAACAGGGAAATTACGAATCTCCAAATTCCTACACATCAATCGGAAAAACACATATTTATCATATTAAAAGTAAATTTACAAGAAATAAAAAAATATTTTGTTCGGAAAAAGAGATGTGTCTGACTTTTTGCATTTAAATTTTTTTGATTGGTGCAGTCGATTTTTCGCAAAACGGACCAGAAAATGATCAAAAAAACTCGAGTATTGAACTTAGGCCCTTAATAAGAATCTGTAACAATTTGTTGTTAGCAATATATTTTAGTCAGGGAATAATTTCAGGTAATACAGTTTCAGGTGATTTCGTTGCCAACCCAAGAAGCCTCGATCGCATTTTGTCCCTTTTGAAACTTCGACAGGAATGTTTTTGATGGCAAAGTAAGGTAGACGCTCTCAAAGGGATGCAAGATTCATCTCAGGGTGCCTTCTATACCCTGAGCTTCTAAAAAATATAAAGCCTTAAAAAGCCTTTACGGTAAATATTTGTATTGATGTACAGTATAATTATAAAAAAATTCTACTGTGTTTAAGAAAATAACGGACCGAATTTTTGATACTCCAGAGCTGAATTAAAACAATCAAATTTTTTTTTTATCTTTGTTATCGTTTTCAAATGTATTATTAAAAAAATTTAACTCAGGTTTTACAACAAGTTTTGTTTTTCAGAAAATTCACCTGCGTTATATTTTTTTCTATGCAAGTTTCCTTCAGCAAGTATGAAAGCGTTTTTATTCCCAGTAAAGTACGCGGGGATCATAAATAAAGTCACTCACGCCTTATCTGCAATCGGATAAAGGTCCCCCCTTTAGATAATGACATGTCACATCTCTTATCTGTTGTCCTGCCCTTTTATGAATAGGAAACTTATATGAAAATGAGCGTAATGTAAAGCACCATAACGGTTCAGTCACTTTTTTACGCTAAACGCTCTTCTGTGTGTATTTTTTTTTCCACCAAAGTGAGTCTTTAATAATATACAATATTAAATATATATATATTATATACAAAAAATATAAAATCAGTGATCACACTGAACAAAATTCAGCTTATAGTTAAAAACAAGACAAACTTTTAATTGCGTCCCTGAAATGTTTGAAATATTCAGTCAATGCAATGATTTATTTGTTACTTGTTACCATTTTCGTTGCAACCCTTCATTAAAAGGGCATTTTTCGAGGCAGTGCAAGGTTGCTCGGGGTGGGATTCACCCCCGATACAAGCGAAATTGCCTTCGTCCTGTAACTTTTTTGCAAGTAGACAATTTAAGAAAACTCTCGAGTCACTGCAGGGAAGGAATACTTTCCTTAACTTAACTTTAAATTGGAGACTTTTCGACAAATTAGATTTTTTTAATGACTTTTTATCACTGAGACGAGAAATCTGTCTCATTACGCGGATCGTGACTCTGGATTTTCAGATGCTCTGAAGAAAGCTTCTAACTAGAGCTTGTGAGCCATTATTTGAAGCTTTTCGTCGTTAGTGTTTTTTTATTAAATACACTATCTTTCCTTGTATTTTTTGATATGTTAATAACTATATATACTAGAAATATTGATCAAAGAAACCTTACGTTTAATTAGTACAGTGTTTGCTAATTTATCATCAGGTCTTCTATACGAACTCCAGAAGCTCATTGTAAAATTTACGTATTATCAAAAGCCTTCAATTACCTTGCGGTTTCACAATATACAAAAAATATTTATTTAAAATTTCTATAAGCATGACTTACTAATTGTTTTAAAAAGTTTTAATCATAATATTTAGGTATATTCAGGCTTCAACATGCACACAGTTCAAAGTTCTGGTGGAAATGGGGGATCCATGAATAAGGACAGAGAAGACGAGGTACCATTGTGTATATAAGCAGCATACTTTTCTCTAAACACTGCTACTTAAATCGTGTCTCTTAAGAGGCAGGTGCCTGAATCACTGAAAGCACTTTTATGCACTCAATTATTACATTTGCATAAAACATTTTTTTTACACATTGTAGTCATTTTTATTAATAATTTTTAAAAACATTAATATTTTCATTAAATCATACTACTTTTATGCTTTAACAGCAAATACCCAGCCAAATCGCTAGAAAATAATGAACGTTTGATTAAATAGTACTTCCGCCTTTCAGTCTAGCTATTAAGAAAGTTCGTTATATCCTAGCCGTTTGGCTATTTATATTTGTTGTAAATAATAAAACATAAAATTGAAAACTGAGTATCACGTATTTTTCATATTTTGAGTTTATCATATTTTTTGTAGATTAAAAATTTAAAAATTCATTAATACTATTTTTACTAAAGTATTATTTATATTAAGTAATTTTAATATTTTTGTAAATATATAGTATTAAATAATTACCTACAAAATGTCATATGAATAAAAAAACTATATATATATATATCTTAAGAATTATTATTAATATCCTTATATATAGTAACTTCACAAATATATATTTTATACAAAAGCATAATTTTTTTTATTTGTTTCACTACCTTTTCAATTTTTAATATAATTTAATAAAGCAGTGATACAAAGTCGTGGAGTTTTAGGCAATATCATTAAATTTAAATAATACATTTTTTGTACTCTAAATTTCTCTATTCATATTAAAAAAATAGCCGTATACTATATTTCAGATTTTGTGGGCCTTTTAATAAATATTCCAATGTTTCAGCTGTGATACTGGAGCTGTTCCTTAAAAATAACTAAGGTACCGGTGCTGAAACGTTGATATTTAAAATTTAAATTTGATGCCTCCGTACATGCAAGAAAAATACTCCATGATTTTTTTTGCTAAATATAAAATAATATTTTGTAGTTTTGTATGCTTTCTTATAATATTCATAGGTACGAGTAAGCATGACTTTTTTTTATCACAAAACAACAATTTGGCTGAGTGATTAGACATTTGATTCTCGCTCGACTGATTTCCGGTTTGATCTCCGTCTTAGCACGCGAAAGCCAAACTGATGTAAACGCCATCAACCTTGTTTCAGTATTTTTTCAGTTTGATCAAAGGTATTTATCATTGCAGGTATTGTGAAAATAAAAAGCTATCAGGGTATACAAATTTTTTTTGGTAGAAATCAATTAATATTTCTAAAAATAATATAACGCCCTCTATACACACAAGTACTGGTGTTTCCGGTTTATATAATATTAATAAAATATATTTTGCTTTTTATGGTAGGGTTGCGTGCGGAAAGGTTAGTTTATCGATATTGGTGGCTGGGAATCTAGAAACTTCCCTTCGCTCGAGTACGTTGCAATTAAAATATTATTTATTTATCTACCACGCAAATTTTTTAATTATAATTTTCACGAATAACGAATTCAATAAATCGCGTTTTTTATTTAAATTTTTGAGCACTTTTATTTTATTGGTACTAGTCCGTGTTATTTTCAGATTCAGGCGATAACTGCCTTTAGTATTTTAAGGGTTAGAATATTGGTATAAATTTTTTATCCTTATTTCTCGATGCTTATAAAGAAATACTTTAATGTAAAAAATATTTTTTTTTATATATATAAACCATTTATGATCTTAAAATCCCTTCGCGGATACATGTTCTTGTATTTCTTGTTTGTTTGCCACCCTTTTTTCCGCCCCCACCCTTCGGGGAATCGCGGCCAAATTAAAGAACCCTTCTATATGGCAACACTAGAATTAGAGCCGTGCTTCGGTTATTTATTGGCCGTAAAATGGCCGAATGTATTTTTTGCTTATTGTCACACTGATTTATCTGATCGTTAATTTTAAATTGTGATTATCGCGGTTTATCGCACGCCCAGTACTCTCGGCGATCGTATTAAACACGCATTTATTTACAAAATAAAACCTGCCACTCGAAAATATATTTTTTTTAGATAAATAGATACCACGCTTTGCTAAAAATAAAATAAAAAATCTAATTTTATTATTTAATCATAAAAAATATTTTCACATTATAAATTTCTGAGTACTCGAGTACTAAGGGGTTGCAATTTTTCATATAAGTTTAATGAAAATCTAAACATTTTTTTTTTTTTTTTAAATAGCTAATAGAAATCCATTGTCTTTTTTTGTAAATAATTATTCTATGGAAGTTACAGTATAATAAATATAATTTCTTGTCAATTTTTTTTTTGTTGAGTAACGAAAATTTCGTATGCGTTGTAAGCACATGCAAGAAATTCTTCTTCTCAGAGTATTCCACTGAAATTTCAGCCACTGATGCAAATTCCGCATCCATGATGGTTCCCTCTTTCCGTTGCTTCTTGTGTGTTCAACATTATTCAACTTTCCTCTTACTCGGTGTAATTCGATCAAACTTTAAACTATTCTTAACGTTTGTCTAGTTTGTACAGAGCTCTGTTCGTAGTTACTCGGATCGAGTGTGTTCGTGCATGCGAGCTGCCATCTTGCAATTAGCGAACACGCTTCTGTTCTTTACTCAGCACCATAGCTCGAACTCAATACTGGCAAGAGGAATTTGACGAAGAGTTAATCCTTCTTCAAGTGCCTCTCCCCAAAGGAGTTAGGCGACCTTTTCACTGAAAATATCTCTATCACCGACATTCATCCAGCGTCTATTTGATATATTTATTTAATCGAAAAGTATGACCAAAACAGGATATTTCAACCTTTAATTAAGAGCTTAAGACTTACAATTGACTTGTTTCATCTTCTTTGGGAGCCTCTCTTTAGAGGAAGTAAGTTTCCTTACTACTTGTGTTACTTATATGATACCAAATTACATTTGTATCTGTTCTTCTTTGTGGAATTAGATCTTTTAATAAATATTTAATATTATAAAGTATCTTTACATTTTTACCATTGATATGTGGCACGATCCCTTGACTATTGGGGTTTGGTGTCTTAATTCCATTGGTAATTATAATTAATATAAACTGAGCACGTTCATTATTATATAGACATAAGGAACAACCCCTAATTTATTTTACACGTGACTAGAATTCAATTAGGTATTGCATTTTTTTCACACTACAGTGGCTTGAAGAAGTTTTCAGGAAGTTTTTCAGATTAATCAAGAATTTACGGTTTTGAAAATTCAATGACTTGCTTTGGATACAAACAGACCAAGTTATTTAAAATACTAAAATTTATACCTGCGTTGATCATTTAAGTGTATTTTTCAACTTTTCGTATTCTATCTTTGAGGTGTTATAATATTAAAATTGAACCTTATTCCGTGACGCATAGTTCTCTCACATCAAGATTGAGTCAAATTTAGACACTTTTGAGTAAAATTTCTATGGATTGCTGAAATTCACTGCATTTTGGAAAAATAAAGCATAGAAATGCACTCAGTCCAGAGCACGGGGGGGCATGGTGGATCCACGAAGAAAGACCGAGAAGATAAGGTAAATTTTTAAACTGTTTCAATTGCTATTAATCCAATTATTTTTCACTTCAAAAACACTTTTTTTTAATTAGAAATATTTATATATTTTTATGGTTTCTATAGTATGTGTTGGAAATCCTCAATTTACACATTTTAATAAGGCACCTTGATTTAGAACAGCTGCTGTAGAATGTTTTCCCAATTCTTATGGTGTTTTTTTCACTCCATCGCTTGCAAGTATTTCCCTGGTTTTGGCTGGGCGTATTTATCTCCACATCTGGTCTATTTATACAGCCTTCTTTGAGGCTCGTAAACATGGGGGGTAAATTTTTACGAACCCCCCCGATATGCATCGGAAAGTGCGCCAAGCTAAATGGAAATAATATTTTATTCCGTTCGTTTTTACTTTGCTGGGGTTTATCAGATTTCTCGTGAAATAACAGAGGAAATCGTTAAAAGGACTTATTGTGAACTCAGGAATCTTGATATTGTTTTTATTATATCTAGTAATTATACCAAAAATTTTATATACTTCGCTCGATTAGTTCTGAGAAAAATAATACGATTTGCTTTGTTCTTAGTTAGCCTTAGTTACGTAAAAACACTTCAGAACCCATTTTTTATTAGAGTTAGGTTAGGTTATGTTTATGTTTAGTATAGGTTATGTTTGCTAAAATATCTCCAACCCTTAAAAATGTTAATAATAATGAATAATAAATATATACTAATTGCTTTTTTTCTCATTTTTTACAGGTGAGTACTGTCATGTTATTTGAGTAGACACATTAAAGGTAAGATTTTTTAAAATATACATAACTTTGTTTTGAAAAGATCTGATTTCTTGGGTGTTGAGCTACTTGAAGTTTTCGGTACTCCAAAGTTTCGGTCCCCTTTCTGGGGCCATCTTCAGGGACTATATAATATTTCGGGATTAAATCCTTTTCGATGGTCGCAACAAGAAGTCCGAAACGTCGAAGTACCGAAAATTTCAAACAGCTGAACATTTAAGAATACAAATCAACTCAAGCAAAAAAATTATATTTTCGTTTGTTATAAATATTTATTGGGAATTTTTTGCCTCGTCCTTTTTAAGTGACATGCGAAAAAAATACACTCAGTTATACTCTTTGGATGTAGAAATTTTCATATAAATTAAAGTGGCAATTTTAACTGAGAAAATTATATGAGGTAAAAACCTACTTAAGACTTAAGTACATATAAACTTCTAAACAAGTATAAACTTTAGTGCAATCATATATTTTACTTAAATTACAACATATAGTATATTTCCGTAATTTAAAAACTGCTTAGGTTAGGTTAGGTTACAAACAAAAAAAATTCATTCAATATGAATATATTCAAGTATGTACAAACATAAAAACTAATAATGCGTTATTTAAACATACGAGTACTTTTAAATAAATATTTATATTATTAATTAATTTTAATAATTATCACTTAATTAATTTAATTGTCACTTTATTTTGCTATATCGAAAGTTGATTTTTTTACAGAGAATTGAAAAAACTATAAATTATATTTATCTATTTTTTATTATTTAATTAACGTCCATTTTAAGGGTAAAATAAAATCTTAAAGATGTTGAAAAATTGGATAAAATGACGACTTTTCAAAACCAAAGTTTGTTAAAGATTTTTTTATTTTTTTAATAATACTGCGCACATGGTTTATATTTAATCTTTTAATTTCAATTGAAAAAAAAACTTTTAAATGACTCTTGTAAAATGAACCAGATGAATCTCCAAATTCCTACACTCCAATCGGAAAAACACATATTTATCATATTAATAGTAAATTTATAAGAAAAAAATATATATTTTATTCGGAAGAAGGAATGTATCAAACTTTTTGCATTTAAATTTTTTCGATTGGTGCAGTGGATTTTTCGCAAAACGGACTGGAAAATGATCAAAAAAACTCGATTATGCAGACTAGGCCCTTAAGCTAAGTATATGATTAAGATACATGTGGGTTGTTTTTTTTTTTTGTTTTTTTTTTTTCTTCATTACTTTCTATTCAATGAATGGCTTGCTTTAAAGACGACCAGACAGGAAGTCGCCAGTTGGTACATCAGATACCTATCTGACGGTGCATTCCATCCCTCACAGCCTGCTTGCAACCCCCAACCGAGTTGGCAGCCTTCCAGGCTTCCAGGCGAGCGACTTCCGTCCCAACAATACAGCACTTCACCCAGAACACTTTGCAATACATCAGAGAGACGTCGTGGACTGCACTCGCTAAGTGAAACGCACTCCACGCGAAACCTTAAATAAAATCGATTTATTACACTCCCCCATAGCCTTAAATGTAATATACATGTCAGTATATTACTTTTACTACCTTTTCCCATCTTTCGGGCAAAGTATGGATTCCATCCCAAAAGAACTGTTCGTCCTTTGAAGCCAAGAAAGAATCAAGCCAATTTTTGATACCCTGTTCAGAAGTGAAGCGTATTCTGCATCGATTGAAACAAGTGGTAGTCGGAAGGAGCAAGGTCTGGGCTATAAGGCAGGTGAGGCAGAACTTTCCATCCACTGTTTTCCAAATAGGTTTTAATCGATTTAGCAACGTAGTCGAGCATTGTCATGATGAAAAATTACACACTCGTGTATGGTCGCATATTGTATATGTGGCACCCAATTTCCTTGCTTTTTAATCATTCCCAATGCTTTAAAGTGTCATAAAATTGTTGCTCGGTCAACTTTCAATGATTCTGTGAGTTCTGCTTGCATTTGACACGAGTCTTTATCGAGCAATGCCTCTAATTCTTCATCTTCGAATTTTTTTGTCATCCACATCGAAATCACCATTGCTAAGGCGTCGAAAGCAGTTCTCACACGTTTTTTGCGATGAAGCATGTTCACCATAAAATTCACACAGCAATCGGTGACTTTCAGCTGGTTTTTTCTTCCAATTGAAGCAGAAAAGTAAGGCTTTCCGCAAATTGCGTTTGACATGTTGAGAGCTCAAAAAAAAATGTTGTGTACACTTCAGCGATATGACATATACTGAAAACAAAAACGCAATAATGACGCTTCACAATGAAATGTTAAAGTATAGCCTGATGCGATTCAATACTAGTAACACAACAATACTAGTTTCATACTAGGCCCCTTTTCAGGAATCCAAATTCCTGAAAATGACTGAAACGCTGAAATATCAAACTCCGCGCTTTCAGCGTGTGTCTTTTTCACGCGCGAGCTTTCAGAGACTTCACCTGAAAATGCTGTTATACATCATTATTTGGGGTGATATTAGAGTTTGATGATTATACACAGCGAGAGATAGGGAGTTTATGAAAGTTATTAGTTTTAAACTCGAGTTAGTGCCGCCACAGGGCCCGA
The DNA here is from genome assembly GCA_022113835.1 of Atopsyche davidsoni. Classification (NCBI taxonomy): domain Eukaryota; kingdom Metazoa; phylum Arthropoda; class Insecta; order Trichoptera; family Hydrobiosidae; genus Atopsyche; species Atopsyche davidsoni. The sequence goes on along the minus strand of JAILWY010000022.1, from coordinate 3,349,855 downwards.
CTCGCGCTCTGCCACACCAGTTTGTTCTGCTTGAATATTTTTGATAATTCAACTAAAGCGAAAGTCACATTTAATTTAAATATCACTACACAAACATTATGAAGTTTATTTTAAATAAAAATATTAATGAAATTTTTTATAACACAGAGTTTTTTTAAATTTAATTGGCAAGTTACTCGCGTGTCGTGAAGGCAATCAAAGTTATCTTAATATCAATCAGGTTTGATCTTAGCTATAAAAGATTTGGCCTCTACGATGTTGTATAGCATTGAACAACAGTATAATATAATTTATTATAAAATATATGCAGTTTCAAGATAGATCGTCGAAAACTGCTCTTGTGGCTTGGTGCAGCTGAAAAAAAAGCACTTTATGAAATTCCATCTTAACAAATGGCGTTGTCTTCCGCAATAAAAATTACCAGAGCTTTTCCCTCTTGCAAATTTTCTTACAAATCATATACGTCCTTAAATATACAATATCTCTGCGAAAAGCTGCAGTTTTTAATTTAACGTAACTGATATTAAATAAATTTATATTAAAAGCCCTGAAGCCTTGTTCATTTTAGTGTCACTATAAAAATAGACGCCAGTTCATTTATAAGGGTTTTGGGAAATATAGTTTAAAAATATTTACCTAAATCGACCTTAAGATCAAAAGTTACGGTCTAAGTATTTAGTTTAAAAGCTAACCGATTTTTTAAAAATAAACTCGCTTGCCTATATGTTCATAAATTTTAATACATTTGTGTATTTATAGATACAGTTCTCAGATTATCTGACCATGAATTTTTCTCGCTCCTGAAATAGAAAAAAATGCTGCAATAATTTTGTAACATAATCGATCGGCTGCTATAGTGATTTGTATTGAAAGTTAATTATTCATAATGCCATTAGAGTTTTATTTCATTTTTTCACAGCTAAACGGCGATAAGTACACAATCGGAATATCTGGAACACCGTTTTGCAATTAATTCCCGCTGTGAGAGTAAAAATAAAACATGCAGACGGAGCGAATGAGGGCAAATAAATTGTGCAAGACTTTGTAATATAATTTTTCACCGGAAGTTTAAAAAAATGAATAAAAAAAATAGTGGGCGGGTATAACTTTATAAGTATTATATAAATTTGAAATACTCCATATTGTAGTAAAAAGCTCTCATAAATTTATATTAACATTGGATTACGAATATTCGCATTTTTACTTATATTGTTTTTGTAATAATATTATATAAAATCACAACATGTTTTTGATACGGATTAATTTGCACTTACATTAAAATATTCATCAAATATAAATTACAATTTAAAATAAATATCTCATTTTCTAAAAATACACGTTTGGATTAATATTGAATGAAATAAAATATTTTTAGCCAAATATAACCCAATTTTAATTTTCCGGCATCCTAATTGTGTCGGTTAAGATGTGGAATGATGATTAAAAAAAGGTTTCGTTTCAAGTTGACGCATATACAACCATCGATTTAAAAAAAATACCCATGTTAATTATTTTATATTGAATAAATTCACATTTTAGCCAGATGCGTATTTTATATATTTATTAACAAAAATTCATACTTTTCGACGCAGTGGGACTCTTGTCATGTATCTAACAACTAGGGATGTGAATTTCGCTCAGTCAAGGGTTCTCGGTGGTTGAAAGGCTGAGGCGTGGGTTCGATACGATTCTGCGTAAAAAAAATATATATTCTGACGCGTATATAAAAATTTGTGAAGAATAGTTTTACATTTTGAGAGCCCGTAAATATTCCATTCAATTACATATCTCAGAGCGGCTCGCTGCCGAGCGGAAGATCCCGCGTGTAGCCATTTCCGCCCTGGCGGGTGAAGCCTTCGGAGGCACGTTTCCTGCCCTGGTGTATTTTTTTTTTTATTTCGGACTCAAGTGGAGATTCGCCAAAGCGGGTAGTAACGCTCCGCTGGTGCGAGCTCCACTAAAGATGGGCGCCGGGACGTGGCCTGTACTTCGAATTAAGTTTTTTCAGGCTGAAAACATCCCCCCGACACGAAGGCTCCCGCGGGTGATATTCGGCGCATTATCTAGTTACTAGAAACGTGATAATATAGAGTGTTTTTTATAGAGGTAATGAACTTTGAAATAGAATAAAACAAAGATTTTTTTTTTAAATTGACATGAAATTAACTTTATTTGAAAGATAATTTTTTGGCATTATAATTTAAATATGATTTCTGGGATTTCTGGCTCGGACGTAGTCTAGTCTGGAGGTCCAATTCTCGATGACTTTTTCCAACATTTGTGGCCGTATATCGGCAATAACTCGGCAATAAATGTTGTCCTCCAAGTGGTCAATCGTTTCGGGCTTATCGGCGTAGACTAGCGATTTCACATATTCCCACAGAAAATAGTCTAGCGGCGTTAAATTGCACGATCTTGGAGGCCAATTAACGGGTCCGAAACGTGAAACTATGCGGTTACCAAACGTTTCTTGTTGAAACCACAGCTCCTGCACATCGTGGTTGTTCAATTGATGAACGAAAAAGTCACTAATCATGGCTCTATAGCGGTCACCATTGACTATAACGGCCTGACCAGCATCGTCTTTAAAGAAGTACGGACCAATGATTCCACCAGCCCATAAAGCACACCAAACAGTCAGTTTTTCTGGATGTAACGGTTTCTCAACATACACATGATGATTATCATCACTCCAAATACGGCAGTTTTGTTTATTGACGTATCCATTCAACCAAAAGTGAGCTTCATCGCTAAACAAAATTCGCTTATGAAAATCGGGATCAACGGCAATCTTGTTCTTGGCCCATTCACCAAATCTGCGCCTTGCTAGGTGATCACGTGGCTTCAATTGCCAAAATGCCAAACCAAACTAAACATAAATCCCTTGACAACTGACAAAATGGCCGCCAGTTAAAACAGTGTTGCCAACTTAAAGTTCTATACCTCTATAAAAAACACCCTGTAGTTAAAAAAAAATTCAGAGTATCTATACGTACACACGCAATTAATTCTTCACCTGCAACGCGGATAAAACATTCATTGCTACTCACTACTGCGTTTGTCTGTAGCTACAAGCAATATATATTAAATCATCATATACAGTGTGTGCATAAAGTTTTTCAGATTTTTTCGTGTAATTGGAGCTTTATTATAAAAAAATTGGTACAATATATTCTATTCGGCCACTACTTTTTTCCCATCTTTCGGGCAAATTGTGGATTCCATCCCAATAGAACTGTTCGTCCTTTGAAGCCAAGAAAGAATCAAGCCAATTTTTGATACCCTGTTCAGAAGTGAAGCGTATTCTGCATCGATTGAAACAAGTGGTAGTCGGAAGGGGCAAAGTCTGGGCTATAAGGCGGGTGAGGCAGAACTTCCCATCCACTGTTTTCCAAATAGGTTTTAAGCGATTTAGCAACATGTGGCCGAGTATTGTTATGATTGAAAATTACAGACTCGTGCCTGGTCACATATTGTAAATGTGGCACCCAATTTCCTTGCTTTTGAATCATTCCCAATGCTTTTAGTTGTCTTGAAATTGTTGCTCGATCAACTTTCAATGATTCTGTGAGTTCTGCTTGCATTTGACACGAGTCTTTATCGAGCAATGCCTCTAATTCTTCATCTTCGAATTTTTTTGTCATCCACATCGAAATCACCATTGTTAAAGCGTCGAAAGCAGTTCTCACACGTTTTTTGCGATGAAGCATGTTCACCATAAAATTCACACAGCAATCGGTGACTTTCAGCTGGTTTTTTCTTCCAATTGAAGCAGAAATGTAAGGCTTTCCGCAAATTGCGTTTGACATGTTGAGAGCTCAAAAAAAAATGTTGTATACACTTCAGCAATATGACATATACTGAAAACAACAGCGCAATAATGACGCTTCACAATGAAATATTAAAGTAAAGCCTGATGCGATTCAATACTAGTAACATCATCTCTTAGCAAAATCCGTAAAAATTAATGCACACACCGTATATATTTTCATATAAAATATGTCTGTACAGACAAGAAAATTTATATATTAACCTGCAATACATATAATATATTATTTCTAGAATGCTACTCAGGTGCGGTTCATGATTCGTTTAAAAACAACTTTAGAGGTTTTTTCGCATATTTGTAAAAAAATATATATGTTTTTTATATGTTTTACACAATTCAGACTGTCTGCACGGATAAGCAATGTTTAACATTGACTTACAAAGCTGAAAAAAATAATTGCGATGATACAGCTCATCTACGATTGCTGCCTATTGAGTCAAGCTTCAGAATATGGAAATGCCTTTATGGAGGTTCTATTAGATACTTAATTATATATTTTATACGTAAATGCTTCTTATAAACGAGGTTGTCTTCAAAGTCAAGCCACAACAAAGTAAATGAGTTCATGGAGGCTTTACAAATAAGTTGCAAAGCGGCTGTGGAAGTTTCAGTTGCAACTATGTTTTACTGCATTGCGTCGCTTATCTGTCCAAATGCAGTTGTGCAACTTGCATGCAATATGATTATATAATTTACACAACGAGTTAAAATGAACAGATTTTAAAATACTTAATGGTTTTTTAATCATATTTGCTGTACAATCAATTGCAAGTAATTTTTACCCGAACGTGTTTGCTGTGTGTGTAATATGATTTCAGGTTTTCGCAAATATATGTTTGGTTTATACATCGCACTAAAAGTATATATATATAAATAAACTGTGGCAAATTTGTAAGAGATAATTTAGTATTTAAAACTACGTTTTATACAAAAAAATATAAATATAATTGCTTGCAACATATATAATAAATTTAATTAGAATTGTGTGTTGCACGCTATAATGATAATCACATCATATTCATATATATATTGCGTAATAGAATAAAACTGTTATTGAGTGATTTGTTTAAAATCAACTTTTGCCAGTTGAAAAATTTTCTATGCTTCAAAAAACTTGATAAATTATTTTAAAATATGACATAGTATTCAATATATAATATAATGAATAAATGAAAGCCTGAAAATAAGCAAACAAACCCTCGGGAGCTGCAGACAATAAGCAGTGCCTTTGTTGGGCAACCTTTTGCTCCATTTCCCACTTCCGGTTGCTCATTTACGTGAAGCCAGGAGCGACTCGACGGGGATTTCAGTTTTCATTATATATATTCCACACAAATATACGTTGCACAAACGAATCGTAGTTTGAAAATATCTGAAAAAAACACACGTGAATACAAAATCTTCAGTGCATTTGAAATGGTAAGACATAAACATATATTCATAAAATTTCTCCAAGGAGATGCACTTGAAGAAAAAATATTTAAAAAAGCAAGCTCATATAAATAAATGGATAGTAGTTATATTACAAACTTGATAATTAATCTTTGATATAAACATGGGCTAGTTGAAAACTTAAAATATAGCAACGGCGCTTTCTTGGCAGACACTTTAAAAAAACTGCAAAAACTTTAAAAGTAGTTAGTCGAAAACGTTAGTTATAACGAAAAGCATTCTGAAATTGCGGTATGAAAGTGTAATTTATAAATCTGTCTGTTTATAATAGATGATAAATTATTCAGAAGCTTTATCTTTGTAAGAGTTGGTGATCATTTCCCTGAGCATAAGTTTGCAATAAGCCAGTCGTGCTAATTTGGCTGTACTAGCTTCTGAAGTAAATTTGCATCCAACTTTGTTTCCTCCATTCCTAAACAACCACAGCAGCTTTATGTTTAGTATTTCTAAATATATGTCTAAAATAAAATACCTTACATATTTTTTTACCATCCTCACCTCATTCTGTGCAAGACTCTTTTAGTTGTGACGTAGTCAATCCATGGCTTTTAAAGCTCGACCTAAAACCCCATATACTATTAAACATTCTGAGTATATGTTTTACTATAGACTTAAAAAAACAATGTAAAAAATATAAATTTTGATTTGTAAGATACATCCCAAGCTTTCTATTTTCGTTTCTTATCCTTCAATATTTTATTAATAATATATTTTAAAAAATATTGATCAAAGCAACTGATGATATTTTTAGGGTGTGAATGAAAATTTTGAAGTCCAATTTATTTGCATCACGATCGAATAAGCTAAAGTAAGATTTTTCCTTTATAGAGATAAAATTAAATACGCGTTTCAGTTATCAGTTCATCATTTGATATATTTTATATTTATTATCCGATATTAGATATCTGCTGAAAGGAGATTATTCACAAAATAGAAGTATAAATAAATTTAGCGTTTTTGCTTAGGTAAATATATTTTTTTCTTATAGTTAACGTATATCTGTTAGTCTTCTTGGAGTGCTGTACAAAACCTCATATGCAGAGAGCTTTCAGGACGTCCCTTGCTTTTTCATCCCCACCGAGGAGTGCGGAGATAAATGATAGTTTCTTGCGGAGTATTTTTTTATTTCCGTTCCTCCATTCTGTCCGGGAATATGTTTTATGAATTATTGAGGCTTTAAAACGTCTTCAATTCAAAAGGCTGCGACGCGTAAACCACCAGCCAGAAATTCCACCCCTTGCTCTATCCGCGAATGAATAAAAAATGTATCACACTATAAGGGTGAAAAATACCACTGCCTTAATGTTTATATAATTTTAAGATACATTACAAAAAATCGTTATTATTAAAAAAAAATTTAAAAATAGTTAAAAATTTTAAAAATGTTTAAATTGTTTATTTGTGTTATATTTTATTGTATAAATGTTTTAAGCATTGTGTTTATATTTCTATAAACGTTTTCTCGAAACATGTCCGGAAGTTTTATTATAATTTTATGTTAATAAATAACAAACCTTTTAACATATATTGATGGATTGATACACATATAAAACAATACGTGGATATATGTTTTTATTAAATTATAACTTTGTTATTATTAGTTATCCTGTTAAAGTATTATTTTTATAATATCAGTAAATTTTTGTAGTTCTCCAAAGACTACAATCAAATAATAACCATTTATAATAATAAAAAAATAACAATCTAGACTCAAACCTTGTAGCATGGCATCCAAGCAAAAACGCTGGTTATTAAAGCATGAGGTGGTTTTAAATATACTTTTTTTTTTTAGCAATAACACGAATAAGGCTCTTATAAAAAAATACCTTGAAAAGCAAACAACCTAAATATTTCCAAAGAATTATTTTTCAAAAAGCTTTGCGTACTTTTCATGTTTTCCATGAATCGCAAAGAAAACACTGCCGTTACTTGTATTGTTAAGAATTTTTCCATGTATAATCAAAGTCTATACGAAAGCCTCCTTACACCCTCGGGCGGTACAGGATCTCCCCATTAATGAGGGAGAATGTACTGGAACTCGCCTGTAAAATAATCCTTGCTCCATGTTTCCCCAAAATTTTTGATGTTTCAGTCACGTAAATAACGCGTGATAAATAATTTATAGTTTTAATAGATCTTTACTCCAAAAAACATGTACATCTCTCAACCTTTTCCACGATGGAATTCCATGAATTTTCACCACAGATATCACGTCTAAACTAGATATTTTAAAAATATATTCAATTGAACTTTGCTGATTGGAAATACTTGGATATAAAATATTTCATTTGAAAATATCTTTACCAGTGAAAATCTGAAGAAAAAGAGGCATTTAATAGAATTTGACTGACCCATGATAAATATATTTTTTGTGTGATTTTCATTAAGCTCTTTTCATGAAAAGTACTCAAGGACTTGTTTGGCGGTTGAATAATATATCTAAAAGCACATTGTATGGCTTGTTATGCAAAAATAACCAGTAAAATATTAATAATAATATAAGTGCGTAAGGTTTCTTATTTTGGCCTGATTTTTGAAAAAAATAAGTATCGTAACTTACAGCTGATTTTTTGAGAAAAAAAACTTGAGTGGATGCGTAATTCACGTGAGTGGCAAGAAGTAGTAAGACTGATCCAATATTGAAATTTATTAGTTAAAATGGTCACTGAGTTGAAGTAGAAATAGGTATAATATTTATGAAAAATTATTTTCAAGCCTTGAAAGAATTTTTCAGAACTCTGTAGCACGTCGTAGCTTTAAAAAAGATACTGTGGCTGTGTTCTTCGTAGAGCCCGAGGCGATAAGATGTATAACTCGTGAAGCTAAAGCAATCCAATAAGGTGAAATTTTCAAACACAATTTGGACGAAGACGAATTGAAAAGTCGTTCTTAAGGTTACACTGTGATCATTTTACAACCTTCAGCGAAATACTGAAAAAATAACAAATAATGTGAAGTGGATTGGGTGGCTTGGGAAAGTTTTATTATCGCTTTTTTATGTGGATTGAAAGCTTTAAATTTTTTGTAATTTTAGCAGTATATCTATGCAATATTTTAACACTAGAAATGTAGCCCGTCATAAAATGACGTATTCAATGAACGATGCAATAGTGTTTGAACATATGTTTGGCTGACAATTAGATGAACATTTTGTACACATATATTTTGAATAACCGGATATTAATTTCGAAAGCAAAGCCATTCTAGGAAATATCACATTTCGTGTCACAAACAACAAATCACTTTCACTGCACTGTTATTTATTAGATGCAGTCAATTTCAGCACGTTCAATTGTGCTATTCTTTTTTAATTACGTTTGCTGTGCTTAGACGGTGTTATTTTTTTTGGAGGCATTTTATGTTATTAATGATGTGATTAATAATTTCTAACGCAACTAAAAAATAAAATTGGTACTTGTGTCAAGCTGACATAAACTGGAAATTTCTTAGGAGCATCATATTTTGATTTTTTGTAAAGATTCCAAATTTTAAATTCTCGCTGTGAACAACAGAAACATATAATTCGTACATAAATCATATTTGATAGTTTTATTTAATTAGTTTATGAATGAAAATATTATCCTATCGTCTTGAAATTCGGCACATCTTCGGCGTATCTTTTAAGATATTCTATGGAGAACCGAAAAATTAAACATACACACCCACACACAATGGCTATTATTATAGTAGATTGGCTACAGGAAAAGTTTTCTCGGTTTCTCGTACAGGAAAAAGCCAGCATCGGTATGTTGACTCTGCGGCTCTGCGGCTTACGAATCTCCCCATATTGCATTTTGAAAGTTCTATCTTCCACCCTTATCTAAGGGAAGAGATTCTCCCTCGGATTACCTGACCTCACGGTGAAGGATGTGGACAGGTCACCGGTAATATACCCTTCCACCTTACATAAGTTTTTATGTAAACGGTGTCTGAACTATGAACACAATACATTTCATCATAAAACGTATAAATATTGATGCTTCCAATAGTATTAGTAGAATAGCAGCCATGCTCAAGAAACAGAATGAGAAGAGCTGGGAATTATTTATTTATATGTAATATTTCAAAATTTCTTCACGTTTTCCGATTTATGAATAATATCTGTGGATATGGAAGTAAGTTTGATTTATGTCCAATGCATACGCTTTTTATCGAATCCGCCAATAAATTATAGATAATAACGTCGAATTCCAAACTACGTGCGCCGTTACTCCAAAAACTTTGCGGGAACGGATACGTGTTCAATTTTCAAGCAGGTAAATTAAATATATATCTTATATAAAACGTTTTGAAATAATTAAAAATCATAACTACTCTTACTTGTTGTTATTATTTTTATATTCACTGTTTTGTAATAATTTTTTATATTCGCATCCTGCAATGATAATGAATTTTCGCCTGTGGTTGGAAGTTTGAAGGGATTAGAGAGACTGGCCTAGTATAAAAATATTTTCAATGAAGTGGTCACCAACCTTTTAGATGAAATTTTAGTCGATTTTTATTCGATCGAGTTGATTTTTATTGCAGTCTAATAAATTTATTAAAATTCCCATCCACACAAGAGATCTCGATATCTTCGTTGGCCACTCACAAGCTTTAAGCCGAGCTTAAAATTGGTAGTAGTATTGGTAGGACAGACCTCAACTGCATTCCCAAGCCTTGCATATTCATATTAACTCAAGCATTGTATGCACATTTAAAAATAATGATTAAAAAGTATATTTAATAATAAAATAATTTTTTTTTTTTTTTTGAAGAGCTTACTGTTAAATGCACTCAAAGCTTTGTGGTCGCGTATTTCTTATAAATAGAATAGTCGTGACAAATGAGGTTCTAGCCGCGCTCTGATTGGCAGCTGCCCGCGTCACCGGAAGCCACAAAATGGCGCGTGATTTATCACCGGATATGGCGGCAATTCAAATTCAAAATCCGCGCGACACCGCGCCTAAAGCCGCTTCCGCTTCTCTCCCCGAAAGCCTCCTCGGTCGAAGGTTATCATCGAAGAAAATTTAGATCGAACGCGTTATATCTATTTAATGATATAAAAAAGCTATGTGCGTATAGAAATTTTAATAGAAAAATCATGTGCTTATGATAATTGATAAAATGATCTATTAATTTTTTAAAATATGATAATTGGTGTATATAAATGTTTTGGTCAAAAATCTTTGCCATTTTAATCAATAAAAACTCTCGCGAGTCACAAATATTTATCTAGCAAACTAGATTCATGTTGCATCAAACGATATAAACTCCAGTTTACATATATAACCACAATAGTTGAATTGGATACTAAAACGGTAGTGTAAAGGTTCAAATCCTTCTTGTATGCCTTCAAAAACTTTCCTCGTAGTTTCGTGGATGAAATGTAATTAATTCACATATAGCAAGTAGCAAAATTTTTCAGCCGTCGAGTTTTTTTTTTGTGATTTCGTACAACCCCTGAAATTGAAGAAAAAAAAAAAAACTGCAATATTCTGAAAACTTTACTGTGCTGCCGGAGCAGATAAACGCAGGCAAATCCAATCATTCCGGCTCAGTGCAAACAAATTCCCTTCGTAGAACCAATACTCGAGCAATATCAATCATGTGTGGAGGAAACGGCGTACGATCCACACTGAAATAAACCTGTTGTGTGAAATCGGGAAATCAAAATAAAGATTTGATTGAATGTGCAGACGCTAACATAATCCAAAACGCCATCTTTCTCGAGGAAAGCTGTATTGTTGGTTAAATAAACATTTGGTCGAATCCATAAACGTGTGGTCTAAAAGGTTTTCCTCAAAATCTTGCTCGAGGCAAAGCTTTTTAAGCTTGACGATTTACAAGTTCGTTTGGCAATTTTTGGATACCATCTCGAAAAAAACGATGCGTCTTTTGATGCAATCCATGAATCGACCCAATTTTTTCTTCGCATTGTCATTGGTATTAAAATCACCACTTCTAAAACGTTTATACTAAAATTTACACATGGAAATCGATGAAGCGTGTTCCTCGTAAGATTTTTGCAGCATTCGATGATCTTCAGCTGCACTTTTCTTCAGATGGAAGCAATAAAGTAAGCTTTCCCTCAAATTATGTATAGTTGACATATTCGGAGCGCACAAAAACTAATTTGTTTCAGCGAAATGACACATAATGAAAAAGAAAGCCTAATGATGGGATTATAAAATGAAGTTAGTTACAATTTTATACTAGTAACTTCATCTCTTGAAAATCACTAAAAACTAATTGTACACCTATTGATTGGCAAATGTGGCAGGTAGTGATGCTTGTAGCTAATACATAAGAGAAAAAAAGGCTTCAAAAGGTGTAAAACGCATTAATAATTCATTTAAAAATATTTGATGGTTAGAAAAAGTGATATTTTAAAATATCTTCAAAAACGTACGTGACATATTATATTGTTTTTTTTTATTTATGTAGTATGATTTGTTGACTTGCTTTTTTATTAATTTATTAATGTTTTAATCTGCTCTTCGTTACTCCTACTTGTCCTCTGTGTGACGTGGCTACGCCTATCTTGTATAGTTATGTGCATATAATATGTCACAAAGCATAAACCACGTGTGCCACTGGCACAGGTATTCGGTGCCCGGGGCAGGTAGGGGTTGGGGATGGTGGTAAGTGCTTCACAACACCCCCAGGGTTGAAATCAAACAAAACAAGTAATATTATTATTAAATTATCAATCAAAACGCATTTGTCATTCATACCACACTGTCGAAACGAACCGGACACCTTTTTTGTCAAAAAAAAGTGTTTGGATTTATCAAAAGTATTTTTTATGTTAAGTACATCAAAATTAAAATGTTTGTTGCAAGTTTTTAATTTTGCCTAATTTATTCATAATTATTGAATCAAACGTTTTTTCAGCGTGTTTATATAATGATAAATCATGTTTTTCGCGGTTAGATCATCGATTCTTGCAATATTTGAGAAAGAGCTTTATGTGAAATAATTTTTTTTTCTGAAGTAACTGAAAATAAATTATCTTTGCAGGATCTTTTTTTAATAATCTGATGTGCAGATATTAAATTATATTCTTCCTCTTTTCGACAGATTCAAATAAATTTTATGAAAAAATGTAAACTTAGAAACCGTTTGATGTTTTGTAGGTGTCAACGTTAAAGTAATAAATTCTGTTTAACACCTGCTCTGTGTCTTTTCACATTTATATAAAGCATTGTGTTTTATTAGATTTCTCAGAGCCCTCGCTCGTCTCGGATGTGTCAACATTGACGGTCGCCGGAAGCACTGGGCGATACGGAACCCCAACGTGCCTTCATCCCCCTCAATACGACATCCCCTACAATCCGACAACCCTACGTTTATTCCTGTCATGCCGCCAGACACCAACGACACATCTGATATCCGAAATATCTTCGATTTACATTACGTTTAATAAAAATCTAAATCGAATTCACCCTCCATCTTATTGTACAGTCGAAATCTTTGCTGTCATATAAAATCGCTGTTTGAAACGCTGAGCTACTGCTTTTCCACATTATTGTTGATGTTAAAAAGCTTAAAGTAGAAATAAACTCTTGTCTGGTCGTAAGTCGGTAACAAAAAAACCACCAAAGAAGCCTTCATTTCTGAAAGTTAGGAACAAGTAAAGACTTGAAAAACAAATAGTATAATCGCATTATATGTGATAGTTTCATATTGTTTTGATTGCTTGCCTTTAGCTTGCAAATAATATTTTTAAAATGATCAAACAGTATTTTTATTATTAAAGGATATAGAGGGCTTCACTTTTTCACTGATGGTGAACCAGTGTTCATGGTTTTTTAAGGGAAAAAATAGTGAAGTGGTTCTCCGAATCCTTCTGCGTAGAGTAGAAGAGGGCTTAAGTGACTTTAATAACAACAGTTTCTTTGAGATACAAAGCATATTGTATATCTAATTAAATACACTCAATACATTAAAGTAAAAAATAATAAGCAAGCAGAGCGGTTCTTTTGATTCCTGAGTCAACAAATTGGATACAAACCCAATTAGGCTGTTGACATTTATATCACTCGAGCAAGGACCGAGATGATGACCTAATTCTTGCGCCCAGGAGTCACAATATTATGTTCTCAAGTGCGGCTACTACCGAGTCACATTAATTTATACTCTGAGCTTTATTTACTCAAAATATCTTCAAGCTAATTTGTATCGGGAGACAGAAAAAAAATAATGGCACTACCTTTTTCTTACTCAAGACACATTTCAAGGCTTTGGTTCTCATACAAACTAAACATTAAATTTTTGGTACATTGCTTGCCTTCTGAATAAATTACTATTATAAGTGTGTTCACATAATTCATATATACTTAGAACGCTTAATAACACAAAAAATTTATATGGATTCAGTACCGAGACTGAAATATTACAACACAAAAAAATCACTCAAGAATCGAATAAACATAAACTGTACTCGCTTGTATTTCTGGAAGTAGCAATATATTGATTTTCTTTAATATTAAAATATTATTTTATTAGTTTGGTATGGCAGAGTATGGTAGATTGGCTCAAGAACATATCGAGACCCTTTTAATCAACCTTTCTTTATATTGCTGTCTCAATACTATCCGATATTCAATACCCGAAGACGAAGCTCAATTATAAAAGTTTTTATGACATTATTACAGCAGATTGGATTGTTATGAAAACGTTCAGGGGGATGTTATTTTACGAAAGCTTATTTTCAGCAGCGCAAGGGGGATGATTAATAATTTTGTAATTTGCCATGCTTATATTTAAATTTCGTTTATTTGTTAATTAATGTAAACGTTGTATTTCAACGTTGTGATTTCATTTCGAAATTTGACACTGTGGCGATAATTTATGATTTATCTCAACACAATGAAATAAATGAAGATATTTTAATAATTTATATAAAATTGCTTGAATTTAATATATTATTTATTTGATCTATATTGCTACATATATACTAACCCTTTTTGAACAAACTAAAATAATCACAAGTCCAAATACATCAGCGTTAGACGAAAATCGAACCAAGATCCTCTCGATTAAGAGTCTACACCACAGGTTCCCAAAGTGATCAATATCGACCCCCAGGGGTCGATTTTGCCCTGCAATGGGTTGATGACAGCTAAAAGTTTAATTGAGGGTCCACAAACTGTAAATGGGGGTCTACGAGAGTGGATCCCATTTAAGAAGGTCATCACCATAATTTAGGCATTCCGTAAATGTCATAATGCACCTAACACAGATTGAACCTATGTACTAACACAATAATGCTGTTAATCTTGCATTATGGACTATCTCAAGAAAGTTTTTGATAAATTTTCTATCTTCATACCACATGGAAAAGTATTTCAGTGCAATTGTCAACCTTCTTACAAAAAAAAAATAGTTATTCAATGTTTACATACCGACATAAAATATGGCGCACCCTGTATATCAGATGTCAAAAATATGTTTGAAGATGATGAATTTGTATTCATCATCTTCATGAATTCAATATTGGCACGAGTTTTAGGTAGACAAAATAGTTTGGAAGCCTATGGTCTACACCAGGGGTCTCCAACCTTTTAGCACCCATGAGCACATTCTAGAATGTCGGTCGGGCGGAGGCCACCATTTATTTTTTGAAAATTATAAGGATATAATTATTTTCTGTTTAATTACTAAATTGCCCGCGGGTATAGAGTTGGAAACCACTGGTCTACACTGTTACCACTGAGCAAACAAGCAATGTATTCTAAAATGCTTCAGTGTCTACAAATACAACAAAAGACGCATTAAAACAGGGTTTGTGAATAAAAAAAAACCGTGCACACCTGTAAAATAATTCAATTAATTCTTTATTCAGCAAGTTTACTTTACTGGGCAACAAGTGAATGTTTTCAAAGGCATTTTAAGTTAATCGAATAGGGGATGTTTGGTAGTGCCACACCCTTATGGCCGCACCCTCTTACAAATCCAGCGAATTTCGTGTCATTAATTATGATCCTCTGATGAACTAGTCGCCTTGTGTGTTACCACCCCCGAACACGCGAGGCCAGCCCTGGTGCCCATACAAAACAGGCGTGAAAAATATATTATATAGAACTGAAGGGTGCATATATATAGCATATATATAAAATATATTTTCTTCCATTGTTTTAATACTAAAGTATTTCAATTACATTGTTGAAAACCAATGAATTGATCTGAGTTCAATGTAAGGGATTTATTGAGTATCTAGTATACATAGAAACATCGCTTTACGCGGTTTCATTATAACGCGAATTTCATCTCGCATTACGCGAATTTTTGATTTTAAGAATGTGTATGAACATAATGTAGTCATTGGCTTCTCTAAATGATTAAAAAACAGCGTTATGAACGTATTTTACAAGAACGTAAATAGAACGCTACCCAAAAGATGTATTTTTCAGTAAAAATAACATGTAATACTGCACAAATTATTCGTATGTATGTTTAATCGTAAACCCCGATATACGCGATTTTTTCCTGAACGTATCTATTATTACTGTATTTGTTATATCTACCATAAGCTTAAAAATTTCATAATTTCAACCCGTATTTGAATAACACATACATTTATAAATATATACATAACTATTTATCATTTGCATGCCATATGAATATAGCGTTCTTTGATACTTGCTAATGGATTTATAACAATGCAGCTTGGAAATGTGTGTGATTATTGTCGTGTCTGAATAAGAATCATCAAACGCAGTTACGCTGCCAAATCACACAATTTCATCCCCTATTTATGGAGCCAAAAAAAAAAAAAAAAACACAGTGGTCTACAACAAGTGATCAGCTGTTGAGCCCCTCGCCCAGATAAATGGTGCCATGCTGGACTCTTCAACTTCGGAGACTTGGCCTCCGTCCAGGCAATCTGCTGCCATAGTTTTCCAATTATTTATCATACTGGACCCACTGTTGTGAAAGGCATTAATATCATCCCTGTTTATATTTGATATATCGCCAATATCTAACCAAGCTATCGTATCTGGAAAAATCAAATTTTGAATCACTTCTGCAGCGTTTCCACCAACGAAACATTCAAAACTTTGATTTGTTTTTTTTATTTATACGTTGCTGTAAAGCCAAACTGTCGTATGCAGCAAAATTGCATAAGCTTTTGCAGAGGCTCTTGTTTCGATAATTTAATAAATTTAATAATGTACGTATTGATGTATTATCACCATACTGAAAGCTCAAGAATTCTTGAAGCAAAAATATTTAAAAAAAACTTTTAAAGTATAAAAATAATAATTTTACTTGAGGGCTTTTTTCTCAGTCTGGTACTTAAAAATAAAGTCATTGAAAATAATATTTTTTGTACGCAAATATATTTAACATCTACAACAAGTGTTTTTAAAAAATACACTACATATATCTCACAAGATTACTTCATACTAAACTTTTTTTTAAATATTAAGGCAATAAATATATATTTTGTAAATGTAATGTACTTTGTTTTTTTTTTTTCAGGGGGTTGTGTCTGTATAATTTTAAAATTATTAGTTTGTCGGACATTAAATAAATCAATTTCAAAGTGAAAGCTCCATCAGTCTTCTTTATATAGCTAAAAGCATTTTGTATATAAATTCATGCTCCATAAAATAATTTTCTCATATAATAATGATAAGTTTATACTTTCAGATTTTTTCATGATATTAAAATAATATCAATAGTTTAAACAGACATTGAAATTTTAATTTAAAAAAACAAGATCAATTTTATCATTAGTGGTAATTTGATAATGTTTGAAGTTAATAATTTTTTTTACAATATAATAAGTGAAATATATTTTAGCAATGATTATCACTAATATAAATTCTAACCTAACCCAACATATTATATATCTCCTTAAAAAATCGTACGTATATTTATTTTGTATCTAAAATATTTTTTTTATTATATTCTCATAAATTTTAAAGCGATTGTAAATTTAATTAAAAATTTTATCAAAAACCTGAAAAAAAGCTCGGTCATGATATGCATATTTTAAAATATTAACTAGAAATAACGTGAGGGAGCATAAAAATCGATAGCCTTTGTACATTCCCTGGTAATTTTTTTTGTGCTCCACCTTACAGATAATAGCGACGCTCTCGGCGCAAAACGTTCTAAATTACAATCGCTCTTGTTAATAACCTAAAAAAAATTTGCAAAGGAATTGACTGATTATTCCTTATCAAGTTATTTTCTCGGAAGAAAAATGAGAAACGTTTGAAACGAAGAAAGTCAAATTGAAAATTTTATAATAAATCATACTTTTTTAAGCAAAAACTGTCCATAATGAGATTTTTTTTTATTCATTCTAAAGTGGATATTATTTTTTTTATATTTTACTCATTGATTGAGATCGCAGAAGCAGAAAAAAAGAAAATTATTGAAAAAAATCCAAGGAAAAGTAGGCATTTGAATGAGAAGCTAACGTGAGTGGGATATGAATAAAACTGCTTCAGGGTTAATAATATATTCTTTATGAAATGGTTTACAACCCCTTCTAAGAAGATACATATGAAGAAAATAACTAATATTAAGCATATAACATTATTTTCAGCACATTTTCAGGAACAATTATAAATATGTCTTTCCTAGTACGTCTTTTTTCATATAACCTACACCAGACGAATTTTTTTTTATATTTAGTATACTGCGTTTTTCTTAGCACGAGTCGATATGTAAATTGGTTTCTTTATCTATGTAAATTATTTAAAACATTCTCTTCTGCATAAAATGACATCATATAACTGGCTGAATACATTTAAATATATTTAAAACCTATTATTATATCACTGCAATACTCCTGAAAAGGTTCTTGAAAATTGCCAAGAAATTATTCGCATATTTAATTTATAGTATATTTAACGGTGAGGTCTTGAAACACCAAGAAGTTTGCGAATATATTTTTCTTTATAATATATATATTTATCTTATATAAATATTAGTAAAGCCTGATGCGATAAATTTTGTTTAAAGGCTGTTATAGTAATTACTATTTTTACATGTGACAATTTATACTACAGTTAAAATAGAAATATGTTTTAATACCTACGCCTAGTTAAAGTGTTCATTAAAATAATTACTTTTGTGTTTTTTTACACGCATAAGTTTTATTTGCAACAGGTAAAAGATACATAAAATACTAATTGAGAGGTTACAGTTCGATATTTTTCCTTACAGGTGAGATTATTGGTTTAATATACATATTATTTTTTATTTAAATTATTTTATTAATGCGTTTTCAGGCATATTCTGAAATATCACTGTGCTTAAAAATGACCTCAAAAATTGACGTAGCATGTTGATGAAACTTCTTCATCCAGTGCCTCTCCTCAGAGGAGTTTGGCGATAATTCCACTGAGCATATACTCATGCTGAGCCAGTGTTCATGGTTTTTTAAAGGGAAAATAGTGTAGTGGGTCCTCGAGTCCTTCTACACCGCAGTTTTATATAGCATTAATATATAATCCTTTCCTTACAAAGCTCTGGACACGTCAGCATAAAAATTCAGACTAATTTCGCATGCCTCGTTCATTGCGTGCCTTTCAATAGATGTCAAATTGATATCGGTCGAAAGTACGAAGTCACCTACACGAGAAGTATTGTTACCCTCTCGATGTCGATGCATTGACAGATTTGATTGATGGGGCATCATGGCTTATGGAGGTGCGACCGATAGAGCCTTTCGCTTCGGTTATTCTAATAATTCATCTTTTGTTATAGTATTAATTGTTTTTTTGATTGATTGTAAAGGACTGAGTTAGCCTCAAAACAAAAAAAAAACACTATATATTTATCAATTTCAATCAATATCAATCATAATCCAAAGCGTAGATTCTCAAACTTGTTGCTACTGTCGCTTCTTTTTCCTTTCTCTGTGATGTGCCTAAAGTGTATTCTGCTTTTAATAGAACACGCTTTGGTCTTTTGTTTAACTGTAGAGCGGTTAGTTAAGGTTATGTTAGGCCCAAGGTTTAATGTAGTCGGTGGTGACAATAACCATGATTACGCACCCCGCCCATGGGGGAGCCTCGCAAGCCTCCATGGGGTGGCCGGACAGAAAAAGTTATGGGGCGCAATTGGAGTTTACGACCCCTGAGACGTGCCGGCGCCTATCATTAGCATTGTTAGATTAGATTAGGTTAGGTTAGGTTAGGTTAGGTTACAAAGATTCCCACTGTAGGACTCGTGAGGCTTTTTACGCACTGGCGCAACAATCTGCAATTTGCAAATTTAATATTCAAAACACAAGAAGTTGAACCCTTAAAAATCAAAATTCATAACTGCTTAAATCATTGCTAATATATTCAAGTTTGTTACTATTTATGAGATCAATAAAACTAAAAAAAATCGTTTATTGAACTATAAACATCAAGCCTTAAAAGTGACTTCGTATATCAACCCCATGCTTATAATACAAAGCCTAAAAAATACTGAATTTCAGATGGATTTAAATCCAAAAACACTTGCATATAAATTAGTTATTAATTGTTTTTTTTTATTTATTTAAAAAGTACAGTACAGTACAAACTTTTATGTTTAAAATTATATTTTGTATTACCTCGTGTATATGAGAATCCTAAAAAATTCGCTTTGCATTCTCGCGACAGAGCTTCGACTTGGACACCATAACTAAACCTAAAAAAATCCGATACGATTGTTGAAACAAAGCCTTTTTTGACGCATCGAAGGCTTGACCGTGCCTTGAACGTGCCGTGACTTGATCGTGGGGGCGTGAAACGGTTTGCAGGTCGACACGTAGAAAATTGAAATATCCACGTGGACTGTTTCCCACCTCGTTAGTGTGTTGAATATATCCCATTGTTTTCACGCATGACTGGTGATACATCTGCGTTCATATAAAGCAATATTCATATAACCACAAAGAGACAAACTGCTATTAAAATTAAATGTGTTACGTAGCTTTTTTTCAGTAGTTACTGAAAACGCTTTTTTGCTTGTAATATTGAAAAAGCTTGAAAATTTCACATCCTCTTGTAAGCGACAGAAATATTAGTTTCACACGTTTCGATACATCTGCGTTCATATTAAGCAATATTCATATTACCACAAAGAGACAAACTGATATTTAAATTAAATGTGTTACGTAGCTTTTTTTCAGTAGTTACTGAAAACGCTTTTTCGCTTGTTATATTGAAAAAGCTTGAAAACTTCACATCCTTTTGTAAGCGACAGAAATATTATTTTCACACGTTTCGATACATCTGCGTTCATATTAAGCAATATTCATATTACCACAAAGAGACAAACTGATATTAAAATTAATATAAACAGGAATTTTCGTGTTAAGTAGCTTTTTTTTCAGTAGTTACTGAAAACGATTTTTATATTGAAATACCTTGAAAACCTCACATCCTCTTGTAAGCGACAGAAATATTATTTTCACACGTTTCGATACATCTGCGTTCATATTAAGCAATATTCATATAACCACAAAGAGACAAACTGATAATTAAATTAAATTACAGGAATTTTCGTATTAAGTAGCATTTTTTTTCGGTAGTTACTGAAAACGCTTTTTCGCTTTTAATATTGAAAAAGCTTGAAAACTTCACATCCTCTTGTAAGCGACATAAATATTATTTTTACACGTTTCGATATATCTACGTTCATATAAAGCAATATTCATATTACCACAAAGAGACAAACTGATATTAAAATTAAATTAAACAGGAATTTTCGTGTTAAGTAGCTTTTTTTTCAGTAGTTGCTGAAAATGATTTTTCGCTTATAATATTCAGTAGTTTGTGTCTTTTCAAATGTGTGATTGAATTTTTATCATTGAGTAATGATTTGAATCAAAATATTGGTGTACTAACTGTGAAGTTAATGGGTTGAATATTTTTTTAGTATTCAGATAAATGAAATAGGTACTCAGATTGAATCACCTTTTATTGAATTAAATTGTATGTTACGTGCATATTGTTTATTCGAGCAAACAGTCCTGATACAAGTTGGAACTTATGAACCCATTCCCTGGCTACCTGTAAAGTTAAGTTAATCACTGACAAACCTCAGGTGGGCAATGCAAAGTGATAACTGCCCCCGCAGCCTTAAAGGGGGTGGTCTTGAGGGAAGGGGAGCTGCCTCAGAATACGCAGGTGAAATAACTAAATTAAGACACACAATTTACCTTTGCAAGTTTTAAGGGTAGAAACTAAATAATAAATATTAATTTTCGCTAGTTTGAAAATTTTGTGTAATTGTTTCGAAAATCTTTTGTGTGTTTTTTTCTCAGAACTTCAAAATATTCTGGGTATATAAAAATGAATAAGTTTTGCTGTTATGCTTAGCAGGCATTTTTAGACAGTAGGATAAATGAAAATAAACCATTAACATGCTTGATTTTTTAATTCATGCATTATATTATATTAAAACTGCATTTAACACTTTGAAAGACATTTTTTTGGTTTCCAGTAAGTAATAAATATTACCGAAATTCTTAGTCTTTTAGGACCATAAGATATAATTTAATCATAATCATTATAATAAAAATGCTTTCAACTATTATTTATGACATTAAAAAATAGCTTCTGTTTCATTGCTACTAGGAAATAATGCAATCTGAAAATCTTAAATTTTATCATCAATTATGATGATTCCTTATAATCAATATTTAAACAAATCATTGCGGCTCAACACCTAAGAAATATACTTCATTTGAACCGGCAAAAATATTCACAAAAACCTTTAAAAAATTTAATCGATTTTATAAATATATAAAACTCCTCAAGGATACGAAATTTTTGTGAGTGTGTTTTTTTTTATATCGATTACTTTTTCAGTCTTTCTAATGAGCTTTTGAAAGGTCGTATTATTGCTTAATTTTTATGTATCAAAAATATTTTCAGCCTGCAATAAGACATCTTACAAAGTTTAATTTAAAATCTGCACGAATTTGTAACAATTCAACATGTAATAGCACTTGTCTTAGAATCCAGATCGCTCAAAGGATCTGCAATGCGACAATACAAGGACATTTAAAAGTGAAAGCCTTTGTCTAAACTTCAATCCGTTGTCCTTATCGCAAACATAAATTTCATTTACTAATATTTATCAGAGGGGGTATTTGTTATCATTTATTAAATTTGTATGAAAATGTATCTTATATGAGCTGGCACACTCGTACAAGAGTCCTTTATGTATCGTTCTATTATTTATAAAACAATTTGTATAAAAAAACCTTTTTTGTTGCGTACGAAACATAAGCAAGATTTTTTACCTTGCCTAATGTAGTAATATTGTGAAAGAAATGTGTTTTATATAAATGAGAGAACGCAGATGAATTGGTTTGTATTTTTTTTTTCAGCCACGTTAACCCAAATATTTTTGTATCATCTGAAAGGGAAAGACTGAAATACTCGTATAATATTTGATGTTTAAACTATAATATTCAGAAATATATATATATATATATATATAAAACAAATTTCTAAGAAAATCAAGTTTTTGATTTGAAATTCTCGTGAATCTTATACTCGTATGTTGAATATTACCAATTACGTAATTTCTACTCACTAACTAACTCCCTTGTGTATGGGTTGAAATATATATATATAAATGTTTGTGTCTGTGTGTGTGTAAGGCTGTAAAAAACAACACAGACTTCATTGTGTAAGTTGGTACAAGAAATAATTAAAAATTCTACTTGGATAAATTCAACATGTAAAAACTTCAGTGATTCCGCGCAAAATGGGTCACACGAGTCTTAAGCCCGGCTTAACTAGATAATCTCGCGATCATCCCGCAATAATCTATACTCATCTCGTATTCAGAGACGTGGGGTAGGTTTATTCACCCCCTGAAATTTCAGGATATTTTAGCACCAGTTTGTCTGGTGCTGTATCGACTCCAGGAACTGGAGACAAAAACTGCTAACGAGTTTTAGCAAAAGCACTTACGTTTAATGCATGCTTTTTACTGTCAGAATCTCTACTTTTTATAGGATAATTTATAAGCTTAAACTTTCGGGTGCCTCTCCTCAGAGGAGGTTGGCGACCATCTCACTGAGCATATATTTATGCTGAGCCATTTTTCATGGTTTAGTGTACCTTTATTTTTTTTTTAATTCAATTAAATATGTAAATGAGTTCAGTCTATATAAGCTAAAAAAAACAGTAAATATCTTCAAAAAAAGTAAAATATATAATGAACATCCATTGAATATTTTTATAATTCTATTAATATTTTTCTTCATAAATAATGTTTAAATGTTTATTTTTGATTATTTTTATACCTAATACCTACAAAGGTTTTTAAAAGTGCTTTTAATCCATTGAATATTTTTATAATTCTAAAGCATAGGATGTATTTTTCAATCCTTTTTTTTTGCTTCAAAAATAATGTTTAAATATTTATTTAATTATTTTTTATAACCTTCAAAGGCTTTGAAAAGTGGAAAACTCACAGAAAGGGAATATTGCTATCATATTTAGTATTTTATACGTGTAGATGTATTTTCAGTCAAACGATATTTTTAGATCATTTGACTTTGAAAATTGATTAGTCAGTTGTTTCTAATGACTATTCAATTTCGCTTATTACGAAATAAACGCAAGTAAATATGAAGTTTATAAAATGCATAAATTGTATAAATTGTATGCATGCGTAATTTTAAAGTAAATTTGAGCTCGGCGCTGTGCGAAATGCCAAATGAGCATTTTCGTTTGTACGAGCCGGTGGCGTGGGAATTTCTCAGACCTGCGTCATGGCTTTTCCATGGGTGGTTGAATCTATTTGTGTCTAATCAAAGAGTTGAGCCAATATGGCGATTCGTAATCGAGTTCTGGCGAAGACCTCCAGGCAGAGCCTTCTAAGTATTGCATACAGATTAACCGAATTAATACATTTAACTATGTATACACCGACACTGCTCAGGCAAAACCACGCACTCGCTAAAATTTATTAAAATAAATTAATATTAAATATTTTATTATTACTATGCAAAGACGAGTTACTTTGGTTTTACTTGTATTGGGCTTCTTGAAATTTTCAGTGCTACTTCGTTTCTGGGACTATTTTCAGGTATTTAAAAATTGAAAATCCCTGAAGATGGTCCCAGCATGGGGACTTAGCACTTTAAGCACCTCATATAAAAAAAAACAGTACGTAAATACAATATTCTATGGGGATTTTGTGTACATTTCCAAACTCAAAGCCTATATTTTTTTCAATGCCATAAACGAATCGTTCCATCAATTTTATTGTTTTCGTATTGATGTTTAGTCAATATTCGGATTTTTTTATGGTAAAACTTTGGTTATGTCGATTGGCACCGATTGATACCGAGTTTGTATGGTTTTCGACAATAACCATCAACGTTTATTTGCAAATAAAAAGTCTGCCAATTCGCTTTGATGAAGTAGCCAAAGTATGACTGGGTAAGATAATGCTACCTTGGTTACAAAATGATACACAATGCTTCAACTTGTGTAGACTTAAATATACTTGCATATATACTGATGCTCTAGTATATAATTTATTTAAAAGTATATAATTACACCATAGTTAAAGGTTTTTTTCTTAGTATATAGATATTTGCAGACGAATTCAATCACTTCAGTCTTGAAAATTCTTCTTTAGTTCTCTTCTGTCATATCTCATATAAACAATTTTTCAGGAAAATTTTCATGCGATACTTGTTAAGATACCTTTTGTCTCAAAAATTCTTACAAAATTCCAGTATATATTAATAAATTTAAAGGCTTTCTTTTATAAATTACCTTTCGTCAATCGTTTCAAGCATAATAAAAAATATTTGAATATTTTTGGCACAGTAGTATAATCGCTTTTTTTTAAATTAAAATTATATTTTAATGTTCAAATTGCTTTCAACCGACGATTTTTTTGTTTATACGCCTAAAAATTACAACAAGGCAAATGCCGGAGACGTATTAACACATTTCAGCTATTACCTTTCATGAATGTTATCAAATGAACAAATGATGAGTATATGATTACTGTGATAAGTAAGGGTTTGTTATTAAGATATTTTATTATAATTTTGGAATACCCTCAGAGTTTGTGTATGATTTATTTTGGGAAATTTTCATCTCAACATACTTTGATTGAAAATCTATGTTTCGATTCTACAGAAAAGCTTTCAGCTGAAAACTGAAACTGTAATAGAAAAACGGAAGTAGCACTAGATCCAACGAAATAGCTTCTACTAAAGTGTCAGTTACTACAGTCTGCCCTTGCATTATATTTTCTCCGAGCCCTCAACCAAGGTCTGTGGAAATCTTGGATTAATTCGTTCGGCCCCCGAGGGTGCTATTCCAACACAATTCCACCCCTTCAATAATTAACGTCTTCATACCATCAGCCACTCAGCTAGAAGTCTACGCCTCGCAGTGTCTTACAAGTAAAGAAATTTTATATTGTATTTTGACAAATTCAGTTTGGTGCCTTAACAAACCTCACATAACGTCACCAAACTTTATAAAAGCTCAGCAAGTTTTATCAAAACTTTACTTAAACCCTTAGTTAAGAAAAAAATGCAATAATAACTTTTTTTTCACTGTAACTACAACGTGCAAACTTTTCACCTAAAATATAAAACCAGTAATAACTTGTTCTTTCACTCTTTACCTGCCTTATTTAATAAATTATCTCAGCTTTTTCATTAAAACTTAGTTTTTTTAATCCACTGTACAAAGTTTCAATCCCGGAATTTAGCTTCACTGTAAAATTAAGTAATGAACAATGCTTTGGAGTTTTTACGTGAAACAATTATTAAAAAAAAGCATTGTACATACTTAAAAATAAATAATAATAAATGCATGCTTTTCGAAAGTAAAACAACCCTTAAAATTTTTAAAAACGTTTATTATATTAAGTATAAATTATAAGAGAAAAAATATTTATAAGAAACATAAAAAAATTATTTTTCATTAATCACGTGTTATTTTTTGTATTATTGCTTGAATGCAGCAAATTCTTTTAAATTAATGAGATTTATTCACCTAGATAAAAATTTAATATAGAGAAAATATAAATTCAGGTGTTAATTTACTTGTAACACGCAAAAACTCACGGCCACCTTGTTTTTATTAAAAATATATATGTTTGGGGGCGAACAACAAGTTTATAAGGAGATAAGCATTGATTTGTTTGAGCCCAGAATAGTTCATCGAAGCTAAAAATAATATAATTACAAACAGTGGATTAAATATATATACTATATTATCATTCCTCTGTGGTTATCGTGGGTTAACACTCTATCCAATTGAACCACTGTGGCATTATACCCGTGCAAAAGTTTTAATATATACTCTACTGAGTGATATTGCAAAGTTAGTATCTATAACGCGATGTTTTTTTTTAAATAAAACAAAGCTCTGGAAGACATGTAGCCTTCTTTTTATTAACAAAATCGTTGGTGATTTGCAGTAAAGAACCTTTTAGCTTTAGACCACAGCTAAGCGCAAGTTAAGGGTTAGGTTAGGTAAGGCTTTCCGACTTTCGAAGCCTTCCCTTTTTTCTTTCAGTACAACCTGAAGGAAAGTTCCTGAAGAAAAAGCTTTATACTCCGTGGTATTGTAAATATCAAAACTATGACTCTTGATACAAAAAGTACAAAGAGTCTGTTTGTCTATTTTTTTTTCTAACTAAGCTAATTAGAAGGTTCTTGGTTTACAGTGGAAATAAATTGAATACCTTGATTTCATTTTGGTATCAAAGAATTAAAGTATCTCTTATTAGCTTTGATTTCTAAAAACACGTAAAAAGCTTATTTTTTCTTAGTATTAATATTATAAAAGCTTTGAATCTGAAATATATATCTTTGGGAAATTACATGGAAAAAAAATTCGAAGGGTAGTTTATTCTTATCATTTGCATATTTTTTTCAAACAAAGCTTTTTTGAGTAAACTAAAGCTCCTGTATCTGAAATTTTTATCCCCCACCTCTATTTTTTCTAATTAATGTACAAAAAAATATCTGGAAGCTTTATTGAAACTATGAGAGCTTTCACTTACTTGGTATTTATAAAAAAATAACAGAGCTTTAAATACATATGATATATTACAGAAAATTTTGAAAAATAGTAAAGGAGTTTCAGGAATTAAGTTTAATCCAATTTAAGATACACACGAAAGCAAAAAGTGCTTTATAATGTATTTTTCGAACATTTTTATATCTTTATCTGACAGTTTTTATTTATTTTTGAGTAGTCTTTGTGTTTTCTAAGCTATTTAATTTAATTATACTATATATACGGGGTAGTGTAATATTAACTGCTTGATCGCAATTGCTTTGAAAAATAGCAGTATATGTGAAAAGAACTTGCTGATTTATATTATATTATATTATTAACGTATTACTAAAGCCTGAGCCTTTTTTTATTTATTTTTTAACGCCATGTTACACAAACATCATGAATTATTTATTTTCAGAATTTTAAAAGTATATTTTTGTTTGTTTGTTTTTTACTTGATATGAATCAATCAGTTTGGGTGAAATATAAAAATACTTTTTAATACCCAAATACACGTTCACGCACGACACTGTATAAATCAGGGCAGTGCAGCTTTCAGCTGATATTGGTTTAGTGAATAAAAAATTGTGGTATACGAGGTTTTGACCGCATCGCGTGACCACTCCTGCCAGTTCAAATATGTGGATTTGTATGCTGCAGGGGTTGCAAATGTGGGTTAGCGAGCTGAATTACTGTGTGAGGTAGAAATTTATTGAATTTTAGAGGTTCTGTTATAATAATATTATAAAAATTATTACAATAAAATTTCAAAAAATGCGTTTAAACGAAGAAATAATTAATACTTCAATATAGCAAAAATAACTCTAAGATAAGGAACCATACCTTAAATAAAAAAAATAAAAAATATATATCTGATATCTAAAAAATTTATGAGGTTTAACAGTATTTAACAGTATTTTAACAGGTTTTTTTTTTTTTTCAATTTACATTGTTTTTCAAAAAACCTACCACCTACCCTTAAAATTTTAATATATTTATATTTCATCCTATTTAAATTTTCTATCCAATTAGTAACCGTAAATACCTGAAACTTCTCGTCCCGTACCTTAAATAAAAAAAAAAAAGAAAATATATATCTGATATCTGAAATACAGTATAACTGAAATTTCAATATCAAAATTGAAAAATCAACTATTTTTCAGAATTTACAATCAAGACTTTTTTTTTTATTTCAATTTACATTGTTTTTCAAAAAACCTACCACCACCCCTTAAAATTTTAATATATTTATCTAAATTTTTAAGTCATAAAACATATTATTTTGTACTATTTAAATTTTCAATCCAATTACTACCTGTAAATACCTGAAACTTCTCGCCCTCGCTGCTTCCTGCTCGTTCATGGTGTGCACGAGCCATTAATGGGGTTGAAATTTCGTGGAGGTTGTGCCCATTGTCTTCCATTTGTCAGGAATAACCGAAGCATCCATCGCAGCATCAGACCAGGAGAACTTCTCCTTTCATCACCGCTTCAGGAAACCTCACCAAAGCTCAAAGCTCACCACCTTGTTCAAAACAACTTCATTTTACTTGGATTTTAAATTTAATATTCGTTATACATAAATATCAACGACTGTTTATTTATGCATAGACATTATATTTATTTTTTAATATACACAAAAATTCAATAATATATAAAAATTTGATACAAGGATTCTTAACAAAAAGGTTTTATTTAACAACAAGTATAAATAGCCTTAAACCAATTGTATTTTCTGATGATATACTGTATGTTTTATTGTTTTATCTTTGATCACTAGACTGCCCATCAAAACTATTATTTCTAAACTGAACTATTTACTATAGTTATATATTATTTTCAGGGTAGCATTAACACCACTGTGCTTAAATACAACCTCTTTTCGCGGAATTCCGAGCTTCCCGAGGGGATGTTGTCTTTGGGAGGGGCTGAAGGCTCGTTCTGCCTGAAACAATATTGCCTCAACCGGTGGGGAAATACAGCCTCTGACTGAGTTATTGTTTTCAGTAATACATTACATATTAAAACATATTCATCCTGTGTGTACGTTTTCATTACTGAAAATAGTGGCTTAATATGTTTTCGCAAATTCGCGATAGGATATTACGAAGCTCTTGACCTATTTTACAGTTTTTGATTTTTTTTATGGTTGCGTATATGTGTTTTACCCTTGAAAAGAGGTTGTGTGGTCGGAAAGTTTCTACAAGGTTTAACTACAAGGTTCTACACTCAGAATGCTCAAAAGTCTAAAATATATTATTTGATTCTTTCAGGATTACAGACAGTGATCACAAAAATAACATAATTTGCATTACTATTTAATTTCAGTTATTATGAAAACAGGAATTAGTCTCATAAAGAAAGCTTAGAATTCATTTTCAACGATCTGGGCAGTTTATTTCAGCACTAAGCCTCATTTTTTTCATGAACCTGAAATACTTATAAGACTGTTACAGTTTTACGTAAAAATATTAGTTTTATAGCTCGTGTATTGGAGAAATAAAATTAATCCAAATCCGTTAATGAGGGTTGAATTTCTCCATGTGCTGATAAGGCTAATATATTTCCATACTAATGTTTATTAATACGTTTTAATTTCTCATTGGATTTAAGGGACACGACCCTTGGCACGTGAAACATAATCACTTGTTAGTGTGGACTTGTGGGAAATCCAATTGTTGTATCGAAAACACTCTATAGTTATCTGAAAGCATCGTTTTCAGTAAGCTTCATATATTTTTTTAATATATATAATGAAATATAGTTTAGACTCAAAATTCAACTCCTTTGAAAAACACTCCCTATGTCATTTTATGGAAAACACTTAACTTTCTTTATATCTACTAACATGTAAAGCAGTTAAAAACATCAGTTTGTTTCATTCACTCAACTGAGTAATAAATATTTATATATTTATTTTTAAATGAAAACAATGTGATATATAGTACGTTTAATATAACCACATGCTATTGTAAACTTTGTCGTTACTTTCTTTTTATAAAACATTGCTTTCAGTACTTTTTATCAACCCCATATATATCTATAAACATATTCAAATTTTAGCTTGATCATAGGTGGTTTAAAATATATATATATTATATAACCTTATGCTTATTATTCTAGCATAAAATTCAGTGTTACTTTAAGTAAACTTCATTTTACCATGGCATACATATAAAATCGTTTTTTTTAAATTATTTTTCGGTTTCTAACGATACAATACGAATGGACTGTGAAATATAAAAACATATTATTTTAATATTACGTAATCCTATATTTTTTTTATATGAAAAATATGTGGTGTCATGTAGATTGTATAATAAAAAATATAAATCATAATAATGTCGAAAGACAACCCAACATATTCGACAACCTGTCAGGTATTGTTTTCGTTTTTCACGTATACAACCTTGTTTGTGATATATACCTGTCGTAAATATACAAATGATATTGCCTATTTTTTTAGGGGAGGCTTTAGTGCAGCTTATACTGTATAAAAGGCTGTGTTTAAACCCAGTAAGATCAATATACAACCCTGCTGTTTAAACAGCTTGTCAACTTATATTTTTGTTAGTCATCTACTAAGAAACTGAATGCATATAAACAAAGGTTATTTTTGTTTGAGGAGAAGGCTTTAAGCGAGTTAAAACCTTTTTTAAATTAGATTACCTGTGCTCTTAACACCTTGTGCTATTTTTAATGAGTTATTTTAAGTCCCATTCTTGAGAAAGATGGAGACATCGCCTCCACTTAGCTTTTCTAGACTGAAAGAAATCCAGAACCTGAAGGGAAACACAATAGAGACATTTTTACAATGAAAGCTTTTTTTTCAGGAAATTAAATTTATCTTTCAATCGCTATTACAAATATTTATTTTATATTATTAATTATTTTTCGGAACTAATATTTTCGGTTTACATAATAAATGTTTATTTCAAAGTAAACGTCACAAATGATAAATATTGCTCAAAATTTCTTGTGATACTTATTCAAAGCCTTAAACTAAAGAAAACCTCCCATTATCATAAAATCTAAGTTATAAATTGAACAATTATTTAATTCCCCGGTGCTTTACTTTGGCTAAAGGTTTATACAACAATAAACAGAATGTTCAAGTCACAGTTCAAGTAATAAATTATACTATACATATAATTTTTATTTTAAATTTAAATTCATGAAAGTGATGAATTTTATTTAACAAATCCACTTTGTGGATACTCACAAACTGAAAATATTGTTTACAGAACTGGATATGGGATTTATAGAGATTTTGTAGTTCAATCGGAAAGAGTTGATATGGAATGTCTAATTTTTCTTCTTCTGGTGCCTCTCCTCATAGGTTGGTGACAATTTCTTCGAATATATTTCTATCATGAGCAAGTCTCACGCTACTCTTTCCTTCTTAGAGGATCCTATACTTACTGTTAATAAAAATTATACACTTATATATCTTGAACACAGTGCTTTCCTCAAATTATTAAACGTACTGCATGCTGTCTCAATTTTCACATTAATTCCTATATCAAGATCTCAGTTATATATTATTTTTTTACTCTCATCACTACTCTGTTGCCAATGTAGTTTTTTTGATCATTTTCTAGTCCGTTTTGAAAAAAATTGACTGCACCAATCAAAAAAATTTAAATGCAAAACGTTTGATGCATCCCTTCTTCCGAATACAATATTTTTTTATTTCTTATAAATTTACTATTATTATGATAAATATGTGTTTTTCCGATTGAAGTGTAGGAATTTGGAGATTCGTCGTGTCCCTTTTCCAAGAGTCCTAAACATTTAAAAATATTTTTTTTAATTGTATTAAAAAGATGAAATATAAACTATGTGCGATTTATTATTTAAAAAATTAAAAAAAAAAAAATCTTTAACAAACTTTGGTTTTGAAAAGACGTCATTTTTTACAATTTTTCAACATCTTCAAGATTTTATTTTACCCTGAAAATGAACGTTAATTAAATAATAAAAAATATGTAAATATAATTTATAGTTTTTTCAATACTGTATAAAAAAATCAATTTTCGACATAGATAAATAAAGTGACAATTAAATTAATTAAATGACACGATTTCGCCAGGTAAAACTGTCCTTTTTTGTGGCAGACGAGGGATGGACACCATAAAAAGTTTAGGTAGCAAGACCCTTAAGTAAATTTTACCATTATTTTGATATCATCAAGGGGTTTGTTAAAAATTGCTTGTATGGATCCGATATCTTTTCATCTAGCCTCAATAAGAATATTTTTTATTTTTTTTATTATTACTTTAAGTTGTTTTATTATTCAGCTTGGAAGAGAATCGGTTCAGAATTCAGACGTCGGTGTAATTCTGTAATTAGTTTAGTTTGATGATTTCAGTCCGGTGAAGGGAGGCTTCGTTTTTGTGGCGATGCCTCCTTCCTAATACCATTAAAACCGGTCGTTCCCGTTATCAAATAGAAATGTCTAATTTGAAAGACTATAAGAATTTATCAATTATTTTTGATCAAATTATAGCGCCGCAGTGAAATATGCAAATATTCGCACGTATTATTTCAGAATTTAGAGTACTGCGTCAACCTTTTTTTAACTTTTCTGAAGATAGTTCCAATACCTACACCGAAACGTCGGAAAACACATGAAATCCCATAATCGTTTCATCAATACTTACCCTCACATTTTTTTATTATTATAAAAATATTATTTTATTTCAACAAGCCTTAGTTTTATTAATATGCATTCATCTAAGATTCTAAAAATATAAATTTGTATTAACTTGTGTAAAAATTAAATTTATTTTAATAATCCGGGATGAATAAAAAAATCATAATAACCTTTGAAAAATTAATATATTCCCAAGAGAAATATTGTTTTTAAAAATACCACAAAA
The DNA here is from genome assembly GCA_022113835.1 of Atopsyche davidsoni. NCBI lineage: Eukaryota > Metazoa > Arthropoda > Insecta > Trichoptera > Hydrobiosidae > Atopsyche > Atopsyche davidsoni. Next base: position 3,316,703 of record JAILWY010000022.1, on the reverse strand, counting down.
AATTAATACAGTGATGATGACATTTACTAAGGAGAAACTAGTTTTTACGAAAAACGTAATTCTCATGCAAAAAAAATACTTCAATTTAAAATTGTATACGTCAACTTATAAATAATTATTTTCAGTATCCTTTAGCTGATTGATTTATATTCCTGAAAGTTTAATGTCGTTAAGTGTTTGTCCGATTTCAACAAACACTCTCTGTGTAACACTAATGGATAATATTTTCAAACTTTTTTTTATTTTTCTTCGTCTATCATCTATCAAAGGTTTTTAATATAATATTTTTCCGACATACTTACAAATTTAATAAAACCAAATTTATTTTTTTCTCCTCTCCATAAAGGCTTTTACCAGTTTTTTTACAATGCTTTTAGCTTTACATCATCTATATTCTAAGATCACATTGTATTGACAAACCTTACTATTAAATATATTTAAAAACAACCTTAATTGTAACTACAGAATTTTGATTGATGGTTTCATAATAATTTTTTTGGCATATTTTAAAATTTATTTTCATTATAAGGTCCAATCAAATGTAAACAATTTCTTTAAACACATTTTCTATTTATAATTAAAAAAATACTTACTTTTAAAATCTTGAATATTTAAAATATGTCTAGAGCCATCTATGAATGGAGAACACAAACAATAATCCTAGACCCAATCCATTGAAAAAATAATATTTTTCTTAAAGTGACATCTGGCGGTAAAAAACTATAGCAATTTTCCATATAAACTTTCAATTCATTTTATATAAACATATCGATCATAACTAATGGCATGTACATTAAAGTTAAACAAATATTTTTTTTATTTATTCATTAGATAAAATATTATTATTATTTAAAATTTATATTGTATTTCATTATTGTTATCTTTTACACAGCTACAAGTCACGAGTTTAAGCTTTCCACCCATAGATGGCAATTTACTTAAAGATTATATTTTTTAGTTATTACTAAATATATTACTAAATACATTAAATAAATAGGATGAAATTTGAGTATTTAAGATCAGAGCTTATTTTTATATGCACTCTTAAAGCAGGCTTTTCTTTTTATTTTAAACTTTTTTCTTTTTTAAATTTATTTAAAATATTGTATCGCGGGCAGAAAATAATTAGATAAAAACGCTAGATCATATTTTTATTCAAATCTTCATAATTTGAAACATTGAAAGGTGTAAGATTTGCTTAAAATAATAAACATGGCAGCATGATTAAATTTATCATATTGCATATTTGAAGATAAAATGTAAGAAGTCTTCTATAGTTGATTAATACTCACAAACAAGAATATTCGTTGACTTATAGCTTTAAAGCTATATTTGTAGTATTACAAATTAAAACAATATATATTAACTTCCTTATTTGACCAGACGTAGTTTTTTCATTCATTTAAAGTATATTGATGAGTATTTTTTTTTGTACACCTTTCAATATTCGTCATTATTTTTATAACTTTTGCAAGCTTGCTAGAATTTATCTATTTTAAAAAATTATACAAAAACATACATGAAGTCTAATCAAACATGCATATTTGAACTTCGGGGTTACTTATAGACAACTTTGATCACTCGAATTCGCAATGAATGGGAAATCATCCCTTGTAATCTGAAACATAGGTAGGGTGAGTCCATAAATTAAATCAACCCTTCAGCAACCGACGGAAGCGGTAATTGCGCCATTAGCTGCACGCCTTCCTATTACTTCTCATCAACTTGCCATCAGATTTGAATATATCTCCACCCCCCGTGTGTGAGTTCACAGGCCACCCCATAGCCAACCCATAAGGTTGCATGACAGAATCAATTATTTGTTACTTGGAATGGTGCTAGTATTGGGGTTACAGTAATTCTACCTTTTTAAGATCTTGACTGTGTCACTGTGCGAATGATTATTATGTAGGCGTTAAGGCTGTAATTTATTGAATAATTGATCTGTGAACGTGATTTACAAGTAATTTTACCGAAAGCCTTCAATTTAAATAGAACCACTACAATTATTAGTTATTTGAAAAGCTTTCAATATAAATATTATTTTTCAGGAGTTTTAACGTTTTCACTGTGCGTTGTATGATTTAATAGTAACTGTAACAATTACATTAAATAGAAACTAAATCATGTTAATATCAACAAAAAAAAAATTAATATCTCACTTTACAACAGTCTCTTTATTATCACAATGAAAAGTTATGAAAAGCTGGCAAAGTTATGAAAATAAATATTATATAATGTTAAACATTGTTTCAAAATGTTTAAACAATTTTTGGTTGCTGAATCAAGAGAGAGAAAAACCAATATCCAAAAATATTTTCGTTTTAAATAAAATTATTATTTAACGAATGTTAAGATCCACGAAAAGTTGCAGAAACTGGAATATAAAATTAATATAAATTATCGCCTGTTTTATTTTTTTGCCATTAAACAATTCATTCACCAATTGTTATGTAATCATCAAATCACATAATAATGAATTAGTTTATTATTTTTAAAGGTAACATATATATTTTTAACTTTTCATGATTTATGCGTTAACCTTTATATTATGGTCACTCAACATTATAAAGGTTAGGCGAAATAATTAATACGTAACTCAAAATAGCACCTGAAAAGCATTTTTTTTATTAAATCAATAATAAAATTATTATTTTTTTAATATAAATCATATAAATTCGAATTTATTGAAGATTGTGTGCTTCCTTTATATCAAAAAAGTAAAAATACTTACACATACCATATATTTTATATGAGATGTTTTTTTTTTACATAAAGCTTTTTATTTAAATATAAAGGTTTTATTAAAATATATTTTTTGTTATTTTATTGATTAAATAAACACTTGAAATAATTTTTTAGTAAAATTCAGCCCATTAGATAATATTTTTAAAATTAAGGATTGATTTCCATGAAATCTAAAAAAAACACTTTTTTATGTATTATTTATACAAAAGCTGTTATGCTATAGTTTATTTATTAACAGCCATCATATTTTTTAAATATTATAGTTGCTTGCTATATTGGCTTGCAAGTGTGCCAACTGTGTGGAGTATTGGCATACTTTACTGTGCAATTCTTGTCGAGTCACCTTCGGAATGAATTATTCCCAACAGCAGGTTCAGCTTTTATTGATTTACCTACGAGCTTTCCTGAAGGACCATTGGACAAATAAAAGCTCCAATACAACGCTTTAAATCATTACTGACAATAAATACATATAATATTTACAAATTGTTCTAAAAAATACTTTTTTTCTTGTTTCAGGTAAGTTCTTGGATTACTTATTAACATATTTTTGGGGATTTTCACTACAACAATCGTGGTAAGTAATTATTTTATTTTAATATATGTGGCTTATATAAATAACTTCGATATACCTTAAATCGCTATACAAAATATAAATTATAGTAATCTACGAAAATTGCTGAAATAATTTTTAATAATCATATGAAAAATTTACATTGCATTTTTGATAAAACACAATAATAAAAATATATAAATCATATATTATTTCAGGCATTTCTTATTTCTACAGTCAACAATCTACATTTTAAAGTTTCCAACAATGAAACACGTTTTTATGTATATTTTTAGAATTGTATCTAAATTCATGAAAATAAGTAAATGTGTATTATTTTCAGGTTTGTAATTTATTACATACGATTATGAATTTTTCACAGCAAGTAATTTGGACCAATTTGTATATTTAATAAGTTTATTTTTGATACGTTGAGGTTACTAACGAGTATTTGATTTGACTTTCTTCCCATTTACATATTTTTTTAACAAAACAAAAAAAAAACACCATAATTTTACTTCTTAATCAATCACGAATGAAAAATGATATAACTCAAAAGTCTGAATATATTTTGCCATCGTTGGATATTGAATAGATCCGCATTGAGATTTTACACAAGGCTGTTGACTTGTGGTTATTTTTAGTATAATAATTAGTCCAGCACCATAATTTTATGGGTTTTTTTTTGGGGGTGAAAAGTATTTATTTATAAAGTCTTCCTGATGTCGACAAAATGCAACTGAAAAATATTTTCAGGTTTTTTTAAAGTAAAATTATATAAGCTACTAATATTTAAAAAAAAAATTAAGTAGAACAGATTAAAACATTTTTTCAAGTACGTTGAATTTTTCAAAAGTATATTCGCATAGCTTGAAGCGATTTTTTAAAATATAATATTTAAGTTTTATTTAACTTACTACGACTTCTTAAAATGCCTCTTTCAAGAATATTAGCAAGAAACGGTTCTTTTATATTCTCAAAGGAAGCTATTTTTTTATAAATTATAGTACTTTTATGGTCTTATATCATTTATAAGTTTAAAAAAAACTCTCGTATTTTCCAAGAACACATTAGTTATAAAATTATTCTTTTGAAAAACTCTTTTTATGGCTTAACTTTTTTTCAGTATTTAAAAGTGTATATTTTCACAGAAACGTTAATTTAATGAGTTAACAAGTATTTTTGTAATATTTATATCTATAAAGTATTTTAAAATTTTATTTTATTATTATTTAAATGTATTTTATTCTACTTGGTGACAATTTCTCTGAACATATGTTTGTATTAAAGCCTTATTTATTCGGTTGTACTTCAGCGTAATTTTCTTTATCAAATGCCTTTTTATTTTGTGGATAATTAACTGCACCAGGTTTTAATAATTATTTTTAAAAAATATGACCAAAATAGTTACCTTTACGCTTTTTTGCCATCGTACCTTCAATCCATGGTATTTTAAGGATTCTTCTATAAAGCTGTCTTAATTTCTCACCTTAAGTGTTCAGGCCTTGACTTCATAAAAAAAAAACTGAAACAACGTAACATTTGGAAATTCTTCAGCGACTTTTTAATGTTATGTATAGTATTTTTTTTAAGGTTTGTCAGGTGTATCATAAAGTTTTTAATTGCAATATGTACTATGTTTATTCAAAGAGGGGTTTTTAATTAATTTTTAACTTAAGTCGTACTATTTCGTATATACCTTACACAGCCTACTCGAGCACACCTGGCATTGCTTAAATTATATCCGAAATTTCCGTGACAAGAAGACGAACTTTATGCAGGTATTATAATATCCACAGGTAAACTTTGCGAATAACGAAATATTCATCACAGATTACGAAATATAATATAATAGTTCGAAGCGAATACATTCTTAATAAACACCTTGTGTTTTCAGTCAATGCTCCTGAAATTATTGCTGATTTTCAAAAACTTTTTCAGGCCTTTTGTAATACTTTTCAGCAGACTAAAAAAAATGTGTATTTTTTATTTGTAATTGCATGAATTTAAAGAAAAATAAAGATAACATTCCTTGAAGTAGCTTCTGAAGTCATTTGGTTTTTACTTTATTCAAGCAAAAAATAAAAACAAGCCTACTGATATTACGAAAACCTTTATTTAATTTTTAAAAAATCTCATTGCTGAAGAGTTTTGATATATTTTTAAATTCGTGCATGTTTTTTTTTTTTGCTTTTACGTTAAATTTATATCATTTATTAATAATTACCTTTCTTATGCTAACTGAAGGGCAAATATATAATTTAACTGAAACTTTCAGAATTTTGCTCCTTTCAATAAATCTCAAAGGGAAAATTTTCACAGCCTTTGATCCTCAGCAAGAACATTTCGAGCAGTTATATTTTTATTCTGATATCCGTCTCTGAATAAAAGGAGGGCTGAAGAATTTTTGTGTTTGTGTAGCATTGAGGCTTTCACACAGGTCGTGAGCTTTTGAAGCCGTTCAAGTAGAAATGGGTAGCTCATTCAGTGCCTTACAGTTAAGAATACCCATTCTGGCGAAAAAAATACCACTAGATAGATAATTGATTAGCACATTCACGTTTTTATTTGAATATTTTCTTTTATATCGTATAATAGGGATGAATTAAAAGTACGATTATATTTAAACCTTACAACCCTTACTTACGTGCAATTTTAGTGATTACTCTTATACATGACAATTTCCTTTATATTTAAAAAAAACATTACTACTATATAAAGCATGCTTCTGTCATAAAATTTTACTGCATAAATACACTAAAATATGTATTCTTTTATAACTTATCATTAGAACATGCTGTGCTTTGTTTCGTGTATAAACTGCATGCAACTGATAAATACAGTATCCTTACACGAGATCTTTAAATTGAATTGTATGAAGAAGTGTTTGAGCAATTCAAGTAAGTGGATGATCGCATACAAAACAGTATTAAATAGATCTTCATCCAGCAGTTGATAATATCTGGCATTGCGATAAAATATAATAAAAAAAACGTTTAATAAATTCAACTATATACTTTTTTTACTAGTTGAATACCTAATTTAATTTTAAATTGAATAGTTAAACAACTAAAACCACAGTTATAGTGTTTGGAATAACTGATGTAATTTAATACTTATAAATGATTTAAATATATTAATATTATACATAAAATTGTAAACTATACTTTTATATAAAACAAAATATGTTTTTTTTTATAAATAAAAGCCTTATTTGAAGGGTGAAAAATTTATCGCTATAAATTGAAGTGCGTCATTGCTTTACAGATACTCTTTTTCGTGGTTATTTGAGTTTGCATGTCTCCGACTCATATATAATATTTATATATATATTAGGGTGTCCCTTATATGACCAAAAAATTTTTTTTTTCAAATTTCGAAATGGGTACCCTCTACTTTTTTTAGTAATGCTATAAGAGTCTTAAATATAAAATTTCATCTTTCTAGCATAATTGCAACCAGTGCCGACCGAGCTTCAAAGTTTAGTAAAAAACGTGTTTTGTCTTGATATTTCGGTCTGGTATAAAATCATTATAAATGCAATAAATTAAGTGAATAATAGTAAAAATTCAATTACATGAACATTAATCTTTAATCAAAAACATAAAGTAATAACAATCAGTCAGGGTAACTTTTTTATAGAGTTGTTTTTTTACAGTCCGGATACAATTTTCTATGTTCCTGGACACAGCGCAGCAAGAACTGTTTTTGTTCTTCTTCAGCCGTGATAAGTCCGTTAAAATCTTGCATCATTTTAACAGCCCTTTCAGCAGTATCATTCACAACCCTCAAATAACTTATTTATCTTTTAGCTTCCACAAAAGCACTATTATTATTCCAAGAAGATACATCTATCTTCCTTTAGAAAACTGTCGTCGATCTGCAGTCGTGATTAAATTGTTTGCTCTTTTCCGATACGAAATCATCCAGTGTTTTACAAACATAAGCAAACATCTTGTAGAGTCTTTTTGTCCTTCGCAGTTATTCTGCATTGTGACTGAAGTAAACACATTTTTAAAGAATAGATCGCTCTCGCCATCCAGCGTGCCTGATGCATGGCTTTGGGGGGGCTTAGTTTTAATTTTTCCTCTGAATCTCCTCCCAAAAATATTACGCACAGTTCGACCAATTTGCTGTAGTCATCTCTTACATAACCTTTGTCTAATTCTGCCTTATAAAATATTAAAAAAGCTTGATGTCTGTCTCGGCAACACGTTGTTTTACGAAATTAAGAGATGGTTCAATGTTACTAGCGTCGATGTTTTTCCAATTTTCTCTGAACTTTTTAAACATTGGAGTATCTGGGCTACTAGTAATTTACTTAATTTTGCTTTCAAAGACAGGTTTTAGGACCAATTCATAAACATGATGACGACAGACGAGCAGCAATTCTCTTCCTAAAGTTTCTCCAAAATAGCACAAGCTCCATTGAAACGGCCAGTATTGAAAGCTGTTGTGTCGCAGCACATTATTTGTACTTTATCGTGAAGGTTCTAGTCAAAGAGAGCTGTTGAGACAGCCTTAGCTTGATGTTTTTCAGAAGAATGTTCTAGTTTTGGCACTGCAAGAAGCTGTTCCTTATCGTCAAACGAAGCAATAACTGGCAAGCGTTCTTCTTTAGAACTTCGTACATCTAACCCGGGTAATAGTTTTCCATCCCAATGGACTGTGACTACGTCGGGTACATTACTTCCAAAGAAGTCAGATTTTATTGCTTCTGCCCTTGATTTTCTAGTTTCAGCAGCTAGTGGTTATCTTTGTCTTACAACCCTTTCCTCTTCTTCCAATCGTCGTTGTTTAGATCTATCTTCTTTTTCCGACAATTTTTTATCAACACCACCTAAGCATCCTGGTCGATCTGGCTCTCTCTGTTTCATTAAAAATAATTTATCTTACTCTATTTTCATTCTCTCAAAAGCATCAGCATGTGCAATATCAAACAAATGATCAAGATCAATTTTGAAATTGTTCTCACGGCTCTTGAACGTAACCTGAGTTTTCTTACAATTTTTTTTGCAACTCTCTCCAAACATGATATAAATCAACAATTTTCTTCACGCAGTTAGGATATGCCCTTGTTGGAATTCTTGCTTTTTCCCAATATATGATGCACTCCCTAATCACAAGATTTTCACTTTCACTAACAATCAGTTTAACCTCACGAATATTGTAAAATAGGACCGAGGGAATTTGTCGATTAGATGGTAATTTTGCACCATTTATTTGATATCTAGGCAAACCGATAAGGAAATTATTTTGTTTATCACTCCGTAATTCCACCGACATGTTAACGCACTAAACAATGGAGCACTACTAATCTCAAAAATCACGTATGAAATGACAAATAAAACATGCAGTTACAAGTCACAGCGCAGTACTTACGCAACTTGTATGGACAAGTTAAAATCGCAAGTCGGCACGGGTTACCGTTTATAAATCGAACTAATATTTTTTTCTAGACAATATAGGGTTATTACTAAACTTTTAAGAAGGTACGCGTAAAAAAATATTGAATTTGAATTTTAAGGGACACCCTAATATATATATATAAAAAAGATACGGAAGGTGCTAGAATTTGTAAAAAAAAATTGTAGGGGTTATTTTTACGGGGCCATCGATGCATGTGTTTATTAACTTTATAGGGGTGGGTTTTTCAGGGGCGCACAGTGGTCTGCGTCCATGGCAATCTCGCTTATCTCGGACGTTTCTTATTCCCTTTTCTTATCCTCGGGGCCGGGGCTTTTCAAAAACAAAACAATCCGAAAACAAAAGGGCATCGCGCCCTTTCCGATGAGAGAGAAATGCGGCGCCGCGATTGGCCCGGGGGACGCGGGCGGTTCAATGTTGACAGGGGACTTTTGCGAAAAAGCTCACACTGATAATGAGTAATGATCTTATATATTGTGAATCTCCGTCATAACAATTTGTGAAACATCTAAATTATTATATCAGTGATGCGTATTTTTCAGGAATATTTTCATTCAGCGCTTTGGCCACCCCTGGCATATATAAACATGAATATATTTCATCTTCTTCTTCTAGTGCCTCTCCTCATATGACGTTTATGACAATTTCATCGAATACATATATATCTGGCTTAAATTCCACACCCGCATAAGTTGTCTCATCCCAATTCCTCTTTTTTTCTATTTATTTTTAACAATAAGCTGTAGGATGCTATATTTATTATTTTTAAAAAAATAAGCTAAATCCTTACGCTTTTCCACCATAATCAGAATTTCGTTTATTTGCGCATTCTGTGCAAGACTATTTCATTCGCGATCCGGTCAACCCATGGTATTTTTAAAATTCTTGTATAAAGCTTTCAGCCACTGTCGTAGGTTCCACATCCACGTTCGTTTTCTGCATCAAAGCCTCATTTTTCCTTGTTTTTTCTCTGGACAATCGGCTGCAGACCAAAATAAGAGACCTAATGCTTTTTTACCATCGTCAAAAATTCTCTTTCTTTGCACACTCTGTGCAAGACAACCTTTAGTATATAAGGGATTCTCCTATAAAGCCACATTTTTAGACTAAATAGTGTCCAGTCTTTAACTTCATGAAGAAAAACTGAAACAATATATTATTAAATGAATCTTCAGAGAGCTTTTATAGCGAATAAGTTATGTCTTTTGCACATAATACATATCTCATATCAATATATTTTTTAAATAATTTAAATCTGAAGCACTCTAAGCTTTCCTGAAAAGTAAGACGCCCACAATTACAAATGTCGTAATACCTTAGCTGTTTTGCTGTTGATATTGTTTGATTGATTATAATATATGTTGGAGAGTTGTCTGTATACTCTAAATGACCCTCTCTACTTTCCAAACTTGATAAATTTAAATCTGAAGCACTCTGAGCTTTCCTGAAAAGTAAAGCGCTCATAGCTATTTTGCTATTGATATATTTTTTTTGATTATTACGTAGGCACGATAATTGTGTGTATACTCTAAACAACCTTCTCTACTCTCAAACTCGATTAATTTAAATCTGAAGCACTGTGAGCTTTCCTGAAAAGTAAGACGCCCACAATAGCAAATGCACCTGTTTCGCTGTTGATATTGTTTGATAGATTATTATATAGGCTGAAGAGTTGTCTGTATACTGTAAACAATCTTCTCTACTCTCCAAACTTGATTAATTTAAATCTGAAGCACTGTGAGCTTTCCTGAAAAGTAAGACGCCCACACTTGCAAATGTCGTAATACTTTAGCTGTTTCACTGTTGATATTGTTTGATTGATTATTATATAGGCTGAAGAGTTGTCTGTATACTGTAAACAACTTTCTCTACTCTCAAACTCGATTAATTTAAATCTGAAGCACTGTGAGCTTTCCTGAAAACTAAAACGCCCACACTTGCAAATATTGTAATACCTTAACTGCTTCACTGTTAATATTGTTTGATTGATTATTATGTATGCTGGAGAGTTGTCTGTATACTGTAAACAACCTTCTCTACTCTCAAACTTGATTAATTTAAATCTGAAGCACTCTGAGCTTTCCTGAAAACTAAAACGCCCACACTTGCAAATATTGTAATACCTTAACTGCTTCACTGTTAATATTGTTTGATTGATTATTATGTATGCTGGAGAGTTGTATGTATACTCTAAACGACCTTCTCTACTTTCCAAACATGATTAATTTAAATTTGAAGCACTCTGAGCTTTCCTGAAAAGTAAGACGCCCACACTTGCAAATGTCGTAATACTTTAGCTGTTTCGCTGTTGATATATTTTTATTGATTATTACGTAGGCCCGATAGTTGTATGTATACTCTAAACGACCCTCTCTACTCTCCAAACTTGATTAATTTAAATCTGAAGCACTCTGAGCTTTCCTGAAAAGTAAGTCGCCCACAACTGCAAATTCAGCTGTTTCGCTGTTGATATGGTTTGATTGATTATTATATAAGCTGAATAGTTGTCTGTATACTGTAAACAACCCTCTCTACTCTCCACACTTGATTAATTTAAATCTGAAGCACTGTGAGTTTTCCTGAAAACTAAAACGCCCACACTTGCAAATATTGTAATACTTTAACTGCTTCACTGTTAATATTGTTTTATTGATTATTATGTATGCTGGAGAGTTGTCTGTATACTGTAAACAACCTTCTCTACTCTCAAACTTGATTAATTTAAATCTGAAGCACTGTGAGCTTTCCTGAAAAGTAAGATGCCCACACTTGCAAATGTCGTAATACTTTAGCTGTTTCGCTGTTGATATATTTTTATTGATTATTACGTAGGCCCGATAGTTGTATGTATACTCTAAACGACCCTCTCTACTCTCCAAACTGAGCTTTCGTGAAAAGTAAGTCGCCCACAACTGCAAATGCAGCTGTTTCGCTGTTGATATTGTTTAACTGATTATTATGTATGCTGGAGAGTTGCCTGTATACTCTGAACCACCCTCTCCTTGTATAAAAGGCGACGCCGAGTCGCTGTGCCTTCAGTCGGCGACCGTCGCCCGAGTGAGTCGGTCTCCGCGCCGCTCCGCCCCAAGAGCGCATATAAAACACGCCGCGAAGCCTTAGCAAAATATTTTTCCCCCTTCAGGAATAATATCCGACACCGGCGGAATGTTGTTTTAGTGGATTTTCCACGGAAGTCGAATGGTAGTTTCCATGTGCAAACAGTATGGTGTTTATCGATCGGTACCCATGGAGTTTTCCATGGGATTTAATGGATTAAGGTTTGATTTGGAATAAGTGTTTTTTTTTTTTTTTTTTTCAATGTAATATCGATCATACCTACTTTCTATTCATATAAAAATATGCATATTTTAATCAAACAAAATTATTTCAAACTATAAACTTTTGGGTTAACTTTTTACTTAATTGCATAAATCGTTAAAATTCAAACTTACATCACTTTTAATGAGTATATTATTCTTCAATATAAAATAATCAAAAATATATATTGTTTTAAAGACATTTTTATTTTATAACATACCGTTCTTTGAATATTTTTTTTAACAAATGATTCTTCACGTACTGCATAAATTATTCGTAAGAAATACAATTACGTGTATTTAAATACAACACTTGTGAATTTTAGGATTCTCAAAAAAGATATTTATGCTTTTTGAGATAGTACATAAAAATTTACATTAATAATAAAAACGTAGTACAAAAACAACAAAAAAATTATTTGCATTATTTCCATTATTCATAATTATATTTTTGGTTTGATTAAAACTCAATATTTCCATTGTTTTTTTTTATTTGGTTTCTTGGGTGTTAAGCTGTATGAAATTTTCAGCTCTTCGACTTTGACCCTGAAAACCTCAAGCGACTCAACACCCAAGAAACCAAATCATCTAATATATTAATCAATACCCATTATTGCCCCTTGAAGACATTGTATGTTTAAATTTTAAAAAAATATTGAATTTGCCAGAAATAATGATAAATTATTATATTTTAGGCGCAAGAGATATAATAGTTAAAAAAAAACGAATGTAGCTTTTTTGCTTTGAAACGTTTATAGAATTCGCTTAGTTGCATACAAATAAATAATAATTTTAAAAAAAAGCCCTCAGCAGGGATTAAAATTATTATTTAATTTATTACTATAGTTGAATTCAAATGTCTAGGTCTGAATATCTCAATAATATTTGCAGTTAAATTATAAATTAATTGATTTCTATTTTTATTTATTGAATACACTGAAAAGTATTTATATATATTTTCCAAGAGTTAATTTTGATTAATTTAATGAGTCTTTTGATTGAGTTATTAAAAACTTTTTTAACATAAGGCAAATTTCTTGAAACATCTCGTTAAAAAAGTTGTAAAATCTAAATACGTTCTGATTTTACGAAAAATAATTAAAATAATAATAGCCTTACAATGAACAAAGCTATCGAATTTAGTTATATGCAATAAATAAAAAACCTTATATATATATATTTTTTTAACCACAACAAGTAAAAAACCAAATTCTATTAAAAATTATAGTTTTAATTTATTTTTGGCTTGATATCATTAAGTGATGATTTGAAAATTTAAAAAAACAATATAAAAAGCAAGTAATAGTTTGTATATAATTTTTGTATAAAATTTTAAATGTTACGATTTCATTTACGTATAAAACTTTTGACATGTTTTATAATATCAATATTTCAACCTTTTTTTTATACTATATATATATATTTGTCTTTTTGTATAAAACAAACTTTATCATTGTATTTACAATAATGTATAATAAAATTTTAAAAAAAAATTTTTAATATATATTTAAGGTCAACTTAATTTTTCACGAATTCAGACTTGAAATTTCAGCATTAATATTTAAAATTATGTGCAAGTAATTTGAATTCATCCAGTAGTTAATGCGCAAAGCACCTTTATAAATCCATAAGATCCCAAATTACCGGCCACTTGGTACAAATTCGGTTTTAATTTAAACCATCAATCGCCGAAACGTTTAAAAAAGTTATTAAATATGTAAACCGCGAGCCGCACAGCGAATAAAAGAAATTTATTCCCCAATTAATTCAACAAAAAGAGAAAAAGAATCACCGAAATCTGACCGGACTTCTTATTAAATTATTATTCAATTTTTTTTCTTTTATTTGGTAAAAAGATATGTAAATTTTTGTACTGCCTTCTTTATTGTAATTGCGAAATTCGATTTCGCTTTTTAATCCCTTTTTTAACTAACTCAGAAACGCCACTGACTTTTAATTATTTTTATACAGGAATCACAATATTCATATTTATTTATAAAAAGCTTTTATTTTAATTTTTATAGATTTCCTGGAGACAGCTGAAACTTTACTGTTGATTTTAAATTATTTATATATAATAATTATAATTTTTAAATTGTTTTAAATATTTAGTAGAAAATTTTTATCGAGAAAAAACCTATTTTTAGGGTCATGAACTTTTAATGAATTTTAAAAAATTGACTTTTGTTATGAATTAAAAATAAGTAATATTTTTTTGTCTTCGTCTACAATAATAGCATTGATATAATAGTAAATCAAATAGCATTGTTCTTTTCGCTTCAATTTAATGATAAAATATTTTCAGGAAAGGCTGAAATTTAATCTTGATAGTAAAGACAGCCTGCTGAATCACAAAAATATATTATTTCAGGATAAAAAATACAAAAACGACTTCGACACTTCTCAAGACTTTGTTATATCAATTTACGTTTTTTTTATTGCTATCATTGTTTGAGATCTTCACCAAACAGTTTTATAAACCCCATGAAAGGCTAAAGCGCTCACGATAAAAATTATAATAGCTTAGTTATTTGGCATCGACAAAAAAGCTTACAAATGCTTCAATATACAGTTTTAATTTCTTCAGACAGAATCTTAGATTTTAAAGTTACAAGGCTAGTTTCAAGGAACAAGGCTGTGTTTTTATTAAACCACTGTAAATTCTAAGCTTATTCTTGCTATAATTGGTTTTCCACAACACAAACAAAGATAGTTTATTCTATAAAATTTTACATTTAGGGTTGCTTTTGTTAAATTTATACAATTAGAATATTCCTTTGTAAAAGGGGTAGTTCTATTTTACGAAAATACATAACTGTTAACAAAAAAAATATAGGCCTTCTGAAATACATAAAAAAAATAAAATTTGCCCAAAAAAATATATTAATGTTATTCATACACGTATTTTAAATTTTTTATAAAAGCAATTTTCTCTTATACATTAATTAAAGTGAATTTCGAAATAAGTTTGATTTCATTGAAATTATTTTAAACTGCCTTGTAGTTTGGGGTTATTTCAAAGAATCGATTTTTACACTTTCAATGGGAAATCATCAGAACAGAACAGATTTTTTCCTGAATACTGACAAATCTAATCTGTTCCAATGATTCCTCTGAAGATGGTCACTGTACCGGATACAAAACATTGAATCACCTAAAAAAATCAAACAGCAGTATACCCAAGCTCGAAGTAAAATTAAAAGCTACTATGGTTCTAATGATTTGTTCAAAACTCAACAATAAACTCTTCTTAGAAATTTTTCCCATCAAAACATTTGGGATTTTTCAAAGAAAAATATTTCTATAATGGAGTATTTTCTCGTTTTATTGCAAGCACGATTGTACTTTTCTCTGGTAATTTACAAGAGTGCAATTTGAGAAAAGCTTTCGAGTGAAATTGGCATGGAAATGAACCGAGAATGGTACAGATTTGGCAACCGAAATACACCTGCCAAAACGCAACCCTTTCAGGAAAATAAAACTGCCTAAATGACGCAAACAAGGCGAAACAACCTTTAAGTTTTTTTGGTGTTTTCACGACTCCATCGATTACTTAAGGTAGTCCATTACCTGGCAAAAACGTGTCATTTTATTAATTTAATTGTCACTTTATTTTTCAATATCGAAAATTGATTTTTTTACAGAGTATTAAGAAAACTATAAATTATATTTAATTATTTTTTATTATTTAATTAACATCCATTTTTAGGGTAAAATAAAATCTTGAAGATGTTGAAAAATTGGATAAAATGACGAATTTTCAAAACCAAAGTTTATTAAAGATTTTTTTTTTTTAATTTTTAAATTAATAAGACGCACATGGTTTATATTTAATCTTTTAATTCCAATTGAAAAAAGACTTTTAAATGTTTAGGATTCTTGGAAAAACGACACGACGAATCTCCAAATTCCTACTCTTCAATCGGAAAAACACATATTTATCATATAATAGTAAATTTATAAGAAATAAATATATATTGTGTTCGGAAGAAGGGATGTATAAAACTTTTTGCATTTTAATATTTTTGATTGGTGTTGTCGATTTTTCGCAAAACGGACTAGAAAATGATCAAAATAACTCGATTATGGGACCAAGACCCTTAGTAGACATATTGAAAACACAGTGAATTGACGTCTTTACTAAGTTATATAGACTTGTAGTTGTAATAAAAACTGTAAGAATACTTGCGAATAAACTAAAAAAAATATTAAGCAAAACAGTTCTACTCTTTAAAATATCATCCACTTGCAGTAGTTGCTCAATGAAAAATATAAAAAGTAATTTTCAGGATTTATCTCATATCTCATATTGTAAGGGTTTTAAGAATCATGAGGAACCAGAGCAAAACTTTAGATAACACCATGTAATTATTATTTATGGGAAATGCGTCGATGGGGTTGGAATAATATTAGAATAAAGAAAAATATATTTCATTCTTCGGTGAATTTACGGTTTTTCAATTTGAATATATTTGTCTATCTGGGTATTGATTTTCGCACATGTGGAGGTTGTTGTGTGGGTATTTTTTTTTAGTTTTTATCCCGCTGTGGAGGATTCGGCTCCTCCGAGGATGGAAGACAATCAATTTTCTTTGAGAAACTTTCGCATCGCCTCCCTGAAAAACAGGCTTGGATTTACATAATGGTCTTGCCCATTGTTATTCTATGAATGCCATAGATTTTCTATTCATCGCTTGTGGTCAGATCCAACGTCGCTTCCTCACTTTTCAAGATCGTTGTAGCAAATATCTCAAACTGGTTTTTTAATCTATCATCCAAATATATTAATATAACCTTTGTATGAAATTTTTACTTCTAAACTATATGCATAGCCCTGAAGTTAAACGAATTTGTAAATCAAATAAACATGAGTGTTTTTGATAGGGATTTATTTTTTAAAAATTACTCCAAAGGTATTGAGAGTAAAAATAAAATAAACAGAAGCGTTTAACGGTTATTCTGCTCAAAGGTTAATTGTACTATTTACCCTTCCAATAAAAGCAATATTATGAATTATTATAACCCTTAGAAGAAGATACGCTTGGTTGATTCATTTGAAATTACAAGCCACTGTGCGTTTATCCATTAAATGAACTGGAAAATTATCGACTATTTATGTTTATAAAATATATTTTATATACTAATGAAGGCAATTATCGGTTAAAGTGAATTATCAACCCTATTCGATTACATCGTGAAAACAGTCCGATGTATCATTAATATTCTCGTTTAACCTATTTTATATTTTTACACAAATAAAACATTAAATACCTGTATGAGTGAAAAATGCGAATTTATTAATAAATTACCCAGAAAAAGTATTTTTTTCAAACTTCCAAGCGAAGTTTGAAAAATTAATCACATAAATGAAAGTATAAATATATTTTTTAATGGAGATACTGTGCTAGCATTATAATAAAGAAGATAAACAAAGTTGATAATTATAAAAACTTTTCTCAGAAGCATCTGATTTTGTTCGCAAAGTAAATTTTCTTTATTAAAACAACAGCGTTTATTTTACAATTTGCAAGTATTTATTTTTTATTGGTTTTATTTAATTATTTAATATTAAATAGCTGAGAATAAAAAATAACTGTTATAATCATAACATGTGAATAAGTGTTTTTTGCATGTTTGTTACTATGGGAAATGATTTATAACGAAATACTTTGTTATATTTATTAAAGTACTCAGTAAAAACACTGAAGGAGGCCTTTTTTTTTAGTTCATTTTCAAATGAGAAAATACGATCATATTAACTGCAAGTAAATGAAGATTATTTGAACATGTGATGATAAAAATTATTTAAAAAATAATTAAAGTATCTATCGGAAAATTATTTTTTTAATACAAAGACTGAGTGTTTTATTGAAAAATAGGCTTCTATAATTGTTTTAAGGGTACAAATTCAGTTAAATAATTGGGGGGTGTACGAAATACAACTATATGGGGCATTCTGTATATGGTTAGGGGTGTCAGATGCAAACTCCCTTAACCACATGACATGGGGGAGGGTTGTTGGAAGTATCTAATTAAACTTACTAAAATTGGAAAATCTGGAAATCCTGGAATATTTTGATATTAAAAAAAATATTTATTATACTTATTCTACTATGCTTTTGAAGCAGAAGATTCCAATAAAATAAATATAAACTCCCCTTCTCTTTCAAATTATTTTTTATCAATTTTTTTTCTTCAGTTTAAGGCATTACTGTAAAATGGATAGTTACAAAATCATTTCAATTTTATGTTCGAGCTTAGTAGAAAATGCTAAACTTAAAGTTGAAATTATAAAAAGGATTTTGAAAAGGCTTTAAGGCTGCTCCCTGATACAAAGTTTTTATGAATTACTTAAATATTGGCAAAAATAATTATCTTAGTATATTAAATTTACCTTTGTTATAAAAAAAATACTTTCTAGAATATTTAGGACATGCAAAGATTATTTCAAAACTCCACACTACTAACTTATTATTTTTATTGAACGTAAATCCATAAATTAAATTTTATTTATATACGTGTATAGTGCGTTGTTTTTTTTTTTGTCTAAATATTATTTTAAAAAAATTATACTTATCTTTAAAAAAATTGCATCATGCAGAGCAGATTTAATTTTGTATAATTTTTTTTTTTCAAATGCACTTTGCACACGATAGACGATAAAAAAAAACAAGATATCAGACCACAATCAGCATATTTGATTAGCAAAGCGGCTAGGAGATTACAATAATCATATCATATACATTGGATATTAAAATTTGTTTATATATTAGTGTCAAATATTTTATTTGTCAATTTTGATTTTTTTTTTTTTTTGATGCTTGTGACGACAGATGTGTGTTATTTCAATAAATGTAAAGTTTTTATTTTGCGATTTGTATTTGGAGGTATCAAGATTGCATACTGATAAGGGAATGGTATATATAAATGTTTGTTCACCCTGTAGCTGAGGGCTGTGGGCGTTGAATGCAATTACTCTTGCTTTTGTGTTAGTCTGGCTTGAAACGAGATCTGCTCAAAGATTTCAAATCGTTTGAAACTGAACACTCGTGGCTTTTTTTAATTATACATATGGCGTAACTCGATTTACAAATAGGCTTTATTGTGCTACCGAGGGTAATTGATGTGTTTTTGGCCAACACAATGCCAGTTATGAGAGAATTAAGCACAGTGACAAGTACACAAATAATACTATTAAAATCAAAAGTATTATTCTATATGAGATTATTCTAATTTTTTTATTATAACTGTGCATTGAGCTTGACTCGATTTGCAAATGAGCTTCATTGTGTTACCAAAATTATTTTTTATGGTATTCACAAACACAGTGCAAGTGATGATATAAATATCAATATTTTTTACAGAATGGTGGAATTCCATTTTAATATTTTTGAGTAAAATACTTGAGTGATTTCCACATTTTCGTTTTTATTTGTGACCGGTTTCGCCAGCCTTTACGTTGGCATTATCAAACTCTGTCCCCGGTTGGAGAAACCGAATATATTATAATATTGATATAAAGATCGTTTTGAGATAATTATAAAACGTAGTAGTACGTAGTTAAGTTAATAAGACGACCCTAATTATTTTTTTTATAACAATACATTAAGCTTTATTATGCCAACAATGAGAGAAATTAGCCTAAAGTGACTGAAAAACTATACAAAGTTTAATTGATTTATTATAAAGCGTTGTTTATGTATCTAAATAAAGTAATATTCAGATCTATAGTCGATAATTTTTTTTATAAAAAAAACCTTTTTTGATCATTTAAAACAGTAAAACAAATAACGAGGTGTTTGCTTGAAATTTTTTTTTAAATGTCTTTGGGGTATGAATGAGTTATTATTAAAAAAATAAAGTAAAGCAGTGAAATATATATTCTCGAATTTCATAAATTTGAGAATAACTCTTATCTCAAGTAAAAAAAAAACAGTTTGAATGAAATTTCAGTTGAAGTCTACATATATCAATGCTAGTGACAAATATTCTCGGCTCGGTACGTGAAAAACGTTTTAGGGGTGAATGTCTGGACTCGAATCCCAGCCTTTGAGTGCTTTCTTCTATTTAATACTTGATAAAGCAATGATATATTTTTAATTTTAATGCTTTCAAAGCTCTTTGCGGCACAACTTTTTGTTGATATTCGAGGCTGGATTATCGAAGCGTGTTTTTCAGCGATACGCGAAACTGAAATAATACAAACTTTAAGCATTCGTTTTTTTATATTTTTTTCCAAGTGCCTCTTTTCAGAAGAGGTTGGAAACTATCTCACTATATCCAAAGCCTCTTTTATATAATAATTTCTGATAAACTTAACTGTGCACAGTAAACGAAATGATAATCCACTGAAATTAAAAATCAACCCCCTCGAGCTGATCGTGCAATTGTACATATTCTGAAACGCAGACAGGACAATTGAGATTTATTTGCATTCTAACTGTCTCATAAAAGGATGCTCGGAGAATTTAATATGTAAAAGTGAGTGCATTTACTTCTCAGTATAGTTTAAAGTGCACTCAGTCGGGTCACGAGATTAACGACGCGTCCCATTTTCTTTGTCTCTTTTGAGAGCTTTGAGATTCAAGCCTTTCTTGAAGACCAGTTAAAACTTCAGCGTTTATTAATGCGAGACAATGGATTCAATTTAGCTTTTAAAATATTAAATAAAATATTTAAGAAGTTGATGATATATATATATATCAGATAAACTGCGCAATACGTCTTAAGGATCTAGGTCCCACGATCGAGTTTTTTTGATAATTTTCTAGTCCGTTTAGCGAAAAATCGACTGCACCAAACAAAAAAATTTAAATGCAAAAAATTAGATACATCCCTTTTTTCGATCAAGATATATTTTTATTTCTTATAAATTTACTTTTAATATGATAAATATGTGTTTTTTCGATTGAAGAGTAGGAATTTGGAGATTCGTCATGTCCCTTTTCCAAGAGTCCTAAACATTTAAAAGAATTTTTTTCAATTGCAATTAAAATATTAAATATAAACCCTGTGCGATATATTATTTTAAAAAGTAAAAAAAAAAAATCTTTAACAAATTTTGGTTTTGAAAAGTCGTCATTTTTTCAATTTTTTAACATCTTCAAGATTTTATTTAACCCTGAAAATGGACGTTAATTAAATAATAAAAAATATCTTAATATAATTTATAGTTTTTTCAATACTCTGTAAAAAAATCAACTTTCGATATTGACAAATAAAGTCACAATTAAATTAATTAAATGACACGATTTCGCCAGGCAATGAATTGGATGGAAGCAACGGATCTTAACTCATTAGAAATATCATAAATATTTCATCGAATAATTTTTTTTTTTGTTTGTGGCTTTCTTTTCGAGTCTGAAAAAATATATACAAAATTGTAAGTAAGTAAGTAGAGATATACTGCAACTTCAATATAGATATAATCTGCAGTAAATATGAGGTTCTAGGGAGAGTTTCCGAGGCTTTTAAACGGAAGCTCTTTCCAATAAGAAGAACCGCGAGTGAACGACGGAAATTGCATTTTTCCACAAAACATCAAATAAATCGTTCAAGTAGAAATTGTCTTCATAGATTGCACACATGCATCTCTGTCAGATATTGCATTGGATGCATTCTGGGGCAGATTGGACAATCGCTATTATACGAGCTGTCTCAAAATCGTGTTATCTTCAGATTTTATGACACTAAAAGGATATGCGGATTTAACCTCTTTTTTAAGTGGAATTTTTAATAATTTAATTCATAGTTTTTCATGATAATAAATCAATTTTACTGAGACCTTACAAAACATATTTTTACTCTAGTAAAATGATAAAATAAAAACATGTAACCTCTTGTTCAAAAATATTTTCAGGAATCCAAAGTTTTTATTGAACACAAGTACGATAAAAGCATTCTCCTTGGGTTGTGAAAATTGCCCTCATTTATAGCCAGATTTTAATAAAGATAATTGTTTCGGATACCGTACCCCTTATAAGTTATAGATTTCACCCCAATATGATAAGGTAATGCACTGAAAGGGAAATTAAAATTTGTTTTTTTTACTACTCTTAATTAAACTTTACTTCTACTCACCCTGCTGAGTTTAGATAAACCCCTTTTATAATTTTTTTTTATTTTTACAACATACAATATTTAACCACCAAGGGTTGTTTTCTTTCTATATGATAACAGGATCGAATCAAATAAATATGTAAAGGTAACTTCTCACCAAGCACTTAAAAAATATGATGAATTTCATACTAACATTATAGTTTACTGCAATGGTTAATTTAAACTCTATAACTGTTTTCAAACATAAAATCAATGTCATTATAATCATGTTTGTCTTAAATTGTAAGTTGCACAAAAAATTGTCACGATTCGAATTGCTTCAACTCTTGTTTTGTGAAATCTGATTTGAAACGAAATTACTTTGGGGCTTTGGGATTTAGATTTTACTTTGTACGTGTGTACGAGTTGAATATAATTAAAATATTCCACATACTAAAAATATATAATACAAGCATATTAAATATTTAACCGAATTAATCGTAAGGTGAAGGTTAATAAATTGTTTATTAAAAGCATACATGGTTTTTTATAGTAATTTATAGCTTTGAGTGTAATTACCTCACCAAAGTAAATATTTTTGGTACTACATATATTCAACAAAAAACTTAAGTTCAAATTAATTTTCTAAATAAAAAATACTTCCGGTTCTAAAAGCCCAAAACGGAAGGGCGCTTGTACAATTAGTAAAAGAAATAAAATATAAAACCACATAATCCTGAGACAAAAAAAAAACAATTAAAAACGCGCGGCGTTTTGAATTTATTATTTAATTTCGGAATTTGGAACAGTGTACTTTCAAATTTGAATATGGAAGGGCTGCGCGTCCCACCGGATGTCCGCCTGCCCTCGAAACCCTCCACCCTCTACCCTCTACCCTCTACCCTCCACCCTCTACCCTCCACCAGACCTCATACTAGGCCGCGGGTCCAATTCCAGTGTTATTCAATCGTTTTTGTTTTAAATCATATTTATTGTATAAACTATCTAAAAAAAATAAAAAAATAACTCAAAATTACTACTTAGATTAAGTTTAATTAATATTAATTTAAAAAAATATATTTTTTTAGATAAAAGATAAAAACATACCTTTAAAACTGCACCCAAATTTGAAACATATATTTCTCTATCGGAAACAACAAGTAATGATTTAGTATGAAAATAGTTAGTCTATCGGCTCAAATTTTAGATACAAATAAAAATTATTTTTATAGTAAATATAGCCTTAATAATTCAACAGCCTTATTAGAAACGGATTCTGGCATTCACGTTTCAGTTGTTCCAACCTTCATCAATTTAGACGACGGTTGAAGGTGCTAGAATTTCAATTGATTTCGTCTTTATATATAGACTAGATTCAAATGTGAATATCTTAAATACACACTTAGTTTTATATAAAATAAAATAATTTAAAATATTATTAATAAGGTTTTATTTAAGGCTGTTTACTGTTGTAATAAAATATCCAACCCTCGCTTTGAAAACCGCAGTTTTGCAACGGTCGTTATAACTTACAGTAAGCCAGCGCTGGCATACTAAGGCATTTAATGCGTCTTTACGAGACTGCATGACCTGTTTATATATTTAAAATTTATTAAATTAAATACTGTTTCTTATAGGATAAAATTTTGAATGTTTTATGGTTGAAGAAAAAAATTTAAATAAATATTTTTTCAAGCAATACAATAAACGTTTGAGCAAATCAATATTCTCGTGGAAAGTCTTTAAGGCGAAATATTTTGCTAATAATCCTAGTATTAAAAAATATTTAATTTTAATTATCATATTCATAAATGTTTTATGCTCTTGTTACAATGATTTTTTAAACAAACAACTGTAAATATTATTTTTATTAAATAATTTGAGCTTTGACTAGCTCCCTGAAACTTTAGATCTCAAAGGCTTTATTCAGATACAATTCGAATTGTATATTCCAAGAAAACATAGTAAAGTTGCTTAGTAAATATAATATAATTCTAAGTCATACAAATGATGCAAGTTTTTATAATTTATAATTAAATAAACCTTGCATTTATTAATAAACAGATTTATTGTGAATGCAATTCATTTTCAGATCCTTGAAAACTATTTTTGCTTTGGAGTGGATTTGAAACCCACCAGTGTTTTATTTTTATATACATATATATATATATATATATATATATATATATATATATATATATATATATATATATATATATATATATATATATATAAAATTAATAACATGTGGTTTAATACATTTTCATGATCTCAATATGACTCAGTCATAAACTTTTGTAAACAATAATTATTTTTTTCGTTTGCGTACATTCAGAAATATGCTTCTCTGGTTTTCTTACAAGGGATGATATTAATTTTTTAAAATTTCTTTATAATAACAACAGATTCAAAGGTTTTATACAAATACTTGGAGTTTTCACTATATAACACTATATAATAATAAATTTGGCATTACACCCAAACGACTGATATTCATTTTAAATTACTACTGTTTGAAATCATCGCCTGGTCATTTTTGAATAGTTAGTGATAATAATTAAACTTAAGGGATGGTTTAACAACAGGTTGATTTTTATTCGAAAATATATTTTTACATACAGTTATAAATAATTTATAACAGTGTCTGATTTAAAACTGTCAATTTAACGAACGTATCTACATACTTGGCAGGTGCCATGAATATTGTATGAAAAATCAATCGAAGACAGACAACAAGGAGGCGAGCACCTCCATTGGAGGCTATTGATTGTCCCTTTGACGAGAAAGCCTTACGCTTTTTGACCGATAAATGATAAATACAAACCTCCCCATTAAAATATAGTTTTGTTTCAGCTGAAAACAAATTCGGGGCCAATCAGTGAAAAACAAAAACTTATCAATCCAAATCAAAGAAAAATTAATATATACATAAAATTATATTATCTTAAAAAACGCAGTGTACTTCTTGAAGATTTTTTTAATATTTATAATAATATAAATACTGAGTAATCTGAATAAAAATTTTGCTATTATAATTTAGTATTATTTTGGTAGAAATAAAAAAGTATTCAAATTTTGGTTATATCCACTTTTCGTGACATTTACAATAAACGCATGATTTTATAAATAAAAACACTTCACACTTGTGTTAAAAAATATTATGATTTGTTGTTTAAGCATTTATCATTTTTATATATATATTAAATAAATATTAAATAGATTAATAGTCAATTTTATTATTATAACAAAACTATTTTAGTTTAACACAACTATCAAAGAAAAAAATTACATGTTTTGAAACAGTTTGTTAATAGTGAATTGATTTTAATAATATAAATTTCAGCTAAATGTAGGCTTCATTCTATTATTGTATACAATTAATTCTGCAAAACAAAACTACAATCAATTCATAAAATATTAAAATAAAATCAGCCTTTGTACGTTTCATCGTAAATTTTATCAACACAATAATTCCCGTTTGGTCTTTTGATTTATGTGAAATATTTAGTTTTTTAATAAAAACACAACTTTTACTTGTTTTACTGGGTGTAAATTTGAAAATTATTTTTTTAAAAAATGTACCGACAAGCGATTATATTGTCGAGAAACTTGCAAGGCTTTATGAAACAAAAACTTGTCCAAACTTTTCTTATAAATAAAAAAAAAGTTTAGATATTCCTAAGGCTGAAATGCTTTTTGATCTGTTGGCGATTTCTTTCTTGTGCCAAAGAAACTTGATACGAAAAAAAAAAAAAAAAAAAAACACCTTTGTGATTTATTTTAGCGTCAAGCAATTAATCATGTATTTCCAGTCGTCGTCTTCAATGCTGAGGATCGCAATCTTTCATTTTTTATTAATTTATTTAACTGCATAAATATCGGATATTTTGTTTCTAAACGTATTACTGCTGATGATTATTTTATATAAAAATATTTTTAAAAATTGTTTAATTACCACTTGATCTACTAAGCGTGAATTTAATTATATTTTAAAGATTTAGATATAATTTCGTGAAATGTTTTTTTTAATATAATAAATTCATTATAAAAAGTACTGTCACAAAAAAAAATTCAGCCCAATGGCTTTATAAAAAGATTAATAATTAAAATTATTATTTATATAGAAAAATAGACAATATTGAAAAATTATTATAGGTTTTGTTTTTTTTTTTTAATTATTACAATAATACGCAAAAAATATATAAAGTTGTGTGTTATACTATTTTTTTCGTGTCATTCATATTTATTTGTTTAAGTTTTATACTTTTGTGTGATCAAATATTTTTTTGATAATTATGGACGCATCGTGTTTATTTTATATATATTTTTGCTAAATAAATATAAAATATTAATAAATTTATAATTTTTACAAGTGCAAAGCCAATGTGTAAGTTCAAAAACTTTAGATAAGCCGATAAATTTTCACGTACGCAGTAAAAAACCGAATGTTTTTCTTTGTGTTTGATTTTTATATTTTTACGCTCCGAGGCTTTCGTTGTACATTTGACAAGAATTTTACAAGAAATATGGCCGCCGTAGAACAAAATGGCGGAAAGTTTTAGACATGCGGAATCCCCTACAAAAGAACTCGCAAACAATGTAGAAAAAGAATACACCCCCTGCGCTAAGTTAAAAGTTTACTTTCAGAATAAAGGCTTTTTCTTTTGGCTTTCGGATCGAAAAACGATACGTATACGTTTCAGGACGTTTTACATTTTTTTTTTTCAATGTATATTTGTAAAACAAACATTGATTTGTGTGCTTGTAGGTTTTAGCAGCTGTTGTTTTGAATGTATTTGGTTTCTTGAGTGTTGAGCTGTTTCAAGTTTTCACTCGTTTTCAGACTCTGTACTTGGGATTTTTTATTAAACCTACAATTAAGTATATTAAAATTATAAAAAACACACAAAAAGCTAAATCAACTGAAATGATTAAAATATATGCTTATGGGTTAATTTTATTTGAAACTTGTCTTGTAAACTATAATTCAATTTATTTTTTGACTAAATAAGTAATTCTCACATAGTGAAGTTATAAGCGTAAAGACAATTTACTATATTATAATTTTTTTTTAAAACCCTATTAAAATATCTTGAATTGGGTTTTTATAAACACTAAGAAATTAGAAAAAAAATCTGTTGGTCCAAAAAATTATACATTTCCTATATTAATTCACTTCATCTTAAGTAAGACTCAAATGCAGTTTTAGTCTTCATGTACTAGATTTTTTATTTATTTTTATTATTTAACGTAGAGTACTATAAATTAAATCAGTATAAACTTTAAAGTACACTCGTAATTTCTAAATAACCTTTTTTTTTTTTAATACATTTGGATAACAATATGAATAACAATCTTCATTTTAATCAATTTTTTGAAAAATACTCACAAGCGTATAATTAATTTATAACAGCAAGTTAAGATAATTTTGAATGTATAATTATTTTTATTACTTAATTATATATTACAGAACCTTTTTATTCATGTAAAGAGGTTCTTGTGTGTATATAAATCAATTAATATCTGTTAGGCGCAAAGTGACAAGCTTACAGCAAAATTAATCTTACAGATTCTAAAGAGACCCTCATTTCGTTTACAGCCTATATTTAAACTTCAACCTGTTTGTATTATATAAACAACAATAATAACTTTTAAGCTTATTATATACTACAAAAAATCACAAAATAAATATTAGTGAGAGCGTCAAAGTTTTTTTTTTTTTTTTTTTTGGTCGCTTCTGAAATATTTCAGGATTTCAGGATTTTTTTTCAGTAAGCGTGAAAGGGTTTCGCTAATGTCGATTTAAACGCCGAGGCTCGGGATTTCTCAACCCCTGCTCGCGATAACAAAGGACACTATCAACTATGCAATGATATTCGCCTCCCTTGGAGCTGAGCCAAGCCTTTCCTCCCCCCGCGGTATAAAATCCTATTTTTTATACGAATGATTAATTTGTTTGTCCCGAACACGATTTTTAATAGTAGAAAATATCGCGAGTTATTAATTACAATTTTATGACATCTGGTACTTTGAATACATCCGAATTTTTTTATATTTTTATTATTAAAAATATACTATAAAAATAGATGAGATTATTTGCTAGTAGACGTATTAAAATACTGTACATTTTTAGTTATTTTAAAAGGTTATATATTCAGTGGGTCGTTCATGAAAAAAACCTATCCCAAGTATTATTTTCCCTTGTTGAGGGACAAGGCATTTGATTGGTGAAGATCAATTTTTTTATTAATGATAAGGGTAACTTTTTTATACTTGAAGTGAAGAAAGTATAAAAACCCTTGTCATTAATATATATTTTTCCCATTAAAAGCTGAAATAAACATTCACAATGCTCAAGATCCTCTTACGTGGTTTGAGTTTACAGGAAAACATAGACCTAGAGGGTTTGAATCCTTTGAGAAGTGACTAAATCCCTTAATTACTAGATAGTGTACCCTCATTCAACCACTGACCGAGCTACTCTGTATATAATGAATTTTTGTTTTGACTTTTCATACACAGTGCTTCTTAACTCAGTGTATGACAAAACAGGCATAATTCAAAATAAACTAAAAAAATACTTTTTCTATTTTATAAATCTAAAATCTTAAATAAGTGTGTTCAATCGAATATCATTTAATCTGAAGATGATTTCGAAGCACACTGTATATCACAAAGCTCTTTATTCATTCGTTTGGTCCAACCAGTAATGTCTTAGAACATTATATAATGGCCCGGATTCAGAGATTTCCGCCCTGTGAAATAATTGCTTTGGGGATGAAGGGCGATTCTCCGACCGCAATACACAAAACATTATATACAGGGTGAATACGAGCTGCTTAATGTACTCATCGTGAACAAAAGGAATTTAATGATACCTTTGAAGCGATCGCTTTCTCCAATCGACTGACAAAATCAATCTTAACATATTGACAAAGCATATAAAAAAAATTATACGTTTGTGAATTTTTTTTTTTATGAATATTCAGTATTTTTATAAATTCTTAAGTACACGTATTTTCATTTCACATTGTCGCAAAAATATTCATAAGATCATCACTATGTAAAATCGTAGTATTAAGGGCTTATAACCTAACTTTTACTTTGCTCTCTTATATTCTCACGTGGCTTTGCGATAAACTCTTTGTTCTCAGATTATCTACGATTGAATGTCTTCCAGTCGTAGAATACGAATAAAATAACTGAAATACTCTTATGTGTGTCCATAATCCCTCGCTTTGATCACGCCTTTGCGTGAAAATCTGAAACGCGTGCAAAGAAAATTCTTAAGTTCTCTTTCCCCTGGATAAACATTCGTTTTTTTTATATACAAATTCGCATCAACGTATCTGCTTCGGTATTGATTTTTGTTGTTGTGTTTCAAAATAACTGAATATTTTCTATGTATAAAAAATCTATACATCCCCAGATACTTTTTTTCACAATAGCAAGTAGACTTCCGCAACGGCGTTTCGTGCAAACTTGTATAGTTTTTATCTTAATATTTTATAAAGTTTTTATAAAAAATAAGAATTTCAAAGGCTTTTATTTTTTAATAATTATACGAAGGCATTAAAGCATTGTGTTTTTATTTACACACATTAAAATTGTTATTATTGAAAATGCTTTAAAGGTATTAAATACAATCCTTAAAATTTAAATGTACACTATGAAATATAATAACTCAGAACGTGTTCATTAAAAGTTTTTTTTTTTTTTTTAATAACAATGCACCCCTACAATGATTTAGGGGTCGTTTTTTTAACATAATTTGCTTGTATTCAAACATCCCCTTTACTCCAGCACCAGGTAGAGCCTCTTTTCGCGCGACGTTACTTCAAATTATGGGATAATTGACCTTTGAACGTTTTTTAAAAGCTTTTTCATAATGGCAAAAAAAAGTTTTTTAATTGGAGTCTAATTGACTTGTTTTTGTTATCGACTCACTGAACGATAAAAGCCTTTTTTATATCAGTATGCTGTTTGTGTTAATATTGTTGAAAATACATTTGAAAAGCAAGCGTTAAAAGTTAACTTCACAATCAAATCGTAACTAATTATTTTATTTTGAAGCATCAGAATTAAATTTTGATCAAGTCATATTTGCGAAATTTCATTACACGCTTGTGAGGCTTTAAAATCACTTTGTTACAAACGTTTTTCATCAGCGAAAAGTCATTAGCGTATACGCAATGAGATGTCTTTTTTGCAAAAATTCACTGACCAGCCTAAAATAAAAAAAGCCTAAGTAAGAGTGGCGTTTATTATATTTTGAAAAAACTTTTCCCTCTTTGCGCCATTTCCGCGGCAGGAAATTCGTTGTGAAATTTTTGTTTCAGCAAAAAAATGAGCTCGGCCGGGATCGACTTTAAAGTCAAACTTTTCCCTGTGACGTCACTGATCGCTCCCCAACCCAGATTAGACACTAACGTGGATAAGCTCTCTATTTTAATTCGTATACCGTGTATCTCCCCTCATGCCAATCACCGTAGAACTAATTGATCTCGGAAAGCGTTGATTGTACTAGACAACTGCGAAGGTTGATCACGTATTGATAAAAAGTCATTACGCAAAAGTACTGAATGATATTTAATTTAATTTATTGATAGCATATCTATAAATATATTTTTTTACTGATGTGCCGTATGTTTAAACTCTCCAACAAACATGACATTTTAGTGTCAAATAAAGCCTTTAAGGGTTGTTATCTAGTCCTCGACTACCACGAAGCAAATGGGTTCTACAGGTTATAAAAAATCACTAATTTATTCAAAGGGTTTCGATGAATATAAATCGAGTAAACTGCGTTAAATTTAAGAGCAGATTCGATCAAATAATTTATGGCTTATTCAGATTTTAAAGCAGTGTCGTCTCGTATAAATACACAATATAAATAATATGCTATAATAAGAAAAAAAATTATTATAAACAGGAGCATATGACGAGAAGTACTGTCGGGTCTCTGTGCATTTTAAACATTCAAAAGTGTCACCCCCCCCCCCCAACATGGCGGAAACAGCTGAGCGCCGCCATTCAAAATGGCGCCTATTGTGGCCCCACTTGTACACACTTGGACTCCTTCCGGAACATCATTTTTTATGTATCGTTGGAAAAATAAAGAGATGCTTAGGTGTTGATATTAAAAAAATATATTTTTTTAAATTTGTCTGTTTAGCATATTTAAAAAAAAACGGTTTATATAAAAGCATATTATGATGAAAAAATATTATTATAAAAAATATGAATGTTAAAAAGTTAACATAAAATATATATATATATATATTTTTTTTTTTTTTTCTTCGAGATGTTTAATAAAAATAAGTAAGTTAGAATCTTTGAATAAAAAAAGGTATGATCAATATTTAATGAATATTTATTTTATTCTTCGCAACTTTTATCAAAAGTTGCAGTTTTCGAGTTGGATAAAAAAAAAAGTTAAATATGCATATTTATTGTCTGCTAAATAGTACACTTAATCATTATTTAAATATAAATGTGAAAGAAGTACTTAAGCTTACATTTTTTAAATTTGATGATTAATTTATTTTATTATGAATCATATAGAAAAATTAAAAAAATATATTACTTGTGTTTCATCCATTCAAAACTTGATATACGTTATGCTTTTATCTAAAAAAATTCATATCATTTATTTAAGCTGTATTTAGAGATTTTAAACACGCGTTTGAATCAAAAATTAAGTCCGTCCTAAATTCAGTCTTAGAAAAATAAATTATTTTCAAGGTGTAAAAAAAATAACGTCTGTGAATTTTAAAACTCTGAAACTGAAAAATGTTTTTCAGCGCTGCGTTCTGTGAAATAAAAACTGAAGACATATTTCATTAAAAATGAAGACAATAAACTGAATTTCTATTTATTCGTAAAATATGTTGTGTTTTAGTGATTAGTTAAGTGTGATGTGGTTTTCTTGTTTAAAAATAAGCGAAGACTTACAATAAATATATTACGATATGTTATAAATATTATTTTTTTTAAATATGCAAAGAAAGCAGTAAATTTTATTTGACAGTTCTTATAACAGTGACTGATATATATTCTTAAAAAAAATTATTCCAGGGTGAAAAAGCTTGTGTAAAAAAGTTTGTAAGCTTCTCTAGGGAAATACAATACTAGTTTCTAAGTACTTGCTTCGCATAGCAGTGACAGCTTTTCTTAAACTGTTGATGAAGAACAAACCGAAAAAAATATATATTTTAGTTTCTGATACGATAGTAGTGTTGTTGCAAGATTGAGTTTTAAGATGGCGGCGTCTACAGACACGACAAAGACGACTGTGTCTGTCACGACAGATAGTCTGCGATCAGGCAGTAAGAACCCTTCGTTGTGCTCCTCGCATAGAGCCTCCACAGAGAGTGTCCTCTCGAAGAGACCCACTGAGTCCTCGAGAAGCAGCCGAAGGGACCTCAGCAAGGAAGTCAAGGTCCTGGTGAAGGAGGAGCCAAGATCGCCGCCAGTCAAGAAGGTGGCACTTGCACCACCGGCCCTCAACCCCGAGGTGTGTTTCGAGGTAAGAAAAAATATCCACCTTGGTGTCTACGAGAACTAGAATGGTTATACCAAATTGACTAAACTGATGTGGTAAAATTCGCGTAAAATTGCACGTGTGAAATCTAGTCTATACACTCTTTGATTTGCATGTAGTCAAATGAATCGTTTCCTATAAAAAGTTGAACCACTTCATACACACTTTGCGGATTACTTGGCATCACAGCAACACCACTTTGTCCTAAAAACTGTTCAATAATCGGAGGATTATCATTCTCTGACCACTCCACTTTGCTCAGAATCACTGGACAGTATTGGTAGAAGTAACGTTGACGAGTCCTACACAAACATTGCGAGCTGTTAACCCTAAAGAATAAAATGACTTTCTGCCGCTTTTAGAGTAAACACATTCAAAAACGTATTAATATGCGCCCCGCCTTCAGGCAGTAGTCCGCGGAACGGGTACTAGTACCCGCCCCGCCTTTAGTGTGTTAAGTATATTTGGTATTATGCTATATATATATACTAAAAACCCCGCAAAAAAAATCTATTATATAATGCTAACTTGTCGTATCAGTATATATGAACTATTCGAAGCATTTCTCTACCACCTGAAGGCAAACTGTACAACACTCATAGCTTATAAAAACTGTTTACATAATCAATTAATTAAATTATTAAACTCAGTATATGAAGGCTCTCACTCATAATCCTATAATAACGAAATAAACAAGGGTGAGTGGGCTGCTATGGTTTCCTTTACCAATTCAAATCAAATGCAGAGGAGATCCAATAAGATCGTACCCAAACATCCGACTAAACCCTACTTGTTATAATCATCCCCTCAAAATACCAAACCCTTTATTATACTCACAATACAAAGGCTTTATTAAATATTTGATAACACAGTAAAAAAAACTACGTCTTCATTCCCTCAAAAACAGCCTTCCGGCTTGCAAACGCAAACAAATTTATTCAGCGTGAAATAAAAAAAAAATCCACCGACTGCAATTGTGATCTGATAGGATCCGAGCAGTAATCGTTTGCGAGTTACTTGAGTAAGGAGAGAGCTTCGCCCCGATAAAACCGGAAATACAGCCTTCCATACGCCATGGCCTTGGGGGATGAGGGTGATAAACACGAACGCCCGCTTGCAAAATCTAAATATGTACTATTTCCGGTAAAACCTCACCGGAAGCGTAGCTTTATACGTGAATTTTTTACAACCGAAAATGAGACCACATGTCAAAGCGTTTCAGTACCAATATTTTTATTTGATTATAAACAGTACTAAAAATTTCAAATGTTTGAATCAGAGTAAAGGTCATCCTGTACAGTAAAGTGGTTACTACATAAAATAATAATATAAAATTCTTACGCCTTAATAATTTATAAGATACTTGACCTTATTAAAAGCTTTATTACTACTTTCTCTGGTAACTTCGACATTCAACTCGTGAGCTATAAAAGCTAATAAATTGTTGAAGTTTTTTTAACTTAATAATATTCGCGAGTCACTTTTCCCGTCAGTGCAATTTGTGAAAAGTACGGAATGAAGTGGCTGTTAGCACGCAAACCTTAGGGGCAGGTTACACTGTGCTATATTTTAATCTTAAACGTATCCATGGTGTATTAGTTTTATTTATAAAACTCCAACAAATATTAAAAAAATTACCTGTCATCATTTTCACATTGATGGTGAAATTTTTTTAGTAAATTTGTATTTTTATATAAAATATTATATATAGGTATTGCTTCATCGGCTGGTCTGCGAAGCCTTTGAAACCAAAGCCTATATACAGGGTGTAACAGTATAGACAACGGGCTATAAACTTGTAACGCTTCCACCTTACTTGCCTGCAAATAGCCTCTTATTACACCTTCTTTGCTGATTTATCGATCTCTACTTTAGCATTGCCTTAACAATGCGTCCATACGGCAAAACGAAGCCTACTCTTACCTAACCTTACCTGCCGTAACCTTCATAGAAGATTCAAAAGTGTTGCACATACGTTGAAAGATTAAAGGTAGGTAGTAAAAATAAAAATAAAAAATCGATTGCTTGAATAAAAGCTTCGCCCACTCCTGAGACATTGAATTTTAGAAAAACACTGATGAAGAATTACGCAACAAATTTTTTTTCATTTTTCAGGAGTATCTCGGTTTAAAAAGAAACACCACTTAGGAATTTCAGCGGAAAGTTACAACCCGGTGAAACTAAACTTCCAGGAAACCATCTTCACTTCTGTAATGAGTTTCAGTTGAAGACTCCACGGCGCTACAGATTGTCGAATAGCTAAGTTTGAATAAATTTACTTTACACCGACGGTATACAGTTTCTACTGCAGATAAATGCATTGCCTGCCTCACGAAATACATCAAATACTTTCAAAGAAATATGTAAGAAACAACACACTCACTTTTTTCACTGTAATAGCACTTGCACTGAGAATAAAAAAAATGTATATCTGGTGTCTGAAAAAAAAAAGCAGAATAATAATTATAATAACATAAACTGTTTCGGTAAAAACAACTGTTTTATTGATTAATAAAAAAGATTTTTTCATGTGATGAAGGCGGTATTTCAGTATTTAATTGTGCATACAGGTGAGGTTACATATACTTACAAAAAAATTAATGAAACACAGGTTAATGCGTTAAAGTTGTATTAAAATAAAAATATTAACGATCTAGACATCTCTCTACCCCTAATTTGGTGTTTCAGTTCAAAGACCAGGGATGGAGTTGGGGGATGGAGATCTATACAGCTTACAACCCCTCTAGAAGATCTCTTTCCGTCTAGACAGCGCTTACAATCTTCTCTGGTCCTTCTCAGCATAACATTTATAATAATAAATTAAATTATTAAATGCTGCTTATACAGGCTTTATATTTTCAATATCAAGAAATAAAAAAAAGCAAGGTTCATTTTTTAAAAAATCAAAGCCTTTTAGAGGCACTTAGAGATATATTGATAAAAAATATTATTATATTAACAGGTGTAAGGGCAGACGAAAGAAAACTGTTTATTTGATTAATATTTTTTGCAAGCTTTGTTCGTTTTTTTTTTTTATTATTCCGAAGTAATTCAACACACCTGTCGGCTTAGATAAATTGACGAAAGTAAATTAGATTTCTTTCACTTCACAGGTGAGCCAGAGACCAAGTCCCTGACAATCACAACAGGTGACAGAAAAAATAAAGAATTTCTCATGGAAAACGAAAGCTTTGACAAATCCACATCAAATTAAATGTGACAGTAGAAGTGTACAATTATATTTATTGTTATTGTTATCTTCTTCTTCAAGTGCTTCTCCTCTCAACCATCTTACTAAGCATTTATGCTGAGCCTGTGTTCATGGTTGTCTTTGGGGGAATATTGTAATCCCCGGGTCCTTCTACACCATAATTTTATATTCGAAGGAAAAGTCTGCGCATTGCTGCTGCCCAATAGCATTATTATATAATCTTTTTCTTAGATCTGATCTGATCTGATACTCTTTCAGGAGTCCCTCACCTGTACAAGGTACTTCGAGAACACCTTCCTCCACAATCATTTTATGTCCACTACTACATTTACACTAAACACATTTAACTAAAATATTAAGTAAATCGCTGTCGATTCTTCAGTTTTTAGGTGTATTAAAAGAGTAAATGCTGAATAAAGTTTCTAAGGAAATTTAATAACACAGCTTCTCAAAAAAAAAAAAAAGAAAGTCCGGAACAGAAAAGACGCGATGAGCGCCGTAATGGACGGGATTTATCTGAGTTTTTATTTAGCAGCTTTGTCATTGTTTCGTTGAGTTAATATGGAGACGTGTAGCTGCTGCTCCCAAGCTCGAGGAGCAGGTTCAGCAGTAACAGGACAAACCAGGAGCTACTAACTTGAAAATTTAATACATACATAAATCAGAAATAACGTTTTGATTTTTACAATGCTTTATATCAGTCAGTCTTTCACACGACTATTAGTTTTCGCTTTACTTATATTCACCCAACAGTATCGGCAAAACTTTCTCATAGTTTGTCCTTAGACAAACAGATCACATAGACTTTCACATGGCTTTCACCTTGCTTTCACCAACCCAAAAATATCAGCAAGACTTTCACATACCTTTCACTTCGACAAAACAAGTTCATATAGACTCTCACGTGGCTTTCACCTCCCTCATATAAACCCAAATATATCAGCAAGACTTTCACATCGCTTTCACTTCAACAAAACGACTCTCACGTGGCTTTCACCTCGCTTTTACCAACCCAAAAATATCAGCAAGACTTTCACATCGCTTTCACCTCAACAAAACAACTCTCACGTGGCTTTCACCTCGCTTTTACCAACCCAAAAATATCAGCAAGACTTTCACATCGCTTTCACCTCAACAAAACAACTCTCACGTCGCTTTCACTTCGCTTTTACCAACCCAAAAATATCAGCAAGACTTTCACATCGCTTTCACCTCAACAAAACAACTCTCACGTGGCTTTCTCTTCGCTTTTATCAACCCGACAATATCAGCAAGACTTTCATATGCCTTTCACTTCCACAAAACAAGTTCATGTAGACTCTCACGTGGTTTTCATCTCAACCCAAAAATATTAGAAACACTTTCACATAGCTTTCACCTTAACCCAACAATATCAGTTTTACTTTCACCTCTTTAATATTAGGTATAAATATCATCTTTCTAGAATTCCACGTGGCTTTCGCTTCACTTTTATTGTGAAGAAATACTCGTAATTAAGAGTCTCGAATGAATGAGTAGATATTATGAAATAACTGTTGGTACAAATATTTTCGAAACCACTATACTACATATGAGAAATGAGATCTATATCTCACACGTTAGGTTAGGTTGAGTAATATAAAATGTTTGTTTTTATGTGTGCAAACGGTGACAAATAGAAGGTTTCGGTATTCTCGTCTTTTGTCGCTCACATCATCATCATTGTCATCATTCTATTCATTCTCCTTGACTATGATCTACAAATAAAAAAACGCTATTGGACTATTACAAAATCACAGGAAGTTGGAGCATTACAGTAGAGACCCAAAAACGCAATTTTTATAAATATATTATTTATTTAATTATTATTGAGGTCAGTTTTATTTCCACCCCCCCATTTTTTCAGCCCGTCTTCTGAAAGTAGCCCGGGATAACGATCTCTTTTTTTACCCCCCTGCAATAAAAGTATGTAGGTGTGTCAGCTCGCAAGTAATTGATTATGAACTTGCGGGCGCGTCACAGCTGACGTCACAGCTGACGTCACGGCCTGTCATGGCGGACACCGCGGGTTATTAATTAACCCTGAGTACATCCGCTCAGCCCGGGGACCGGAAACGAACCCCCCTCCCTCGCGGATTAAAGAATTACTGCGCCTCGGATTGCGAATGATTGACTGCGTTACTCGATTAGCGGAATTCGAGCAACCTCAAATTCATCTCATCGAATTTATTTTGTACGATTTTTTTTTATCATGTGACGAAGCTGTGACACCCAAAAATTAAGTCTTTCAGCTTAAGGGCCAAACTCTCATACATACATTTTCTCGTTTTATTGCAAGCACGATTGTACTTTTCCCTGGTAATTTACAAGAGTGCAATTTGAGAAAAGCTTTCGAGTGAAATTGGCATGGAAATGAACAGAGAATGGTACAGATTTGGCAACCGAAATACACCTGCCAAAACGCAACCCTTTCAGGAAAATAAAACTGCCTAAATGACGCAAACAAGGCGAAACAACCTTTAAGTTTTTTTGGTGTTTTCACGAGTCCGTCGATTACTTAAGGCAGTCCATTACCTGGCGAAATCGTGTCTTTTAATTAATTTAATTGTCACTTTATTTTTCTACATCGAAAGTTGATTTTTTTACAGAGTATTGAAAAAACTTTAAATTATATTTATCTATTTTTTTATTATTTAATTAACGTCCATTTTCAGGGTGAAAAAAAATCTTAAAGATGTTGAAAAATTGGATAAAATGACGACTTTCAAAACCAAAGTTTGTTAAAGATTTTTTTTTTTTTAATTTTTAAACTAATCCCAACAGGAGGGTTCATAATTAATCTTGTAATTCCAATTGAAAAAAAGAGTCGTAAATGTTTAGGATTCTTGGAACAGGAACATCGCGAAATTCCAATCGGAAAAACACATATTTATCATATTAAAAGTAAATTATAAGAAAAATAGCTGTAGAAGAAAGGATGTATCTAACTTTCTGCATTTAAATTTTTTTATTTGGTGCAGTCGATTTTTCGCAATAGGTACAAGCAAATGGTCAAAAAACTCGAATATGAGAATTTGGCCCTTAATCTGAAAAATCTGAGTAATTTCAATTAACTCTGTAGTTCAATGTATATGCAAACACAAGTAGTTGGGGAATATTCATTGAAGGGTAGTTAATTAGCGGTGACGTGTGGACTTGAGGGTTGGATCTTCATTAAACTTTGTAAGCCGCTTATGCAATGTGTATTGTAACTTTATAATTATCATCCCTAAGGCGCTCCATTGGGCCTTTTATTATTTTAAATTTTGATAACGCTTCTTAATGGGCTACTTAAGTTTTGTACTGTTTTTGAGAACCTCCGTTGAAGCAGTATGAAGATTTTTTTGTATAGCTTAAATATACATATTTATAATTCAGAATCAATTGATGATAACGTGTCTCCCAGGCAGTGGACCTCCAGGATCCTATCTTCACCAGGAGTGACAGCCTGCTGCCGGTTATTGATGACCCGCCGTCTCCTCGGCTCTAAGCAAACATCAACTTGGTGATCTTTCATCACATTATATGATGGAACTATGGGGCACACAGAATTTATGATGTCGTCTACAAGAGAGAAAGATATTTCTTATATATATATATAAATATATATCTCAACCAGTTTTTTAGAACCAAAGTGTGTATGCGCCGAGGTCAGCGATCTTTGCTTTTACTTCTCAAAAGATTTTTTGCTAATGTTTGGAAGGAGATCCGTAAAAAAAAACACAGTCCATTTAACTTTATACAACTTCTTAAAAAACAGTTAGGCGAGGCTGTTTCGCTGAAGCAGGCTGAACGATACAAATAATTGCAAATTTTGCTACTTTCAGAGAGTATTAATAAGGATTTGTGAATTTCAGCTGATAAGCTTTGCCCTTATACCAAAAAAATGAATAAAAACAGCTTCACTTGAATTTCAGCGTTTCCTGAAAGTATTTCAGTGAAAATCGAAGATTCTTAAGGCAGTTGCTCGCAGCCTTTTAACTATCCATTATCTGGCGTAATCGTGTTATTTAATTAATTTAATTGTCACTTTATTTTTTTATACAGAGTATTGAGAAAACTATAAATTATATTTATCTATTTTTTATTATTTAATTAACGTCCATTTTCAGGGTAAAATAAAATCTTGAAAATGTTGAAAATTGGATAAAATGACGACTTTTCAAAAACAAAGCTTGTTAAAGATTATTTTTTTTTAATTTTTTTAATAATACTGCGCACATGGTTTATATTTAATCTTTTAATTTCAATTGAAAAAAAAACTTTTAAATGTTTAGGACTCTTGTAAAATGAACCAGATGAATCTCCAAATTCCTATACTTCAATCGGAAAAACACATATTCATCATATTAATAGTAAATTTATAAGAAATAAAAATATATTCTGTTCGGAAGAAGGGATGTATCAAACTTTTTGCATTTAAATATGTTTGATTGGTGCAGTTAATTATTCGCAAAACGGACTAGAAAATGATCAAAAAAACTCGATTATGGGACCTAGACCTATAAATGCTGTCATTCTAGCAAAGTGTTTTAATATTTGTGCTTTTAGAGTTAATCTATTAAATGCTGAGTCGTTTATTTTTTTTGTGAAACGGATACTTCAAAACACGCAGTACGTGCGACAAAGGTTCACAGCAATAAATCAAAACTTTGAACACTTCCCAAATGTCGATACAAACTGCCAAGTGATATGAGACTACTTTGTATTCTGCGAGCGAGCGAGACGAAACGCTACTCCTTGTCTAACTTTTCTAATCGCCTTTTCTAATTGTTTACTACACCG
The DNA here is from genome assembly GCA_022113835.1 of Atopsyche davidsoni. Lineage (NCBI taxonomy): Eukaryota > Metazoa > Arthropoda > Insecta > Trichoptera > Hydrobiosidae > Atopsyche > Atopsyche davidsoni. The sequence continues at coordinate 3,276,063 of JAILWY010000022.1, read as the reverse complement.
AATAAAAATGCTGCAATATTATATCAAATGTATCTCATGGGTTTTGGTGAACGGAGTAATCCATGAGTGCTAAAAAATAATTATATTTATTAGCGTAAATTTGTGTGCTTTGCTAAGAATTGGGGGACACTTTACGCCATTAGAGTGGCACAAATATAAAGTAGATTTTTTTACGATCGTCCAACCGGGAGATAAACAAGTTGTAAATATAAAAGTATATAGAATTAAATAGGATGCGACCTGCGTTTGAAGTCGTGAAGCCTCTTCATCCCTTGGGTTTGTGTCCGCCCCTAATAAATTCTCGAGCAACTGAAATTATTTGCTTTATAGCCAAGAAGATGAAAAAATTTATATATATTTGCCTGTCATAGATTTTTTTTAGTGCGATGTATTTTTTTAAGGCTGTATTTGTGTATAATACTGAGTTGATTCGGTTTCTACGTAAATTTTTCATGTTGGAGTCATTTCTTGCTTCACACTTGCATTTAAGAGACAAGCACGAAAAGAGCAAAGATTATATATTTTTGAATATTTTTTTTGTGGTGTGGTGTTAAAAGAAAAATAACTGTTGCACAAAGATGGATCAGTTTGCACATAAATGTTTGCGGATAAACTTTGGTCGGTTTGTTTTGCTGGAAGAAATGCCGTGGATTTCTGAGATATTGTAAAAATGCAGAATATTCTAACTTGTTTATCGTTTCATTCCGAGTTTTGCTACAAACTTTTATATTGGCTGTACCTCGCCAAGGTAATTTACATTTGATTAAATTCGAGATGTATATTGATTATTAAAAATAATTATTAATATTTCTCTATTTTCTTATAATCCCTCTTCATCTTTTCTAATGAACAGTGTATTTTTCTGAAATTACAATAACTCTGATTCATTTCCAAAGCACGTCAAATAAAATACTACTAATCCATAAAAAAAACAGCTTAAATTTATAACTCTCTGTATTTAAACAAACAAATACTAATAATCAATAATTATAATAATATCTGCTACAAGAAAAATATTTGTAAATCAATTATTAAATATTTGATTCATCTGCACTTTTATCATATATAGTAACAAATCGAATAATTTATAAGAGATAAAAAAATTTGTTATACTACATATTGTACATAACAAACCTGTGTTGATAGAAAATAAATAATCATCATTGATCATCAAATATGAATAGATTAATGGATAGGAGACTACGAATTTTTTTTTCTACGAGCACTTTCGCCACAAATTAAAGCAGTATGTCGTGGGTGATGAATAGTTATTTATTATAATATTTTTTTTGAGAGTGCATTAAATTGGCAGGGTACAAGACGGAGTGCAATTTATGCGCAGATGTGGAGGAACAAGGAAAATATCCGCAACCTTCACAATGGTCGGAGTTGGCTGGGAATATTTTTCATTTTCCGTTTTGCATTTTTCATTCGAGCATTTTTCCATTCTGCGGTAACAACAGATTCACGGTTCATTCAATAATGTGACTAAATATAAAAAAAAATTGGCAAGAATTCGCGTGTACTATATATTTTTTTTATAATTTTTTTACCCCGACTGCTTTAAAGTGCAAGAAAATTTTTTACTTGCCTTTGCTTAATCTTAACGAAGTTGTCTAGTTTTAGTGGTTGAAAGCACCCTTTTTTTAAAATGTATGCATGTGAAAGGAGAAAGGAGATTTCTCATATTAAAGACAACCTGAAAATATATATAATTAATGTTTTTTCTAATTGCGGTACAGCTGTGCTATTGATCCAGCAAAACTATAACAAAACACTTTGAGATTCACCAAGTGTTATATCGTGTCAGTTCTTCTTTGTGGAGCTGAAGCTTGGATACTATGCGAAGAATTGAGGAGGCAGAAATGTGGCTGTATAGGAATATTCTTGAAATACCATGGGTTACGAATTCGCAAAGAATGAGAACTCCTGACGTTGGTAAAAAAAGCAGAAGATCTCCTGTTTGTCCAAGGAAAAATCGAAGGTAAAAGGAGCATTGGAAGGAATGGCTGGAGGTCGAATGCGTAATACTGGCCCAGGATATAAATATGTTCTATGAAATAGTCACTCACTGTCTATGAGGAAACAATTCTTCATCAAGAACCTCTCCTCAGAGGAGGTAAGCGTCCATTTCACTGTGCATATACTCATTCTAAGCCAGTGTAAAAAGTTCCCGGTTCTTCTATATTGTATTGCTGCTGCCCAGTAGCATTATTATATAATCCTTTCCTCACAAAACTCAGAGTATCAGATCTAAAGTCTTTTGGACTTTCATCCAATGCACAAGCAACAGAATGGATGAGCTGGGAGGCAACTTTTACAGCAGGCAACATATTAACAGAAGGATCAATAAAATCGGTGTGACATAACACTCTAATGCTGTCTTGTGTTGCGTACGTATAAAAGTAAATATTCCTGTCTGTATTTGCTTATACACAAAGCAAATATTATAATTATTGATCACACAAATAATACAGTACAATTCATTTTCCTATCCGTCTCAAATCAAATGATATATATACGCATATACAAAAAAATCGCGTTGACGCGTCTTATGCAAATCTTCGCAGCCCCTTATAGAGAATGTAGGAACGGAAGAAAAAAATATATTTTATGTTCCTCGATATTTACGGTCTTGGCAGCCATTTTTTCTCTATGGTCACAGCGATAATTGGCCATTATAATAAATAATTCTCCCTGTTGTTTGCGAGTTCGATTCGGAGTGTTGCGGACTTGTGGCAATTATTTTTGCTCTATTTTTCTTGGGATATTTACAGGAAAATTATGTGGAATGAATATTTATTCCCTTTTTCAGCGTTTCGTGAAATTTTATTTTCGCACGGTTAGTGCTCGGTTGAGATTTATCAATCTAGCCTCGTTATTTTTTTTGATGTTAACATTATCAAATATTGTCAAGTAAAACTGCACTTGCTTAAAATGTATTAAATGATAAAGCGACGCGTCCTTGGAGCGATACCATTCGTGCATCTAATTTTCAACTTCTTCTAAAGTGGCGAAAAATTGGGCAAGTGTGGCCCAGCCCAGTTTAAGGTTATCTTGTATGAGTATAGCTTTTCGGTGTTTTTCTAATGCGACTGTGTTTTTGATCACTTTCAGGAGTTGGTAGCGTCTACTCCCAGCGAGCGCAACTGGCGCGGCATCCTCATCGCGTTGCTGGTGATTGCTGCCGTCCTGGGGCTGATCGTCTTCAGCATCGCCCTGCTGTCTCCTGTGGGCGAGGGGGCTCGCTTCAAGGGACGCAGACCCCCTCTGGAGCTGCTGCTCAGCGGCAGGCTGCAGTATCGCCCCTTCAATGGCACTTGGATCTCAGGTCAGCTCATCACTTATACCTAGCGACTGCTTCTTCATCTTTTCGGCTTCGTGGTTGGTACTTTGCCAGGTTCGCCAGGAATGGTTGAGGTGGCACCAACTGCTCCAATCTCTCGGTAGGAATGGTCGAAGGTATCAGAGGAGTGCTTTAGAGGTGACTGAGGTCGACTTATATAAAGTTTTTGTGCCTCCACAACATCCATTGCATCCAATAGCCTATATTTCGTGGCTGTTGATACGCGAATACCTTTTCCAATGAGTAAACAATATTGCATTGTTAGTTCTCGCTACGCGTGGAGCAATATTGCATTATTTGCTCTCGTTACACTTATGCAGTTACTCATCGGAGACTGAACTTTTATGGATAAGAATGTGGGGTGATTGACATCGCCACAATATTATATACAGAATCTTCTTCTTATGGTACCTCTTCTATAACACATACCTATCCTGAGCCAGTCCCACCGATTTCGATCTTCAGCCACTGGCGCAAATTCCGCATACATATCATGCATAGATCAGTTCAAAGACTTGAACCTAAGACAACAAACAAATTAAATATTTTATTATATACACTGGATCGCATATAATGTGTTAAAATCTTATCACTGTACAGTATAGTAAAAAAAATGCCTATGCACACAATTGCTGTACTCTTTACGGGTCATAAATCATGGAGAACAAGGAGTCGCGGCGATTTGGGCCGCCATCTTGGCGGCGATGCTCGATGGACCGGAAGTGGTTTAGCTGCTTATTTCGAAATAGCAACCCTCGCCATCTTGTTCGGTGTGTTTTTGTGGATTTTCAGCTGTGTGATAAATTGGCTTCACTGACCTGTGGGCAAGTGTAAAAGACATACGTGGTATTAGTAAATATCACATGCTTTTATAGTCGAAGGTTAGGTCGTGTATTTTTAACCTTTGCTAACCGCTGCTTTAACCCTTTACATCTTAATGTAATTTTAAACCTTCTGCGTTAAGGCTTTTAGGGGTGTGTTATGATCACTAGAGCGTGTTGACTGAAAATGATCATATGCAGAAAGTGGCAGGGCGGAAAGTTATTTACGCACCCCCTTTCAAGTAATCTCGTAATTGTTTTCAGAATTATCATGGACGGTTGGTTGTTGTATATAGATTCAAAAGATCTGAAGAAAAAGAGCTGAATACGCGAATATGCATAAAGAAAATTATTCGATGATAAAAAAAATGACAAACGTTTGAACGGATGCAAAATTATTTCGTAAAACATATGAACGTTTTTAGATTTTTTTGAATGATTTGAATCATGGTTCAAAAGTAATAAACATTTATTTAACCCGTCTTTAACAAATAAAACTGCGGTCTTATTTATTTGTTAAATAAATAAGACAGCATAAAAAGCTTACTGCTGTTCGTATTTAAACATTAACTTTGTTCATGGCTGGGCATAAAATGTTTTTTTTTTTTCGTATGATTAATACCGTGCGTAGAGACAATATAAAATATATACGCAGTGTTCTAGCAATGGAATAACGGACTAATGTTAGAGGATATTCTCGAGTGGATATTTTTATTTTGAGGACATATAAAGGGGACCTTGCCTTTTCTTATCTCGGACCACAGATTAAGGCACATCCGGACCTGTTATAAAGGATATAATCCTGGCAGGGCTGCTGCGACATTTTTCTATAGAAAAATCAATTTAAAAAAAAAGACAAAATAGAAATAACGTATATATAAAATAACTTGCAGTTCTTCTTCACTATTTACTGTAAAAAAAAACCATGAAAGTTCAAAGAATATATATTTTTAGTTATATGTATATTTATTCTCTCTGATCCTAATGATGAGTGATTGAAAATATTAATATGCAAATCAACGGATCAAAATTTAAGGTTTTGATTTTCAAGGGTTGTAAGCTCAAAATCTACTTGTACTTGAATTATTTTTTTAAATTATTTGAATGAGGTGTCCAGCCCTGCACAGTACATGGTCCCAGGACCGGACTGGGGCCAGTAAACCCGGAGGCAGCTTCCGGGGACCAGGATATAAATGATAAAGGATAGCCCAAAAGACGCTGCAATAACTCATCCCATTAAAACGGGCTGACAAATTTTTCCAGATTATTTTGAGATAAGCTACGCGTAAAATGTGGTAATAAATCAAATTTAAATTCAGATTCTGTCAACGCCCAAATGTGTATTATGTAAATCCGAAAAATCATTTTTAACCGATGAGTATTATATAATATTTAATAAATTCATCATTTTTACCTGTACAGATTTATTGTGACGTATTTCACCGATTTCGAAAACCTTTGATAAATACTGCAAGTTGAATATATATACAATATTAAACTATACTGGCGTTTTTTTGAGATCTGAATAAAAGTCTTAATTCATGATGTAAAGCCTTTGACTAAAATGACTTTGACTAAAATGTCCTTACGTTGATTTTTACAAATAAAAAATCCTTTAAATAAAGTTTTGGTGTAAAGCGTGTGTAGGGAAAATTACAAATTGTACCAAATCATGAATATAAACAAAAGATTTACTGTAGCATCTGAGCACTTTAGTACCGTAAAATGTGATGTTCGGCGTAATTTACTGCAAAGGTACTGTGTTGGGAATTGATGCCGTAATTTACCTATGTAAGTGTCGTCCTAGACTCAGCCTTGGCTGAAGATAAGCTCATCTGTCATAAACAGTGAAATCAAGATCCTGATACTCTGATCCTGATCCTGAGTCTATTGTGCCCCATGGTGGTGTAATACTCTGCAGGTATCTACGATATATCTAATATTACCAACGATCACTAGACAGACAAGTATTACTCTTCAAACGAACTTAAATATTTAATATAATTTAAAGGGCTAATCCCTATTTTTCTATGTTAAAAAAGTTATTAAATAATTATTTAATAACGTATTTTTTCATGGTCAAATTAATGTCTTGAAGATGTTGAAAAATTTGATAAAATGACGACTTTTCAGAACCAAAGTTTGTTGAAATTTTTTTATTTTTTTATTTTCAAACTAATCCCTTACCATAGTTTTATATGTAATCTTTTTATTCCCATTTAAAAAGGACACTTAAATCCTTAAGGTTCTATACTAGACCCGTCGGTCATAATGATCTCCAAATTCTCAAACATCAATCGGAAACACACAGATTTACCATATCAAAAGTAAAATTTATAAGAAATAAAAAAATCTTATTTGTAGAAGAAGAAATGTATGTGTCTTTTGGTATTAATTTTTTTTTTATTGGTGCTTTACATTTTTCACAAAAAATTATCAAAAAACTCAAAAATGGATCAGCCCTCTTAATGTTGTACTTGGCGTAATTGTATTTTTTATGATGATGAAATATTCTGTAGATATCTACAATATGCCTAATTTTACTAAAAATCAATAAATAGAAATGTGTTATGCCCTATAATTAACTTTATATACATCTATATAATATTTTTGATAAAGCGTACTGAGTGGAAATCATATCATATTTTAATACCCTCAAAAAGCAACTCAATGTATGATTTATTTACTTAACTTACATACACTGAAATGTGTATGTTGTTAATTATTTTTTTATTCATGGGGTTTTTATTTAAAGGTTTTCAGTTATAATATTTTTTGCCACATACATTGCTAAGAAATTCAATATTTTTGACAGAGAGTACTTGATGGAATTCCATTTTTTTTTTTTTTTTGGTAATGCCAACGCGAAAGGTTGTCGAAACCGGTCACTAATAAAAATGAGCATGTGGAAAATCACTCAAGTTTTTTACTCAAATATATTCCATACATTGGTAATGCACCTCGATCGATCTTGACGCCGACTGAAAATCATAAAACCCTGAAATAGCACTGCGCCCGATTGTTTATGCTTAACGTCCGCTTTGTGTAATTCAGTATCCGGTTTACCGAAACAGCTGATTAGTTCCTGGGAACTGTTTAACAGCGCATAACCTCCCAGATCACCCATCAAATCCCAAAATAGCAGCTTTATTCGACTGCACGGGGTCTGGGCTGATTATGAGAACCTGTTGTTGTTCCTTTTGCTCTTCAAAGACTTGCAGTAACTTGCAGACTATTAAATCATGAAATATTGTTATCTTTTTGGTGTATTAGTAGGCTTTGATATGCGTTGTATTTTTGCTTTATTATTACACTTTTAATCTCCCAGAGTTTCGGTTCCATCGGTATTGAAATCATCTTCATGAATCCCTGTCCCTATTCCCTCAAAATGATCCAGTAAAGGGACAAAAAAAAAATATATATATAATACTCAAACTCAAATATTTTTATAAACAAGTAACACCACTTGAAAATGAATAGACATAGAAATAGTCTACAGTTTTTTTTTTTTATTTCTAAAAATTTCTTAAATCAGATTTCTTACCTTGTTTCCAAAAAAAATATTTTTACACCTTAATTATGTAATTAAATATACCGCATCAAATTTCACTGTAATTTTTTGTGAATCTTTAAAATTATATAGAATTTCTTCTAACTATACTTTTCAAGGGTTTAAGTATATTTTTACAGTGCTCTTAATTCTCAAAATTTACTTTAGATTGACTTAAGATAGAGGCGATAAATGATGTTTACAAATCTAAAACTAATGTATCGAATAAATAATAAAAATTGACGCGGCATAACACCCTAAACATCATGCTCGTTTACAAAGTTCACAAGAATCTAAAAAAATCACAAATAAGCTGTAATAGAAATGAAATCATAAATAACGATTATATTGAATATAATAAGAGAGGTAAATCAAAGTTTTAATGAAATTCTATTGAATTTATAAATAATTAAATTACGAGTATCTTTTAAGGATATGAGAATTGGTAATATTATATAAAATAATTTCGATATCCGAAATATCGAAATTGACTAATTTTTCTCGATACAGCAGCACTTCGTTCATCCTGTTGAGTGTAATTCAATTTTTTTATTAAAATAAACAAATTTGGTACAGGGATTTCCAATTGGATTCCGCTGCGCTACAGGGTGCTAATAAACTTCTTGCTAATGATCGCAATCCACAGGGTGTTCATAAATTCGTCTACTGTGAATCAAAATTAAATTAGTAATAACACTAACCAATGTGTTGCTATTTTTTACATTTTTTACAACACTTTAATTGGTTTACAACATATACAACAAAAATCTTTAATTAGTCTTTTTCATTAAAATTTTATTAATATACATAAATCATTACGCTTTTTTTACGATCTTCGAGAGTTTTCTTAAGCATAAGGTATCTTTTTTTGACCAAATTTACTTGAAAAGAGAGTTTTAGTGTGGACGCAGCATTTGTGTCAATGACTAGAAATCTAGAGTAGTAAGATAAATATATTTTCAATGAGATGGTCTACAACCTCTTTTCAGAAGAGGGTATTGAAGAAGGTGAATAAATCCAGAAAAAAATATTTTCTCAGTCTTCAATGTTTATCGCATAAATCAATAGAATTGGTGAAAAAATAAACACTGTATAATACTGAGTCTAGCTTGATAATATAACATTTTTTTGTCAAAATACACACAACGCACGAGTGCTTAGTAAGATTAGGTAAGGTTAGGGTAGTAGGGGTGAATTTTTCACCCTAATTACTCTGCAGTGCATAAATTATTCTCTACCCTTGACACCGAATGTTAGAATATACACTCCCAGGTATGTTTCACAAAAGCTTTAAGCTGACATCGCAGCTGTCTGGATGAGGATTTAGCTAGCACAGGATTTGCTCGTTAGTGTAATCACCATTAATTTACCGGTTCCAAGTCAGGTCTCCGGGTTTGAATCCCAGTGCGAGCATTTGTCACGAGGGGTCCTAAGAGGTCGTGTCTCGGATTGACTCGCATGAAGCAAACGACCACCACATTATAGGAAAACACTTATACTTGTATCAAGAAACTCGTGGGATTACACGAAAAACGGAGCTCCAACCCTTGGGCTACGTTATTATAATACTTTTTTTTTACCATGAAATAAAATGTGAGGGTTAGTGAGTCCATTTTCAGACAATTTACAAAATAAATATTTCATTTTCTACCGCTCAAGTAATAATAAAAAATCTTTGTAAATTTTTAAACATTTTTTCAAAGCAATATTTTTACAATATTATATATATATACATGTTTTGTTCAACTCAATAATATTGCAACGAATGGTCGTTTGTACGGGGGAATAGTTCATGCGATTCTGAGACCAGTCTCTAAAATAGAGCCTCATCTGCCTAACACGACCGCACTTCTACAAAATACTTAGTAGAATCTCTTCCCTTACGACGCTATAAAAGCAAACCGCGTACAACTATTGGAAGAAAAAAAAACTGTTTTACCATGAGCTGTAAAGTGGCGTAGTGATACTTAGAATGATGCTTGACGTCACGTCGATTCACGACACGTATCTTCACGAAAAAGTTAAAATTGAATAAAAGGCACCCCGAAGATTTTTTCAGCGCTTTCATGCGCCTGAAAATAAAATTAATTTACTGAAAAAAATTATATTATACTTTTACGTCTTATTTAAAATATTAATATTATAAATAATACTTTACTCTCTAATTGTATCAGCTGTATAATATAAGTATTAAATCTTTGATAAGTTCTAGGAGATTAAAAACTTTATTGTCGTGGAAACCTCTGACTGAATTCAGACCCGTCAGAAATTCAAAGTACAGTAGAGTCTAGAGACATACAACCTTCAGGGTGTGTTTGAAGGTTATTTTACACAACTATAACGCACACGTAGCAAGTGCAGTATTGAGTATTCGTTTAAGGGATGCGATCCTTAAAAAGAAGATTCATGGAGTTTGCTATTAATCTGCAAACTCAACCCTTAATTATAGAGATAGAGAAAATTTCAAGTCCATTTTCAGCTGAAGTCTATACGTCTGACGTCACTTTGATAGTGTTGTATATGTAAATGGTTGTTAAACACTAGCTATATTTTAGCGGCAGTCCGTAAGTGTTGTTACGTGAATTGCGCAATGCTTAGATTAAAAGATTTCAGTGAATGATTTTCACAATTTATATTGCATGAAAAAAAATAGGCATTATAGGTAAACGCGATTTCAAACTTGGCTCAAACTAAAGTCACAGCTTGAGCAGCCTCTGAGCTCCAGTCGGGGCCATCAACAGATGGTACTCGTGGTCCAAATCCCGGGAATCCCGGATATTCAGGAAAACCCGGATTTCCTATTCCAATTCCAGCAGCTTCTTCCGACATTACATCAGATTATTCTGAAGCTGTTAGCACGAATTCGACTTTTATCATTGTTCCCAGGCTTTAGTGGACTCAAATTATTTTTCTCTTTACGCTTACTGTGTAATCGTTTGGATGACGCGATTTGATGATCTTGTGGCGTTTATTTAAATTTATATGCAAAACTCGAAGGACAGTATGTTGTTTTTTTGATTTTCAGCGGTTCAAGATAGAAATCTCTTCTTTTTTATAAATAAAAGTATCACAAAAAAAAACATCGATATGATATTTGATTCTGGCATATTTTCTTCTGTCCCATAACTTTGTGTATGTCAGCTGACGTCGTGTAAAGGGAGCTCCAAATAAAATAGATATTTCCTTATTTTCTTTATAAATTTATATTCTTGCTTATCTTTTTGGGTGATAAAAATATTTTAGTGCGTAAATCACTGTAAAGCAATTTTTCAGCCACTGAAAATGCAAAATTCTTGAAATTCTATTTTAACAATATTTTTGTTTTCTACTTGTAATATCTACTATAATAATAGCCATTGTGTGTGGGTGGGTGTGTGTGTATGTTTCATTTTTGGGTTCTCTATAGAATATCTTAAAAGATACAACGCTGATTTTTTGCACGCAAGTTCAGTGAGATTTTCCGCAGTTATGTGCCGAATTTCAAGACGATAGGATAATATTTTCATTCATAAACTAATTAAATAAAACTATCAAATATGCTTTATGTACGAATTATATGATTCTGTTGTTCACAGCGATAATTTCAAATTTAGAATTTTTACAAAAAAACAAAATATGATGCTTCTAAGAAATTTCCAGTTTATGTCAGCTTGACACAAGTACCAATTTTATTTTTTAGTTGCATTAGAAATTATTAATCACATCATTAATAACTTAAAATGCCTCCTAAAAAAATAGCACCGTCTAAGCACAGCAAACGTAATTAAAAAAGAATAGCACAATTGAATGTGATAAAGACTGCATCTAATAAAGAACAGTGCAGTGAAAGTGATTCGATGTTTGTGACACGAAATGTGATATTTCCTAGAATGGTTTTGCTTTCAAAATTAATATCCGGTTATTAAAAAAATATGTGTACAAAATATTCATCTAATTGTCAGCCAAACATATGTTCAAACACTATTGCATCGTTCATCGAATACGTCATTTTATGACGGGCTACATTTCTAGTTGTATCATAATAGCGAAAAAAAATATTTTTTGATAACATTAAAGGCTTATATATTAAATAAGTTATTTTTTTAATAATCAGCACAGTCGGATTCAGAACTTTCAGTGCTTGCTTTCCCTGTATCAGCTCCGGCAGCGCCTGCGATTTTCCCGATAGCAACAACTTCGCGACGTTCCCAATAAAATACCCTCCCTTGTTTGCTCGGCGGCGACATAAACATCCCTCGATTTACTGCCGGCGCCCTCCCCCGCCCCCATCCGTCTCCATCTGGACAGAAGCGTCCATAACGCGGGGTAGAACTGAAAAAAAAACATGTTGACGCTATCCCGAGGTACCTCCTGAAAACGCTGCTCGTAATTAACTTTACTACACACTTGATTTCATTCGATAACAAGCAGTATTCCACATTGGTATATGTTTTTGACAGTATTGGACTGTATGGAACAATCCATCTGTTATCAATGTCAATATCAACGTTTCTTAATTTAATGGTGGTGGTGAATCCTCCATGGTTTTCGTCGTCTGTATTTCGGATATCCATCCTCACCAGTTTGAGTTTCATTAATCAAATCGCGTGGATATCTTTTCGTGCATTTGCCGTCTTTTGTGCAAGGCGAATTCATATTCAATGCTCCGCATGAGCCGTGAATCATGTTCTTACAAAAAACGTCAAAAAGTATTGGATCTTCATGTTGATTCGGTAGTTCAGCAGATATAACACTATCGCTTTTAAAATCGTGTTTTTGCCATTCAATCGAATACATCTAGCATTACATTTCGCCGTGTATATGATTTTTTTTATCGTGATATCGTCAGATCATGTCTGTGATGCGATGACTGACCAGGCGATACGAAATCTTTGATTTCCGACCAAGCAGGATTGTACGTAAATGTGATGAAAAGATCTGACAGGCCTTTTTTGAATAGTATTCGCTACCGCAAAATGTTGAATCTTTTGTATGGAAAATGTCGAAAATCTATTTAATTAAATAAACCGAATTTGATTATTAATTGTTTAATTTTAGTGGTCTAAAACTACCTCCGTATAATGCTTTCAAATGAAACCGGTTTGGGGCACATCGAATCGATGGTTTTAGCCAAATAACCGCCGGTTTTTGAGTTTGTGTTTTATATATATGGTATATAGATTACAAGTCATCTTAGGAACATGCTTATTTTTTATATTCTATAAAATAATTTATTTTCACATATAAATTTACGTAAAAACATAAAAAGCCGTACGTGTTGTCAAATATGCTTATTTAGCGCCATAATTGAGGAAGCCTACTAAATGGTCCAATTTGTGAGAACAGAAGCCATTGGCGTACGTGCTTCAAAGGGTTAATACGGCAAAGGTGTGTTTACACCCGATAGACAAGTATCCAATTTTATGAGTGCCCGCTTCCTCTGAGTTTCCACACGTAAAACAAATAAAATTTTATGTTTTGGCACATAATACTTTGCCTAATGATGTTAAATGTACTACGTGCTGTCTCGATTCTTACTTTAATTTCTTGGTTCGTTCTTTACGCCACATTAGTTTTAATTAATTTTATTTTAAAGTATGCCAGACAGGTGTACTGAATTATTAATATTACACCCTTATAATTCCCATATTGCTTTACGTCATGGAAAACGAGGATGTCACGTCTTGTTACGTTACTTATCGCATTATTCAGCGACTGGATAAGATAATAGATAAATCTACAAAGCACACCAGCCTCACGTAAACTACCCAATAAATATATCCTGAAGCCTTAAGCTCTGTTTCAGTAATTAATAGTTCGAGCTTTAATAAGCTTCGACATTTTCTTTTGCTTAAAACACATCAATTTTATTTTCTCAAACTGTATTACCTAAGTTTTGTACAAAATATCAAATATTAAACACTAAATTTGAAGTGAAATATTATTTATCTTTCTTATTAAAACGGAAATATTTCATACAAGAATATCTCCATATAAATAACTAAATAAAGCAAATACTGTTTCACACATATTTGAGTTGCTATTATTAAAATTTTTAAACTCAGGTTTACTTGTGACTCTTGTGTTATTTCAATAGAATAAATAGAAAAGCAATAGTATGAAGTAATAATAGAAAAATATAACAAATCATATACCGAACTTTTGTACTTTTTTATATTATTCAAAGCTTTTTTTGCTATAAGCTTTAAAATTTTATTTTCCATCAGGACCAGGTTTTGCAGCAGTTAGGCAAAATTGGAGAAAAGATCAAATAGTCAAGTATTACTGAATCGATACTTTCAATCTCCACATATTATAATTAATACAAGGACAGTGTTTTAGCTTGGCTTATATAATGAACTGAAATCCATATTTACACCTTCTATTCACAGCCATTATCCATTTATCTGGAAAGGGACTGCTATTGTGCCCCACCCTGTTAATAACCTTAATGTGCTTTGGTTTATGTAATGGCAGCGAAATGTATATCGGACCGCGGAATTAATTAAAAGTCACATTTTATTGATAGCATTTGGTAGTCTTGTAATCTGCACATATACTCTTTAGTTAAGGGTGTTTTCAATTTTTTAAAAAATTAATAAATATTTATTTTTTAATTATATACTTAAAAAACTACTTAGCTGAATTTATAATGATATAGAAACGAATTTGACGAACAAAGACATGTAACAACGCAAAACTGTTCAAAACTTAAGGGTGGTATACAAGTTATTATATACACATTTAAAATACCTGAAACAGTTTAAAATATTGTATATATAAAAAATAATAAACAGATTTTATTTATTTTTTTAAATAATTAAACAAATAAATAATAATCAATAAAGTTTAATGTTGAATTACGGTATTTGGCCTTTCAAAAGCATTTTAGTGTCAAAGACGTTTTTTGATTAATACTTGATGATCAATATGGAGTATTATAAATTAAACGAGTCTATTGTAGATATATTACAACTTTCAGGTAATTTTGCAAATAATTTATATTAATAAATAACATATTAATGTTGATAATAAAACCGAATGAGTCTTTGTAAAAAGAAACAAGGCATATACACTTTAGATGAAATAATGGAAAATATTTATAGTTAATATGCAAAGAATAATATAATCTTTAAGTACATGGATAAGTGTCTCTTTAGAAGATTTTTACTAGTAGTCTCGATATTTCATGAATAATCAGTTTAGTATTTTATAGAGAATTTTAATTGTCAACAGCATTAAACTGGGTGTTTGATATCAAACCATTTATTGTGAGAACTAACTTCTAAGGGATGTTTGTTGATATTTAAATGAAATATGAAATAGCCTATTAATTAACCGTCTACTGCAGACACATTCAGTTAATTAAATTCGCTTGAATTATATATCGAAAATAACAAGTCACACCTGTCTTATATCGTGCTTACGAAATTGAACAAAGGTGGGGATTATTCAATATGTTTTTTGAGGAAGCAAACAATTATTTTAAAATATATTTCAAAATTGTAACGCCATATTTAAAAGTCAATAGTAAATGGTTTTTTTTTTTTTTTTAAGTGAACCCGTAACTCTTGTATGCTGAAAGCTTTACGGCTGTTTAGTTATTCGGCTCGTTGTCTATGGCTGCCTATATGCGTGTGCGTCTATGGTCCTAATCTATGGTCCTCTTATCGCCCCGGAGGTTCGGGGGAATACCCCAGTCGGTCGGACCACAGGGTGGACGCACTTGAATATTCTGCCCTGATTTTGCGCGATGGCAACACCCGAGTTTCGGGTAAAAGGGTCTGTGAATAAGCAATTCGTATTTTGTTGGATTTTTTTTAAAGTAAAATAAAAATGCTTAAACCTTGCCTAATTGCGAAATAAATATACAAATTACTGTACGAACGAACCTGAACAGGTCTTATAAATACTTTTAGTTGTTTTTTTTATTAAATATATATATGTTTTGGCATATTCTTGCTTTATTGTAGTATAGACAAAAAACTTGTATAAATAAAGTTTTTAAGTATACACCCTGAGGGTGAAAATGCGTACACCCTCATTGCAGCACTTGATTCGAAATAAATATAAAGCAATTGCAGAAAAAAAAATATATATATATAGGGTGTCCCAAAATTAACGCAAGCTTATTAGCAATTAAGCCAAGCTTTCATTATTTTTTGAAATATTGTTCAACAATAAAGACACGTTGTTTTATCGCGTAACGCTCCATTTTTACTAACCCTAAACTGTCAGCTGGTGTTTCCAAAACTTTACTGCAAAAATGGGGACAAATTCAAATCTTATTCACATTATAACAGCGTGATACATAAACAGCAATAACAAATATTTAATCGTATGTCTATTTTTTGATTGACGTCCAATCCAAAAAATAGACATACGTATATGATGGTGCGCGTCTTGGCTAAATTAATAGATTTTAAAAATAATATCCGGATGGGACTAAAATCGCTTCACTTGTTACTTTGTTCAAAAAGTCCAGTGCTTGCAAATCACTAAATATTGGTTGGCCTGGGCACATTGGTTCATATGTAGAGTACGATTGTTAAACGGAAGTGATTCGTTAGTACAAGGGTTAGTACAGAGTTTCTTTAATCATCTTCTATGTATGAACTAATGTGCCTAATCTAGTAAAATCTTTTCCGATACAGTATTCAGTTTAAGGAGGTATCTCTCGATATCTTCAGTTGCCTAACGGCCCTCGCAATCAGTACCGAAGTCCTGCGAGACATCCTCTGAATATGTAAATAAACTGAAAGCCGGCGTGAGAAGGTTTTTTTTTTCTTCAGTAAATCTTCAGCGCCGGTCTTTGAAGGTGCGACTCTATTTCAGGATGAAAGACTCACGTCTGTGCACTCAATTTGCGAGTCTCCGAAATGCCAGGCCGAGACGGGGGCTGTTTTGGGGTGTAAAAATATAATGTGGATTTTTTTATTATTATTTTAGGAAGTAGATATCTACATATAAAATAAAAGTTCAATAAAAAAAAAAAAAATATTTTAGAAATCAGGAAAATACCGTTTTTAAATAATATTTATTTTAAATAATTTAAACGTTTGCTGTATTAGCTGTTTTTTTTTAATAAGTGATTTTAAATAAAACAATATCTAATGATTATATAAAACCACAAAAGCTACTACTTTTCAGTACGAACTTTCTGTTCATAAGGTTCTGTCAAACTCAGCGATGCTGATAGAAATTTACAAACTGCTTTTTTTTTGTTTGGGTGTTATTCTAAGTAATATAAAACAAAGTTTTTTCTTTATACATTTGTAAAGGCACCTACAAAAACTAATTTCATTTCTCCATCTTACACTCCGAGCTACACAACTCAAGCACTACATCTCCTTTATCTCAAACTAATAAACTTCTAAGTTTTTAAAACGCATTAAAAAAGATAGCACGCCTTGTTTATTTTGCAAATTTATAACACAATTAAGACGAAGAATAAAGAAAACTGATTTTTTAATACTAAATACTTATAGTATGGCGACAAGTAATTCACAAACTATAAAAAATACAATTCAAACACAGCCTATATAAATAAAATATAATAAATAGAATTCGTCGGAGCACACGATTTACTGGTAAAAATGCTGATATATAGTAAATAAAATATAAAATAAACGAATAAAAAATGTATCAATGTTTGTTAGTCGCAAGTATAAAAATTTAAGTGACAGCCGAGAAAGTGTGGCTCAAAAAAACTATCAAGATTTTTATATTTAATATTTTTAATGTTTTCGGTAGAATAACATTATTTTATTTATTTGATGTTCCCATTTTTTATTTTTAGTTCTCAAGCAGAGCCTGTGGTAAAAAATAAATAATGAAAAATATTATGCGGATCGATTACTTAAAACCTTTTTGTATTATGTGGGCTCTTATTTATATTGAATTTATAAAACAATATAAATAAAAAATTAGGCTGTCTATATATATATATTTTTTTTTTTTTAAAGGTTTATTAATTTCTCATTTTTTAATTACAAAACGTAGGGGCATTCATTATCCGGGCAGACATCATTTAAAGCAGATAAAGTCGTGAGAGAGAGAGAGAGAGCGAGAGAGACAACAACACGCGGGCGATATGTTCCCGTCTCACTCAGTCAATCCATTTCAAATTTGGAACGCGTACATTCCACGGCGTAAAATTTAAACGACCATAAATTCAGCCGCCGGCAACATGGCCGGCCAGAGACGCGAGCCGCCATTGAGGCGGCCATGCGAGCCGTTTGCACATATAATATTTAATTTTGCAATTTAAAAAGACAGTGCTTATATTTTAATGTACCCTTAAATATATAGGGTGATTCAAAACTTGTAACATATTTCTAAAGTTTATATTCTCATCACATAAAATATATTTTTAAACACGTTTAAAAGACATTTTTTTCAGCTTCATTGTTTAAGGGCCTAGTCTGCATAATCGAGTTTTTTTGATCATTTTCTAGTCCGTAATAAATAAATAATAAATATAAATAATTTAATTAAATTAATTGTCACATTATTTTGCTATATCGAAAGTTGATTTTTTTACAGAGAATTGAAAAAACTATAAATTATATTTATCTATTTTTTATTATTTAATTAACGTCCATTTTCAGGGTAAAATAAAATCTTGAAGATGTTGAAAAATTGGATAAAATGACGACTTTTCAAAACCAAAGTTTGTTAAAGATTTTTATTTTTTTTATTTTTTTAATAATACTGCGCACATAGTTTATATTTAACCTTTTAATTTCAATTGAAAAAAAAACTTTTAAATGTTTAGGACTCTTGTAAAATGGACGAGATGAATCTCCAAATCCCTACACTTCAATCGGAAAAACACATATTTATCATATTAATAGTAAATTTATAAGAAATAAACAAATATTTTATTCGGAAGAAGGAATGTATCAAACTTTTTGCATTTAAATTTTTTCAATTGGTGCAGTGGATTTTTCGCAAAACGGACTATAAAATGATCAAAAAGACTCGATTATGCAGACTAGGCCCTTAAACAATCACTCAAAGTGATCATGACGCTATAATTCTTATGCATGTGCATGTCTGCCATGCTGTGCCCTGGGCGTATGGGAAGGATCGGTAATGGAGTAGTGGACTTTAAAGTAGTATCAGTTCTCAATTCAAAGCCATGTAAGAAAAGGATACTACGCTATTCACCCTAAAAAAAAATTTAAATCTACATATATATATTTCAATATATAATTTAAACTGAAACGTGATATATTATATAATATTATGGAGACTCTCTCTTGTCAGTCACAAAGAGAAGGAAATGTTATTCATCGCGGAGGGCATCATCTATTACATTGTCTATTAATTAAATTACAATCTACCTTCAAAGTAATGGCTGCGCCGTGAGGAATAATATTTATCCCCGCACTTCCGGCGGAAATTTTATTCCCCATACACCGTGTTTGAAAACTCGTGGCTTAAGAATAACTCATCCACCGTGTGCCCCGATCGAAACTGCTCAATACACTTTTAACGTTTAATTATATTGAATTTGTAATATTTTTTTTGGGCAAGCGATCAAAGGCGGCAGTCAAGGCTGTGTCTTGATTTTTTAGTGTAAAATATTTCATTGTTTCACTGATAAATTTCATCCCATCTAAAAAGAGGCTACATGGGATAACAGTGAAAAGCAATCTGAAGCTATATTATCGATGTTTTTTTTTTATACGTTTCCTGAATTTTTATTATTATTTCCTCGACTTGAACATTTAAATAAAATTAATAAAATAGTTTGAATTTTTAATATACAAAAAATAAAAAAAATCCTCTCAAGGACTCTTGGGAGTACTAAATGATCACATACAATTGAAACGTTCTTACATCGCGAATAATAGATCATTATAGCTTTCGCCTTTTAAAGGCTTCGTCGGACAAATAAGAAGCCTGCATTAAGGGTCTAGGTCCCATAGTAATTTTTATCATATTCTAGTCCGTTTTGCGAACAATCGACTGCACCAATCAAAAAAATATTAATGCAAAAAGTTTGATACATCCCTTCTTCCGAATAAAATATATTTTTATTTCATACAAATTTACTATTAATATGATAAATATGTGTTTTTCCGACTGAAGTGTAGGAATTTGGAGATTCATCATGTCCCTTTTCCAAGAGTCCTAAACATTTATAAGTCTCTTTTTTAATTGGAATCAAAAGATTAAATATAAACCCTGTGCAATATATTATTTTAAAATTAAAAAAATTAAAATCTTTAACAAACTTTGGTTTTGAAAAGTCGTCATTTTATACAATTTTTCAACATCTTCAAGATTTTATTGTACCCTGAAAATGGACGTTAATTAAATAATAAAAAATAGATAAATATAATTTATAGTTTTTTTAATACTGTATAAAAAAATCAATTTTCGACAATGCAAAATAAAGTGACAATTAAATTAATTAAACAACACGATTTCGCCAGGTAATGGACTGCCTTCTGGTGTCTGGTTGGCACACTAGAAGCATATTTATCATATTAATAGTAATTTATAAGAAATAAAAATATATTTTATTCAGAAGAAGGGATGTATCAAACTTTTTGCATTTTAATGAGACCTAGACCCTTAAATCACCTGAGAATAAAAAATCGCCCAGCGAAGGTTCTAGTACTACCACAGGGTAGTTTTATAAATACGCGTTTAGAATCTGCGTTTTGTTGTGTTACAAATGCAAATAAGGTATCGTTTTAAAAATGAGGGTTGCAAATACGGTCTGCTTCGCCGTGTCACGAGGGGTGCACCGCCCCCGGGGTAGACAGATCGATAAGAGGCACCTCCACCCCTCTGGGGACAGGCTTTGCTTCGGACGGATTGTGTGGCTGCCATCAACAATGTATTTTCAAATATATTTCACGAAAAACCCCGCCGGAGACTTCTTTTCAGGAATTAATAATGATCTATTGTTCGGGCGCTCTTTAAAAAGTAAGTGTTTCGAGTTTTTTCAGCCACTGCTGAAATAAAATACTAGAGTTTTTTTTCAGGTGAGGTATTATTAATCTTAGCATTGTAATACCTCTGATCTAAATAAGCAATGCTTGCTCAAACAGGCTACAAATTATTTATTTTCACCCTTAAGGGTCTTGCTACATAACCTTGATTGGTAACCATCCCCCGTCTGCCACAAAAAAGTATCGTTTTACCTGGCGAAATCGTGTCATTTAATTAATTTAATTGTCACTTTATTTTGCACTGTCGAAAATTGATTTTTTTATACAGTATTGAAAAAACTATAAATTATATTTGCATATTTTTTATTATTTAATTAGCGTCCATTTTCAGGGTAAAATAAAATCTTGAAGATGTTGAAAAATTGGATAAAAAGCAAGATTTTTTTTTTTTTAATTTTTAAAATAATAAATCGCACAGGGTTTATATTTTATATTTTAATTCCAATAGAAAAAAAGGCTTTTTAATGATTAGGACTCTTAGAACAGGGACATGACGAATCTCTAAATTCCTACACTTCAATCGGAAAAACACATATTTATCATATTAAAAGTAAATTTACAAGAAATAAAAATATATTCTGTTCAGAAGATGGGATGTATCTAACTTTTTGCATTTATTTTTTTTGTTTGGTGCATTCGCATAATTGAGACATCTTGCATTTAAAATAGCTAATATTTTGAATAAATCTGGCCCCTGGGATATTATTGTTGGATATAATTTTAAGATAAAGTCTTAGTCTCCGAGGCAAAGCAACAGTCTGGAGCGAGATTCGGACCCAACAGGTGTCAGGGAGTAGGTACTCCCAGGAGAGGGCGAGGCCGTCCAGTTACCTGCGAAAGCTTACCTGACTATACAGAATAAGATAAGACTAACATATCAATAAATCCTTGCCTTAAATATTCTTTATTCCGCCATATTCCAAAACCAAGCATCATTTTGAAGTACTTGATATATCAATGTTACAAAAATAATACACTAATCGAAAAGCTCTAGAGTACTAACAGATATTAATATACGTTTTGGTTCTGAAGGCTCCGCACAGTCAGAGGGTTTTCCCACCCTAAGAGATTAAAATTAGCCCTCTCGTTGCGAGCACAGAAACGGTGACAACTCCACATGACATGCGGGTAGTTCGAAGAGTATGATATGCAAATTCAACCGTTCAGAGGAGCCGAAGCCCCATTATGGTGGCTGGCGTTTTCCCGGTAGGGATTCCCCGCAAAGTGGGACAAAGCTAGCGATGGGCACCGAATGAAAACAATCGATTCAATCATTTTTTAATTCTTGAGCTGCTTACGGTTCTAACTTCTTCAATCTTCAAGTCTGGTGCCATCTTCAGGGATAGATCAGATGGTCCCAGCACAAGGTAAAAATCACTGTAGAAATCTCTGGCAGCCCCATAACAAAGAAACCAAATCAACACATAACAAAGGCTGCCAAAATATACGACCACACTTATCCAAGTACTAGAAGTAGAATAATCGATTATTCGTATCGAATATCCGTGCTTCATTTATCGAGAGTTATCTGAGGTGTATTATTTTCAATATTTACCTGTCTCGAATTTCTCGTTGTTCAAACTTGTTTCGTGAAGACTTTTTCATTTTCCATTAAATTCAGACTGAACGTATTATGCGATATCATTTAATAAATATTCGATCCGTTTATATATTTATCAATTTATTACCAATTACTGCGATGAATACTTTCAATATGTAGTATTATAACAAGTCTATATTCTTCTTCTTCGTCAAGTGCATTTCCTCTGAGAAGACTGAGCTGTATCCTTTTTACTGTCGAAGTTTTTTTTTTTTTTAATACAGTTTATTTACTATCGATGTGTTATTCAAAACATTTATTTATTAATTCATTGTTTTAATCGATTATTCAGTTATTACTATTCGATATCTCCCATCATTAGTATGTGCACTGTGCGCACTCGCCGGTACATCATTCCACGTGCAAGGCTGGTGCAGCGATCGATAGAGCTGCCTCTATACTGCTTTATATATTCCTGTAACTGAAACAAACACTACCTAACCTTACCTTAAAGGTATAAGTGAAAATAATCAAAATACTATTGCACAAGTGTTTAGCACACTCAGAATTGGACTACCTTTAAACTACATATTAAAATTACTGAATTGAACAGGTATTGACTGCACTCAGATATCATTTAAAATATTTAAAAAATATATATGAATTATTATTGTATAAGTGTTAAGCACACTCATAATTAAAACAACCTTTAAAGTTTAGGCTAAATAACGCAGAATTAATGATTAACGCAGAATTAAAATATTTGTATAGTATACGCGAAAATACACTCAATAAAAATATCGTTTAGATTTTTTTTAAATAATGCTTCGATGAAAATAAATAATAATTAAAGCAATTGATTTGATGAATTATTATTGCATAGGTGTTAAGCACACTCATAATTAAAAAAACCTTTAAAAAATAAGCTAAAACCAATGAATTAATGAATAACGCAGAATTAAAATATTTGTATAGTATACGCGATAATACACTCAATAAAAATATCGTTTAGTTTTTTTTTAAATTTTTTTATAATAATGCTTCGATGAAAATAAATAATAATTAAAGCAATTATTAGTTCATTGTTATAAATAATTTGATTCAGTCTCACCACAATAGGAGCCTGATTTTAGATATTATCTCGTATTGAAGCATTGCTGCTGTAATTATTGTATTATACTGAAAAAGTGATTACTGAAAGGATTTTGTTGCTAATTGGCCCAGTAGATAAAAATATAAATTTGATTTGATTGCGTATTGTTTGATTCGTGTTGTGTTAATTAATTATATTTTTTTATATTTTGTTATTTTATTTCAATTTAAAACATCCGTTTTAAATCACTGTACACATTTTTATTTGATTATTGAAGATACTGAAAAATTATTTATATATCATAAATGCTACTTGTCGAATGATTAAATACGATGAAAATATTTCTCAAAATACATTTAAAATTTTTTTTTGGACTTATGTTAAATGCACATACCTTTCGAGATTGCTTTCTTCAGTTATTTCCAATCGCGAGCCCCCTGAATGGATTGGGTATCCAGAAATCAGTACGCATCTGATCTTCAGCCCCTAATACTTTGTTGGAGAAGGCTTTCACAAATTCGGAACCTTTTCACATTTCAGTTCGCAGGCTATATTTAGATTTAACCCTTTACATGGTGCTTGAGCAAGGGAGCGCTTGTACTCGCTTACGACTGACAGATTAGACGCTGCTTACATTATTTACTATTTTAATATGCTATAATAAACTCTACAAAGTTTAGAATTTGTGTTTACTACACATTTATAAAAATAATTTATTACCTATACAGCCACTTTAAACTGATGTTATACTAATATTATTACCACTTATTACTAATGCGTCATCAAAGCAAACAAACCTAAGTGGCTTAAGTGGAAGCGTACATGAAATTTTCTTTTGCTTTATAGAATTTCGTTTGCTAAAAATAAGTTGAAAAAACTCTTATTTTCGTGAGCTTACTATAAAATTAATAAATAAATAACACAGATAAAATTAAATTTTGCGTATAACGATTCTTGAATTGGATATAACCCCTTTCTTATGTGTATGCTCCGATATTATTTGCGTTTATTTAATATACTATTTATCTGACTGCTTAAACATCAAATTTAATTTTAAAAGCAAAAATTCTGTCTGATGTAAACACTGCAGAGAATTTCGCAGACTAATTGAGAGAAATTAAGTCTCATGAAAAATGTAGGGGCATAATTACGTTACTATAGGGTGAAATATTAAACTTCAGTTATTCTGTACATGCCTCTGTACATTGTACAGTTTATGATTATCCAATTAGATCTGTATAACACTCCCTCCTCCATACAGAAACCTTCCAATTTATATAGTAATTATACATTTTATAATATTTATAAACAATAATGATCCAAACGGCTTCCCATCATTCAGAGATTTCAAGCTATAAGACGTTTTTTTAACATATAAAAAATTCAATTTGTCTTTAAATTGATTATGAGTGTTTTTGTTGGAAGTTTCTTACGTTTTGGTCTCGGTACAGGGGTTGTTTTCAGGGATCACATGACTCAAAATTGTAATCTTTTAGCGATTTAGTTATTCGTATCTGTTGGTTGAATGTGGATGATTGTAAATTAATCCAATCTGTCGGGGATGATTTATGAATATTATTACTGGGCCATCATCCCCTAGCTCTCTGGTTTATCTCGGCGCCTCCACATTCTGCTGCCTGATGACGGATGGGTCCATGGGGAGCACTTCCATGACGGAGACGCCCCATGGATGGAGAAGGCTGCAAGAGACACCCTTGGGACGTGAAATCACAGACTCGGTGTTGATAGATGTTACGAATGACTGAAAACTCTGAATTTTCACTGCTCAAAATTTTTTTTTAATAAATTATTTTATTTTACAATTTCAACTATATTTTTGGGTATTAAATAATAAAAAAAATTATTAATAAAATAGAGTATATTTTTTGTTGTTTTATATGCGTATCGATTGATTGAATATTGCATTAAAAATTGTTAAGGAATTCAATATTTTTGACAGAGAGTACTTAGTGGAATTACATTTTAATATTTTTGAGTTATATACTTGAGTGATTTTCCACATGTTCGTTTTTATTTGTGACCGGTTTCGTCGTTGAATCTGTTTGATAATGCCAACGTGAAAGGTTGTACTCAAGTATTTAACTCAAAAATATTAAAAATTGTTCATAACAAAATCAGTTTTCAAGCTAAATTATTTTTGTAAGGTCAGTAAATAAATTATATACCCATACGAGTTGAATTGGATACAACATCTAGGCATAAAAGTCGTTGAGGTGTAGGCTTATAAAAGTGATAACCACTCTCGTTGTTTTACTGGTGAACCGATAATCTGGAAATATAATCTATAAGGTTGTATTTATGTAAGAAACTTTCAACCCTTATTAATTATTAGCCCCGATACTCTTGGGGGTATATAAATCAACGTGTCATGACTTGACGGAATAACTCGGTAGCCGAACAAGAAGGGGATCTCATATAAGGGTCAAAGAACACCTATGGAGTCAAAAAACCACCTCATTTCAGAAATTTGCTGATCATCCTATAGAAAATGAATACAGGGTGTTTAAAATAAGGCAATCATGAATATCAGCATACATATTCTCAATGCTCAATGAATTCGTAATCAACCTACCTTGCTTATAATTTTTATAGGTAAAATGCTCTGCAATATCGTGACGTCATGAAGTTGACATATCGAGGAATAACACAAAGAATTGTTTAATATGATAATAAATATTGGTAGAATAAATATTCGTTAGGAATCATCCTGTATATTTTGATCATTTGTATGAGTTATTTGACCTTTATTTACTCCCACAGTGTATGTCGTTTCGAGCATTTGCTCAAGTATTGATTTCAAAACTATTTTTTTCAAAAGTAGAGCCTTATTTCTATTTAAATATAATTTATGCAGGTACTGAAGTGGGTTAGCAATTTTTTTCTAGTACTAGTAATGCCATGTATGTTCAAGTATGTTATGTCTAAGTTAATTTTGAATATATTTTCTTGTGCTTCGTTTATACTGAACGAATAAAATCGATATCCAATTGTTAAGCTATTTTAAATAGATCTTATTCCAGTTCGCTCTAATCTTTTTTATTTTTCGATTTTTATCCTTGCTTCGCCCCTAGGAGCAGTAGACCGAAATCCCTTCAAGTCACGTATCCCACTCTATTCAGCACTCTACCTGGGAGCCCTCAAGCTAGTGATGGGCACTGTCGATCAGCTGTTATATCCGATTTAATTCGAATCAATTAATAAATTACTCATATTTACTTTGACACATGATAAAAACTTAACACGACTATATTTATCAATTTATCATATATTTTCGCTGAGCTCTTATAAAATTTTGTTTTCTGGGTTATCCGAACAATCAAACATACCTGTTTTTTTTTTTTTTTTTTGATACGCTATGTTTTAGGTTCCTAAAGTGGTCAATATCGACTTCCAGGGGTCTCAGGGGTTCAGGGAAAAAATTAAATTGGGGGTCCACGAACTGTAAATGGGGGTCTACAGGAGTGGATCCCATTGGCCATGTTGGCCACGAATGCACGTTGAGTTAACACAACTGAACGACTGTTTTCAATGTACAGTTGTTTCAGTGTGAAGCATGATTAAAATTGTATTAAATTAACGTTTCAAAACAATCGGTTTATAAATGTCAAAAATATTCAATGTTTACATACCGACATAAAATATGGCGCACCCTGTATATCAGATGTCAAAAATATGTTCGAAGATGATGAATTTTATAAAAATTCAATATAAGCAAGGCAGGGGTCTACGAAAAACAGGAAAACTCGACAAGGGGTCGACGGGACAAAATAGTTTGGGAACCTATGCGCTAAGTAGAACTTTCGTAAATCATGATTTTATTTTTGGGTGTATTTTACAAATTAATTCGTGTAAATCGATGGGGTATACGCTCGATGGGGTCCATCACTTGTGACGTCCTCGTTTCAGGCTCCTCGCCCTGATGGAGACGTGTGCCTGACAGCAGGGGTAGACGGCCATGTACGAAGTAAACAACAACCCCGGGGGTGGGCCTAATTCAATGGAAATTATTTGGAAAAACTGGGAAATTTTATGATATTTATTTATGGGTATATGGATGATAAGCTGATAAATTGATTTACTGCTTTATACGACTTTGATACGAAAAATATAAAATGCAATTAAACCTAATTGAATACTATATCGGTTACTTTAAACAATAAACTATATTTATGGCTTTACGCTTATCAAATAACTCAGTTCTCGCAAACCATCTCATCCCACTAATTCTGCGAATTTCCTTCCCAGCTCTCGACGTCAATACAGTTCCTCTAATAAGCATTAAACTATGTATATTTATAGATTATTATTATGACTATATCTATTATATATCGGTCGATACCTTTATCAAATTACTCGGTGCCCAGTTTTTAATTCTCAGGTAACCTACTTTCTCTTTACTTTAGCGAATTTCATTCCCCGCTCTCCGCAATCCTGACAGATGAGCGATATCGATACATATCCTATATATATATATATATATATATATATATATATATATATATATATATATATATATATATATAGTTATATACCTTTATCAAATCACTTGGTGCTCATTGTTTAAAATCTCAGGTAACCATTTTATTCCTCTGCGAATTTCCTCCCTAGCACCCTGACAAATGAGCGATATCGAGACAGTTCCTCTTGGCATTTAACTATGTTTATTTATTGATTATTCTGATAATTGAATTATATATATATATATATATATATGATTAGGCACATTAGTTCATATATAGAAGATGATTTAAAGAAACTCTCAGAAAAATATCATCGTGATCCCACACAAATCACGATGATATTTTTCTGAGAGTTTCTTTAAATCATCTTCTATATATGAACTAATGTGCCTAATCATATTAGTAAATATAATAAGCCCGTAATGGGTAATAAATACGCATCTTGATTGACTAATCCATAACATAGATAGATATATATATATATCGATTGATATCCTTATCAAATCACTTGGTGCTCATTTTTTAAAATCTCAGGTAACCATTTAATTCCTTTGCGAATTTCCTCCCTAGAACTCCGCAACCCTGACAGATGAGCGGTTCCTCACACACATGGCTCCATGTGTTCCTCTGCCAACTGATGTGAGGGTTTCACCACCTGACAACCCCATCCATATCCATCAGCGTGGTTGCAAATTGGTCCAGTCGCCTATTCCAGATACGAGTTTCCCATTTATCAGCGATCCCCTAAATTCGATACCTGTACACGCAGCTCCTAATTTACATCATCCCGAAAAAATATTCACACTTAAAATAACAAATACGAATACACTAATAGATAAAGAATTGGAAGACTAGTAACTTAAACACTTAATAACATAAACACTGATCAAACTATTATGCAAACCCTTGGCGTTTATGCTGAAAATAATTCCAAGCGTGTCGGCTGAATAACAATAGTAATATATTATACGTTCTCACGTTACAATAGTTTACAACAGTTATTAGAATAATTTATCGTGAATGTGGTTTGGCATATCCAACCCTTGGCGTCTCCAGCCCCTGACACCAACAAAAAACTAATAAATAAACTAACCCTTTGGCTGCTACTCAAGCAGACTGAGAATTTAGCAATTTGCTATAAAGTACATTCACTGACCCGCTCGAGTATCCGCAAACACAGTGCATCCCCTTCAAACTGGGGATGAGAGCTGAAACCTACCCTTACGAATATATATAAATATATATATACACAATCAAACAATGTTTGTATTAGAAATCGCTGAGTAAATATATGAAACTCTGTTTTTGTGGCTTATTCTAATGTTTGCGGAGCTTTTGGCAATAACAAAACGAAGGAGGGGTTGATGATTTTAGGGCTTCGAAAAATATTTCAAACGGCATCTGAAAATGTTTTTTTTATACTAGCATATGAGGAATATTGGTCACCCTGTACTTGATAATGACGCAAGCTGTTCTTTCACAAAGATTTAATGGGCAAATAGAGCACAGTAGGGTGACTATGCTTTGAAAAAATATTTAATTTAAACTGCCTTGGCAAGATTGCCGGGAAGACTTTCTGCGAAAAGATTTATTGATTCTTGTCTTGTTTTTCTACATATTACGTACCTGTTTTGATTTCTGAGCCTGGTTTTTTTTTTGTATATTTATTTGAACAATCACTTGATTTATAAAGTGTTTTCGAGGAACCGCCCATTTTATTAAAAAAAAAAAAACTGAAAATACTCCCCGATATTAAAAACATCAATTCATTTTGTCATACTTGAATTGAATTGATAATTGAATAATAAATAAAGTTTCAAATAAAATAAAAATTACAGATCCCATGAGTTTTAGGAATATGCTTATATTTAATAATAAATTTTTGATTTACTTATTTTTGGGCTTTAAATCATCCTGTAAATAAATGGAATATAATCAAATCGAAATACGTTGATGTTTATAAAATTAGCTTTGCGATGATTATTTTTTGAATAATATGGCGTCATTGGAAATTTTAGTCAATCATAGATCGGTTTATTTTTTAATTGATAATATAAATATAAGACTGACAGTTTTGGCTGTAAAAAACCTTATTACTTTAATCTGTTTATCTTGATTTATATATATATATATATATATATATATATATATATATATATATATATATATATATATATATATATATATATATATATATATATATAGCCGTTTCAGGGTTTGTTTAGAGTGGTCGTAATGTCTCGTCAAGGAGGCTGTTGTGGCGTACCGCCGGATTTAATTTCGATAAGACCTTTTCTCCAGAGATGACTGTCTGATTACCTACTCACTGTGTTTATTGTTACATTTTTTCCATCTACAACCTTTACAAAACAAAACACCGGAGCAACGTCGTTGAACTGAATTCTATGGCTTCAATAATCGAAGAAAATGCCTTAAATCATATAAAACTTCAAACTTCAAAATGTATATATAACATTTAATAAAAAAATAATATTTATATCTAAAAAATATTAATAATATTTTTCTTTGTTTTCAGGTTTGTCCTTTTTGTGTTGCTACGAAAAATACTATATTGGTAAGTGACGTCAGAGACTTAAAACTCTGTTTTCTTATATATAATTTTACAGAAAGGTACTGTGTTATTTTCAGACATATTTTTTAGTCCTTAAAAACAAATCAAGGTTTATTATAAATGTTTTATACCATAACTCTAATCCCTTGTAAGATGGGCACGGAAGCGAACAACCCTCTCGTTTTCCCGGATAGGTTTATTTTTGGACAGAGGGTTGTCTGTTCCTATATAAATAAACACATCGATGCTGCTCACACAGGAAGTTAAATGAAAATATTTACTTGTGTTTCTAGTACTCCAGAATATGAGATCAAATAATAGAAGTTCAATATTGTTATGTTGCAATTTTTAACGCAGGTTTATTAAAAAGCCTTTTTTTTTGTTGCCAACAGCGACTAGCAATAATTTCATTACTGGTTAAGGCCTAAAAATAAAATATTAAAAATACATTTCTAAGAGTGCATAAACCTAAAAGGAATTCAGAATATCCTTGTTTCAAAGATATTTCACAAAAAAATTATACGTGTATTATCTTATTTAAAAAAATAAACCTCGTTTTGACTAATAAATTCTGAACAAAAATAATAAACGTAGATTATTTAATTTTTAAAATAAAAGCGTATTTATTTTTATAATAATATATAATATATTTTATGTAGAAGTCGTGTCATGAGTTTTCAATAAATTCTGTATTTATTAGCTCTATTTTAAGATGATAATATTGCAGTTTATTTGATAGATTATCATTTTTGATTCAATCACAACTTTTTAACTGTGGATGATTATTATTAAATATTTAACAAGTGACATAAAAAGTATAGAGTTTAACGATGAAATTTTAAAATGTCTCTTAATATAATTTATGACTTATCTAAAGTAAAAATATGTATTATTGATTATTCACTCAAGCGCTTGGAGTGACTTTTTTTAATTGTTCCTACAAAATCTGTACTTGCAAAAACAAGATGGAATTTGGTCTCATCTGAAATTCAGAAACTGTATTATTTCAGCTGCAACCCCTGGATATTTCAGCTTACCACCCTCACTTCCAGCTGATCTATTTATAGGCCAGGGTGATAACTACGCCCTTTTCACCCCTAACACCTGTACGAACTGCATTCTACTTCATGTCTTTATCTTGACCTGCCAATAGAACCTGTAAAATAAAAATATACTCTCATATCTACGATTTTTACAATATTAAACTTCGGATGAGCTAATTTCATATTTACATATGTTTGTAGGCTTATGTGTTAATTACTTAACAAATACTCAGTAGCATAATATAAAATTTGCTTTAGATCAACAGTAAATTAATGGGTTAAGGTACTGAAAAGTGGGGGTTGAAATCGTTAAAATCCTTTCAGCGCTATGGCACGATAAAAATAGCTGGATTCCTCCCGATTCCGTTTAATGTGTCGACACGATTAATTAAAAATGGCAATTCTGGAGAGGAAGCGATCAAAGGAAGTCAGGTTCTGTTAATTGGAGAGTATTTGATGAACAGGCTTCAGAAACTTCCCTCGAAATCAGTTTGCTGAAATTATCCCCGGACGCCTCGGGCCGAGGGCTCTCAACGCATTTAGTATACTTTTCAGTCTCGAGCATTAATAATTAACGAGTTTCCTATTTGGCATTTAATAAATATTCATTTTTAATATTTATATTTGTAAAATGTTTCAATAAAGTGTACATTTTGACTTGTACGCAAAAATTTATAAAATTTACCACGAAGATCGCTTTAGCGGGAAATCGTACAGTAGAATAAAGCGATGTAAGATTAGAAGGTAAATATGTTTATTTTTTATATAAAATAAGTAAAAATGTACTATTTTATATAATATACACGATTTAAATTAAATGTATTAAACATTCATGGTAGTATAGAAGTTTGTCTCATTGTTCACCTACGGGTGCTCTCCTCAGAGGAAGTTGGTAACTATCTCACTGAACTTATCTCTATCCCGTCTGAAGTCTCATTAGTTGTTCTCCTGGCTAGCAACTACTGGAGCAAATTCCGCATCCATGTTAAAAAAATAATATAAATCTTGCTTGGATGAGCCATACGAGTGTGCTTTTCAGGTAACACAAAAGCGAAAAACGTTATCCTTTGTATAAACAAGGCCGCGCTTTTTCTGAAGGGGGGAGGATGTTTATCCAGTAGTAGATTTAAACGGCTCCTTAATATCTGATATTGTAATTGAAATAAGCCTTTCCGCCAACATGGCGGCTGGATCGCAAACAATGATGGCTGCTTGTTTGTTTGTTTGAGGCTCGCCTTGCCTGCGTTAATTGTTCGACAAACTTCCATACGTTTCCATTAAATAACTTCCTGTTTCACTTGTGCCATGCTTCATGCCAACTCGTGATGCTGTGTGCCAATCAACTGGCAATTTTAGGTGCACGTATTGGCTGATTGCACGTGCAATTGCAATTACACTGTGCCTTGTAACATGGTAGCAAAGTCTGTTCAACAAAAATGTTCATATGCCTTGGATGTATACAAGGTTTCTCAAGGATCACTTCATAATTATATTAGCTGTACAAATACGTTATCAAGGATTTTTTTTGATGGTTTGATAAAGAAGTTTGACGATTTATTGTGAAAAAAATGTTACAAGTTCAAAAAAACAAAAAAAGGAGTTCGACCTATCTCGTCTTCAATTCATACGGCACCCAATATCCTACCTTTTGAACCATTCCGATGGATTTTAAGCAAACGGATATGGCTTTTAGAGTCACTCCTAATGTTTTTGCGAGTTTTTCTTGCGTTTGGCACGAGTCTTCATCCAATATAGCCTCCAATTCGGCATCCTCAAACTTTTCTGGCCGCCCTTCGCGCTTTTTGTCATTGGTATTAAAATCACCACTTCTAAAACGTTTAGACCAATATTTACACATGGAAATCGATAAAGCATATTTTCCGTAAGCTTTTTGCAGCATTCGATGGCCTTCGGCTGCATTTTTCTTCAAATGAAAGCAGAAAAGTAAGCTTTCCCGCAAATTGCGTTTTTTCCACTTCAGCGAAATGACACATAATGAAAAATAAAGCCTAAAATGAAGTAATTTAGTAAATGTCAAAATTTAAAACATTGAAAGTATTATAACAACGCCGTTCCCACAGTAAACAAATTTTAATCTGCTGAAAAATATTGATATTAATTTATTGCAAAGTTACCTCGAATGCTGCGAAATATATTATAAATAAGGGTTGCCGGTTGCCTTATTACAAACAGGGACGTAAACTTACAATATGGAAAATTCCACCCCATTACACCCCATTCACATACAAAGCGAGTCGGGCTTTTCACATACGAAATCGCGATTTCGCAATTCCAGACACATCGTAACTACTGGGGGTGTTATTAAAAACATAATGCCCAAAGAATATATAATATAAATCTTTCACTAACAAAGGTAGCGCTTAAAGGTGCGATCATGCCTTAATTAAGCTCAGAAATTAATTAAATGTCGTTTTTCAAAGGCACTGTTTTTTTTTTCAGTATTTTAATAATTATTAATTGCCTTCAGATCTGGGAAAAAGTGCTTTGTATTATACTACTCAGTACAATTAAATGAAGTCATTTATTTTTATTTTTTGCTTGTTTGCGTCCTCATTATCCACTTGGTATTAATAACTTTGATTAATCGTTCACAACAACAACCTGATTTAATTTATAATACTCCAATGAATAGTATATTACGACATTTTTACTTTGACGAAGGCGAATGCATTTATTGAGAGTGTATATAGTCTTAATATAATTAATCTCATATTTTATTACAGTAAAATCTTTGCGTAAAAAAAAAAGCCTAATACACCTAATGGATTGGTAAGAATGCTGCTTGAAAGATGAAAAAGCCATATAAATTAACATCCCTTGTACAAATAACAAGCCCCTGCTTAGCGAAATATCAAGAAAGACGTAATGGCTAATAATAACCATGGGGTGGAGTGTTTGTACCTGCGATGGGGGGTTGGGGTGATTCTTTGTTCCACTTCAGGGACTATTTCTTCATTCTTACGTTATATAATCTAATAATGGACCACCAAGGATACAACCATTATTTTTACCATCATCTTTTATTAGTGCATATTATCAATAAATTTTAAAACTACAAACTATTTTAACATCTAGAGCTAGGAGCACTGGTTTCGGTTTTTTTCAGGTGTATCAAAAGTCTTGAAACCTGAAAATATTTTTTTCAGTATTTTTGTGTCCTGGTTTAACTGAAAAATATTTATAAATTCGTTAGTGCTTTTACACATTTTAGATAAAAAGTTCAAAATATTAGCAAGATTACTGTAGTTTTTTTTTTTTTTTTTGAGAGAGAGAAATAGGATTCTTTCAGGAAATGCTATCCTGAAAACTATGGTCATGTTTCGCGTTATTAAACAATATATAAGATACTTATCTGTTGGATACAACCTTTGTGTACGTTTTCACAATTTTTCAGCATCGCAATCGATAAGAACTCACAGAATAGTAATTCATTTTATTATATTGCGAAATATGAAAAAAGGTATTGATTGCTCAAAGAACTTTCGCTAATTTTCCGCGGACAGTACGAATGAATAACTTAAGAGGTTTTTTTCAGAACCTTAAGCTTTTCAGTGGCGTATTTCAGCGCTTTTTCAAACAAGGTATAACGGAAAGCTCTCCTTGAAAAAATATCTCGCCAATCTAAAATAAACCACCGGATATTGATATATTATTTGAGCTGTAGGATACCTTGAGTTTTTTCTGCTTGAGTGATTATTAGAAAAAATATTTAAGTAGTATTATGTTTTCCTGTATTTCCGCTTTATTATTTTATTTTCATTACATATACAGAATATTATATATATATATATATAATTTAAGATTTAAAAAACCATGAGAATTCAGTGAAACAGATATAAACTTAAATTCATAATAAACATATTTTCATCCTAACATATATTGTTTTATAATTTGACAATATTTTTTATTTGAATATTTTTTTTTACTATAAATAATTTTGACAGAGAGTACTTGGTGGAATTCCATTTTAATATTTTTGAGTAAAATACTTGAGTGATTTTTCACATGTTCGTTTTTATTTGTGACCAGTTTCGCCAACGAACGAACATGTGAAAAATCACTCAAGTATTTTACTCAAAAATATATAAATAATTTAATTTTCATATAAATACAGGTTTTAGTAAAAAATATATTCAATGAATGTATTTTACATCTAATGTTGTTTTATTAAAACTATTTTTAATGGTAT
This sequence comes from Atopsyche davidsoni, assembly GCA_022113835.1. Taxonomy (NCBI): domain Eukaryota; kingdom Metazoa; phylum Arthropoda; class Insecta; order Trichoptera; family Hydrobiosidae; genus Atopsyche; species Atopsyche davidsoni. The sequence continues at coordinate 3,240,457 of JAILWY010000022.1, read as the reverse complement.
TGCACAAAAGAGATTTTGTGCGTTTTTTAAGTTTTTTTTTTTTTATTTATTCACACACACTCAAATATTATTATACTTTTAAAATAACACAAATTTTTTTGTGGCTTGAACTTTACTGTAAATTTAATTTCCAGAATATTGAATAGTGTTGAGACTTTTACACGAATCTTATTAATTATATATATTTTAGGGTGTATTCTTTCAGAATATCGCAGAGACGGCTCTCTCCTTTCATTATATTACAATACTTCCCAATCTTTAGTATCCGCGTCACAAAGATAATTCTGACGTCAATATAGATAGAACCTCTTTTTTTTCTATTGATTGGTCTGCGATAACCCTTGCGTGTAAACAAATCAATAGCAAAACAATGTGAAAGCATCCCCATCCAGGCATTAATACCCACCCTCTCAGTTCACAGCCAACGAGGAATGTTTCAATGAAGATGATGTGATAGAATCCTCCTTTTGTGATAACACTGCGACGGATTCGACCTGTGATAACCCTCGCGGGTGATTAAACCGATGATAAAATTTCACGAGAACTCCATTATTTTGCTGTTGAACTTTTTTTATTTGTTGATTCTGATCTCTGCTTGAAGATGCCTGCCTAGAGTGTCGGCGAAACTACAGCAAATAAAATAGTGGAATATCACTCAAAACTTTATATGTATTATTAAAAATATGCATATTCAGTTATATAAAACACTTTAACTCAAGATTGAGCTATTAGTTAGATTGGTTTAATTTTTACTCAAAATCATGCTTTATGCTAACCAGTAAACAATTTTGCCTTTCAAGGTCTTTGTCAGGCTAAAGAAGACTTAAAAGAGCGAGCACCTAAAACTGATCATAACTTCATATTGTTTAACTCACAAATGAAATACAATTATTATGTTTTTTTGTATGAATGATGAGTATTAAACATTATAATATGATTAGGCACATTAGTTCACACATAGAAGATGATTTAAAGAAACTCTCAGAAAAATATCATCGTGATTTGTGTGGGATTTGAACCCACATCCCCTTGGCTTACATGGCCGGTGTACTAACCCTTGTACTAACGAATCACTTCCGTTTATCGAGTATTTTTAACAATCATACTCTACATATGAACCAATGTGCCAATGTGGTAATGGGTAATAAATACGCATCTGGTTGACGTTTAATAAAAAAATAGACATATCTATATGATGGTGCGCGTCTTGGCTAAATTAATAGATTTTAAAAATAATATCCAAATGGGACTAAAATCGCTTCACTTGTTACTTTGTTCAAAAACTCCAGTGCATGCAAATCACTAAATATTGGACACTAAATAAATATTATGTGCCGAATCATATTAGTAATATTACAAATTACATCAAAAAACGAAAGTTGGTTTATATAACCTTCTCGAGGCTTTTTCTTCTCACAGCTAATCTGTATAAGTATTTGTTTGATAGTAATATAATATTTTCGAGAGCCCTTGCTGAAGCTGTGAGCCTCCCCTGAAGGCCCCTGACTGCCTCCTGTAATATAGTCGGCCGTTACTCCTTGGCATAAATTAGCACAAGAGGCTCGACTGCGTATAAATTAATTGAATTGCTATCGGATGGGGGGTTGGGGGAGGTGGGAGCGCCATTATCGGCTTTATACACCCTTACGCAAAGACCGAAATGTCTCACCTAACTAAGGGCACTTATATGACCAACTTTTTTGGTTGCCTCTTCTCATAGAAGGTTGGTGATTCTGGGGCAGTCTCACAAATCCGGCTGCACTTCCTATGATCTCCAGCTTCCTACAGGACAATCAGCTGGAATATGCCATACTTATTATTACGAAAAGCGTGCCCAAAATAGGATATACTCACACATTATCAAACACCAAAACAACGACCTTTCAATACGTCTCGATAATCGACGATCAATTTGATCGGTGTTTACTCCACGACTCTCAGAACAAAGTGCGCTTAAATAGATGTAACATTGTGATTAATTTCAAAGTGAATATGCCCAAGACGGATATCGAATATAAATCATTATTAATTACGCCGATCCTGGGACAAATCGCACGCGCATACAGCGTGGGCCCATAATAATAACTTCTCGTAATGTCGCGAGCCTCGCCATAACTCACGACATGGGGAAGGGAGAGATTTTTTTCGATTTGCAATAAAAATCCATCAATATTTTAATCACGGGTGACATTCGGCTTCATACGATGACTGAGCTCTTAACACACCGTACGTGCTATTTCGTACAACCCAATCTACTTGTTACACTTTCGGTCCATTATTCGCTACGTATAGACATATCGAATAGTTATTTGATATGCTGTATATATTTTGTATTCAGCAGTATTAATATACAGGGAAGAGCATCCATGTGGACTGCATATGATGCATCCCAACTCCAATATTCCCAATAGCAATAACGCTTCGTCGACGTGTACACTTAAAGGCTGAGCCAATATTGTTCTGTAGTCAATATTGGGAAAAATTTTCAGCGGAAGCGTTATTTCAATGTCGTTTTTATGTTTATTCCCAACTTTGAATTGTAAAAAAAAGATTTTTTTTTCTTCTTATGATGCTTCTCCTCATAAGAAGTGACCGTTTCATCGAACAAATTTCCACTAAACAGCCATCTTCTTCCTTCGATTTTTCCTTGCACAATCAGCTGGAAAATGCTATATTTACTGTTACGAAAAATGTGACCAAAAAAGATCCTTACGCTTCTTTATCGACGTCAGTAGTTTGCGATGCGGTGTTTTAAGGATTCTCCTATATAGCCACAATTCTTTGCATAGTCTTGAGTGTCCAAGCTTCGACTCCATAAAAGAGACTGATTCACTTATATATCTTGAACACAGTGCTTTCTTCAAGTTATTAAACGTACTGTCTCAATTCTCATATCGATTTCCATATCAGGTCTCTTCACTACTTTATTGTCAACGTTGATTTTGAAATTGTCAATTAACTTTCTAGGATCTGTAGGTCTTCAGCACTGTCATCTAAGAAGATAGTATCATCAGAAAAGCATGTTATTTATTTTAATATCATCAAGGGGTTTGTTAAAAATTGCTTGAATAACATCTGAGATAACACCCTCTTGTTACAGTTTTTTTTTAGTTTCAGCACAGGTGTATGATTCCGATATCTTTTCATCTAGCCTTAATAAGAATACATTATTATTTTTTATTTATTCGCATAGTAGCTGTCTTGACTATCCAAGCTTCAACCACATAAAGACGACATAACACTCCAGCGAGATTTCAGTGTTATATATCCCGAGCATAGTGCTTTCTAAAAAAAATATTAAATGTACTGCGTGCTGTCTCAATTCCCATTTTAATTTCCTAGCAAATATTTATATAAATATATAAGTTGTGACATTTTTTGGGTACTGCCTTAATTTAATGAACAACCGTTTTGTGCAGCTTTGACTTAAATCAACTTGTGGTGATAATTGTACTCAAAATTGTACAAAATCTTAATATTTTTTTTACTATCGCCTTTTAAGACGTACGATTGAAAAACCTTGCCTGAAAAAAAAATTTCAACTCGACTGATGCGCTTCTCTCGGGGGGCAAATGTTCTGGAGTAGTGCGGTTTTTGGGGTAGGATCAACCCCCGTTTCGATAGTTGGCAAGGCCAAGCTCTCATTTGAGAGCCGGAGAGCCTTCGCAGGCTGTATTTACCTCGGCTGCCCGCCCCTCGGCTTCAGGCGCCTGTTGCCATGGCGACCGCCGCCCGGGCACGCCCCCACCGTCGTCAAGCACTGCGCCCAGAGCTCACCCTGAACTGCCAACCTATCCGACCAATACATGTAGCCGACCGGCTAGGAGATCACTAACATTTGAGCCAGTCATCACCGACTGACAAAGCCTCAAAGTCCGTACGAAAGTATGAATATCCAAGCAGAAGGGTCTAGGTCCCATAATCGAGTTTTTTTTATATAATTTTCTAGTCCGTTTTGCGAAAAATCGACTGTATCAAACAAAAAAAAATTAATGCAAAAAGTTTGATACATCTCTTCTTCCGAACAAAATATTTTTTTATTTCTTGTAAATTTACTTTAAATATGATAAATATGTGTTTTTCCGATTGAAGTGTAGGAATTTGGAGATTCGTCATGTCCCTGTTCTAAGAGTCCTAAGCATTAAAAAGTATTTTTTTCAATTGGAATTAAAAGATCAAGTATAAATCCTGTGCGATATATTATTTTAAAAATTAAAAAAAATTAAATCTTTAACACACTTTGGTTTTGAAAAGTCGTCATTTTATCCAATTTTTTAACATCTTCAAGATTTTATTTTACCCTGAAAATGGACGTTAATTAAATAATAAAAAATATATAAATATAATTTATAGTTTTTTTAATACTGTATAAAAAAATCAATTTTCGACATTGCAAAATAAAGTGACAATTAAATTAATTAAATGACACGATTTCGCCAGGTAATGGACTGCCTTAAAAATCTGCATAAACGTGAAAAAATGCCTTTTTGATGCCTAATAGTGCATATTTATTTGAATAACTTATATTTAATTCAAAAGGTATTTAATTTCAAGCAAGTTTGAGCCCGTGCCTGAAATGTTTCACGAAATCTCCCCTTGAGGCTGAACGTCTTTTCTTATATCTTATAGATGCTCGCTGAAAAGCAAGACGGGGGGAAAATACGAGGATGATATAAAAATAAATCCCTGGGAAGAATAGACAAAAGCAAAATCCTAAAAATATTTGCGAGTAATTAAATCTATTGAAGAAGAGATATCTGCTCGAGGCGCAGGTTTTTTTTTTTTAATATAAAATTCTGGGTAATACACGCTACCCCAGAAATAAATATCACTTGGGATTGCAATATCGATTCACACATTAAACGACGAGGATCTTCACGCCATTTCACGTGTGAATCAATCGACTGACAATTTATTAAATTCTTTCCATAGCATTTTGTGAACATTTGTGACCCGTGTAAACATTTTTATATATACTACAATTCTCCAAGCATTATTTGCGTAGTTTATAGTTTCACATAGTTCAAGTTTATCTTCGCTGCTAATTAAAAATCCATAGTTCTGCATTCTCCCCAGAGCTCGGTGGACTCGCCAGTATATTTTCAGCTTATTCCGGAAGTCGTTAATCACACGGAAGCCACGGCATAATGAAATGGATTTTAACTAGGAGCTGGGAAATCGCGAGAACGTAGAAGGAAAGGCAATCTATTTGATTAGAAATTGTTTTATAAATAGCTTTCGGTCAAAAGAGCACAGACTACTTTACTAAACAGCTGACACCGCAGCTCCAAAAACACTGCCTTGATTATTAATATAAAATATTTTTTCGACTCGTACGTAGATCAAAAAAAAAAAACTATTACTGTAGAAAATCTCAGAACAAAACATTACAATAAAAAATAAAGTAAATAAGAGCTTCTTCTACTCTGGATTGTTCTAATGATGATAATTTCAATTAAATAATAAATATACCTGCTTTTAAACCCATATAGATTTTACCTGCAATCGGTACATTAAAAAAATCATAATAATTCGTATATACGTGATATCGATTCTATCCAATGTTGTATCATGAGTTTTGGAGCACTCTACTCAAGATAAACAATAATTTTCATTTAAACCACTGGTTCCCAAAGTGCAAGGGGTCGATGATAGCGAAAAATTAAATTGGGGGTCCACGAACTGTAAATGGGGGTCTACTAGAGTGGATCCCATTTGAGCAGATCATTACCAAAATTTAGGCATTTCGTAAATGTCATAATTGAACACAGATTACATAATAATGCTGTTAAGCCTGCATTATGGACTATCACAAGAAGGTTTTTGATAGTTTTTCCATCTTCATACCACATGGAGAAGGGTTTCAGTGCAGTTTTCAACCTTCTTACAAAAAAAAAATAGTTATTCAATGTTTACATACCGACATAAAATATGGCGCACCCTGTATATCAGATGTCAAAAATATGTTTGAAGATCAATTCGATTCTACGAGAAACTGGAAAACTCGACAAAGGCTCGACGGGACAAAATAGTTTGAGAACCTATGCTTTAAACAATCGCTGTTACGATTATTTATATTTTCAAGTGGTTTTAAGCTTTCTCTGAACTTTGAGCGATTTATATGCGTTCCCAATATATTTGCCTTCAGGCACTTTTCAGTACATACACTTTGTAAAGTTCTTAGAAACTTAGTCTTATTTTCAGAGAGTATCGATGCGTCTATCAAATGTTAAATTTATATCTTTGATAATATATTTATAAATTTCTTAGTAGAATTTACAAACTTAAAAAATCTTTATGGTGTTTTATTATTTTTGCCTGAAAAATTGTATATTTCAGCGACCTGAAAGATACTGCAGTACCAAGCTTATTTTTTTTATATTTTCATGAAACGCCTCACTCACTCGTGGGGTGTTTTTTTTTAGGCATGTATATATTTATAGTGTGAACATTCACGAATCTATAATGGGATTTTGAACCCCCTCCCCCGTGCTGTGTGCTGAAGCGCAGCTCTTCCGGTCCAGCTCGTAAATCAATCTGCCCGTGAACAGCTGATCATCCCCCGGATAACGTGGTGGGGCATAAGCCTGTGCACACTGTGACACACCAGTCATGCAACGCGACTGCATTGCATTTTATTTGAGCTATGCAGCTATGTCGTGTTTAAAAAAATATTTAGCCTCACCGCCCGATGGTGCTAGTATCGCAAGAGAGATTCACTACCGTGTAGTACATTCTCGTAGACGGCTACTGTCGAATTTCAGCCGAATAGGACTCGTAGTTTTGTTTTGACTGCGTGTGGAAGCGGACGTGTACGCGTATTTATAAAAATGGAAAAAGAGCAATATCGCTCGGTGATTTGATTCTTGTTTTTGGAAGGGAAATCGAAATCAGCGAAATCAAAGAGCGCTTAGATGCTGTGTATGGTGACTCTTTTCCTTCGATAGCGACCGTCAAAAATTGGTTTAACGAGTTTCAACGTGGTTGCACGTCGGTTTTTGATGAGCTACGCCCAGGGTCTCCGAAAATGGCTACCACGGAGGATAACGTGATAAAAATCCACGATCTCGTATTGGCAGACCGCCGATTGAAAGTGCGCGAGATAGCTGAAACAGTAGGCATCTCAAAATACCGCATGGGTCATATCCTGCATGCAATTTTGGGCATGAGAAAGCTGTCGGCGCGATGGGTGCCGCGTTTGCTCACTCCGGACAACAAGTTTCCACTTTCACAGAGACTACTTCGGAGCAGTGTTTAAGCGCAATCCGAAGGAGTTTCTGCATCGTTTCGTGACCGTCGACGAAACATGGATCCACTGGTACACACCAGAGACTAAGGAACAACCGAAACAGTGGACTTCACCCGGCGAATGTGCTCCGAAGAAGGCGAAGACTGTCCTATCGGCCGGAAAGGTGATGGCCACCGTTTTCTGGGATTCACAAGGTGTGATCTACATTGACTACCTGGAGAAGGGCAAAACGGTCACAGGGCTCTACTATGCCCAATTATTGGGCCGATTCGACGCCGAATTGAAGAAAAAACGGCCCCATTTGGCGAAGAAAAAAGTGCTCTTCCACCATGATAACGTACCGGCTCATACCTCACTGCTAACACTAACGCCACGGCCAAATTAGTCGAATTGCACTACGAACTACTCCCTCAGATGGGTTAAAGAAGTTGGAGCATCACTGGGTCAAGTGTATCGAGCTAAAAGAGAAATAAATCGCCACTTTTCCAAAATTTTCGTTTTCCTTCTGTAGGCTTAGTACTTATCGGACCGCCCTCGTACGTTTCAAATTTTGGGGTACGCTTCAGTATTTTCCACGCCTGCAATGGACGATCCCGGTATATGATAACACCCCCAGTGTTGAAAGGGATGAATGGTGGATGGCGTAATATAGAACTTGTCTCCCAGCTCTGGAGGCGCAGATGTTTCAAATTGCTCTAATTTTCTTCGCTGAAACAATCAAAATTCACTGAAATCCCTGCTTTCAGGCGTAATTGTAAAAATATTATCGTTTATCCAGTGGCAATTTTATTTTTAATGGCTGCGTCTGGCGAAAGGGTGATTTTGAAGTAATTTGATTTATTAAATTAAATTATCAAACTTGATCGAACCGCTTTGATTCATTGGGGTTTTTAATATTTTAATGTATCATTTAAAATAATTTATATTGATGGTGGTGGTCTAAAAACTGTTGAAAGAATATTTACAGTGAAATTATTGAAAGTTGACATTTACAGAAACCGCGATTAAATATTTATAATTGAAATAATTTGGTACTTTGCATACATTTCAAAAATCAATTTTTTTCAACTGGGATTTTTTAATAGCGTGTGTTTTTTTTTTATTTCTGCAAATTTGATCAATTTGTTTCCGTCAGAGCAGAGAGATCCAATTTGTTTGTTTTTCTTTTGAGAAATTTCTCAAGATCTGAATCTTGACTTGTTTTCAAATTAATTGGGGCGCAAACACAAGCCAGCGATTCTCCTGAGCGATTTCACTTTTAACTCCCCGTCGGAATGATTGAGAGCATCATTTGTGCTTTAAAAAATATAGATTTGAACTCCAGATGCGTCATGGCAGAAAAAAACTAGTTTATATATGAGTTTTTATGGTAGAATCGAAAGCATGGCTTTGCGATGGGGTTGATTTATTTTTAAGCCTCACGCTGTTCATATAAAATGAAACAAATAAATATTCAGCATATTTGAATGGATCGTATATTTACTTACCCTTGACTGCTTTGTATATTCTCATTTTTATTTCAAACTGCCGTATCGTGTAAATAAATAGTAAGCAAACAAGTTTTTTCAAGCAAATAAAAAATAAATCTAAAAAAATAGGTTTTTTTCAACACCTATTAGTAATTGCAGACAAACGTTAAAAATTGTAAAATAATAGCATTTCAATGGAATGTCTACGACCATAGTCTTAATGTTTTAATATATCAGGTTAGGTTAGTTAAGGCTGTAAAATTTTATATGGATAAGGTAAAAAAAAAATATTTTTAATGTGCCTTTCTAAAAACCTCATTGAAAGATGTTTATTTGATGTTTAAAAAAACACTCTTATATCAGTTATTGTGTATGCATTGTTTATTGGTGCTACTGTAAATAAGGTTAGGTTAGTTAAGCGTGAATAAGCTCAAGAAAAATCTGTATATTATATATTTATAAAACCTCATTAAAATAGTTTTCCATCGTATCAAAAAAGTCTCCTACGTGTGTATATCGTAATATAGAGTGTTTTTGTAGATAAGGTTGGGTTAGTTTAGGGTGTGAAAGCTTTGGGTGGATTATTTCAGGAACAATCTGTCCAGGGTCGAATCTTCGGTGGGGCTTGTTAATAAAACGTCGTAAATCCGAATTAGCTCCAGGCCCGGCGCGAGATTAATTCTCAGAGAAGCAGCCCGAGCAAACAGCTCGCGGCAGTATCATCAGTGTGTTATCTTACATCACTAGCTTTTAATGTAATCTTTGTAATCTCATTTTATAGCTAAATATATATATAATAAATAATTAAAATATTTTTTTAAATATTATAAACGCTAACTAAAAAATATATATATATTATCACTAACACTTTCAACGCAAAGTGTTTTTTTTTTGTTAATGACACATTCAGTTTCCTGTAGTATTTGATATAATTATTGACTACTGTACGATCGCTGGAGATTCACCAAGTGTTATGTCGTCTCAGTTTCTATTTGTGGTTCTGATGCTTTGGACACTCAAGACAGCTACTATGCGAAGAATTGAGGCAGCAGAAATCCTTCAACTGTTTGTCTAAGGAATAATCGAAGGAAGAAGAAGCATTGGAAGGAGTGGCTGAAAGTCGAATAAGTGAGACTGGCCTAGGATAGAAATATATTCGATGAAACGGTCACCAACCTCATATGAGGAGAGGCATAAGAAGAAAAAGATTTATACTCAAGCGTGAGGTTATGCAATTTAATCTTTGTTGCATTAAAAAAAAGTTTTTTTTATACCAAAAGAAGTTTGAGAGAATGCGTTTAACATATAACTTAATATGGTATCTTGTTTTTTGAACTGTGTTAAAGTGTTAGGACCACTTTTAATGTCTGTATAAACCCATACAAAAAATCCTGAATATGGTCCCAGCACGCATGCCGAAACGCTCCGACATAATTTGAAGCAGATTTAAGAAACCGAAACTCATGACACCATCTACTAAAACTTAAATTGAAAAATGTAATACCTTAGTATGATGTGTAATTATAAATCCGTGCTATATTTTGAACGCTACAGTGGTTTTTTAATTCAAATACATGCAAAATAGTTTTTTTTTTTTACTGATCTCTCTTCCACACTGTCATTTACTCGTTTGGAAATACTTACGCTACTGCGTTACCGATCCTTTATATACGCTCAGGGCACATAATACATACATAAACAACAGAATGAGGAGAACGGGGAGGTTTTAGTTTGATATATACAAATTTGTAAGTAAATAATTCAATGAAGTGTGTCTTTGAATAATATTTTTTTTTTTAATACTTTATTTAACTACTGATTTGTGTTAGTGATTATATATAAAAAAACAATTGCGTATATGTAAATTATAATTTACATATAAATATTTAAATTCTATAATAAATTTCATTTGTGTTTGTTATTTTTCAGTGTTTTTCAGGTATTATCATATCAATTAGCAAAAGCGTTATTCAGTATTCTCGAATCTATGACCTGAGTATTTATTTTTGTAGTACAACTTTCCCGGTTAATTTTATGGTAAGAGTCATTTTTTTTTTCCCCATTAATGTTGTAATGACGCCATAAAGCAGAATCGAGAGCACGGCAGCCGACATTGTCTGAAAATATTTCGCGAAATACACTTTACGACTTCCATTTCATAAATATTTACACCCTCTAAGTACCCGCATGTTTGCATTTTGTTATTCAAATCCAAACTGCTCACAATAGCCCTCACATTTGCAAAAATCCTCAGCGTGTTAATAAACTCATTAAAAATAAACCGAACGCTTGTTACTTTAATAAAAAAAAAATATGAAACACTTCATAAATTTCATAGAAAAATAATGCGAAACACACTTTGATTTTTAATAAAACTTAACTTGCTCTCTCAATCTTTTACACGTGAAAATCTAAAAGCATTATTGATTGATATTAGATCGATGTGAAATTCTTCATTAATCACAAAATATTTATCTATTTGCTGAAAATATAAAATTATGTAAATATCTTCTTCTCTGAGTGCTTCTCCTCAGAAGGGATTGATGACCATTTTATTGAATATCTTGGGTTATTTATTAGTTCGACTGTACTCTTGACTTTGAGCCACTGGCGTAAATTCCGCATCCACGTTAGTATCCTCCTTCCGAGGACTCTTATTCAATAAATAAATAATAAGTAAGTCAAAAACGATTTTTATACACTATGAAACAAAAAGACGACGTTATTTTTGTCTGCAAGCTTTTGTCACTTTTTTAACGAAATCGTGTCATTTTATTTATTTAATTGTTACTTTATTTATATTTCACTGAAAATCTCTTTATTCACAAAACGTTTATAAAACTATAAATTATATTAAAATATTTTTTATTATTTTATAAACGTTATGTTTCAAAGTCAAATAAAGTCTTGAAGATGTTGGAAAATTGGATAAAATGACGACTTTTCATAACCAAAATTTTGTTAAAGGTTTTTTTTTTTTTAATTTTAAAACTCATCTTTGCAATAATTTTATACATATTTTTTTATATATAATTATTTCTCATAGAAAAGTAAATTTATAAGAAATAAAATAATATGTTGTGTTGAAAAAGAAATGCATGTAACATTCTGCATCAAATTTTTTTTAAAAATATTTTTTAAGTTTTAAAAAAAACTCAAAAATGGACCCAGCAAATATAAATTTATATTTTATTATAAAATGCAGTTAAATTTACTACGAGCACAAAATGAAACACTTTATCAAATATATGGGATATATTTTACTATTTCGAAGCAGTATATTGCAAAATCCTTCGTTTAAAATGAAATCGTTACAATAATTTATATAAACTATTTTCAATTGCTAAACTAAATATATTTTTTAAATAATCCAAAGTTTATAATTATAAATTTGTTTTAAATAAAAATCAATTCAGAGATGTGTGAATTTTTCATTTTAATATTCAGTTTGCGTTGCTTAAACAATTTATAAAATAATTTAAAATTAATTTACTGTACATTCAACCCCATTTATCTATTTTGCTGTTATAAAAGCATTAGTTTTATGTGTGTATCTCATTTTTGAATAACAATTTATTAACAGAACCTACCAGTAATATTTTATTTATATTATTTGTACATATACATATAAAATAGAAGATGGGTCGAGGAACTGAATAAATAATATATTATTTAATACTTTAAATAATTTATTGCGCTGTAAATCAGTCATGCTTGTAAATTATTAAACTTTCTAGTATACTATTTATTTATATGAATATCTTATTTTTTTAATGTGAAAATATATTAAAATAAATACTCGAAATCTTCCTCAAATGATTTTTACGGAACACTCGGTGATTTTTAATATAAATCGATTGATTTTACATTGTACTGTACAGGGTGATTCCAAACGTGCTACAGGCTTTTCGTTGTGGTATTTTTATTTTTTATTTTATTTATTAAGTACAAAAAACATTTTTTTAAATATACAAACTCTCATTTTAATCATCGTGTAAATCAGCGTATTCTCAAAATGCATTGAATACGTGGTTAGTTTTAATAAACACTGCCGCAACCGCCGGGAAGACTCTCGCGAGAAAAAGTGAATATTCTTTTATACACGAATATAATTCACCCCTTTTTCTATAGATATGACAGATTGTAGTGTCTGAAATAAATTTGGAACCACCCTGTATATTTTGCGGCCAAAATTATGTCGTCAAAAAAACTCTAAGGAAACGAGTCTTTATTTACTTTTCAGTTTATAGAGTAGATTCACGTTTTGATTATTAAATTTGATACCCAAATACAATAAATAAGGACGCTTATCAAAATGATACGTGATTTCATTTTCCCGTCAATTTTACGTTTTTTTTTTCTTTAACCCTTTAACGGGCAGATATTTAATATTTTTTGTATTTATAAATTTATAATATATATCGTTATCCACTATCACCTGAAACAAACATAATGCAACGTTTGGATTATTTTAATGAAAATTAAACAACAAATATAAATAGCCAAATTCATAAGTGACCACAATATATTTTGTTGGTGGACGCTTTTGCCTTTCGAGGGCTTCTTCCGACAAGTCTGAAAGCGCTCACTTTACACATTTGTTGTTCAAGTGTGGAGTATCACAAATTAAACTGGACTGTCGTGGATTTGCTTTGCTACTTAATTTTTTATTAAAAGTATTTTTTCGTCCGACAAAGGGTTGTGCCGCAAAAAACCTGTGAAATATTAAAATTCGGCCTCGATTCAACATTTTTTTATAACAGGTAACTTTATTGTTAAAAAACTTCGATATACTTTTTTTTATAGAAAGGTATGAATAATGAGATGTTATTTAGATTGAAATATGAAAATAACTAAATTTATTCTAATATTTTTTACATTAGAGAGCGGTCACAACGAATCCGTTTAAATACCAAAAAAAATAATTTTACTTTATAAAAGAGTTATTATGTGTTAATTTAAGTTTTTCCTTGACTGCATTTTGTATGGAAAATAAATACTTCATGTGGATATAAAAATTAATCTGGCTTTAAGCTTCGTTGTATAGTGAAAAGGCTTAAAAGATATTAAAAGCAGTTATAAAATTATTCAACTGGATTAAAACGTAAATAAAAGACTTTTTCATGAAATATTATTTTAACACACCCGAAAATAATTATTATTTTCGTTTCGATAATTTTGTCAATTGAGACAAGCAAACCTGAAAACTTAAAAATATCATTAAATTATTAATAATGAACATGTATAATTGAACATAATATATCAACATTTTTGTTATTTATTGAGCAATAAACTATAATTTATTAAACGTTACGCAATGCGTGAGTATTCATTATTTTGATGCAATATTTATTACTTACAATTGTTATCAAAATTATATTAACATGACTAATATTTTTAGAAATTATTGATCATGTATTGCTGATTCAGCTTCTGAAATGTTTTTTTTTTATCAAATAGAAAATACACTTGCAAATAATTGTGTAGTGTGTGTCTTTTTCGGGTGTCTCGAAGTTGGAAACCATCTCACTATGTCTGTTCGTGGTTTTCATAGGGATGATAGTGAAGTGGGTCCCCGGTTCCTTTGCATATTGTCTGTGTATTGCTGCTGCCCAATAGTATAATTATACAAACCTTTCTTTATAAAAGAACTTTGTACCCTGAGCAATTGTAAAGGGTTGGTAATGGAGTAGTGGACTTAGAATGACTGTAGAGGAAAGTGTCAACAGCAATATCTCATTTCTAAATCGGGTTTTTGTGGGACAGACAACAACCAGTTGTTTCTAAGCTAGCCTGAAAGATTTGTAACGTCCTTTGTAAGCCTCACTGGTCTCCAAATTCTGTTACTTGTGAATCCTGAGCCCTAAAAGGATCAGTAACGGAGTAGCGGATTTTGAATATGTACTGTAAACGTATGTAGGGAATTCCTGCTATTGTTTCTAGTATCAGATCTAAACGCAAAAGCTTTATAAAGAAATAATTATATAATAATGTTATTGGGCAGCAGACTAGACTACACTTTTCCCCATAAGAAAACCTCAATGATAAATGGTCGGCAACCTCTTGTGAGGTTGGAAGAGGCAGCTGAAGAAGAAGGAGAGACTCAAAACACTGTGGTTATATTTTAATACAGCTTTGACTCAGTCGATGTGACGACACTGTAAGCGCACAGTGGTGGGGCTTAATGTCATTTTTATGTCCCACAGTGCACTTGGAGGCACTCTGTTTTATTGCAGGACGTGGGCGACTCAGTGAAGACACGAGCACTGTCGTGGGATCTCTATCAAATCGCGTGAAATTAAATCATAAGCTTATATATAATATATATATATTTTTTTTTAAATATTCTCAATACATTTAAAACTCCATATTAGAGATTAAAATTCAATGAAACTTTTTTTCAGGCGTATTTTCATGTCAAACCTAAACTTGCGTTATACATATAGATTCAACAAGTACGCGACAAGTTAACAGTGATTCAATAAACGTTTAATCAGTGATTAACGCTGATTGCAAACTGTTTGTTGATTGCCAAAACTGAAAGGCCAGTTTCAGAATTTTAACATGGAAAACGTGACTTTCACATATTTTTTGTTTTCACTACAGTATCCGACTTTTATAATAATAAAAGCATTTTTGCTTTTACAAATACAAACAATTTTTTTTTTCCCAGCCATTTAAATATTAATATGAGTGCTATTGAAACAGTATGGCTAGACTGAATTATATATTTTTTAACAATTTACATTTTACGTTTGCGCATTTATGTGAGATTTTTCGACGTAAAAAGCCATGAAGGCTTTTTTTTCAGGTTTTGGAGATGTAACCGCGATTTGAAGCGCATTTGGATTTTAAACGAAACACTGCGAATGGCAAATATACAGTTTAATGGTTTAAAAGCATTTCGCTCTTAAAAGCGAATCACACTTAAAACCGGAGCGCCCTCGGGAGGGCAGTCGCTTTGGAATCACCCTGTATATTCTGCTCGCCATGGCCGACGCATCCACACTCAATAAAACCCGGTGACGTCACAGGCTCGAGTTTCCACTGTAAAAAAAATACAGGGTGATCTCTGCCATTACTGTTATTTTTTTAACCGTTTTATTTGATTTTAATTAAATTTTCTACATATATTTAAACCGAAATAATTTATTTAAAAATAATACTGAGAATTTTTTTTTTTATAAAATATTTATACATTTTAAATTGACTACATGCAGTGAACTAAAAATGCACTTTTATCAAATGAACATACAAATTGCAAAAATCACTTGTTGTTTACGAAAAAATCATCTCAATATCTTCCCATCACCTTTTTTTAGTTTGTCTAACTTTTTTACTAAATTAAATTAAATTTTCAATAAAATATATATATTTTTTTATAAAATATATATATATTTTAAATTGACTACATGCAGTAAACTAAAAATGCACTTTTATCAAATGAACATACAAATTGCAAAAATCACTTGTTGTTTACGAAAAAATCATCTCAATATCTTCCCATCATCTTTTTTTAGTTTGTCTAAATTCTTACTAAATTAAATTAAATTTTCAATAAAATATATATTATTTTTTTTAAATATATATATACATATATATATATATACTTTAAATTGACTACATGCAGTGAATTAAAATTCACTTTTATCAAATGAACATACAAATTCCAAAAATCACTTGTTGTTTACGAAAAAATCATATAAAATATCTCTCACGCGTATTTTTTAAGTTTGTCTTAATTTTCGCTAAATCCAATTAATTTTTTTGGGATATGTTGCTATTAACTGCTGCTGATTGAGAAAGTGCAACTCATGCTGCTTCTTTAGCTGCTTTGCGTAGTCCACAATATGATAATGATTTTTCGATGTCCTATTTAATACAAGACTGTAAACGTAGATAAATATTTTTAATTCTATTATTTTGCCTCAGCCATCAAATATAAAACTTTAAAAATAATTATATTTCAATAGAGGCGCGAAGTGCTTTTATACCTGAAATTTTATACCAAATTAATAATGTAATCTGCTTTGGCAGGCAACTGTCTCATTTCAATTTACTTTAAAAGAAAAGATGAAAAATCAGGTAATAAATTCAGATAGTAATAACACAAATTGCGCATAATAAAGAAAAATTAGTTGCAGCACATCAATTTTTTTTAAATTAAGGATACAAAAACCTGTTTATCAATAGTTGCAGAAACAACTGACTTAAATGAAAGATTTTTTTCCTAAAAATATGTAATCAGATCGGGTAGAAGTCTTAAATGTTTATAATATTTATCAATATTCACTAAAGCTACGTTTTGTTGTCTTGGGATCTATAATAATAGTTTGAGATCAAGTTTTTTGGTTATAAAAAGGCTCTCATTTGAATAATGACACAAATCACTTTTCTGAAGTGTAAGGCGATTTCAGAGGCATTATGAGAAAATTACCGGAAAATTTATGCCAGAGCCTCGCAGATAAATAATATTTAATGAATATTTCATAAATGTGTATATTTTTATATAATTTTTGATTAATATACAGTATTTAATAGACTGCTTTAGCAATGTGATAGGAAAAAAATTATTTTAAACTTTACTGTTACTTAAAGCTAAAAGCTCTGTAGGGGTAGTTTTAAATTCTTTGATAATGAAGTCGAGGTCTGGTCAGTGGAAGAAATCCAATTTTCTTTTACAGAGCAGGTGTGACACTGCTTCTTAAACTCATATCAGCTTTAACGCAGTGTAATACCGGCGTTATAAAAGCATTTTTCCTTATATAAGCCTTCCGGTTCACACAAGCCCGATTAGGAGAAAATAGGGGTTGCAAAAACATTTTATAAAAAATTTATATTAAAATTGCTTTAAAAATAATGTACAGTGAAACGGAATACAGTTTTGAAAAAATAAAATAAAAAAAACTTGTATAAAATATTTGTTACTTGTAAGAAACACCCAAGTTTAAAAAAAATACTTTATTTCATTTTCTCGCAGGACAAAAAAAACGGAATTGAAATAAGTCTTTAAAAAAATATAAGATAAGCACCAATAAAATATTTTTTTTTTTTTTTTGTCCTTTTGGAAGTCAGGTCGGAATCACTGTGCAGTTACATATAAAAACAAACCGTAAATACCTATAAAGCCTGTCGATGTGGGATATGCGAAATATTTAGATATGCCTGTGTTTTGGAAAGTCTTTATTGGTTTTTATGTTTGGGAGAAAATCGAGAACATATTTGAAGAATACCTAGAAAAATATTTTATACCGTAAAAGTCACGAAATTCATTTTTTTTATGGACCAATTTATTGTAAAAACATTAAAAATCCAAACATAAATAATTTTATAAATTAAGTCTGAAAAGGTTAAATCACTTTGAATGAATGTTTGTAACAAATATAATTTTTTAGTGATTATTTTTTTTTATTATTGTTTGTATTTATTTTGATGGGAAATATTTTTATACCTCTGTTCAAAACAAAATGCTTTTTTGTGTAAAAAAAAAATAAATTCACGAATAGGGGTTTGTAAAAGACGGTTGGCAGTAAAACCTTCGTCTTTGTATAATAAAAATTGGTTTTTTGTTTTGCATACCAACATTTCTGGCATTGTAGGCTTTAAGGGGAAAACTGATATTTTCAGGCGCCGGTTCCATTTCAAACGCTATTTGTGAAATATAGCAGCTGATATATTTTTTTAAGTTTATTAAAAAGTATATTTTGTATATTTGAGTGATTTTGGTGTCGGATTCATCTCACTGGGTTTTTTTTAAATTATTTTAATTTATCAACGTATAAATGAAACTGCATACTGTACTTTAAAAGAATAGTTGATTACTTGCTGTAAGGTGCTTTTTTTAAGTTGTATTTATCATATAATATAAAGTGTATACTTGCTTAGACGTAAACGCTTTTGCTTCAATAAAGACACGGCCTAAACGGTCATATTTGAATGTATCTTTACCGCCACAATCTTTTTCAAAATCGCATTTCATATATCTCCGTGTAGCACGGACTCTTTTAAAATGTCAGAATCACACGCGATGGAGAAAGATAAAATGAAAAAGCGAAAATTCAACCATCCCCGCACTTTTCGGCTCTTTTCAGATAGATCGAATATCAGGTTACGCTGTCTCCTGAAAATAATTGTCACCCCGAATTTTATACTTTATTACGATCTGCGAGCCTTGGTTGTTTTCCTAGGGCCTAAAATTTTTTACCCAAATGCACAAAAGAAAGAGTTACGCATTATTGCATGGTTTTGTTGTTTCTTGGATGTTAAGCTTCTCGGTGTTTTCTGTTTGATTCTAATGCTAAGATCAAAATCAGTTATTTAGAAGCCCTTGAAGATGGTCTCTGCACCGAAACGGAAACGTCGGAGGACAGAATATATAAAACAGCTAGTATCTAAGAAATCACAACGACTGCCAAAACTTACAAACATAAACTCGCTAGAGATTCACCAAATGTTATGTAGTCTCAGTTTTTTTTATGGAGTCCGAGGCCTGAACATTAAAAACAGCAACAATAAAAAAAACAGGCGTTTGAAATAAGGCTTTATAGGAGTATCCCTTAAATACTAAGGGTTGGACTTTTTACACTGACAATGGTTAAAAAGCGTAAGGTCTCCTATTTTGTGTATATATATATCGAAACAATAAATATAGCATTGAAAGAAAATGGGGCATTGGAAGGAGGAGACTTACATGGATGCGGTATCTACGCCAGTGGCTGGAAACTTCCTCTAAGGAGAAGATAAATAAATATGTTTGTATACTTTGATATTGTTCTCGTGGGTGGTGTATTTGTTGGAGCAGATCATTTAAGCGCCCTTAAAGTGAAACAGAGCCTTCCTGCTGGGTCTCGAGCTCGAATAAAATTTCAAAATATAAAAATGGAGAGGAAGATAATAGAGGCGGTAAATGGCGATAAATACCCCGAAAGGGCGAGTAATAGCGGCGCCGAGGGGGAAAAGGGCGATCCGAGATAATTAATGGCTACACACTGTCCCGGGAAAGGACAAATCGTCGCAAAAAGGGACAAACTGTAGCAAAGGGAAGTGTACTGAAAAAATTTACTCACTTTTAAACAAAACACTGAGTAATGCTTGTTTAAATAAACTTTGAATAAAATATATTTATTTCAGTATACCCAGACGAAGTGTAACCTATACAAAAAGCCTTAATTTATTTATTTTTAATTAATTTTATTTTTTTCTAAATACTCAAAAAATAATCGAAAATTCAGAATACATTATTACATCAAAATAGTTTAAATAATTTCTGACGAAATTATATAAAAGAAAAATACTTTGTCTCTAAACGCGCTTTCAGCGGTACAAATAATATTATTCCCATTGCGTTGTTTTTTTTTGCACAGTTTTTTTTTCGCTTGAAATTACTTTGCAGACGAATTATTTTAAAGCTGCTTACATTATCGCTCGTGGCGTTTCAAAATTTACTTTTAAAAAAATAAGCGATGCCTGAAAGCATTTTGTATAGCGTGAGTTAAATAAATACAAGTTAAACATTTGGCATGTTTTCTTTTGAAAATATATATAATGTTTTATACGTTAATGTATCACACAAATATTTTATATGTAGAAGTATAGGGTGTGTATTTTTTTTTTAATTTTCCCTTCAAAAAAAATACCTTTCATTTATAAATAATTTTCAACCGCCTTAAAACGAGTTCGATTTAAAAAAATATTTTATATAATTTTCAAATGCTATTCATACTTAACAGTCTATTATTAATTAAAAAAATAAAATATTTAATTCATTGGGTGTAAAATAAAAATTAAATCCACACCAGAAAATTACAGATCAAAAATAAATTCAGTCCAAAAATCAATGAGTGAAAATTAATATTAATTTTTCAATGTCGATTTACGTGTCTGGCATTTGCTCAGAGTCTCTCTCGTGTAGATTTATGGTAATTCGGAATCATTTTGCGTAATTTCTGATCTCATGCCAGTCCCTGGACAGGGGAGGAAAGTTGAGGGGAAATTGTGAAAAATTAAAGCCTCCTCCCCCCAAGCTGAAACTTTGTGTGCTTCTATGAAAATCGTTATTAATCTCAGATGCTAAATGCTTTGTTGAATTGAATAAGTCTTCATAATTTATTTCAACTTATAATTTAAGATGTATTTTTTATTTGTGGGAAGGTTTTTTTACATTTGGAGATATGAGCCTATTCAAGAAACGCTTTTAAATAAGACAATATATTTCATTTTGTCTCTTCTTAAAATACGTTCAAATATAACAAATATTAATCGTCAAATGGCTAAGAGTTTTATCAGGTTTTTTTTCTTCTTCTGTAGATTTACGGAACAAAAATCAAAAGCAATTATTATTACACTTGATACATAAAAAAAATAATAATTTCATTATAATAATAATAACAGAAAATTCAAATAAAGCCTACGACTACTGAAAAAAACCTACAGTGGCTAAAAGTCAAGAGTACAGTTATACTAACAAGTATAACCCAGTGTAGAGATATTTTCAGTGAATATTAACGAACCTCCTCTAAGGAGAGGCACAAGAAGAAGAAATTTGAAGCTTTCATTTGCAAGACAATAAAAAATATATAAACATTGCTTTTGATATATTCGTCAATACATATTTTTTTGTCTCACTCGTGTCATAACCGAATGGCCAAGGAAGTAATGGAGGTGAAACTTTTTATCGAGAAGAGTCTCACCTTTTTTTCTACACTCCGTGTAGTGTGCTTTACGGGTCGTTAGGTTAGGTTAGGTTAATAATATTAATAATAATTTCAGAAAATCCTAATAAAGCCTACGGCAATTGAAAAAAAACTACAGTGGCTAAAAGTCAGGAGTACTAACAAGTATAACTCGGAGTAGAGATATTTTCAGTGAATGTTGACCAGCTTCCTCTTAGGAGAGGCACAAGAAGAAGAAATTTGAAGCATTCTTTTGCAAGACAGTATAATATATATATATTTATATATAATCATTGCTTTTGATATATTCGTCAAAACATACTTTTTTGTCTTACTCGTGTCATAACCGAATGGCCAAGGAAGTAATGGAGGTGAAACTTTTTATCGACGGTCCGGCAAAAAGACGGAGAAGAGTCTCACCTTTTTGTCTACACTTAGTGTAGTATGCTTTGCGGGTCGTTAGGTCTGCGGCTCTGAGCTTTCGTGCGACATCTTGCGACTCTCGCCTTTTCAATGGGGCGCAAAAAAAACCACTGTGGATTTATGTATGACCGTTACGGTCGGCTATCACCAGACAAAGCGGCGTCTGATTTTCTCAAACAAAATAAATAATTGATAAAATATTCAACAATAAAGAATATAAATAAAGTGATATTTCACTTATTCAGTTTATTTTATAATGTAAAAAAAAATAATACTTTAGCAGCTGGTTGAATGAGAACTGAGATCCTGACTGTGAAATTAAAGTGAAGATTGATATAAACTTGCTGGAGATTCACTAAATGTTATATGTTGTCTCAGTTCTTCTTTATGGGGTCGAGGCACACAGCAAAGGAGAATTTATTTATTTATAGGAGAATACTTAAAACACCATGGGTTGAGCCATAACAAATGAGAGAGTCTTGCACAGAATGCGCAAAAAACGTCGATGCTAAAAAAGCTTAAGGTCTACTAGTTTGACTATATTTTTTGAAACAATAAATATAGCATCCCACAGCTGATTGTCCAAGTATAAAAGGGGCATTGGAAGGAGGAAACTTACGTGGATGCGGAATATATATCAGTGGCTGGAAGTTGGAGATACAGCCGAATTAGTGAGACTGCCTCATAATAAACATATTCAGTGAAAAGTTCACCAACTTCCTCTGAGGAGAGGCACTTGGAGAAGAAGATTTTTACATAATGCAAATAGCTAGTAATTTGCGATCAATAAGCGTTGCATGGAACCCTTGAAACGCAAAAGTGCTCACAGACATGAATGATCGTGTTTTGATAATGATAATGATTTGGTATTAAAACGTCTCTTTATATTCATAAAATATATTTTCACATATAAAATTAAATTAATACCTTTTTTTTATTTTAAATTAATTTTTTTTTTTTTTTATAATATATAAATACAAAAATTTTGACTAACGTAGACTTTCATATTTATTAAAATAAAATATTTCAATTTTAAATCTTATATAAATTAGGTTTTATCGCATATTTACCTTAACATGAAAAATTTAATATAATAAAACCCTCGTGTTAAAAAATATATCTCTCTATTAGTAATTTTCATATCGTTATAAATTCAGTATGAATATTAAAGTTTAACGTTTGATAGGACAGAACTTTGACCTTGAAAATATCTGACCTTTCAGGCATTTTTATCTATATAATCAATTTTCAGGTATTTCAAAAAATCCGTTTGACACCCTTACCAATATTATTTTATTTGAGATTGAAATTTCGGGTTTTAAAGTTAATTGAAAATAGATATTTATAATAAAATTTTATTTAAATCTTGTTTTATTTATTTACTTAAGAAACAGTTAATTCGATTTCGTACAATTCGTTGTGTATTAATTAAAATATATATATAAAAAATAATTACAATCTATTCGACCAGGAAGTCTTATGAATGAAATTCAAGCGATCCTTTCCGCATACTTTTAAATTAATATCAACAGTAATAATTAAATAAACACTGTAAATTCTTTCATAATTTGCCAAAATACCCTTCAGGCTAAAAGTGAATTTAATATTTTCTGTGTATTTAAAAGCCAATAAAGAATCAATTAATATTAAACTGAAAAGTTTAAAACGGCTTCCGGGTTGTTTTAGTTCATTAGTTGGGGTTGATTTCAAGGGATTGTTCATTTACGATTTCAAAATGATCAAAATTATACAAGCAACGAGATGCTTTAAGTTTTCTATCCTCATGCGTTTCGGTCTCCGAGCTGGGACCATCTTCAGAGATTTTCAGGAAAATTCCTGAAAATGGTCCCAGCATGGTGACACGAAATGTAGAATAAAAATTGCTGAAAAAACTTGCGAACATACCAAATGTATTTACATAATATATAATTAAAAATCATTAATATTATTTTCAGGATTAATAATCGTGTACTATATTTTTCTAGTGTACCTGAAAAAACTGAAAAAAAAATACTGTCACTGAATATTTCAATTAAGAAGAAATGCTTATATATACAAGCAATTACGAATTATTTAAAATTAAAATAAAATTGTATGAGTGAATAAAAAAATATGCTAGTTTTGATTTCCGGTCCATGTTTCCAATCGAAGCCAGCTTGTAGGAAATCCGCTGAAATAATTTATTCTCGCTACGCTGTCTTCAGGCTTAGCGCGTTGGCTTTCATTAAAAGTTGATGTCTAAACAAAGTCCATAAGACCAGGTCACTCCACTTTCAGGCCACCTGAAGCCTTCGGGGCTCACATCTACAGCCTCTTTCTAATTCTTCAGAACCCCACCCTTCAGCACCGGATCCACGAAATGAATACCAAACTGAAAAGCCTACGCCGGCGAGTTGTTAGTCAAAACCTAACCTCAAAATTTTCAACGTTTTTAGAATACATGTAACAGCTATTTTTAATGTGTTAGCAGCGTTTTTATGAAGCTGTTCTTTTGTTGCAGATACGGAGCTGGTGTTTCGAGACAAGTTCGGAGGTCTGGCCGTCATGAATGCAGACAACTTGACCACAAGACTACTCATGACCAATTCTACATTCGTGAGTACAGCAATACTGAAAATGACAAATATAAATGGATTAATATTTATAAAATAAGGTTGTATTGAATACTTAGTTAGTTTATTAGTCACAACCCCCAAGAAGTAGAGCTTCCGGGGCAGATTGTTCCCGGCGGCTTCCTTCCGCGGGGACTTCCGGCGCTCGTTACCCCTGCGACAAATTCACCGGAAACCAGATATTTTTCAGGAGCCGGACCCGCTGAAATTCGTTACAGTCTATTTGTTTCGGCTGACATATTAAATATCACCACTGGCGATTATTAATATTTGATATATACAGATTTATTTCACTTTTTTACTTTTGATCACTACGGGTGACTTTTTATTATTTTTTATTGTTATAAGAAAAATTGTTACTTAATACCGAAAATAATACATATTCAATATCAAATAATGATTTCTTCTCACAAATTAATTAGAGATGTGTGAATAGGAATAGTTACTCGCTCGATAGTACACATTTTTTTTAAACATAGGTGGATTTAAATTTTATAATATTTTCCGTATATTTATTTACTCATAAACCGGACTCGTGAGCATAACTCGTGGCCACATTGCGTTGAATAGCCGGCTAAAGAAAAGGCTTTATATGATGCTACTAAAGCATAGATTCCCATAGTGATCAATATCGACCCTGCAGATTAAATTGGGGGTCCATGAACTGTACGAGAGTGGATCCCATTTAAGCAGGTCATCACCGAAATTTAGGCATTCCCTAAACGCTATAATGCACCTAACACAGATTGTACCTATGCATTTACATAATAATGCTATTTATCCTGCATTATGGACTATCACAAGAAGGTTTTTGATAGCTTTTCCATCTTCATATCTCGTGGAAAAGGGTTTCAGTGCGGTTGTCAATCTTCTTACAAAAATAAAGAAGTCGATTGGAAATCACTAGGCGAGGAGATTTAATGTTAAATCTGACTTATTTGAAGGCAAATATTGTAAATTTACTATCAAAGCATCAGACCCATCCCTCCCATTAAAAGTGTTGATTTTTTTTAGTGAATGTTAATATATTTGCATTTTGTGTGTTTTTAATTAATAATAATTAACTTTACATATATATATTTATATAAACTTTTTTATTTTTAAATCCACTGTACAGTAAACCCTATGAAAGTGAGTTGTTCTATATCAGGTGTCAAAAATATGTTTGAAGTTGATGAATTTGTAAGGCAGGGGTCTACGGGACAAAAAAGTTTGAGGACCTCTGTACTAAAGTTACTACCGTGCTTGTTTTTTTGTTTTGTTTCAGAGACAACTCAATGCGGTGGATTTCAAAGTTGCCAGCAACCTTAAGTACGTGCTGCTCATCTCCGACGTGAAGAAGGGCCACCGATACACCAGGACGGCGCGCTATCACGTCTACGAGATAGCCTCAAGGTGTGACAACCGGAACCTCTCAGAGTCACACCCGTGTGACGCATGCAATGCTTAATTAAATAAAGTTATAACAGCAAGAATAGCGAGCCTCGAGACCATGAGAGTACTTAGACCACAAGAATAAAATTAAATAATATTATTTACCATCTCGTGGTCTAGTACTTAAACTTTTTCAATTCTTACGTTATTTTAAGACTGTCTTAAATAAAATGATTGAGCTCAATGAAAAGAATGAAAAGAACCAGTCGTGTCTTCTATGAGATTTTCTACATTACTTCATCAAATGCCTTTCCTCAGAGGAGATTGGCGACCATTTCACTGAGCATATACTCATACTGAGCCAGTGCTCGTGGTTTTCTATGGGTAAAATAGTGGGTCTCCAGATGCTGTTACACCACAGTTTTATATTGCTGCTGCCCAATTGCATTATAATATAATCCTTTCCTTACAAAGCTCTGGCGTTTAGATCTCACATCCCTCCACAATCATTCCAAGTCCACTACTCCTTAACACATGCTCAGGGTACAGAATGGCAGCCATGCACATGCAACAGAACGGGGATCCTGAAACGTCTGACTGTTTCAGGAATAAGTGGTCGTTGTCCCCGTTGGAGGACGACCGCGAGGCGCCTCCTCTGCAGCACGCAGAGTGGTCACCGGACGGCGCGGCTGTGGTCTTCGTCCATGACAATGACATCTACTACAAGCCGAGAGTGCTCAAGCCTCTGGTGTGCCGCATCACCAGCACGGGTAAGCTGCACCCCTTTCTCCAGATTGAATGGATAAAAATCAAATATCCATAAATTCATCCTTAATACTCATCAATGTGCCTTTCTTCAGAGAACGTTGGTAACCATCTCTATGTCTATTCGTTTTATATTCGAAGAAAATTCTGGCATTTAGATCTGATATTCCTTCTGTAGCTCAACAAAGTATCACAATCATTCCGAGTCCACTCCAGCATTGCTGATCAGGGAACAGAATGGCAGTCATTTATGATTCAATAAATCTCAGAACACAAGTTTTCTTTATTACTCGTTGTGCGTTCAAGGCAAGCCTGGTGTGATATTCAACGGAGTCCCGGATTTCCTGCATGAGACGGAGATCCTGCGCCGGGGGCACACCCTCTGGTTCAGCTCCGACTCGCAGTACCTGATGTTTGCCACATACAACAGCACCCGCGTAGGGGAGCACCGCTGGGCCTGGTACGGGGGCAAAGGAGAGCCGCTGCGGTATCCCCAGATCCGAAGTGTGCGCTACCCGAAGGTAATGAACAAACTTAAAGAAAACATATTAAGTTATTTAATCTCTAAAACAATTCCTGCTTAGGTCCATATTTTTACACCTTTGGATCCTTTTACATTTTCATATCGTGAAACATGAAAACGTTTAATTTATCAGTTTTATGCATATCTCCTCCAACGGTCATCACACTATTATGAAATGAAGTGGCCCAAAACCAAAAACTCCTTCGTTAAGTGAGATTATGTTTACAATAGGTTCCCAAACTTTTTGCAAGCATCGCTTACTTATTTACATATTACATATTTTAAATAGCAACTAGGTGCAATTCAATTACTAAGAAAAATAATACCCATTACACTATTTTTCTTGAAAACTGCTATTGCCATATTGATTTTAACGAGACAAAGCTCGTATGTAAAGTGTGAACTCAAATAATATAATACGCAGTTTCATATAAATTCATTAATGATGTACTGAAAAGTGGATATTTAATAGAAGATTTAGGTGATTGTATGGATCTTATTATAATAATTATAAAAGCCTTTTAATCAGCTACCACCTCCTGAAAATCTTCAGGCCAGAACCTTTAGGCCTTTTTCGCTGCTTTAGAAACCTATGATCTAAATATTTGATACACTCAAAAATATTAATTAAGTCTGAAGTCCTCGGTTTTTACGCGCTTCTATACTCTCTCAGCAAAAATACTGTTTATAAATCAGCCATATTTATATGTTATATAATAGATTAATAAATCAATAAATTGAAATATATATTAGAAATCTAAAAACTTATTGTTGTGACAATTGTGACATTCATGCGTGGGTTGTTAGAAATAATACGGTATTAAAAATTTATACACACAAAAGGAAGACTGGCGTGCTTTCAGAATTCACATTATATAAATATTTTATTTTACTATATCAATAAAACAATAAAAGTTTTTTCTGTAAGAATATTATTTAGTACTAAAGAAAAGTCGAGCACTACAAAGCGTGGTTATAATGTTGTGATGAAGTATTTTTTTAAATGCATTTCAGGCAAATACAGAAAACCCGGAAGTCACAATCTTCACTGTCAACCTGAGGACCCCCAAGTTCCTTTTCCCTCACGCAGTCCAGCCTAGCGCCAACACTGAACCTGGTGAGTAAATATATATGGAATATTAGAGGTTGTCAAGAAGATACTTGTGGCACTTTAATGCCGATACTTTATGTTTGTGTTGTTTAATGTTTCCAGACAGCTACATCATGTACTCCACGTGGGTGGCGGAGCGACAGGTGGCGATGCTGATTCTGAACCGGGCTCAGAACTACTCCATCATCACCGTCTGCAAGGCTGCACAGTTCAACTGCCAGGATGTATGAATATTTTACAATTTTCTTCAGAACCCTTGGCTTCATTTTGCATAATGGATACAAACTATATTCAGGTTTTTTTATATTTCTTTAGTGAACTGCTTTTCTTGGTTGAGCCATATCAAATTTTAAAGAGTATTGAAAATAGCTCCTGTAGCTTAGCCGAAATGATGGAACATTTATCATATACTGCTTAACACCTAAAAAAATGAAGTCCGTTAACATCAGTTACCAAATTTTTTCCCAATTGGTCCGCTTTTGCTTGTTTCAATATCTAACTTGTTTTAATTACAAATATATCGCTTAATATTAAATATTTTTAATAATTTGGTTACCAAACGTGTACTTTTTACAAGATATCTGTTTTCACACACTTTTGCAATAATGTTTCTGACTTCGCAGCTGTACACGGAGCAGGCGCAGGACGGTATGTGGAGCACCCTGGGTGGTGATCCGGGAAGTCGTGCGGGCCCGCCCTTCTTGTACTCCCGAGGCGCACTACTCGTGCTGAGCGGCGTGCCGGACGGGACCGCTGGCAGGTTCCAGCATGTGGTCCACGTCAATGCTGCTGGCCGTGCACTGCCCGTCACCATGGGACGCTTCGAGGTCACGGACCTTGTGCACTGGGATGCAGACAATGACTTTGTGTGAGTAAAACAAGAGAAATTAGATTTACTTATACAATCAAGCTTACGTACAATGCATTGTGTAAAAAAATATTTACATTATTTTAATAAATTTTCTTCCTTGCAGGTACTTCATAGCTACTCCGGAGAAAAAGCCAGGCCAGCGTCACTTACACAGAATCAAGCTGCAGACAACAAAGCAGAAACCTGACGATCCTCCAGAAGGCGGGAGGAGCAACAGCGATAACCTTGGAGTAAATGTGTGGGCTGATATGTCCACCGTGCAATGCCTGACATGCCCCTGCGAGTCCGGCCTCACGCAGGACTTTGCGGCCTCCGACTCCCACTTCACCACTCAAAGCAGTTGGGAGAATGAAGAAATGTCTTCGTCGGAAACCTCTGAAGAAACTTCCCCTCCGAATACGACAGAAACGACCATCAGGACTACTACGGTAAAGGCGCCGCTGAACATGAGCCATGGCCTGAATACCACCGCCAAGTCTTATGCGCACCTCAACGTGGGCAAGCATCGAAACGGAGTCTTCTATCTGAACGAGAGTGCTCCCAACAACTGCCTCTTCAACAATGTCATCTTTAGTACTAATGGAAGATACTATGTCCAGGTAAATAACGATTTCAGCTTATAAGCACATCCTATATTCGTAGGAATAACAAGGAATATTTCTCGACCTATTGACTGAGTTTTGGATGATTGGCAGGAGTGCTTAGGTCCAGAGGCACCATCGGTGTACTTGGCAGAGACGCTCACCAACTTCCGTGTGGCCATCCTCCACGCAGGAGAGGGTCTGAGGGAGAGAGTGGCCGCACTGGCCGCCCCGCAGGTCAAGACCTTCCAAGTCGAGATCCAGGATGGATATCATGCTCAGGTTGGTCAAATCAATCAATCATTTAATAAAATTAAAATTGAACGCCTGTACTTTATAAGACTATTTTATTTTATAGACAAACAGCATTTTATATAGATAAAAAAAATATAACAAAGCAAAAGTGATTTCTTCTGCTAGTAATACTTAATTTGAACGATGAAACGTTATAGACTATGTTTATTTTCAGGTGCGACTATTCCTACCTCCTGGATTAAGAGAACACGAAGAAGTTCCTTTTCCGTTAGTACTCCACATGTGAGTATTTTTAAAATAAATTAATACACTTACTTACATTTATATCAAATTCAAAGGCCAATCCACTATGATGAGAGAAGTCTTAAGAGACGTGTTCAGCTTTTGATGCTCTCTCTTGCCGATTATATTTATTGCATAATTGTTTCATTATGTATCTAATATTTTATAGTGACGCAGCCCCGGGCTCGCAGCTGGTGTCGGAGAAGTTCCGCGTTGATTGGGCCTGGTACCTGGCCAGCACCAAGAACTTCATTGTAGCCCAAATTGATGGCAGGGGATCCGGCTATCAGGTACTAACACTCAGCAACAAACCACTTCTTTAGCTCATCAATGAATTTTTGCTTCGTGTAACCTATTTGATGTATTTGACAACTTTCTCGTTGATCACTCTTTCAGAAACATCAAATTAGTTGAAGTGGATTTTTATTTCTAATTTTTCTTTGAGATCTTAATACCTCGTGTCTTTTTTTATAGGGCGACAACCTGAGGAAGGAGATTTATCACCGGTTGGGAACTGTTGAAGTTGAAGATCAAATCGCAGTGCTCTCGTAAGCTATAAACAAAACAACCTGACATATTGTGCTTTTAATTGCTCAAATAGTTGAGAACAATTGGAAGCAATTGCAGTTTTTTCGGCTTAAAAAAGCTACGCTGCAGAAAGTTTTCTCTCAAAGGATTTTATGTCTCTTTAAACTTAGAGACAATGCATAATTGAAAAAGAATTGATAACTTCATCGCCTTATCCAAATTTCAAACCAAGTTGAACATAAGGTCTAACAATAAAGTGGTTATTGCTTGCTTATCAATTTTGATTATCTGTTGCGATTGGTTTGCAATGATTTTAATTTGATTGTATATACAGTTACCTACGGGACAGTCTGAAGATAATCGACAGCAGCCGAGTGTGCGTGTGGGGCTGGGGCTACGGAGGCTACGTGGCTGGCATGATGACAGCTCAGGACTCCCTCAACGTCACTCGCTGTTCCTCATCTGTTGCACCAGTTGTCACTTGGGCCTATCACAGTTAGTTTACTTATTATTATATCATGCAATTAGCTTTGTAACAATAATCATCCAACCAAGAAAAATTCTAAATTCTATGATTTAAAAGAATATCTAGAATTGTTTTATTTATCAATTAATTAATGTAAGATGATTTCTTTATTGTTTTAAAAACTTTTTAATGGCAGTATAAAAATTGATGTGACATTTCAAGGTTAAGGTGACTTATCGTCGAAATATTTTTTATTAACCTAAGAATTTATGATTAATCATTATTATGATTAATCATAATAATAATATCATAATATCATAATTAATATCATAAAAGTAAATCACTTAATTCTGCAAAAAAATAGTTCATCAACAAACATCATACATAGCTGATGACTCTTAGATAAGTGTTTTTTTTTTTTAATAGTAATTGCTTAGGTTAGATTTTTTTATTTGTCAAAAATAAAGTGTAAGTAGTGCTTTATGATAACAATATATTGTCTATGAAATCCCTCCAATAGTTTTCGCTATGGCTAATTCGGGAGTTCCTGTTTACTGTAGTGACGACAAAATCGATTGAACCGAAAATTATTTTATCGATAAGCCTCTTTTAATTTACTTTTAAATAATTTAATAACTAATTGATTATTATAACACTTAAAAAAATATGTTATTTACCAAAAAAAAATTTAGAGTAATATTTTTACTAGGATTTATTGATTTCATTTTGATGGATCAGTTTCTGGAAATTCTGATCGATTTATTATCTCGGAAAGTTGTTGCACAACAATCAATATTTCATCAAAATATCATAATTACTTGTTGATTTTATCAAATCAAATTAATGGACAGCCAATCGACTTATACTTCAATCGATTTTGCCAACCATTGTGCAGCATTATTTCTTTTTCTTCTACCTTTGCAATGGACGTCGCTTTCCGAGAGGTCGTGCCGCAAGCCCGAGAAAGAAAAATCCAAGCCATCCTCAATCTATACGTATTACTTTATACTTGGATTCATTCATTCTTCATCGCAATTTAATGCCAGACATAACTGATGCTGAAAATCCGGTCTGAATCCCGACATTTTGAGCACATAGCTGATTTTTTCAATTTACAAAAGTGACATCAAGAAAATGAAAATAATCAACTTTGTTAAAGTCGTTTACTTTGCTCCGTTTCGTGTTATTCGCTTGGTATAAGTTCTTCCAACGTATTGTGCTATTCCGGTGAAAATCGAGGACATGATCACCGCGTGGTCAACAAATCACAAGACCTCTTCATCACGATGGCGGATTCGTGAGTGAATCTGAGAATGCATTTTGCTCACACTGGGGCTGATCCTTAACAGCAGACGCCTCACCAATATTGGATTCTTCTATTATCATTTTGCACCAGAAATCTCTGGGTTTAACATCGCAGTTCTCACGGTGTATTTGTTAGTAAAATGCTATTTTAAATGATGGGGAAAATTAAGAGGTTTGTAAAAATTTACTAATAAGTTCTTTTGTAACAGATTTCATGGTTATTCTTATGTACTAATATTTGAGCTTCAGGCCTTGCGGCTAAGCGTGTCATATTCAATTAACTGAGATTGTCTCGTCTGAAGTATTTATGTGATTTCAGATACTTTCTTCACGGAGCGCTACCTGGGCTCGGGATCGGTGGCTGGCAATTACCGCGGCTACGAGGCTGCAGACCTCGCAAGGCGCGCTGGCAATCTGGCAGCTCGAGGCCTGCTACTGATCAGTGCACTTGGGGATGTACGGGTCCCAGCGCAGCACGCTCTCTCCCTTGCGCGTGCGCTCGTCAACCAAGGTGTCATGTTCCGCCATCAGGTCGGTCAATAAAACATCTTAGGTTCTTTAATTTTCACTACGAGGCTTTACGTGGCAGGGGTTTTTGGTATTTTAGCTTGTTTAAACTTTATAAATAATTTTTTTCTTGAATTTCATATATCCAGGTATATCCTGATGAAGACCACGAGTTCAGCGGCTCACTGCATCATCTCTACTCCAACCTTGAAGCCTTCTTCGATGATTGCTTCGGCCCCATTGAATTCAACGACTGGGACCTCGGAGGCAGCTTTTTCACTTTCAAGCAGTGATCACATTCTCATCATTCTTGCAGCATATTGGTTGCCGCAAGGGTTAGATTTTTTTTATTATTATTTAAAAGGATGCAGATTTATATTTCAACTGCAATCAAAGTCAGTTCAGTTGGAAACCGTCGAACTTGCAATCCTTGAACGCAGTTGCATTGAAACTTATCTGTCCAAAAAAGCAACCATTGAAATTCCCACAGTTAATGTCGAGTATATTTTTGGGTTTTGGAGTTGTGTCTGACATATTTCTGGTTTAATTAAATTTAATAAAATATGAATTCAATATATAAGTGAGCGATCTGAGAGCAATATGTTTTGAATGAGGTGACTATATTTTTTCAACTGTACGTTCATTTTTGAATTTTATATTAAAATTTCAACAAATATGTTCACTCGGTGTAAAAATTCCACATCTCAACAATTCTGATAAACATCAGCAAAATATCTACCTTACCAGAGACCATCGACTTTTTGAAGTATGAATATCTAACATGATTTTCATCAACTTAATTGACTATTGACCATTTCACTGAACATTTGTCTGTTCAGGGTTTTTTTAAGGAGGATAATATAGCGAGTCCCCGGGTCTAGCTGCTTCCCAATAGTATTACTATCTAAACCATTCCTAACAAAGCTTTGCCATTCCTTCTGCAACGAGAGTCCCCGCTTCTACAAGGCACTTTCAATCAATCATTCCATGTCCAATACTCCATTAGCAATCCTTAACACATGCTCAAGGCTCAACTGCAGCCATGCACAAACAACGGAATGGGGATAGCGGATAGGTTTAGTTTGTATTTCCCTAAATGGACTCTTAAAATTCAGTAAAAATACATAATCTTGATTTCTAAGTATTTTCTTCATTTACATTTTATTATTAATTCGTATACATTACACAATATTTGCAATAGAAAATTTCCGTCTATTTCTATCACACTTGGTCAATCTTCAAATAACTAAATAATCAAACTTGAAAAATTATGGTGTAAGTCTGACATTTACGATGAATTTGCGTGTCTCCAAAACTCCGTTTTTTTTTTTTTTTTTTTATATTCCGCACCGAGTACAGTAGCCGTTTATTTTTTGCTTAAGACATAGTTTTAACATAAAGTAAAGGAGTTACTTTAAAAACCTGCCATAGATTGCGTACAAAAATGCTTTTAAAAATAAAAGCAATTACTGCGATTATATAGGTTTGAAATGCAGCTCGCATCGACAGGAATAAGTTAAGCATTCAATTACTCACTTACCTTGTGGGACTGAATTCAAACTGAACAACCTTAAACAAACACCGATGATCCTGTCAATGCATGCGAATCACAAATATGACACAGAAACGATAGGAATAAGATCAAAATTACTGCTGCGGTAGTTACTTAATTTGAAATTATTCCCCCTATTTTTTTCTGGACCTTCCACCGCCCCCTGAAAGTCTCCAGCACTGACGAGGGGACGTATCGTTCATCTACAGAAAGACCGGTCTAGTGCTATGGTTGCTTGTCTTCTGAAATTTTGCAGATGTTTATTGAAGGGTTGTTGAACAAAGCTATGTAGTTTTAATATTTAATCAACGCTTACTGTTATAGAAATAACTATTTTATAGATGTATATTTTATTCAAAATCTATTCGTCTTTTAAGGGGAAAGTTACGCTGGAGACTTTCACTAAAAAATATGTATTTTCCCAGATCTTAATTAAACCTCTTAAAAAGTACATGTGCACACTTACACGCCTTGTAAAATATAAATATATTTTTGATCTAATAGTATTTCAAACCTCTGGTGTATCAACCCCATAAGAGTTTATTTGTAATAGAAACGTTGATAAATTATTTATAATCCTGCGATAATTTCTTGACATTCTGCAAAGTTAAGAATGTATGAAATAGAAAAAACAAAAAATCTTCATTACTTGTGGCGTGTAATAATACACATAAAACTATAATCCCTCATTAATGTTGAAAGCGTTTCTTTTGTTATGTACATTCTTCAAAATGTAAATAACAATAGCGGCTCCACTCGAAATGATATTAAATTAATATATTTGATGAATAATTAAGGTTCTTAAATGTTTTAGATTAACGTTATGTTATAATAAGTGCTGTGTGTGATAGAGGAAGCTGCAAAACAATTTATTTTTAATAATCCAGAATAATTATCAAATAATATTGGTGTGTTACTCGTATGTGAATATCTATTTTTAAATAAACATTGTGATCTAAGGTGTTAATAGTTAAGTGTACATACCGAGGTTTATGCTCCTGTAGGGACTATCTATTCAATGGATGTTGGAATAGTTATCTTTAAAACCCGTGACTGGAAAATAATGAGTAGCCTTACATTTAACACGTGCTAGACACGATTAAATCACATAATATTGCAATTTTATCTTATCTTACGATATTTGAGCTTTTATATTTTATGTCAGTCGTCATATTCGTAATCCGTAATACTAAAAATAAACATTCAAATGATACTCGAATGATGAAGAGAAAATGGCCCAAAAGAAACAGATACCAGAATTTCAGAAATGATTTGTTTTGGTTTAATAATTGAGGCGTGCATTGTGTGGCTATTCATTTTCTGGTCTCGGTGTATGCTCAGTGTATTTGTTTATAAACTATGTTTTTATGTCCTGATTTAGTTTTCCCGCAAAGGTGTTCGACACTAGTTACCAAGTGTGCTGTTCACACTTCACTCTATGTTGTATATTTTTCTCGGAACATTATAAACGTCCAAGCATATACATTGTACTACGTCCACTGCTCCGAGTCCTTAAGCGGACTTTACTGAACTTTGCTTACTGCTGGCTTCGAGTATCCGGATCAAAAGTTATATCATTTCTGCATTGTCTTGAGCACAGTTTCGATTATTTAAATCGGACGCACTTTTTAATTTTAGGTTATGTCTAGAACGTGAATTTTGC
Source organism: Atopsyche davidsoni (assembly GCA_022113835.1). Lineage (NCBI taxonomy): Eukaryota > Metazoa > Arthropoda > Insecta > Trichoptera > Hydrobiosidae > Atopsyche > Atopsyche davidsoni. The sequence continues at coordinate 3,204,250 of JAILWY010000022.1, read as the reverse complement.
TTATTCATTAATTTTTTTCTAGTACAAGTAGTACAATGTATATGAGGGATCTCTTGTATTTTTTTAACATTGAATCAATGTATAGTTTTATTTTAAATATAATAATACATGTTAGGTTTTCCAATAAGACGAAATCATTGAGTGTATGTAGAAACTTAGAAACAATGGTATTCAACTATTCGGTATTCAAGTGTTGAATACCGAATAGGGAAGAAAACGTGATAGAAGATGTAATATTAAATGTTTATAAAGCAAGGATGGTTCCGACAGTTTTAGTGATGTTAGAAATACTTAAATAAATGGATTTATGTATATTTTATTTAATATTTCGTATTAAAACTATGTCTCATAAGTATCACGTTATTTTGCTCATTCATCGTGTGAAATTAAACAGTGTTGTCATATAAAATAATGATGTAATTTTTAGAACAAGGTATCTAACGACAACACCAAAAATATCTTAAAATGTATTTTATTATGTACGAAATTAATCTTATCTGAAATTTTACATGAAATTTAAATTAGTAAACTCATTTTCATAAAATCATCTGTAAACGTCGAGATCTTTTAACTTCATGTTTACTCAAAGATTTCGTGTAAAGCTGACTTAGTTCTGTAAAAAATATATATACAGCAATTAATATCTAATTTTTTTGTTGTAACAATCAACTAAAGGTTTTGAGACGTAAGAAATATATATAGTTTATGAAAGTGTTAGCGTTAAAGATAGTAGCATGTATACAATACAAACAGCTCATTGGAAAAAAGCATAAAATAAGACTTCTCGTAACTGTTGAGTTTACAGTGTATTTTGTTTTGTCAAAATGTTTAACGTAAAGCTTCATTGTTGTCATTCCGAGATACTTTAAAGTAATAAGTAAATGTGCCTGTTAATATATTAATGTAGTTCGAGTAGTTTGACTATTATTATTTATTGTTACACGACTTCGTTGCGTCTTTGAAATTTCATGATTCGAGAGAATGCTCACGGTGCTTAAATGAAGTGACACCGACGTATTCATGTACATAGCCAGCATGATATTCACAACTTAATTCCTTGATAACTGCGGTGTATGGTAGACCTAATATAAATACGGTATCATCGAAGACGTTCTCTCTCTTTTTCCGGTTGAGCGCTAGAAGGCAATAAATATCTACCCAAAATATACAAACACTATAATAACTCATTAGGTTATCGAAGCCTAATAATGAGTGCCGCCTTCCCTGTAGAAATAAATAACACACCTCGTTTGTTCACTGTCTGCGAATAACTTTTTAGATAAAATTTGTTTAAACAGATATTTTCCAACTACTTTATGAATACTACATACAAATGTATCTATTCAGGAATGAGGTTTCTCGGTGCGTGTTTACTCTTAGTACTGAGTGTTTGTACTAAATTTTATTTACTTACGTTTTATACATGCCTAATGTTTTTTTTAAATTGTATTTGAAGGACACTGAAGTCAAGTCGATACGTAAAAATGCTTATGAATATATTTATATCATGACTATCGAAGAGATTTTGTTTCACAATGTAGCTTTGTAAAAAGGTCCTACCGTAGAATAATCACCGGCGATTAGTTCACATATTCTGTTCTCCGCTTGATGAGTCCCTGATGTATGTTTAGTTAATTATCTGGAGTTATAGTATGTAATAAATACTTAAGATGTTTTCAATGTTAGCACATGTTGTTTTATTTCAAAACTGCACCGATTATACCAAAATAATCGCGACAGCGGAACTTGAAGGAAATACTACGATGCTGAGCTCTACGATTTGTACGAGCACTGCCGAGCTTTGTTTCAAGCAAGAATTGGAGGTTGCAGGTTGAAGACGATAATTAATTGGTTAGTAAAATAATGTTACTTCACACCGATTACTTCAGAAAAACCAACTCCAACCGCTTACAAGAAGTGTGTTACCATTAATCTAACTAATGAATACTTCTATAATTATAATAATAAAAACATCAAGAGGTTCTTATAAAATATAGAATTTTAATATATTAAATGTCTTTTACATAATAAACCCTGACAATAATAATTTGCAATAATCTCCAAAACCTCTCGATAAAGCGCCGGTTTGTTTAAAGATGTGATTTTTTATTCATCCTATGTCTAAAAATAAGCAAACAAAAATCCGGTCTCATAAGTTGTGTTACAATTTATTTTTTTCTACCTACTCATAATGTAACAATTTTTTTTTCAAATTTTTATAAATCTACAACATTATATGCCATTAAATAAATAGAAAATTTGGTCTTAGATGTAGATTGAAAATGAAAATTTCATTCACAACGCTTAAAATTATAACTCGATACGTTTTATTCTTAGCACTAATCGGAACTTTATTGAGAGGTGAAAATAACAGTCCTAAGCCTATCTAAATATTTAATAAATATAAATTTGTGCAATAGAAACTAAATAATATTTAATTCTGTGCTCTTTGGGCCGAAAATCATCGAAACGAAACAAACATGAGATTACGAGTATACGACACAATTTTTTGCGAAGCTATCTACTTCATTTTATGGTAAGTTATTTGAGACGCTATTCAAGTAACCTTAAAGGGTACTCATCGGTTTGAAATTTGTATGATAGTAAATCTACCTTAGTTTAAAGGCAGTTTTGCATATGGCGGTACTAGTATATGACTATGTCTTACAACTTGCAATTAGCCAATAGCGTCCTATAAAAAATAAAGAGCACTATTGGCTAATTGCAAATTGGTTGCGGCATATGTATTCAGCTTTAACGATCTCTGGATCCATAAGAGCACAGAATTATCAAATATGAGTGCAGAATATAATAACAAGAATGGACAATGGAGTGACGAATATATTACTTAATAAAATAACGGAGCGGTAGACTCGATTTACCGGGAAGATTCGTGAATATATAAAACGATCTATCCTTTTTATAAAAAATACACTAACGCAATATTTTAGTGTTATCAGATGATTTGGTTTCTTGAGTTGAGCTGGTTGAAGTTTTCAGTCCTCCGACGTTTCGGTCCCCGTGCTGGGACTATCTTTAGAAGATCTTTTGGAGATGGTCCCAGCACGGGGCCGAAACGTCTGAGAACTGGAACCCGAAATTCCAAAATTTACGAACATTATTTTATTCGTAATATAGTTATTCGTTAAAAAAAATTTATTGATAAAATTTGCTCAAATCGATGGAGCAAAAGATATTTTGCACCGCTGACCCGGTAAACAGTCGTCTACTCCGTGATGTGAATATATTTATATAATTTGGATTGTACTAGAGTTCATAAAGGCACAAGTAGGAATAAAGTCATTTTTTTTTTTAAAAAAGATCATAAAATATTGACAGCCATTGTCAAATGTAATTTTTTCACATAAAAACAATTTTTATAATTTGGGTACGATATCTGCATCCATCCTGCAGCATATTGATACATGAAAATTAATACACAACATACTGGGGTCATGTCATGAAATGGTGGCAGTATTCTCTATCATGGTGCAATATTTTCTTAGTTGAAGATAGCGGCACTCTAGCCCAGTGGCAAGAGCAAGACGGCAGCGTATCGTGCTTACGAGATGAATGCTGATATTAAAAAATAAATTGCTCTTAGTGAATTTGCATATGACATTACTGTACATCAATAGAGTTGATTTGAGCATTTATGCGTTATTTACTCAGAAAACTGTCCAGTTCTGCTGTATCGGTGTCTTCGATGTCCAGCTGGATCTCTTCCAGTCTGGTCTGCGTCGGCACAGGGGGTGGCAGCACAGGCTTGACTGGAAAAAAGTTTTTTAATTAGTAACTTAAACACACAGTAATATTAATATTACTGTCAAAGAATGTCCTAACCTTGAAGTTAATCTTAATAACCTTGTCTTGGGTTAATATCAAAGAAAATTTTATAAAAAGTTATGCAATCTGTAAAAGTACTCACTGGGCAGGGTGCCGCTGGATTTGTAGGTGGCCAAGTCTCCCTGGAAGGCTGCGTCAGCGGCCCTCTGCCTCTGCAGCAGCACCGCTCGCTGCTGGCGCTCCGCCTCGCGGGTCGCCTCCGCCTGCCGCCCCGCCAGTCCCCAGCGGCTCTTCTCCAACTCCGCTGAAATCCGCCATTCAAAAACAATGTGCACCAAAATTGCAGCCTTAATATTTTGGAAATAATAAGAATTTGTTACACTTCTACAATTCAATACTTATGATATTAATCTATTAACTTAAATTATCTGACAAAATGTCAAAGTTCTCATTCTAATCCTATTGATTGAACAATTTTTGTCGAAAAGGTATTTTAAATAAACATTCGCTTTAAAAATAACAAACTAATACAACAATAAGAAATGGCATAATACAACCAACAAGCGGAAACCCAAGACCCGTGGTCCACATGTTTAGTTTAAATATTTGCATAAAGGTTGGAGTCAGCCTGCGGTGCACAGAATGTTTATAAAATAAGTAACGATAGAGAAATCTCTACATTGTTGCACGGGAGCCATAATATAAACAAAAGTAACCTAAACGTTACTTCAAACATATAAACTCACTTATATTTAATAATATATTAGCGCAAATGGAGCACTCAACCTTCACACTTAGCTCAGTTTTTTGTATGAATTAATAAGTTTTAAAAATTAAAATAATTATCATATTTATTACTAGCATGTAACCATATATACTCGAGGTGATTTTCATTAGATAATATATTTACTACGTTAACGTTTTAAGCTTGACGCTCAGACCAGAGTCTTATTTCACATTTTCAAAACAGGAAACTTGAAATATGAAGACTCTTTGCACAGTAATTTCTGATATGTTAAGTAAATTTAAATGTATAAATGTAAAAAGGTTGAGCTGCACTGTTTGCAAGTCATGGTTATTTCCACGTACGTGGCACGGAAGCATTCTGCAACTGGAGCCGTTAGCTGGGCGCATTATATTGGTAGAATTGTAACATTATAACATTGTGTGATAAGGAATTTCAAGTTTCACAATGGAGAGAGCTCTGCGCAGGCTCGTGAGTCATTGTCAGGGAGACAACATGAAGATACGCATCAGGACGCGTAAGATGGCTTCTCTTTGCATAAACAGAACTAATAAACTAACGATAAATCGTAATAGCGGTAGTAACAGTGCATATAAAAATCTTAGTAACATGTTACGCTGGCTCATGAGTCATTATCAGGAAGATAATAAGAAAACACCCAAATGGACTTGTAAGATGGCTTCTCTCATATAGACCAAACTAATAAACTAACTCAATACTTTAAGTATAACTTTAATAATAACGCTCATAATAATATGTATTACTCTTTGATCTTAAGTGCAAGTTGTCTAATTTTAAAAGTAAGCTTCGTTAGGTTGAGTTAAAAGTGAGGTTAGGAAATGCTGCAGTCATTAATAAAAACAAAAATTATGATCACATACATACTAATAACAACACTTGCAATAATATTTATAACACGACTAGCTTATTTCAACTGACTAATATTAAAAATAAACTGGGTCGGTAATTTTTATGTAATTTCTAACAAAAAATTGAGGTTAGGAAAATGCAGCATTTGTCATAATTGTCATTTTTAAATAACTCTTGAATTTCATCAAACTCTGTGATGAGAAAATATAAAAAAATATTGATAAAAACGTGTTTCTGCAAATACTAAATGTCTAAAATTAAAAAAAAGATTGAAAACAAACATTTGGTATTTTTTTTTACTTTTAAGCATCGTTAAATTAGAGTAGCAGAGACATTGCTTAGATGTTAAGTGACCGTTTGAGTTAGAAAACATTTATAATCAACTGATGTAGCATACCAGACATGAAAATATGGAGAATTAAAATTAGCTTAATTTAATTGATAAAATAATAGGCTTCATATTATGATTTACATAAATAACGCAAGTTTTGCTTACTACCTAAAAAAAAAAAAACGAGAAACTAGAAATTATACCATGACATTTATGCATAAATAAGATAGCAGCAAGAGATAGCAGTAAGACATTCACAAAGCAACAAACAAAAAAAGCGTTCGGGCTTGTACGACAGTATCGTCACTGCTTATCCTATTAAACTCTCTCTCTCGATTAAGTAGCTTAAATGCTACTCACCCAGCTTTTTCTCTTTGTACATGGTGAGCTGGAACAGATGCTCTGTCTTTCTCTTCTGGAAGTCGGTTCTGTCCGCCAGGGCTTCGAGCTCAGCCACCTGGGCCTCCACCAGGCGCAACTGTGCCCCGAGGGCTCTCACTTGCCCCACGCAGTCGGCCACGGCGCGCGACACCCGCGGCACCTCCGCTAATGCTGCGTTCATGCCCACCGTGGCGTCCAACTGCCTTTTTACCTGAAAATACATTGGGGAAATTATAAAGCTTATTCTGCTTTCTGTAGAGATGTCTATGTCTTGCTCATTTATATCTGCAAATTATCTAACCTTCTTTTCTCTGAAGTGTATGTGATATATTTACCATCATTACCAAATTTCAATTCTCGCTCTGCTTTTACCGACAATCTAACAAATGCGTCAGTAATCCTTTCAGTGAAGACGATGCTCAAACCTTTCACTTTCTTTGAGTTCCTAAGATCATAAACTCTAACTTAAGTAACTTATCTGCCTGAATCTAAATAAAATATGTAAACAAGCCTCTTGTACGTATTACGTATATATGGCATTCTAAAATTACAATATAAATGACCATAAAAGCAAGTTTTTTTAGAAACTGAGAAATATTCATGGTGATATTTAAGAATCAGATAAATCATTAATACACATACTTTACGCTGTATCTCCAACATGACAACATCTATCTCCTCCGCCGCCTTGGCGTTTTGTTCGGAACTCTCGTGAATCGTATTCCATTCCTTCTGATACTTTTCCAGCAAGAAGGCTCCAGCATCGTAATTAATCTTCTCCTCCAGTACTGGACTCTTCGGGTTCGCCTTGGATTGCTGCACTTCTATTATCTTCCGGCGAACGGTATTGTTGAGGTTAATTCCATCTTGCACCACGGAATATAGCTTGTCTCTGAAGCTATCGAACATTTTCAGTCAGATAAATTATATTCAAATTAAATAAATTAAGGTAAATGGACATTTAAAATACTACATCATCGCAGTTAATAAAAATGTCCACGTTTAGTGTTTTGTTGTGTCTAACTGTCACTGTCATAATAAAACTATCACATGCTTGTTGTATGGCTATAAAGTCAAAATATAAACGGCCAGGCTATTTATACAAAATAAAAAAAATAACTATTTTAACTTTTGTTCTTATATCAATTATTTTATTGTATTTTATTTCGTTATTTAATTTCTATTTTATTTTTTATATATTTTTATATATATTTTTTTTTTATCAAAGACCAATTTTAAGTGAATCATACTATTCTAAGAAATCTATTCGTTTTACAAAAAATCTTTCAAAACATCGCAAATACTATAGAGAATAATAAATATGTCAAATTATATTATTAATTATGTTACAGTACACATAATATAATTGATTTCATCATATTAATAAATTTGAATTTCACATATTTTAAGTATGACTAAAAATTTTATGCTTGATGATTTTTGTATTCCGATGTTTCGGTCCCGGTACTGGTACCATCTTCAGGGATATTAAGTCCCTGAAGGTGGTCCTAGTAGTGGGACCGATACGTTGGAAGATAAAAAACATCAACAAGTTCAACATCCAAAAAAGCACATTATCGTTATATAACAACAGTTGCTAAAACCTATGAACTAATGGCTAAAAACCATAAACCTTATGGCTAAAAATATTTACAATATTTAAAACTGCTTGGAACAAAAACAATATCTGCAGCATCTAATGAATATTCTTCCTGTTACCTTGTCCAACTTTTGTTTTTCCGTTATTTAGTCAAAGCTGATCAAAGCAATCAATTTCGATGCTTGCCGGTAGAATGTAATTATTCCAATAAAAGCTTGTTATTTCATGTGAATGTACCGAATGAACCAAGAAAAAGAAAGACTCGCCAGAGCCTGGGAAGGAATTCAACTGTACGCAAACGTTGCTTGGGCCCCACAAGTTAAAAATGACTTCATCCTTGCTAATCAGGTTCTAGTATTATATATTTCAACCCCAAGTTGTCTTCCAACACAATCATCAACAAAGCTCTCATATTTATTCAAGTCGAACCTCTGGGCTCCACCCATTCCCATGACGACCAAGCTATTTCTCTCTCGCTTTGTCTCACCCGATTTCCTTTGACATAAGTCATTCAGGGTAAATAAAAATATGAATTCCAGCTCAAAAGTAAATTAATTGCATTCTCATTATAATAAAAAATTATTAGTAAAATGGCTCACTATTTGTTATTTTATTACACAATCATATATATCACACACCTGTAAATATTTTTTTATTAATTTAATGAAATATTACTTAAAATATATATGAAAGATTTACATATTATTTCTGGAAGTGTTTTTCTATAGTATATAATATATCAAACCATTGTACATAACAAGCAAAGGTTACACAAAGCATCGTAAAGTTTTACAAGTTGCAAAATTAATGTAGAGTAAGTATTTATCATAAATTATATTTAAAGTTACATGAAAGGTACGGTTAGTGTTGTAGATCTTGGGAATTCATGTACGTTTCAGAGTTGCTGAAATGCACACGAAAAATCGACAGTAGAAAATTCATCATCACACACGGACCCAATTCCCTAGATCTACAACATGGATTCATCGGCCGTGATACTCAAACAAAACAGGTACGGTTATCGTTGGTCATTATTTTCGCCGCACCAATCTCACTCACCAAAATTCTCATCAGCGTGTGTGCAATTCACGCAAAAAAATCTTATACGAGGTAATTCATCAATTTAAATTTATTTACTTTCAACATCGACTCATCCAAAACAAGTCAAAACTATCCACAATAAAAGACATATTACTAAAACGAAGTTGAGGCTTTCCCTTATTTAATTAAATGTACAAAAATATATTTGTTTGCTCTTTTCAGAGACTTTGGTCACAATATTTCACGGAAGAGTTAAATGCCAGACATCTTCACGTACAAGAGTTGCAACGTTTACCACGTATGAGATTTTCAATTTAAAGCCTCGAATTTAAATCATTTTTTTAATCATTTCACGATAAATACGCAGCAAGTTTCTAATAACTTCATATCTGACTTTTGTATGCGGAGCTGTACACTAACGCAGGCGTAACCAAAGTATATTTTAATGCTGAAAAAACGCTACGTGTATTCATATAAATATTTCAAATAATTAATTAAAGTAGGGTAGTACAGATTTGTCAGTATTGTATGTCGGCACGACAAATAAAATCAATTTCGACTGCCGGTATGGGAAGATTGCTTTTATGTTGACCGTGTATGAAGTTAAAGTGTATTCATATAACGAAACTGTGATTTTTGAGTGTCACGGCAAATGAACTCATAATGAAGATATTGGGAATCGGATAATCGTCAATATTACTTGCACAATACAAAAACATTTCTTTAGGCTTAGTAATATAAATAATTGCGCATGTACACCCAATCGCGGATGCCATCATTGAATATGACAATCATTTGTATTGTTGATTTGAGCGGGTGGGTCGTGTGGGTATTTCTCGTATTATATTTTTCAGCAATGCGTAAGTAAATCACTCTACGCTGCAAGTGTAGATGGCCTCCAACGAAATAGGGAAGTAAGAGGGATGAAAATCCGACTCATTACATCGCAAGCATATATCATATGCAATGGAAACGTAAATCAAAAATTGGTTTCTTATTCTCGATAGAAAGGTGGCTCAACGATGAATTGTACTCCAGGATATACGATGGAAACCAATTACTAATGATGTATGCATTTATTATACAACCGCTGAAATTGTTTAACCATAACATATAAATTAACTTTTGACATTATTAATCTATATTTTACTTTGACATGTTTTAGTGAATGACTGCACAAGTCTATTAGAGATTAATTGGACTTTTGTTTCATAAATAATTTAATATAAACATTTATCACTATCCAAGTAATTTTTACAGTTTTTTGTTTAATCTTATTTACAAATTTTCAAATAAAAAGCAATATTATAGATGATCCATTTGCTTACTAAATCGGTAGCCGTGAGTGACTTAAATAATTAATGGATTGCATTTTACATTCAGATGAATTCTCAGATGAAGAATTAACAAAGGAGGGGAATTATGGAGAGGAATGTGGTGAAAGCCGCAGGTCTGTGAAGGACGTCATCCCCAAGTCCAGACTCGCTCGATTTTATGGAGATTTCTATTACGATGAAGAAAGGTATTGAATATAAGTTTATTTGGTTCCTTGGGTGTTGAACTGCTCGAGGTTTTCACTCCTCTGACGCTTTGATATGGAGATAAATATCAAAATATCAGAAGAAAGAAAACTTAAAGTACATTATATATACAAACTTAAAAAGTAGTTATAAATTAGTTTGGAAAGTCTTTTTACTCTAGATATATTTGCTACCTAACCATTGTAGATGTTTTGTTTCTTCAATCGGGGAGTGATTCGTTTTTTAATATCGTAACATCACCCTGGATCGAGTTTTTTTATTGTTTGACCTTATACGGTGCCGGCACACAATCTGCTTAGAGGTAGATCGACTTGACGTGAAGAGCATTATTATAAGAATGTTAATGAAAACTATATGTTTCAGGGAGAGCTGTTATATGGCAGATTTTTCAGACAATTTCCTTGCACCAGCTCAACCCTCCATAGCTCCCGGAGAAACCGTAGAATGTTGGATGCTGCCAGAGGTAATAAAAAACCTGTGCTACAAATACTCGCACAATATTACAGTCACTCGCAACTACTCCATTGAAAGAGATTTTATTTTCCTCGGCAGGTGGACTACTGGTTCCAGAAACTGACTCGCAAGGAAGAGGCAGAGGAGAGCGGTAACCTCTCTATCGCTATGCAGACTGAAGCACAGTATGACAGCCACATGTTTGTTAATCTTTCTTCACGTTGTAACAAACTAATATTGCAAGCGATGCGCTTGGTCCATCACAAACATTTTTTTATAAATAATATGACCACAAAGTTCAAAATCAGGTGTATAATTTATTCAAATCTAAAAGGCAACAATATAGAAAAGTAAAAAACAAAATAATATTAAAAATCATTATCGTTGATGTCTCATATTTCCAGTTATAGTATCTTTTTTTTTTCATTCACAACCTCGAAAAATATATTGAATATTCCGGAGAGTTCACACAACGCTTGTAACAGACCGTACTACTTTAAAAAAACTCAGTCTGTTATTGCATATATGATATAAAATATTTTGGAACCAAAATTTTGGACTGATGAAACAATAACTTTTACATTTGTAGTTGTATATCTCAAATGCACGGCGTTTATCTTTGCGATTGTTATTGCTGTTCAATTCTCTGTGTGTTTGTTTTCAACTATGATATGTGTTTTGGGTAAAACTTTCACTGAAAATTTTTAATACTACCTACCATGCAACAAAATTATCTTTCTACTTTGTAAAATGCAGTATGAACCAAAATCTATATCATTGTTTAAAAAATTTGCATTAACTCAACAGCGCCAATGTGTATAGCAGTTTGCTAATATTGATTTATGTTTTTATTTTTCTAATGCTTTCAGCGAGCCTTGAATACACAAAAGCAGCAAAATATCTAACAGTCTAAAGCCAGGTGGTTCATAAATTTACAGTGCCTGCTATTATTTTCACCTACAATTGCGTCTGTTTGCTTCGAACTGTTTACTCGTCAGCCTATCCCGCTTGCAGCCTTCTCTAGACTTGCAGAAGAGCAATTGAACTCATTGTCCAGAATTCCAACGCTTGGATGTCTTAACTTATTTTGTGTAATTAACATAATCATCGAGAATATATCATGAGCAATGACTTATTCCAAACTGGTCTAACTCAAAGCATTTATTTCTGCCTAAATTTGCATACCGAAAGCCAACACGTGCTGCCATATTTTTTATTGAATTATATATAATAGTTTTGCTGCACGAATACAATGTTAATCGTTATACACAGAGAATCCAGTTTGTTACCAAAATACTAGTACCTTTTTTATATCTTGGATAATATCCAAAACTCAAAGGCGAACGTTAGTGTTGATTTGATATTGAAAGTATGTATCTCTATTGCATTGCTTGTACACTTTTACAACTTTGGAGATTAATCAGATTAAGTTTAATATTTTTGAAATAGAGTTTTACACAAAGTTAAGTTTGCACAATTGTAAGCATCGTGCTGTTTATTGGCAGCTTGCCTCTACAGCTTTTTGCGAAAATTGGAATTTGTTATATAAAATATTAAGGTCTTGTTTGGTGGCCGTCCGCAAACCATGGTGAATTAATGCAGCTCTTCACTTTAAACTTGTACTTTATCATCAACGATTCGAGTCTTCACTCCATTCAATTTTATTGATAAAACTGATCGCGTCACATCCTAATAAATATATTTTTAAATTTTAATTTTATTGCCCGCTGCCGAATAGCATTTATATGAGTTTGTACTTAATACAATATATTTATTAGCTTAGGTGGCCATGCTACTGCGGACTGGCCTCCCCGCGCCTCCCTCCCTTGGAGTCAGCCCCCAGCTGCGTGGGCAAGGCACGTAAGTGGCTCGCTATCGACTCACTTCCACATCACACCACGCCATGCCACCTCGCGCCGCATACCTCAACAGCAGCCATCGGTCGTCATCCAAAGCTACCACTCGATCGGCCTACATATTTTGCTCCTTACCCTTATTCTATTCCCATTTTGGTTTTTCCTAGCTGTCGCTACCCTTCGAAGCAACGGCGAAAGTTTACCCATATTTGGCAACCACAGTTTCAGGTAAATATTACTGGCATTCACTTTTAATACCAATCAATAACTTTTCAACTCAAACTACTGGAGATTGAAAAACAGTTAATATTTATATTTCAGTCAAATAGTTATAGAAAACTTAGTGTGCGGTGAAGGAGTGTAGTATATTTATAAAGTAAACGAAAGAGGCTGAAAAGTTCCTGTAGGATCTTTTCTTTGTGATCTTTTTTTTTCACCTTTGAATCTGAAGACTATTGTCACATTTATAAACTATACCACCTAGATTTCAGTCTGGGATATTTGCAAGCAACAATATTAATCATAAGACAATTTGAAAACTATTTACTATAAGCCAGCAAGGAATATGGAGTAGAATGGTCATTGTGTCGTTTTCATTGAATATGTATTTTTATATTATTTTAATGTATTTAACGCTTGTAGTATTAGTGTAAAATGATCTCTGATCAAATTGAAATATAGATGAACTCAATTTATCACTAACAAACTAATAACTTACGTCACACCTTCACAACACACTTGAGGTAAAAAAAAGGATCATAAAAACTATGATATTATGTCATTTAAATTTTAAAATTATTTAATGCATATTGTATATTGAATATATTGAATAATATTGAAGTGGATTTAAAATTAAACACGTTGAAACAATATGACTAGAGGTCGGAAGTAGATGGCAATACCCGTGTTAAATCTATTTCATGAATATGCTTTTAGATGCACAGTGCACATACAAAATGATATAATTAATGCATCTGGAGTTTGAACCTACACTTTTCAGCTGCCGCAGCCTGGTGACTCGATTTTTTCATCCGTCGTGGCCGTCACTCAATTGGATGACTTGCAAATACTTAAGATTTTTTCTAATTCTGAATATAAACTGTTTTATCGTGTTTGGATATATTTTGTGAAACTTTTTATACTGTTCATTAAATATTTAATAAATCCGTATTAAATACACTTGGCCGTCCACTTTGAAACTTTTTAAGTTGCCTCGGTGGAATAAATGATAAGAAATTATTGTTTATAGTAAAAGTATTGTTTGGCACTACTTGCTGCTATCAACTTCCGATCTTTGGTCACGGCGTGTGTTATTGTAACAGTTTTCGTTCATTGTGGGACGTCTTGTGATGTGAATTGTGTGAACAGGTCGCGGAGCCCCATGGTGGGTGCGTCAACTACAACAGCAGTTCCCAGAGCTACGACCCGCCTCGCCTTTCTCTCTCTTCAGCAATGGCGGCCTCTTGTTCTCTCGGTGCACCGGTAATTCTCACAACTTGCATACACCATAATGAACATATAAACATAAATGAGCAGCTTATGGCAGTCATAGACCTTGGACCGTCATTTCAAGCCACTTTCATCATAACTTAGACCTAGAACTAACATATCCTTAGAATTTTTTGTATGATTATTAAGTAAGCTATATCTTGTGCTGCTTAAAGTACGCAAATATTTAATGAAAACCAATTATGGCATTTTCATTTTTCAGAATCTCTACAAAGAGCAGAAGCAAAAGCTCTTTACGTTCCATCCACAAAATCAGAAGAAGAAAAATGTTTATATGAGAAGATAAACAAGAGTCCAGTCAAAAATATTTGGACATTCAAACCCCAAGTCACAGATCTATCTAAACCAGCTCACCCCTCCAACCTGCAGGCTTTTATAGAATATCCTGTCTTTTCGTTGATACCTGATCTCAAACCAAAACTCGAGAAGGCTCTGCTGAACTTCAAAATGAACATGAAGAGTGTGTACACGAGCGAAGATCCGTACAACATGCAGAACAAGTTCATCACCACCCTAAACGACACCAGGAAAATTATCCAGAGCAGACACAAGCACAAAGCACCGAGAATCAAAAATATACCCAAGAATAATCCAGCCCTAAATGCAGACGTGGCAGAGTTCTTTCCTTATCCACAAAACAGTACAGAAGGAGCTAACTTTGGTTTATTTGAGTTGTTTCCGAAACAAGGATCTGCACTCAATAAGACAGCGCAGGATCCTAGTTATCCTATTAAAATAACTAACTCCACGGGAAATCTGTGCGATCGACCAGATGGTACCAATTATTCGTCACTACCAATGTTTAGAACCAACTCGGAAGTTGTATCATTGCCAAATTATCAAAACTTTCCGACAAGAATAACAGAAAGAGCCGATACCAAACTCAATACAGCTACGGGTCAGCCTCACACTTTTGATAGCTCTAAGCATCACAATCTAACGAGTATTGACAGGAAAGTGCCAGGGTTGATCTGCAATCGCGATCGCCAAATCCCTACCTCGCTTGCGAATCAAAACAATGTCCTCTTCTTCCCCAGTCAGAATTCCATAAATTCTGTCAATAATCCATGCTTGCTGCTTAACTGTTCATCCGATAAAATGCAAATGCTGAAAGCAATTCCGGTATATCAAAAACCACCCGAAACCTACGCCGTACGATCTTCAAAGAATGTCATATCGAGTTCTAGCAATAACATAATGAAACAACAAGCCTACCACAGAGCGGGAAATCTCAACAATAACCTCATCATGCTCACTAACAGCAAGAAGAATAAAGCCAAAAATTTAAAAACACGTTCATTGGATAATATTAACTTTTGCGCTCAAACTCAACAAACTGTCAACGTGTATCCGCCTTCTCTCCCTGCTGTAGAGCATTATCAGCAGAACTATAAGATTCTAGAACAAAAACTTGCAAAGCATCAACAGCCTTACTCTCTTGCCCCCAATACTGCTCACGCAGGGACAGAGCAACACAAGCTCCCTTGCAATCTGCCTCTGATAGGCGCCAATAATTCAGCAGCGCAGAAGAAATACGGAGAAATCCAGTACACCAATAATAAAAATAAAAATACTAAGAATAACTCTAGGGTGTATAATTTGGAATGCATCAACTCAAACAAAAAGGGAACTCCCTCATATAGAAGAAGAAAAAAAGAGTTCAAGGAGAGAAACTGCGAAGTGGACCCTGTGAGTTTGATGAAGAAACCAATTATTCTCTTGAGAAAAACAAACCCTTTGGCGGCACTGTTACCAACTCCTGTGCCTAACAACTGTCCTGATAATCCAAGGACACCCATCAAGGAAAGTCCATCTTCACCGGAGAATGAAGCTGCCTTAATAAACTCAACGAGGGTCCATGAGGACTCCCGACCGTCTACGCCGACTGAAAATGAAACTTCTCAATGTTCTTCAGTCAAAGAATCTTTCTCAGCTTCCATAATCAATGTTAGGAGCTCTCCCGAATCAAATTCTTGCAATAATCAGAATGAGGAAAGCCACCCGAGCTTTGAATCCCCGAGGAGAAGAAGCGAATACGCTGTAAAGAAGAGATGCACTTCAGAAAGACCCACCAAAATTTGCAGTGGCTTTAGTAGAAGTCAGACTCCTTCTTTAGGTAGAAAAGCTATCCCAGGTCCTACTGTTGTCGATCTGCCGGTTGCTCCGAGTGGAAGAAGACTCTATAGTGCTGTCCTTAGCAACACTTCTACCGATACAACTTCCAATGTTAATATTCATTGCAGTGCATTACCAGTTACTGTGCAGTTGCCTCAACCGATGGAAACAGACAAGCACACGGCTGCAATTGTTGATATTCAAGTTAAGACCGTGTTTTCAGCTACTGGAAACGAATCTGTTGATTCTTCACTCGATATTGTTCCCGCTGCAGATGCCGCATTTGAAATGCTTGAAAAAGAAGCCATAGTGCAGTACAAAACATCGGATGAGAGCATCAACCGAAAACTGGACGAGCTTGAAAGACAAGCCATAGAACAATACAGTGGAACTAGCAACAGTAACACTAGCTGCGGAGGCAGCATTTCCAAGCCCGATACTTCCGCAGACTCTAAAAGGCAGCCAAAGACCAGAAGTGTAAACCAAAATACAAGAACTATCGATAGTGTTGTTATTTACTCCACTGCCAGTGCCAGTGCTAAGGCTGGAACGAATCCCAAAAAGAAAGCTAAGAATTTTAAGCTTCCGGGAAGTAAGCCTGCTAACAAGCATAATAAAAAGAAGTTCTGCGCGTCACCCAAGTAAACCTCTTCAAAAAGTGAGAAGGGAGACATCCCAAAGTAAATGTGATTGAGATGATTTTCTCATCCATCGACTTGAAAATATGTTGTATTATTCTGTAGTAATAATATTTTATATGCGATTGTGCAAAGCAGCTTGCTGTTTAAATTTTTATTAAATAAAATATAATATTATTTTTAAGCCTTTGAATTTGGGTATCTCTCAGTCTACGAATGATAGCATCACTTAAGATGCTGATTACTTCACCCGTTGTGAATCACTACCTATATTTCACAATACACGCAGTTCAGCCCATTTTAACAGAAATATAGATGTTTGTCTTGGACAAAGTACAAATACAGTACAGTTAAAAAAAATCACATGTTACTATCTGAATCAATAAAACTTCAACGGGAAACTCTGTTAATGGGGTGTTAAAAAAATATCTTATAAAGTGTACAGCGGTCGTAAACATTTTGGAAATGCTGTTTATCATTGGGAAGCCCTTATATTTAAAAGAAATCATGCGCTTACTTGAACTAATGTCCAATCACTTTTGTCGCATGATGTTTGTAAATTCTTATTTTACTAATTAATGTGATTAGACCTGTTAAATCTGAATTGAATAAAACACGTTTTCTCTGATTATCAGATCAAACAGATATCGGATAAAATATACATACAACACAATCTGACATGGTGCTTTATGCTATATTTATGGCGTATTTCATTTATTAATTCTTACGGAGTTTAAGTACTAGTAAAATCAAAAAAATTACACGTATTTACAGAGTTCTTGCACTTGAATTTAATTCAATTGGTCTTGCTAATAAACCTTGAAAACATTGAAAAGATTATAACAAAGTTTCGTCCATGGAAGTATAATATATCTAGAATTCTGGTCTTGGTTGAATCTGAATATTTTGCATAAATATTTATCAAAATACATTGACATTTTTTCTTCAACGTTGATGTAGTTTTAACAATGTGACTTTTTAGAAACAGATAATATTTTTTATACCTCAACATTTATATGTCCAACTACACTTTTAAACGTTTATCTTATAATATAATACCAATTATTGCTGATACATAAAATAGATTATCCGATGGTGAAAATGACGCTAGAATTTTATTCTGCATAATTTCTGACTTAGTATTTCCAATTTTTTGACGTAGTTGCTCAAGTCTTCGTCTGAGTCTGAATCGGTACAAGTCTCCAGGAGGTAATCGTTAATGGACATTGAGAAATAAATTAATTTATCCAAAACATAGTTGTTGGCAACCCGATGGCAAGATCAATTTCTTTAAAATATAACTCAATCTAGATATGATTTGTTATTGGTAAAATAATAAGTGGTCGCCGAGTCGATACTCTTTTATTTTGATATTATGTTTAAAATCGTAAATTTACCAGTGACAAGTGAAATATGACATCCCCTGAAGCGAGCCCCTCTGGCTTTGATATTTGTATTTTTAAAACCTATTGAGTTTAAATTATGTGACATTTCCATTTCCACTGACATTTTTGTTAAATAAATATATTGCTATTTGAAGCACATGATGAGCTATTAAGATGCTCGTAATCACAACCCTCGGTCCTTCCAGGAACGAAATGTTTTTTATACGTGGACCTTTACACGGCCAGGATGAATTATTGAAAATTAAGATATTCTAAACAGACTTAGCTGCAGATAATAAATGACTTAATAGTTTAAGGAACATGTACAACTCTCGAGATGAATAGAATAAGTTATTGCATACAGATGTGTTGTCTCCAATATTCAATCTCGAGAGTTACTTCTTAAGAAAAGACTTAGGACATACTTGATTTATATAACTTTGGGTCTCACGATTTAAACTATTCTGAAAATAAACATCTACGTAATATACTCATTATAATTTTTAATCAATTATAATTTATTCATTGACATAAAAGAAAATGCCATACTCTAAAAATAGACAAATGGCAATGACCTTTGCATATAAATAATATTGTAAAATGTTTCTATTATTAGAATTCTGATTAATTCAATTATAAATAAAGAAACAGAAAAACTATTTTCATAGTTAACCGGTTATTGATAAATATTTTATTTTTTGGCTTTACAAATATAATAATCAGCTTAAAACCCTATAGGTATACCAGTGGTCCCCAACCTTATACCTGCATGCACCATGGCGCCCGCCGACCGTTTTACATGTGCCCGCCGCTGTGCGACCACTATAAAAAAATATTTATGTTAACAATAAAATGTTGTGAAAAAAATTAATATTAAGTACAGAAAAATATAAGCGAAAATAATTATATCGTTATAATTTTCAAAATAATAATTCTTTCCAGAAATTGATATTTATTCAATATAATATTTTCAAAATAATAGTTCTTTTGAAAAAATAAATGGTGCCCGTCGCCCGACCGGCATTCTAAAATGTGCTCTTTGGTGCAAAAAGGTTGGGGACCTCTTAGCCAATATCATTCTCCATTGAAATATATAATCCGCAAAAAACAAGCAAAATTAGCTACTATTAGCTGATTGCAAATCGGGAGCAAGTTGTGTCGCAGCATGTGCTGAGGGCTTAAGACTGATTATTCGTCAGGGAAAAGATGGCACCAGCAGTTTCTTAAGCGTAATTTCATCAGCATGGTGCCAGCCATTTTTTGGTTGATACTTTGCAAGTAGGTTCGGTTTGCAACGATTAATTCTACTTTAAATATTTCAGTTATGTTGTAAGGTCAAACCGGAAATGTATAGAAATGCTGATAAGTCAATTATCATCACACATACCAATATATGTATATATATGCAGGCAACTCGATGATTAAAATTAGGGTCTCAGTTCGAAATTAGACTCTCGAGGGTTTCAGTTCGAAGTGAGCCCATAAAGTTTTTTCTGGCTCTTGAAATTTGTGTGTTAAAAAACCTTTTGAGGTAAATTATGTGACATTTCAACCCATAAATTCAGAAATTCATGGGGTTCTGCATATCTGCTAGGATCCTTTGAACGATTTATTAGTGCACACAAGTGTTCTATTGACTCTTAAAGTTGAGATAAAACGAAAATTAGATTGCTTGGTCTTTCAGATGCTCTAAATAACGAAATAGAGATTATTATTGAAAAATAAAAGATGATAAAACAGACTTAGCAGTAGATAATAAATTATTTGATATATTATTGATTTTTGTGAAGACCGTCTCACAGGAAGTACGATTTTGCCTATACAGGTTTTTTATTGATTGATAATGATTAAGTACATTTTTTCATATATTGAAAAATGATTAAAGAAACTCTCAGAAAAATATCATCGTGATTTGTGTGGGATTCGTCGTGACATCGTGATTAATACACCGGCCATGTAAGCTTGGGGATGTGGGTTCGAATCCCACACAAATCACGATGATATTTTTCTGAGAGTCTCTTTAATCATTTTTCAATATTTGAAAAAATGTACTTAATCACTATCAATTATTTGATATTTTTAAGAAACAATATATATATATATTTGAACATCACATGATTTATAAAAATAAATATTAATTGTTTAAAAATGCGCGGTTACACTCAAGCGCTTCGCGGTTTCATTTTTCACTTCCCGCGCTCCCATTCTCGCAGAGCGTGCTCTCTCGACACCACTTCAACCTTCTCTCCTTGCCGCGCGCGGGCGTCTCACTCACACCCACGCGACGACCTTCGTGGCGAGAGAGAGAGGGAGAGGAGACGAGCGGGAGGGCGGGAGGGAGAGAGACGGGGAGCGCGGTTGGGGGAAACCGACACACTGACAATCGTCATAAAACTGACTCTGTCAGACGCGATATTCACATATTTAAATTGATACGGTATTATAGTCTTTATTCAAGTGCGCATAAGCTCTAGTTTGAATCACAACATTGCTAGTTGATCGAATGCGGGTATGAGTAATGATATTCGGTTCGGTCGTGAATGTTATCAACTCATCACGACTGAGTTGACATTTGATTATTTGAATTTGGTATCTGAACCAAAACATTATAATCATTGGTAACGATTGCAACAAAAGAACATAACCAGTTATCGCAATATTTACTGTATCAAAAAATATCGCTAAGTAACATTTTCACGCTGATAAAAAATAATGACATTGAGTATGTCATTGAAGTCAAAATGCCCGTTGCGTGATATTGGTGCTAGTCAACAAACTCATAAAAATTTATTTCTAATATAACTTAACATTCAATATTGCCTTTGCACCCGAACGTTGGTATATGAGACGTCCGATAAATAATAATAATACTGCCTACATGTGGAACTCCGTTATCGCTACTTATAGACCGCGCCAGATGCCACGTTTGCAGTTTAGCGCCGCGCTACAAAACTCGGTCGATATGGCGAGCGGCGACGACAGCAGTAGACAGCAGCAGCTAACGAGAACAATAGCGGCTCCAGCTATCAGGACGGGGGGGGGGGTTAGGTTAGGTTAGGTTGGCTATTCCTGCAGCACCGTGGCGTGGGGCGGAACGGCGAACACATAAGCACATAAATACAAAAATAATTTATTTAATACTTTTGTGATTTTTCCACATATTTAATTTGATTGGTGACCGGTTTCACCAACCTTTCACCAATAAAATTAAACACGTGGAAAAATCACAAAAAACATTTTAATTCAAATGGAATACCACCAAGTACTCTCTGTCAAAAATATTGAATATGTACATGTGTATATATACATATATGTATACATTTATACAAATAAGATTTCTGTTCGGTTCACTGTTCAGTTACATGTTTCGAAAAGCTGTATAAACTGTGATGCGTGTGCAAGAAACAACAGTAAGACATTAATGTTCCTCCACGTCTACGCGTTTCGCAAACGTAATAAGTAAATAATTGTGTAGAAACAACCAACCAACGCTACCCATACGATATATCGACCGTAATCGTCGATATTATTCTCATTTCTCATTCTGTCATTTGACCGGGTTGCAATTGGAATATCGCATAGAGAGACGAGATACGCAAAGAGACGAGAGAAAGAGAGAACACGCCAGTATAACGCGTACGTGCAGGCGACAACAAAACCGGCCGGTTACTATGTCTCATCTCTTCTAACGTGCAATAATATAACCCCAGAGAGCGGGATGGCGCTATGTGCGGTTCGCGTGAACATAGCACGCATACATACAGAAACGGCTACACGCGAAACCCACAACGCAGCGTTTTCCAAACGGCGGCGTCATCATCATTAGTGAGCAGAAAAATCAATACAGTGGGTCGCGGAATTCATTTTATAATTAAACTTTGAGAATGCTTCATATATAGCCCACTAACTAATAAATACGAATCGTCATTTATTACCATATCTAAATAAACCAGTAACGTTTGAAATTTTGATGCAATATGTGTATCATAAATCCTGTTGTAAAAACTGTATTTAAAACGTCTGTTAACTGTTATTATAAAATCAAATAGAGCGTTAAAACGCTTTCGATTGTATGTTTTAAATATAAATAAATCCAAATGGTTTACGAGACTACTTAGATGTGTGAGATAAATGTATTGCCGAACAATATCAGTATGGTGAAGGGTGGGATTTTTTTCTCGGTGTTAAATATGAATAGTCGCGTGAACAATTTGATTTATCAAATACATAAATACATCCTCATTTATGATTACAGACATGTCTAGTTTATTAAAAAAAGATTAAATTTGAAATTTTACGAAGAAATCCCAATTCTATTATCGATTTTACCTATACAGGTTTAATGATTGATAATGATTAAGTACATTTTTTCCCACACAAATCACGATGATATTTTTCTAAGAGTTTCTTTAATCAATTTTCAATATTTGAAAAAATGTACTTAATCATTATCAAATCCCAATTCACTAAAGATAAGCATACTTTAAAATCTAATGCAGATAAGAATATAAAAACAAATGTAAATGAACAAATACGAACGATTAGGCAATAATCAAGTCTATTATAGAATTCTATTATTTATTTGGTTTACGCCAGTGGCTGGAAATCGGACTGATGAGACTGGCCCAAGATAGAAACTAGTTCAAGGAAATGGTCACTAACCTCCTACGAGGAGAGGCAACGAAAGAAGAAGATTATAATAAAAATATTTTAAATGAAATAAAATATTTCCGTGATTTATTTTGTTGTTTTTTTTTTTTTTTTTAATTTTATTGATGATAAATTAACATGTGGAATTCCAGAAAAAAAAAAAAAAAAATTTTTTTTTTTAACGAAAGTCTATTATGTGTCGATTACAATAAAAATAAATATATAAAATATGTTATATTAGTTTTTATGATTATTTTTTTTACGAAGCACCCCGTCGTGCAAAAAGTTTGAGCACCGCTGGCGCATTGGTCCGGGTCCCGCGACGGCACGGCTCCGCCGGTTTGGGTTCTTCCGCCCCGCGAACCGCGAGCGTCCGCGATAGTCTCACCGGAGTGAAATCCAACTCTCGTGTCTCACGCTCCCGCAAGCGAGTCTCGCGGTCTCGTTTTTTCCGATCAAACTGGCCGGCCCTCCCCAGAAGAGCGACAAGAATAACAAACGGCCATCTTGCGCGACCCCGCCGAGAACGTTATTTGTTTATGATGTCACTTCGACTCGTCGCGACTAAACGCGAATATAACAATATCTAGAAAAATATATACATATGAACCGAGTTAATATTGTGTGCAGTGTTATGCGTGATGTGCTTTTGATGCGCTTGTAGTTAATTTTTCTGTTTCGCGTGTGATGACTGAAACGGTCAAACGATAACATTATTGTTGTCGGCGTTGATGTCCGACTTTGTTGGTTGTTATCGGTGTTTCTCGTCGAGGCTGAATAAGTGTCCGGTGGTTTTTCGTTGCGTAAATGTTTTACGCGAAGTTCCAACAGGATTAACAAGCGAAGAGTCGAATAAAAATCGAGATAATTGATAAATAACACCGATCGCGCTGCTGTCAATTATACTATATTTGGAATGATTGTAAGTTTTTCTTTTATTTATGTTTTTTTTTTTTTTATTTATTTATAAATCTAGTAATGAAAATGGTGGTTTGCAATTTTTCGTTGTCCTCGCAATGAAATGCATGCAGTCGAAGAAAAATATACACTAAAATAACGCCTCGATATAACCTAAAATGACATTTGTCAATTTTAACTTTTGCATTTCTGGTTTGGCATGAGATTAACAATATACTAACCGATTTCTGAGGGTGATATTTATGTTATCTGCATTAACAAATAATTAATAACAAAGTAGCCTATTTTTATTGTTTTTAAAATATTTACCTCTCTTTCTTTTCTCAGTAGCAAAATAACACATCAAATAGTCTTTTTGATAAAAAAAAATACCATTTTCTGTTACTAAGCAAGCTAGTGGGAATTCAAGATAAGGAGCTTAGTTGGCGTAGTAGCTGAGATGCTCAGGGTGTGCTGCAAAGGATTCTTTACAAAACTGTAATGCTTAAATTTTCTACACTTATATGTTATGCCAGATCTAACTTGAAGACGTTAGTGCGGTCCACGAGTGGAAGTGGAGTTGGAATATTTGACTTCCAAGGTGCTGTTAATTATAAAATAAGGACATTTTTCAAAGATGGTGAATAAACGACAATATCCGGGCAAAACGTGGTTCTACATTCTACAGACTTCGATAAGAATCCAGTTGTTGGCTTTATCTATTTGGGAATGCCTGTTAAGTGTTTTAGCTTGAAATCTAGTAGATATAAAACTAATATTGGGTTTCCGATTTTATAACTTTGATAAGACCCTGTTGTGGTGATAAAAATATCCCCCTTGATTCAAAGTCACCTTGCAGTTGAAAATGACGTGTTGAGCGGTACACATATTCTGATCGCAGGGGGTGCACATTTAGTCCAGTAAACCAGATAATAAAAATGCATTATTTACTTGGGATAAACCATTAAAAAACACGCAAACTAAAGGATCACTTTTGGCTAGTTGCACATCTGAAAGAATAAAGTAAGCAATGCTTGAGAAAGTCTCAAATATCATGTATAATTTTATCCTTTTAGTGAGAAAAACCCAAGTGTTATTTGATTTACTAAATTGCTATAGGTTAAATAAGTACTGCCTAATCCAACCCGCCATCGACAGCTTGTTTGCTATTATTTATAATACTTTGATCAAATTTTCCAAATTTAGGTGTTTGTTGATTTTTTATTTTTATTTTAACTTTGTGAAAATTCTGTAAACAGCAATGAAATGCTGTAAACAAAATTTCGGTATCTTTGGTCTCAAGTTTTGTTTTTTCTTTGATTTCCAGACGAGACATGGCGAGTAAGGCAGAGGACTTGGCTGAACTGCACGATGACTCCTTCGTGGATGAACCCTCAGGTATCTGATTATTTACATCAGTTACTTGGTATTCTGAAGGTTCTTCCACATTATTGTGCGAATGTCTTATTATTAAGCATTGAAACATTGGCTTTCCGTTTCTGACAAAATTCACGAGGCGCCCTATCGGTTCTTGATTTATGGTCTAATATTCGGCTTGTGAGATTGTGACAATTCATATTGACTTACAAGTAAATACACCGCCAATACTTCTATCCTGGAGTTGTCTTATCTAGTAGCTGATTGTTGAATAGTCAATAGATCTGTTAATAAAATGTGCTTAAGTAAACGATAAACATAGATAAGTCTCAAACCCAGTCTCGCTTATCAGGTTATCGCTGTCTGGCATCTACTTGCTTTAAATTATCGGTCTTTTTCAAACATTTCTTCAGTTATATAATTTTTGATGACTTGCAAACATTGATTATTGATTGTAGAGATATTTATTTTGGCTATATAAATAAAAATAAAACCGAATTCTTTAAGAGGCTACGGAGATTCTTTACTAAGGCAGTGAGAGCCCTTTCATCCTTTAAAGACAACGTCTTAATGATTCATTGGAACGACAACCATCACAAGATTCTATCAATTATGAAATCCCTTATAAATAAAAATAAATAAGACTCCACTACTCAACGTTTTAACAATAAAAGAACCACTAAATGATAATAACTATTAGGCACAATACTAATAAAAATCCTGGCAATTTCCAGAAAGTTCTCACAACTTGATCTGGTCTTCGCATGCTCTGTTTGCTACTGTTTTTTGTCTGCACTAATTGAAGTTTCTTTGAAGACTACTCCAGTACCGGAATTTAAATTATTTTTAAGTAAAACGCTTAAAAATTTCTAATATGCGACAGTTGTCTTGCTTTGAACTGCATTTCTACATCTTTGCTTATTACTTCATATTTGTTATTTGTTACTAATCCTTCAGGCTTATATCATGTGTGCAAGTACAGAAAACCAATTTTGGTCCAGAGCATATTAGATTATAAACCTGAATTTATTATAAAGCAATACAATGAAGTCGATACGCTATCTTGCTGTGTTGAACAAATTAGAATTTAGTGAGATTAATTTCATGAAAACTATAACACATAAAATTATGCACTGTTCAGTTCAAAGAAAATATAATTGTATAAGATATTTACTTTAAATTTATATTCACAAGTCATCACAGTAAGTAATGACGGTGATAGCAACAATGTCATGGAAATAATTTTCTGATTTTTCTGTAGATGACAGCGAAGGAGCTCCCAGCGTGGAGGCAACTAAAGGCGAAGAAGACAAAGTGGCCCGCCTGCTTCGGCAACTGCAGTCCTCGGGTGCGCTCATCACCAAACCTCACCCTGTTCAACAAGTGCCGCTTTGCTGCCTAACCTGTGACCTCGTCTTCGCTGACCGTGAATCTCAAAATGTTCACCTCCTCAGGCATGTGTCAATGCCCTCTCTTGTCTTGACTCGCGTTCCATCGTACGCTGAAGATAGTGACGACGATTCCTGGAGCGACGATGACCTACCGACAACTCCCATCAAGACTATAAATACTTCCATCGCAGCATCCACCACCCCCCTCAGTATAGGCAAATTCTTGGGTTCCAACATAAGCATCAAAAAAGCGACCCCAGAAAAAACTCCCTCTGCCATATCAAAAACGATGTTGGGTAATATCTTGATCAAAAAATTGCCATATGAACAGGAAGTAAGAGATGAGGACGACGAAGACATGGACGATGCAGTCGCAGTCATGCAGAAGATAGCGGCGCCTCCCCTGCGAATGACCATCAAACACACCTATGGGAAAGACGATTTTCAAGTGGTCACAAATGGAGCTAATGATATTAAATCTGAAACAGTCCCGGTTTCTGCTGCGCCCAATGTAGGTGCTGCCAGAATAAAGCGGACAAGTATTTCTCGTATTAGTGTGGGGGAACCGGAGTTGGATATTAAAGATGGCATTCTTGAGGATTTTATACGGACGACCATTAAAAAAGATCCAGATGCAGTTTCAGGATCGAGCGCTCACACCACTCAAGCAATCGCCAAAGTTAAGGACGAAGTGAGGTCGAGACCGCAAACTCCTGAAACTGGACAAAATCAATCCGGAAACAATCTTAGGGATCTGCAAGCGAAGCGTCTGGCAGAGGAACAAGCGGCTTTAATTCCAAAGCCAATGATCATACCTAAAAAAGAACCGGAGCCAGCTTGCATGGTCATCGAGATAAACGGAGATGATTCCGATGGTGACGATGTTATGTTTGTTCCTTTGGATCCAAAGACTATGGAAGATAGAAAGCCAATATTGCCCTTGCAGCAGATCGACAGAAAACCAGTAATTACGGAAATTTCTGCTAATGATCCGATGATGAGAAATGTTTCAGTCATTACTGGCACACCAGTGCCTACCTCTCTGATGATGGGCATGCCCACCCAACCCGTAACTTCAAGATTGTCGGCGAGTTCTGCTCATTCAAATATGACCAATCTGAACGTTTCCACTTCCAAACAGCACAGTTTTGACTGGAACGCTCCCTCCAAAGGCTTCGACTCTCGCCAGCAAGACAGCCTGGAGGCTATGCGGAACATGACAAAAACTCATGATAATCTAGACTCCTCTATTCAGGATAAAAATGTCGATGCTATCTTCGAAAGTTTGCTTGCAAGTCATGGGAAAGATGGACATTCAGACATCGGTGCTTCAGAATATATCTCACTAGACAAGCTCGGTCCGCAGCACACTTGCGAAGTTTGCAAAACGAGATTTACAGACTTATCCTTGCTAGAACAGCACAAAAGGACATCTGGACATTCAAATCAGCTCGTCACTCCATCTAGCTCTAGTGGAGCGGTACTTCCCTCGTACAGCAGTGGAGGATTCCTAAACCTTTTTCCAAAACAGATTGTCGAAACTGTTGGCAAATTAACAGGTTCGGGTGCTCCTTTTACGCATCAGCAAAATATCATGGTAAACATCCAGAGCTTTCCCGGTCAGGGCTTCATGCCTGGGCAGCAGCAACCTCAGCCTGATCCACCTTATCCGGGGAATTACCCTCCTGGCTTCCGACCTCCGCCTTACCAAGGCTATCCGCCCGCACAGCAACCGTACAACCCACCTGGATATCCTCAGTATAACCAGAATCAGCCTCAATATGGTCAGCAAGCGCCAGGGCAACCGCAGCACGGACAACCGTATGGGTATCCTAATAATGGGGCTCAACAACCAAACATGTTCTCTGGTGGTGGCATACAGCAGCCGATGCCTGGTTTTCCAGCAGCCAACCAGGCAAACCAAGGACAAATGGCTCCCGGAGGCGCTCAACTCCCCGGCCCACAGCTCGGAGCCATGTATGGACAGGCTGCCCAAGCTGGATATTCTCCGTCTAATCGTCCTGGATATTCATCTTCTCCCAGCCAAGATCTGAGTAGTCAAAGTCCGAAACCGGCACCACAAGGCATCAGAATACAAAATGCACAGAATACGATCGGACAAAAGCCAGCTGGTCCAAGATTAGCATTGAACCTGGGTGCAACCACTCGTGGACGTGGACGCGGAGGGATGCGAGGTCGAGGAGGCATCAGACCTCCCATCCGTCCAGGATTGCAGGTCCAAGGAGGCGGTAGAGGAGGAATGCGCTTACCACTCAAGCGACCTGCAGGACTTCAACAAGGACCTTCCCCGAAAAAGCGACTTGACGGATTAATCCCTGATCGACATGATAGTGAAGATTGTCAAGTAGTAGCTATGCAGCGGCAGCGAGAAGGGTTACCTCACATCCAGAGTATACAAGGTTCAAGAGAGAAGGAGTTGCCTCCGGCTGTCAATTTGAGTAGTCAAATTACGGTTACAAAAACCCGAGTCAAGGCACCGACTCCACCACCTTCCACTACAGATGCCGGTGCCGTTGCAAACTTACTGGCTATGCGTGGAATCAAAATAACTCCCAAAGCCAGGAGCCCGTCTCCTCCTCCATTGCCCAACTTAGGAAGCGCTATCAGCGTCTCACACACCAAAGTCCCCTCATCTAGGGACTTCGTCCTGCCTGAAGACAAAACGCATGACGTCTCATGCAACTTATGTTCCAAGAACTTCGCAAATTCCGCAGCTCTCTCTGTACACATCGGTCAAATGCATCCATCTCAAAAACTGCGCTGTGACAGCTGCCCCGTTTCATATCAAACATCATCGCAGCTGCAAGAACACAAGCGGGTGTTTCACAACACTAATTCCGAAGTGGGATTGCCTGTCATCGACCTGTCGAACCAAGCCAGCATCAGAAAGCTTCACGGATTGGGGATTTTCAATTTTATTCCGTTAGCCAATAGAGAACAAGGCGGGGGTTGCTTTGGCATTCCGATCGTGTCGATCTCTAATGCCTTGAACGGCAACATAAACCATTCTCTACAAGCATTGGGAGCTAACGGGCTTTTAAGTCTTGGGCCAGTCAAACCCTTACCGAAGTGTTGAACAATCTATGTTAATGTATACGGTCAAGTGGGCACGTTTCGATGATCATTTGACTGTTAATATTATTGACTAACACTGAGAACCACAATACATTTTTGTATTAGTATTAAATGATCACACAGATCTTTTGCAATGTTTCCGTCAGATTTATACCCGAATGTGAATCGATCACAATATATATTTCTATCAGTATAATTACCGTCGACTATTCTAACAAGATCACAGTCGGCTTTGGAAGATCACAATTATTTGGAATTTGACGATTACAGTTGATAATTGACAATGTCTGTTCTAGTGTTTGTTTAGTGATATCTCGAATATGTGTCGAATAATAACAGTTGATCTTATTTATCCAAAAACGGAAAGACATTTATTTAGACTAGATAGCATATTGTGCGAATGATGAATGTTAATTATATTCGAAAATGACTATTATTATTAATGTGAAATATTATATATGTAATTTTAAGCTAGCGAGGATGAGTATATTGTGTTTTTTTTTAATATTATGTACGCTGTTTTCATACTGGCAAAGTTGACTTAAACGTTCACACGCTGTTTGTAAGTTGACCAATTGTATTGTATTATCTAGGTAGTCAAGAGCAGTTCAATCGTGTTGAATCTTTTTATGTATGACGATTCATTGAGGCAGGGTCCCGTATCGATCTCCATACAAACGTTACAAAACTCCACGAGACCATAATTACTTATAAAGTTCACAAATTCTTATCTCCAATATCTGTGCTTTTTTTTTTGGAATATTTTCTCGAAACGTTTAATTTTCGTGAGATCGGAAAAGTTGGCAGTTTTATTAATATTGAGAAATAAATTATACATTTGCTACTAGGCAATCGTGGAATGCATCTTGTGACTTTACAATGTGTTATATTAGTGATATATTGTCACCTGAGTTATTATATTATTTATTGCTCAATATTAATTTATTATCTTGCCAATCTGAGCAAAAGCTTTGTATCTAAATAATACACAATATTATTTCAGCTTCATAAAGAATCGATCGCAAATATTTCCACTAATAAAATGTGCTTTGTGAGTTAAAGCTGGAGTTGGCAGATCATATCATATCTTCATTAGGCTACAGAGTAGAAATGGCCTCGGAACTGGCTATCGATATCTGTTATGCGATCGCTTACAGCTAATGCTTTATAGACTAAAAGCCAATTGAAAAGGATATAATCTACCAACACCAATAAAACTAATTCTGTGACCCAACATTGTTCATATCTTGAAGGTTTATTTTGTAATATTGTAAACGAAAAATAAAGAACCACGCTGCTGAGAATATTCAGTTTTTATTTATCTCAGTTGCCCGTATGGCTTGTTGTTTTTCGTGATATGGTTTCTCGTCAAATTGTAACAGTACACAAGGTATTATGTGAACGGATTATCGGATTGATGATGTGATCGTCCAGAGTGTACCGTGGATGCTCACATCTTAGGTTGAGCTTTCAGCTGACGGTGATATTGAATATCGACAACGGACACTTATTTTATAATTTGACCAAATTCTTAATAATTTGTACAAAGCTAAGGGCCTAGCCATTAAGGAGAACGTTAACAAATTGGCACGTCGTGGCCACATTTAAATGCTGCCGTTACGTCCCAATGTTTAAGTGTACAGTCAATATATATTTATACATATATATGCATAAAAAATGCATTTATTAAGCAGAATTTCATCAGCCCTGCTGTAGGCATGGGAAATAGCATTGGAATCTGGACATGGTTGCCTAACTCCCGGAGGCTCACTGGACACTCATTTTTAGTTGACTTAGAGCCTTTCTTTTCATCTTTCAATATAACGCCAATCAGCAAAAGTTCAGTCATTGTAGACGGCGTGTTATTGCTATGTCGTTTTATTTCCTTTCCTTCAACTGAATGATTTTAACGTTGGACTTTGTATGCAGTTGATTTTCTAACCTGCAAATAATTGATACTGTTGGCTTTCTATCTTTTTATTTAGCTATCGATAAAAATTGTGTATTTGTAGGTTTTAATATCATTTGTAACGCCAGAGGCCACATCGAAAGAAACGGGTTTTAGTTTGTTTCGCCAGTCCTTATTTCTTTTTTAATATTAATATATACCAAATGTATAAGATTTTTTATAAAGATTCAAAGTATTTTCATACTGGATGTCTTTACTATACTTTATTTTTCATGAGTGACTAAATAACCGGATGTGTGACTTTCTTTTCTGCCGAATATGCATACGGTTGCATCGATAAGTTCCATCAAACGTTTTGGCATAAAATTAATATATTTTATGAAACGGTTGCTTTCCGTCATCAATGTATAATAAAAGAGTCGGAATGATGAACAAATAAAGATTTATATTGTGTAATTACTATGTTTTTTTTTTTTTTATTAAAATAGGAAGCGCTTGATCTTTTATTAACTTAAAAAATAAATAGCAGTAAAAATACTTACTATTGATTTACAGAAGTATAAAACGG
Source organism: Atopsyche davidsoni (assembly GCA_022113835.1). NCBI lineage: Eukaryota > Metazoa > Arthropoda > Insecta > Trichoptera > Hydrobiosidae > Atopsyche > Atopsyche davidsoni. The sequence goes on along the minus strand of JAILWY010000022.1, from coordinate 3,172,111 downwards.
TATAATTCATATCACGTTAATGTATCTTTTGGTATCATTCAAATCAAATTTATTGAAAATATACACGCTATTTTAAATTCATGGGATCAAAAAGACTTAAGATTTTAATTACTTTGCATTTTCTTCTTTATAATATGTTTATTTCTTTTTTATTATTTATTTTCAATGAAAATTTAAAAATAAACTATGTTTCTCTGTAGTAAAACTTTTTATGCTCAATATGGCATAAATACAGTGAAAATATATTATTTTGAATTTTAATACTGATCTTACTTGGATTGTATTAATCTACAGATGTATACCGATTATTCACAATTCATCGTAAAGTGCAATTGTAACAGAACCATAAAATGTTTTATATTATTTTAAATATCTTCGGCATATTTGAAAATTGTTTGTCAAAAGTAGATGTCTACAGACCTTTTCTTCGAGTAATCCAAAAAAACTGTACTAAATCTGAAAATATCTTGAATTTCATAATATTTGTAATGTGCAATGAAAAAAATCTAATATCTTATGTGTTAATTAGAAAATTTATATCTTGTGTGTTAAAGTTTTTAGTCGATAAATATTTTTATTAAAAGAATATTTAATGATGTTCCCGTTTTTTATTTATTGGTGCCAATCACGCCGACCTAGCGTGCTAGAAAAACTAGTTGCGTCAAAAAATAAAAGTGAGAACATTGTTATAATATTCTTAATCAATCGCTAAGTGGTCAGATTATTCCTGTTTTTCAATTCTTTGAGTTTGCCTTAAATTATAAACTAATGTCAACTTTATTTCCCCCAATCGGAATATTACGCCAATGCAAAAAAATTGTGACTAACAATGTAAGCTTTGCATAATGTTAATTTTAACAAGCAGCAAATGTGTCATTCAATATTATATTTGTCGGCAACTCTGTTTTTTTTTTTTTTTCAGTACGATTTGTTATTACTAATGTAACAGCTTTAGGCAGCTTGCTGGGAAGCCCCCGCCGGGGCCCAGCGCGCTGTACCTTCAGACGTGTTGTGAGCGAGCATGCGCGGTGGCAGAAGGGAACCGTTGAGCAAAACTGCAATTCCGGAGACGGGACGTTGAATTGTGTTGACGATTGTTAGTTTACTGTGATTCAATAGTGTAACAAAGGGACAGGTGCGAGATTTGATATCTCGATTAGTTTGTGGATATATGGGGGAGAAGCCACAGGCTAGTAGTGTACAAAACGAATATAAGAATATAATAATTTTTCATAATAACTAATTTGTTTTTTTATTTTTAATGGAATCCAAACGAACGGGTTGGTGAGCCACTGCTTCCCATAATATTGTACATGGTTTCTGCGTTGAGCCTTCGTTTTTGGAAGTTTGAACAAGACTTGAATGACTCGCACAGCAGTAAGAATATTGTAATCATAAATTCTTCGACATGTTCCCTGAGTGGTTTGGTAAACCATTAATTTTTTAAAACTAAAATATAGCAATAACTACTATTTTAAATAATAGCTGAACTGGAAATATTTATATTTTATTAACTGTAAAGTTACATTTGTGAAAGCACAACTTTGCCTTTTGCGGTAGAACAATTAAAATTAGAGGTATTTGTGTTGCATTAAACCTATTTTTATGTTTGGTGCTTTTACAATACATTTATTTGAAAGAAATAAATTTCATTTGAACATCATGCAACAATAAAAAAAATTGTGAAAGTACATACATATATTTTAACGGCGATTGATGCATATTTTCAAAAACTGCACCGGTAAGTCAACACAATCAAAAACCACACTAGTTTCAGAAAATCACAAATTATAATATAAACAAACAAATGTATTTTCACTTATTTTCATGATTAAAATTTGTTGTATTTTTCAAAATGTTACTGGCAGAAAATATTGATATTTAAGAAGAGATTAAAAATAAAAAGTATCGACTTGGAAAATTTATTGAAATGATTGAAAAATTTTCATGAAAATTCGATTATAAACATAAACTTTGTCCATAGAAAATGTGAGTTACTGCAAAGAGCCATCTCTTAAATCGTAGATACGGTATATAAAATTTTGCCATTGTATAAAAAGAAAAATGATCCATAGACAAAAGCTTAATCAAAGAGAAGTTCATTTGAATTATTTGGATTTATCTCTCTTATGAGAATAAGAAAGATAAAACAACGTGCATTTTTTTTTATTAAATAATAATTGTAAGTTAATAAGTTATAAAAATAATTATTATCTGCACTTAATAATATTTTTTAAACAATAAAATTACTGTGGTTACTTTTAAATTCTTATTGGATCAGTCAGAAATTTTTCTCTTTTAAAGAAAGTCGATATGCATTAATTTGCATAAAATACTTTTAATTTAGTAAAATCACGTGTGTTTGTATGCTTATTTTGATTAAATATTCAATTACACTCAAATTTTTATTTATATATTTTTTAATGTATACGTTTGAATCTATTTGATATTTTCAAAAGTTGTATAATATTTTATTTTTAATTTAATGTTTGACCTCGCTGTAAATAGTCAAGAATTATGGCAACTGACCATAAAGGGGTTTGCCTTTAGTGTTGTGGCATTTTTAATAAATATCGGATTAGTATATTCCCCGATACATATAATCGATAAAAACAAAAAACGAAATTAAGATATCCTCCTATTATTGATTAAAATATCTTTCCAGTTACTTTTTATATAAATCAACTTTATATTTGTATAAAAAATAAGGCCGGGAAGTCATATATATAATATAAGTATTATTTGTTACTTTGTTTATATTCATTGCATTTACTAATAGCCAATTATTTACATGTAAATATTTGGGCTTGTGATTAGGTTCTGATAATATGTATGTTATCTTCATTTTTTTTCCTAAAATAAAAATATCGATACCTACGGTATGGAGATACGCTGCGGAAAATATCGACATCTCATTTCACGGTACGGCACATCACTAGTTTGCCAAAAGATCAGCTGGGCGGAACATGGCTGGTCGCCTCTTAGCTCGTCCCGTAGAGTGCAGTTGTCAGTGCCCTGTGCAGTGAATTGTGGACAAATACGAGTGATTATGTGAAGTGAACCTGTTTTAAGGGATTCTCTCCATCGTTTAGCATCATTAGGTAAGCAAATCCAACCATATCCGTCCATCACAGGTCACATTTCGGCCAGGCTGGCGAACGCTATCGATTAACAAGATGAATTTAATAGATCATTTTATTACTGTATACATGAATAAAACATCGCAAATTCTTACTATATACGCTACATCTATTCATAAATTATATACGTGAATTGATATTTCTTAAATTATCGTGTTGTTTTGTCATCCAGCTCCGCCTCTTTGGGTAGGTTTTTTTTTTTGCTATTTGTATGAGAGTGATTATAAACAATACAATACGTAGGCAGAGTTTGTTTATTTTTTGTGTGTCGGTTAATTGGCATATTTTAAGTTTCGGCGTTATTATCACAGTACCCTCGAATTAATCTAATGGTCCAAATCGAAAAATTCATTGATTATCAAGACAATCTATAAATTTCTACTCAAAACATGCGCTCACTTCAGTCATTATAACAGCTATAAATGCTGATATTTTTATATACTAGTTTGCATATAAAAAAAACACAAAGCTTGACTTGTTCAAAATAATACAGAAGTATTTGTATTACAGGATATTTAACAGGTATCTTCGAAGATATACGCTTTTGAGAAAGTCACGTTTGCAGAGTGATACCTGTACTCGTATTTACTATCTTTTTATAGAAAATATCTCTTACAAACGATAATATTGACATGAATTGTCATGGAGACTATCTGCGCCGTATCAATTTATATTGCTTATCTAACACACCTTTTGTTGTCATAAACTTTATATATAAAATAACATCATTTCATAGTCGATTTGTAGAGCTTGATTGATTTCGACATTTATTTAGTTTCGATTATTTAATTATATGATATCTTAGATCGAAAATCACTTTTTATTACATTCTTTAAACATTCAAGAATAATAAAAATATATCAATCAACAACACCCCTTATAGCACAAATAAATACTTTTATCAATATTAATGTTGTAAACAAAAAAATGTTCAATGAATATGAGTGTAAGATTTTAGGGTAAAAATAAATAATGAGTATATGTAATTCGTAGCTAAATCCTATTTTATTGTCTTGATTCTTGATTTGTGGAAAGGAATGAAAGTTGCGACATGGCTTCAAAATTTTATTACAATGAAAAAAAAATTGATACGATTTCTCTTTAATCTTACATATACCTTGGTTGTAATTTCTATAGCAACGATTCATCAAACAATCGAGCAAAAAGCAACAAAAACCTGGCCAGATAGCAATGCAAGCGCTCACAATGTGGGTGTATGTTAACCTTAACCAATTCTTCAGCGTTGGCGTGTATAAAGCATAATTGTTTTCCTGCTAAATTTACACCAAAAACTGTTATTGTTTTTAATATTTTTTCTTATTAAAAAAGCAATACTTGGTAATTTATTTGGTATGTTTTGCATTCAATGCAAAAAGTTGCACACAACTACTCTAAAATATATATATATATAAAAAATAGATTGTCATTAATTCTCTGGCGTAATAGCTGACTGAAAATAAAGATCCTAAATTGCATAAAAATATAACCCGTTAGTCTCAAATAGATATAACTTCTCCGAGTTGCTTCAAATGGTCTGATTTTAAGGTGTCTCGTCTTATTTATCTAGAAAATTGTTGGACGTGATTCAGTGATAAATAATTGTACCTGTTATTGCAGATGTTGCAAGGTGTCTACTGCACTTAATATCAAACGTTAAACTGAAGTATACGTGTTATTAGATACTGCACGCCTGATCTGTTGAAACGTTTGTTCTGTTATTATTAGATAAAGAGCTACCAACAGTGTAACAGTGGCCTACAGTACAGTTTAATTTATTGACGAGTGAGAGTGTTTAAGAGTAAAGCTACAATAGAGTCTGCCCTATTGTGAGGTTTATAAACCCGGTGCTTTGAAATAGATGAAATCTAAGGACATGCAACCCCCTTAAGGATCATTTTAGAAAATTGTAATGCTTATCTGGTAGAAAGCTTCTAGTGCAGTTTTTGATAGTCAATAAGGAATGAGGCCATCAACCTCTTCGGTGAAGCTAAAAATACACTTTATGGACTCTGCTGGAACAGGAAGCCATTCCTCACAATGATGAAATAAGTTTAATACATTAACTTGTTATAAAAATACATCATCTTAAATACAATCTTAACTGCACGCCACTGGGATGTGATATTATGCGGCTTATTTTATGATGCATATTGATAGTTTGGCTCGTTAGTTTGTCTGCTCCGTAGTCAGCCGAGCGTGTCCGAGGTTTTATCAGTGAGATGAAAGTTGTCCTTGTGGTCTGAATCACGTCCCAAATGTGATAAAAAAACCCCAGCGCCGTCTCTGCAGGTGTCCCGCTCACTATCACTTGTCTCACAAGCTGCAAAAATCAACAAACAGTCATGGACAAATAGTGTTTGGTTTTATTGGAGAGAAAAAAGGCTGTATTATGCTCGAGTTCTTTATGACGCTTTTAATTCTGCTGGCATTGTTATTGTTTGAATTGCTAGCTTGCTCAAGAGATAAATCTAAAAATAGATTAGATTATGTATCCAATGGAAAGTTCTCATGGCGTCTTTCACTTTTACGTAAAAAAAAACGTGATGCAGATCTAATTTCATTGTGATTGAAGTATTTTATTTATAATGTGCACGAAATAAACGTTAATTGAAAGTGGAGAAATGGCCTGCTTGATTCTTCTTTTAGTTACTGGTTCCTCACTGTAGCCAGGCCTTGGTATCTGTATCCTGAGAGAAACGTATTTCGCTCTTTGATATTTATAGAACTATATATTATTTTGCAGTGGAATATTCCACTACTAGCTGATAATTAAAGCCTCACGTTTTTCTTATAGTTTTCGTGGCTGTTGTAAAGCTAAATATTTTTTTCTGAAGATTTTTCTGTAAAGTTAACAGAGGGGCGATTTGTTATTATTAATGTATAACACTTTATTATATTGCATTTCGAACGCACATCCCCGCGGCTGAAAAGTAACTAGGCTAACCACTAGGCCGCGCGTTTGTTCTTTATTTTGTTGTAGAAAGTAAAATTAGCGGATATGCATCACGTACTTGCGGCTGTATACGAGGAGACTAGAATTTTTATATAATATAGTAATATTGATGATTACGAAGTTCTATACGGTTGCTGAAACAGAAACTGCAATCTATTTCGTTAAAATATAATTTTTATGAATGTTATTTCTTGCTACGCTATACAGCAAGGTTAATTTAATTTTTATAAATATAAAGCTTTTTTATGTGAATCAAACTAGTTTATTTTATTATTTATAATTGTATTTTTTATTTATCGGCCTATAATATTAATTATGAACAGTTTCATTTTAAAGACATCTATAAACCTTGCTTATCGTCTAATAAATTATCAAGTAAAATTATTATATGTAACAATAAAATGAACCATCAAAATGTAACATAGCTTGGCTTTAAAAAATTATATATAAATTACTGCTAATGGCTTATATTTTCTCAACGCTCTAGTTTACTTGTAATGTATTTTTTTTGCGTTGTATTGCAATTATCTCTATAGCTACAAATGCTGGAAAATGAAAATACGAATTAAGCCTGCGATTTGTATGAAGATAAATCAGGTCATGAGTAATGGCAGCTTGAAGAGCTTCGTCTTGATTGTCTTCAATGAGCACTACGGGGCACGGCGTCCAGCGTCGAGTTGCGACCATCAATAACAATGAGAGCGTCTCCCCGAGTGCGTCGGAGCAATCAGCGCAGTTGAATTGTTATTATTATCGTTAACATCTCTCAATTCCATCTCATTGACGCACTTGCATTTCATCGCCACTTTAATCTCAAATCAATGTATGCACGTGTGACGTGTCCTTGTTTGATTGCTCTCAAGTTAAGTTAAGCCTATTTACAACTTGTTCTCGTATGATCGTAGTGTATTTTGTTTAAAATTATTTTAAAAAAATTATAATAAAACGTATGTTTTATTAAACCCATGAATAGTTATTTCGGTAAAACTAATTTTTATTGATTGTGTGAACCGTTACACATTTTCACCGACATCACACGATAGTGATTTATCTGCCACGGCCATCTCGGCGGTCGTTAATTATTTTTGCATACGAAACTGTTTCATTGGAGTAAATTGTTCCAGCCATGAGATTTTTCTTCCACGGTGCTCTCAATAGCTTAGTTTATAAGGTAATTGCTTCCTCGCCGTCAGCACATACTAAGTAGCCTTGTGCACTCGGGTATATCATAATCCATCGCCGGATGAGGGGGCATCCTTTCTTTTGCACGCTTGCTCATTTACTTCTCTATCTAATTGAGATTTCGTGTATTGCACTTATTCCGTGGAAAATTCAGTTTGGCCAAACATTTAAAATACCATATTTAATCAATGATTATTAAAAATTACCATTGAATGATGATTTAAGAATGTAGTCTGTATTTCTAAATCAAGTTTCAGCACTTAACCACTGAACGAATGCACCAACAAAGTTAATGTAACCGTTCCGGCACTTTCTAGTCTAATTGTGGTTATATCACTTATCGGCTATTTTGTTCATATTTATTAATAAGAGCGTTATTTATATGTATATTCTAGAAAGTAATATCGGTAGTGAAATAATTAAACCACTCACTTCAATTGCAACATTAAATTTTCTCTACTGCATTGAGATTTTATAAGCTTCAATAAAAATAATATTTTATTGTATAATTAGGTTTTATTGAATTGATTTTATATTTATGTCGTTATATACAACGTTTTAGGTTATTTTATACTTTTCGGGCACGGGAGAGATTTCTGATGCATGAATCTTTCCCAGGAAAATGTATACACGGCACGAGTGGTGTTTGAGCCTACCGGTGGCTGTATGATAATACGGGACTTCACGGCTCTATCTTTGGACACATGCAATAGACAATGGATCTATTGGTAGACAATAAGTATTTTTTAAATTTCTCCACGCTTGCGAGACAGCTGATGCAGGTGGCTGCACCGCCGGATCACAATGCCCGCAGCCTCTCTTGTCTGTAGTCAGCCGTGATGATTGTGTTTCAGTTCCCACGCTCAGGTTTCCAACGATGCTTGCCTCACTTGATTTGTAACTTTTTGTGACACCCCGGCACTGGCAACGCTGAGTTAACTCATCGGGGTATATTTAAGCCCGTTTCTATGCTTCTTGAAGTGAAACTTCTTTACTTTATGAACGGTGAGAAATCATGTGTAACATCACCTCAATCATATGATGTAGTTGTTATATTTTCACTGCACATAGGCACACATCATTTTAAAACTATTGAGGTCACTTGTTGTTGGGGTGCTGTGGTGCATTTTTCACACTCGGGTTTTTATTGGATGAGCCTGTCTACACTCTGCTGCAGACTATCAATTCTCACTTGCAAATAAATTATAACACCGCAGTATTACCACTTTCTGTAATAAAAACGTCTCTCCCGGCCAATCGAAGCTTTTTAACACCGATAATGGGCATAATCGAATTTTTTGATGAATCATTCATCAAGATAATCGTATACTTTTAAATGGTCATCTCTTAAGTCGATTTGATTCGAGTGATTAATTAAATTGATCGAAATAGAGTATTGCTGTTTACCCACCTCTTTAAAAGATTTGTGATGGGTATTATAGTCACATTATTTGGACAGTCAACTTTTTACGAATGCCTCATCAACATGAATGAATAATTCATTCGTTGAAATGCCATGCGGTGCTCTGCTTGTATACACGTAACAGATACCTGTGATCAAAGCTAATGGCTCTGTGGGTTAGGCTGCCCACACGCGCTGCTACGCAACCGAACTGTGATTAGCCAATAGCAAATAGCTAATCACCGTTTGATTAGCTCACAGCGTGCGTAGGCAGCTTTAATTTCACAAGAGCCCTTGTATTTTGCTCAATACCGAAGCGATAACACATTAAATTAAATACGATGTCAACGGTCCGGAAAATTATAAAATGATTGCTCGAATTCTACAAATTAGACGTAATTGTGTGGTCATTAGCTCGTTTCGTCCACTCGGGCTGGAGTGCGTTATTACCAGTGGCGTGCGGTGAGGGCATGCAACGCACGCAAGGCTGAACGGGAAAGCGGTCAAACTCTGCAACCAAGGAGCACGACACTTGTTTTTTTTTTTTTTTATTGTTTAAACTTATCAATGTAATATGTATTTGTTGCTGTGATTGTATCAACGGCTGCGTTGTCTGCCAGTGCCACCGGCTGCCTCGGCTGCCGGCAATGTGGCACCCATGATTGACTATTCTTTGACGTCTCGCACTGTGCCGGTGGATGAGCCAACTATTTTGCCACGTGGGAATACGTCTATCTCGATAGTAATGTGAATCGAAAGTGCGACGACTGTTTATTCGATTGGAAAAGTTTTCGCAGCAAAAAAAAAATTTTATATATATATATACATATCTCAGCAATCGAAAATAATGGCCGGTGAGATGAGAAATCGATTGCCATCATCGTGAATCGCTCGAATCGTATCGATCGTCAAATTAGATCAATTGTCTGTCCGCTATTATTTCGAGCCGGCTCGAAACTGGGTGAATCGATTTTTTTAAATTTACTATACACACATTTTGAATGTTTTGCTATCTCTGTTATAGAGTAGTGCGGCTTGTAAAGTTTACGTTTTATATATATTAATACAACACTGTTGATAATAATAAATTATGTCCATGTCATTCGCTATTTTTTTTTCGTCTCTTTATTTTTGGGGTCGAAATCTCTGACGGTGGTGGCATTAGTACCGGAGCCGAAACGTCGGAGTGGCCACGTGGCCGAGACACGCCGTTACTCCGCTAACATTACACAAAACTAATGCTGCATGATTATTGCCTACACTTGTGGTGTAAATGACACTGCCTATGAGGAAATCGCCCGGTTTTTGTGGATCTCCATTACTCCAGTGGTGCTCAAACTTTAGGCGGTATTAACAAAATTTGCGCCCCTGACGAGAAAAAATATTTTTTTAAAAATATATTTGCAACGCTGGTAGGATTCGAATTCGCAATACCGCGGCGATCGCGTCCCGGTACTATGACCAATTGGACTACAGTGCCACTGATTTGATGCGTACATGTGTATTTTTTATATTATATATATATATATATATATATATATATATATATATATATATATATATATATATATCATTGAAAGAGCGTTGAATTTATGCGATTTCTAAGTCATATAAACAAAAAAATATTATTTAATCAAACTTACTTTGATATCTAAAATATGCGTCATGGTTTTTTTTGCTGCAAACAATTGTTACATATTAATTATAATTAATTTTTTTTTCACATCTAAATAGCAACTACCCCATGAGCAGATTTTCGCATTTAATATATAAGAATTGAATAAAATAATTGATTAATAAAATAATATGTCAGATGGTTGAGAACCACTGCCTCGCCCAGCTGGCCGCCGCTCAGTTTTTTTGGCTCCTCCAAGTTCACTGCCACGGAACACCATCAACGAATACGAACAGCCGACCGGCTAGGCGATTGCGATGTTTTCGATTGCGACCGCTTTCTCTATAAAATTCTATAACAATAATATCGTGATCTCCTGGTCACTTTGCCGTGCAGTATATTACAAAATTGAATTAATTCTACTCACGTTTTAAAATTTATTTAAAGTATGCATTCTATTTAAACGGTATTTTAGTCTAGTTTAATTTGTAATACTCCATGTTTACTATATCGGCGGTGTGCGGTGAAGGCATGCATTGTTTTCCCATCAAGTTTTATAACACGACCTCTAGAAAATCAATTATTTATGTAAACCGTAATATTGCTCAGCCTCTCGCGTGTAAGTAGCCATATTGCTAGGAGATCACGAAAGTTGCCTTAACATTAACAATGAATGCAAAATTACTAACTTTATATAATATTATACATGAACGGTATTTTTTACAATATAATTTATATAGTGTTTTCAGAATCGTTGCGATCCCGTTGGGCTCGCAACGCATGGACTGCGTGCATTATCAGATAAAACGTGGCATGCCTAATGTGTCTCGGCACATTCTTTTTTGGTCACTCGACAAGTCGATTGTACGAAACATTTTTTTTTTCCCCTTCCGATTTACAATGTCTGACGACCTTTTTGGTAAGCGAAGAGCGCGTCTCTCCGGGCCACGGTACAGTGTGTTTACAAATACGTGTTTCTTTGTAAAAACTCTGTAGTGTAGTGTAGTGTTTTTTACTGCCTCCATGAATAAGCCTCAAAATTACTGTTCCAATTTTTTTTTTTTTTTTTTTTTCTTCAAAACTCCGCGAGCGGGTGACACCTAAACTCAGATAATCTAATGGATGAGTCTATAAAGCACACAACTCCGTGCGAGTAGGAGGCAAATATCGAGCAATTGCGGAGTTTGTATTTTCTGACCCTATCTATACACATCAATATAATTTTATTAAATAAAATATAATTTTGGTCTTCATTCTGAAAAGATCGCCTCACACAGACATTGTCAGTATCATAAGGTCGCTTTAGACAAGCATAATCAGTTTGACATACATCCGTTTGACAAGATCGATTTGAAGAAATGTGACTATATTAATAAGATCGCTTTATACATACATCAGCTGATAAGATCGTTTTGAACAAACACGACCAGATTGATAAAATCGTTTTAGATATACATCCGCTTGAAAATATCGCTTTAAAGAAATATGACTACATTAATAAGATCGCTTTATATATATATATATATATATATATATATATATATATATATATATATATATAAGATCGTTTTGAACAAACACAACTAGATTGATAAAATCGTTTTAGATATACATCCGCTTGAAAATATCGCTTTAAAGAAATATGACTACATTAATAAGATCGCTTTATATATATATATATATATATATATATATATATATATATATATATATATATATATATATATATATATATATATATAAGATCGTTTTGAACAAACACAACTAGATTGATAAAATCGTTTTAGATATACATCCGCTTGAAAATATCGCTTTAAAGAAATATGACTACATTAATAAGATCACTTTATATATATATATAGCTAATAAGATCGTTTTGAACAAACACGACTAGATTGATAAGATCGTTTTGAATAAACACAACTAGATTGATAAAATCGTTTTAGATATACATCCGCTTGAAAATATCGCTTTAAAGAAATATGACTACATTAATAAGATCGCTTTATATATATATATATATATATATATATATATATATATATATATATATATATATATATAGCTAATAAGATCGTTTTGAACAAACACGACTAGATTGATAAGATCGTTTTAGATATGCACCCGCTTAACAAGATCGCTTTGAAGAAATATGACTATATTAATAAGATCGTCTTGTATATATATATATATATATAGGTAAAAATATCGTTTTGAACAAACACTACCAGATTGATAAGATCGCTTTAGACAAACATCAAACTGACAAGATCGAAATAGATATGAGCCTCAGTGAAACGACGGAGGTGATTGCGCTTCGGTGCCGTTGAAGTTTACCACTTTCACGCACGCAAACCGGATCCACTTCCCGCCGGCCGGCTCGGCCATTGTCTGCACCCTCCCCCCCCCCCCCCCCCCCCCTCCGTCTCTCCACGATGATGATGATGATGATGATGGCCGAGTTTAAAAGGCGATATTTATAAGACGTTTTAATTGAAATTTCGTCAAGTGTAGTCAACACTTGATAAATTTCGGATTCATAAAGCGACATTAAAATGATGTGTGCGCCCCATGTTGAACGGTTCACTGCGGCGTGAACCCGCGTGCCGTGACGCGACGTGACAGTAGGTCTTGAGACATGCAGTGCATGTCTGTCCCGGTAAAGACCCATTCTCAAGGGTGTGAAAACCCCGGCGAGGGTCACGAGTGATGTACGATCAGGGTGACCACATTTTCTCGGAAAATTCAATACAAATCGAAATTCACTGAGCCACGGTAAAAGTGCGAGCCGGGCATCATTTGCACGTATTTTCGTGGATGTTAAGCCTGCGTTATTGGGTGTTAAGCCGCGAACAACCAAGAACGCAGTGCCAAAACATATTATTATTAATGAACGTATTCTTGGTCACCGTACGTGTCTCGATTCCCATATCTCTTTATAATTGTTTTCAATTCAGGCGATTGTAATGATAATGGCGGACAACAATCGTTGCGGCGGTTAATTTGGGGCAGTGCAATTTGTCGTGGGAAACGACGGAGTGCTTCGATCATTAAATAAAAAAAAATAAAAAACACTTGCCCGTGATTTATGCGGCATTTGACGACAGCTGCTTATTTCAAGGTCAACTTCCCGATTTCCAAAAGGCCGATTGAAGCGAGATCAGATTACCTAGACATGGAAAAAAATTGTTTTAAGCTTTTTTTTTATATTCTAGAGATCAAGTTTGAGCCTCGTATAGGTATGTTCGTTTTTGGGTGTTGAGCCGCGTGGGACAGCAGGTATGACGTCACGTCGTGGGAGTATCGTTGCAGATCGCGTCTGGCCCGCGTGGGAAGGACCCGAAGCCCGGCGTCGGCGTGGGCCTCGAGAGGCATTGGCCTGGCTGCGGTACAAGCGTGCACGCATTGCTTTGATCATCATCATCATCACCATCACTGCTTCTATCGAACGCGGTCAAGGTCACCCGCATCGCGAACGAAGCTGCAAATCTTTGTACCAAAAATATTTTCCGGTTCGATTTTTGTCATGCTCCGTATTCGAACAGCATGTATGAATACCCGAACGGCTAGGAGATTACGTTAATTTTAATATGTAATACGGATCGAGGCGGCTGGAGTTCGGGCCTCCGTTATGTGAAATAACAGACGAGCCGGAGCGACGCTAATGACTCCGTGCCTTGTAAGGGTGTGCTCGGCCGGACACGTGACCTTCGGCTGACGGCTTCGATTATGATCCAGCCCGCGTGTGTATAATCAGCTGTGACGTCATCGCGATCAGCTGTTCGCGACGCTTGGGGTCGCTACCAAATATATCCGTATCGTAAAAAAAAAAAAAAAACGGACGCGTCTCGCTCCAGTTGCCGGGCGAGCGCAGTAACGGAGAATAATTCATAATTCATATTAATTAATAGATGGATGAGGTTCAGCACGCCCGGCCGAGCGCGTAAACATGCAGCGGCCGGTTAACGATCGAATCGGTACAGATATGCACAGCATGACTGCTCGCTTCCCGCCCGAAGAACGACGGAAATAATGTGATTTTTTTTTTTTTTTTGTCTTGGAGAAGAAGTATAAAATAAACGTGTAGCATGGTGCAGTTTATAAAGGGAAATCTTGCCGTGACATCGGACCCACCGTGCGCCGCGTCCCTTTCACTTTCCGCACCGTCTCCACAGTGCATCTTATATCTTATATATTCACGATTTGAACCCACAATAGTAGTTTGTCAATTTTTTTTTTGAATTGACCGAAAACAGCTGTTGCTTGGATAGATCAAAAATTTGACCTTGAAATGACCGATCGCGAAGTTCTACGCCGTCCAAGCGGAATGTATATATATTCATTGCGCTATCGGCGTAGTCTCTATAGCAAATCGGTCTGTCGGTCACAATAGAGTTAATGCGCTGCATCCGGCGGGCCGCGAGGGTCGGCTGCATCTCTCGGCTGATGCTGGACTATTTCCGTCCGACAGAACCGATCCCGTCGGGGTCGGCGCACGCTGCTCTTCCACCTCGCTAAGCTTGCTGCGAAATTTATGTGAGTTTCATCATGAATGTACGAAGAGACTCGTTTTGAAATTTTTTAGAACCTTGATTGTCTGTCAAAATGATTGTAGCTCCTTTATGCTAAGTAATTTATGTGAGTGTTTTCCAACAAACCGATAGTTACTTTAAAATCAATAGGTCTGAGTACATGAAGTGTTTAGATACGAAAAAATATTGTACTAAGCAATTTATGTGAGTGTTATGCAACCTCTAGTTTATCCCTTAAATAATGTGCTTCTACAGATGTGTTTTTTTTATATGTTGATTCGCTTACTAAGCAATCTATGTGAGCGTCATCCCATCAGTACGTCACGCCCGGAGAACGTAATTTCATATTAATATTTTTTTTATGCATAAAATAAATGAAAATACTATGAAATATATATTTTTTCGTTTATTTATATATAAAGCAAACTTCTTTGCCATCTTCATCCTTAGTATCGCTCAATTCCGTGTCGTAATCAAAATTACTGTACTCCGATGACGAACTCAACGTCTTCTTTTTTTAACTGCCGGTACGTTGATTTTGTCATCGCTGATATCGCTTTAAATAATATATAATACGAAAATAGGTAGGTCAGTGTTAAAACGTACCCGTCACGTCCACCACTCTCAATAGCGAAATGATACTGATCCATGATAAATTCATGTCGAGGACATGTATGAATGACTAAACACCTTTATAGGTAGGGCAGGAGGATGCAAAGTTCACTCCTGGGTATGTTTTTTGGGAACTTGGCGCTCCTTCTTGTATAGGGTGCCCCGGGAGCCGTCGGAGACTGTTATATTTTCACCGAGTAGGATGTGGTGGGGGAATTTGTGTCTATAGTGGAAAGGCAGTGAGTCTGGGGTATCGTCTCCGATCCCTTTGAGGAGGGGGTTTTTTGTTTTCCTTATGGACTGGTATAGTCTTTCGGTGACGTGAAGCGTCTGAGTTGCGATCGGTGGGATTTTGGTCTGGGCACCGAGGGTGGTTGTCGATGTACGGTAGTAGGCACCTAGGATGAGGCGTAGGCAGGAGTTGAATACTCGCGATGAGGTGTTGGCTGGCGTTTGACCAGACAGATTCGGCGTACATCATGTACGGCCTGATGATGGAGGTGTAGAGCCTGAGCTTGGACTCGAGGGGGAGGGGGCTTCTAGCGCACAGCAGTGGGTAGAGGCTGTTTTTGCCTGTGGGGCCTTTTATTCGGGCGGCTGCGATGTGGGGATGCCATGCGAGGCTCTGATCCAGATGGACTCCGAGGTATTTCACCTTTTTGCTCCATTGGATCGGCTTGCCGCCAGCTCGTAGGGGGTCGGTGCGATCGTATACGCATTTATCAAAGGTCCATTCCCTTGTGCAGTGTTTATTTGTAAGAGACAAGGACTCTTTAACTAAATGATTACAAAATACATTGGGGTGATTAGGCTGCCACATAATAATATATTTCAAGGACGTATTCATATGTCCTATCCGTACTCGATATTGTTTATGGCTGCTGGCCAGCGGCAAGTGGATTTAATGCTGGGTGTGAATGTGGTTACTTGTTTATTGATTCTGGTTTGTCGGTGGTTGCAGTGTTCGCTGGGGGCGCTCTCGGGGAGACAATCGGCGAGTATGAGGATCCCCCCTCCGTGCCATGGCCGCCACGCTGTCGCCCCTGGCGCGGCCCCCGCTGTGCTACTCGTACTGCGAGCTGCCTGCACGCCATGCCCACGCGCCGCGCCTCAGCCCCTCGCGCCCGCCTCCCGCGCCCCAGCCAGCGCGCCGCCGCCACGAGTTCCAGACCTCCTGCACCAACCTGCCGCACGACAAGTATGAGTCCCTAGACCGCGCCGCCTCCGCCAAGTACAAGGTCGAGTCGCTCGACCGCAACTGGAGCAAGTTCGAGTCGCTCGACAGGAACAGGAAGAAGCCGGAGCCGCTCGAGAGGGAAAAGAAATTCGACGCCTTGGACAGGAACAGAAAGAAACCCGAGCCGCAGGAGAGAGAGAAAAAATTCGACCCCACAGAGCGAGACAGGAAGAGCTTCGAATCGTTGGACAGGAATAGAAAAAAGCTCGAGGAAAAGAAATACGAAGTTTCAGAAAGGGACAGAAAGAATTTCGAATCGTTGGACAGGTGTAGAAAGAAGCCCGAGCCGTTGGAGAGGCAGAAAAAGTTTGACGCCTTTGACACTAAGCACTTTGAGCCGATCGAGAGGGACAGGAAGAGCTTCGAGTCGTCGGATAGGAATAGAAAAAAGCAGGAGTTACCGGAAAAAGAAAAAAGGTACGATCCCTTGGAGCGAGAGAGACGCAGCTTCGAATCCTTGGATAGGAATAGAATTCTGGTCCGAGAGCCATTTGAAAGAGAGAGAAACTTTGATCCCTTGCAGAGGACCAGGAATAGTTTTGAATCTTTGGACAGGGATCGAGAGAAGTTTGAATCGCTCGATAGAGATAGAAAGAAATCGGAGCCTTTTGAAAGGGAGAAGAAGTTCGACGGCTCGGAACGCGATCGCAAGAAGTTTGAGTTGGCCGAAAGAGAGAAGAAGTTCGACGGATTAGAGAGAGACCGGAAAAAGTTTGAGTCTGCCGAGAGGGAAAAGAAATTTGACGGGCTAGAGAGAGACAGGAAGAAGTTCGAATCGGTGCACGCAGATAGGAAAAAGCCTGAGCCGCTCGAACGAGAGAAGTTTGACGGGTCAGAGAGGGACAGAAGGAAGTTTGACGGCTTGGAAAGAGATCGCAAGAAGTTCGAGTCTATAGAGAGAGAGAAAAAATTCGACGGCTTAGAGCGGGATCGCAAGAAGTTCGAATCTCTCGACAGAGACAGGAAAAAGCCGGAGCCTTTGGAGAGAGAGAAGTTCGACGGCTTAGAGAGAGACCGGAAAAAGTTTGACGGCTTGGAGAGAGACCGGAAGAAGTTCGAGTGTGCAGAGAGGGAGCGGAAGAGTCCGGAGAAGCGCGATGAGCGGGAGAGGTGGCGGCCGGAGACGCTAGCAAGCCCGGGGGAAATCCCGGAAGCGGGGATTCATGATCCTGCTGGGGAGCAGGACGTGGGCTCTGCGGTGGCCTCCTCAGTGAGGCGTCTCCGCAACTCTATCTTCTCTAGCTTGAAGTTACCCAGAAAGGTATGACAATATCTCCATATGTTAAGTATTTGTTTGGCACTTAATTTTGTGGTCTGTTATGTCAGAAATTTGCTCGTAATCTCTTTTTTTGTTTTGTGCAAAATTAAAGAAGAAGAATAATAATTATAAGATCCAATACAACAACTTGTATTGGGTCTTATAAAAAGATTAATATATTCTTATAAGAAGAGTAAGATTAGAGAATGTGACTGAGTATGAATGTGGTTACAGGTGTCGAAGATGGCATCCCCTAGCCAGGCGCCGCTGGGGGGCACGCTGGGTCGGGGAGAGCGCGGCGGTGCTCAGGCCAAACGCAAGTCCGCCGTGGAGTTGCTGGCAGAGTCCAAGGCCTTCTACGTCAAGTCGGAGATCGTGCTGGACCGCAAGCAGGAACTACCCCTCCGGGTGGGCATTAACAATATCTCTTCATCATACATACATACTAAAGTATTTCCAAAGCTAAAATAATCTTGTCATAAATAATATACAAATCCAAATCTACTGTGTTTGAATGAACAATCATCCTTGTGACAATAACATTATATATTTGGTCTCTGATTTGATTCGATGTCGTCTCTGCTTCCAGATGTGCACCCCAGTGAACAGCTCCACCGGTGCTCACTGTAAGTACAACGCTTGCCGAAATGGACGTAACGAGATCAGCACTGTGTAGAGTTGCGGCTTTATAATGTGATGTTGTTGTAGATGCCACGCTGTCGGGGCGGCGAGGTCGCATCGGGGCGGGGGCAGGCGGAGAGGCGCTGCAAAGCCAACTGCGCCGACTGCTGGCCTCCTCCAGCGTGCAGTCTCCCAACACGCCGCACGACTCCCGCTCTCAATCGATTCACCAATCACCCAGTCAGTACTTTCACTCTTACTTTTGAACAGTTGCGTTTATGAAAACAGCATAATCTTTACAAAATGATCCAGGGAAGTTATGATTTAACTAAGGTTTTGCTTTGGGGGGTTCAGGTAGTCGGAGACATTTCCATGTTCGCTTCTAACTTATATCTATAATTTTTGACTCAAATATTCACATTATTATAATTTTTATCTGGCGTCAGATAATTTAGTTCAAAATTATTATCTAATTATACATTGTGTTATTTCAGGTCAAAACATTTACCATACAGAAAAACGGAAAACAAAAGAGGGTTATGAGTGGGACGCAAACTCCCACCCGTCTCCCGCCACCCGCAGCCACTACAACTCCGGAACTTTCTCTGGGAACTCTTCGTCTGGCACTTCCGGCTCCAAGGGTCAAGTCAAATCGGACCCCGAGCACTCCCGGGCCTCTAATTCCGGGGCTTACAATACCAAATCCCTGAACCGCCCCTCCAGCTCCGGTGACAACAGAATCTTCTTCCCCGATTCCTTTGTTCTACCCAAGCCGTCGAGATCCGACCCAGCCAATGTATTCTCAAATAGCTTCTCAATCGGATCCCCGTTCTCCAGCCCGGAAAAAATTGACGCCAGGAAGATTTTATCTGTTGTTGATGCGTATGATTCAGATTACGGCATCCTGGATTCGAAGGTGGACTATTACGACACGGATTTCGCGGAGGATTTCAGTACCATCAGTCCTCCGGCAGAGTATGCCATCACGGAGAGATCCAACTACCGATACGTGAGGTCCAACTCGCACTCCCACACCATCAAGCCACAAGACGGGAGTAACGTGAATATCAATAGCCACAAGTCCCTTCCGGACCTGCACAAGCAGGCGGAGCAGTACACTGAGGATGGCAGGTGAGGATGAGGAATTATAATATTGCGCTGTGAACTATGAAAGTGGAGATAACTGACTCTTAATTGAAATTCATTGCAACATTTTATAGGCCGTACAATTTTTTTTCTCAACACCCATTACGGTTCTTCCATAAAAATGGCACAAAAATTCTTTGATTCGATTTGTTGCTGCATATGTCAAGGGCTTAAGCCATGTCGATATTTCCAGGAGAGTATCGGGGGCCAGCATGGGCAGCGTGGGTCCCTTCCCCACCGACGCTCGGCCCTCGGAGCCTGCGCGCTCCAACGAAGCCCTCAGCTCCTACTCCAAGGCCACCAGGTAACATCACCACTGCTTCTTCTTCATCGATCGAGAAAGAGGTCTGCTTCGTCCTGTGGCAGCTGCGCTTTCTGCTTTTGTAGATGCCAAAACTAATATTAGTAAATAAGCAGATAGCATATAAATTTTTTAAATTTTATGCGCTATAGATAGAATAAGTGGATCTATCGAATGTTTAATGTATTGTGACGTTTACCGGTTGTCCTTGCAGCGGGCGTTCTAACCGGTCGTCGGTATTCTCCAGCAAGGGCAGCTCACACTCGCGGCGCTCGGCTTCCTGCCACACCAGCGACCCCAGCGCACACACGCCGCGCGACGACCCTTACTATTACAGGTTACTTCGCTTGACATTCATTCACCGAACTGATTAGTGATGGACATTATTGAATCGATTTTGATGATTCGATCAACAAATGAATTCTATTTTCCTCGAGAGGAAGTTACGGAAATCTATTCGGGAGTTTATAACCAAGTCTAATAGGAGGTTGGAACTGTGACTTTTTTACTCTCTAAAGAAATGAAGCCACCTGCCTCGTCGATATATCTTAATTCTTCAAAAAAATACTCCATGGATTTATGTAAAGTCTATGGTTAGACATTCTTTGTCATGGCATATTTCCAGAAGTATGCACAATATCCGTTTTTGCTATTGTTGGGCCCGTCGTCAGCTCAAGTTGTTGGTGTCTGTTGTAGATCTGGTTCCAGCTATGCGCGTGACTCGGGAGGCAGCAGTGGGCACTGCAGCGGCCCCGTGCCCAGCCCGCGCCCGCCCCAGCGCAGGGACAGTGGTTCCTCCACCCAGCACTCTAGCTCACGCTCGCATCGGTACGCACCCTTCATCAGCACGGCCGCCGCCACTGTCCCTAGTGGTCCATCTGTTGTATTTAAGGCAGCTGCAGATGTCTGAAAATTTTAAATGATTCGTCAAAAAATACGATCTTCTCCATTGAGTTTGGAATTGAATTATTTATAATATAATATAAAGATGCTCTTGTAATGTTACTTATTTTTTAAATGACTTTTTGCTGAAGTTGTACTATGAATTGGATTTTCATCATAACTAATTCCAGTGGGACATATTTAATGAGTATACAGACATCTCAAATTATTCATGTAACACATCATTTCAAAACCATATTAAATAAAAGAAAACCATTCATATTTAATATTCACTGATTGTTTAAAATACACATAAGACAGCGTAAGATATTCTAAGTCTAAGGAATCAAAATATCTTCGGTCGACTCGGAGGGCTCTGCTTCAAGTGTTTTGCTATATGTGTATTGCGCTTTTCTCATTACAGGTACTCGGGATACTACGACAGTTATGCAGAAGGGGCTGCCGATGCCCTGGAGTTCCACGTCAGTGCTCCTCTGCAGTTCCAAGACGGAGCCCCACAGCAACTAGTCCCAGTACGTATCAGCAACTTATATTTATACATCTTGGGTTATCATTGGAATAGGCTTAGTCGAAGTGCCTATTTTTTTATCAAGTTGACGGTTTGATAGAGAAAGGAGAGAAAAAGGAGTGCAGAGTGTAATATATTAGACTCTAATGCCTATGCAAAGTAGACAACGTGAGGTGTTGTGTTTCAGGTGAACAACAACCGCTCCCCGCCGCAAGTGTCCCAAGGGATGTCGATGAACGCCACTGTCTCCATCTGCGCCAGCTTCAACAACAACCGGACACCGCCCAGCGATCGCGCCGCCCTCGTGGGCATCCACTTCCAGGCCAGCATCCCGCCCCTGCAGTTCCAGGACCACTTCATGGGGTAAGCACAAACACACCCTCGACTGTGAGTTTTTAGTATCGCGACCGGCGAATCTACATTATAATATTTAAATTATATGGATTGAGTGTATTTCCAGCCGTTACCCGAGTGTGCTTAATACGGAGTGGCAGATGTGACACTTGTGTAATTACACATGCCGGATGAAACGAGAATTTAAATATGTAAATTGCTTTGTAAGTTAAATAAGGAAATCTGTATATTTATTTTCAGCCATCTTTAGTTAGAGTTTCGACACCTTCCACTCAACTAATATAGATTACGGAGCTAATTTTTTAACCGATGCTTCTTACCAAGACGTATGTAGTGATAAAAATTAATACATGTTGTAATTCTTAGGAATTCAGTCTTGTGTGTTACGTGAAAACCCCTAGACTCGCAAAAAAACCCCATTGAGGCGTGCCACGATTCTGACATTCCTTCAATGGATTTTTGCGATTCAAGTGATATATTATATTTTTTATATTGAGTCTTTTTTGCTAAAGCATAATTGTCATATTGCTTTTAAAATATCTCGATTCTTGATTGTTTGTAAATTATCTCGCTCTATCGGGTGTAGTAGCTGGTTTATTATAACCCCATGTGTTGTTGCAGAAGGCGTGAGTCGGGTACCAGAGAGAGCCGCCACATTATGCAACGGCCCAACTCCTCAGGCTACACGCAGGTAACTAACCACGCAACCTGGCACTCGCACGTTTCCGTAGTCTTAGTTTTCGATTGGCACAATAACCCAGGCCAACATTTTGAAGATGATAACGTCCACAGATGAAGTCGAATATTATTAATGAACATATAAACCTGCTTTTTATAAATAGAAGAATTAGATAGGATTAGGTTCTATTTATGTACAGTTCGGATAGAATGCTTGTTGTTGAGTGCATGAGTTAGCGTAGTGTAGCGTAGAGTAGGGTAGATGGCGGATAGCGGCCGGCCTCGCAAACTGCCCTTCCTCAGATGTGTGTGCGCTTGCAGGGGCCGCGCTACGAGGCAGAAGAAGGCAGCCCCCCCGGCAACCTCGGCAACTTCAAGCGCCAGCGCTGCCTCCGCTACAAGCAGCGTCGCCCCATCCTGCGCTCCAAGTCCGATATGTCCGACAGGCAAGTACACGTGTACATCACACTGCGTCCTGATAATATTTTGATATACTTAATTTTATGATTGTTGCCGGCTGAGCGTGGCAATCTCGCTTTTGAAGTCTGAACGATGATATGTGATTGCAGGTACTGGCGGGGCGACACTCGGGTGGACGCGCGACCGTTAGAACTGCGTGCAGAGAAGGCGCGTATTACGCCCCCGCCCTCTCCGCACCCGCAGCTGCAGCGCTTCTTCGAGCAGCTGGGCATGGACGACCAGGACTGGCGCGATACGGTGCTGGGCGCGCCCGCCTCCCCGCCAGCCTCGCCGGGCACGGCCGACAGCCCCGCGCGCTCCGACAGCAGCCGCGCCGACTCCACGCTCATGCAGGGCAACGGCGATTACACCGTCACGGGCATGCAGCCCAAGGAGAAGCTGTACCGCTCCTGCGAGCCGCCCAGCATCGTCGAGAGAAACGCCCGCATCATCAAATGGCTTTGCAACTGCCGGAAACTGCAGGCCATCTAGTGCGACTGAATGTGCACATGGAAAATATATTGTGAGATTTTTATTAAAATTCTGAGAATCGTAATCAAACGCTCTGTGGATTACTTAAAATGGAAATTAACCGTCTTATGTCTTATTCAGAGTCATTTGCTAATGTAGGTATAAGTTGATGTTTTAGCTTTTTTTTCTATTCTACAATAAAGCAATTTTATTGTTACACATACACTGCAACAAAATATACAACTCAATGTATTGGACAGTGTTAAATGGTTGTTCAAATCATCGACAGCTCTAAGCGCGGCTCAACTGGCGGCCTTGGCATCCTTTGTGACTTCGGTCAGCTGCCCGGGTTACCGAGACCCTGCGTGCTCATATTGAAAGGATCTTCATGGTTTCATTATTTCAATCCAGAAGTCGATACAACTCACGGCTACGATGCATGACTCTCAACTTCTCTCGAGGTTTCTACTTGAACCTTCAATGCTGGGAATCAGAATGATATTGCAGACACAGTATGATGCATTTACTCATATTTTTACGTTCACCGTCGCAAAGTGGAATCTTGATTCGAGAAACTTGCCATTTTGTTGATATATGTTAAATTTGATTTTTGAAATCAGCAGTGTTGAACGTTACGCGTGCTTACCTGTTCGCGTTTTCAAGAGATTGTGGTCGCGTGACAATGTCACACTCGCATTTGTTATTGGATGATCACGTTATTAGTACGACAAGCTAAGTGTATACGATCTGACGCCGTGAAATAAATTTACCTTCTTTTTAAAGGATCCAGTCTATGAGGAACTAAATCTTAATGCAATTACTTGAATAACAAAATTATATAAGCTAGCGTGAAACAGCAAGAGATCTCATTTTCGAGGCACTCTTTCTTGTTGTTTCTCGCACGCAAGGTACACTTAAAACATACTGTGTAATCAGTAAACTCGTATTGGTGTTAAATGTGGATCTGTATTCCCAATATTTACAAGACAAATGAACTTCAAATGACGTGTGATTTATGTATTGTGCATATGAAAAATATGTGATAAACGTGACAAACTCAACGTTACATCTTAATATAACATGTCTTTTAGACTTCAAATAGACTCTTTATGTGATTTCTAGTGTCACAATTGGTGTTGTAGGGGACGTTAGGAATTGCCCGCGTTGTTGCGTTCATCGTTTCCAGTAAGTGACGTGTGACGATTTAACCTGGCATGAAGGAGTATCGTGATTTCTTTGTAGATATATACGGAAGTAGTAATGTGTGGTTTAGAACTTTTTTCTGTGTAAGGCGCAGTGACTGTCAATCGACGTGTGTTTTTAATTCTTGTGAATGATTGGCCGACTGCACGAGAGCAGCGTTGCCGAAATGATTGACATATTGTGATATAAATAAATGACATATTGTCAATATTATACTCCTGTACCTCCGGAATAATGGCACCATCTTATACACATATATTCTCTGTTGGTACATCGTAGAGCTTTCAATATCGGACAAGCATGCAAACGATATTATGTAAACTAAAACCAGAATGTGCTTAATTTGAGACGTGTCCCATTATTATTACAATGAATCTATAAAACAAGACCAGTGTGATTATATTTAATTTTAATTTTTTAAAAACCGCAATGAATTGAAACGATACTACCCGATTTATAAGAGAGCTGCATTCTGATATCGTTTGTCCTTTATTGAATGCCTGCTCCGGGAGTTATTCCATTCTTCTGAATCGAATAAAGTTATTCTAGGATTAAGTATTGATTGTTCTTTACATAATATGAAATCTAATGTTTTTCTATTGATTACTTAGTAACGGATGATAACTCTAGACAGCGTGCCCCGTGATCTCGGGCAAACGTCATCCTGTGTAAGTATTAGCAAGAGTATTACGTACGATGTAAGCAAAAACAATAATCTATGTAAGATAATGAAATATTTGTCATGTTACGTTATTGTAATGTTATGTCGACTTTTGTGAATAAGTTTTGAAGGCGTGTGAGCTACAAGTATTAATTATTACTGTAATTTGAAAATTTCATTGTGTGTTACGTTTTTTAACTCTAATAATTATTTTTACTGTCAGATTTCTATTCCCTTTATAGTCAAGACGTGGTCATTGTATTCTTTACCTGTAACTTATTATTTTTGTTCGTAGAACAAGTAGATATTTTATTTGATAGTTATACCTTGCGTAACGTTACGTCACCGACAGCATTGTTATAGCGAATCTCCAAACGTCGTTGGTTCAAAATAATTTAAAAAAAAAGTATTTGTAACAATATTTGTTACGTTTTATTCTTTTCTATCGGTGCTGTCTGTGAGTATTGATTAAATAAGGCATAACTGTTTTATTTTGTGCATAATTCAATAAGTACCTAATTTAACTCTGCAATATTTTTTATAGACATTTTTCTCGTTAGACATATATTGCGTGTTTCAACTTTTAATGCAACGTCAAAAATAACCCATTTTAAACAAGTCTTATGAATTGATACTGAAACGATTGCATTATTGTCTGCATAATATTTTTGATAGAATCTCAGCGACGGCGCAGACGGCAGCCTCAACTCTTCTCCGAGTGCTTTAATTGTTTTTTATTTTTTTATTCGTAGTTATTTAAGACTGATATTAATCTTATTTGTTTTAAAATTGTCGTTGCGTGTTAAAACCACCTCACAATAAACGGGTTTTATTAGCACAAGCAATGTTAGTACAAATGGTTTTCCGATGAACAGAAACAGGCTTATTCGTATTCTTCTTCAAGTGCCTCTCCACGGAGGAGGTCGGCGACCATTTCATCGGACATATGCTTATAAAATAAGTAGCATAATAAAATTCTGTGAAACGCGTCGTAACAAATTGCCATACTTGCTAAACTGGTAAGGCTTAATGACGTTCTGTCAAGAATACGTTTAATATATGAGTAAAACAAATATGAATTATATTTAATGGCAAAACGTGAACTTGCAAAGTTTATCCGCTAACAAACAATATAATATATGTTTGTTAGTAAAAATGCCATAGTTTTTTTTTTGTGAGGTGGTACCGCACGTAGATTTTTGTTTCTTTAGTAGATTGTGAATGATTTTCTTTCCGTAGTTTTATTTATTATCTTACTCGTAGTAGTTTCGTGTCTCTCGCTTTACTAATGTGTTTTTATAGCTTTC
Source organism: Atopsyche davidsoni (assembly GCA_022113835.1). Classification (NCBI taxonomy): domain Eukaryota; kingdom Metazoa; phylum Arthropoda; class Insecta; order Trichoptera; family Hydrobiosidae; genus Atopsyche; species Atopsyche davidsoni. Next base: position 3,145,568 of record JAILWY010000022.1, on the reverse strand, counting down.
CAAATATTTTAAAAGAAAATGTATTTTATTTTGTTTTTGGTTTTAAACTAACTTTTACCTGATTCTTGTCACAAAAATTAAAATTCGTTAAAATTAACGATACAGTTATATTTATTACGAAGATATTCTAAAGATTATTGTTAGTGGAGTGTTCAGCAAACGACTCATAATTATAAGTTTTCGTGGAAAGCTTTCAAAAAAACTTCTTGCCAAAATAAGATTAGATATTATTTTATGTACTGTTATTAGGAATATTAATATTTTTCCGCTTTTTTGTTTGTAAAAAATATCCATCGCATAAATTTACATTTATTATGTTGTACACTCTCCGAGATCTAACATGCTGAGCTGTGGAAAAATAAATTGGAAATTGTACTATGATTGTGTAAAAAGATCCTCCAAACACGCCACGAGGATCGCAAGTCCCCGGAGTCCAAGTCATGTTCAGTGAGATGGTCACTTACCTTAACTCTTCTCAATGCAACTCCGTCTCACTCCGAACAGAGATTTCCATGTCACCCGAGCTCTCGATATCTCTTTTTTGAGTAGCGGGTTTTTTTTAACATAACGACTGAACTGCGACTGGTTTTACTATAATGCAAAATATTTAATTTATAGTAAAATATACTTTTTAGTAATTAATTAAGCATTGGTATTGTCTCCGACTTAATGATCTACAGACCTTTATGTTTTGATCTCGGAGTTAACACACTTATAGCTATTTTTATTTATTTATAAATATCATCCGTCAATAATCGGTGTTTCATTTATTGATTTGATTGTTGAGCAGGTTGCGTGTTATTTGTCACCACAACGAATATTCGAAACAAAACTCTAGGATCGTTACATTTCCGTTTTTGCCAGCTCGTTCTGTGATCCTCGCCACATCTGTTATATATTTTTATTTTATCATTTTTGTGTTTTTGATTTTGTTTAATATGTATATTTATATTTTTACATTATTTTTTTTTGTCATGATTCTTTTGAATATATTACATTGATATTTACAAATTTATTTTGTTATTTTATTTTGGCTTTAAAAGTGGCTTACAGTGAGGGCGTGTCATTTACGAAATACTTGGTAATTAGCGAAGAATTATCCGGTATTAATTAACTCTGCAAACGTGACACGCTCTCATCACACATCACTGACAAATAATATGTATTGTATGATTCAAACGTCTTAATGTAATTTTATAACTACAACTGTTTTCTTACCGTGTAATCTGAGATACCAGCAAGACATTTTATACAAAATGAATAATTTATATTTATAAATCGTGGGCAGTAACTGATGTTGTGTTAATATTATACTTGATATACCTAATAACACAAATAAACGTTAAGGTTTTATCATTTTACGATCAATATTTAAATATGTACACAAGTTTTATTTGCTTATGATAATTGTAGTAATCCATGTCGCAGTCACTGCAACAACTCATTTTAATGTTTATCTTATTATTCATAACTAACACTAAATAGACTGACAACATATAAATGTGTTTTATCTTGACTATCAGTAATTTTTATTACCAATTCTCCAAAAAAGCCCGGTAAGTGTTAACGATTATTAGTTTCATGGTAATTTTGCTTCCTACACTTCAATAAGCGTGAGACTTAACGCCGATTTATAAACTGAAACTCAAAAGTATTTAAATAACACATACAAAATGAATATCTGTTGAAAAATAAACAAACGGCAATATATATATTTAATATTAAATCCTTATACGTCTGGAATTGCATTTGCGACTGAAACTTTATTCTTATCACAATAATAAAATGAAATGCGATGTTGCAGTGACTTTTGATAGCTGTAGACTGTTTTAGGTTTTTTTTTACGGAAATATGTAGGTTTTCTGTTTTATTATGGGTGAGTTTTCCGTACCTACGAGCTCCGAGCACAAAGTATCTAAAGGAATTACCCGAGTACCTCAGCGTAAGTAAACTACGTTATTTTATATGCCAATGTATCACTTTTGACTTTTCTGCATAAATAGATAATCAAACTCTTCGCTTGCAAGTTTAAACGAAGCGAGTGTTTAAATAATTTCCACGAAAGACGATTGTAGTAAAAGTGTGTAGCCGTTAGTACAAAATATATTTTAAAAATAAAAAAACTCAAAAACAGTGCGAGAATCGCGTGTTTTTCCTGAATTTGTGACAGTGTAGGGATATTATATTTTTGTTGTACATATTTATCAAAGTGTATTTTAAAAAGACGAATTATATCTTATTTTGATCCAAAAATGTATAAAATCTGGCAAAATTAATAAAAAATGGATAATAATGTACACGAGTACAAAAGATGTGAAATTTCAGACTCTCGTCTTCAAAAATTTATTGAAAATATATATTTTTTAAAAACATGAAAGTAATCTTGTAAAACGAACATGGAATTTATTATAATAAATAAATACACCGGGCAAGGACGTGGGCACTAATTTTTGATGCTGGAAAGAGAAATGACTTGCCCAGTATTTGACTAAACAGAAAGGACTTTCAGAAAACGATCATGCCAAATTATTTTCTCTTTTATGAAACTACAATTTAAATGTGATACTTTTTTCTAGTAACGTTAAGTGGCGATGGGTTTGATTTTGAGTAATTTATAATTACTAACTCGTCTCACCGAGTCTAAAATGTCCACTCCAGTCTAAAATGTTTTATTATATACTTTGTAAGTACTGGTGTGACACTTTTAATTTGTAACGTGTAAACGAAAATGTGTTTTTATTGCTTGCTAACGTGTTCTTGCCTGGTGTAAGGTAGCCGTACTTCCCGACTCTGATTGGATATTATAAATGGATTTACTATTGTTGGACATCTTGTGATATTTAAAACTAACACGATAAAGTATTTTGAAAATGATTAGATACAATTTAGACGTTACGTAGGCGTGGTTGAGTTTTAGACGTCTTGTGTGTAGCTTGTGATTTCTTGAATTGCTAATTTCTCTGAGCGTTTTGATTGGAATGTGTCTTTTGGAATTATCTACAGATTAACTACTAATCTTTTTGACTCGACAATTATAATTAGATAAAATGTACATATGTGAACTCTACGATTGAGACGAACTATAAAACTTAAAGGAAGTGAGAACGGCAAACTTTTTTGTGTGAATTTCTTCATTTCTATACTTTTATCATCAAAAAGCTAACTTCCAATGCAGAAATCATCAAAATAATAATAATTTTTTGATAAGTAACCTCGAATAACGTTGGACGTTGTTCAACTATCGACCTTCCTAGTTTTATTTAGTTATTTCTCTGCTGCAGAATTATATTTATTATATTTAGAGATGTGCCGGGCATTCTTGCAATTATGAACAAATATTGTCTTGACTTCGTCACTTTGAAACAATAATGTTATATATCTTTTTATTCTTACCGTGGAAAGAGAACTAGCAGATATTTCATTTTTTTACAGGAAAACCTGTAAAAAATACTGTATTGCTCTAAAATAAGTGAGATTAATCATTACACTTATTATTTCTTAATAATCAAGTCAGCACTTTGCAAAATTCGTAAACCAACACTAACTATACAATTTTAATAGTTTGTGCATATATTGAAAATAATTTTTACAGCGAGCCTATTCAATACAACAATAAAAAAAATAATCATCAATGTTAACCCTATTTGATAATTGTTGAGTTCTGACGGTTACTTATCGAAAAATGATATTTACGACTGTGATGATGAATCGGCCGGACTTATAAATAAAGAAATTTCCTCACTGCCCCTTGAGTGTTCACCGACTGAACACCACAGGAACCGTCTGAAAGCTGATGCATTTCTAACTTATCGTTTTTTTACTATTGAAATCAATCTTTACTCTAGGTATAAAATTAATTACAACATTGTGAAGCATAGTGATATATTAATTATTTATTATAAGAATAACGCAAGGAATGTCTGTTTTTTTATGACGTATACAATAATGTTAGTTCTATTGTGCAAGAGGGATTGTTACCAAATATTGCAAACATTAAGTAATCTTATTCCATTTACTATTGTAATTCAAGTACTCTAGGACGACTTCATTATTAAACTAAATCTCTTTAAAATTCAATCATTTAGACTTAAATTATTAAATTTGCAAGTATTGTTAGTGTATTTTTATTATTAAAGTTTTTTAAAAGAATTTAGTGGTAAGCTCTGGGCAGCGTCAGAGTGAACTGGAGAGAAGCGTCGACCTGCTCCCTGTTGCACAATGGACGTCTCCAGCGACTTACTTCAAGTAACGTTAGTCCGTGTATCTGTTGTAGTCATATTCTATATTCTTAATTACATTCTCATTTAGTAAGTTCATCACAGAACATCTTATTGCTGTAATCGTAATAATCATGTACAAATCGATTAAATTGTAAAACAAATTATTATTCAAGGTGTTTTGTTTATTGTACCTTTAACCCTCCTTCCTCTTCTAGTGTCTTTTCTGATCTAAATTAGTGTTTTAGAAATGTTCCTGAACGACTAAGGCCTAATCTAAAATGTCTTGAAGATAAGCTAAGTTTTGCATTTTAACATGGGCATCGTCAAATTCGTGACGATAGATGGATAAATTAATGTGGATCTTGAATAGATTGATTTTTATCAACGTTGAATATTCTTGGAAACAACAGTGAGTTTTCATTTATTAAATGTTCTATACGGTGCGTAGTTATCCCCAGATGCTACGGGCAGGCTATGGGGCTTACGGATAACTTGTGTTAAGAAACCCTTTGCATTCATTATTATTATTTAAGCCAACCCTTATAATTTCAGTCGTTGTAAATTTCCCTACGGTTTTGAAATATATTTTAGTTGCTATACTTTTATTGAAACTAAAATGATTTTTTTAATCGACAGTACACAAAAATAAAAATGCACACATATTTATTTGATGCATTTAAATTGTTTTTTTATTATTATTGTTATTTATTATTCATCACAAAATTTTAATTATGACAGATGATTCAATTGCCGAAAATTTTATACAAATGAAAAACATTGCCATATTAAAAAAAATAGATGACGCAATCGTTATTTTTTTAAATGCAATCCTTCCAGGAATATTTTTATGGCCACTGGCAACATTATATTTCACAATATTTTCTCATTTGACGTCAATGGGGGCACCCAGTATTTGCTAGTTAGTTGTCAGGAAATTGCACCCTATAAGGGAGCACGTCGCGTCTTAACAACGCCATTGTTCAATTGTTGCATTCTGCGTTGAATAATTTTAACTGTAACAAGTTTGCGTATTGATTTTCGCTGTAAATTTGATTGTGTAGCGTCTTTACGTGACCTTTTGCGAGCGGTTGGATTTTGATGATTTTGGACAGGATGGCGCCCCGAAAGGAAGCCAAGAAGCCAGTGAGTGATCCAGAGGACTACGACGATGATGACTACAGAACGAAGCGCGACAGGAACAACCAAGTAAGTAAAATGTTATACCTTCTTTGTCTTGTTTATACCAGAATGACACTCGTTTAGAAGATTAGATGTCACGCAGAAAGCAAGAGCTATGAAAACAACTTGTACATCAACATGTAACAAATATTTAAATATATCATTTGTATGACCCCTTTTATGATAATTTCAGGCGGTGAAGCGCAGTCGCTTCAAGTCCAAACAAAAAGCCAAGGAGACCATCGATCGCATCAACAAACTCAAGTCTGAGAACGAGAACTTGGCCGATAGGGTCCGCACCCTCAACAATGAACTCAGCTTCCTCAAAGAGCTGTTCCTCGCCCACGCCGCCAGCGCTCCCGGCGGACCCGACGCCGCCACACTGCAGAAGCTTCTGGCCGAGGATGATGACTGACCTTTCTGTGAAACTTTCGTTCACGAGAGGATATGTCTAACTGATTTGTGTACCATACAAAAGCGACGCGCTTCTGTATAACCGAACAATATTCTTCTGATGTTCAAATATTATCGTACCGCAACACTTGAAATTTGGATACGAACACAACCTGGATCAGACGTCTTCTGTGAGGAAGTCATTCCTGAAATATCAGGCTGTATTTTGATAAATACTTCCTTCACGTGCTTTCCGCACTGAATAAATAACACCAAAAATTTCTTAAAATGAAATTTTATCCAAAATGGAAAACACACGATTTGTAATAATATTTTTCTCATTGTATATTAAGGCATTATTGCCTTCCTGTTTATTTGTTTTTTAAGGTCACAATCGATCAATCATCATTGATAATTAAGAAGTATTTAATACTAAAGTATAGCTAGGCAATGTATATTTTTATTACTATGAATAGATTTTAGATTAATCGTGTTGTAGGTATTTTTTAGTTACAGTGTTATTTCTATTATTTTATTCTGTCTGTCGGAGATCGGCATTGTATCCAAAAAAACATAATTTGCTATGTTGCAAAAAAATAACAGGCTACTCAATTTGCATCTCGAGCATTTTATATAAAAGTTTATATAACAATTATTATTTTGTTAATTGTATATTAAGAACTGTGATAGTTGTAAGTGGCAATTTGATTCGTAGTATATTTAATATAATGTGTTATTGCCACAACCCTGGTACTTAGTTTCTTGTTCCATGGTATGCGCTCCCCGACACATGAATATATTCTTTTGTTTTAGTAACGAAATATAATACGTAAAGAATACTATAGTAGATAAATAGATAATAGTGAAAGTCTGTTGTTCCAGTCACATATAACTTCAATTAGTATGTGGGAAGTGCTGGCTACGTTTTAGATTTGATATTATAGTGAGTTACTCGTAAACTACTCGGTTTCGTGTCTCCAACATTGTAGTCGTCTGCTCAAACTTACTATTGACAACTTGTCAATAAGAAACGAGTTGTCGAGAGCCATAGTAGGTAACGCTCATTAATTTTAAAATCCAACTTATAATGATTTCAGTGGATCCACCGTCGGCCACAGTTCGAATGGCGTAAACTTTTATAAACTACCCTGAATAAATTCATTTCGTCTATGCTTGACCGTTACAAATCGATTTTATTGAGTCATCCTAGCTTTTCTATAAATTTTAAAATAGTTTTAGTCCCGAATGACTCTGAATGTAGACGAGATTCAAGTTTCAGTTTGGACCACAAAGCCAACGTTATTCAATAGAAACAAACCCCACAGAATTTTTTTTTCAATGTATATGTCAACCTTGATAAGTATTTTTTTATATTGTTAATTTTAAACTTTCAATATTGAATATATTTATTGTATAGTGGTCAGAACAGCGTCTGCTGCGATCTTCCAAAGTGAATTTATCACATATCTGTAATGTACGCCCTAACCATGGAGTATGATGTAATATTTCTCTCGTGATTGGCAATGCCACACTACTGACCTTTGAAGGTAGTGATATCGCTATATTATTAGTCATTTTACCTTTAGGCAGTGTTGCGTGTAAAGTGCAGTGTTCGCTGTTGTCAACCACAAAATCAAATGAATTTTGATAAATGAAATTGTTAAATACCTATTAACTTATTTTCATTAAATATTTTGTACAAAGTGCACATTTTTTATTTATTACAGGGTAAGCACGCTCTTTAACACCGGGGGACTGTTGAGTAAGGGTGAGGTCAGGAATACAAAGACGTGTTACAGGAAATAATGATTTATTATGACATACAGATACTTCCATTAACAGTCCGCATACACTCACAACAAACACAAACTGCTCTAGGCCCAGCACGTCGTCCCGCGGAACCGAGCACGTCGGCTGCAGGAAACTCAAGCTCAAGACACTTCCAGTCTATCCGGTACAGGAGTGTGAAAAGTGGAAACCGATATATGCACAAAAAGAGATGAGAGAAGTTGCATCTAACAAGGCGCACCCGGTATCTTAGTATAGCGGAGTTGTATTCTTGCACATTGCATTAAGTGATTCCTTTTTGATTTTGAGACTAGCCAAATGCGTGTTTGTAACAATTCACCTATGAGATTCAAGTATTAAGTTTCAAATGAAATGCAAGTTGAATACGTGCATCCCGCTATACCAAGTCCATGTGCTTGTTAGCTGTTCTTACAAGACGAGAGCGTGATGGCTCCAGACAGATGCAGAGCGGTCTCTGCTTGTAAATATTTTAGCCAGTGATGTGAAGTACAATATATACAAATATACACTCACAGGGCCTTCAGCCGAAGACGCTTGCTGATATCAATATTAACTTTCAACGTATTTGCTTGTGCTCAGCGACTTATCCCAGAGATTTTTTTTATTTGAACCCTCGTATATTTTGGACACACGCTTGATTCATTTCAATAAAAAAAATCATTTGAATATATCTATTTATCAAGATAAACTATTGAATTAAATTATTAACGAAAACTATAATTGGAGCGCGAGTGGCGCGAAGCAAGTTTCAAATAAAAGCATGCAGTCCTATTTTTACAAAATTAATACCTTCATAATCAAATACGTTTTAAATTTATGAAGGCGTTCCTGCGTGACCTTGCTCTGACCACTAAGCGTGAATTAATCTCAGCAAGAATCTTCAGTTGGATATTAGGTTTCCGACAGTTCACATACAATTAATTATAAAAACAAAAATGGATTTTGATGTAAGCCAGAGCTTAGCCTTGCGTGATGAAAAAACAATTATAATATTTATTATTTCACAGTTAATTTTTTTATCTACAACAATATAAGGAACTCCAGTATTGAGGCACCGCGTGTCAGCACTCACGCTACAAGACAATCCAATACAACCCACGTTACTGCCACAATGGACACCCTTTGAACGAGAGATGCTCTATTAAATAGTTTTTAATAGATATCCACAAATATAGTACACAACAGCATCTCTCCATCAAAACATATCTATAGTTTCACGTTAAGTAAATATCTCGCTCGACAGGCTACACAGTTCATACTAAAACATCACAATATTGCCGTTTGAAAGCACATTTAAATACACGCACCATTTAAAGTAAAGTAAAAATTATTTGTAATCCATTTCATTTATATTTGATAATAATTTATAGTGCTTGCATAATAAGCATATAACATAAAAAAAACCAGAGTGGCCAAGCCAAAAGTGAGCAATCAACGCACGAGACTAGTCACGTGTTAGTTGCTCAGAGAAAGCTTTGGCACAACCAAAAGGCCATTCATAATACATTTTTCTTTTCTTTTATTAAAAATGCTTTCAAGCGTCAAGTCCGGCTTTATAATGAGAATTGTGTAACAATACTTGTCATAGTCACGCTTCGAGCCGTCACATCCGTGTACAGTAAATGACAATCGACATTTCTATCCGTCAGTTGTGCCTGTGAATAATCGGGAACGCGTCCCAAGCGTCGGACGAGGTGCATTTTCAATAATCCCGCACAAACAAATTTCATAAATAAAAAATAAACTTAATACAATATCGACACTCAACAAGGAGAGTTGTAAATTTTATTATATCTATGAATTGATTAATAATAAATTTGCTACATTAATTATGTTACTTCCTAATAATATGTACAAGAACATCCGGCCTTCCGTTCGGCTGCCCAAAAGTACGCAAACTCGGCTCGCAGAAACAACCTCATCGAGACAGACAGATAAGTTTTACGTTAAATTAAAAATTAAATCGGACAAAAGTAAAATATATTTCACTAATTTAAGACGGATATGATTTGATTATTATCAATAATGCATTTTTTAAATTGAGTTTGTCTTGAGAGCGTTGTCTGCGGTCGTTCTGAAGCAAGAATCGAATAGTCGGATGCTAATTTAAAAATGAAAATATTGTAGACATCTTTTAATTTCATAAATTTTAAGAGCACATCTAAAATAACACCAAAACAAGTAACTCCCGGCCTCTGCGATTGCCGCTTCACACTTTGTATTGCACGCACGAGATTTCATATTCTTCTTTCCAACTTTCAGGCAAATAAGACGAAAACAATAAACAGATTCAGTAACGCCAGACACTTCCGTAGAATAACACCCCGGTGTTATATTTGTGATGGACTTGAGTCTTGAAGAAGGCAACGGTGAGATAAAACACTCAGCGAATACCGAGCGTAGGAATCAAACGCAGTATACGTAAAACCATTAACAAGTCGGCTCACATACAAAAATATCCAAATATATAAAGCCACGCATGGCGGATTAATAAAAACATGACATACGATCAATCTATTCTAACATTATTAACGAAGGAGAAAATTAATTCATCTGTTGTTTGTTTTATAGACAAACTAGCTCGCAAGAATTATATCTAATTTTGAGTTGCTCCTCTCGATATACCTTTCTAATACAGGTTATTTTGCCAAACACGCAAAAAAATTAATGAACATAAGTCTAGCGGATGCGTTCATCTACGTAGGATGCCATTTTAATGGCACACACATCGTACAAAAACAAAGCAAATTAATAGCTTTATTTTTTTTGTTTCCGTTTGATAAAAAGTGCAAAACAATGCTTAATGAAATGGGAAAATATTTTTCTATGCAGGATAAAAAACATAAGCGAAGGTTAGATGTAACGAATCGTGCGTATTTCGTATATCAGCGAATGCATTTTTGTTGATAATAAATATGTATTCTTTGTAATTTTTGTCTGCGAGCCGACAAAGTGAAAGCCTCCAAAGATCTCAGAGAGTATTTTTCGTGCGAAGTCTCTACGGGTAATATCAGTTAGAATGAGATTTAACAATATTAAGTGCAAATGCCTTAGTGTTTGTTTTTAAGACATCGAGTTAAGATTTTTTTATTGTTTGGGCTAAGCGGCCATTCCACAAATTGACATTGTTTCCCCAAAATTAAGAGTAAAACCCTGCAAAGTAAAACCCCACACAACAGGCTTCCAGGGTCATTTACAACAACGAGGAACGTCCGGCCTGTCGCTGACTTTACACAGCAGCTACAACCACAGCCCGTCGACTTCGAGTGCTCGTCTCCGTGTCGGTAAAAACTAACCCGAAGCGACTATTGCCTTTGGCGGCAAAGAGAGCTTATTTGAGAGGAAATGATTTTTCATCATATTAAACGGCCAAGTTCAGCCAAAAAGCCAAACTCAGCCGGATATTGCGTTTATTGTACTATTTCCACTAGCAGTTCTAGCGCTAGAAATCTATGAAAAAAAATATAAATATCTTATTATTGTATATACTTTTAATTATATTTCAAAAAATATGAAACATTGCAAATTTGTTTATTACAAATCATACATATTTCTTTTTTAATGCAGAATGAAAGAATTAAGAATGTTAGATACACTGTCTTGGCAGACAGGTGATGCATAAATGGAGACAACCATTTTTGCTGGTCGTGTGGACACCGATTGAGGGAGACCCCGAGCACCCGAAGTCAGGAATTGTGTGACTGAGGCTAAATGCTCAAGCCTGATACAACTAAGTTGAATAAACATTTAAAATGGACGATTAAGCTCATTCAGTTCGCACTCACTGCCACACACTATTAGCCGCCATGTTTGGCTGCGACTTGGCCGGGAATCCTCCTCCGAGAGTCTGTGCGGGAAAGGCCCCCGTCAAACCTTGAGTGGGCCCCGGGTGGCCCAGCGACAACCCTCCGAACTGCTGCTGGAGGTTGTTAGCGGGCGGCATGCTGAAGAACGACTGAGTTCCGATGTTATTCAATCCGCTACTCGCCGGATTTGAGGCCTGGAATCCGCCATTCATTGTATTAGCAAACTGTCCGGTTTGCTGGAACTGGTTAGGAACATTGCCGAAACCACCGGAATTCTGAAACGTGTTCGGCATCCCGAATTGACTCTGCGTCGGCGGGAACTGAGTTGAAAATGCGTTCTGTGACGGTGGTGCTGAAAACTGGTTAAAACTACCAAAATTAGGTTGCGGCACGTTGTTCTGGGCGGGGTTTGCGCCAAAATTCTGTGTAGGGAAATTACTGAAAGCCTGGAAAGCATTATTTGGCTGTTGGGAAAATTGTGAAGTGCCAAAAGGTTGATTCTGGGGTGGAAATGCTCCAAACTGAGGGTTCTGAGCAAACTGGCCATTCTGGGCCGTCTGAGCGGGCGGACCCTGACCGTAGAGAGCTAAAATGCTGTCTTTTGTCATGCGAGACTTCTCTTTGTCTGTGGGCGCAGGCTGGTTAAAGAATGACTCCTCTTCGGTCTTAAGGGCGGCGGCGCGGCTATTCTGGTTTGCATCTTGCGAGGCGGAGAGGAAGCCCCCGAAACCATCGTCCGCAGGGGCAGTCGCACCGAGCAAGTCTGCGCTGGGGGGCGGCGCAGGCTGAGGGGTGGAGCGTCCAGCCTTGGGGCTGGCAGACGATTTGGGCTTTGGCAACAACTGCGGCACGATTTCTGATTTCTGGAATGTTATACAGAAATTTTTATTATTAGCAATAAGCAACATTAATACCAAACATAAGAACACCTAATTCTACGTTATGACTACTCACACTGGGTTTACTGATGGCTGGCAGAGCAGTGCTCCGAAGGGTCGCACTCGGGGCCTTCATCTTCAACCTCTTCAGTCTCTCCATCTCCTCATCGATCTCTTTGTCCCTGAAATCATAAAACCGACATAATGTAGTGGTCAAACAGTTTAGAGTGTTTGCGAAGCCAGGCTCTACACCATATGCAGAAGTGTCCATCTCCAGTGAAAATAAGAAGTTCTACCATAAGATATCACTATGAAGAATTTAGAAGGTTTGGTGGACTTACCAGTTTACGACAGGAGGGTCAGCAGGAACCCACTCGCGAGCGACGTATTTGCGATGTTCATATTTGGCTCGGACGAATGCCTCGAGAGCTGTATCAGTCTGCGGCCGGCGGAAGGCATCGGGCAAGTTGGCCTCGTACACTGCGCGTGCCCGAGAGTTGCCCATTTGCTGCAGCGTCACCTAGAACCCAAACAGACCGCTTATTGCCACATCGATAGCAATACTATTATAAGCTTTTCAACTGTGTCAATTGGATTCAACAGACAAAAGATAGAAAAACAATCACAATAGCAATATGATAAAGAGTATTGTTACAAATTGACGTTGGCCGGCAACAATGTTTTCTTTGATAAATTTTAGTGTGTGCAATCAAATGTAAAATATGAATATTTTATATAACTTTTCTGTTATTGCAAGCAAAAGATTGCAACTAATATTTTAAAATGAAATTAAAAAATCAATAAGTTGCTTAGAGCGTAAAATGACAGCAAAGAGAGCTCATAAAATAAAATAATAACGTTTATACGGGTAATATAGGATAAATCATATTTTTATAATCAATCTGGCCTATTATGCAAATTAAATGCAGCAAAAAAATTTAGAAAGTTGAAATGACCTTTTCAATTGTATAATAAATAATCGATTGCGTTTCATAATCGTAGATGTGGCGGCTTGAATGAGTTATGCCAAAACTTGCCACTGCTTTCAAAGGACGCTTGGCGAAATTGAAACGATTGGTATAATCAGAAAATGACTCACTCCTCCGCTAGCATTGTGCAGCTATTTTCAATGTTTACAAAAGTATAGCTCGGGTATATGCACACAATGTATAACTCGGGTGGACGAGATAAAATGCAACACAAAGAACTCTAGCTCTAACTAACTGAAGTTATTCGCTTCTGAGTCGAGTTACCAGCTTTTTGATTAATGGCCATGAGATTTCACACGTTTTCACTCGTTAGAATAATATATACCCTAAACAGCACAACACACAAAAACCAGATCAATTCGTAACAATAGTTTAAAATGATAACGTTATATTTACATGAGTATATTAGACAGATTTCGTAAAAAGATAAATGCGCTCGATCAAACATTTTATAGCTCAAAAGTGTTTATAATCCACAAGTATAAACATGAGAATGAAAAATTAAGAGCGTTTCAAATAGTTTGTTTTGCAAGTCTTTGTACAAGAGTACAATATGATAAGAAACCACAGGACATTCTTAATCAAACGTACATTGAGATAATACGTCCTTACCCACAATGATATCAGACTCGGCCGGCAGAGAACGTAATCAAACATACGCTATCCGACTTTAACAAATGTTATCCCTACTCCAAATGGGTTAAAAAATATGTTTGCAGCCTCTTACCAGATCTGGTTGCGAAAGTAAAGTTTTTCGTTGTTGATAAGGCTTAAACTCACCACTTGCTCGGGAGTCCAAGAGTCCAGATTGACACTCTTGACCTTTGAGATGTGGACGCCGAGGTTGCGGTGGATGCCGGCGCAGCGGATGCACAGGAAAATACCCAGGTTCCATGATGCCCAGCGAGGACCTGCTCATACAAAAAAAGCATTTTAAAAACTCGTTGATACAAAAGTTGCTGTAACGTAATACAAGTGATTTTAATTTTCGTACTGGCAGATACTTTTAGATTAGGTTTTATGGATCTCATGGCAGTTTTAGTTTAATCGAAGATGATCTGTTTATTGACATTCTATACACCATCTTATATTTCTTAAAATAAATGCTTTAATTGTACAGCAACAATTTGTAAAAAAATAATCAAAACAGTATTAATAGTTCTCATTTGGGTCTTTTTCAAGATTAATTGATATATAAAAGAGAAAATGACTACCGATATATTAATTTTAGGTTATTATTAAATTGAATGATTTTTTTTAGTTTTGAGCATATATTTTTAGAGGTCTTTAATAAAATTTTAATGGAATTCCGCCGAGTATTATCTTCTCAACACAAAGAAATCAATTAAAATGTTGATTTCATAAAGAATAATACATGAAGGTTTTTTATTATTTATTTTTGAACTATGCTTTGCTATTTAACTATTGATAGATGCAAGTCACAAACTACCGATAGTATCCCACCTCTACTGCCATCAGCATTGCTGTGCAAGTAGTATCTCCAGCTAACTATTTCACCGCTACGATCACTAGCATTTGATTTATTAATCAATCAATTGAATATGTTTTGAACGTGACAAAAAAACAGTGCCGGTAGACACAAACATGCAAAATACCATTGTCATAAGTTTTAGATGTTTTTTGATAAAATAAAAACAATGACAGTTGACATTATGATGAGTCATGTCATTGTGGATGCTTTTTCACAATTATCTGTTCTGATTTCTAGGAATTAAAATTTTATAAGATTACTAACAAATGAGCAATTTATGATAATCGAAGTTTCATTTTAGTTAATTGTTACAGAATATTAATTGGAAAAAGATAAAACTCTTATCATTTTAAAATTCACGTATGAAAATTGTTGCATACAAAAAATAAAATATGCAATATGTTTTTTTTATGTGGAGCTGGTGAATCACAGAAACAAACGTTGCATAGCATTTCTAATTAATGATATGGGCAGGAATATAATTATACGCTGGTGGAGAATGTCGTAAACTCATATAAAAATGCAAAACATCTCAAAACGAATGCATTTTAATCAGAGCGAGTGCTTAGGAGGCGTATCAGTGCTGAATCATCGTAGTCGATTTCCCGTTTTCAGTTCAAGGTCCCCGTGGCAACGACTGATAATTGAATTAGAAATACATTTGTGCACATATTGGACAGTATACTCTTTGGGATTATTATTTAAAAATGACAAATTCCTTAGTGATGAATGACAGTACGGTGAAGATGGATGGGCAGTTGGCTTACCTTTGGCGTCGCAGTCCACGCAATATTTGTTGTCCTCATCCTTGAGAAGCTGCGTGAGGATGGTCTGGCATTTGTCCTGGATCTGTTTGGAGCGGTCTTTGTCACTCCGGGCCGTCATGTCGGAGCTGGGGAGTCACAGATTATCTGGTACGGAGTGTTTGGGGGGCCATTGACAGACGGAAGCGAGAGACAGCGACGTCAGGCACCGAAGCGCAAGAAATATGGCTAACTAGTGAAATTATGTCCAGCATGCTACTTAAAACATGTAAGTATTAAATTATAGATATTTTTGATTAGATTAGATTAAATTCATTTTAGAATAATCAAAAAAATATTTATTTTAATAAATTTTAAATAAATACATTTAAAAACAGAAGATAAAATGCATTCGGATTTGTGTTTTGTGCATATAAATATATTTCAAATTTCCAATTGAATTTGAATTTGAATAAAAATATTTATTTATTTTAAAACTGTAGTATATAATAAATATTTAGTATTTATTATTAAACTTAAAAAAAATAAATTATTATAATATTCAACTCTGACCCATATTTATTTTTCGTGTGGCAATAATTTCGTTTTTATGTCATGTTTAAAGTGTCTGCTGTAGATGTTACTTTTTTATTAATAAAACCTGTGCTGTGAATTGAACATGGAAATAAGTGAAGAAGAGTGGTATGTAATCTTTAATTGATAATAGTAGCTAATAGCTTATTTGACCTCGAAATAGCAAAAAATGTCTAATCTAATCGTCATGTCTCCAGCTGTCATATTTCGCGCGCAAATAAGGATCAATCAACAGCTGTTTTTTTAATTATACAAATATATTTTTTGTTACTATTTACTATTACTGCAAAATAAATTATTGCTTTTATATCAATATGTCTATTTTAATGTAGTTATACAGTTTTTCAAACTTTTCTTTTATCGTTTGCTCAAAATATTCCGATAACTCTTTCACAAAAAGTCACATTTGTTGAACGCATTTATTACTACGCTTAGGGAAAAAAAAACATTAAATTTCATATTTAAACCGCATTTAATTAAAGATTGGTATTTTAATAAAAATATACGATCATGAAATCAAAGTTCCGGATTTTATGAATAGATAAACTTACAATTTCAAAGACAAATTGATAATCAAAATATTTACTAGTATCTAGGATAGACACAAAAAACAAAGTCTAAATTGCCACAAGCCTACATTTTTTAAAATTATTTTTTATCCATTCCATATCATTAAAACGAAAAACAAACAAACGTTACAGGATTGAATAAAACAGTCATACATATTAACATTTCATTTATTATTCAACTAAGATAACAGAAATGGATTTTCTAATTATTATAAAAAAAATCTGACTTTTGCTGAACTTCGGCATTGAAAGACTTTTTTATGAATTTCGCCACACGTTTCTGAATCTCTCTCGGTAACCTGTGGCTAATTATTCAAAAAGTTATTGTATAATACATTCACTATTGATTGGAAAATATAGATAAAAAAATATTTAGATAAACAGGAAATATATCATAATAACGAGTCATAGCTATTTAAAATTTTCTGTTGAACAAATATATTATGGAATTTGATTGAATATAGATCTTAGTTAGACTAGCTTCATTATGGAGTATTTGAAGACAACTGGGCTTAAAATAATGTTCAATATATTTTTTCTAGTTCATAAATAATTATTATACCTTTACTGCTTCTAATGAACATTTACAAAGCTTAACTACGGTGTTTGTTACAGTTAAAAGTTAAAGCCACGAGTTTTGGCATTTATCGTATATAAAAATTAAACAGTCGGATCGGCGAAAGGTCGTATCGTAAGGACATCGTAACTATCGTTGCTTATATATTTATACAAAAACTATATACAGTCAAACCTCCACACAGCAAATGACGATTCGACTAAATCTTCAGAATAGCGAACACGTTTTGTTGATAGAAGCAATTCATTCAAGAGAGGGTCAGGCCTGTTGTGATATTTAGGGACCGGTGCTTTAAGAGGAGTTGAGCCCGGTGCTCGTACTACTCGTTACAGTGAAGATTCAGAATGACAATTTTATTTTTATTGTCGCATGAAATTTTTTTTGCATTTAGATTATTCATATTTTTATATTCTAGGAGTTCAGGAATCTTTATTTAATTAGTATTAAAAGCAAAAGACAAAGAATATATTATATTGGAATTCATTGATATTACATAGAAGATAATCAGTCCATAAAAAAAAATATTTAGTCAATGTTTTATATAATATACTGTATCTTGAAATTATAAAATAAACACCGAAGATATATCTGAAAAAAAAACACGCTTTGAATGCAACATTAACCATAATTTAGTCTTTCCGAGTTTCATGCTGCTTGTATTCATCCATCAGATATTTTAAGACTTATTGAGCTGATACTCCTGGACAGTCTCCGCCCCTGTTGATGCTGCCTGCCGTAAGCACCCCGCTGCGTCTAACACTAAAGCCTCTGTGGACGTCCACACCGCGCGAGACTCAACTCTCTGCAAAAAACAGACACTTCCATGAGCTTACATGTACACGCTTCTTCATCTTGAGTAACGTAATTGATTATTTTGGAAATTTAATTTCATACAATGCCTTTCGTAAACAATAAGAAAAAAAACATTCTTCTCGCATTGTAAAATATAATTATTGTAATTTTATCAATCTTCTCTTATTCCATGCAGTGAATGATTCTGAGAAGATTAACTTATGACAAATTTAATCACTGATTTTATGTTAACACACTATCGGTACGAAACAAGATTAAATGTGACTAGTCGGATATATTAAAAAATACAAGGAAATAGTTAGGTTATGCAAATGTGGATATTATAAGAGAATGCAAGTATGTAGCAATACCAGTCCCGAGTATATATATACATTTATCAATAATTTTCATCATCCTTGGGTACAAGACTATTTAAATTGATTAAAATTAAATTCGCAGGCTTTGGTGTATGTTGTCAATCAGCTAAGTAATGTTAAGCTAAGTTTGTATCTCGATTTCAATATCAAATTCCCAGACTACCAACTTTTTGCCCGCTATCTCACCTGTATTCACATTGAATATGTCTCGTTTAAAATCCGCCTTTTTCTTGTGGCAATATTACTTTTTTATTTGTGAAACATCCCTTGTTTAGTTAAAATCACTATTTTTGTACTTGATTCCCTCCCTCTAAGTTTTTGCTCAGGAAAATCACCTTTTTAATGCTTATTCGAATTAATTCCCTTCGTTTGTGTAAAACCACCTTCTCCCATATCAATATTACCTTTTCTAAAGTCCCCTTGTCCTTCTTGATATCAGCTTTTTGGCCAAACAAATCTCGTTTTTCATGTTTATAATACTTTTTTTATTATATCCCACAAATGTTGTTTTTTTTTGCAATAATTGATTCTATAGAAAGCATGATTGTCACGTTAGAAGGATGTTATGAAAAAATGAAAACACTCTTGATCTATGTTATAATATGCTAAAGTTTACGAGTAATTACAGAACATTATTAATAACACAGGCTATCAACAATAAATATGATCGATGCGCGGAGTCACGTCTCTTCCAGCGGCACTCTTTGCACTTTCTAAATTAACGGAATAATTGTCTTCACTAAACATACTATTTGCACAAGCCTCTTGTCGATTCCTCCCCCGGCAGACATCCTATCTATTTTAAACTACAGAACCAAAAATCCCTGCTAAACAATGCGTTGCCACTACACATACCCAATCTGTTAAGTTCAGAAGAAAATAATCTTTATGAGAGTTAAAATGATTGTGTGCATTTGTATTCGTGTATATCGTCAGGCAACCGTGCACTCCAGCCATTCAAGATGATTTACGAATTGCATATTTGATTTAGTTGAATAATATTAACATAATTACTAAATAAATCATACCGTTTTAAGTTTAGTCTTTCAGATTCATTACATAAACTGAGGTTTTAAACAAAACAGCAAAAACGGGTTTATTTAATTTCATATCATTATGTTTACAATCTTAATAAATATTTATCTTCAATTCAAAATATGGGAACCTTGTGCAATGTTCTCTTCGTTTACTTTGAGCTAAGTTTCTTAGGGGGTGTTTTTTAAAATCACATTAACTCCAAGAAATGGTTTCTTGACGGATGTGTCATGCTGGGAGGTTCACTTTTAAGGGCAGCGATGGATTCAGGAAGACCATCCTGAAACCATCGCAGCTCCGGAAAATGCATGTTACAACATGAATGGCTAGAGGGACATTGGCTTGCCGAAGAGGGAAGCATCGCGGGCGGCGGAGGCGGCGGTGAGAGCGGCGGCTGCGGCCAGGCCTGCAACAGCCCCGAGGGCAGCGGCGCGTGGCCCAGCCGTGCTTTTGTACAGCGCACCAGTCACTGACGCTGCCATGAATGTGTTTAAAGAGTCCTCCTGGTCGCGGGCATACGTCACTCCCACACCCACCACTGAGTAGAAGGAGGCGATGATACCTAGCGTGCAACTTGTGGCTGATCCTGAAATTAATAAGTCACAAATGGTCAGACAATATATATCCAGAAAGCGAACCACAGTTCTCATGTGTTCACTGGATCTTTTCGAATACTAAACGAGCAAGCTTCAATAGGGGAAATATTATAGGTAATACGAAAATAAATCTTTTTTCAATCAGTCTTCAGTGAACCATGAGCCACTCAAGTCTAAATTTAATTAACAGAGTTAACAAAACAGTTAATTAAAACAGTCCATACCTTGTTTCATGACGTAGTTGAGTATTTGTGTTCTTCTGACTTTGCCGAGTTGTCCGGCAAGGGTAGTGGCTCGGAGACCATTGTATAAACCAGCAGCTCCACCAAGTCCTGCAACAGAACATCATAAATAACAAATTCAAATTTTATATCTATATGTAAGCTTAAAAATCTAAGTCATTCATTTGGCCATTTTAGGTTATGATCTGTTCATACAAAACAACATTACAACTTGTTTTTATTGTCATCCGTCTTTTGGACTGGCATGAAAAAGCATTGTATGCTCTAAAATATAAATAAATATATATTTTTAAAAACTTGCAATGCATTTGTATATGTACATTTTAGAAATTTTGAACCATTCAGATTTTTCTGGTATTTGTTTTGATTTCATTTACTACAAGCACCAACAATAATTTTGTTCATTTTACTGACGCAACTTTACTACATTATTTCTGTCGAATGATTTACAAAAAATGAAAGGGATGTCGACTTTGGACTCGGGATCGAAATAAATAACTAAACAAATAAAACACAAGACTGAATTGAATAGATTTAAGCAGCACTGCCTTTACCTGCTCCTATAATGCAGCTAGCGCCTATTTGAGGTAGAGCGACGGATGTTCTTTTTGTGGTGTGCGCTTTGTAGTTTTCGTCTGGATATATAAATTCTGGTTGTATCTTAGGGATGTAGTGAGGGTCGAAGTTTAGGTAGGGCGACAGAGGGGAGATGCCCGAGCCCGTTTTGGGCGCCCCGCCGACGTCCTCCGCCTTGGGAGTCAGCTGGAAGTCGCCGAACAGCGACATTCTGTAGCCGGAGTAGGGAAGTTGTCACAGAACTATGTTCGGAAGATGTCGGGTTGTTACACAACTACGCTGCCTCAGCTGTCATATCGAAGAGACGCGAAGTGAGGTTATGTACAATTTCATATTGCGCGTGCGCACGCTATCACATGGAAAAATCCGCCGCGGAAAACGAAAAATTCAATATCTGATAAATTAAAATTCGTTTTATGTTAAATTCTTCGTTGAATATACTTTTTTATATGATACGAAAAATTTATGTAGTCATCGATGAAATGTTCACAGAGACTGTCAATCTTCCACAAACTTCCATTTATGAATAAAAAATTAAACAAATGAAACTCGGTGACGTCTTACCGGCGTTAAGCTAGCCGCAATAGATAATTGCTGCTTGTTGCTAAGTTCAGGGCATTCAGCACGAATAGAAAACCATAGAGTACGTCACTTCCTACTGCTGGCTTAGTTCAAGCTTGCCGTGAACTTTCAATAAAATCACAACAATTAGCAGCTTAGAGATCTTGATTTATTTTGTAAATGTGTATAATAAACAGGCACATTACTGCTATGTATTTCACCGAAAGACTATTCCAGTCTATACGGAAATCTAACAGTCCTCTCCTCAAGATTGGCGACAACATCCCAGACTCAGTGCCTGTCTACTATAGGCATCAATTACATTCTGCTCGGTAGCAAACTAGAGGTTCCCGGGGAAATCTATACAAGAAGGAATGCTGAGTAGCCAGGACACAAATGTTGGGATGATTATTATGCTCCATCCCTAGTCCTGAAGTAAATTAACACAGAAATACAAAATGTGTTGTAAAGTATACCTAAGCTATTGTTCCTATGTAATAATAGGATAGCGCAAGTCGTACCTGCTCAGTGAAAATATAGCTTAACGGTGTGTATAGCTTTTAAATATTTATCCTTGTTATTTAGTCCTTACTTATTTATTTAACTTTTTCTTCAACTCATGCAAAAAAGGGTTTTGTATACATACTCAATAACGAAAATATAGAAATTCATGTACGCTACCGCCTAAGCCACTTCCTCTTAAGCCCCACAATCCTGCGCGTAGAAGCATGGGATAGTCACATACTATATTGTAAGCATAGCCCTAGGAACTATTGTAAATTAACATTAAAAAAAATAAAGAATCTAGGAATTTTAGTTAAATTGTTTACAGATTTTTTGTTTCATGCCAAGAATCCAACTGCGCTAAAATGATGACTTTTGATGCTTATTTAGTCTGATATCATAAATAAATTGATGATTTCAGTTACGAACGCAATGCTGCAGATGTGCGTTCTATCATTCGACACGCAAAGCTTCACGAGTCGGAGCTGCGGCCGCTCTCACAAGTGCTACGTTTTTCCGACAGTGGGGCCAGTGGCGCAGATAACTTGCGTCTTCTGCAACTAGATAACGCCCTGTTACAAGAGCTGCAGCAAGGAGGATCTGTTGTTTTTAAAGGTATGTCATTATCCATGACACAACATCAACAATTATCATTTTAATTATGAGCTCAATGGTTTTTTTCTTTTTACATTGTTACTTTTCACATAACAAATATTCTTAGCTATATTATTATGTTATATGACTGTTTTCAGGATCACAGAGTGATAATGCAGTTCTTTGTACGTCTACAACCACATATGATATAAAAGAAGCTGAGACTTCAAACAGCCTTCTTCTCGTTCCTGGCTTACTGTGGCCGAATCAAACTAAACTCCAGGATGACGAATCTCTCAGTGAATCCACGGAAGATAAAGCGAATACTAGCACTTCTCCCAATAACAGTCTCGACAATTCCGGAAACTCTGACACTTTATTCACTTCGCCGAGAAAATTAGAAAGAAAAAACATATTAAAAGTGTTTTACACATACTACGAAACGAGACCGTGTAAACCGCGACTAGACAAATTGAATGAATTGCTACAATTTACAAAATTTTCAGGAACCGAGTATGAATACACCGTCGATAAGAAATTACTTCTTACATATTTGCAGCTATCTGAAATCATTCAGGCCTCCAACGCAGAGTTGATCAAAGGCTTGGAGAACATTCAAGCGATTGAAATTGACGGATATTACAGAGTTCTATCATTTGATTATGAGTTCCGAGTGCTATCGTACATGCTGGACTTAATTGAGGAGAACTCTTGGCCTCTGGATGGGATCAACAAGACGGAGACAATTTCGTCATTGGAAATGCTAGTTCCGCCGAACATACTGGAAGCCCTGTTTGGCTTCTACACAGAGGAAGCAGAGGGGGGCCTGTTTCGCTACCGAGATGACAAGGTGTGCCGTTTCCTTGCTCAAGTGTTGCTGCGGAGCGCCGTGCGCTTCAATCTCGCTGATTTCATGCAGGCTTGGAAGGATTCCGTTCCTGAAGGGATGCAAGCAGAGGTTAGCCATTTGGTCTGATGTCAAATTTTATTTAAACTCCTGCATTATGTTTGACTTTTGATTTTGTGTTATATATAATGATTAGGAGAGTATGCTGTCAGGAATGGCGCTGGTAGAGCGAGATGCGTCACCGCCATGCGTGCGTGCCTTCAGTGAGGGATCTCTCCCCGCTGGTGTTGTGGAGCGCTTCCGTCACCTCTTCCAAGTGCGGCCCAAGTGGACCATCGAAGAGATTTCTCCCTATATAGAGTGAGTCTATACTAAACTATTACATACCGATATGGATCCCATTAATTTTTTATTTAATTGGTTGGATTTTAAATCTTTGCATGTGTATTTCTAATAAATTTATTTGCCGGTGAAATTTATAGATAGTATTGTTACAATAAAGATGGTAGATTTATTAATACTTGTTTTGTTGTATCTATAACAGACGTTTCACAACGGAGAAGGTGAATGTGAACGCGCTGCTGACTAAACACGCCCGCGGCTCCAACCAGGAAGGGGTTCGCTACTACTCCGCCAAGCACAGCAAGTGAGCGCAGATGGATATCTGTTGCAGTTAAAAGAAACGAAGACACGAAACGTCGTAACGAAGACACCGGTAAACATTCACATACGATTTATGAATGATGAGTGGACAGTACGGATGAATCATTTATGTGACCCTTCTTCCCCAAGTGCTTCTCCTCAGAAAAGGTCGGTGACCATTTCCGATAGTACAATCATAAATACATATTCGATGAATTATAACGTTATATTGATGAAGGATCGTATTTTCTTTTTAATTTAAATCTACGCTTAAGATGGTAAAGACTTTATCCGGTTAAAACGTGATTTTCCGCTACTTGTAGGATAATAAATACGACACCAATTGAAATAATTAGAGGTATTAAAAATATTGTAAATCATTTGATTTCCCTAATTAGACTTTAATTATAAATAATACGAAATTCAGATTCACAATTTTGCTGCAATGAATGATGATTATTGTGTTTATCGTTTTATTGAGTTTTTAGCTGCAATTCGTTAAAATGATCACATGTTTATTATTTTAAGAACCGGTTTGAAGCGATTGTGTCTAGGATTTGTTTATACAAATGTCAACTGTGATAATAAAAAGAAATTCTCGGAAGACTTTAGCGACTTCTTTTGGTTCTTGTATAAAACCACTAATATAAAATTAAATCCTAATATAATGAATGGCAAAATATCAAAATAAAAAAACAATGTATGTTCGTAATAATGAAAATAAAAATAAACAGTATTTTTTTAAAGATCTTGTGATATTAATTAATTGATCAATGGGTAGATTTGGTTTCTTGGATGTTGAGCTGCTTCAAGTTTTTGGGGACGTTTTCGGTCCCCGTGCCGGGACTATCTTCAGGGATTTTGTTTGAGTGTCTTTTTGTGTATTAGATGGAATACTAATGGGTATATAAGTAGATAATAAAATTGCAAAGGTCAGATTTGTATTTTTTATTAAATAATTGAGTTTCTTATAAATAAATACGCATAATCTCACTTGACAGTCGGCGGGACTAGCCCGCACTGTCTCCGTTCTCACAACACCGACCTAACCTAAAACCACACAACACAAAATTGGCCAAAATAAAGATCTCACTTAGCTCTCCGTCAAACGCAGACAATATAAAGTCGAACAGCATTGTTCAGCATTAAGACCTCAATATGTATAACAAACAATAACAATAAAAAAATGGAAACGTATCCAAGAAATATAATAGATACGGAAATATAAATTAACAATTTTGTAAACTTTATAAAAATATATATATATATTTCTGTTATCAATACTTGACATAAAATATGCGTTTTGCAGTCGTATAGAATCTACAATTCATATAAAAGCTACCGTTAGTAAAAATATTACGTATATATGTATGAAATATTATTATATATGGCACCACACGAGGTATTTTGCATCCTTTGTAAACTTTAAATATAAAAATATTTATCTATTAGATTGTCTAAGTTTCACGGCTGAACGAAAGGCAGCCAGAGAGAGCAGCCTTCCCCGCCCGAGAGTGAGGTTACGAGGTTTGAGCAATATGGACCGGCCATTATGTTTTTTTTTTCCTCGTCGAGTTAAACTTTGATTAGTAAAATAAGAAATTATAATGTTAGAAAAACAATGGCACAATATGAACAATAATTCATTTGAATATTTTGGTTATTTATAATAATTTATATAGTATCAATTCTTTAGATGCCTTATTTTTCACTAATTGGAATGTACGAGTAAAATATAAGAATCGGAAACATTCAATGATTGAAATTGGATTGCTTCCGTGTACTAATGCAGCTGCCTTGTGGCCGTCGGTGGTTTCTTCACTGCTGCTCCTTCAGACGGAGGCGCAGATCTGACAATTCTTCCCAGATTTCGGCAGGAAGGTCCTCTCCTACTTGCTCGGTGAAATAACTCTCGATTTCGTCAGCCTGTCAAGGAAAAGTCTACGTTTAGCACATAAGGATAAATAATAAAGACGTGTTGCAAAAATTACTCTTGTGTTTAGTTAATTAAGTATAATTGTGTAGAAGATTCTTACCTCTTGAAGCCAGAACTCTTTGGGTACGCTGTAGAGTTCCTCCGTATCTACCGGTGGCAGTCCTTGCATATTTAGAGCATCAGCGGTCGGCAGAAGTCCTACGGGACTAGGCGTGTGACATTCCTCTCCTGCGCAGCGCTTCAGAACCCACTCCAGCACCCGGCAATTGTCCCCGAATCCGGGCCACAGGAATTTTCCCTAAATGACAAAAATGTAACATTTAGAAAACTATTCAAGAATATCGTCAGGAAAATTTACTTGTAAAGATGTACTTGTGAATATCTTTCAAAGTCCAAAATTTTGTTATGAATTTGTAGGCTTACCTCAGTGCTTTTCCTGAACCAGTTCACGTGGAAGATCTTGGGTAACTTCTCCTCAGTGGTACGGTTTCCCATGGACAGCCAATGTGCCAGGTATTCTCCGAAGTTATAGCCAAAGAAGGGACGCATGGCGAACGGGTCGTTCATTATCACCTTGCCCTATACAATAGAACAAAAACTCATTAGTTTAATGAAGACGAGTCCATGAGACCTTATTTTGTATAAATGAAAGGCTTTAAAGATTTAAAATGTTGTGATAAGATGAAGTGAGTACTCACGCTGTGTTCGGCAGCAGCAGTGGCTTCGGACCTCATGGCAGCTCCCAGGAAGACTCCGTGTTGCCAGGAGCGCGCCTGCATGACTAGCGGCACTCCCTTGGGCCTCCTTCCTCCGAGCAAGATGGCAGAAATGGGAACTCCCTCCGCACTCTCCCAGTTGGGATCGATGGTGGGGCACTGCGACGCCGGCGAACAGAACCTGCCGAGAATAACACAATTAGTATAACTTCTTTAATTCATGGAGATTATTGGAGGATCTCACGGTCGATTAGCAAATGTGCTTATTATTACTTTATATGTCGGTGATAGTTACCTGGAGTTGGGGTGCGCGGCGGGAGTGGTGGAGACTCCTTGCTGCCAGGGCCTGCCCAGCCAGTCTGTGAGTTGTGCTCCGGGAGCGAGGTCACCCATACCCTCCCAGTAGACGCCTCCGTCACTCGTCTCCGCCACATTTGTAAAAACTGTATTGCGGAAGATGGTCGCCATTGCGTTAGGATTTGTATCTTCTGATGTTCCTAGAAAAAAAAAAAAACACTGAGTTGTAGAAATATTGACAATGTGTTAAAAATACCGATGTGTAGTAAGGCGTAAATAATTTGTTTCAAGTGTCAAAGAGACTTAGGGCCTTACCTGGTGCAACTCCGAAGAAACCGTTCTCAGGGTTGATGGCCCTCAGCTGGCCGTTCTTGTCAAACTTCATCCATGCGATATCGTCTCCCACACATTCGACCTGCAGAATAAGAAATACGTTGTAATATTGTCCAACTGTCCTTCACATAGTTCATTGAATGAGTTCTGTGGATTCTGCTGCTGTTGGCGAGGGATGCCTACCTTGTATCCAGGAAGACTCGGTGTCATCATGGCAAGGTTGGTCTTGCCGCATGCCGATGGGAACGCAGCTGCAATGTATTTCTTGTTTCCTTTGGGATCTGTGATGCCCATGATCTAAACAAAAAAAGACAGGTTAAAACAGAATTCAATTTTGATTGATTGACGTATTGATCATTATAATCTTTCAGTTACGTTGTAATTAAAAATATATATTTAATAACTTACCAGCATGTGCTCGGCAAGCCACCCTTCCCTGCGAGCGATGGTGGAGCCGATCCTCAGGGCAAAGCACTTCTTGCCGAGCAGGGAGTTGCCTCCGTATCCGCTGCCGTATGAGATGATTTCATTTTCATCGGGTCTGAAATAATGAAAACATTTAGTAAATAGGTAACAATAATAGAAATAATAATAACAAAAAATGTGTGATGCAAAGTTTGACACAAAATTGTTTAACTCACTTGTGCAAGATGATGGTTCTAGCCGGATCGCAAGGCCAGCTAGGCACCGAGTGGGCGCCTTCCGCCGGAGTTCCCACAG
The DNA here is from genome assembly GCA_022113835.1 of Atopsyche davidsoni. Classification (NCBI taxonomy): domain Eukaryota; kingdom Metazoa; phylum Arthropoda; class Insecta; order Trichoptera; family Hydrobiosidae; genus Atopsyche; species Atopsyche davidsoni. The sequence continues at coordinate 3,117,551 of JAILWY010000022.1, read as the reverse complement.
AGTGCAGACACTTGACGAACTCTACGTCGTCTTTCTTCAGCAATTCCAATACCTTACTTCCTGCAAAAGAATTTAAGTGTTCATAAAGATTGTCCGGTGGCTCTCTTGAAATTAAAGAATTTGATCGAGGTTTGATCTATTTTGATTTGAGCCGATATGTTTATGAACTTACCGATCCTAGTCATGATGGCCATAGAATAAACCACGTAGGCAGAGTCAGTCAACTCAACTCCGATCTTGGATAGAGGAGAGCCGATGGGGCCCATGGAGTAAGGAATCACGTACATGGTGCGACCTGCAAGAAAAGTGGTATTAGAAACAGTTTACGATTGTATTATTTCGAAATAGTCTCTGTTTGCGGGTTTACGAGGAATGATGGTGGAGTCGTAGCTTACCCTTCATGCAGCCAGGGAAGCGCTCCTGAACAGCCCTGCGGTACGCTTGCGGGCTGATCCAGTTGCCGAGGGTGGTGCGGGGTGCGCGAGGGGTGACGTCCCTGGGACGGGGCGCACAGATGAAGGTGCGGCTCTCGACACGCGCGACATCAGCTGGGTTGGTGCGTGCGAGCCAGCAGTTCTGATACTTGGGCAGGTTGCGGATGGTGCCGGCCGCCTGCAACAGCTTCAGCAGCGAAGCCCCCTCGGCGGCGCTGCCATCGCACACGTGCACGGCCTCGGGCTGGCACAGTGCCACGCTCTCTTCCACGTAGGCTCGCACCTAAAATATAAATACTGTTTAGTAAGTGAACTATGATGCGACAAATTGAAATCATTGTTTAAATAATATACTCGGTACGATATGAATAAATTTTAATATAAAGAAATTCTCAATGTATATTTTGACTGTAATCTACCGCGAGTCAAAGACCCAGGTAGGAAAATAATTTTGTTTTTATTCAATCACGATTGAGATATTATAATAACTTTAAAAATTATTAGCTGATAGGTCAAAAATTTGACCTTGAAATGTCAGAGAATTTACAGTGTCATTTAATAGTCATTTGCTAAAGCAGAGTGGTTTTACACATCGAGAACTATCAAAATAAATAAGTGTTTTCGTAAAAATAGGTAGGTTCTCAATTCGGGTAATTAATTAAAGTGCATTGATGGAAAATTTTGATAAAATTCTTACACAAATATAAATCACTCTAATTAGATGTTAAACATTATAGTCTGGACTGATTAAAATATCATTAATGATATGATCGTCTGGACGCTGTTATTATTTATCAATATTGAGCAATGCGGCCTCAGGTGAAGCTGTGCAGGTCACCAGGAACTGTCGCAGTTCCAAGTCCGAACGCAAAGTCCATCGGTCTGGTGCCGGCTGGTTCTGATCGGAGAAAAGTGCTGGATGTTTACTTTGGAGCGTGTTAAAGTCTCAATGAGATAAAATCCACTATCAATATGGAACGCGAAGGATCGTGATGTAATCGAGTCGCCTCTGGCGATATGTTGTTATCAATATATTGTTGCTAATAGAAATTAAGTAATGGTTCGGATGGATTGAGTGATTTAATTTTTGGGTCATTACGAGAACAATAGAAATCAAACTACTCCCGAGTCGATTTTTCTATACAACAGAAATCAACTTTTGGGGCATATATGTATTAAAAATAGCGTTATCACAATTCATAAGCATCGGGATAATGTTAACTTGCATTTATATTTATACATCATAAAATTTGTGGTTTTTACGGATAATTGATTGATTAAATCCATGACTCGGATAAAGGCAAATTCTATTTTTTATAGAGCGAAACGGGAGACTTGTCAGGGTGGTCTGTTTTGCTCGAAGATTTGATGGTACAAACCTGCGGTGCCAGCTTGGAGAGCTGGGATGAGATGATTCTCGGGGCATGCAGTTCAGCTCCGGCATGCTTTAGGGAGAAGGCTCGGCCGCACTGCTGCAGCGGCAATGAGCACCTGCAACCAAAGCAACTGACTTCAGCAAAACTCGAAAAGGATGAAGATTTGAGATATGATAATCACAGTCTCAATTCCCAAAATCAACATTTTAAATAACATTTAATATAAAAAGGACCTTCAAAACAATCTATTGTCAGATTATCTACTTTTAAAGTTGTAGTTATATAAAAATTCATGTTTAGTCATTCAGAAAAAAATATTTTCAATAATATTTGTGAATTTTTTCTAGCTTCAACTTCTGAGAAGTATTATTCCAATTTAATCATGTGATATTTTTTTCTAAAGAAATATATAATTGTTGTACAAACGATATGGAATTTACAATATCTGAATGTTGAAACGTGCTAATTAACCGATAACACAACATTTCACTAAAAGTAATTTTTTTAAGATAAAACGTGGAAAAATATTGACAAGCGTTTAGCGAGATAAGAGTTGGAGATTAAAAAGCAGAGAGGATTATAGAAACAAACGGATAGATTAATGACTTCATACAGAGGTGACAATACATTCCAATAAGACTATCTAACGTGTACAATTTAATATTCTGTCACTTCTAAACATTCATGGAAGAATTTAATCAAATAATCTAATGATCGATCAAACGTATATCAACAACAATTTCACTAATACGTGATAATAGTATCGAGATTAGTGGACGTTAAGGGAAAATTATTTGATTAGTCCTTTCAACGTAATAAATGTTATCGAATTCAATAATGGATAAAAAAAAATGCATATAGTAGACATTGTCAACGTAAGCAGCGGAAATTTTTTTTATAAGTTTCAAAGGAGTTTTGTTATTCTCGTTTTCATACAAGGTAAATATCCTACTTAATATATGATGACGACGACAAAGACATGCAAAGTTTATTCATAATATAATTTAATTGTAAATATTATATGTCGCTATAAACAGAAGATAACCGAGCGATCAACAATAGTTTAGTGTTAGATTTATTTTTAAAAACAAATACAACGAAGGACATCGTGTTGACCTTCAGTCGTCCCGCTAAGGAGGGAAAGCACAATTTCTGATTTATTTTGAAAAAAATGGCGACTCGCTCAGCAACAATATAATCGTAATTGATATTTAAATAACCGTCATTTGTGACATTATTTAATTCAAAAATTATAACAACTTTCTAATTATGTTAAAAAATTGGAAGCGTCGCGTCCTCAATATCGATGGACATTTAGAGAAATACCGTAGAATTTATTAACACGTTATTGTATGCTTTATTAGTAATTACTAGCGAAGACGCTTGGGCTTCACGACCGGGTTATGAGGCTATTAACATTCAACGTCGATTTTTTCCTCAAATTTTGGAAAATTATTATTGAGAGGTATTTCAACCCGTGAAGGGGGGGGGCAGGATATTTCAGAGGAGATATATATATATATATATAAAATGAAAATCGACTTACGGCATCTTGACGACGGTTTCCACAGCCTCGGGCATGTTGAAAATTCGTTTCAGGAAAATCCACAAAAAATAAAAAGTACAAGCGCTGAGTCTACTGGGGCTCGAAGGCGAAGCTGGAGTCGCGGAATTCGTGGCAGAAGAGGAACAGATAGACGCGAGTGAGTGCAAATAGTCGTTCCATTTAATTCGGCCGCAGATCCCGCGAACTCGGCTCGAGAGCAAGTGATGAGGAGCGGCGCGGCGCGGCCTTTTATACCGGCGAGCCTCTCGGCGCGGCCAATGGGGCCTCGCGGGCCGGTCGCGCCTCCGCTGATGTAACCCGCCGCCCGGTTGCCAAGCCCCGAGAGCCTGCAGCCTGTTGCTGAGCCCAGCCTGGTGTGAAGCCGTGCTGGAGTGGTGGGCGTGTCTCGGCACTCCGAAACGTCCGCGGTCTCCACTGCCCCGCGAGGTCACACCGTCGCCGCGATGCGTGTCCTTGAAACGCGAGCGCGACAACAACAGAGCTTTTTTTTTTTGTAGGTTAGTAAAGCGCCTCAGTACGGCTGATCGCCCATCGAATCAATCTAAATATACGTATATAAAGTTTTATACTGTGAAAGTGGAAAATCGGTACAATATATTCTTTGGTTCATATGTAGAGTATGAGTATGATGTGATTCGTTAGTACAAGGGTTAGTACACCGGCCATGTAAACAAGGGGGGTGTGGGTTCAAATCCCACACAAATCACGATGATATTTTTTTTGAGAATTTCTTTAATCATCTTCTATGTGCCTAATCATATTAGTAATAATATATTCTATTCGCTAGCCACTACTTTTTCCCCATCTATCGGGCAAATTATGGATTCCATCCCAAAAGAACTGTTCGTCTGTTGAAGCCAAGAAAGAATCGAGCCAATTTTTGATACCCTGTTCAGAAGTGAAGCGTATTCGGCATCGATTGAAACGAGTGGTAGTCGGAAGGGGCAAGGTCTGGGCTATAGGGCGGGTGAGGCGGAACTTCCCATCCACTGTTTTCCAAATAGGTTTTTTTAACCGATTTAGCAACATGTGCCCGGTCGCATATTCCGGCCGTTTTTCTGCAAACGCATCAAATTAATGCGCACACCGTATATTTAAAAAACATATACACAGCATGTCAAGTTCACTATGCACGATCACGAGCCGCGGCCGAATTCGGCAGTCATATGTGAAACTATGAGATGCTTTTAAACTTGTTTTACTGACTGCCTGCGATGAATAAATAAAGATATAATTGAACGTGTGTTTGATTAGCCAGCGAGGAGTTGCATCATCTAATCCGAAGCTAATCAAGCATGATGGGGCTTAGTAAACCGCGGTTTCCGATTCACCCTGTCTAGTAAAACGTGCCATACTACAACACTTTTCGGAGAAAGGCGGAGTCGAGGAAAAGATCAGAATTATTTACAAAATACAGATACCAAGAGTCCTTGAAATTGTATCAAAACAGAAAGTCAACTGCGGCACTGGAGATTTTAGTAATAAAAAATGAATACAGAATAATAATAATTTATTAATTATTTATCTTTGACTTCTGACCTTCCCCGCGTCTTTCCCTCCTCGGGCTCATACTCTACCCGTGTCATTGTTCTCGCTCTGGTGCCTCTGCTCAGAGGATGATACAATGTTATTGTTGAGTATACAATATTCAGGCGATTGATTCACAGCCCTTTCGCCCGCCGGGACCCTACACCTGAGCGGTAAATTGAAACGTTACATGCAAATAAGACATATGCATATTTTGATGTTTATGTTACTTTGTAACGTTTTTTTTTTAAGGTTGTTATTCAAGATGTTTGTTTTTGAATATTGTTTTGCAGCGAGCCCCCTGTGACGTGGTATTGCTATTATAAAGTCTAAATTGTGTTTTTGCACATATTACGCGTGCGTCACATCCAATACCTTGAATAATTTAAAATAAAAGCACTTGATCCATTGTAATAGTCAAAATGTCACCGTTAACCGAAATTCAATAGTCAATATACCTATACAAATATTTTTGTTTAACAAATCGCGCACATCAAGGTCATCAACAATTTGTTTGTTTAAATATCTAAATATAAACATTGCACAGTGCGAACAAATTAATTTATTGATTATGTATAATAAATAAAATAACAAACACAGTAGACCGTAAGTTACGTGTGTTTTTAAATTTCTACTGTATATATATGTATATATTTTTTTTATATACAAAAATATCTGTATACCTGTATTTTTGGCACAGAGACTCCTTTGTAGAATGTCATGGGATTTATTTAATATACAGGATGATTCAACGCGACATTCAAGCTGTTATTACTGTTGATATATCAAACGCACAGACATAAAAAATATATATATCCGCTATTTTAAATGTCTTGCTCCGATATGTCAACATTGATTGTGACTGATTTCAAGTACTATGGTAATATGCTGATTCTGGAATCACCCTGTATAGATGAGGTTCATATGTGGTGAATACATTATTGATATTAATTATTAGAAGTTGTTTGCCTCTCACCGGTGTTCTTGAGATTATTTTAATGCACTATGCGAGTTGGCTTTGTTTGGGTTGGCGAAAAAACAAAACGCGAGACCCGCATCCGTGAGGATTGTCAGGTGAATGGAAACTGGCATCGCGCGTCCCGAGGGATGAAAGGATGCAAGGTCTTAATGGGATTTTTTTGAAAAGCTTTATAAGAAGTGCTCATGCATTGAGAATTTTGTATAACTATAGTGAACTGAAGGGTTTTAATTCTGCAGGCGTTTCGGCGATTCGATAGCATGCAGGTAATAACTTCACGATAGACTGCATGCCGCGGGTGCAGGCAGCTCGGTCTGATCTAAGAGAGATATCAACGCTATTTTGCACCTCGATGCAAAGCAAAGAATGTATGCATTTACTGGACTTTGCACAGTTTGTTATGATAATAAGCTAAGCTCATAATATTTTCATAAACAAGAAAATAAAAAAAATAATAGGTACGTCTATAGAATATAATGTGTTGTATTTTGATCAGATTGTAAATATAAATAAATACATATTTATCGTGAGGTACAGTGTTATTTTAAACTGTGGTTAATTTTAACTGTGTTATGCAAAGTATTTCCCTAACGTAAACCACAGTTAATTATATGCGTATACAGAGTAATTCATTAAACCACGTCTACGTAATCTTTAGTTTATTGGGATAATAAAATAAACCAGGTTTACGTAAACCTTCATTCATTGACATCATATTATAATACATGTGTAATTTTAAACATATAACGCAGACTAATTGCTAGACGACAGCAAAAAAACTGCTGAATTTTTGTTATGATATATTTTACAGATACATAATATATTTTTCTCTTTCAGAAGATTCGCGACAAGGTGCGTACAAAATGAGATCACGTCTGCATGAGTTCCAGCACCGAGAAAAATATTATTTCAAGACTTATTTAGACAGCTGTTAGCATAAAGCGTCATGTGAAAATCTACAAATGAAAACATGCGCAAAAAAAAATATTATACTGCTTCTGAAAACGAGATAAGGGGATGTTTTGCTGATTTTTGTAGGCTAGCAGAATATTCAAGGGTTTATTGTTTGTTATTTTCATTGCACTGTTGGAGACATCAAAATAAATGGAATACGTCGTTTTTTCTAGAGTATAACGATTTTTCAAACACGAGGACGATAGTCACAAATATAGTATTTTGAGGAACGTGAGAAATCTGGCTTCATCGCTTTATCTCCTAAAATACATTTACATTTTAAAGAACAAGATAAAGACACGGTTAACAAGACACACTGATGCGTCAGGTAAATGGATCAGAGTCCACCAGATCGAAGAGTGCGATAGAAGTAGCGGAAGTCGACGAATCGATTTATCGGAAGATTCCGCGAAGCCGTCTATCACGAGGCGGACGTGCGATGGAGACAGACACGACGAAAAGGCTGATAACGTCCCGAAGCCGAAGTACAGTTATATTAATACATACAGTACAAGCAATAAAGCATTGCTTGCCACGCAACTAGAACACCTCGCGTGACGTCACAGCCTGGTGACGTCACGGAGAGCCTACTGCAGTTGATTCTCCAAGACCAACGGTAAAATAGTCGCCAACTTCCTCTGACGACGACTATCACTTGGGTGGATAAATTTAATACGTATTTTGTTCGATTCGCAGTGTGACGTCACACTGATTGATTAGAAATTCGGACAGTCGTCAAGTGGCGAGCGCGGCTTGGAGATAGAGGCAATCTTCCTCGACCAGGGCAGCCGGTGGCCATGGACGATAAGGACTTTCTGGGTGAGGCTATCTATCTGCCGGGGGGGGCGCATGGCAACAGTCACAGCCGCGACACAGTTTTGGAGTTCTACTCGCGAGTGTATCGGATCTTATCGCTAGAGCTCTGCAAAGAAAGGACTATGTAATAATGCTATTACGCGGACCCACTACACCATTTTCCCTTTAGAAAACACTGACACAGCATGAATATATGCTCAGTGAAATGGAAACCGTATACGTATTAAACTCAAAGCGTCTTGAGGCCTGATAAAATAATATTGCTCGTTTGTAGTAAAGAATTCAATCTGACATTTCTCGTACGTTACGAGATACCGTGAAAATAGATTGACTTTCAAAAAAAAAATTTACCTGTCATGATTATTTACGAAAACGCTTGGCAATAATAACAACAACACGTCGCGTTGATAACGCAAGAATTGCAGTGAAAACGCAATACAACGGAGTCTCCGGTAAAGCATTTTCAGTTGCAAAGGGAAAAATCACTTCAAGAGCAGGTCCCAATAATACGTTATGCTTTTTTAAATTTATTTATACAGTTTAATGTAATATTTTTACCCCCCCCCCCCCTCCCATACGATCGCAAAAACAAAAGACGCAAAACAAGTGACGGCCGACCCCAAAATCCCCCGCTATTGTTTTTGGGATTTATCATTTTTTTTTCTCCACAGAATTAAGCCTGGTAATGTATCATTACGACTTAAATACTTTTGTCAGATAATGATATACATTTTTTGATGATATATTTGACACGCGTCAATGTTTTTAAGTACACCGAGATTGTATTGATAATTTAATTCATTTTTATTTTGCGCGTTGTGATTGTTATCGCCCGAGCGGAAGACGCCCAAGCTCAGATAATCTAAAAATGATGATCTCTTTGAATATTTGTTCCGACTTGAGAATTGTACACATCTTAAGACCCAGAATGAACAACATTAATATTGTTTTTATTACAACTAATACGGGGAGGTGTATTTTGATTGGAAATAAAAATAAACGTTATTCGAATACACCGAGAAGATTATTTATATCGCAAAAACATGTTTACGCGATGATTGCCATTTTGCCCAGCAAAATAAAACAATTAGAAGCAAAAAGATTTCGCTTCACACGTATTTGTAGGTATAAGGGCGGCTCGTAGTTTAGGAAATAAAAATTATTTGATCAAATTTGTTATTTGTGCAAGACTTTCTCATACGAAAAGATCGGTTTCATACTAGCATATGACGATTAAAATTATCAGTTATACTGCTATTGGTTATTTTCGGGGTTTTTTCGTCGTTACACGTGCGAATCGATCGATTCGCCCGTCGATAAATTTTGTTGCTATGCTAACACGCTTAGTGATACGGAATGCGTTATATTCACATTTTTGCACGCCGGCATATGTTTAAATAAACAAAACTTGATAATTTCGGTGATAATCTCAAGTCCGGTTCGGAGATGTCAAAGGATTGCTGGATGGCAACAACGAAATGAGCGATTTAGTCTACAGTGTTGCCATGGAAAATACAAACCTGTTTATTTTTCAAATAAAATATCAACTGTAAATCAAGATGCTAGGATCGGATGATTTTTTATTGCATATCTTATCTATATATTTAAATGTTTTCAACAAGATTACATAATAGATACAATATCTCTAAGTACTATGTACTTTCTAATTTTTGACTATAAAAGTGGGAACAACAGCATTAAATATTATTTAAATAAAACTGTTACAATGGAGTATCACAACAGTACAAAATAAATATAAGAGTTAAATTAAAATGTAGCATTTTAGATATATATATCGAAGACTTGTAAAATACGAAGTTTGTAAAATTATTTATCTAAAAACTGTCGGGAAATAAATTAAAATAAAATATTACTACTTTGCTTAACAAAACCCATCAGTGTAAAAAAATATTTTCATTATTGTTATATTGTAAAAAAAATTTCAAGGATATTTCGTGTGAATCGATCGCCTAAAATATATATTATACACACCCAATAAACTGTGAATATATTAAAATAATTATTTTGATAAAAACTGCTACACGATTTCTTATTTGCCACGTAAGCTGCTAAGTATGTTTCGACGTCACGAGAGGCTGATTGGAAGAAGCCTCGCAGGGATTCAATCAGAAGCCGAGGGGTCGCAGAACTAGAAAATATATCCATCTCAAGGTTATTCATCATGAGAAGGGTTCCAGGAGCGCGTGCTGGTGACGTCACATAGCAAACAAGTTCGGGTTTATTTATTTTATTTTTTCCTCATTCAGAGGTGCCGTCAATGCTCTGTCAATACGAAATGGCGTATCGATGATGCTGATGAGCGCCAGTGGGAGAAAGCACGATGACGGAAACAACTCGACTGCGCAATTGGTTTTTATCAGACAATATGACGGATCGGGTATTAAGAAAAATAATCTATTTTTTTAAAGGTACAATCCGATTGAACTGCAGTGCGCAACAGGTGCAATATTATTGCCCTTTGTAGAGTTTTGGGTCCAACGCTTGATTATATGCTTCTTCACCTTAAAATGTGGTTATACAACGGCCTTTCAGTTTATATTAGTGGAGTGACATCAAAAGATCATTCTTTCTAGACTCGAACTAGACTCTAGAGCTCCGACCTGAGGAGAAATCCGCGGACACGACAAGAACGGCGAAGTTGATTTTTTTACAGAGTATTTAAAAAACTATAAATTATATTTACCTATTTTTTATTATTTAATTAACGTCGATTTTCAGGGTAAAAAAAAATCTTGAAGATGTTGAAAAATTGGATAAAATGACGACTTTCAAAACCAAAGTTTGTTAAAGATTTTTTTTTTTTTAATTTTCAAACTAATCCCAACAGGAGGGTTTATGTTTAATCTTTTAATTCCAATTGAAAAAAAGAGTCATAAATGTTTAGGATTCTTGGAACAGGAAGATCGCGAAACTCCAATCCCGAAACTTCAATCGGAAAAACACATATTTATCATATTAAAAGTAAATTATAAGAAATGGCTGTAGAAGAAAGGATGTATCTAACTTTCTGCATTTAAATTCTTTTGTTTGGTGCAGTCGATTTTTCGCAATAGGTACAAGCAAATGGCCAAAAAACTCGGATATGAGAGTTTGGCCCTTAAACGGAGACGCTGTCTCCATAGAAAGTCAGAGGCGAATAGAAGGGGAACAGCGAAAAGTGCGCTCCCTGGGAAACCCCCCCTCATGAATGAATGAATTTTGCAGCTGTCGGCACCCGGAAGTAGTACTACAGCACTGTCCAGAGTCGACAGTATAAAAAAAAGGAAGGAAACCATAAAGGATGTTTCAAGGTGTTATGTAGGCTGTCCAGGTCAAAAAGACCTGGCACGGAGAATGATTATGCATAGGATGGCTGGAGATAGCTCCAGCGGCGACATGACGACACTATTCGCGGGTTTCATCAGTCGGAGGGGGCGGGAGACGGAGGCGCAGATAACCCGGGGCTCCGGGGCAGGTCACTCACAGCAAGCGGATTACTCACCAGAGCACCAGAGATCGAGCCCCTTTCTCAGTTTCTCAAGCAAGTCATTTTTAACCCGCTCCTCGGAGACCAGCGATCGGCTGTTCCTCTGCACCTGAAAACGGCGCGTGTTTCACCTGTCACGCAAGTAGGGTTCCCGGGGGGGCGAGAAGCAACTACGCATTATTCTGTACCAAACTGGAGGATTGGCAACTATCTCCCTCGCAAGCGTTATCTCCGCTGCTCCCGCGCTATCGCTGACCTCCTCTGAGTCGCGGCAATAATCGTCGACAGCTAATGGACCGCGAAGAATGTCGCATCAATGTCCGCGGGTGGTTGCTCTGGTGTGGCCGGTCACCAGCCACCAGCCCAGATGTCTCCGACTTGTGACCTTTGCGGGCGAGCTTTCAGACGAGTCGAAACTAGTCCAGTGCCAGAAACGACTCGAATGAGATAAAATAAAATAAAATTTGTTCAAAATCAATATTATGATGGTAGTGGGTGCGGGATAAAAAAAAGTTTGAGGACTTGTGACGTGAGCACACTCCATTAATATGAGTAAACAAGTCGCAGCGCCTGTTGGAGGCAAAACGCCGTACGCGAGTAAAAGTTCACGAATGACGCAGACGAATGTTTGTATGTAAAAAAAATTTGTCACGTACGCTATGATAACTGAAAAATAAAACGCACTTGAATAATTGCTGAACCAACAGCGTGAAGTTTACGTTACACGCACATCACGTGTCAGAGAATGGCGATGTGTGAAAAATATTTAGCGAATATTCTCATTCTGCTGGGACCTCTAAGGAGAGTCCCTGCGGTCGATAAGCAAGTAGGCCAACAACTAAACTACGAGGCAGTTTTAAGCGAGGTACGGTTCGACGTCGTCTCAACCGGAAGCCTGAGAAGGGTTGTTTTCGTTTACGAGGATTCGTCGTCGCCTCGGCCGGGAAACCCAATGGCGAGCTGCTGATAATAATGGGTTCCAATGGTCCCAGTAAATAATAAATAAATTATAATATTGTGTGACATCAGCTGCGTCGTGCCTCTCCATTGCCCAAGGTCACATCAACAGGAAGCAGGAATCGTCTGACACAAACTATCGTCTCGGATCAGATCTAAATTATAGTGATCATTTTAAATTAGTTGTATATCATTATAGAAACAACCACCAAATCATTTTAGGTGGCAAAATCAAAAATGTTAAAAATAAATAACTGACCCAGACAAGAGGGTCTGTTTTAAATTGCCCCCAGCTTTAGTTTTATAGTAAATTATATGCATGCGATGTATCAAACTGCGTGCCCGAATTTTTAAAAGTTTGCATCGTCACGCCATCTATAGAAATTTGTACACATTAAAAATCATAATATCATAATTATCATAATTTATTATTTGATTCCAACCTGTGCTGAGTGTTATCTTGTTTTTCCGCCGTCTAGGGATGGGACACGCGGTGAGATTCTAATAGTCGACTGTGATAGATGTTTGCAATCGATTTTTGCGATCGAGTGATAAAAATCGAAAGAAAAAAAAACACAGACAATGACAATTCTGAACCAATTTTTTGGCGAATTTCTACTATCTGACTATAAGTAAATGGAGCAAAGGTTGTAACGAATTTTAAAATAAGGTAGGAAATCGTTTCATTGATCTTACCTACAATATATAACTTCTATATAAAATTAATCGAAAGGTTTATGAACATCGATATTAATGATTGAAAGGCCGGCTTAATTATGAAGAGCCGACATTCGTAGACAGCCCTCGACGTACAATTAAAAATAATGTAGTTTTATAGCCAGTTGGCTATTCACATTTTTTTGTGGTTACAAAATAATAATTATAATTCGATTATCATCGATTTTTGGCGCTGTGCATCAGCATCGGAAGCTTGCGTTGGATTTTTAATATTTATGAATATCGATAATGAGATAATGAACGAACTCCCATAAGCCATGCCACAGAGAATCAAGAAAACGAATATCTTCAGGTGCATAATGAACTCATTAAAAAAAAGTTTATTTTGCATCTGAAGATGACTAGTTATATAATTTATAAGTAGAAACTAGTTATGCTAAAATAAATAAACTCGTGTGAAGTATATAAAAAGATACCTTTCATTCATTAATACAAGATAAATATTTAGTCTAATATAAAAATTAACAATTCACTGTCGATAATAAAAAAAAAAAACTTAAATATCGACCGATTTGAGATGAATAATTATAAATCGATATTATATAAATAAATTATCATAATTTTTTTTAATTCACTTAAAATATTATTAGGTACACCGATTATTTATTATTTCTAGAAAAATACTTCGGCTTCGATCAAGCAAGTACACTGACGAAAAAATCATTTTTTCGGTTCGAATACATCGATTCGATTATTATAATCGATAGTTCCCATCCCTAGTTGCGTACCGACAGCCGCTGGCAACATTATTGGCGACGCGGACCAACTCAGAGTATTGTTACACTCCTCGGGCGGTGTGCACAGCTGAAGGCACTTTCTGCACTCTGCCAATGTTATTTGGAGGTTGAGCGAGACGAGCGTTTCCATGGCAACACTTAATTTTTTAGTAAAGATTATTCATTTATACGGTCCATTTGCGCGATTTGATAGGTCAGATATTTACGCGTCCAAATCTATGATTTAAAAAAGCAGTTAAATTTTAAATTGTACTTATAAACATATTTCTTAGTAAGCTTGGTCTTCAAGGCGACAGGACCACGGAATATGGTAAAGAGTATGCTTGAAGCTTGGCGTCAGTTATTGCCCGTCTCCAAGCGCTGTTGCCAGAACCGTTGATTGTTATTTGGCTAATATCCTTGGAGTTGTTCTTCAGCACGAGTGGCAGAACGCGATGGAGAGAAACAGCTGGTATTTGGGGAGTGCGCGAAGACAGACGATAGATGCGTCCATGCCCCTGTCCTTCAGGTGACAGGTGTAGGCGAACTCCGAAGTATGCGCCATTGTCACGTCAGGTTAGTGTTCTAACAGCTGTTCGTGAGAAAACAGACATGCCAACTAGAAAACAATAAATCTCGCCAAGGTCACGGTATCAATATATTTTAAAGCGAGGCACGCACCAGTACTTGCGATCAATAACTATAAAATTAAAATATATATAGTGGTGGAATTGTAGCGGACAGTAGTAGATCCGGATGTATGAAATATTAAAGAACTCCTGTGTTCAGACGCGGGGCAGTTCAGATTATCTAAGTTCGGAAGTCTACCGCGTGCACGGCATATGGGACGGGGGACCCGCCAGCCCAAGGATGCAAACGAAAGAGAAAGACCTCAATGAAACGCCGGAAACCGGTATTGCGACGTCTACCGCGTGCCACAGCGGCTGGTCCCATTTCTTCACGTAGCAAAAAAAACACTGACCCGGCTGACGTAACGAACGCCGCCGCATTGGCATACACACGAGACACGCGCGAGCAGACGGCACACCTCGCAAATAACAAAGACGAAAATCAATGAAGTCAAAAATCACGCAAAGTTCAAGCTCAGGCGCCGGAATGAAGCGCGCCTGGAAGATGCCTCAGATATCAAACCCGAAACGCTGTGTTTCGCCGCGTGTACTAATCCTGAGTTATTTGCAAAAGCAAGTCTCCGCTAAGCGCGGTTTATTGGGGGCGTAGTCTCGTAAAACCGCGATTTTAATTCCAAGGCTTTACACCAGTCCAAATATAATAAAAATCGACATTGTATCGTCCAACAAGTCTGAATAGCACAATATTCAATTAAATATGATTTTTTGGCATGAATTCAACGTTCAAACGATGTGAAATAACTATATCGAAGGCCGAAATGATGAGACTGGCCCAGGATAGGGAACAATAAACTCTAAATGGTGTTTAGTAATATTTTAAGGCTGGTAAACGATTCATTGCAAAATACAACACTGTGCGAAATGTTAGAAGCCATGGTTTGCGTGCAAGAGCGGTTTGGAACACCCTGTAGCCAGACACTCTCGCTAACGGTGCTCCAGATACTCAATGGGCCACGACCGCCGACGCTCGCCTGGTGACGTCATGCTCGGACACGGTGCGTGACGTCATCGCCCCCTCGGCTTCGACTGTGATTCGTCGACAATCACTGTCGGGCGTGAAGATATTGGCGTTGACGGCGTTGCGAGAACGAATGAACGGGTGGAAGCACTGCGTTCTTGGGTGTTGTGACGCGTTGCTTATTTTGAATTGACGAACAACATCAAAACGATAAAAAAAAAACCTTCATAAGGGATTTGATCAAAAAGTCTATAATAGGTTTTGTTTGTGATCACCTAGCCAAATTACTCAAAAGCATTTCCGAATCTAAATATACTCAATGCACACACCAATAAAATCATAAGAAATTGCCTTCGCGTGTAGATTATGGTGTGTATTTTTGCATGAAAATATTTGAGGGCATGCAGTGCTCTTTTGGCCGCTAAGACTGCGTGCCGGTATATTTAATGCCAACACGAACGGCGCGTCTGTCTGCTCGAGTAGTTCACGCTCTGACAGCACAACAGACGGCGATAATAGAGTCGGAAATAATCATTCTATTATGACTATTGTATTGTATATTTTTTATATATTTTCTTATTATATTATATTTAAATATCTTTCACCTTGCTTTTTAGAAATAATTCTCATGTTGGTAAATATTTACAAATTATGTGTTGATTTCTAGTAAAATGATATATGACAGTAATCAACAAGCAGCAGTTAAATGTTTCCGTGGGTCCGTACACAAAGAGTGGGAAACGAAGGTACGATTGCTCGTTTTTATTGTAATTTGTAATATTATTTATATATTTGATGAAAAGCATTAATTATAATAATTTAATATTAAATACTAATCACACTGCGCGCCACTGTTAAATGTAAAATATTATTTACAGTTTTTTTTTGGTACATTTTCGCAAAAACAGAAAGATTTATAAATCCAAATTCCACAGTATCACGGAATAAATTCATTACCGAAGATTGCTTTTTTTATGATTCAATGCATTACCCAACGGTTTAAAAAAAAAAAGCAACACAGACCTTGGCGGATACTTTCTATACAAAAAAAAAATATTTTCAATACAGCGCTAGTGCGTTTCAAAATTTATTTTATTTTATTTTGCATTTTTGTGATTGCGATTTTAGTTTTTTTCTTTATCAGTTTACATCTGTCAAGCTTATCGCACCACTGATTGTAGAGACGTGCACGCGTCACGAGCACGCACGTGCCGCAATCACCAGATACACGCAGGCATGCAGAGCATCCCTTAAAATTTTAAATTAACGTATATCGATAAGGCTGAATTGACACTGCCTCTACAGGGCGAAAGAGCTCCCTGTCACAGAGTAGAAGTCTATAAGGTATATATGATAGATTGTTCACTGTGTAACGCTTCACACTGTTTGTTATATTGAAGCTGCACTTGTTGTGTTGAATACACTTGATGTAGATTGTGTTGTATTGAATGTATACAGTGTGGCTTTAAACTTGAGGGATTGTGTTGTATCGGTGCGGGGTAGCGTTGGCGGTGAAAGCAGGTAAAGGGGAAAGCGTGACTAACCTCCTGGCTATGAGCAGCAACGTCCACACCATGATGCTGGCGGGTGGTGACTGGTGGTGGTGGTGGTGGTGGTGGTGGTGGTGGTGGTGGCTGGTGGAGGCTCGGAGGTGTCTCTCGGGGGACGGCCGGGCGCGCAGTGAGCGGCTGGCGGGCCTCGCGTCCAGGATGCAGGCCTGACCTTGTGATAAGCCCCGCGATAGTTCGGAGATAGCGCGGCCAGGGGGGACGCGATCAGCTGCTCCGCCGCGGAGGCTGGGCCGCCACCTTTCTCCTGCGAATGTACCACCATTCAAATAACCACGTATTTAGGCAGCCGGTTGAACGAGAGCCGCTCGAGACGGTACACTGTCCGCGAAGCAAGCGAACTCTTGACGCTGATGAAGAAGCGAAATAACTCCTTGAAGACTTGGCAACAAATTACTATTGAATAATGCTCCGCTCGTGTGGGAATTTGAGACATCTAAATATCAACAATAATATTTTTATTATATTATCACCAAACGATACCGAGATTTGAAACGCACCAAAACCGGTTACAATGTGTTTTTTTTTTGTCACGCGTTATCGCAGTTCATTACGTTCATTAAGTGGGAAATGATGTCAACTCCACCGGCCGAGGTTTTCAGAGGGATGGAAGAGTCTGCAGTACTGAAATAAAGGTGAGGGTGAGTCTGTTTGGTATACTCTTCGATCTGGCGATCCTTGCGCGTGAATCTCCTTTACATCTTCTGCGTGTTTTTGAGTTGAATTTTATTGAAGATACGCGAGTGTTTATGTCAATAAATATTTTGATTGATAGTTTATACAGCTGATTGGTCGGTTTTGTGAGACGTATAAGTCATTTCGTATTAGCCATAAAATAGCAGAGTGAAAATTATACGCTGCATAAAATATATCGAATAAGATGAAATGCACGGGTATTAGCAATTTATATATTTGCTAGCGAAAATCAAAAGATGTTATGACCGATAATCATGAGTATTATCACAATTCTCACCCTCGGAGTATTCTGACTTATCTGCAAGTGATAAGATGCCTGTCTATCAAGTAGTATCATCTGTCAATGATGTAACGTTTCATTAAATAAAATTTATTGAATAAAAAAGCCAGATCGATAAGAATCACGTGGAATTGATCTAAAAAAAAGCTAAACTATAGTAGACTGAATTCCTCCCCGTCAATGAAGATAAATATCAATTTGCTTTCGATATTTTCGCAAGAAAAATACTGACAAACAAAAACTAGAATTTTACACGTAATTCCATAGACAAAGAAGATTTGCATCCCAAAAGTTATCAGACGCGAGCCTTATCACTCCGACCGAGCGAACTGTCGGCTCTGGTAAATACTCGTAAATTATTCTATAAGTCTAATATATGATTTCGCAAAAACATTAGGGGTCATTAAAAACTTATGTACTATACAATTAGCATAACTTTGTGTATAAAATTGAGTATGGATAGTTGAATAATCGATTAAGAGAATTGGAATTTTTGTAGTCATGTCAGTTGTGAATTGATAGCTAAAAATATATTTACCAAATATTTTATCAAAGGCGTGAAATGCATTGCAAATGCATGCAGCGCTGCAATGCTTTCATGTACTGCGTGCCGCGGTCGATGGCGATAGTATCCATTGCCCAATAACGAGTCGTCCGAGTCCAGTAATTGGTGTTACGCATCAGGTTATTACGTATTAGAATCGACTTGAAATTATGCCTTCACAAATAACCTCCCACCAGACGTACCCCGAGGGTATTGTCCACAGAAAGTAACTACGTGCAGAATGTCACGGACCTGATGCAGACCCGGTCAGTCCACTTGCACCGGGAAAACTACTTGGCGAAGGCGTGTCTTCGACACCTCCATAAAAGACGATGGTAAAAAAGGTATAAGGCATCCCACCTTCTGCAGCTCATTGTCCAGGGAATCCAAGGAAAAGAAGCCTCAAAAGGATAGCTAGGAGACGGAATTTGCGGCAGACTGGAAGTCGAGAGTACAGCCGATATAGGAAGACTGCCCCAGGATGCACGCATGTTCAGTGAGATGATCACCAACGTGGTCGAATTCAATCTAGATTCGTCTATTGAACATACGTGGGTAATTATATGTGCCACAGACAGTTCGTTATTAAGCGTTGTAAATATGAAATATAGATATAACTACCGCGACGCACGATTTTGATTTATAATGCATGAACAACTCAACGTCAATTACTTTTTCAAATAAGCGATAAACTGTATATTTTTTATTGCTGATAAGGGAGTATTTTGATTTTTTATCGCAGCGCACGAGTCTCCAACAAAAACATGGCAACAGGTGACGCGACGCACGACCCCGTGTGTGGGATCCCGTTGTAAATAATAAAATAACGGTGTGTAAATTACAACTCAAGGCCACGCACACTGTACTGCACGTGCTAACTGTTAATATTGTAAGCTTCGAGCAGCGCGGGCGAGTCGAAGTTCGCACTGACCTTTTTTCCTGTGATGGCGTGGCCGCGGCGCCGGTCCGCGTCATGGATAGTTACACCCCGCGTGTCATCACAGGCCACTCGCATATCTTGCTCTGATGCTGGGGGTTATTCTGCGTCGCTGGGCAGCTTGCGAGAGCTATCCGCGGAGAGGTATTGCAAGCTTCAAACAACGCGGGCGGGTTGAAGTTTGCACTGCTTTTTTTTTCCTGTGATGGCGAAGCCGGGGGGGGCGGTCAGCGGCACACGTGTCATGGATAATTACACCCCACGTGTCACCGCAGGCCACTCGCATATCTTGATTTGATACTGGTGGTTATTCTGCGTCGCTGGACAGTATGCGAGAGCAGGGGGAAGGTCTCCGCGGAGAGTTATTGTAAGTTTCAAACAACACGGCGGGGGTTGACATTTGCACAGCCTTTTTTTTCTATGATGGCAGGGCCGGGGGGGGAGGCGGTCAGCGGCACACGTGTCGCGTGTAATTACACTGCACGTGTCACCACAAGCCACTCGCATATTTCGCTCTGATGATGAGGTTTGTTTTGCGTCGTCCGCTATCTTGCAGAGGGAAGGTCGCAAGGTTTGACAGGACGCGGCGGAGCGGAGCCATGCCGCCACGCGACGCGCTAGCCGCGATGTACGAACGGCCGTGGGGTGAGAAGGCAGTGCAATCGCGGGCTGACCGCTCGGGGTGGACACACTAGTGATGGGCACAATCGATTATTCGCATAATCGAAAACACATAATCGAATCGAAAAATCGATCCAACCGAAAGCAAAAAGTGATATGCACACATTTCTGATACCTGTCCCACATAAACTAATTACTAAGAAAATATTTTTTTTTCTGATTAAAATAACTATATTAAATAAGTATTTATTTCTTATGATCACTTAACACATACGATATCTTATATCTTGCAATTTAGGCACATAAACTGGATTATGGACCGGCTTCATTTTTGATGAAGGGTGGTCCGGAGATGCCTCCAGCTCAAAATCCGCACCAAGCGGTGACACGTTGTAGATGCATTTGTTTTCTCAATGATCAGTTGCAGATTTTCTGGACCCCAATTGCGATAATTTTGTCAATTAACCAAGTTCAAGATGAAGATGAGCCTCATCGCTGTTCGAAAAATTAGCATCGTATGTACCAGCAGAGCCTTGGAGGTCATTTACCCGATGTGCTATTTTATACACAACCCTATACTATATGCTTTATGAATCAATAAAAATAATACATATTTTAATTATAAATCTGCGTTTTTCTTTAAAATTACTTTTCTTGAGAATTTTGTTAAGTCGTAGATAAAATCTAAAAGTGGAAGAAAAAATCAATTGTATCAAAATTAAACGTATCTCAATAGATTATTAACATGATTATTTGTGAATTGCTAAATCATCGTATTATTATGTAAAGAAAAGATAGATAATACAGATTTAATTCATACTCATTGTATAAATAATCTAATAAGGTAATCAAATGAATTTTATTAATATTGCTTATTAATTTAATATAGATGCGAGAAAGATAAACTAAAAAGTAATTTAATATATAAATATATTATTTTCTAGTAAATATGAATTGTATATGATAAACAAATATGAAAACCCAAATGGCAAGGAGATAATTATCATTTATGTTTGTGAGCACTTTCTCCTTTCAAGGGCTTCAACAGCCTAGTTTGTATTTGATAGAGTAAAAGTAGTTTGTACTTAATTATTGTTATAAACAATTTTTTTCCATTTTCGTGATAATAAAACTGTTATCAAAAATAATGTGGCAATAAAAATTATCCATTGAGATAATTTACAATTCTACTACATTTGATATAAAAATTAATAACTATGTATCAAATCAGAATTTAACACATGCTATTGAAATAATAAGTTTTTAAATTACATTTTCAGGTCATCCGACAATGTTGGACTAAGTAATTTTTCTTCCAACGTTATTTATTTATACTAAGTCTAAAAAAATATATAACGACGACGTATGGTTGTTGATATGACTCCTTATTTTGTGGAGATTGCATAAATGTTATTATTATTAATTTTAAACAAATCACATCGGCATAAATGGAGAAACTGAAAAAGATATTTTATATCTAAGTGAATGAATAACACAAGATCACCTTGTCATTTAATTAATGCATTTATAATACAAACTTCAATTCCCGATTGAAACATCGTTGGTAATAAAAACTACAAATGATAGGAATGTAGAATATTATGTAATGTAAATGTATATTTTTGTTAGATATTATATTATAGACTGCGCGACACTTTTGTGCCAACTTATAAGAATCATATAATTATTATTATTAGCATATATTCACATTTATCCTTATCAATAATTTCTACGCTTAAAATAATTTGATATGCTGTAATATCGTGTTATTATTTACAATATGAAAAAGATATATTTATAGTTTGTCAATCGTGGAAATATCTTCAAAGTCAAGTCCATAATGAAAACCAAGAACTGAACACTCAATATTATTATCTATATATTACGGAGTCTTCCTTGATAATGGATAACTTTGTTTTATTCCCAAATCAACCTGACACAACAGTTTCGTTAAGAAGTTAAACAATTTTTCAGTCAATTTGCATGGTTTTTAGTGCATTGGCGCAATAATAATCACAGTTGGAGTGAAGTCCAACGTGGCTTAAAAGTTTTACAAACAATCTCGTTTATTATTGAAATTTTAATGTTTTACACAGAGTGAAATGTAATTAGGCACATAGAGCAATAAAACCAGCAGTAAAGATAGAATATGTATATAATTGATGTAAATTACAATTTTTGAACATCCCATTATTGTAACGAGCACACCTCGCCAGACACTTATACATACAATTGGCTTCATTTGGCAGAATCTTAGATCCTTACGTGTAATCTCTTATAGCTACTGTGGGAGACATCGTTCACCAAGCAGGAAGACCTTACTCCTGGAGAGGACCTCCGCACCACCTCACCCTGCACTTACACGCTATGTTTGATTCGCAAGTGTTTGAATAAAATTGTCACATGTACACAAATAATGAACTCAAAATACAAGCAGACAGAATATGCATAACTGAAATTACAACAATAACTTCTCATATCATCACGAGTACAATGTACATTAAGCGTAATTTTTGATGAAAAGATAATATAAAAGCAATGCTTCTTTTAAAATTGCATGCTTTGATACCGAGCATTAAAAAATAAATAAAAACAATAAACCATGCACGATATTAAAAGAATTGTTGAAAAGTTAATGGTAAGAGCCTCTCACGGTACCTCGCTCATACAGCATGGACGAAGGCGGCGGGATATGAACTAGGTATACAATTATATCAAAAGAAAGCAAGAAGCAGGCAGTCACGTTGGTTAGCAATCAATAGAATCAGGACTAACGCTCAACAGAGGGAAAACATAGGATTCACAACGGTTGAAAAAATATTTATAACACAGATCTGTCTGGAAGAATCTTGATATGATACGATCTTTTGGTCACGGGTAGTATTAGGAACACATCATAATTGTGAACGAAGGAGTAGAAGGTCTCCAGCGGAAGGAGTCTAGAATACAGCATATGTGTCCTGCTGTGAAGAAACATAAGCTTACGTCAACGAAGATAAAAAATCTATGGATGTATTCCAATAATCACAAAAACCTTTGAAATTTTAACTTAAACGAACACAAAAACGGTTTACATGTAGAAAATTCACAGAATATTAAAGATAAAACATTTTATAAAATTATCGAACAAATTTCATGCAGTTCGTCAAGCTGTAGTAGAAAATGCTTGCATATACATAAAAATTAAAATAAAATGGATAGAGATATGCCAAAGTTCATTTCAGATGCTTTCAATTATTCTTGCTAGTCAGCGATATTGAAAATTAATCTAATTTATTTTGTAATTATAATTATAAAAATAATTTTATAAATTTATTTCATACAGATTCTCTTTCTTTCATTAATATTTAGAGTATATTTTACAAGAGCAAATGAAACAAAAGCTTTTAAAAATATTTTACAAGGAGTATCATAAAAAATACGACGTCCTTGATGGAAATTTTATAACCTGGTAGTGTCCGAACTGCACACGCGCATGCGTTGAACTGAAATATAGATAGCAGGCTGCGCTCCGGCTTATACCGAACCATATTCAATTTCAAAGACATCTTTAAAAGACTTTTAATGATACATTGGCCGAACACACAGCCTGTTAGTCACTCTTTACTGGCATAAAGCGTGTAAGGACATAGTCAAGCATAAAAGTTCAAATGCTCTGAGACACGCTACCAAGGAAAGCCTGAGCGTTTAATGGACTGTAAACAGTAAAACCATTATTGATAAATATATCGATACCTCTTTTTCTCTCTTCATATACATGCACATGATTAAGGGCTGCTCTTTTTACCCGTCAATAAAGTTCTGATTAGCCTTTTACATACAATTGACGATTTTAGATATCACAATCTTTAAATAACTTAACATTAATATATTATAACTTTCTAATTTTTCAATTATAAATAAAATATAAACGAATTGATTTAAGTTATGCTGATAAACGAAATATCTATAAAACGTTATACGAGTTTTCGAATGCATTTTTAATATAAATCAGTTATTCGTCATGGAACTGGCCAGAACTATATCAACAGGTGAAAGACATCGGTCCTAAAATATACAAAAGCTATCATAATTATCATACAAAAACAATTAAAAATTATTCGATGCAGTGCAGTCAATAGGGCAAGCCATTAAAAACTAGTTTAAAATTAAATCCAGAGTATTCTCTGTGAAATAAGATAACAAATGTAAAATTAAATAAAAGTGGTTTGCTTCGTGTCTTGTGGTTGCGGGCCGCAGCCACATCCAGCAAACGAATATTCTAACATAAAAAATTTGTTAGAATGCATTAGTTTTAATCTCAGGTGCAAAATAAGTGAGTATTCAACAGAAATACGTATATACATAAAACTATATATCTTCTGGTCTTCACACTTAGATCTTAACATTTAGAAAATTAAATTCATCATTGCCAAAAAAAACTATTTATTTCCCTTTCCGTTGTTAACTTAACGTCGAATTGAGTCAAGCCAAGAGCTAACGGCGCAAGAAGACGAAGTAAATCAATAAAATGAAGCCATAAGAAAACTTTCTCACAGCCCGAATTTCAGGTGAAGCCCTAGCGATGAATAAAAATATCAATCAATGAACGAATACGAGCCGTCGGTGCAATTGGAAGCAACAAATGAACGACGAGTCACGGTTAACTCTTTTCTGAGATTTATCGAAGACAATTGCACGTTTGAAATATTCACCGGTTATAATCAACATGTACATTGACAATATCAAAGACGCTACTTCAAAAGTCACCTCGTCAGCTTCGAGGATGCCGATTGTGGTTGATGATCCGTACATAGCACAAAAAGTGCTAAATATAATCGTAATAAATATAATCATATTGATATTGGAAAGGAGAAAAGATTTTATAATAATATTATAAATAATTTTTTAAATAAATTCAAAAAAATATATCGCTGATGTGTAAAAGCGTTTATATAATAAATCTTCACAAAAACCAATAATTAATAAATTACGTTTTGAATAACTTGACTGTAATCAATTATCACATAGCATTTTATTGATTATTTAAAATACTGCATTAGATGATGATTGTTATCAAATGAATGTCTTTTTTTAAAATGTTGAAACAATTCAGGATGACCGACTGTTTCAATTCATTTGCAAGCCTATATGAATGTTTTTATAATATAATTATCACAATCGATAAGCATCAAACTCTTGATAAACAAAATGATAAAAATCAAACCGATAATTTAAATTACGTAACGGTGAGACGTTTGTAGTATTTGAGAATGCTATGATAAATATATGTTTAAATATAAAACAAGTTCAGAAATTATGTTTGTATAAAAGCACGGTTAAAGGGTTCACCCTTTAAGTGATGATTAAGACACTTTATAGGAACCCAAGCACGCAATACTCTACAAGCGAACACTTATTAGAATAATCAAGAATTATAAACTTTCATAATCATTAATTAGCCTAACAAAACATACAAAGCCGTGAGAATGGCACGGTTCATTTACTCACAATGCCATTGGCAAGGACACGAGCCGGCTCATTTCCTGCAATTGTCACTACGAAAATAAATAAGACTCTCGGATTCTCAGCTCAGTTACAGCCCAGTGGTGTTTAAGATTATGAAATGAAAGCTCAATTCAGGACAAGTCAAGGTTATCTGTTGTACTAACCTCAGGGGACTCCTACTTGTGCCGTCCATACATTTACAACTTATAATATTATTTACATCTTTGGACACGGGGAGTCACAACAATATATGTATACATTTATTAGATTAGACAGTATGCCTGAAGGTTGCTTATTACAGAACTGCATTCCATCACAACACACCACATCGCTGCAAAGCTTTTTACTGCCTTTGTGATGTAAGACTTGATTTGGATGTTTTCTCTTTCTTGATGTTTTGAACATTTCCAATTTATTTAAGTAAAGCTTCAGATACGCCAATTGCCACTCCATAAGACAAACACACACACATCACAATCCAACACAGACAATTCAAAGATTTAATAATAATATTTATCTATTAACATAATTACAACAACTTTAATTTGAATGGAAGGACGGCAGACCGAGAACGAGTGGACGGTACCACACGCAGGTGTCACGTACTACGGATGATCACCCTCAGGTCCTCGGACTGAGCACTTGTCATCTCCTCCAAATACACTCGTAGGACACAGGGTGGCAGGTCGTGTTCTGTGGGTGGTGACCTTCAGATCTCCGAGTAGAGCACGTGTCAGTATCTCTGAGCGTGCACGTGTGGCGCGGGGCGGCGGGTCACGTGCTGTGGATTATGGCCTTTAGGTCCTCGGGCAGGGCTTTTGTCAGCTCGTCTAGACGCGCCTGCAGGGCACGACGTAGACCCGGGGTGCCGCCTCCACCGCTAGCTAGTGCTGCTCTTAACCGCAGTAACATATCTACAAGCTCCACCTCGGGCCGCGCTGCAGCCCAAGCCCCCACATCACATGCCGCCAGCGCCTCCAATTGCAGTCCTGCTAGACGACGCGCCAACCGTCCGTGGCGCCGTCGGAACCACCCTGAGAAGTTGGGTGACACTAAGAACGCCCGATATAGGCCTCGCCAGTCGCCTCGTGCACCACTTGTCAGCCACGGACCCGCAGCACCGAGACCCGCCAGAAATTCCTCCGGGTCAAAGGGTAGCGGTGCTGGTGCCGCTCGAAATGCTGACACACTTTTGCGTAAAGGCATACGTGATGCGAGATACCGCTCCAGTGGAATGAGGAAGCTCTGAGTCAACTCCAGAGCGTGTCGTCGTGCCAGCGCTGCTGCCACCTCGGGAGGTCGACCTGCACCCAGTCGCCGCGCCAAGCCTCGCTCTCGTGCCAGAAACGGTCGGTAGCGAGACTCCACTCCCGGGCTCGGGCCCGATAAGCGCAGGGTGCTCGGCCAGTGACGCAGTGTTTTGGAGAAGAAAGGATTTGTGACACCGAGAATGACTCGCGGTGGATCGCGGCCAGCGCGCGTGAATTCGCGAAATTCACTGTCGTGCACTGTGAAGTATGGACGGTAGTCTGCGGCTAGATCCAGCGGTCGCACGAGATCCGCCAGCGCCTGGACGGCGGCCGCGCAATCCGCGGGTGAGGCGGCAGCCACCACGAGCGGCTGCGCCGTGAGCACGAGCTCCCACAACAGTGGCAAGTGCGCCAGCAATGCGGGCAGCGCTAACGGAGCGGGCGTAGGCGGCGCCGCAGCCAACGAGCGACCGAGAAGCGGCAGGGACGCAGGGCGCTCGCTAGGTGAAGGCCAGCGTCCCACGTCACGCAGGCCGACTTCCAGGCGTGCGGGGCCACCGTCGAGGTAGGCGCGGGCGAGCGCCTCAGCCGCCCGCGTCATGAGTCCCACGGCGGGCAATCGGGTGAGTAGCACTACGCTTTTTTGGAGGTAACCGCGTGGCAGGGTGGGCTCGCGGGCTTGGCGGCAGTACACGAAGCCCCATAAGTGCGTGGGGTCGGGCCTCGGTGCGTCGTCGTCGTCGTCGCTCTCGGGCGCGTCGGCAGGCGCCCGCGAGCGCAGGCGGACGTGGAACTGCGTGTCGCCGGTGCAGCCGGAGTTGGAGTCGGGGAAGGCGAGATAGCAGACGTTGGTCTTCTCCTGCTCAGAGAGGCGGGCGTGCGCCGGCCAGCGGCCCTCCAGCGCCTGGCCGAGCTCGAGGTCGAAAGTCACGGCGCACACGCAGTGCATCCACTCGGAGAAGCGTTCCCAAGAGCCCTCCTCCCCGCCGGAGCTGGACTCGCCGAGCTCGCGTTCCTCGGACATGTCGAGCGAATAACGGGCGAATGACAGGAGGCTATGAACGGTGACCTCACGAGGTGCGCTCGCTCCCCTGGCGCCGACCGACCGCTCGACTCGCTCGCCCCCGCGGAGGGCCCCTCGACCGGGACATTTATGCAAAAGATTATCGCAAATTTAATTATTGTCAAAAAGTATATTTATTTACACAGCTGCTCGATACTGTCTTGTCTATCTAGCTCACAGAAACACATTGTCTATGGAGCAGTGCTGCCAGAGCGATGAGCTTTAAAACACCCATCCTTCAAATTTTTGCAATGAAATTTTGACAGTATTTAAAAAATCATAACATACATTTAACATCTATTTTTTTTGTTAGTATAAAAAAATATAAGCTTTATTGATGTCTGTTTATTTTTATTAAAAACATGAATGTTTTAATTTAATAATATTAATATTTTCAATAAATGAAGATCAGAAACAACCAGGTTTGGTTATAAATTATAAAACTAGCAACACTGATGAAAAAGTGAAAGTAAAATATTATTTGTATCGATGTATACGTTCGTGGTGTGAAGACTAACTGTATAATGGCACCAATGTACCGAAAACTTTTTGTAACACTTACAAAAATGTATTTTTTTACAGTTCGTTGATTATTTATTCGCATACGGCAGTATTTATTTTTGACTAATAAAAAATCAGTACAAAGGTAGTTTTGATAATATAAATTTACTGCAGAAATAATTATTATAATACGACGCACGTCAAGAAGTTTTTGGGACAATCCCACATATCTAAATTGGATACAAAGTATTAGAATTGTTATATTAGAGCAAGAAACTCAGGTTTAATTATTTTTTGGCATTCACATATCAAATATAGCATGGCGTATATACAAAAAAAATGTCGAAAATGAATAAATAAAAAAAATATAGAAGGGATATTTGTTAGCATATTTTAACGTTAAAAAAAAAAAAACCAAGGAAGTTTGTCGAATCAATACAGTACAGTTTGCATGATATGATAACATTAAAATATATTTCAACCGTATTGGCAATAGAAATAAAATTTTCTATATTAGTAACTAAAATGATATTCTAGAGTTTTATTTGGAAAATATTAAGATTGCCTGAACTAATTTTAAAAAAAGGTAAGGAGGGGAAAACACAATAAAAGAAATGATAAATTTATGAAAATATATAATTACTAATGTATTTGTGCTTTGAGCACACGAGTTCTGATGAGTGGAACGTCGTCTTCTCCGAAACAATTAATTCTATTTAGCTGACTGCTAAACGTCTATATTTAGCAGTTGCTGATCCGGTACTTAGCTGCTTTGAAGGGAAATTGAAATTCCTGTGTAATACAGTAATACATTAGCTTTTTATTCATTGTTTTTGTGAATTATTCTAATATAATATAAATATGGACACTTTCTTGGTGAAACATTGTACCTAGCAAAAAATAATGTAAAAAAATGACTAAAGTTTAAACACTTTTTAAAAATGTACATTTAATAAGTTTTGGCCATATCCAAACATTTACACCAGAAGGCAAAAGAAACGAAGTCCAGCGGTGAAACAGACAGATCTTCACGATGCTCCAACACGCAGCATCGGCGTGCTAACATGTATGGCACGGGACATCACAGCCACTCGACAATATTAATGTTTACACTTTGTCCACGCTTAACGAATAAATAAATTACTAAAAATATAACAAATCACGCAACAATTATAATATGTAATTACAGTTAACAACTATCCATAATTAATAATTTACTAGAATAATGAAAAACTACATATAGACATGTATCGTTTTATGAACTATCTTTAGAATGACACACAAGCACGTGAAAATTGACAGTTCTTTAGCCTCGTGAATTCTCAGGATAGTTGAGCGTTATGTTCAAAGCATGCATCAGCAAAACGACTAATGCGACAGTGAATTCACAGCACGAGCCGTGAAGTCCAGGAAGGCGATGAGATGAGCGTGCATCAAGCAAACGAGAACATTCAAATTAGCTCAATTGACTATTGTTTCATTCTATTAGATTAAATGTGCAGTATTAGAAACATTTCATTTCTTTATATTTATATACGGTTAAATATGAATCACTTTATAAGACGTGGAATATATTTTGCACGTCCAGCTGTCTAATACAGTGCATCAATGCTGTATAACACATAAATACACAGTTTAGTGATGTATTATATAAATAATAAAAGACAAGATGATAAACATTTCGCTAACAGGTTGCTTCACAAAATAAATAATCTTTTATTATTTTGAATATTAAAATGGACTTTTATCAAGTACGTTCTGTCGAAATTTTTTTAATAAAATATATTCGGTGATATTTCTGCGTGCTTTTAAAATTTCTTGAAGCGACCAGTTTCAACGTCGTCATCGCATAGCAAAAGATTTTGGCCTGTTGATGCCAACCAAGGCTGACGGAGAAACCAGAAACGTCACAAAATATTTATTCATCATCATGCTGCGTACTTTCTGTAATAAATATTACATATTTATTAAATACGCATCTTTAATGTATCATTTGTCATATTTTTCAACACGTCACAAGTAGATTGAAAACCGCAGGATGCCTGCAGGCTTCGCGGGAAATGCTCAAAGTTTCTGTCAAGTAGGTTATCGGCCCTGAGCGTTCATATTAGCCGAGAACTCGTAAGATGGATTATTAAATCTCCCTGTAATTTGGCACGCTTACATTAAGATTTATTTAATATAAAAAATATTTTTGAGAAAATTTGTCAAAAACACATTCTCAAAGTATTGACGTTGACATTTTTTTTAGATACTTAAATATATATATATATATATACAAGTAGTATATATATATATTTAGTTATCATTATTTATGAAAATTTCACTAGGCTATTAGATGAATAGCTAATTGCCTTTATATTATACACATTAAACGGATATTCAATAGTATATTACATACACGCCAAGTCAAGATATATTCTGAACGGACCCATGATGTATAACTTCCATCACAGGCGCCTAGATGGTATTGTAGAGATGATTGGCAAAATTTTACACGCAATCAAGAGTTATTATTATTCTTACACTTCATTTGAGTAACATCTCATTATAACTTATGGACTTTCAAGTTTAAGTAGTTGAAACAGAAAGTTAGTCCGTCTCATGGCAGTTCAAAGATCTTCTTTGGTGATAACCTGTTTTTTTAAGCACTTTGTTAAGTGCTGGATGCAAGATCGTGAAAAAAAAAAAAGAGAATAATAACCGATGTGTTAGAGGACACTTTTCGAAATTGCACCGATTTCCAAGCTCGATGCTTACAGAATAGAGTCGAGAAAATTATTTCATATGAGTGTTGATTTCAAGCTTATTTACAAGATGATCAGTTAAACTTGAATGTTACACGTCATGGTGAGTGAATGTGTGACAATAAAGCTATGCACGTCATCACTATTGACACAAATACCAAATTCAATGCAAAGGCAGAGCTGTTCGAGCTGCATTTTTTGGTTTGTTATTGGATGTGAGAGAATGCAGTTACATTTTTACAGGTTATTCAGTCAACCCTGTTTATGCACGGCTTGCACTTATATACAATTTTTTTAGACTTTGGAATCTCAATTGGGTTTTTTTAAAGACAGCGTTGGAAAATCTGTCAGACATGGATGGAGTAACAAATACAGAATTTACAATTTGAGAAATTCCCCATATACATCCATGATAGTAGGTTCTTCTGGTAGGTGGACTAGGACATGAGGCAACGAGGTGGATCGTCAGAGGGGAGGCGAGTCCCGGAGTCCATCGCTGTGCTGCTCATGGCCGGCTAAGCGGAGCATGACCTTGGACTCTGTGTTGGAGTCAAGTATGCTCGTAGCGGAGCGGTTGCCCTGGAATCGTCAGTTAATATCAGAACTATCAATACCGTATAAATAGATTACAAACATAAAAGTTGCTAAGACGCTTTAACTCGACTAAGATGCTTTAGTAACATCACAATGATTTAATAAATTTAAATATGGAGTATTACAAATTAAACCGGTTGCCATGAATAATCATAATGACAATCAAAACAATAAACCGAAAAGCAGTTATGCAATTCTATTCCTGAATAAAAAAAATTAAATAGTCAAGAGTTATCATATAAACAACACAAGCGACACGCTGTTGTCACGGCGTCGCTTTAACGGCACTTCACTGGTGTTGTTATTAGCATTGGTTTTTATATCAAGTGTCATTACCTTTTCAACTTCAGAGAGTGGCTTGTCTCCGAGCCCCCAGACCTCGAGGTTGCGGATGGTGAAGTCCTTAGTGGAGGACAGTTGTCGGTAGTGGCGATAGGTGGTGCAGGACTCCACGGACTGGCCGTCTCCGTATGCAGAGTCTAGCCACAGGCCGCAGAACCCGAACTGGCCGCCCATCATCTGACAGTGTGAACATTGTTACATTGCATTAAATGGCGCCAGTGTGATAAGAATTATAGAAATGAGCCGACAGTGAATTTATTTTTGAGTGCTCCGGTCTTATGTGATTTTTTTTTTAATACTTTGGGACAATTGTTTTTAATGCGTTTTTATCAGAAATAAAAATTTCCTGGATTGTAAAAAAAACAATACTTTTTTCGCCCAAGAAGTGATATTTATGACATACCATGTACAGTATAATGACTTTTCTAAATATGGTTTTAGTACTGACCAGGCCATTGGGCATAGTCTGCTGATGAAGGTTGAGGTACTGGTAGTGGTCGTTGTAGTCCGTGGCCTGGTACACACGCATCTGCGGAGACAGCATGAACAGGAAGGCCGAGTCGTCACCTGCCAACATTCACCATCATTATCAACAATGTCCTGCTGTTTGGCACGTGCCGCCCTTTCCTCCCAAACTCACCGCTAAAGTTGGGGCTCAGAGTCCACGAGTGCGGTGCGAAGCCTCCGAAAAGGTGACCCTTGGAGTCTTCCACAATCAAAATGGAAGGACCTTGGTCCATGATGCGACCTGTAACACGCCCCAGTAAATGCAATCAGCAGAAGATTTTTATTTATAAAATAATTGTTTCATTACTTTTTAAGGATTAGATTGTATTTAAGTAACAAATATGAGTAGAAAATTGGCAACGAGGTTTAGTTTAGTTTGTGATCGCTTGGTCAAAAGAATTTAGTTTTCTTGTTTAGTAAGGCAGAGAATAAAATTATCCTCACCGAGCAAAGTTGAGAAGGATTCGCCGTGAATATTTGAGGAGAAGAGGAAGCGCCACTGCGTCTGGAGGTCTGGAGGGAGCTGAGACGTGAGGAACAACATCTGCGACAGGTCTATCACGGTCGGATAATCCGGCATGAACTCCAGGCCTATGGGCTCGGGTAGCAAACTAGCGGGCGCCGTCTCTTCTTCAATTTGCGGGACCTCAATGCGAGGACGTATGCCGCGGTACAATCGCCATATCACGTGCTCCGTCACGCGCTGCAGCAGCGTATTCTCCTGCAACCTGGGGTGCGGTAGGTATATTACAAAAATGTAGCAGCTTTTATTGACTAACGGGCACTTTGCAGTATTGCAATTATTACCAGAGAGCGACGGCGGTGGTTGTGGCAGGGTTTGCGAGCGAGCTGGCGAGCCCCTCAGCCAGGGCGGCGAGGCGGTCGCGCTTGACCGCAAAGCCCTTTTCCGCCCACGCTGTCAGCTCTGCGTCTGGCCACAGCTTTTGCAGCTTCATGTATGTTGACACAATTGCTCCACAGTACTGCAATCGAAACAAAAAAGTCTTATTTCAATATATTGTTTGGAAATATAGACAAATGCAAGAAGAGTTTTAAAATTTGCTTGTGATCATCGTAAAAATCTGGGTGGAGTTATTTTTTGTTATAATTACGAATTGTTTTCAAGTTTAAAGGGATGGAGTGCATTTTGATGCAGGTCTTCTGTAGATCAATCGTTGGAAACTTGCTTTTTTTCAAGCGACCTTCAACTTTAGTTCAACAAGGTTCAAAAGTTATCACTCTGGAGTCACAAAATGCTTGTTGGGTAAGTTTTCGTACTGACCTCCTGTACTTGTCGATTCAGCAAAATGCTTCCTTCAGGCGCACCGAGGCACATGTAGACAGCCTTCACGCGCTCGTCGAGTGTTCCTGAATGCACACAGATCATATTACTCGCCTTATCACCAGCATTCATAATTTTCCCGATAATATTCACATTCATGATAAAATTTTTAATAAATTTTAAAATATGTACATTGACTTATTTTTTAATTGTTATTGTAAGTGAGGTGAAAGCCATGTGAAAGTGATGTACCTCGGGTGCCGTATACGTAGAACTCGGCAAAGCGCTGGAAGTCTGTCTGGCCATGGTGGTTGGAGTCACGCCCGAACATAAAGTTGCACAGGAAGGGCAGCATGCTGGGATCCATCAGAGCGCTCCACTCTTTCTGAAAGAAGTAATATAATCATTAGACACGTTCATTATTTTCTCAAAGTTCTCAAGATGGAAGAACCAGTGGCGTATAGTTCCATCAAATAAAACAAGCTACATGTGTTAGGCGCATTATTCTGAGTTTATACAAAGACGAGAAACAGCTAATAATGTAAAATACGGTACTCACAGTGAGATCTTCTTCTCGAAGGTGGTCATGGTTATGACTGACAATTTGGAAGCAGGTGGCTACAGTCGGCTGCTCTGCCCGGGATAGGATGGTGCACCTCTCTGCCAGCCTTTTGCTGGAGTTACCCATCTTGAACACTGCAGCACACACCATATTTCATTTTAACCATTACAAAGTGACAATATATATTTTAGGTAACAATACACAAATGACAAAAAAGATCTTTAATTTTATTACACAGTACACAAGTGGGATTTTATTATAGTTCGACATCTTGATTTTTTTTTATCGCCATGGGGCTGTAACTAGGCGAGAATTTTAATCTTTTCAATATTTTTAACAGAGAGTAACGAAATATTTTGGGTGATGTTTACATTTTTAATTTAAATTTACGACTAGTTCGTACAAAATGAAATAAAAATATGGAAAATTACGAAAAAATATTTCTTTCTTCACAATTATGTAACTGTTGTACTCTCGCTAGTAAAATATTTGATGAATCGCAAACATTCTTGACTTTATTATATTATTAAGATGAGTTGGAAAAGTTGGAACTGAATATTTTAATAACAAAGTTTCCGATTTCCAGTACTGTTCAAATAATTCGTACTAAACTAAAATACAATTATTTTAATGTAAATTCGAGTATATAGTGAATTCCTTACAGTATATGTTTTCGTTTTCCACTTTCCCTTCCCATTTTGTCTTGTACTGAAGAACACTCGCAATTTAGGTCATGTTTAACAAGGAGCTTGGCTTACAAAGCGTCAATTTGTTTATCAACAGATGGTTTACCAGTTCTACAGGATTAACACAGTACTACATAACAATGAACTATGAAAACGATAGAAGATTGAGAGTTAAGAGTTTCTTATCAGCCAGATTTCACTTTCCTTATATAAGAGTCGGTGAATATCCTATAATGAATTATGTTTAATATGTTTTCATTTTGCATTTTCCTTTCCTATTTTGTCTTGAAATGAAAAACATTCACAACTTAGGTCATGTTTAACGAAGAGCCTGGCATGCAAAGAGTCAATTTGTTTATCAACAGATGGTTTACCAGTTCTACAGGATTAACACAGTACTACATAACAATGGACTGTGAAAACGACAGAAGATCGAGAGTGATTTATCAACGTTCCTATCGGCCAGAAAAAAGCGAGATGGATCGGATTTTTGTGAAAACTAATTAGTTTGACAGTTGATAGCAGAATGAGGTTACCTGTATTTGGGGAGGTTGCTCAGACGTCTGGGTCGAAGGAAGGGCCCCTATTCATGTCGAGGCGAGTTGGAGTCGGCCTTCAGCAGCCAGTTGACGTCCTCGAACAGTTGCTGGGCTGGCCAACGCTCAGCTCCGTCACTATTTGTTATCAGCAGCTCACGTCCTGTCAAGCGAGGTGACACTTCCCCAGTCTAAGTCACGAGCGAGATATTGCCAGCGCGTATAAATATTACGAAACAAACATCCGTTGCTAAACATCTTAATGCATCATTATTTTATTTTTAAACTAAAAAATATATTCACTCATATGCAATCGGAAATAATACACAATTAAGACTGTCATTTTAAGCCCACTACACACGTAGCCACGCAACCAACAACTGATCAACTCATGAAACAAACACCCATTGCTCAGCCTATCACTGCATAATTATTTTTATTTTAAACTAAAAAATATATTTATTCATATGCAATCAAAAATAATATAAAATAAGGGTTGTAATTTTAAGCCCACTACACACGTCGCCACACAACTGACAACTGACCAAGTCATGAAACAAACATCCATTGCTTCACCTCTTACTGCATTATTATTTTATTTTTAAAGTAAAAAATATATTCACTCATATGCAATTGGAAATAATATACAAAAAAATCTATTAGGCATTTGATCCATCTTCAAGGATTTTAGTCTCTTCAACTTCAAGCAGCTCAACACACAAAAATCAAATCACCTGATAACAATGGCTCCCGAAACCTACAAACATATCAAAGAGGGTTGTGACTGTAATGATATAATAATTAATACAGATTCAATTTATGTGTTTTATTGAATGTATTCATGGTACACATGCAGTAATAATATACAATAAAATAACACAGCGAATTAAAATTATATAAAAACATGAAAATTACTGATGTGTGTTGATTGTATAATTGATTGAAATTTCCTCAATTAGATAATCACTGATTATAATGAGGTAGACATGCATAATGAGCTGATTAAGTTAACCTACATTATAATGCAGGTAATTTTAATATTTGTTGTATTTGCATATTGATTGGGGGCATGCTTACATGTACATTGTATTTTAATATAAATGCTTCATATTATTATAATATTAATAAATAAATAAATAAAAATATCTTAATATGTATTTTTTGTTATCAAACAGATAACTATAAATAAAGGCACAATGTATATCATGCTTCAGTAAAACATAAAGAGATAAAGACTAACAAAATATATATCAAGTCTTCAAGATAGATTTGGCACATCTCCTAAAATAAACGATACTGGGAAGAAGTCAGGCATGGACGGCACAATGTAACATCCAGTGTTAGTATCGGGGACGGTTCTCTTAGGCAATCTAGATTAACGGTTCAAGTCAGCGAGGGTTGAGGTTCATGGCAGCAGTCGCGTGCGGTCACGCTGCTCCTCGTGCAGGTCACGGTCGGACTCCACGTCCGAGTCCGAGTCTGCGAGCACTCTCGGCACCTGCAGCAGGTCCTTGTTAGGTACCTGGAATTTCAGCAAGCAGACATGAGCAAATCGCCTGTCACGGGGCACACGTCAGAATGCAAGAACACGGAGACACTCGCCTTATCACCCCAAGCGGAGAGATTCCCCGGAGCCAGAGGGTTCTCGTATTCGTCCATGTCCGGCCTGAAACAGATTCGGTCAGCTGCGGCGGAGAACGAGCGAAACGACTTATCGGAGCGAAAGAAACGTACTGCAGGAACACGGGGGACTTGGTGATGATTCCGCCGTGTCCGAAGCCGGGGTTGCGGAAGTGCACCGACGAGTTCCCCTCGGAGCCGAGTCGGCCGCGTCGCCAGCACCGCAGGTACACCAGGGCCAGGAACGCCGTCCCGCACACCCCCAGGAGGACGAAGGCCACTTCCGCCCCCGAGCCGCCCCGCCGGGGACGCGCTGCCGGCCACCACTGCGGCCCGCCCGAGCCGCCTGTACACGCGGCGCCCGTCTGAGCCGAGCCGTCCTGGCACAGGCAGCGGCCGCGCCCCACGCACACGTGCGAGCACCGCACCCCCGCGCACGGGTCCCGGCCCGCGCGCTGGCGTGCCACGTGGCGCACGGCCAGCGCCACCACCCCCGAGACCCTCGCGTCCGCGCGCTCGCACGCGCCCTCGCCCTCGCCCGCCTCCACCGGGCACCGCCACACGCCGCTGCGGGCCGCCACGTACAGCGCGTCGCCCAGCACCTCGGCGGCGCGCGCCTCCTCCGGCACGCTCAGCGTCGCCAGCTCCTCGCCCCCGTAGCGCACGCGGCGCACCAACCCGTCGGTCTCCACCACGTACAGCACCCGGCGGTCCGCGTCCGCCACCAGCGCCGCGAAGCACTTCTCAACGTGCAGACACCCCTGCGCAGTGAACAGGGTCGACGCGTTTCGGCCGTCGAGGTCCACGCGGACGACCGCTTCTCTCGAGGCGAAGAACAGCACTCCCTCGATCGGGTCCAGCGCCAGCGCCGTCACCTGCGACCGGAGGGAACGAATTCAGTAGGAGGAAGAGCCGCTGATGATCGCCGGACGGAGTCCGCTCCTTACCGTGTCGTTCCTCAGGGACAGGAGAGTGGCGCAGTGCCGGCGGGCCGGCTGACAGGCGAGGAGCGTCCCGGACTCGTCGTTCGAGAAGTACAGGACGCCCGTGAGCCAGTCGGCCGCCAGGCGCCCCGGGCGGCCCGCGCGCACCCACACGGTCGGGGAGCCCTCGCTCAGCAGCGTCACCCGATTCCCGCGCGTGCCCGCCACGCTGGTCCCCCAGGCCGCCAGCGCCCCGGCGCCCGGCACCGAGCTCGCGAGCCGCGCCGCGCCCGGCAGCCCCGTCTCCTCCAGCCGCGCACTCCAGGTTTTCTCGCCATCCGATAGCAGCAGCTCCGCCGGCTCGCCGTCGGGCACGCACGCGGCGCCGCCCCGCCGCGCCGAGAAGCCCGGGAAGCAGGAGCACGCGCCCCCCGAGCACAGTTGCGGGCACGGGGGACTGCGAGCGGAGCAGCCGTCGCCCGCGTCGCAGGAGCGGCCGTCGGCGGCCAGCACCCCGACCCGGCAGACGCACTCCGGGGCCCCCGCGGCGAGCCGGCAGCCCTGCTCGCAGCCCCGCGAGGCGCACAGCGACCTCGCGCGCCCCTTGCAGTGCCAGTCCTCGTCGTCGCCGTGGGGGCAGTCGTCCTTGCCGTCGCACTCGAGAGCCGCGTCGAGGCACTGCCCCGAGGAGCACCGGAAGCCGGGACAGCCATCTGCGATGCGCGAGTCGAGTGAGTTTCCCGTTTTACCAAAATCGCTTCCCCCGAGAGGCGCGAGTACTGACCTTTCAGCTTGGCGCAGAGTTCGGGCGCCTCGTCCTCGCCGTCGGGGCACTCTCCTATGCCGTTGCAGCGCCAGAAGAGCGGGACGCACTGCCCTCCGTTGCACCTGAAGTCGTCCTGTCGGCAGGAGTCGCCGCAGCCCGCCTCGTCGTCGCCCCCCGGGCAGTCGGCGTGGCCGTCGCACACCCGGCCGTCCTCGATGCAGGCGCCGTCCGCGCACTGCCACTCCTCCTCGTCGCAGTCGGGGCGGGAAGGGCAATTCGATTCGTCCTCGCCGTCGGGGCAGTCGCTGATACCGTCGCAGCGCTGGGCGGCCGGTCGGCAACCCTCGGGGCCGCATCTGCATCGGGAATCGAGACAAATCACCCATCGCATTCCTCGACTGCAGGAGCGCTTCCGGAACGTCGCGAAGACCGATACTCACCGGAACTGACCGGGCGGGCAAGCGACATCGGGTGGACCGAGGGCAGAGTCCGAGCCCTCGGAGGGGACGGGAGAAGGAAGGGCCTCAGCGGTGCAACCGCGACCGTCGGCATCCAGCTGATGATTTTCCGGACACAAGCACGCCCTCGCTCGTAGAGATCGCACGCAGATGTGCTTGCAGTCGTGATCCTCGCAAGGACTCGGCTCCCGAACGCCGGAAGATCTCGTGTCGGTCACGGCCGCCAGCCGCAAGGTGCGAGCATTTTCCAGCAGCGACTGCGTGGTGTTGAGCCGCAGTGAAAAAGAGCGCATGACGTTGGGTTCCTGTTCGTGGGTGTAGTAAATGCGGCCGGAGGCGGCCGCCGTCCACATGACGTCCCCGCCCAGAAGAGCCAGCGCAGCGGGCCTCGTTCGAGACCCCTTGGAGGTCAGCAGGTGGACGACGCCATCCCCCTCCGGGTGTATCGTGTAGATTCGGCCGGTACCCTGGTCTGCCGCGTACACAAGTTCGGATTCCAGGTCGTATCGTACTGTCACAGGACCTGAGAGCACGAGCCGGGAGTTGAGTTGCGACGCAGGGAACGCGTGGCGGAGCGCGCGAGCGAACACTCACCCCTGAGGTCGGCCATGACGACTCTGAGGTCGGTCCCACTCGGGTCCATCGTAGTGAGGAGCGCGCCCCCCCTGAGTTTTTGCCAGGCCACAAAGGCGGTGGCGCGCTTGGGTACGAGGGCTATGGACGCGGGGGAAGCGCCGGATACCTCGGCGGGCAAGCGCGCTCGCTTCCACGAGTCCAGCGACAGCACCTCCAGAGAGCGGCGCTCCCCGTCGCACCAGTACAGGATCTCGGCAGCCTCGTCCAGAGCCAGGTCGACCGCATCCACGTTCTTTTGCAGAATCCGAATTTTCGTTTTCCCTTCCAGTGTACCGCTCACCGCATACAGCGAGCGAGTTTTTTTGTCGGCCACCAGGAAATTTCCTGAAAACAATATCACCCAAAGCTCAGTACCGCTCCGTCATGTCAGGGTCGACGAAGGGAACGGGAGGAAAAGGACTCACTCGAACCGGAGTCGTAAACCAGCGCGTCGACTCGCACCGACAGGGCGATCTCCTCGGCGTGGTGGCGGCCCAGCGGGCGGTGATTCACGAGCAGCAGGCGACCCGGCGCCCCCACGGCGAGCACGCGCTGCGGCAGCACGGGCCGGCACTGCCGCCCGTCGGGGTCCAGCTCGTGATCGTCCGGACACGCGCAGGAGAAGCCCTCCGGTCCGCGCAGCAGACACAGATGCGAGCAGCGCGCGTCATCGCACGGCCGCCTCGCGCCAGCCTCCGCCGCTTCCTGCACCGGGTGCCAAACGCGGAGACCGTACGCGTGGTCCACTCTAACCAGAACCTTCCGATCCTTCCCGGTCCGCTTGTCGCACGAAGTCAGCGACTGAGTCTGCCAGTCCGTCCAGTACAGGGTGTCCTCGAACACGGCCAGCCCGTAGGGATGCAGTGCCCGCGTGGGCACGGCTTTCCGGTCGCTCCCGTCCAGGCGCACGCTCGTGAGCGCGCCGCCGCTGGCCTCCGACCAGTAGAGGCGGCCGGCGGGGGCATCGAGGGCTAGACCGTTGGGCCAGCGCACATCCTTCGTCACCAGCTCGCGGGCCTCCGAGCCGTCCATGAGCGCGCGCCCCAAGTGCGGCCGGTCGCCCCAGTCCGTCCAGTAGAGCTCGCCGAGCGCGGGGTGGAGGGCCAGCGCGCGGGGCTTGTGCAGGCCCGGCAGGGGCAGCACGCCGCAGTGGAGGGCCTGGCCGTCGCAGGCCGCCACGCGAGCCAACTCCTCGTCCGAGAAGTACAGCGCGCCGGTCCGCCAGTCCAGCGCGACGTCCCCGGGCGTGCCCAGGCCCATGTGCGCGAGCGTCGTGCGCCCCGAGCCGTCCAGCTTCGCGCGGATGACGGCCTCCGAGCCCAGCAGGACCTCGGTCCAGTACGCGTACTTCCCATCGGTGGCCACCCCCACGGCCTGGCGCGCTCTCTTCTCCACGGTCTCGTAGCGGCCCGAGCGATAAGTCTGCACCTTGTCGCGCACGCTGAAGATCAGCAGCGGGTCTCCTTGTGCCGCGCGGCAGCCGCTCCCGGAGTGCAGCTCGTAGCCTGGCGCGCACGAGCAGCGCCCAGCCGAGCAGTTCTGCGAGCACGGTGGGTGCATATCCTGGCACGCCGAGTCCGCTTCTTGCGCGCGAGCAGCGCAGTCGCGCTCATCGCTGCCGTCGCCGCAGTCGTCTCCGCCGTCGCAGACCCAGATGTTGAAGATGCAGTGACCGCTGTCGCAGAGGAACTCGGGACACTGCGAGAAGGAGACGGCCACGGTCAGTCATCGCTCCGAGAGAGAGTCGGAAGTTTTGTTACCCTTAACCTCACCTTGAAGTTGCAGTGATCCTCGTCGGAACCGTCAGAGCAGTCGACGTCTCCATCGCAGATGAAGTCTTCCTTGATGCAGTCTCCCGTGGCGCAGCGGAACTCATTCTCACCGCACCGATGCTTTTTGTCTGAAACATACCGCACAGGTTTTTGGAATTCAATGATGCAATTCAATTCAAGACTCCAAAATCTCACATTAAGCTATTTTTTAAATTATTATTTTGAGAGTGATTTTATGTGTTATTGACAATTATAAATGACAACCCAATATTAAAATAATATTGAACTTTAATTTTCTACTAGACAAATTTGATCTTGTCATAAGTCGTTGTTAGTTCATAACAATGACGAATTTTAAATACTAAAGAATTAAAGCATGATTATAAACAATACGAATTTAATAAAATAAAAATGCTCTAAACTTCGAGTTCGATTATGGTGCTCACCGGGGCAATCTGTTCCGGTGCAGGTCGTCGTTCTCATAGGTGTTCTGCCATCAGTGAGGGCGAAGTCCTCAGGTGAGGTGTCATCGGTACCGACGGTTGCAGTGACAGCATCAGGTGCGACGGTCTTCAGAGTTGTGACACCATGAAAAGCGACATTCGTTGGGGGTGTAGCGCTAATAGAAGCAACAGTCACTGGCGCGGTGGGGATGGCAGAAATAATCACCGGAGTTGTGGGGTTAGTAGGAGCAACACTCACTGGAGTTGTGGGAATAGTAGGAGCAACAGTCACTGGAGTTGTGGGAATAGTAGGAGCAACAGTCACTGGAGTTGTGGGAATAGTAGGAGCAACAGTCACTGGAGTTGTGGGAATAGTAGGAGCAACAGTCACTGGAGTTGTGGGAATAGTAGGAGCAACAGCCACTGGAGTAGTGGGAATAGTAGGAGCAACAGTCACTGGAGTTGTGGGGATAGTAGGAGCATCAGTCACTGGAGTTGTGGGAATAGTAGGAGCATCAGTCACTGGAGTTATGTGGGTAGTAGGAGCAATAGTCACTGGAGCTGTGCGACTAGCAGGAGCAACACTCACTGGAGTTGTAGGGCTAGCAGGAACAACAGTCTCTGCAGTTGTGGGACTAGCAGGAGCAAAAGTCGCCGAAGGTTCCGTATCATTAAAAGCGACATTCGCTCGAGGTGTGGCGCCAGTAGCCGCAGCGATAGGCTCCGCAGATGCAGTGCCACTAGTGATGGAGATAGAGGGATGTTCTGCTTGATGAGTAGTTACACCATCTAAAGTATTTTGTTCCAGAAACCCGGCGTGCGGATTAGGGGCGAGGGGGCCGGGGTCCTTCCCCAGCGCGACAGCCAGCAGGACCGCCAACAGCGTCGCTCTCAGCAACATCTTTCTCCGACTAAAACACACGCAGACAGCGACCGCCATTACCGAGCATTCTGCATAGACTCACCAGGAAACTACCTGAAGAAGTTGAGAGCGACGAGAGTTTTTCAAGGTTACAGCAAGTGGGTATTACTTTGGAAGACTCACCTCGTCGTGTTCGCCGGACTCGCGCAGGATGCGAGAGCGACGGTCGCCCCGATGGAACTGCGTGCCGGCGCTCGCGGCAGGCGAGCCGGAGACATGCGACGCAGGTGACATGGTGTATGGGCAGCTCGGGGGTAGGTGACATTTTGCACTGATCCGACCCGTTGTATGAATACTTGAGTGTAACATTCCTACTCCAATACTATCAACCGACTCTCTTACTGCCAATTTTGTACAATTATACAACACCAAAGAATTACATTTCGTTTTTTGTATGACGTGACACACGAGGTGGTAAATAAGCATTACATTACAGTTATAATATAATTGAATATCACAGACGTCAATAAAAAATATTTATGAAAATGTCTAAAAATATATATACATACAGATAGAACAACATAAAACACCCCTCTCCTCAGAGAGGTTGGTGACCACCTCACTATGCATAAATTTATGCTGAATTAATGGTTCATGGCTGTGTATTGCTGCTGCCCAATATCATTATTATATAATCCTTTCCTTACAAAACTCCGGCGTTTAGATCTGGTACTTCTGTTCTGTGATATACTTGGCCTTGAACTTTGAAGCAGAGTGGCCCATTGTTAATTAAGCTCCCATTGATGCAAAAGATATACTGTTATTGTAAGATCTTATTTTTCTCTTGAAATTTCCATTATAAATATCCTTTAAATATACTGTGGAAATAGGTAGCCTTGCTGGTAGTTTCACTTTACCTTTGTGACAGTAATCGTTGAACTTTCCATCTGATGGGTTTTCTGCTTGATAATGTAAAGCATTGCAGAATCGACAGGTCACACTAATTAATCCGAAGACAAACGCAGCGTTCGCTGTGCATCAGTTTCTTTTTGTCTTGAGGTCGATGCGCGTACTCGAATTTTAAGAAGACGCTGCTCACGTTTTCCTTCCAACTCATTGCTTGACATTTATGTCACATTTCGTGTCACAAACAACGCATCACTTTTCACTGCACTTTTATTTATTTGATGCAGTCTTTATCACGTTCAATTGTGCAATTCTTTTTTAATTACGTTTTCTGTGCGTAGAAGGTGTTATTTTGAGTTATTAATGATGTGATTGATAATTTCTAATGCAATTAAATGCATTAGAAATTAATGAGATGATAGAAAATAGAAAAAATAGAGATGGCACTTGTGTCAAACTGACATAAACTGGAAATTTCTTAGAAGCATCAAAAATTGTTTTTTTTGTAAAAATTCTAAATTTGAAATTCTCGCGGTGAAGAACAGAATCATATAATTCGTACATATTGAAACTCGCTAAAGCATATTTTATAGTTTGTGAATAAAAATATTATCCTATCGTCTTGAAATTCGGCACATGGCTGCGGAAAAATTTACTAAACTTACGTGCAAAAAATCAGCGTTGTATCTTTTAAGATATTCTATAGAAAAGCAAAAGATGAAACATACATACACACAATGGCTATTATATATATTAGATTTTGTTAATAGCTCACGAGAGTGCATCTAGTATTGAAACACAGTGTATAGACATAACGTGTATTTCACACCTCCCTCTCCTCATTCAGACTACGCCAAGACGACAGAAGTAACAAAAATTATGTACTTTTAATTCTACCTACTACGAACGCAATTTTATGAAGTGTACTTAATCAATAAATAATAAGAAATTATTATGTAAGTATATCTTCTTTTTACACTCG
This sequence comes from Atopsyche davidsoni, assembly GCA_022113835.1. Classification (NCBI taxonomy): domain Eukaryota; kingdom Metazoa; phylum Arthropoda; class Insecta; order Trichoptera; family Hydrobiosidae; genus Atopsyche; species Atopsyche davidsoni. The sequence goes on along the minus strand of JAILWY010000022.1, from coordinate 3,072,842 downwards.
ATTTCACATGAATAATTCCTCATTTGGTCAATATACTACAATCAATAGAATAGGCGAATTGTTTTTTCGAAGCATTGCAAAAAAAGTTTGTCATAAATAAGCGACCCCTCGAGGTTCACGTGTTTTGAAAATGTTCACTCAAATTATCGAGTATCTTTGTCTTACACACCACAAAAGCACAAACTATTTATTGGTTATATAAGAAAAACCTCAATGGTTCAATAGAAAATCTGTTTTGTTGTAATTAGTGGGTTTTGGAATAAAAAGATAGCAAAAATATGTTTCACATCATTTAATACAAAATATAACATATTATAAAAAATACACATTTTTATTATGAAGCGAGAGGCGGAACATTAACATAGTTTAATATTAGTTAAATTATTAACTAGAATTTAACAATAACAATAAATTTTTAGACATTTTATTCAATTTCTTGGAATTTGGCGATATCATTATGCCAACCATTTCTTTATAATTATGTGGCATTTTTATTTTCTTCATAAAATAACACGAGTAGACAGTGTTTTAGCTACATATGTCTGTAGACTAAATCAACTCAGTATCAGGTACATTTTAAAATACATGCCTAGTCTTCAAGTCAATGGAAACATGCATTCTGTAATCATAAACTAAACATGGAGTCACACGAGGCAAACATATACCATAAACCTCAGGACCTGCGAGAAGAGAAGCATACACCTTGTGATCGCAATCCAAAACACAAACATGGAAGGCATTTCTTTCTTACTGTGTCGCCAGGGAAGCTGTCAGAAGCTAGGTCGACGACATAGTCGACTTTACAGTTAATCGTCAAATTGGAGTTCTCGGAAGATAAAACTCACGCAAAGACTATCACTCGTCGGCAAGGCACCAAGCACACAATTGTCATGAATGGGAAAGTTATCACCTCAGTAGATCATTTCAAAATCTTAGGGAAACCTAAATTGATCCCGCCACATCAACGATGTGTGGAAGAAAGCCGGAGCGATTACTCAAAAAATTATGAGAGCAGCTTCAGTTCAACTGACGTGATGAGAATTCTCTACCTCGGAGCGATCGGGCCGCTGGTTACATACGCATCGAGCGTACAGGCAGAGACTACCAAAAAAAATTAAACTCACTTTAGACACAGTTTCCTCTCATGGCGTGCAGAGGTTGTAGTACCGTGTCTCTTGTTTTGGCTCAGGTCAAAGCAAGCTTCATTCAGCTGGACCTGATGATCTAGGAGAGACAAGCAGTCTACAGGGTGAAGATGCAATGGGTCACGAGTTTTCTTTCCACTTACCGAGGAGTTGTGGACTGCTTCTTCTTGCCACATCAGACATAGACAGTTTCATAAACGTAATGTAACGTAGGACCAAGCACCCAACTGCTAAGACATATCCAAATTGTAGTATATTCGAGACTAAAGTGAACGAGGGTCAGGCAATAGAGTAGGCCTTTAAAAACTCAAATGCCTCAGGCACATGGCCTGTCCGCCACGGATAACGATCACTTGCCCCATCCAATATCTCGGCACTGGAATGGCGTATATCTAGATAAATAATGTGAGATGAACGGATATATGATGAACAGCTTCACTCGAGCCCATTTCGAGCATCAGGGGACCAATACAGTGGGAGTGAAGGCCGCTGATGCTTTTTGAGATTTAAAAAAAAAAACATAGAGAACGCTGGATTGGGAGCATTATTACGCTTCAAATTATATAATATGCCGTCACGGTTCTTTCTAGATAAGTAAGGAAGGCGAAGTCCTTAAGATATAATACAATATAAACTCTAAACTGTTATTAAAATAAACATTGTGGATATAGCCTCCACTTGAAGCAAGTTATTCTGAGATTGCAGTCATATGATTTCAGAATAACTGAAAAAACCATCAAAATTACAAATTTTTGTAAAATAGGGAACATGTACCACGACGAAGTGATTAAATATCACATTTCAAAAGTAAACCCATCCTTTTTATCTTCAGTTATAATATATTTACCCAACATTCATTCCGCATCTTGCATCATCTTATTTGAATTATTTTTTTGTATTCAATACACCGATTGTATTATCCCTGGCGTTAACAAATGGTAAGAGACCAATACTTTTGCCACTATTGTCTGATAAAAACTGAGAATCTATTATAGTTACAAATTATGAAAAAGAGATAAAAGACATCATAAACCCACACAGAGAACCGAATGAACCTTTGAGGCAAATGAATGTTGATGAAACTACATATTCCGCATGAGTAGTACACAACATGGTGTACACTCAATATTGTAATGTAATGACACGTTTTGTGACAAAATACCAATATCTTTAGAAGATATCTTTAAAAAATGCTAATGAAAAGGCATTAGCAGCATTTGAATTGTCAGAGTGTGTCTTCGCATCGGCCTTGATTTCAAGAGAGGACAAGATTTAAACTGAAATATAGTGCTCTTCAAGAGCCAAAATCATTAATATATTATATTAATACTCTGCACATATTCTACACGATGCCTCTGCACCTTTGCATCACTCAGATGCCTTCCAATACACATTGATTTATCGTCAACTGTGTTTTATGCATAAGTATATTTTGCATGAAAACTTATGAAGGATTCTGAAGAGTTTTAGAGAATAATAGATAACGATACAAAGATGATTCAATAAAATCTATTACTTGAAGCCTGCCGGACTTCATAAGCACTACAACAGTTTACCCAGTGATAATACCACGCAAAAACCTACAGGGCAGCTCATTAAACACTAAAATAGCGGATAGAGATCCTTATGGGTGCAGCAGACTAAAAACAAAGGATCCATTGCCAAGTATTGCAATTTACGAACAGAATGATTTTGCTGCATGACCCAAACACACAAATTAAAAAAAGTTTAAAATACTCATTGATTTCTCACTATACAGGGTGCACAGTCTTCCTGTGAGCAGTTGCACGTTTCTAGAATCTCAATTGCGAATAATATTGAAATGAAAAAAGATTTGATGTTCTGCGATCAAACTAACTAACTCTCTCGAAGGAAGTAGGGAAACCATCTTCTATACTCATGTGTGATATAACTGATAAATAAATATACCAGAGTTAATTAAATTATAAATTATATTTAATTTATACTCCCATACACTGCAGTTACTGGTCACAAGGTTGTATTTAAATCATAGATTCGTCCGCAGCTCCTGAGTTGGAAGTTGCATGTGAGTGCAACGGTGCTTGTCAACCTTTGGACAAAAGCAACAGGTGTTTCTGGCCCCGAAGTTATTTATACCGGACGTCTTTACGCGCTAAAGTGCCCACGTACATATTTGCAGGTGTGCTATGGGAAATTATCCTTTTAAGTGCCCATCTGCACATTGGCAGTGGGAATTCTATGTTTTATGACGGTATATTGTTTGAAATGAAAGGTGCAGAGAAGATCCCAGATTTAAATTGCCATCTGTGCTGTTAATCCCTTTGGAGATCTCTTATGTGTATTGTTTAGGAGCGCCGCTAAAAGGTGTTTTCCCCGGCTCATGTACAGAGAACGAGTCGTTTGGGTGACCATCTCCCTTCTCGCGACGTATCTCTCGGCGACAAGCTAGTAAAGACCAGCGTAAAAACCTGCTCTCCCTGCGCCTGATGCTCAAGTTGAGAGATACGAAGCACGAATCCCTGAAATCCAAGCCTATCAAATAAATACAGTCTTTGTGCGAGATACGTCCCGTACAATATTATCTCAATTGTTGCCCACAAAAGATAATCAAAAACAGTAAGTAATAAAGATATTATTAAAGACGTGTATTACTTCTATTCAAATATATAAAATAGTAGTTGCTGTGATCTGCAGGTGTTGCCTAGTTCATTGTGTAGTGGAAACGTCGACTCGCACCGACAGGGCGAAGGCGTGGTGGCGGCCCAGCGGGCGGTGATTCACGAGCAGCAGGCGGTCCGGCGCCTTCACGGCGAGCAGGCGCTGCTGCAGCACGGGCCGGCACTGCCGCCCGTCGGCGTCTAGCTCGTGATCGTCTGGACACGCGCAGGAGACACAGATGCAGCGGTGCAGCCGTGACCGTCGGCATCCAGCTGATGATTTTCCGGACACAAGCACGCCCTCGCTCGTAGAGATCGCACGCAGATGTGCTTGCAGTCGTGATCCTCGCATGGACTCGGCTCCCGAACGCCGGAAGATCTCGTGTCGGTCACGGCCGCCAGCCGCAAGGTGTGAGCATTTCCCAGCAGCGACTGCGTGGTGTTGAGCCGCAGTGAAAAAGAGCGCATGACGCCAGGTTCCTGTTCGTGGGTGTAGTAAATGCGGCCGGAGGCGGCCGCCGTCCACATGACGTCCCCGCCCAGAAGAGCCAGCGCAGCGGGCCTCGTTCGCGACCCCTTGGAGGTCAGCAGATGGACGACACCATCCTCCTCCGGGTGTATCGTGTAGATTCGGCCGGTACCCTGGTCTGCCGCGTACACCAGTTCGGATTCCAGGTCGTATCGTACTGTCACAGGACCTGAAAGCACGAGCCGGGAGCTGAGTTGCGACGCAGGGAACGCGTGGCGGAGCGCGCGAGCGAACACTCACCCCTGAGGTCGGTCATGACGACTCTGAGGTCGGTCCCACTCGGGTCCATCGTAGTGAGGAGCGCGCCCCCCCCGAGCTTTTGCCAGGCCACAAAGGCGGTGGCGCGCTTGGGTACGAAGGCGATGGACGCGGGGGAAGCGCCGGAAACCTCAGCGGGCAAGCGCGCTCGCTTCCACGAGTCCAGCGACAGCACCTCCAGAGAGCGGCGCTCCCCGTCGCACCAGTATAGGACCTCGGATGCGTCGTCCAGAGCCAGGTCGACCGCATCCACGTTCTTTTGCAGAACCCAAATTTTCGTTTTCCCTTCCAGCGCACCGCTCACCGCATACAGCGAGCGAGTCTTTTTGTCGGCCACCAGGAAATTTCCTGAAAACAATATCACCCAAAGCTCAGTACCGCTCCGCCAAGTCAGGGTCGACGAAGGGAACGGGAGGAAAAGGACTCACTCGAACCGGAGTCGTAAACCAGCGCGTCGACTCGCACTGACAGGGCGATCTCCTCGGCGTGGTGGCGGCCCAGCGGGCGGTGATTCACGAGCAGCAGGCGACCCGGCGCCCCCACGGCGAGCACGCGCTGCGGCAGCACGGGCCGGCACTGCCGCCCGTCGGGGTCCAGCTCGTGATCGTCCGGACACGCGCAGGAGAAGCCCTCCGGTCCGCGCAGCAGACACAGATGCGAGCAGCGCGCGTCATCGCACGGCCGCCTCGCGCCAGCCTCCGCCACTTCCTGCACCGGGTGCCAAACGCGGAGACCGTACGCGTGCTCCACTCTAACCAGAACCTTCCGATCCTTCCCGGTCCGCTTGTCGCACGAAGTCAGCGACTGAGTCTGCCAGTCCGTCCAGTACAGGGTGTCCTCGAACACGGCCAGCCCGTAGGGATGCAGTGCCCGCGTGGGCACGGCTTTCCGGTCGCTCCCGTCCAGGCGCACGCTCGTGAGCGCGCCGCTTTTGGCCTCCGCCCAGTAGAGGCGGCCGGCGGGGGCGTCGAGGGCGAGGCCGTTGGGCCAGTACACGTCCTTCGTCACCAGCTCGCGGGCCTCCGAGCCGTCCATGAGCGCGCGCCCCAAGTGCGGCCGGTCGCCCCAGTCCGTCCAGTAGAGCTCGCCGAGCGCGGGGTGGAGGGCCAGCGCGCGGGGCTTGTGCAGGCCCGGCAGGGGCAGCACGCCGCAGTGGAGGGCCTGGCCGTCGCAGGCCGCCACGCGAGCCTTCTTCGCGTCCGAGAAGTACAGCGCGCCGGTCCGCCAGTCCAGGGCGACGTCTTCGGGCGTGCCCAGGCCCAGGTGCGCGAGCGTCGCGCGCCCCGAGCCGTCCAGCTTCGCGCGGATGACGGCCTCCGAGCCCAGCAGGACCTCGGTCCAGTACGCGTACTTCCCATCGGTGGCCACCCCCACGGCCTGGCGCGCTCTCTTCTCCACGGTCTCGTAGCGGCCCGAGCGATAGGTCTGCACCTTGTCGCGCACGCTGAAGATCAGCAGCGGGTCTCCCTGGGCCGCGCGGCAGCCGCTCCCGGAGTGCAGCTCGTAGCCTGGCGCGCACGAGCATTGCCCGGCCGAGCAGTTCTGCGAGCACGGCGGGTGCATATCCTGGCACGCCGAGTCCGCTTCCTGTGCGCGAGCAGCGCAGTCGCGCTCGTCGCTGCCGTCGCCGCAATCGTCTCCGCCGTCGCAGACCCAGATGTTGAAGATGCAGTGACCGTTGTCGCAGAGGAACTCGGGACACTGCGAGAAGGAGACGGCCACGGTCAGTCATCGCTCCGAGAGAGAGCCGGAAGTTTTGTTACCCTTAACCTCACCTTGAAGTTGCAGTGATCCTCGTCGGAACCGTCAGAGCAGTCGACGTCTCCATCGCAGATTAAGTCTTCCTTGATGCAGTCTCCCGTGGCGCAGCGGAACTCATTCTCACCGCACCGAGGCTTTTTGTCTGAAACATACCGCACAGGTTTTTGGAATTCAAAGATGCCGATTTTTCAAGACTCCAAAATCTCACATTAAACTATTTTTTAATTTATTAAATTATTACTTAGTTCATAACAATGACGAATTTTAAATACTAAAGAATTAAAGCATGATTATAAACAATATGAATTTAATAAAATAAAAATGCTCTAAACTTCGAGTTCGATTATGGTGCTCACCGGGGCAATCTGTTCCGGTGCAGGTCGTCGTTCTCATAGGTGTTCTGCCATCAGCGAGGGCGAAGTCCTCAGGTGAGGTGTCATCGGTACCGACGGTTCCAGCGACAGCATCAGATGCGACGGCAGAAGGAGCGACGGTCTTCAGAGTTGTGACACCATGAAAAGCGACATTCGCTGGGGGTGTGGCGCTAGTAGAAGCAACAGTCACTGGCGCGGTGGGGATGGCAGAAATAATCACCGGAGTTGTGGGGTTAGTAGGAGTAACACTCACTTGAGCTGTGGGGGTAGTAGGAGCAACACTCACTGGAGTTGTAGGGCTAGCAGGAACAACAGTCTCTGCAGTTGTGGGGCTAGCAGGAGCGAAAATCGCCGAAGGTGCCGCATCATTAAAAGCGACATTCGCTCGAGGTGTGGCGCCAGTAGCCGCAGCGATAGGTTTCGCAGATGCAGTGCCACTAGTGATGGAGATAGAGGGATGTTCTGCTTGATGAGTAGTTACACCATCTAAAGTATTTTGTTCCAGAAACCCGGCGTGCGGATTAGGGGCGAGGGGGCCGGGGTCCTTCCCCAGCGCGACAGCCAGCAGGACCGCCAACAGCGTCGCTCTCAGCAACATCTTTCTCCGACTAAAACACACGCAGACAGCGACCGCCATTACCGAGCATTCTGCATAGACTCACCAGGAAACTACCTGAAGAAGTTGAGAGCGACGAGAGTTTTTCAAGGTTACAGCAAGTGGGTATTACTTTGGAAGACTCACCTCGTCGTGTTCGCCGGACTCGCGCAGGATGCGAGAGCGACGGTCGCCCCGATGGAACTGCGTGCCGGCGCTCGCGGCGGGCGAGCTGGCGACACGCGACGCAGGTGACATGGTGTACGGGCAGCTCGGGGGTAGGTGACACTTTGCATTGATCCGACCCGTTGTATGAATACTTGAGTGTAACATTCCTGCTTCCAATACTATCAACCGACTCTCTTACTGCCAATTTTGTACAATTATACAACACCAAAGAATTACATTTCGTTTTTTGTATGACGTGACACACGAGATGGTAAATAAGCATTACATTACAGTTATAATATAATTGAATATCACAGACGTCAATAAAAAATATTTATGAAAATGTCTAAAAATATATATACATACAGATAGAACAACATAAAACACCCTTCTCCTCAGAGAGGTTGGTGACCACCTCACTATGCATAAATTTATGCTGAATTAATGGTTCATGGCTGCGTATTGCTGCTGCCCAATATCATTATTATATAATCCTTTCCTTACAAAGCTTCGGCGTTTAGATCTGATACAGAATTTACTTATTTGACGTGGAAGTCTCGAGAGCCCTATGCAATTTAAAGTCTGAAGTTTTAGTGAGAATATCTTGAATGTTAAGTTTTCCCAGTATATTAAGAGTAGTCTTGATTGAAGCGTAATATCGTGTGTCGTCTTCGGAGCTACAGCCCCTGGTGGCTCCAGGAGTTCCCAAAGTTTTTTTATCACGTAGTCCAATAGGCTGATCGCTTAGACCGGACAATGAATAGAGCACTAATTTAGAATATATTTATTCTTGTTTCGGATCTACAAACATTTGTGAATAGGCATTTTCATAGATAAAGCATTTTTGGCCCGTTAAATAATTGTTGTTTTATATTATATTTTGTTAATAGCTCACGAGAGTGCATCTAGTATTGAAACACAGTGTATAGACATAACGTGTATTTCACACCTCCCTCTCCTCATTCAGACTACGCCAAGACGACAGAAGTAGCAAAAATTATGTACTTTTAATTCTACCTACTACGAACGCAATTTTATGAAGTGTACTTAATCAATAAATAATAAGAAATTATTATGTAAGTATATCTTCTTTTTACACTCGATTTCACTTGAATAATTCCTCATTTGGTCAATATAGTACAATCAATAGATTAGGCGAATTGTTTTTTCGAAGCATTGCAAATAAATAAGCAACCCCTCGAAGTTCACGTGTTTTGAAAATGTTCACTCAAATTATTGAGTATCTTTGTCTTACACACCACAAAAACACAAACTATTTATTGGTTATATAAGAAAAACCTCAACGGGTCAGTAGAAAATCTGTTTTGTTGTAATTAGTGGGTTTTGGAATAAAAAGATAGCAAAAATATGTTTCACATCATTTAATACAAAATATAACATATAAAAAATACACATTTTTATTATGAGGCGAGAGGCGGAACATTAACATAGTTTAATATTAGTTAAATTATTAACTAGAATTAAACAATAACAATAAATTTTTAGACATTTCATTCAATTTCTTGGAATTTGGCGATATCATTATGCCAACCATTTCTTTATAATTATGTGGCATTTTTATTTTCTTCATAAAATAGCACGAGTAGACAGTGTTTTAGCTACATATGTCTGTATACTAAATCAACTCAGTATCTGGTACATTTTGAGATACATGCCTAGTCATTCTGTAATTATAAACTAAACATGAAGTCACACGAGCCAAACATATACCAAAACCTCAGGACCTGCGAGAAGACAAGCAGTCACCTCGTGACCGCAATCCAAAACACAAACATGGAAGGCATTTCTTTCTTACTGTGTCGCCAGGGAAGCTGTCAGAAGCTAAGTCGACGACTTCGTCGACTTTACAGCTAATCGTCAAATTGGAGTTCTCGGAAAATAAAACTCACGCAAAGACTATCACTCGTCGGTAAGGCACACAATTATCATGAATGGGAAAGTTATCACTCCAGTAGATCATTTCAAAATCTTAGGGTTGACAATCGACAGAAACCTAAATTGATCCCGCCACATCAACAATGTGTGGAAGAAAGCCGGAGCTATTACTCAAAAAATTGTGAGAGCAGCTTCAGTTCAACTAACGTGATGAGAACTCTCTACCTCGGAGCGATCAGGCCGCTGGTTACATACGCATCAAGCGTACACGCAGAGGCTACCAAAAAAAATAAGCTTCCACTTGAAGCAAGTTATTCTGAGATCGCAGTCATATGATCTCAGAATAACTGAAAAAACCATCAAAATTAAGAGATAGAAAATATCTTTCAAAAATGCTAATGAAAAGGCATTAGCAGTCATGTTTTCGAATTGTCAGAGTTTGTCTTCGCATCGGCCTTGATGTCGAGAGAGGTCAGGATTTTAACTGAAATATAGTGCTCTTCAAGAGTCAAAATCAGCAAGATATTATATTAATACTCTCTCGGTGCCTCTGCACCTTTGCATCTCTCTAGATGCCTTCCAATACACATTGATCTATCGTCAACTGTGTTTTAGGCATAAGAATATTTTGCACGAAAACTTATGAAGGATTCTCAAGAGTTTTTAGTTGGCGAGTAATTAATGAAGGCTTTCAATCTACCATTCATATTTATAATGACATTATATTATTAATGTTGATTTTTCAAACACGTCATGGAGATAAAAGCACCAGTAATATATATTTAAAAAAATCAATTAAGAATTACCTACTTTATAACTTATATTTTTGGATCTAGGTGTACAAAGGACAAGGATTCTCATGAATAATTGACAAAATTCTTTCAAAAAAGAAGTAAGGCTAGTCAATAAAAAAAAAAAAACTTATACCCATTGATAAAATCAGCAAATACGGCAGACATTATTTGAAAAAAATTGTCGCATTATAATAATTGCAGTGCAAAACCAGAGAGGTCTAATTTGACAAAAACATAATACCAATTATTTCTTGATATCAATTCTTATATTATTGAAAGTAGTCCTCTTATAAATAAACAAAGACGTTTCAATAAAATCTACAACCGAAAGCCTGCCGGACTTCATAAGCACTACAACAGTTTACCCAGTGATAATACCACACAAAAACCTACAGGGCAGCTCATTAAACACTAAAATAGCGGATGGAGATCCTTATGGGTGCAGGCCACAAAAAACAAATGATCTGTTGAAAAGTATTGCAATTTACGAACAGAATGATTTTGCTGCATGACCCAAACACGCAAATTAAAAAAAGTTTCGTTGATTTCTTACTAAACAGGGTGTAGAGTCCTGTAGGCAGTTGTACGTCGCTAGAATCTCAATTGCGAATAATATCGAAATGAAATAAGACTTGATATACTTGATCTAACTAACTCTCTCGAAGAAAGCAGGGAAACCATCTTCTATACTCGTGTACGATATAACTGATAAATAAATATACAGTACTCAGAAGACCAAAGTTAATTAAAATTATAAATTTAATTTAATTTATACTCCTGGTTACTGGTCACATGGTTGTATTTAAATCATAGATTCGTCCGCAGCTCCTGAGTTGGAAGTTGCATGTGGGTGCAACGGTGCTCGTCAACCTTTGGACAAAAGCAACAAGTGTGTCTGGCCCAGAAGTTATACAACGAGCAGCTGGAAAACTCTAAATATAAAATCGATGAAAAATATTATCTCAGTTGTTGGCAACAAATGATAATATTATTAAAGACGTGTATTACTTCTATTCAAATATATAAAATTATAGTTGCTGTGATCTACAGGCGTTGCCTAGTTCATTGTGTAGTGTAGCCTACCTTCAATACCACACAGTGAAAGAGAGAGAAGTTGTCGTTGATGCTACCGGATCTATATAGGGTCCACCACGTCATATGCATGTCAGCGATGATGTGCAAGTGGCAAGACTGCTGGAGCGAGTAACAGATGGATGTGGAGGATGATTCAATCCTGGCCCCATGAATATACCGCACCCACCGTCAGGTCACTTACAGACTGACTCCACTCTTCACCGAGGACGGCTGCATCGGCAGCTACCTGGTGAGAATAAGGCGGTCAGTGAGCACATGTTGCCCGCTGTGCGACAATGATAAAGACGACACAGAGCACACGGTTTTCAAGTGCTGCGAGACAGAAGCGGAGAGATGGCAGCTGCGCTGCAGGGCTGGCGTCACATGGACGACGCAGGACCTGATCCCGTCCATCATGGCAAGCAAAACAGCCTGGGACGCAGTCGTGGACTTCTGTGAGAAGATCCAGAGGAAAAATGAACAAGAACCAAAGAAAAAAAAGAAGAGCTGGAGACGGCTCAGCAAGCGAGCCACTTCCTTCCACCGTGACTACGTCTTCATGTCTTACTCCCTTTACAGGAAGCATGAAGACAGAAGACATATTTTTGCTTTTACTATATTGTAAAAAAATTGTAACTTGTGATATGCTGCCTCTTCCCCCTTTACAGGAATGAAGCATATGAAGATGAAATGCCTGCGGGGATCAGTCCCGCAAGGACTGATGCTTATTTCCGTGAATTAAAAAAAAAAAAAAAAAAAAAGTCTACCATCATGGCATAATTCACATTATGTTTGAGAGATGGCTCGCATGTTCAAGTATAGTATTACTTCTTTTGAAAAAATGTTCCCATCGTACTTGAAAGATTGGTAACAATAATAATTACATACCTACATAGATTGGTCGCAGTACTCATTACCGTCTTGCGAGTAGCAAAAGTTGCCAACGATCCAACTATAGCTGATCGAGCAAGGTATGTGGAATGACAGATTGGCATCATCCCATGCACAAAGGCATCTTAATATAAGAGGCAGAAAGCTGTTACCTGATCCTGTACAATACCCCTCGGACTCTCGTCTTTAATCCCATAAATACGTTAAAGTTAAAAACTTGTAACAATCATGACAATCTACTTTGTCCACATATAAAAAAAACAAATAACAGTAGTACAGTAAAAAAAAAAAAAAAAAAAAACCAATATCGATCTGTACTCCCTCAGAGTCTGGAGTCAGGAGAATCGGCCGCCAAGGTGTCTCGATGCTCGTAGGCCAGAAAGCACTGGAACTCTATAAGGATGCTGACCACCGTTCCGCCCTGGCCCGAGCTAATGAGGTCGGAGAGGGTTATCTTGGAAGCCTCGGCCGGTCGCACCATATCGAAGATCTCGTCTTTGACATCTTCAAAGTTGACAGGGTCAGCTCCATGGAGTAGCATCTGCTCTTGAATGGCCTAGAAAAATAAATAAAATTGTACAGGTAAGTTGACAAAAGTCTACAGGTAAGTTGGAATTAAGGATATGAATAATACACATGGGAATATCGTTTGGATTGGAAGAGTTACCTTAAAAAAGTAGTTGAGGGTGAAGCCATCAAGGTATCCCTGACCGTGAATGTCGAGAACCCTGAAGAGGTAGTGGAGACTCTGCGGTTCCCTACGGTACTCTAGAGCCAGCACCAGATCCAGGTAAGTCTTGTAGTCCATCTCTCCATCGTATGTAAGGCACTGCTGGAACACACGCTGCAAAAACACACGGGTCAGCGTGCCAGAACCATACCTGGAAAAAAAAATAACAATCAAGCAGGACTGCAAAAAATTTACAAAAAAGATTAGTGAGATCCAAAAAAATATTGGAAAGAGCAGAAAGAGACTCGAGTAGTGTTGAAATAACGGACTGACCCTTGTAGCTCATCTAAGCTGAGCATTCCATTGTGGTCCCTGTCCAGGTTGAGGTATTGTCCATATACTCGCAGGGCAGAAGGAGCCGAAAACCAATTCTTCTCCTGGACTTCTTTTGGTAGATCGTCTTCCTTAAGCTGACGAGACAAGAATGCAGTGTTAAATAATGAAGGAACGCTCCTTGTAACAAAGCCATAAACTTCAGCACGAGGCAAGTTTCACAGCTCTAAGGTCTAACATATCAAAGTATGCAAGAAGAGAGGCCTTCATAATGCAGGTGTTGCATGTATGGAGGCTTGGATTGAACTGATGTTTCATCAGAAATACAACATAATGCAGCAAGCTGCATGAAAGCAAAAATGGGAACATTGGTGATATTTTGCGACAAACATTTTCAAATTGCCAAAAGAATAACAATAACTTTAATACAATGGCATTTTTATTGTCAACATTTAAATTTACTTTTAAGCATTACGCACACAATGGATTTGCATAAAACCAATTAAATGGTTGATAACCATTGTACGATGTAAGGGATATTAAAAGTGAGGGATGTTGTGGATGTAATTGGACATTAAGACACGGAAGGCAAATAATAAATGCTTAAAAATCTACTCACTTCTACCAAATCATCCAGGAAATTCGATGCCAAAATATCTATTATTCGCACCCTTCCCGTTCTCAAAGGATCCAGGAAGAATAGGAACTTGCGAGAGGCCGTGCACACGTAGAAGCTGCCGAAGGAAGCGTCCAGGCCTTCCAGTGCCGTCAGCGTGGGTATGAGGTGAAGAATGTAGTTGTCCAAGTCCTGGAAACGAATCAAACATCAGTTGAAAAAATGATCTTAGGTAATCTTTTCTAGCGCACACACACAAAATCACACAAATGAATCAGCGCTTGGCTTACGTTGTGTGCGTGTCCTTTTTTTGTTTAGTCAAGTTTACGAGTACAATAAGTAATTCCTTATAAGATAGCAAAGTAAATTCACACAGGACAGATGTTTATAGTGTTATTTGAACTTTATAGACAGTGTAATAATAATTAATTCTTGGTATTCAAGTGAACAACAGGTTCAATATACATATAATATAATTTATTTTTATTTGAACGTGTGTTAGATTTGTGCATAAAAACTCTTTATATACACTCATTGATGCATCAGACTCCATTTTTATAAAGTAATACATCTACATATTTTTTCCGAAGCGACTGGCACTTTGATGGTTTGATAATTGTTGTTTTCAATGATCAGCATTTAAAAAAAAATTATAATAAATAGTCATATTTATGTTTGATTAAAAAAAATGTGTATTTTCTTACATGTTCCATGAGATAACCCTGTCCTGTCGGGTCATACAGCGACAGTCCAATCCGAGTCTGTCCTAACCAGATCTTGCGCATCACATAGCTGCATAGAGAATCCACTAGAACTCTCCCAGGGTGATCGGCACGCTGGAGCTTAGCAAATATTGTAGCCGAAAAGAAAGGCCTGTGGAAACCAGTACCAATTGCTGATTATAACACATAAAATTTCAATGTAAGCCATGATTCTACAAATCATATTTATTTGGGCACGATTGTGATCTCACACTACCTCCACTTGTTAGCATGAATATAAGAGCTTCATTTGAAATATCATAGCTTCATATCTACCGATCTAACAAACAAAAAATGTTAGTTTTCAAACTTTAATATACAACATTATTGACAGAAAGTACTCGGTGGAATTCCCTTATATTTGATTTAAAATGAATATTTTTAGTGTTGTTCCACTTCTTTATTTGCTGACGCGACTAGACTCTGCATGAAGATGCAACTCTAGGATACTGGCGAAACTAGTAGAAACATAATATATTTTTTGTTATACGTGAAAGTTACTTCTTCTACTTACTTAAATTTCTCTTCTGCTTTTTCGCCAATATTCTTGAATTGTTCGTATGTGATGTACTGGTCTTCCCCGCTGCAGAATATGTCTCCTTTATCTAGCATATTCCACAATTGCTTGAGTTCTACATCATCCAGTAGATCTTTGCTCTTCCTTTGAAGAAACAACGTTCTACCCTCTTCTCTGAGCTTCTGGGCAAGGACATCGTTGACCTGCGGCAGTTTTTGATAGAACTTGGGAATTACTACGTATGAACCGCTGGAAGAGGATGCTCTTGATTTGTACGCGGCTTCAAAATGCTTGGTTTCAAGCTCTAGGCGCTTGTCCGGAGGCACGTAGTCTGGAGATTCTGAAAGTAACAATAATACAATTTGAGAAATAGTAATGTCGTCTTTCGCGTTTTGATTATAAAATACAAATTACAACATCGTGTCACTTTCTTAATATATAGTACACGATTTCCGGATGTTCGGGGCCGAAAAAATAGTACATAACCTGCAAATTTAAAACTTTACTTTTATACGATAGTTGTATTTAAATAAATTACCTTCAACTTTCTTGATGTATTTTTTTAACCTTTCATTGATTTTCATTTTGTTTAGATGCAATTTTCAAATGAAAAATTGCAGCTTTCCAAGCTTCTCGACAGAAAACGCGTACTACATTTGTTAGTAGGGTTTCTGTTTTCAAAGAGAGAATGTCAACAAACAAATTTCCAACCACCATAACGGTGAGTACACAATTTTTTAAAATTATTTATAAATTAATAATAAAATATTTATATTTCATAAGAAAATCATTAATTTTAATATTAGATATCACTATAAAAAATATATATTTAATATTTTTTATCATTGCTATGAGTTTTAATATTTACAACTGGCAACACAATAGAAGAGTAATAATTGACAGATGTACTATAAATGCAGGTTCTCTAGTAATTTGTAAACAAATAGCTGTTTTTAGTATCTCAAATTGATGGCTTTTGCGTAAAAGATGGGTGATAATTCAGATGATGATAATTATTTATTTTTTGGGACTCCGTTGGAGCCATATGACGAAGGTGATTTTGAATATATAACAATAAACACAAATATAACCTTACATTATTACGCTACGTTATCGGTAGTTAAATTAATAAAGCTATGACATTTGCATTTGAAATTCCGAAAATAATAAACAAATGTAATATTTATGTAAAATACGTATGAAATCAGTAGAAAATAAATTTGTTGGTGCTGAACATTAAAATTAGTTTTGAATATTTATTCATATTATTTGTGTATAGCTTTAAAAAAATGTTATTTTTCAGATGAAGTACCCAAAAAGAGATCTAACTATCAAGATGTTAGTGAGCAGTATGCCTTGGATGCTAACGGCAAGCGTCGCTTTCATGGGGCCTTCACAGGAGGCTTTTCTGCGGGATATGGAAACACCGTTGCTGCCCCAGAAGGCTGGGCTCCCTCTGCCTTCAAGAGCTCTCGTTCAGACAGAAACAAGCAGGTATAGATTAAAATTTATCAATGGATATCCATGGGACCAATCTGTTAAATTTCACGTATTGAATACTTCCCAAATGCATCTGTTTGAATGTTACACATTGTTCCAGTTAGTTCAAAAGCCTGAAGACTTTATGGATGAAGAAGATCGTGGCGAGTTTGGGATTGCTCCGAAGGAGATTAGACATACTAAGGCGTTTGAAAGCACAAAGAGACCTCGACAGGCTACCTTTCAAGATGGACCTATTCCAGGTACTATATAATCAGGTTATTTTCAAAATTATTAGAAATGCTGATACTCGTCAGGTTCTATACAGTATCTTAATTCTATATTAGTTTTTTATAGTCATTAACAACTTTTAAAATAATTATTGTAATTGCATTGATTGTGTCTAAGTTATGTTGTTATAATTATTGAAAGTGATTGTTCTGTCTTATTTAATTTACCACGAAAAGAAATATAAATACATATTTAAAACAATTGTTTTTCTTGCAGGGTTGCCAGTATTGCATACATTGTTGGAACCAGTTCATGAGACCGCCGCTATGAAGATCCTGAAGAGTATGGGCTGGAGACCAGGGAAGGGTGTCGGAGCGAAGATGACATCTAAAGAGAAGAAGGCCAAACGGAAACTCTACACTTGCCACGTTCCGAAGGAGTTGAGGGTGAGTTGTTCTTGTGTTACTCGTAAATTAAAACAAAGCTCAATCTTCAATGATTCTAATTAAATGTGGTCTGTGGTCACGAATGGCTGAGCGTATCGAATTGGTTCATAATATTGTAATTTTTCTCAATTTTTCAGCAAGGAACGTCTACTGAGCCTGAAGACAAACCGCCTTCTTCTTCCTCCGAAGAATCCTCCGATGATGAAGACGAGTATTCCGAGATTCTTTTTGAGCCTGATGACTACGAGCCGTATATAATGAAACCAAAGCTTAACAATTTTGGCTTGGGGTATGTCGGTTTGGACCGCCACTCCGTACTGGGGAATTTTGATATTGGAGACGGAGAATGGAAGGGCAGCCATCTTTTAACTGTTGACAAGGGGAAGAAGGTATTTAAAAATTTCTATTATTATTTCTATTATTAAACTAATAATCTTATAAAGTAAAGTCTTTAGTGTAAATTAAAAATCATTTCAGGTTTCAATTAGAGGTCAAGCTTTCGGAGTTGGTGCTTTGGAGGAAGAGGATGAAGACATCTACTCCAAAGAGAGCATGTCCAACTACGATTTTACTCTGGGAGGACCCAGTAAATCTAAGAAGAAAGAGCCTCCAAAAGCTCAAGCGACGGGAAACTTTAGAAGGGTGAGAATGTACAGTATATTAATTGTAATAATTTGTTTGGAAGGTTTCATAGTTTGAGAATATTCAAGATATTATTGCGTAACATGCAGGAATAGATTGTATAGAATGCATAGAATATTAAAAACTTTATAAATATTTTAATATTTCTGGTTTGTAAAATAAGTTTATAAAACAGAATTAGTCGAAAATATACATATGTTTCATAATTATCTCTTTTCGTTCCAGGTTCTTGAAGGATTTGTTGCTGCTAGCCATCCTCCTGTGCAACCGCACATCTATTCACTTCCAGCTCTACCTCAAGGCTATGTGCCAAGTTCTCCCATTGTTCGAAAGACGAGGTTCGCTAAGCCACCTGACGATGATAAAGGAGAACCATCAACTATCAGAGATAGAGGTGAGGCATCTTTAATAACATTATTTAGTGTATCGGTATAGTTATCTTGTGTGTTCTCCGAGTGGAAGTCTTTTTTCTTGAAATCTTTATTTGTTTTAGGTTTGGGTAGACACGAGTTGACGGCAAATCAACGCGGAGTGATCTTGGGAGAGCAGACAAGAGAAGAGCCAGTTGAAATTCAAAAACCGAAGACAGATATTGCGAAAGAAATCAAAGAAGCGGCGAGCAAAACCTATGAAGAAAGAATCGCAGCTATTACTGGGAGAAACATCAACTTTGTTAATAATTCAGATGGTGCTGCTACTAGCAGTGAAGCAACCGGCCAGAGTGATGCAAAGGCCGGCGTGTTTAAACCGTTCGCCACGAACCTGGCAAAGCAAACCAGATACGAGAGCTACGTTGCTTCAAGAGAGAGCGGGCAAAATGTAGACTGTTCAAGCCTCGAGATCGAGGGAGCTAGCAGCAGGCTGAGTGAATGGGAGAAAGTGAGAGAGAAGTCGGAGTTTGAGCAGGCCTATAAGCTGTATAGGCCGTTGACCGGGTTTATGAATGATCGGTAAGTTAACCTTTTAAAAATTAAAATAATTTACACAGACTGGTAAAAAAATCTAAACTTAGACAATATACAGTGTTTCAAAAGTAATGACAACATCCCATGAAAGTCGATTATTATATTTATATTATTATGATTTATATTAAACGATTTTGGTTGAAACATTGCTCGGTTTTTAAGGTTCACTACGGCTACGCACGCTGAAGGGGATATTCTCACCACCGTCTCCAAGCAGGACAGTTCAGCGTACGCCAACCCGGAGAAGCAAGAAGCCGCCCGGCTGGGCATGTTTGGGAAAATGACTCGAGAGGTGGCTCGCTGGACTCCCGAGTCTCTGCTCTGCAAGAGATTTAATGTTCCTGAACCTCACAACGGAGGGTGAGGCTCTATATTTTATTTATACTAGTTGAATCTGGTGATTTTGAACATTCAATTGATCTGCATCCAATTTAGCTTACTTCGATGACTTGGTCAATCTAGGTGATCCGAAAGGGTAGAATTTACGACTTATCAGATAAAGTTTGAACTGAACCATTTGGAAAATTTTAATGTTTAAGTTTGAAATATATTATCGACCATGAGCATATATTATTATTTTGTTCCAGGTATGCTGATCAATCGCAGAAGAAGAAATCTTCTTATTCCATCTTTGAGTTCCTCGATTCTCCGGTGCACAACAAACAGAGCTTTCTACGTGAGCAATCAGGTTTTATAAGTATTGAAAACAATAAACCAGTAAGCAAAATTGAAATTAAACACAATCAGCTACCACCGCCTGCTCCAGAAGAAGAACCTCAGAGTACCAGCTCTCCGAAAAAACGATTAACAGTCGCAGAGCTTTTCATGCAAGAAAAGGAAAAAGAAAGGGAGAGGCTCATGGAATCATCTGAAAAACTGGCATTTCAAAAAGAACTAACAAAGCCTGCGCTAGGAACCGAAGAATTCAAAGAAACGATCGATAATTTTAATAAAGTCGATCTGTACAAAGCCATATTTCTTAGTGATAGTGAATCGGAGACTGAAAATGATGCCACAAAGATTATCGAAGGTACGAAGGAGCCAGAGCTTAGTCTACCGGTCGAAGCTGTTAGCAAGCGTGTTAGAAAATCTCGATTCGATTCACCTCCTAAAAATATAGAAAGAAATACATCTCCGCCGAAAGGAATTTTTGCCAATATTAATTTTGATAGGTTAAATTCATGGCAGAAGGATGCTTCCGAGGCTAATAAAGATTCCGTAGATAGTGAAAAGAATGTAAATGCCAGTTTCGAGTCTAGTATGAACAATAATGTCGAAATTAACGAAGAAAGTGAAAATATGCTAGATTTGTTTGGACCGAAACCACCAGTAAAACATGTTTTTAAATCTAAAGATACTCGAAACAACTTAGAAAATAAAGATATTATATTGGAAACGAGTAAAGGTTTAAATGATATGGATTTGTATGGTCCAAAGTTACCAGAAAAGCACGTATTTAAACCCAAAGAAGAGAAGAACGAAGCGGTTGTCGAGACAGCCCATTCTGTGCAGGTTGATTCTTCGAGCAGCGATACTGACGGATGGGTGGAGAAAGATGGAGATAAGCCTAAGAAGAAAAGCAAGCATAAGAGCAAAGATAAGAAGTCAAAGAAAAGCAAGAAGAAGAAGAGTGAACACAAGCATAAATCAAAAAGAAAGCACAGGCACAGGAGTTCGAGTTGAATATGTTATTTAAATATAAATATATATTTTTTAATAAATATATTATTGAAACAATGCCTTTTATTCGTTTAGACTTATCGCACTTTGTTTTATAAATAAATTATATTTTTCGTTTTGTAATTTTGCACGATGACTGAGACTACAAATTAAGGAATTATTTTTATATTTTTTATCCATTTCTTGATTTTTTACAATTAATAATCGAAGTGCTATATTATTAAATATATAATTAATGGGATCATTAGATACTGAATTCAATATCTTAATGAAATATTCAGTAGTTAACATTTTATTTATAAAGTCATCAAATTCAGTTGAATAGATAAAATTAATATTATTTTATGAATAATTATTAAATAATTAAAACAATAAATGAGTCGTACAGTAGGCATTATAAAATAGAAATTAACATATGAAATGTGTTTTTGGTTCGACGAAATAAGATGATAAAAAAAAATGATATTGGATTAGTAAAAAAAATATTCGTACCTATTGGATGTTGTTGCTTATAAATGTAATGAATTTTTAAAATATATTTATATCTATATATATATATAATATATCAGGGGTAACTAAAGTGTTGACTACGTGACTATTCCTAGTCAACCGTTTATCTGATATGTACACATCTCTGATGCCCGTCACACTTTAAATTACTATTTTTCTTATGTTGATAGACCGCTCATAAATAAAAAAAACAGGTCATCCGTATTTTTAAATATATATATATATATATATATATATATAATAATGTATTTACTAAACATAATTCATAAAACTTGATAATAATAAAATATGTTACATATAATAAGAAAGTATAGTTAAAATAACTCAACACAAGATGGCGTTAACAGTTAAAACGCATTTTTAACCAAGTATGCCAAAAGAAGAGAAACGTGTTGCAGAAGGAATTATATAGTGCTGTTTTAGCTAGTTAAGTTATCGCTTCTCGGCCTGTTGGCTAAGATCAAAGTGTAGTATCTGTTCTTATCAGCTTAATATCTGATAGTTCCCGCAATGCGGGACCAGTATATTAAACTGATTTTTGGAATGTGACGGGATGTTCGGGGCTTGCTCCACTCCTGTCGCGGGTTGGCCCGGCATTGCAGTGCCGCCGGGATCGGCCCATCTTTAATTTAACCTTACTTCGACCCCCAGAGCCTTAAAGCTGTTCAGGACCACGGTGATAGTAAATCTATATCACCTGGTTGATGAACAATGTAAAACATGTATATATACCGTTATATAACTTCGAGGGGTCAAATTGTCTCCCACTGTTATCTAAGAGGTATATGAGTAAGAAGGCTATCAAGTGGGCTGATACATGTGATATGTGATAAGTAATTTTCAATAGAAACAAATAAATAAATGAGATGACAAGTCAGTACGGAGCGACTCAGTGATCGAGATAGTGACATTTCATTTATTTGAATACTTTGCACTCGAGAGGTGCGTCTCGGTCACCACTTTGTTTGGTGTGTTGATAACTATTTAAGGTGATATCTTGTTCTTTAAAGTTCGTTTCTAAACGCTGCATATATAATTTTACAAAGATGATGTTACCTCCCTTTCAAACTACGTAAGAATTTTTTATCTAAGTGCGACACCATTAAGCGAACTACATTTTCGGTCTCAGTTCGACTTTGACCTATGATACCTAATCAACCCATATATATTTTGCTTGTACTTCTTATCGTAATCATTCATTTGAAGGTCCTTATCTGTTTAAACTTATATTGCACTGAGGAATATACAATTGACAATATCAATTAATTGTTTGCTTTATAATATCTAATACAATTAAGATAATATCAAAAATACACCTTTTCTGTCAGTACGGAGCTGATTCGGAAATCGAGATAGTAGCGAATCGTGTTTCGAATTCATTTATTTAATTGTCACTTTGTTTTTCTATATTGAAAGTTTATATTTTTTTACAGAACCTTAAAAAAAAGTATAAATAGTATTTAACATTATTTAATTACCTTTCTTTTCAAGGTCAAATAGGGTCTTGAAGATGTTGAAAAATTTGATAAAATGACGACTTTTTAAAACCTAGCTTATTTATTTTTTAATTTGTAAACTAATCCCTTATATGTAATATTTCAATTTAAAAAAAGGACACCTAAATGTTTTAAAAAAATTTAAATATTCCAAATTGACATCAAATAGAGCTTAGACTTTGGATGCTAATATTTTTCAAAGTATGTATTCCACCCCTGCCCCAAGCAAAACATAACTAAAAACTAAGAAATTCATGTACACTACACTATTGAAAGCCCCATAACCTGCTCGCAGCATCAGGAGATAGAAATACCATATACCGTATTGTAATACAGTCGTAAGAAATATTGTAATGATATCATAGTTTGTGTCTTTTTGGTTTAAATTTGATAACTCATGTCTTATGTAACTTCTGAAATCGAGTCCCTACCATAATACAAAAAAAAACAGTTACATAAAGAATAATAGAATTTCATTTACGAGATTACCTTATTATATTTTAGCTCTTTGTATAGTCGGCAAATCAAAATGAAACACCCATGCGTAACGAATTTTAAATATTTTTGCACGATAGATCAGATTGTTCAAAAGCATTGTTTTTTTATGACATACGATGTGCGTAAATGATTTTTTATTTATTTAAAAGCATGAAACGCTTTAATTTACAGTGAATACGCGTAGGCCTTGTTAGAAGTGACACGCAATTCACATTCTCCACTCTCCGCGCGGCAAGGCAGGTGTGGCAGGTGGGCCAGGTGTGCGCAGATCGCCGGATTTTCCCTCACACCTCAGGTAGGGCGACTCCTCCACCCCTCGATGTACTCATCTGTTACGTGAGACAATAATTAGTCGGGCTGGAGGGTGGTGGTGGTGCACAACCCTCCAACCCCTCGCGGTAATCGGGTTACGACAAGCCAGTCGGGCTAGGCAAGGTACTCGGGTGGAGTATATTGTCCCCCGGGGTGTACACTAAATTAATTCCACGTCATAAACACCTGTCTGCAATTTTGTACCGAGACTGCTCACACACGAGCTTTCTTTGTAACTAATTAACTTGCTTTATGTGGTAAAAAAAATTCAATCTGTTGCCATATTGATGGGAGAAAATAAATAACATTTCAGCGACTGTGAAATGTGGAAAACACGAAGAGAAAACAGTTTTGCTGACAATCGTCAGATGGCGGTAGAAATTCACTTCCTTCCGCTTCCTGCGAGTGAAAGCCTCCAAATGAAGGCTGCATTGTCTGGGGGCGTGCGCGTGCAAATGCAGGCGAATTTATGCGACATTTCAGGAAACACTCCCAATACCATTTTATAATAAAATACACAGTAAAAGGCGGTGTTAGTTTTGAAAAATTCGACCTCATAAGTAAGCACAGATAATATAAAAAGATATGCCAAGTACCACTATTTTTATAAATTAAATTATAGCAATACCAGGAAAAACTATATAAATTTTTGGGGCGTTTCTATTTTCAGTTGTAGGCTAATACAGTGGCTGTTGGCTTTAATAATATCCCCCCTCCCTCCTCGTCGGCACCATCTTAACACTAAACATTCATTTCCAAGCAGCCCTCCGTTTTTATAATTCCATTGCTTCGGCTCGTCTCCATCCTAATTTACGGCGAAACTGAGCACAGCAGACTCGCCTGGGGTGACCATGGCTGAGCCCATGGCGGGCCACTGGCCCATCTTTTTCTTCAGTTGCCTCTCCTCAGAGGGTAAAACAAATCAGTATTCTATAGAAAATTGATGTGCGTAACTAATTCAAGTTTTCATGAATAAAATACATAGGCTTTGATTTTTTTAAAATAGTACTAAACCTTAAATAAAATAATCATTATTCGATCAAATAATAAATGACTAGAACTAGCTCAACGGAGACAACATAACGCTGTGACGTATTTAAATTATAATTAATACTAAAACCTCTTCTATAAACTTTGATTCGTTTGCATATGTATAGAATTCACGATAAGACAAAAATACAATTTATTCTGAAAACTATTGCCCTCTCTAACACTTTGTCATTTGCATAATGCAAACAGCTTAAAAATCCCCACTCTGTTGGTCAACAAATAAAAAGTAACACTGATCAAGCACATCTGGCCCATGTCTCAAAACGCTTGGTCACCTCCCTGTAAACTCCGATCGTCCCATTTAGAATCAACTGAACATGCTCAAGTACTCCCAATAATCAAGTTATGCACTCTGCGCTACCAATAACACGGAGGATACAACCAATAAAAATTTCCATGTGGCATTATAATATTTGTATAGAAATAAAACCCCAGCGCGGTACATGTAACTGTAGGAGGGACTACCGAATGATATTCTTGATCGAAAGATCTCCGATTCGATTTTAACCCGGACAGGCCAATCCAGTGAATGTATTAAACAACAACGTCTATTTCAGGCGATGAATACTAAAATTCTATAATGAAGATCTAAAAAATACGCGTGCGCATGCGCATGGACATGTATCGTCAAGAAATGTAATAATAATATTCAAATATTTGAATTTCGAACGTTTTCAAAAACAACTGACGTCCTAACGAATTTTGAAAATGACGCGAAACAATATCGTCAAACAATCGCGAAACGATTGCGTCACCCGATATTCAAAAATTTAAATTTCGAACGTTTTAAAAAAAAATGACATACGAGCAAATTTTGAAAATGGCGCGAAACGATTGCGTCACCCGATATTCAAAAATTTAAATTTCGAACGTTTTCAAAAACAAATGACATACGAGCAAATTTTGAAAATAGCGCGAAACGATTGCGTCACCCAATATTCAAAAATTTAAATATCGAACGTTTTCAAAAACAAATGACATACATGCAAATTTTGAAAATGACGCGAAACGATTGCGTCACCCGATAATCAAAAATTTAAATTTCGAACGTTTTCAAAAACAAATGACATACGAGCAAATTTTGAAAATAGCGCGAAACGATTGCGTCACCCAATATTCAAAAATTTAAATATCGAACGTTTTCAAAAACAAATGACAACGGAGCAAATTTTGAAAATGGCGCGAAACGATTGCGTCACCCGATATTCAAAAATTTAAATTTCGAACGTTTTCAAAAACAAATGACAACAGAGCAAATTTTGAAAATGGCGCGAAACGATTGCGTCACCCGATATTCAAAAATATAAATTACGAACGGACTCAAAAACAAATGACATACGAGCAAATTTTGAGAATGGCGCGAAACGATTGCGTCACCCGATATTCAAGAATTTAAATTTCGAACGTTTTCAAAAACAAATGACAACGGAGCAAAATTTGAAAATGGCGCGAAACGATTACGTCACCCGATATTCAAAAATATAAATTACGAACGATTTCAAAAACAAATGACATACAAGCAAATTTTGAAAATGGCGCGAAACGATTGCGTCACCCGATAATCAAAAATTTAAATTTCGAACGTTTTCAAAAACAAATGACATACGAGCAAATTTTGAAAATGGCGCGAAACGATTGCGTCACCCGATATTCTAAAATTTAAATTTTGAACGTTTTCAAAAACAATTGACATGCAAGCAAATTTTGAAAATGGCGCGAAACGATTGCGTCACCCGATATTCAAAAATTAAAATTTCGAACGTTTTCAAAAACAAATGACATACAAGCAAATTTTGAAAATGGCCCGAAACGATTGCTTCACCCGATATTCTAAAATTTGAATTTCGAACGGACTCAAAAATAAATGACATACAAGCAAATTTTGAAAATGACGCGTAACGATTGCGTCTCCCGATATTCAAAAATTTAAATATCGAACGGACTCAAAAATAAATGACATACGAGCAAATTTGAAAATGGCGCGATACGATTACGTCACCCGATATTCAAAAATTTAAATATCGAACGGACTCAAAAACAAATGACATACGAGCAAATTTGAAAATGGCGCGATACGATTACGTCACCCGATATTCAAAAATTTAAATTTCGAACGGGCTCAAAAACAAATGACATACGAGTAAATTTTAAAAATGGCGCGAAACGATTGCGTCACCCGATATTCAAAATTTTAAATTTCGAACGTTTTCAAAAACAATTGACATGCGAGCAAATTTTGAAAATGGCGCGAAACGATTGCGTCACCCGATATTCTTAAATTTGTACTTCGAACGGACTCAAAAACAAATGACATACGAGCAAATTTTGAAAATGGCGCGAAACGATTGCGTCACCCGATATTCAAAAATATAAATTACGAACGGACTCAAAAACAAATGACATACGAGCAAATTTTGAGAATGGCGCGAAGCGATTGCGTCACCCGAGATTCAAGAATTTTTATTTCGAACGTTTTCCAAAACAAATGACAACGGAGCAAAATTTGAAAATGGCGCGAAACGATTACGTCACCCGATATTCAAAAATATAAATTACGAACGATTTCAAAAACAAATGACATACGAGCAAATTTTGAAAATGGCGCGAAACGATTGCGTCACCCGATAATCAAAAATTTAAATTTCGAACGTTTTCAAAAACAATTGACATGCGACCAAATTTTGAAAATGGCGCGAGACGATTGCGTCACCCGATAATCAAAAGTTTTAATTTCGAACGTTTTCAAAAACAAATGACATACGAGCAAATTTAGAAAATGGCGCGAAACGATTGCGTCACCCGATATTCAATAATTTAAATTTCGAACGTTTTTAAAAACAATTGACATGCGAGCAAATTTTGAAAATGGCGCGAAGCGATTGCGTCACCCGATATTCAAAAATTAAAATTTCGAACGTTTTCAAAAACAATTGACATGCGAGCAAATTTTGAAAATGGCGCGAAACGATTGCGTCACCCGATATTCAATAATTTAAATTTCGAACGTTTTCAAAAACAATTGACATGCGAGCAAATTTTGAAAATGGCGCGAAACGATTGCGTCACCCGATATTCAAAAATTTAAATTTCGAACGGACTCAAAAACAAATGACATACGAGCAAATTTGAAAATAGCGCGAAACAATTACATTACCCGATATTCAAAAATTTAAATTTCGAACGGGCTCAAAAACAAATGACATACGAGTAAATTTTAAAAATAGCGCGAAACGATTGCGTCACCCGATATTAAAAATTTTAAATTTCGAACGTTTTCAAAAACAATTGACATGCGAGCAAATTTTGAAAATGGCGCGAAACGATTGCGTCACCCGATACTCAATAATTTAAATTTCGAACGTTTTCAAAAACAATTGACATGCGAGCAAATTTTGAAAATGGCGCGAAACGATTGCGTCACCCGATATTCAAAAATTTAAATTTCGAACGGACTCAAAAACAAATGACATACGAGCAAATTTGAAAATGGCGCGAAACGATTACGTCACCCGATATTCAAAAATTTAAATTTCGAACGGGCTCAAAAACAAATGACATACGAGTAAATTTTAAAAATGGCGCGAAACGATTGCGTCACCCGATTTTCAAAATTTTAAAATTCGAACGTTTTCAAAAACAATTGACATGCGAGCAAATTTTGAAAATGGCGCGAGACGATTGCGTCACCCAATAATCAAAAATTTAAATTTCGAACGTTTTCAAAAACAAATGACATACAAGCAAATTTTGAAAATGGCGCAAAACGATTGCTTCACCCGATATTCAAAATTTAAAATTTCGAACGTTTTCAAAAACAATTGACATGCGAGCAAATTTAGAAAATGGCGCGAAACGATTGCGTCACCCGATATTCAATAATTTAAATTTCGAACGTTTTCAAAAACAATTGACATGCGAGCAAATTTTGAAAATGGCGCGAAACGATTGCGTCACCCGATAATCAAAAAATTAAATTTCGAACGGACTCAAAAACAAATGACATACGAGCAAATTTGAAAATAGCGCGAAACGATTACGTTACCCGATATTCAAAAATTTAAATTTCGAACGGGCTCAAAAACAA
Organism: Atopsyche davidsoni; assembly: GCA_022113835.1. NCBI lineage: Eukaryota > Metazoa > Arthropoda > Insecta > Trichoptera > Hydrobiosidae > Atopsyche > Atopsyche davidsoni. The sequence goes on along the minus strand of JAILWY010000022.1, from coordinate 3,044,428 downwards.
ATGACATACGAGTAAATTTTAAAAATATCGCGAAACGATTGCGTCACCCGATATTAAAAATTTTAAATTTCGAACGTTTCCAAAAACAATTGACATGCGAGCAAATTTTGAAAATGGCGCGAAACGATTGCGTCACCCGATATTCAATAATTTAAATTTCGAACGTTTTCAAAAACAATTGACATGCGAGCAAATTTTGAAAATGGCGCGAAACGATTGCGTCACCCGATATTCAAAAATTTAAATTTCGAACGGACTCAAAAACAAATGACATACGAGTAAATTTCAAAAATGGCGCGAAACGATTGCTTCACCCGATATTCAAAATTTTAAATTTCGAACGTTTTCAAAAACAATTGACATGCGAGCAAATTTTGAAAATGGCGCGAAACGATTGCGTCACCCGATATTCAAAAATTTAAATTTCGAACGTTTTCAAAAACAATTGACATGCGAGCAAATTTTGAAAATGGCGCGAAACGATTGCGTCACCCGATATTCAATAATTTAAATTTCGAACGGACTCAAAAACAAATGACATACGAGCAAAATTGAAAATGGCGCGAAACGATTACGTCACCCGATATTCAAAAATTTAAATTTCGAACGGGCTCAAAAACAAATGACATACGAGTAAATTTTAAAAATGGCGCGAAACGATTGCGTCACCCGATATTAAAAATTTTAAATTTCGAACGTTTTCAAAAACAATTGACATGCGAGCAAATTTTAAAAATGGCGCGAGACGATTGCGTCACCCGATATTCAAAAATTTAAATTTCGAACGTTTTCAAAAACAATTGACACGCGAGCAAATTTTGAAAATGGCGCGAAACGATTGCGTCACCCGATATTCAAAAATTTAAATTTCGAACGGGCTCAAAAACAAATGACATCCAAGGAAATTTTGAAAATGGCGCGAAACGATTGCTTCACCCGATATTCAAAATTTTAAATTTCGAACGTTTTCAAAAACAATTGACATGCGAGCAAATTTTGAAAATGGCGCGAAACGATTACGTCACCCGATATTCAAAAATTTAAATTTCGAACGGGCTCAAAAACAAATGACATACGAGTAAATTTTAAAAATGGCGCGAAACGATTGCGTCACCCGATATTAAAAATTTTAAATTTCGAACGTTTTCAAAAACAATTGACATGCGAGCAAATTTTGAAAATGGCGCGAAACGATTGCGTCACCCGATATTCAAAAATTTAAATTTCGAACGTTTTCAAAAACAATTGACACGCGAGCAAATTTTGAAAATGGCGCGAAACGATTGCGTCACCCGATATTCAAAAATTTAAATTTCGAACGGACTCAAAAACAAATGACATACGAGTAAATTTCAAAAATGGCGCGAAACGATTGCGTCACCCGATTTTCAAAATTTTAAATTTCGAACGTTTTCAAAAACAATTGACATGCGAGCAAATTTTGAAAATGGCGCGAGACGATTGCGTCACCCGATAATCAAAAATTTAAATTTCGAACGTTTTCAAAAACAAATGACATACAAGCAAATTTTGAAAATGGCGCGAAACGATTGCTTCACCCGATATTCAAAATTTTAAATTTCGAACGTTTTCAAAAACAATTGACATGCGAGCAAATTTTGAAAATGGCGCGAAACGATTGCGTCACCCGATATTCAATAATTTAAATTTCGAACGTTTTCAAAAACAATTGACATGCGAGCAAATTTTGAAAATGGCGCGAAACGATTGCGTCACCCGATAATCAAAAATTTAAATTTCGAACGGACTCAAAAACAAATGACATACGAGTAAATTTTAAAAATATCGCGAAACGATTGCGTCACCCGATATTAAAAATTTTAAATTTCGAACGTTTCCAAAAACAATTGACATGCGAGCAAATTTTGAAAATGGCGCGAAACGATTGCGTCACCCGATATTCAATAATTTAAATTTCGAACGTTTTCAAAAACAATTGACATGCGAGCAAATTTTGAAAATGGCGCGAGACGATTGCGTCACCCGATAATCAAAAGTTTTAATTTCGAACGTTTTCAAAAACAAATGACATACGAGCAAATTTAGAAAATGGCGCGAAACGATTGCGTCACCCGATATTCAATAATTTAAATTTCGAACGTTTTTAAAAACAATTGACATGCGAGCAAATTTTGAAAATGGCGCGAAGCGATTGCGTCACCCGATATTCAAAAATTAAAATTTCGAACGTTTTCAAAAACAATTGACATGCGAGCAAATTTTGAAAATGGCGCGAAACGATTGCGTCACCCGATATTCAATAATTTAAATTTCGAACGTTTTCAAAAACAATTGACATGCGAGCAAATTTTGAAAATGGCGCGAAACGATTGCGTCACCCGATATTCAAAAATTTAAATTTCGAACGGACTCAAAAACAAATGACATACGAGCAAATTTGAAAATAGCGCGAAACAATTACATTACCCGATATTCAAAAATTTAAATTTCGAACGGGCTCAAAAACAAATGACATACGAGTAAATTTTAAAAATAGCGCGAAACGATTGCGTCACCCGATATTAAAAATTTTAAATTTCGAACGTTTTCAAAAACAATTGACATGCGAGCAAATTTTGAAAATGGCGCGAAACGATTGCGTCACCCGATACTCAATAATTTAAATTTCGAACGTTTTCAAAAACAATTGACATGCGAGCAAATTTTGAAAATGGCGCGAAACGATTGCGTCACCCGATATTCAAAAATTTAAATTTCGAACGGACTCAAAAACAAATGACATACGAGCAAATTTGAAAATGGCGCGAAACGATTACGTCACCCGATATTCAAAAATTTAAATTTCGAACGGGCTCAAAAACAAATGACATACGAGTAAATTTTAAAAATGGCGCGAAACGATTGCGTCACCCGATTTTCAAAATTTTAAAATTCGAACGTTTTCAAAAACAATTGACATGCGAGCAAATTTTGAAAATGGCGCGAGACGATTGCGTCACCCAATAATCAAAAATTTAAATTTCGAACGTTTTCAAAAACAAATGACATACAAGCAAATTTTGAAAATGGCGCAAAACGATTGCTTCACCCGATATTCAAAATTTAAAATTTCGAACGTTTTCAAAAACAATTGACATGCGAGCAAATTTAGAAAATGGCGCGAAACGATTGCGTCACCCGATATTCAATAATTTAAATTTCGAACGTTTTCAAAAACAATTGACATGCGAGCAAATTTTGAAAATGGCGCGAAACGATTGCGTCACCCGATATTCAAGAATTTAAATTTCGAACGTTTTCAAAAACAATTGACATGCGAGCAAATTTTGAAAATGGCGCGAAACGATTGCGTCACCCGATATTCAAAAATTTAAATTTCGAACGGACTCAAAAACAAATGACATACGAGCAAATTTGAAAATAGCGCGAAACAATTACATTACCCGATATTCAAAAATTTAAATTTCGAACGGGCTCAAAAACAAATGACATACGAGTAAATTTTAAAAATAGCGCGAAACGATTGCGTCACCCGATATTAAAAATTTTAAATTTCGAACGTTTTCAAAAACAATTGACATGCGAGCAAATTTTGAAAATGGCGCGAAACGATTGCGTCACCCGATACTCAATAATTTAAATTTCGAACGTTTTCAAAAACAATTGACATGCGAGCAAATTTTGAAAATGGCGCGAAACGATTGCGTCACCCGATATTCAAAAATTTAAATTTCGAACGGACTCAAAAACAAATGACATACGAGCAAATTTGAAAATGGCGCGAAACGATTACGTCACCCGATATTCAAAAATTTAAATTTCGAACGGGCTCAAAAACAAATGACATACGAGTAAATTTTAAAAATGGCGCGAAACGATTGCGTCACCCGATTTTCAAAATTTTAAAATTCGAACGTTTTCAAAAACAATTGACATGCGAGCAAATTTTGAAAATGGCGCGAGACGATTGCGTCACCCAATAATCAAAAATTTAAATTTCGAACGTTTTCAAAAACAAATGACATACAAGCAAATTTTGAAAATGGCGCAAAACGATTGCTTCACCCGATATTCAAAATTTAAAATTTCGAACGTTTTCAAAAACAATTGACATGCGAGCAAATTTAGAAAATGGCGCGAAACGATTGCGTCACCCGATATTCAATAATTTAAATTTCGAACGTTTTCAAAAACAATTGACATGCGAGCAAATTTTGAAAATGGCGCGAAACGATTGCGTCACCCGATAATCAAAAAATTAAATTTCGAACGGACTCAAAAACAAATGACATACGAGCAAATTTGAAAATAGCGCGAAACGATTACGTTACCCGATATTCAAAAATTTAAATTTCGAACGGGCTCAAAAACAAATGACATACGAGTAAATTTTAAAAATATCGCGAAACGATTGCGTCACCCGATATTAAAAATTTTAAATTTCGAACGTTTCCAAAAACAATTGACATGCGAGCAAATTTTGAAAATGGCGCGAAACGATTGCGTCACCCGATATTCAATAATTTAAATTTCGAACGTTTTCAAAAACAATTGACATGCGAGCAAATTTTGAAAATGGCGCGAAACGATTGCGTCACCCGATATTCAAAAATTTAAATTTCGAACGGACTCAAAAACAAATGACATACGAGTAAATTTCAAAAATGGCGCGAAACGATTGCGTCACCCGATTTTCAAAATTTTAAATTTCGAACGTTTTCAAAAACAATTGACATGCGAGCAAATTTTGAAAATGGCGCGAGACGATTGCGTCACCCGATAATCAAAAATTTAAATTTCGAACGTTTTCAAAAACAAATGACATACAAGCAAATTTTGAAAATGGCGCGAAACGATTGCTTCACCCGATATTCAAAATTTTAAATTTCGAACGTTTTCAAAAACAATTGACATGCGAGCAAATTTTGAAAATGGCGCGAAACGATTGCGTCACCCGATATTCAAAAATTTAAATTTCGAACGTTTTCAAAAACAATTGACATGCGAGCAAATTTTGAAAATGGCGCGAAACGATTGCGTCACCCGATATTCAATAATTTAAATTTCGAACGGACTCAAAAACAAATGACATACGAGCAAAATTGAAAATGGCGCGAAACGATTACGTCACCCGATATTCAAAAATTTAAATTTCGAACGGGCTCAAAAACAAATGACATACGAGTAAATTTTAAAAATGGCGCGAAACGATTGCGTCACCCGATATTAAAAATTTTAAATTTCGAACGTTTTCAAAAACAATTGACATGCGAGCAAATTTTGAAAATGGCGCGAGACGATTGCGTCACCCGATATTCAAAAATTTAAATTTCGAACGTTTTCAAAAACAATTGACACGCGAGCAAATTTTGAAAATGGCGCGAAACGATTGCGTCACCCGATATTCAAAAATTTAAATTTCGAACGGGCTCAAAAACAAATGACATCCAAGGAAATTTTGAAAATGGCGCGAAACGATTGCTTCACCCGATATTCAAAATTTTAAATTTCGAACGTTTTCAAAAACAATTGACATGCGAGCAAATTTTGAAAATGGCGCGAAACGATTACGTCACCCGATATTCAAAAATTTAAATTTCGAACGGGCTCAAAAACAAATGACATACGAGTAAATTTTAAAAATGGCGCGAAACGATTGCGTCACCCGATATTAAAAATTTTAAATTTCGAACGTTTTCAAAAACAATTGACACGCGAGCAAATTTTGAAAATGGCGCGAAACGATTGCGTCACCCGATATTCAAAAATTTAAATTTCGAACGTTTTCAAAAACAATTGACACGCGAGCAAATTTTGAAAATGGCGCGAAACGATTGCGTCACCCGATATTCAAAAATTTAAATTTCGAACGGACTCAAAAACAAATGACATACGAGTAAATTTCAAAAATGGCGCGAAACGATTGCGTCACCCGATTTTCAAAATTTTAAATTTCGAACGTTTTCAAAAACAATTGACATGCGAGCAAATTTTGAAAATGGCGCGAGACGATTGCGTCACCCGATAATCAAAAATTTAAATTTCGAACGTTTTCAAAAACAAATGACATACAAGCAAATTTTGAAAATGGCGCGAAACGATTGCTTCACCCGATATTCAAAATTTTAAATTTCGAACGTTTTCAAAAACAATTGACATGCGAGCAAATTTTGAAAATGGCGCGAAACGATTGCGTCACCCGATATTCAATAATTTAAATTTCGAACGTTTTCAAAAACAATTGACATGCGAGCAAATTTTGAAAATGGCGCGAAACGATTGCGTCACCCGATAATCAAAAATTTAAATTTCGAACGGACTCAAAAACAAATGACATACGAGTAAATTTTAAAAATATCGCGAAACGATTGCGTCACCCGATATTAAAAATTTTAAATTTCGAACGTTTCCAAAAACAATTGACATGCGAGCAAATTTTGAAAATGGCGCGAAACGATTGCGTCACCCGATATTCAATAATTTAAATTTCGAACGTTTTCAAAAACAATTGACATGCGAGCAAATTTTGAAAATGGCGCGAAACGATTGCGTCACCCGATATTCAAAAATTTAAATTTCGAACGGACTCAAAAACAAATGACATACGAGTAAATTTCAAAAATGGCGCGAAACGATTGCGTCACCCGATTTTCAAAATTTTAAATTTCGAACGTTTTCAAAAACAATTGACATGCGAGCAAATTTTGAAAATGGCGCGAGACGATTGCGTCACCCGATATTCAAAAATTTAAATTTCGAACGTTTTCAAAAACAATTGACACGCGAGCAAATTTTGAAAATGGCGCGAAACGATTGCGTCACCCGATATTCAAAAATTTAAATTTCGAACGGGCTCAAAAACAAATGACATCCAAGGAAATTTTGAAAATGGCGCGAAACGATTGCTTCACCCGATATTCAAAATTTTAAATTTCGAACGTTTTCAAAAACAATTGACATGCGAGCAAATTTTGAAAATGGCGCGAAACGATTACGTCACCCGATATTCAAAAATTTAAATTTCGAACGGGCTCAAAAACAAATGACATACGAGTAAATTTTAAAAATGGCGCGAAACGATTGCGTCACCCGATATTAAAAATTTTAAATTTCGAACGTTTTCAAAAACAATTGACATGCGAGCAAATTTTGAAAATGGCGCGAAACGATTGCGTCACCCGATATTCAAAAATTTAAATTTCGAACGTTTTCAAAAACAATTGACACGCGAGCAAATTTTGAAAATGGCGCGAAACGATTGCGTCACCCGATATTCAAAAATTTAAATTTCGAACGGACTCAAAAACAAATGACATACGAGTAAATTTCAAAAATGGCGCGAAACGATTGCGTCACCCGATTTTCAAAATTTTAAATTTCGAACGTTTTCAAAAACAATTGACATGCGAGCAAATTTTGAAAATGGCGCGAGACGATTGCGTCACCCGATAATCAAAAATTTAAATTTCGAACGTTTTCAAAAACAAATGACATACAAGCAAATTTTGAAAATGGCGCGAAACGATTGCTTCACCCGATATTCAAAATTTTAAATTTCGAACGTTTTCAAAAACAATTGACATGCGAGCAAATTTTGAAAATGGCGCGAAACGATTGCGTCACCCGATATTCAATAATTTAAATTTCGAACGTTTTCAAAAACAATTGACATGCGAGCAAATTTTGAAAATGGCGCGAAACGATTGCGTCACCCGATAATCAAAAATTTAAATTTCGAACGGACTCAAAAACAAATGACATACGAGTAAATTTTAAAAATATCGCGAAACGATTGCGTCACCCGATATTAAAAATTTTAAATTTCGAACGTTTCCAAAAACAATTGACATGCGAGCAAATTTTGAAAATGGCGCGAAACGATTGCGTCACCCGATATTCAATAATTTAAATTTCGAACGTTTTCAAAAACAATTGACATGCGAGCAAATTTTGAAAATGGCGCGAAACGATTGCGTCACCCGATATTCAAAAATTTAAATTTCGAACGGACTCAAAAACAAATGACATACGAGTAAATTTCAAAAATGGCGCGAAACGATTGCGTCACCCGATTTTCAAAATTTTAAATTTCGAACGTTTTCAAAAACAATTGACATGCGAGCAAATTTTGAAAATGGCGCGAGACGATTGCGTCACCCGATAATCAAAAATTTAAATTTCGAACGTTTTCAAAAACAAATGACATACAAGCAAATTTTGAAAATGGCGCGAAACGATTGCTTCACCCGATATTCAAAATTTTAAATTTCGAACGTTTTCAAAAACAATTGACATGCGAGCAAATTTTGAAAATGGCGCGAAACGATTACGTCACCCGATATTCAAAAATTTAAATTTCGAACGGGCTCAAAAACAAATGACATACGAGCAAATTTGAAAATGGCGCGAAACGATTACGTCACCCGAAATTCAAAAATTTAAATTTCGAACGGGCTCAAAAACAAATGTCATACGAGTAAATTTTAAAAATGGCGCGAATCGATTGCGTCACCCGATAATCAAAAATTTAAATTTCGAACGGGCTCAAAAACAAAAGTCATACGAGTAAATTTTAAAAATGGCGCGAATCGATTGCGTCACCCGATAATCAAAAATTTAAATTTCGAACGTTTTCAAAAACAATTGACACGCGAGCAAATTTTGAAAATGGCGCGAGACGATTGCGTCACCCGATATTTAATAATTTAAATTTCGAACGTTTTCAAAAACAATTGACATACGAGCAAATTTGAAAATGGCGCGAAACGATTACGTCACCCGATATTCAAAAATTTAAATTTCGAACGGGCTAGAAAACAAATGACATCCAAGCAAATTTTGAAAATGGCGCGAAACGATTGCTTCACCCGATATTCAAAAATTTAAATTTCGAACGGGCTCAAAAACAAATGACATCCAAGCAAATTTTGAAAATGGCGCGAAACGATTGCTTCACCCGATATTCAAAATTTTAAATTTCGAACGTTATCAAAAACAATTGACATGCGAGCAAATTTTGAAAATGGCGCGAAACGATTGCGTCACCCGATATTCAAAAATTTAAATTTCGAACGTTTTCAAAAACAATTGACATGCGAGCAAATTTTGAAAATGGCGCGAAACGATTGCGTCACCCGATATTCAATAATTTAAATTTCGAACGGACTCAAAAACAAATGACATACGAGCAAAATTGAAAATGGCGCAAAACGATTACGTCACCCGATATTCAAAAATTTAAATTTCGAACGGGCTCAAAAACAAATGACATACGAGTAAATTTTAAAAATGGCGCGAAACGATTGCGTCACCCGATATTAAAAATTTTAAATTTCGAACGTTTTCAAAAACAATTGACATGCGAGCAAATTTTGAAAATGGCGCGAGACGATTGCGTCACCCGATATTCAAAAATTTAAATTTCGAACGTTTTCAAAAACAATTGACATGCGAGCAAATTTTGAAAATGGCGCGAAACGATTGCGTCACCCGATATTCAAAAATTTAAATTTCGAACGGGCTCAAAAACAAATGACATCCAAGGAAATTTTGAAAATGGCGCGAAACGATTGCTTCACCCGATATTCAAAATTTTAAATTTCGAACGTTTTCAAAAACAATTGACATGCGAGCAAATTTTGAAAATGGCGCGAAACGATTACGTCACCCGATATTCAAAAATTTAAATTTCGAACGGGCTCAAAAACAAATGACATACGAGTAAATTTTAAAAATGGCGCGAAACGATTGCGTCACCCGATATTAAAAATTTTAAATTTCGAACGTTTTCAAAAACAATTGACATGCGAGCAAATTTTGAAAATGGCGCGAAACGATTGCGTCACCCGATATTCAAAAATTTAAATTTCGAACGGACTCAAAAACAAATGACATACGAGTAAATTTCAAAAATGGCGCGAAACGATTGCGTCACCCGATTTTCAAAATTTTAAATTTCGAACGTTTTCAAAAACAATTGACATGCGAGCAAATTTTGAAAATGGCGCGAGACGATTGCGTCACCCGATAATCAAAAATTTAAATTTCGAACGTTTTCAAAAACAAATGACATACAAGCAAATTTAGAAAATGGCGCGAAACGATTGCTTCACCCGATATTCAAAATTTTAAATTTCGAACGTTTTCAAAAACAATTGACATGCGAGCAAATTTTGAAAATGGCGCGAAACGATTGCGTCACCCGATATTCAATAATTTAAATTTCGAACGTTTTCAAAAACAATTGACATGCGAGCAAATTTTGAAAATGGCGCGAAACGATTGCGTCACCCGATAATCAAAAATTTAAATTTCGAACGGACTCAAAAACAAATGACATACGAGTAAATTTTAAAAATATCGCGAAACGATTGCGTCACCCGATATTAAAAATTTTAAATTTCGAACGTTTCCAAAAACAATTGACATGCGAGCAAATTTTGAAAATGGCGCGAAACGATTGCGTCACCCGATATTCAATAATTTAAATTTCGAACGTTTTCAAAAACAATTGACATGCGAGCAAATTTTGAAAATGGCGCGAAACGATTGCGTCACCCGATATTCAAAAATTTAAATTTCGAACGGACTCAAAAACAAATGACATACGAGTAAATTTCAAAAATGGCGCGAAACGATTGCGTCACCCGATTTTCAAAATTTTAAATTTCGAACGTTTTCAAAAACAATTGACATGCGAGCAAATTTTGAAAATGGCGCGAGACGATTGCGTCACCCGATAATCAAAAATTTAAATTTCGAACGTTTTCAAAAACAAATGACATACAAGCAAATTTTGAAAATGGCGCGAAACGATTGCTTCACCCGATATTCAAAATTTTAAATTTCGAACGTTTTCAAAAACAATTGACATGCGAGCAAATTTTGAAAATGGCGCGAAACGATTACGTCACCCGATATTCAAAAATTTAAATTTCGAACGGGCTCAAAAACAAATGACATACGAGCAAATTTGAAAATGGCGCGAAACGATTACGTCACCCGATATTCAAAAATTTAAATTTCGAACGGGCTCAAAAACAAATGTCATACGAGTAAATTTTAAAAATGGCGCGAATCGATTGCGTCACCCGATAATCAAAAATTTAAATTTCGAACGTTTTCAAAAACAATTGACACGCGAGCAAATTTTGAAAATGGCGCGAGACGATTGCGTCACCCGATATTCAATAATTTAAATTTCGAACGTTTTCAAAAATAATTGACATACGAGCATATTTGAAAATGGCGCGAAACGATTACGTCACCCGATATTCAAAAATTTAAATTTCGAACGGGCTCAAAAACAAATGTCATACGAGTAAATTTTAAAAATGGCGCGAATCGATTGCGTCACCCGATAATCAAAAATTTAAATTTCGAACGGGCTCAAAAACAAAAGTCATACGAGTAAATTTTAAAAATGGCGCGAATCGATTGCGTCACCCGATAATCAAAAATTTAAATTTCGAACGTTTTCAAAAACAATTGACACGCGAGCAAATTTTGAAAATGGCGCGAGACGATTGCGTCACCCGATATTCAATAATTTAAATTTCGAACGTTTTCAAAAACAATTGACATACGAGCAAATTTGAAAATGGCGCGAAACGATTACGTCACCCGATATTCAAAAATTTAAATTTCGAACGGGCTCAAAAACAAATGACATACGAGTAAATTTTAAAAATGGCGCGAAACGATTGCGTCACCCGATATTAAAAATTTTAAATTTCGAACGTTTTCAAAAACAATTGACATGCGAGCAAATTTTGAAAATGGCGCGAAACGATTGCGTCACCCGATATTCAAAAATTTAAATTTCGAACGTTTTCAAAAACAATTGACACGCGAGCAAATTTTGAAAATGGCGCGAAACGATTGCGTCACCCGATATTCAAAAATTTAAATTTCGAACGGACTCAAAAACAAATGACATACGAGTAAATTTCAAAAATGGCGCGAAACGATTGCGTCACCCGATTTTCAAAATTTTAAATTTCGAACGTTTTCAAAAACAATTGACATGCGAGCAAATTTTGAAAATGGCGCGAGACGATTGCGTCACCCGATAATCAAAAATTTAAATTTCGAACGTTTTCAAAAACAAATGACATACAAGCAAATTTTGAAAATGGCGCGAAACGATTGCTTCACCCGATATTCAAAATTTTAAATTTCGAACGTTTTCAAAAACAATTGACATGCGAGCAAATTTTGAAAATGGCGCGAAACGATTGCGTCACCCGATATTCAATAATTTAAATTTCGAACGTTTTCAAAAACAATTGACATGCGAGCAAATTTTGAAAATGGCGCGAAACGATTGCGTCACCCGATAATCAAAAATTTAAATTTCGAACGGACTCAAAAACAAATGACATACGAGTAAATTTTAAAAATATCGCGAAACGATTGCGTCACCCGATATTAAAAATTTTAAATTTCGAACGTTTCCAAAAACAATTGACATGCGAGCAAATTTTGAAAATGGCGCGAAACGATTGCGTCACCCGATATTCAATAATTTAAATTTCGAACGTTTTCAAAAACAATTGACATGCGAGCAAATTTTGAAAATGGCGCGAAACGATTGCGTCACCCGATATTCAAAAATTTAAATTTCGAACGGACTCAAAAACAAATGACATACGAGTAAATTTCAAAAATGGCGCGAAACGATTGCGTCACCCGATTTTCAAAATTTTAAATTTCGAACGTTTTCAAAAACAATTGACATGCGAGCAAATTTTGAAAATGGCGCGAGACGATTGCGTCACCCGATAATCAAAAATTTAAATTTCGAACGTTTTCAAAAACAAATGACATACAAGCAAATTTTGAAAATGGCGCGAAACGATTGCTTCACCCGATATTCAAAATTTTAAATTTCGAACGTTTTCAAAAACAATTGACATGCGAGCAAATTTTGAAAATGGCGCGAAACGATTACGTCACCCGATATTCAAAAATTTAAATTTCGAACGGGCTCAAAAACAAATGACATACGAGCAAATTTGAAAATGGCGCGAAACGATTACGTCACCCGATATTCAAAAATTTAAATTTCGAACGGGCTCAAAAACAAATGTCATACGAGTAAATTTTAAAAATGGCGCGAATCGATTGCGTCACCCGATAATCAAAAATTTAAATTTCGAACGTTTTCAAAAACAATTGACACGCGAGCAAATTTTGAAAATGGCGCGAGACGATTGCGTCACCCGATATTCAATAATTTAAATTTCGAACGTTTTCAAAAACAATTGACATACGAGCATATTTGAAAATGGCGCGAAACGATTACGTCACCCGATATTCAAAAATTTAAATTTCGAACGGGCTCAAAAACAAATGACATCCAAGCAAATTTTGAAAATGGCGCGAAACGATTGCTTCACCCGATATTCAAAAATTTAAATTTCGAACGTTTTCAAAAACAATTGACATGCGAGCAAATTTTGAAAATGGCGCGAAACGATTGCGTCACCCGATATTCAAAAATTTAAATTTCGAACGGGCTCAAAAACAAATGACATACGAGCAAATTTGAAAATGGCGCGAAACGATTACGTCACCCGATATTCAAAAATTTAAATTTCGAACGGGCTCAAAAACAAATGTCATACGAGTAAATTTTAAAAATGGCGCGAATCGATTGCGTCACCCGATAATCAAAAATTTAAATTTCGAACGGGCTCAAAAACAAAAGTCATACGAGTAAATTTTAAAAATGGCGCGAATCGATTGCGTCACCCGATAATCAAAAATTTAAATTTCGAACGTTTTCAAAAACAATTGACACGCGAGCAAATTTTGAAAATGGCGCGAGACGATTGCGTCACCCGATATTCAATAATTTAAATTTCGAACGTTTTCAAAAACAATTGACATACGAGCAAATTTGAAAATGGCGCGAAACGATTACGTCACCCGATATTCAAAAATTTAAATTTCGAACGGGCTCAAAAACAAATGACATACGAGTAAATTTTAAAAATGGCGCGAAACGATTGCGTCACCCGATATTAAAAATTTTAAATTTCGAACGTTTTCAAAAACAATTGACATGCGAGCAAATTTTGAAAATGGCGCGAAACGATTGCGTCACCCGATATTCAAAAATTTAAATTTCGAACGTTTTCAAAAACAATTGACACGCGAGCAAATTTTGAAAATGGCGCGAAACGATTGCGTCACCCGATATTCAAAAATTTAAATTTCGAACGGACTCAAAAACAAATGACATACGAGTAAATTTCAAAAATGGCGCGAAACGATTGCGTCACCCGATTTTCAAAATTTTAAATTTCGAACGTTTTCAAAAACAATTGACATGCGAGCAAATTTTGAAAATGGCGCGAGACGATTGCGTCACCCGATAATCAAAAATTTAAATTTCGAACGTTTTCAAAAACAAATGACATACAAGCAAATTTTGAAAATGGCGCGAAACGATTGCTTCACCCGATATTCAAAATTTTAAATTTCGAACGTTTTCAAAAACAATTGACATGCGAGCAAATTTTGAAAATGGCGCGAAACGATTGCGTCACCCGATATTCAATAATTTAAATTTCGAACGTTTTCAAAAACAATTGACATGCGAGCAAATTTTGAAAATGGCGCGAAACGATTGCGTCACCCGATAATCAAAAATTTAAATTTCGAACGGACTCAAAAACAAATGACATACGAGTAAATTTTAAAAATATCGCGAAACGATTGCGTCACCCGATATTAAAAATTTTAAATTTCGAACGTTTCCAAAAACAATTGACATGCGAGCAAATTTTGAAAATGGCGCGAAACGATTGCGTCACCCGATATTCAATAATTTAAATTTCGAACGTTTTCAAAAACAATTGACATGCGAGCAAATTTTGAAAATGGCGCGAAACGATTGCGTCACCCGATATTCAAAAATTTAAATTTCGAACGGACTCAAAAACAAATGACATACGAGTAAATTTCAAAAATGGCGCGAAACGATTGCGTCACCCGATTTTCAAAATTTTAAATTTCGAACGTTTTCAAAAACAATTGACATGCGAGCAAATTTTGAAAATGGCGCGAGACGATTGCGTCACCCGATAATCAAAAATTTAAATTTCGAACGTTTTCAAAAACAAATGACATACAAGCAAATTTTGAAAATGGCGCGAAACGATTGCTTCACCCGATATTCAAAATTTTAAATTTCGAACGTTTTCAAAAACAATTGACATGCGAGCAAATTTTGAAAATGGCGCGAAACGATTACGTCACCCGATATTCAAAAATTTAAATTTCGAACGGGCTCAAAAACAAATGACATACGAGCAAATTTGAAAATGGCGCGAAACGATTACGTCACCCGATATTCAAAAATTTAAATTTCGAACGGGCTCAAAAACAAATGTCATACGAGTAAATTTTAAAAATGGCGCGAATCGATTGCGTCACCCGATAATCAAAAATTTAAATTTCGAACGTTTTCAAAAACAATTGACACGCGAGCAAATTTTGAAAATGGCGCGAGACGATTGCGTCACCCGATATTCAATAATTTAAATTTCGAACGTTTTCAAAAACAATTGACATACGAGCATATTTGAAAATGGCGCGAAACGATTACGTCACCCGATATTCAAAAATTTAAATTTCGAACGGGCTCAAAAACAAATGACATCCAAGCAAATTTTGAAAATGGCGCGAAACGATTGCTTCACCCGATATTCAAAAATTTAAATTTCGAACGTTTTCAAAAACAATTGACATGCGAGCAAATTTTGAAAATGGCGCGAAACGATTGCGTCACCCGATATTCAAAAATTTAAATTTCGAACGGGCTCAAAAACAAATGACATACGAGCAAATTTGAAAATGGCGCGAAACGATTACGTCACCCGATATTCAAAAATTTAAATTTCGAACGGGCTCAAAAACAAATGTCATACGAGTAAATTTTAAAAATGGCGCGAATCGATTGCGTCACCCGATAATCAAAAATTTAAATTTCGAACGGGCTCAAAAACAAAAGTCATACGAGTAAATTTTAAAAATGGCGCGAATCGATTGCGTCACCCGATAATCAAAAATTTAAATTTCGAACGTTTTCAAAAACAATTGACACGCGAGCAAATTTTGAAAATGGCGCGAGACGATTGCGTCACCCGATATTCAATAATTTAAATTTCGAACGTTTTCAAAAACAATTGACATACGAGCAAATTTGAAAATGGCGCGAAACGATTACGTCACCCGATATTCAAAAATTTAAATTTCGAACGGGCTCAAAAACAAATGACATCCAAGCAAATTTTGAAAATGGCGCGAAACGATTGCTTCACCCGATATTCAAAAATTTAAATTTCGAACGGGCTCAAAAACAAATGACATCCAAGCAAATTTTGAAAATGGCGCGAAACGATTGCTTCACCCGATATTCAAAATTTTAAATTTCGAACGTTATCAAAAACAATTGACATGCGAGCAAATTTTGAAAATGGCGCGAAACGATTGCGTCACCCGATATTCAAAAATTTAAATTTCGAACGTTTTCAAAAACAATTGACATGCGAGCAAATTTTGAAAATGGCGCGAAACGATTGCGTCACCCGATATTCAATAATTTAAATTTCGAACGGACTCAAAAACAAATGACATACGAGCAAAATTGAAAATGGCGCGAAACGATTACGTCACCCGATATTCAAAAATTTAAATTTCGAACGGGCTCAAAAACAAATGACATACGAGTAAATTTTAAAAATGGCGCGAAACGATTGCGTCACCCGATATTAAAAATTTTAAATTTCGAACGTTTTCAAAAACAATTGACATGCGAGCAAATTTTGAAAATGGCGCGAGACGATTGCGTCACCCGATATTCAAAAATTTAAATTTCGAACGTTTTCAAAAACAATTGACACGCGAGCAAATTTTGAAAATGGCGCGAAACGATTGCGTCACCCGATATTCAAAAATTTAAATTTCGAACGGGCTCAAAAACAAATGACATCCAAGGAAATTTTGAAAATGGCGCGAAACGATTGCTTCACCCGATATTCAAAATTTTAAATTTCGAACGTTTTCAAAAACAATTGACATGCGAGCAAATTTTGAAAATGGCGCGAAACGATTGCGTCACCCGATATTCAATAATTTAAATTTCGAACGGACTCAAAAACAAATGACATACGAGCAAAATTGAAAATGGCGCGAAACGATTACGTCACCCGATATTCAAAAATTTAAATTTCGAACGGGCTCAAAAACAAATGACATACGAGCAAATTTGAAAATGGCGCGAAACGATTACGTCACCCGATATTCAAAAATTTAAATTTCGAACGGGCTCAAAAACAAATGTCATACGAGTAAATTTTAAAAATGGCGCGAATCGATTGCGTCACCCGATAATCAAAAATTTAAATTTCGAACGGGCTCAAAAACAAAAGTCATACGAGTAAATTTTAAAAATGGCGCGAATCGATTGCGTCACCCGATAATCAAAAATTTAAATTTCGAACGTTTTCAAAAACAATTGACACGCGAGCAAATTTTGAAAATGGCGCGAGACGATTGCGTCACCCGATATTCAATAATTTAAATTTCGAACGTTTTCAAAAACAATTGACATACGAGCAAATTTGAAAATGGCGCGAAACGATTACGTCACCCGATATTCAAAAATTTAAATTTCGAACGGGCTCAAAAACAAATGACATCCAAGCAAATTTTGAAAATGGCGCGAAACGATTGCTTCACCCGATATTCAAAAATTTAAATTTCGAACGGGCTCAAAAACAAATGACATCCAAGCAAATTTTGAAAATGGCGCGAAACGATTGCTTCACCCGATATTCAAAATTTTAAATTTCGAACGTTATCAAAAACAATTGACATGCGAGCAAATTTTGAAAATGGCGCGAAACGATTGCGTCACCCGATATTCAAAAATTTAAATTTCGAACGTTTTCAAAAACAATTGACATGCGAGCAAATTTTGAAAATGGCGCGAAACGATTGCGTCACCCGATATTCAATAATTTAAATTTCGAACGGACTCAAAAACAAATGACATACGAGCAAAATTGAAAATGGCGCGAAACGATTACGTCACCCGATATTCAAAAATTTAAATTTCGAACGGGCTCAAAAACAAATGACATACGAGTAAATTTTAAAAATGGCGCGAAACGATTGCGTCACCCGATATTAAAAATTTTAAATTTCGAACGTTTTCAAAAACAATTGACATGCGAGCAAATTTTGAAAATGGCGCGAGACGATTGCGTCACCCGATATTCAAAAATTTAAATTTCGAACGTTTTCAAAAACAATTGACACGCGAGCAAATTTTGAAAATGGCGCGAAACGATTGCGTCACCCGATATTCAAAAATTTAAATTTCGAACGGGCTCAAAAACAAATGACATCCAAGGAAATTTTGAAAATGGCGCGAAACGATTGCTTCACCCGATATTCAAAATTTTAAATTTCGAACGTTTTCAAAAACAATTGACATGCGAGCAAATTTTGAAAATGGC
Organism: Atopsyche davidsoni; assembly: GCA_022113835.1. Classification (NCBI taxonomy): domain Eukaryota; kingdom Metazoa; phylum Arthropoda; class Insecta; order Trichoptera; family Hydrobiosidae; genus Atopsyche; species Atopsyche davidsoni. The sequence continues at coordinate 3,025,913 of JAILWY010000022.1, read as the reverse complement.
GCGAAACGATTACGTCACCCGATATTCAAAAATTTAAATTTCGAACGGGCTCAAAAACAAATGACATACGAGTAAATTTTAAAAATGGCGCGAAACGATTGCGTCACCCGATATTAAAAATTTTAAATTTCGAACGTTTTCAAAAACAATTGACATGCGAGCAAATTTTGAAAATGGCGCGAAACGATTGCGTCACCCGATATTCAAAAATTTAAATTTCGAACGTTTTCAAAAACAATTGACACGCGAGCAAATTTTGAAAATGGCGCGAAACGATTGCGTCACCCGATATTCAAAAATTTAAATTTCGAACGGACTCAAAAACAAATGACATACGAGTAAATTTCAAAAATGGCGCGAAACGATTGCGTCACCCGATTTTCAAAATTTTAAATTTCGAACGTTTTCAAAAACAATTGACATGCGAGCAAATTTTGAAAATGGCGCGAGACGATTGCGTCACCCGATAATCAAAAATTTAAATTTCGAACGTTTTCAAAAACAAATGACATACAAGCAAATTTTGAAAATGGCGCGAAACGATTGCTTCACCCGATATTCAAAATTTTAAATTTCGAACGTTTTCAAAAACAATTGACATGCGAGCAAATTTTGAAAATGGCGCGAAACGATTGCGTCACCCGATATTCAATAATTTAAATTTCGAACGTTTTCAAAAACAATTGACATGCGAGCAAATTTTGAAAATGGCGCGAAACGATTGCGTCACCCGATAATCAAAAATTTAAATTTCGAACGGACTCAAAAACAAATGACATACGAGTAAATTTTAAAAATATCGCGAAACGATTGCGTCACCCGATATTAAAAATTTTAAATTTCGAACGTTTCCAAAAACAATTGACATGCGAGCAAATTTTGAAAATGGCGCGAAACGATTGCGTCACCCGATATTCAATAATTTAAATTTCGAACGTTTTCAAAAACAATTGACATGCGAGCAAATTTTGAAAATGGCGCGAAACGATTGCGTCACCCGATATTCAAAAATTTAAATTTCGAACGGACTCAAAAACAAATGACATACGAGTAAATTTCAAAAATGGCGCGAAACGATTGCGTCACCCGATTTTCAAAATTTTAAATTTCGAACGTTTTCAAAAACAATTGACATGCGAGCAAATTTTGAAAATGGCGCGAGACGATTGCGTCACCCGATAATCAAAAATTTAAATTTCGAACGTTTTCAAAAACAAATGACATACAAGCAAATTTTGAAAATGGCGCGAAACGATTGCTTCACCCGATATTCAAAATTTTAAATTTCGAACGTTTTCAAAAACAATTGACATGCGAGCAAATTTTGAAAATGGCGCGAAACGATTGCGTCACCCGATATTCAATAATTTAAATTTCGAACGGACTCAAAAACAAATGACATACGAGCAAAATTGAAAATGGCGCGAAACGATTACGTCACCCGATATTCAAAAATTTAAATTTCGAACGGGCTCAAAAACAAATGACATACGAGTAAATTTTAAAAATGGCGCGAAACGATTGCGTCACCCGATATTAAAAATTTTAAATTTCGAACGTTTTCAAAAACAATTGACATGCGAGAAAATTTTGAAAATGGCGCGAGACGATTGCGTCACCCGATATTCAAAAATTTAAATTTCGAACGTTTTCAAAAACAATTGACACGCGAGCAAATTTTGAAAATGGCGCGAAACGATTGCGTCACCCGATATTCAAAAATTAAAATTTCGAACGGGCTCAAAAACAAATGACATCCAAGGAAATTTTGAAAATGGCGCGAAACGATTGCTTCACCCGATATTCAAAATTTTAAATTTCGAACGTTTTCAAAAACAATTGACATGCGAGCAAATTTTGAAAATGGCGCGAAACGATTACGTCACCCGATATTCAAAAATTTAAATTTCGAACGGGCTCAAAAACAAATGACATACGAGTAAATTTTAAAAATGGCGCGAAACGATTGCGTCACCCGATATTAAAAATTTTAAATTTCGAACGTTTTCAAAAACAATTGACATGCGAGCAAATTTTGAAAATGGCGCGAAACGATTGCGTCACCCGATATTCAAAAATTTAAATTTCGAACGTTTTCAAAAACAATTGACACGCGAGCAAATTTTGAAAATGGCGCGAAACGATTGCGTCACCCGATATTCAAAAATTTAAATTTCGAACGGACTCACAAACAAATGACATACGAGCAAATTTGAAAATGGCGCGAAACGATTACGTCACCCGATATTCAAAAATTTAAATTTCGAACGGGCTCAAAAACAAATGTCATACGAGTAAATTTTAAAAATGGCGCGAATCGATTGCGTCACCCGATAATCAAAAATTTAAATTTCGAACGGGCTCAAAAACAAAAGTCATACGAGTAAATTTTAAAAATGGCGCGAATCGATTGCGTCACCCGATAATCAAAAATTTAAATTTCGAACGTTTTCAAAAACAATTGACACGCGAGCAAATTTTGAAAATGGCGCGAGACGATTGCGTCACCCGATATTCAATAATTTAAATTTCGAACGTTTTCAAAAACAATTGACATACGAGCATATTTGAAAATGGCGCGAAACGATTACGTCACCCGATATTCAAAAATTTAAATTTCGAACGGGCTCAAAAACAAATGACATCCAAGCAAATTTTGAAAATGGCGCGAAACGATTGCTTCACCCGATATTCAAAAATTTAAATTTCGAACGGGCTCAAAAACAAATGACATCCAAGCAAATTTTGAAAATGGCGCGAAACGATTGCTTCACCCGATATTCAAAATTTTAAATTTCGAACGTTATCAAAAACAATTGACATGCGAGCAAATTTTGAAAATGGCGCGAAACGATTGCGTCACCCGATATTCAAAAATTTAAATTTCGAACGTTTTCAAAAACAATTGACATGCGAGCAAATTTTGAAAATGGCGCGAAACGATTGCGTCACCCGATATTCAATAATTTAAATTTCGAACGGACTCAAAAACAAATGACATACGAGCAAAATTGAAAATGGCGCGAAACGATTACGTCACCCGATATTCAAAAATTTAAATTTCGAACGGGCTCAAAAACAAATGACATACGAGTAAATTTTAAAAATGGCGCGAAACGATTGCGTCACCCGATATTAAAAATTTTAAATTTCGAACGTTTTCAAAAACAATTGACATGCGAGAAAATTTTGAAAATGGCGCGAGACGATTGCGTCACCCGATATTCAAAAATTTAAATTTCGAACGTTTTCAAAAACAATTGACACGCGAGCAAATTTTGAAAATGGCGCGAAACGATTGCGTCACCCGATATTCAAAAATTTAAATTTCGAACGGGCTCAAAAACAAATGACATCCAAGGAAATTTTGAAAATGGCGCGAAACGATTGCTTCACCCGATATTCAAAATTTTAAATTTCGAACGTTTTCAAAAACAATTGACATGCGAGCAAATTTTGAAAATGGCGCGAAACGATTACGTCACCCGATATTCAAAAATTTAAATTTCGAACGGGCTCAAAAACAAATGACATACGAGTAAATTTTAAAAATGGCGCGAAACGATTGCGTCACCCGATATTAAAAATTTTAAATTTCGAACGTTTTCAAAAACAATTGACATGCGAGCAAATTTTGAAAATGGCGCGAAACGATTGCGTCACCCGATATTCAATAATTTAAATTTCGAACGGGCTCAAAAACAAATGACATCCAAGCAAATTTTGAAAATGGCGCTAAACGATGGCTTCACCCGATATTAAAAATTTTAAATTTCGAACGTTTTCAAAAACAATTGACATGCGAGCAAATTTTGAAAATGGCGCGAGACGATTGCGTCACCCGATATTCAAAAATTTTAATTTCGAACGTTTTCAAAAACAATTGACACGCGAGCAAATTTTGAAAATGGCGCGAGACGATTGCGTCACCCTATATTCAATAATTTAAATTTCGAACGTTTTCAAAAACAATTGACATGCGAGCAAATTTTGAAAATGGCGCGAAACGATTGCGTCACCCGATTTTCAATAATTTAAATTTCGAACGGACTCAAAAACAAATGACATACGAGCAAATTTGAAAATGGCGCGAAACGATTGCGTCAGCCGATATTCAAAAATTTAAATTTCGAACGGACTCAAAAACAAATGACATACGAGCAAATTTGAAAATGGCGCGAAACGATTACGTCACCGATATTCAAAAATTTAAATTTCGAACGGGCCAAAAACAAATGACATACGAGCAAATTTGAAAATGGCGCGAAACGATTACGTCACCCGATATTCAAAAATTTAAATTTCGAACGGGCTCAAAAACAAATGTCATACGAGTAAATTTTAAAAATGGCGCGAATCGATTGCGTCACCCGATAATCAAAAATTTAAATTTCGAACGTTTTCAAAAACAATTGACACGCGAGCAAATTTTGAAAATGGCGCGAGACGATTGCGTCACCCGATATTCAATAATTTAAATTTCGAACCTTTTTAAAAACAATTGACATGCGAGCAAATTTTGAAAATGGCGCGAAACGATTGCGTCACCCGATATTCAATAATTTAAATTTCAAACGTTTTCAAAAACAATTGACATACGAGCAAATTTAAAAATGGCGCGAAACGATTACGTCACCCGATATTCAAAAATTTAAATTTTGAACGGGCTCAAAAACAAATGACATCCAAGCAAATTTTGAAAATGGCGCGAAACGATTGCTTCACCCGATATTCAAAATTTTAAACTTCGAACGTTTTCAAAAACAATTGACATGCGAGCAAATTTTGAAAATGGCGCGAAACGATTGCGTCACCCGATATTCAATAATTTAAATTTCGAACGGGCTCAAAAACAAATGACATCCAAGCAAATTTTGAAATTGGCGCTAAACGATGGCTTCACCCGATATTAAAAATTTTAAATTTCGAACGTTTTCAAAAACAATTGACATGCGAGCAAATTTTGAAAATGGCGCGAGACGATTGCGTCACCCGATATTCAAAAATTTAAATTTCGAACGTTTTCAAAAACAATTGACACGCGAGCAAATTTTGAAAATGGCGCGAGACGATTGCGTCACCCTATATTCAATAATTTAAATTTCGAACGTTTTCAAAAACAATTGACATGCGAGCAAATTTTGAAAATGGCGCGAAACGATTGCGTCACCCGATTTTCAATAATTTAAATTTCGAACGGACTCAAAAACAAATGACATACGAGCAAATTTGAAAATGGCGCGAAACGATTGCGTCACCCGATATTCAAAAATTTAAATTTCGAACGGACTCAAAAACAAATGACATACGAGCAAATTTGAAAATGGCGCGAAACGATTACGTCACCGATATTCAAAAATTTAAATTTCGAACGGGCCAAAAACAAATGACATACGAGCAAATTTGAAAATAACGCGAAACGATTACGTCACCCGATATTCAAAAATTTAAATTTCGAACGGGCTCAAAAACAAATGTCATACGAGTAAATTTTAAAAATGGCGCGAATCGATTGCGTCACCCGATAATCAAAAATTTAAATTTCGAACGTTTTCAAAAACAATTGACACGCGAGCAAATTTTGAAAATGGCGCGAGACGATTGCGTCACCCGATATTCAATAATTTAAATTTCGAACGTTTTCAAAAACAATTGACATGCGAGCAAATTTTGAAAATGGCGCGAAACGATTGCGTCACCCGATATTCAATAATTTAAATTTCAAACGTTTTCAAAAACAATTGACATACGAGCAAATTTAAAAATGGCGCGAAACGATTACGTCACCCGATATTCAAAAATTTAAATTTTGAACGGGCTCAAAAACAAATGACATCCAAGCAAATTTTGAAAATGGCGCGAAACGATTGCTTCACCCGATATTCAAAATTTTAAACTTCGAACGTTTTCAAAAACAATTGACATGCGAGCAAATTTTGAAAATGGCGCGAAACAATTGCGTCACCCGATATTCAATAATTTAAATTTCGAACGTTTTCAAAAACAAATGACATACAAGCAAATTTTGAAAATGGCGCGAAACGATTGCGTCACCCGATATTCATAAATTTAAATTTCGAACGGACTCAAAAACAAATGACATACGAGCAAATTTGAAAATGGCGCGAAACGATTACGTCACCCGATATTCAAAAATTTAAATTTCGAACGGGCCAAAAACAAATGTCATACGAGTAAATTTTAAAAATGGCGCGAATCGATTGCGTCACCCGATAATCAAAAATTTAAATTTCGAACGTTTTCAAAAACAATTGACACGCGAGCAAATTTTGAAAATGGCGCGAGACGATTGCGTCACCCTATATTCAACAATTTAAATTTCGAACGTTTTCAAAAACAATTGACATGCGAGCAAATTTTGAAAATGGCGCGAGACGATTGCGTCACCCGATATTCAATAATTTAAATTTCGAACGATTTCAAAAACAATTGACATGCGAGCAAATTTTGAAAATGGCGCGAAACGATTGCGTCACCCGATATTCAAAAATTTAAATTTCGAACGGACTCAAAAACAAATGACATACGAGCAAATTTGAAAATAGCGCGAAACGATTACGTCACCCGATATTCAAAAATTTAAATTTCGAACGGGCTCATAAACAAATGACATACGAGTAAATTTTAACAATGGCGCGAATCGATTGCGTAACCCGATAATCAAAAATTTAAATTTCGAACGTTTTCAAAAACAATTGACACGCGAGGAATATTTGAAAATGGCGCGAAACGATTGCGTCACCCGATATTCAAAAATTTAAATTTCGAACGGACTCAAAAACAAATGACATACGAGCAAATTTGAAAATGGCGCGAAACGATTACGTCACCCGATATTCAAAAATTTAAATTTCGAACGGGCTCAAAAACAAATGACATACGAGTAAATTTTAAAAATGGCGCGAAACGATTGCGTCACCCGATTTTCAAAAATTTAAATTTCGAACGGACTCAAAAACAAATGACATACGAGCAAATTTGAAAATGGCGCGAAACGATTACGTCACCCGATATTCAAAAATTTAAATTTCGAACGGGCTCAAAAACAAATGACATCCAAGCAAATTTTGAAAATGGCGCGAAACGATGGCTTCACCCGATATTCAAAATTTTAAATTTCGAACGTTTTCAAAAACAATTGACATGCGAGCAAATTTTGAAAATGGCGCGAAACGATTGCGTCACCCGATATTCAATAATTTAAATTTCGAACGGACTCAAAAACAAATGACATACGAGCAAATTTGAAAATGGCGCGAAACGATTACGTCACCCGATATTCAAAAATTTAAATTTCGAACGGGCTCAAAAACAAATGACATACAAGCAAATTTTGAAAATGGCGCGAAACGATTGCTTCACCCGATATTCAAAATTTTAAATTTCGAACGTTTTCAAAAACAATTGAGATGCGAGCAAATTTTGAAAATGGCGCGAAACGATTGCGTCACCCGATATTCAATAATTTAAATTTCGAACGGGCTCAAAAACAAATGACATCCAAGCAAATTTTGAAAATGGCGCTAAACGATGGCTTCACCCGATATTAAAAATTTTAAATTTCGAACGTTTTCAAAAACAATTGACATGCGAGCAAATTTTGAAAATGGCGCGAGACGATTGCGTCACCCGATATTCAAAAATTTAAATTTCGAACGTTTTCAAAAACAATTGACACGCGAGCAAATTTTGAAAATGGCGCGAGACGATTGCGTCACCCGATATTCAAAAATTTAAATTTCGAACGGGCTCAAAAACAAATGTCATACGAGTAAATTTTAAAAATGGCGCGAAACGATTACGTCACCCGATATTCAAAAATTTAAATTTCGAACGGGCTCAAAAACAAATGACATCCAAGCAAATTTTGAAAATGGCGCGAAACGATTGCTTCACCCGATATTCAAAATTTTAAATTTCGAACGTTTTCAAAAACAATTGACATGCGAGCAAATTTTGAAAATGGCGCGAAACGATTGCGTCACCCGATATTCAAAAATTTAAATTTCGAACGGACTCAAAAACAAATGACATACGAGCAAATTTGAAAATAGCGCGAAACGATTACGTCACCCGATATTCAAAAATTTAAATTTCGAACGGGCTCATAAACAAATGACATACGAGTAAATTTTAACAATGGCGCGAATCGATTGCGTAACCCGATAATCAAAAATTTAAATTTCGAACGTTTTCAAAAACAATTGACACGCGAGGAATATTTGAAAATGGCGCGAAACGATTGCGTCACCCGATATTCAAAAATTTAAATTTCGAACGGACTCAAAAACAAATGACATACGAGCAAATTTGAAAATGGCGCGAAACGATTACGTCACCCGATATTCAAAAATTTAAATTTCGAACGGGCTCAAAAACAAATGACATACGAGTAAATTTAAAAAATGGCGCGAAACGATTGCGTCACCCGATTTTCAAAAATTTAAATTTCGAACGGACTCAAAAACAAATGACATCCAAGCAAATTTTAAAAATGGCGCGAATCGATTGCGTCACCCGATAATCAAAAATTTAAATTTCGAACGTTTTCAAAAACAATTGACACGCGAGCAAATTTTGAAAATGGCGCGAGACGATTGCGTCACCCGATATTCAATAATTTAAATTTCGAACGTTTTCAAAAACAATTGACATGCGAGCAAATTTTGAAAATGGCGCGAAACGATTGCGTCACCCGATATTCAATAATTTAAATTTCAAACGTTTTCAAAAACAATTGACATACGAGCAAATTTAAAAATGGCGCGAAACGATTACGTCACCCGATATTCAAAAATTTAAATTTTGAACGGGCTCAAAAACAAATGACATCCAAGCAAATTTTGAAAATGGCGCGAAACGATTGCTTCACCCGATATTCAAAATTTTAAACTTCGAACGTTTTCAAAAACAATTGACATGCGAGCAAATTTTGAAAATGGCGCGAAACGATTGCGTCACCCGATATTCAATAATTTAAATTTCGAACGTTTTCAAAAACAAATGACATACAAGCAAATTTTGAAAATGGCGCGAAACGATTGCGTCACCCGATATTCATAAATTTAAATTTCGAACGGACTCAAAAACAAATGACATACGAGCAAATTTGAAAATGGCGCGAAACGATTACGTCACCCGATATTCAAAAATTTAAATTTCGAACGGGCCAAAAACAAATGACATACGAGCAAATTTGAAAATGGCGCGAGACGATTGCGTCACCCGATATTCAATAATTTAAATTTCGAACGTTTTCAAAAACAATTGACATACGAGCAAATTTGAAAATGGCGCGAAACGATTACGTCACCCGATATTCAAAAATTTAAATTTCGAACGGGCTCAAAAACAAATGACATCCAAGCAAATTTTGAAAATGGCGCGAAACGATGGCTTCACCCGATATTCAATAATTTAAATTTCGAACGTTTTCAAAAACAATTGACATACGAGCAAATTTGAAAATGGCGCGAAACGATTACGTCACCCGATATTCAAAAATTTAAATTTCGAACGGGCTCAAAAACAAAAGTCATACGAGTAAATTTTAAAAATGGCGCGAATCGATTGCGTCACCCGATATTCAAAAATTTAAATTTCGAACGGACTCAAAAACAAATGACATACGAGCAAAATTGAAAATGGCGCGAAACGATTACGTCACCCGATATTCAAAAATTTAAATTTCGAACGTTTTCAAAAACAATTGACACGCGAGCAAATTTTGAAAATGGCGCGAGACGATTGCGTCACCCGATATTCAATAATTTAAATTTCGAACGTTTTCAAAAACAATTGACATGCGAGCAAATTTTGAAAATGGCGCGAAACGATTGCGTCACCCGATATTCAATAATTTAAATTTCAAACGTTTTCAAAAACAATTGACATACGAGCAAATTTAAAAATGGCGCGAAACGATTACGTCACCCGATATTCAAAAATTTAAATTTTGAACGAGCTCAAAAACAAATGACATCCAAGCAAATTTTGAAAATGGCGCGAAACGATTGCTTCACCCGATATTCAAAATTTTAAACTTCGAACGTTTTCAAAAACAATTGACATGCGAGCAAATTTTGAAAATGGCGCGAAACGATGGCTTCACCCGCTATTCAAAATTTTAAATTTCGAACGTTTTCAAAAACAATTGACATGCGAGCAAATTTTGAAAATGGCGCGAGACGATTGCGTCACCCGATATTCAAAAATTTAAATTTCGAACGGGCTCAAAAACAAATGTCATACGAGTAAATTTTAAAAATGGCGCGAAACGATTACGTCACCCGATATTCAAAAATTTAAATTTCGAACGGGCTCAAAAACAAATGACATCCAAGCAAATTTTGAAAATGGCGCGAAACGATTGCTTCACCCGATATTCAAAATTTTAAATTTCGAACGTTTTCAAAAACAATTGACATGCGAGCAAATTTTGAAAATGGCGCGAAACGATTGCGTCACCCGATATTCAAAAATTTAAATTTCGAACGGACTCAAAAACAAATGACATACGAGCAAATTTGAAAATAGCGCGAAACGATTACGTCACCCGATATTCAAAAATTTAAATTTCGAACGGGCTCATAAACAAATGACATACGAGTAAATTTTAACAATGGCGCGAATCGATTGCGTAACCCGATAATCAAAAATTTAAATTTCGAACGTTTTCAAAAACAATTGACACGCGAGGAATATTTGAAAATGGCGCGAAACGATTGCGTCACCCGATATTCAAAAATTTAAATTTCGAACGGACTCAAAAACAAATGACATACGAGCAAATTTGAAAATGGCGCGAAACGATTACGTCACCCGATATTCAAAAATTTAAATTTCGAACGGGCTCAAAAACAAATGACATACGAGTAAATTTAAAAAATGGCGCGAAACGATTGCGTCACCCGATTTTCAAAAATTTAAATTTCGAACGGACTCAAAAACAAATGACATACGAGCAAATTTGAAAATGGCGCGAAACGATTACGTCACCCGATATTCAAAAATTTAAATTTCGAACGGGCTCAAAAACAAATGACATCCAAGCAAATTTTAAAAATGGCGCGAATCGATTGCGTCACCCGATAATCAAAAATTTAAATTTCGAACGTTTTCAAAAACAATTGACACGCGAGCAAATTTTGAAAATGGCGCGAGACGATTGCGTCACCCGATATTCAATAATTTAAATTTCGAACGTTTTCAAAAACAATTGACATGCGAGCAAATTTTGAAAATGGCGCGAAACGATTGCGTCACCCGATATTCAATAATTTAAATTTCAAACGTTTTCAAAAACAATTGACATACGAGCAAATTTAAAAATGGCGCGAAACGATTACGTCACCCGATATTCAAAAATTTAAATTTTGAACGGGCTCAAAAACAAATGACATCCAAGCAAATTTTGAAAATGGCGCGAAACGATTGCTTCACCCGATATTCAAAATTTTAAACTTCGAACGTTTTCAAAAACAATTGACATGCGAGCAAATTTTGAAAATGGCGCGAAACGATTGCGTCACCCGATATTCAATAATTTAAATTTCGAACGTTTTCAAAAACAAATGACATACAAGCAAATTTTGAAAATGGCGCGAAACGATTGCGTCACCCGATATTCATAAATTTAAATTTCGAACGGACTCAAAAACAAATGACATACGAGCAAATTTGAAAATGGCGCGAAACGATTACGTCACCCGATATTCAAAAATTTAAATTTCGAACGGGCCAAAAACAAATGACATACGAGCAAATTTGAAAATGGCGCGAGACGATTGCGTCACCCGATATTCAATAATTTAAATTTCGAACGTTTTCAAAAACAATTGACATACGAGCAAATTTGAAAATGGCGCGAAACGATTACGTCACCCGATATTCAAAAATTTAAATTTCGAACGGGCTCAAAAACAAATGACATCCAAGCAAATTTTGAAAATGGCGCGAAACGATGGCTTCACCCGATATTCAATAATTTAAATTTCGAACGTTTTCAAAAACAATTGACATACGAGCAAATTTGAAAATGGCGCGAAACGATTACGTCACCCGATATTCAAAAATTTAAATTTCGAACGGGCTCAAAAACAAAAGTCATACGAGTAAATTTTAAAAATGGCGCGAATCGATTGCGTCACCCGATATTCAAAAATTTAAATTTCGAACGGACTCAAAAACAAATGACATACGAGCAAAATTGAAAATGGCGCGAAACGATTACGTCACCCGATATTCAAAAATTTAAATTTCGAACGTTTTCAAAAACAATTGACACGCGAGCAAATTTTGAAAATGGCGCGAGACGATTGCGTCACCCGATATTCAATAATTTAAATTTCGAACGTTTTCAAAAACAATTGACATGCGAGCAAATTTTGAAAATGGCGCGAAACGATTGCGTCACCCGATATTCAATAATTTAAATTTCAAACGTTTTCAAAAACAATTGACATACGAGCAAATTTAAAAATGGCGCGAAACGATTACGTCACCCGATATTCAAAAATTTAAATTTTGAACGAGCTCAAAAACAAATGACATCCAAGCAAATTTTGAAAATGGCGCGAAACGATTGCTTCACCCGATATTCAAAATTTTAAACTTCGAACGTTTTCAAAAACAATTGACATGCGAGCAAATTTTGAAAATGGCGCGAAACGATGGCTTCACCCGCTATTCAAAATTTTAAATTTCGAACGTTTTCAAAAACAATTGACATGCGAGCAAATTTTGAAAATGGCGCGAGACGATTGCGTCACCCGATATTCAATAATTTAAATTTCGAACGATTTCAAAAACAATTGACATGCGAGCAAATTTTGAAAATGGCGCGAAACGATTGCGTCACCCGATATTCAAAAATTTAAATTTCGAACGGACTCAAAAACAAATGACATACGAGCAAATTTGAAAATAGCGCGAAACGATTACGTCACCCGATATTCAAAAATTTAAATTTCGAACGGGCTCATAAACAAATGACATACGAGTAAATTTTAACAATGGCGCGAATCGATTGCGTAACCCGATAATCAAAAATTTAAATTTCGAACGTTTTCAAAAACAATTGACACGCGAGGAATATTTGAAAATGGCGCGAAACGATTGCGTCACCCGATATTCAAAAATTTAAATTTCGAACGGACTCAAAAACAAATGACATACGAGCAAATTTGAAAATGGCGCGAAACGATTGCGTCACCCGATATTCAAAAATTTAAATTTCGAACGGACTCAAAAACAAATGACATACGAGCAAATTTGAAAATGGCGCGAAACGATTACGTCACCGATATTCAAAAATTTAAATTTCGAACGGGCCAAAAACAAATGACATACGAGCAAATTTGAAAATGGCGCGAAACGATTACGTCACCCGATATTCAAAAATTTAAATTTCGAACGGGCTCAAAAACAAATGTCATACGAGTAAATTTTAAAAATGGCGCGAATCGATTGCGTCACCCGATAATCAAAAATTTAAATTTCGAACGTTTTCAAAAACAATTGACACGCGAGCAAATTTTGAAAATGGCGCGAGACGATTGCGTCACCCGATATTCAATAATTTAAATTTCGAACGTTTTCAAAAACAATTGACATGCGAGCAAATTTTGAAAATGGCGCGAAACGATTGCGTCACCCGATATTCAATAATTTAAATTTCAAACGTTTTCAAAAACAATTGACATACGAGCAAATTTAAAAATGGCGCGAAACGATTACGTCACCCGATATTCAAAAATTTAAATTTTGAACGGGCTCAAAAACAAATGACATCCAAGCAAATTTTGAAAATGGCGCGAAACGATTGCTTCACCCGATATTCAAAATTTTAAACTTCGAACGTTTTCAAAAACAATTGACATGCGAGCAAATTTTGAAAATGGCGCGAAACAATTGCGTCACCCGATATTCAATAATTTAAATTTCGAACGTTTTCAAAAACAAATGACATACAAGCAAATTTTGAAAATGGCGCGAAACGATTGCGTCACCCGATATTCATAAATTTAAATTTCGAACGGACTCAAAAACAAATGACATACGAGCAAATTTGAAAATGGCGCGAAACGATTACGTCACCCGATATTCAAAAATTTAAATTTCGAACGGGCCAAAAACAAATGACATACGAGCAAATTTGAAAATGGCGCGAGACGATTGCGTCACCCGATATTCAATAATTTAAATTTCGAACGTTTTCAAAAACAATTGACATACGAGCAAATTTGAAAATGGCGCGAAACGATTACGTCACCCGATATTCAAAAATTTAAATTTCGAACGGGCTCAAAAACAAATGACATCCAAGCAAATTTTGAAAATGGCGCGAAACGATGGCTTCACCCGATATTCAATAATTTAAATTTCGAACGTTTTCAAAAACAATTGACATACGAGCAAATTTGAAAATGGCGCGAAACGATTACGTCACCCGATATTCAAAAATTTAAATTTCGAACGGGCTCAAAAACAAAAGTCATACGAGTAAATTTTAAAAATGGCGCGAATCGATTGCGTCACCCGATATTCAAAAATTTAAATTTCGAACGGACTCAAAAACAAATGACATACGAGCAAAATTGAAAATGGCGCGAAACGATTACGTCACCCGATATTCAAAAATTTAAATTTCGAACGGGCTCAAAAACAAATGACATACGAGTAAATTTTAAAAATGGCGCGAAACGATTGCGTCACCCGATATTAAAAATTTTAAATTTCGAACGTTTTCAAAAACAATTGACATGCGAGCAAATTTTGAAAATGGCGCGAAACGATTGCGTCACCCGATATTCAATAATTTAAATTTCGAACGTTTTCAAAAACAATTGACATGCGAGCAAATTTAGAAAATGGCGCGAAACGATTACGTCACCCGATATTCAAAAATTTAAATTTCGAACGGGCTCAAAAACAAATGACATCCAAGCAAATTTTAAAAATGGCGCGAATCGATTGCGTCACC
The DNA here is from genome assembly GCA_022113835.1 of Atopsyche davidsoni. Lineage (NCBI taxonomy): Eukaryota > Metazoa > Arthropoda > Insecta > Trichoptera > Hydrobiosidae > Atopsyche > Atopsyche davidsoni. The sequence continues at coordinate 3,010,909 of JAILWY010000022.1, read as the reverse complement.
CGATAATCAAAAATTTAAATTTCGAACGTTTTCAAAAACAATTGACACGCGAGCAAATTTTGAAAATGGCGCGAGACGATTGCGTCACCCGATATTCAATAATTTAAATTTCGAACGTTTTCAAAAACAATTGACATGCGAGCAAATTTTGAAAATGGCGCGAAACGATTGCGTCACCCGATATTCAATAATTTAAATTTCAAACGTTTTCAAAAACAATTGACATACGAGCAAATTTAAAAATGGCGCGAAACGATTACGTCACCCGATATTCAAAAATTTAAATTTTGAACGGGCTCAAAAACAAATGACATCCAAGCAAATTTTGAAAATGGCGCGAAACGATTGCTTCACCCGATATTCAAAATTTTAAACTTCGAACGTTTTCAAAAACAATTGACATGCGAGCAAATTTTGAAAATGGCGCGAAACGATTGCGTCACCCGATATTCAATAATTTAAATTTCGAACGTTTTCAAAAACAAATGACATACAAGCAAATTTTGAAAATGGCGCGAAACGATTGCGTCACCCGATATTCATAAATTTAAATTTCGAACGGACTCAAAAACAAATGACATACGAGCAAATTTGAAAATGGCGCGAAACGATTACGTCACCCGATATTCAAAAATTTAAATTTCGAACGGGCCAAAAACAAATGACATACGAGCAAATTTGAAAATGGCGCGAGACGATTGCGTCACCCGATATTCAATAATTTAAATTTCGAACGTTTTCAAAAACAATTGACATACGAGCAAATTTGAAAATGGCGCGAAACGATTACGTCACCCGATATTCAAAAATTTAAATTTCGAACGGGCTCAAAAACAAATGACATCCAAGCAAATTTTGAAAATGGCGCGAAACGATGGCTTCACCCGATATTCAATAATTTAAATTTCGAACGTTTTCAAAAACAATTGACATACGAGCAAATTTGAAAATGGCGCGAAACGATTACGTCACCCGATATTCAAAAATTTAAATTTCGAACGGGCTCAAAAACAAAAGTCATACGAGTAAATTTTAAAAATGGCGCGAATCGATTGCGTCACCCGATATTCAAAAATTTAAATTTCGAACGGACTCAAAAACAAATGACATACGAGCAAAATTGAAAATGGCGCGAAACGATTACGTCACCCGATATTCAAAAATTTAAATTTCGAACGTTTTCAAAAACAATTGACACGCGAGCAAATTTTGAAAATGGCGCGAGACGATTGCGTCACCCGATATTCAATAATTTAAATTTCGAACGTTTTCAAAAACAATTGACATGCGAGCAAATTTTGAAAATGGCGCGAAACGATTGCGTCACCCGATATTCAATAATTTAAATTTCAAACGTTTTCAAAAACAATTGACATACGAGCAAATTTAAAAATGGCGCGAAACGATTACGTCACCCGATATTCAAAAATTTAAATTTTGAACGAGCTCAAAAACAAATGACATCCAAGCAAATTTTGAAAATGGCGCGAAACGATTGCTTCACCCGATATTCAAAATTTTAAACTTCGAACGTTTTCAAAAACAATTGACATGCGAGCAAATTTTGAAAATGGCGCGAAACGATGGCTTCACCCGCTATTCAAAATTTTAAATTTCGAACGTTTTCAAAAACAATTGACATGCGAGCAAATTTTGAAAATGGCGCGAGACGATTGCGTCACCCGATATTCAATAATTTAAATTTCGAACGATTTCAAAAACAATTGACATGCGAGCAAATTTTGAAAATGGCGCGAAACGATTGCGTCACCCGATATTCAAAAATTTAAATTTCGAACGGACTCAAAAACAAATGACATACGAGCAAATTTGAAAATAGCGCGAAACGATTACGTCACCCGATATTCAAAAATTTAAATTTCGAACGGGCTCATAAACAAATGACATACGAGTAAATTTTAACAATGGCGCGAATCGATTGCGTAACCCGATAATCAAAAATTTAAATTTCGAACGTTTTCAAAAACAATTGACACGCGAGGAATATTTGAAAATGGCGCGAAACGATTGCGTCACCCGATATTCAAAAATTTAAATTTCGAACGGACTCAAAAACAAATGACATACGAGCAAATTTGAAAATGGCGCGAAACGATTGCGTCACCCGATATTCAAAAATTTAAATTTCGAACGGACTCAAAAACAAATGACATACGAGCAAATTTGAAAATGGCGCGAAACGATTACGTCACCGATATTCAAAAATTTAAATTTCGAACGGGCCAAAAACAAATGACATACGAGCAAATTTGAAAATGGCGCGAAACGATTACGTCACCCGATATTCAAAAATTTAAATTTCGAACGGGCTCAAAAACAAATGTCATACGAGTAAATTTTAAAAATGGCGCGAATCGATTGCGTCACCCGATAATCAAAAATTTAAATTTCGAACGTTTTCAAAAACAATTGACACGCGAGCAAATTTTGAAAATGGCGCGAGACGATTGCGTCACCCGATATTCAATAATTTAAATTTCGAACGTTTTCAAAAACAATTGACATGCGAGCAAATTTTGAAAATGGCGCGAAACGATTGCGTCACCCGATATTCAATAATTTAAATTTCAAACGTTTTCAAAAACAATTGACATACGAGCAAATTTAAAAATGGCGCGAAACGATTACGTCACCCGATATTCAAAAATTTAAATTTTGAACGGGCTCAAAAACAAATGACATCCAAGCAAATTTTGAAAATGGCGCGAAACGATTGCTTCACCCGATATTCAAAATTTTAAACTTCGAACGTTTTCAAAAACAATTGACATGCGAGCAAATTTTGAAAATGGCGCGAAACAATTGCGTCACCCGATATTCAATAATTTAAATTTCGAACGTTTTCAAAAACAAATGACATACAAGCAAATTTTGAAAATGGCGCGAAACGATTGCGTCACCCGATATTCATAAATTTAAATTTCGAACGGACTCAAAAACAAATGACATACGAGCAAATTTGAAAATGGCGCGAAACGATTACGTCACCCGATATTCAAAAATTTAAATTTCGAACGGGCCAAAAACAAATGACATACGAGCAAATTTGAAAATGGCGCGAGACGATTGCGTCACCCGATATTCAATAATTTAAATTTCGAACGTTTTCAAAAACAATTGACATACGAGCAAATTTGAAAATGGCGCGAAACGATTACGTCACCCGATATTCAAAAATTTAAATTTCGAACGGGCTCAAAAACAAATGACATCCAAGCAAATTTTGAAAATGGCGCGAAACGATGGCTTCACCCGATATTCAATAATTTAAATTTCGAACGTTTTCAAAAACAATTGACATACGAGCAAATTTGAAAATGGCGCGAAACGATTACGTCACCCGATATTCAAAAATTTAAATTTCGAACGGGCTCAAAAACAAAAGTCATACGAGTAAATTTTAAAAATGGCGCGAATCGATTGCGTCACCCGATATTCAAAAATTTAAATTTCGAACGGACTCAAAAACAAATGACATACGAGCAAAATTGAAAATGGCGCGAAACGATTACGTCACCCGATATTCAAAAATTTAAATTTCGAACGGGCTCAAAAACAAATGACATACGAGTAAATTTTAAAAATGGCGCGAAACGATTGCGTCACCCGATATTAAAAATTTTAAATTTCGAACGTTTTCAAAAACAATTGACATGCGAGCAAATTTTGAAAATGGCGCGAAACGATTGCGTCACCCGATATTCAATAATTTAAATTTCGAACGTTTTCAAAAACAATTGACATGCGAGCAAATTTAGAAAATGGCGCGAAACGATTACGTCACCCGATATTCAAAAATTTAAATTTCGAACGGGCTCAAAAACAAATGACATCCAAGCAAATTTTGAAAATGGCGCTTAACGATGGCTTCACCCGCTATTCAAAATTTTAAATTTCGAACGTTTTCAAAAACAATTGACATGCGAGCAAATTTTGAAAATGGCGCGAGACGATTGCGTCACCCGATATTCAATAATTTAAATTTCGAACGATTTCAAAAACAATTGACATGCGAGCAAATTTTGAAAATGGCGCGAAACGATTGCGTCACCCGATATTCTAAAATTTAAATTTCGAACGTTTTCAAAAACATTTGACATGCGGGCAAATTTTGAAAATGGCGCGAGACGATTGCGTCACCCGATATTCATAAATTTAAATTTCGAACGTTTTCAAAATCAATTGACATGCGAGCAATTTTTGAAAATGGCGCGAAACGATTGCGTCACTCGATAATCAAAAATGTAAATTTCGAACGTTTTCAAAAACAAATGACATACGAGCAAATTTTGAAAATGACGCGAAACGATTGCGTCTCCCGATATTCAAAAATTTAAATTTCGAACGTTTTCAAAAACAAATGACAACGGAGCAAATTTTGAAAATGGCGCGAAACGATTACGTCACCCGATATTCAAAAATTTAAATTTCAAACGGACTTAAAAACAAATGACAACGGAGCAAGTTTTGAAAATGGCGCGAGACGATTGCGTCACCCGATATTCATAAATTTAAATTTCGAACGTTTTCAAAATCAATTGACATGCGAGCAATTTTTGAAAATGGCGCGAAACGATTGCGTCACTCGATAATCAAAAATGTAAATTTCGAACGTTTTCAAAAACAAATGACATACGAGCAAATTTTGAAAATGACGCGAAACGATTGCGTCTCCCGATATTCAAAAATTTAAATTTCGAACGTTTTCAAAAACAAATGACAACGGAGCAAATTTTGAAAATGGCGCGAAACGATTACGTCACCCGATATTCAAAAATTTAAATTTCAAACGGACTTAAAAACAAATGACATACGACCAAATTTGAAAATGTCGCGATACGATTACGTCACCCGATATTCAAAAATTTAAATTTCGAACGTTTTCAAAAACAAATGACAACGGAGCAAATTTTGAAAATGGCGCGAAACGATTGCGTCACCCGATATTCTAAAATTTAAATTTTGAACGTTTTCAAAAACAAATGACATACAAGCAAATTTTGATAATGGCGCGAAACGATTGCTTCACCCGATATTCTAAAATTTGAATTTCGAACGGACTCAAAAATAAATGACATGCGAGCAAATTTTGAAAAAGGCGCGAAACGATTGCGTCACCCGATATTCAATAATTTAAATTTCGAACGTTTTCAAAAACAAATGACATACGAGCAAATTTTGAAAATGGCGCGAATCGATTGCGTCACCCGATATTCTAAAATTTAAATTTCGAACGTTTTCAAAAACATTTGACATGCGGGCAAATTTTGAAAATGGCGCGAGACGATTGCGTCACCCGATATTCATAAATTTAAATTTCGAACGTTTTCAAAAACAATTGACATGCGAGCAATTTTTGAAAATGGCGCGAAACGATTGCGTCACTCGATAATCAAAAATGTAAATTTCGAACGTTTTCAAAAACAAATGACATACGAGCAAATTTAGAAAATGGCGCGAAACGATTGCGTCACCCGATATTCAATAATCTAAATTTCGAACGTTTTCAAAAACAATTGACATGCGAGCAAATTTTGAAAATGGCGCGAAACGATTGCGTCACCCGATATTCAAAAATTTAAATTTCGAACGGACTTAAAAACAAATGACATACGAGCAAATTTGAAAATAGCGCGATACGATTACGTCACCCGATATTCAAAAATTTAAATTTCGAACGGGCTCAAAAACAAATGACATACGAGTAAATTTCAAAAATGGCGCGAAACGATTGCGTCACCCGATATTCTAAATTTTAAATTTCGAACGTTTTCAAAAACAATTGACATGCGAGCAAATTTTGAAAATGGCGCGAGACGATTGCGTCACCCGATAATCAAAAATTTAAATTTCGAACGTTTTCAAAAACAATTGACATGCGAGCAAATTTTGAAAATGGCGCGAAACGATTGCGTCACCCGATATTCAAAAATTTAAATTTCGAACGTTTTCAAAAACAAATGACATACGAGCAAATTTTGAAAATGACGCGATACGATTACGTCACCCGATATTCAAAAATTTAAATTTTGAACGTTTTCAAAAACAAATGACAACGGAGCAAATTTTGAAAATGGCGCGAAACGATTACGTCACCCGATATTCTAAAATTTGAATTTCGAACGGATTCAAAAATAAATGACATACAAGCAAGTTTTGAAAATGGCGCGAGACGATTGCGTCACCCGATATTCAAAAATTTAAATTTCGAACGTTTTCAAAAACAAATGACAACGGAGCAAATTTTGAAAATGGCGCGAAACGATTACGTCACCCGATATTCAAAAATTTAAATTTCAAACGGACTTAAAAACAAATGACATACGACCAAATTTGAAAATGTCGCGATACGATTACGTCACCCGATATTCAAAAATTTAAATTTCGAACGTTTTCAAAAACAAATGACATACGAGCAAATTTTGAAAATGGCGCGAATCGATTGCGTCACCCGATATTCTAAAATTTAAATTTCGAACGTTTTCAAAAACATTTGACATGCGGGCAAATTTTGAAAATGGCGCGAGACGATTGCGTCACCCGATATTCATAAATTTAAATTTCGAACGTTTTCAAAAACAATTGACATGCGAGCAATTTTTGAAAATGGCGCGAAACGATTGCGTCACTCGATAATCAAAAATGTAAATTTCGAACGTTTTCAAAAACAAATGACATACGAGCAAATTTAGAAAATGGCGCGAAACGATTGCGTCACCCGATATTCAATAATCTAAATTTCGAACGTTTTCAAAAACAATTGACATGCGAGCAAATTTTGAAAATGGCGCGAAACGATTGCGTCACCCGATATTCAAAAATTTAAATTTCGAACGGACTTAAAAACAAATGACATACGAGCAAATTTGAAAATAGCGCGATACGATTACGTCACCCGATATTCAAAAATTTAAATTTCGAACGGGCTCAAAAACAAATGACATACGAGTAAATTTCAAAAATGGCGCGAAACGATTGCGTCACCCGATATTCTAAATTTTAAATTTCGAACGTTTTCAAAAACAATTGACATGCGAGCAAATTTTGAAAATGGCGCGAGACGATTGCGTCACCCGATAATCAAAAATTTAAATTTCGAACGTTTTCAAAAACAATTGACATGCGAGCAAATTTTGAAAATGGCGCGAAACGATTGCGTCACCCGATATTCAAAAATTTAAATTTCGAACGTTTTCAAAAACAAATGACATACGAGCAAATTTTGAAAATGACGCGATACGATTACGTCACCCGATATTCAAAAATTTAAATTTTGAACGTTTTCAAAAACAAATGACAACGGAGCAAATTTTGAAAATGGCGCGAAACGATTACGTCACCCGATATTCTAAAATTTGAATTTCGAACGGATTCAAAAATAAATGACATACAAGCAAGTTTTGAAAATGGCGCGAGACGATTGCGTCACCCGATATTCAAAAATTTAAATTTCGAACGTTTTCAAAAACAAATGACAACGGAGCAAATTTTGAAAATGGCGCGAAACGATTACGTCACCCGATATTCAAAAATTTAAATTTCAAACGGACTTAAAAACAAATGACATACGACCAAATTTGAAAATGTCGCGATACGATTACGTCACCCGATATTCAAAAATTTAAATTTCGAACGTTTTCAAAAACAAATGACAACGGAGCAAATTTTGAAAATGGCGCGAAACGATTGCGTCACCCGATATTCTAAAATTTAAATTTTGAACGTTTTCAAAAACAAATGACATACAAGCAAATTTTGATAATGGCGCGAAACGATTGCTTCACCCGATATTCTAAAATTTGAATTTCGAACGGACTCAAAAATAAATGACATGCGAGCAAATTTTGAAAAAGGCGCGAAACGATTGCGTCACCCGATATTCAATAATTTAAATTTCGAACGTTTTCAAAAACAAATGACATACGAGCAAATTTTGAAAATGGCGCGAATCGATTGCGTCACCCGATATTCTAAAATTTAAATTTCGAACGTTTTCAAAAACATTTGACATGCGGGCAAATTTTGAAAATGGCGCGAGACGATTGCGTCACCCGATATTCATAAATTTAAATTTCGAACGTTTTCAAAAACAATTGACATGCGAGCAATTTTTGAAAATGGCGCGAAACGATTGCGTCACTCGATAATCAAAAATGTAAATTTCGAACGTTTTCAAAAACAAATGACATACGAGCAAATTTAGAAAATGGCGCGAAACGATTGCGTCACCCGATATTCAATAATCTAAATTTCGAACGTTTTCAAAAACAATTGACATGCGAGCAAATTTTGAAAATGGCGCGAAACGATTGCGTCACCCGATATTCAAAAATTTAAATTTCGAACGGACTTAAAAACAAATGACATACGAGCAAATTTTGAAAATGGCGCGAAACGATTGCGACAGCCGATATTTAAAAATTTAAATTTCGAACGTTTTCAAAAACAAATGACAACGGAGCAAATTTTGAAAATGGCGCGAAACGATTGCGTCACCCGATATTCTAAAATTTAAATTTCGAACGTTTTCAAAAACAAATGACAACGGAGCAAATTTTGAAAATGGCGCGAAACGATTGCGTCACCCGATATTCTAAAATTTAAATTTCGAACGTTTTCAAAAACATTTGACATGCGGGCAAATTTTGAAAATGGCGCGAGACGATTGCGTCACCCGATATTCATAAATTTAAATTTCGAACGTTTTCAAAATCAATTGACATGCGAGCAATTTTTGAAAATGGCGCGAAACGATTGCGTCACTCGATAATCAAAAATGTAAATTTCGAACGTTTTCAAAAACAAATGACATACGAGCAAATTTTGAAAATGACGCGAAACGATTGCGTCTCCCGATATTCAAAAATTTAAATTTCGAACGTTTTCAAAAACAAATGACAACGGAGCAAATTTTGAAAATGGCGCGAAACGATTACGTCACCCGATATTCAAAAATTTAAATTTCAAACGGACTTAAAAACAAATGACAACGGAGCAAGTTTTGAAAATGGCGCGAGACGATTGCGTCACCCGATATTCATAAATTTAAATTTCGAACGTTTTCAAAATCAATTGACATGCGAGCAATTTTTGAAAATGGCGCGAAACGATTGCGTCACTCGATAATCAAAAATGTAAATTTCGAACGTTTTCAAAAACAAATGACATACGAGCAAATTTTGAAAATGACGCGAAACGATTGCGTCTCCCGATATTCAAAAATTTAAATTTCGAACGTTTTCAAAAACAAATGACAACGGAGCAAATTTTGAAAATGGCGCGAAACGATTGCGTCACCCGATATTCTAAAATTTAAATTTTGAACGTTTTCAAAAACAAATGACATACAAGCAAATTTTGATAATGGCGCGAAACGATTGCTTCACCCGATATTCTAAAATTTGAATTTCGAACGGACTCAAAAATAAATGACATGCGAGCAAATTTTGAAAATGGCGCGAAACGATTGCGTCACCCGATATTCAAAAATTTAAATTTCGAACGGACTTAAAAACAAATGACATACGAGCAAATTTTGAAAATGGCGCGAAACGATTGCGACAGCCGATATTTAAAAATTTAAATTTCGAACGTTTTCAAAAACAAATGACAACGGAGCAAATTTTGAAAATGGCGCGAAACGATTGCGTCACCCGATATTCTAAAATTTAAATTTCGAACGTTTTCAAAAACAAATGACAACGGAGCAAATTTTGAAAATGGCGCGAAACGATTGCGTCACCCGATATTCTAAAATTTAAATTTCGAACGTTTTCAAAAACATTTGACATGCGGGCAAATTTTGAAAATGGCGCGAGACGATTGCGTCACCCGATATTCATAAATTTAAATTTCGAACGTTTTCAAAATCAATTGACATGCGAGCAATTTTTGAAAATGGCGCGAAACGATTGCGTCACTCGATAATCAAAAATGTAAATTTCGAACGTTTTCAAAAACAAATGACATACGAGCAAATTTTGAAAATGACGCGAAACGATTGCGTCTCCCGATATTCAAAAATTTAAATTTCGAACGTTTTCAAAAACAAATGACAACGGAGCAAATTTTGAAAATGGCGCGAAACGATTACGTCACCCGATATTCAAAAATTTAAATTTCAAACGGACTTAAAAACAAATGACAACGGAGCAAGTTTTGAAAATGGCGCGAGACGATTGCGTCACCCGATATTCATAAATTTAAATTTCGAACGTTTTCAAAATCAATTGACATGCGAGCAATTTTTGAAAATGGCGCGAAACGATTGCGTCACTCGATAATCAAAAATGTAAATTTCGAACGTTTTCAAAAACAAATGACATACGAGCAAATTTTGAAAATGACGCGAAACGATTGCGTCTCCCGATATTCAAAAATTTAAATTTCGAACGTTTTCAAAAACAAATGACAACGGAGCAAATTTTGAAAATGGCGCGAAACGATTGCGTCACCCGATATTCTAAAATTTAAATTTTGAACGTTTTCAAAAACAAATGACATACAAGCAAATTTTGATAATGGCGCGAAACGATTGCTTCACCCGATATTCTAAAATTTGAATTTCGAACGGACTCAAAAATAAATGACATGCGAGCAAATTTTGAAAAAGGCGCGAAACGATTGCGTCACCCGATATTCAATAATTTAAATTTCGAACGTTTTCAAAAACAAATGACATACGAGCAAATTTTGAAAATGGCGCGAATCGATTGCGTCACCCGATATTCTAAAATTTAAATTTCGAACGTTTTCAAAAACATTTGACATGCGGGCAAATTTTGAAAATGGCGCGAGACGATTGCGTCACCCGATATTCATAAATTTAAATTTCGAACGTTTTCAAAAACAATTGACATGCGAGCAATTTTTGAAAATGGCGCGAAACGATTGCGTCACTCGATAATCAAAAATGTAAATTTCGAACGTTTTCAAAAACAAATGACATACGAGCAAATTTAGAAAATGGCGCGAAACGATTGCGTCACCCGATATTCAATAATCTAAATTTCGAACGTTTTCAAAAACAATTGACATGCGAGCAAATTTTGAAAATGGCGCGAAACGATTGCGTCACCCGATATTCAAAAATTTAAATTTCGAACGGACTTAAAAACAAATGACATACGAGCAAATTTGAAAATAGCGCGATACGATTACGTCACCCGATATTCAAAAATTTAAATTTCGAACGGGCTCAAAAACAAATGACATACGAGTAAATTTCAAAAATGGCGCGAAACGATTGCGTCACCCGATATTCTAAATTTTAAATTTCGAACGTTTTCAAAAACAATTGACATGCGAGCAAATTTTGAAAATGGCGCGAGACGATTGCGTCACCCGATAATCAAAAATTTAAATTTCGAACGTTTTCAAAAACAATTGACATGCGAGCAAATTTTGAAAATGGCGCGAAACGATTGCGTCACCCGATATTCAAAAATTTAAATTTCGAACGTTTTCAAAAACAAATGACATACGAGCAAATTTTGAAAATGACGCGATACGATTACGTCACCCGATATTCAAAAATTTAAATTTTGAACGTTTTCAAAAACAAATGACAACGGAGCAAATTTTGAAAATGGCGCGAAACGATTACGTCACCCGATATTCTAAAATTTGAATTTCGAACGGATTCAAAAATAAATGACATACAAGCAAGTTTTGAAAATGGCGCGAGACGATTGCGTCACCCGATATTCAAAAATTTAAATTTCGAATGTTTTTAAAAACAAATGACATACGAGCAAATTTAGAAAATGGCGCGAAACGATTGCGTGGCCCGATATTCATAAATTTAAATTTCGAACGTTTTCAAAAACAATTGACATGCGAGCAATTTTTGAAAATGGCGCGAAACGATTGCGTCATTCGATAATCAAAAATGTAAATTTCGAACGTTTTCAAAAACAAATGACATACGAGCAAATTTTGAAAATGACGCGAAACGATTGCGTCTCCCGATATTCAAAAATTTAAAATTCGAACGTTTTCAAAAACAATTGACATGCGAGCAAATTTTGAAAATGGAGCGAAACGATTGCGTCACCCGATATTCTAAAATTTAAATTTCGAACGTTTTCAAAAACAATTGACATGCGAGACAATTTTGAAAATGGCGCGAGACGATTGCGTCACCCGATAATCAAAAATTTAAATTTCGAACGGGCTCAAAAACAAATGACATACGAGTAAATTTTGAAAATGGCGCGAAACGATTGCGTCACCCGATATTCTAAAATTTAAATTTCGAACGTTTTCAAAAACATTTGACATGCGGGCAAATTTTGAAAATGGCGCGAGACGATTGCGTCACCCGATATTCATAAATTTAAATTTCGAACGTTTTCAAAAACAATTGACATGCGAGCAATTTTTGAAAATGGCGCGAAACGATTGCCCCACTCGATAATCAAAAATGTAAATTTCGAACGTTTTCAAAAACAAATGACATACGAGCAAATTTTGAAAATGACGCGAAACGATTGCGTCTCCCGATATTCAAAAATTTAAATTTCGAACGTTTTCAAAAACAAATGACAACGGAGCAAGTTTTGAAAATGGCGCGAAACGATTGCGTCACCCGATATTCTAAAATTTGAATTTCGAACGGACTCAAAAATAAATGACATACAAGCAAATTTTGAAAATGACGCGTAACGATTGCGTCACCCGATAATCAAAAGTTTAAATTTCGAACGTTTTCAAAAACAAATGACATACGAGCAAATTTAGAAAATGGCGCGAAACGATTGCGTCACCCGATATTCAATAATCTAAATTTCGAACGTTTTCAAAAACAATTGACATGCGAGCAAATTTTGAAAATGGCGCGAAACGATTGCGTCACCCGATATTCAAAAATTTAAATTTCGAACGGACTCAAAAACAAATGACATACGAGCAAATTTGAAAATAGCGCGATACGATTACGTCACCCGATATTCAAAAATTTAAATTTCGAACGGGCTCAAAAACAAATGACATACGAGTAAATTTCAAAAATGGCGCGAAACGATTGCGTCACCCGATATTCAAAATTTTAAATTTCGAACGTTTTCAAAAATTTAAATTTCGAACGTTTTCAAAAACAAATGACAACGGAGCAAATTTTGAAAATGGCGCGAAACGATTACGTCACCCGATATTCAAAAATTTAAATTTTGAACGTTTTCAAAAACAAATGACATACGAGCAAATTTGAAAATGCCGCGAAACGATTGCGTCACCCGATATTCAAAAATTTAAATTTCGAACGGGCTCAAAAACAAATGACATACGAGTAAATTTTAAAAATGGCGCGAAACGATTGCGTCACCCGATATTCAAAAATTTTAATTTCGAACGTTTTCAAAAACAATTGACATGCGAGCAAATTTTGAAAATGGCGCGAGACGATTGCGTCACCCGATATTCTAAAATTTGAATTTCGAATGGACTCAAAAATAAATGACATACAAGCAAGTTTTGAAAATGGCGCGAGACGATTGCGTCACCCGATCTTCAAAAATTTAAATTTCGAACGTTTTTAAAAACAAATGACATACGAGCAAATTTAGAAAATGGCGCGAAACGATTGCGTCACCCGATATCCAATAATTTAAATTTCGAACGTTTTCAAAAACAATTGACATGCGAGCAAATTTTGAAACTGACGCGAAACGATTGCGTCACCCGATATTCAAAAATTTAAATTTCTAACGTTTTCAAAAACAAATGACATACGAGCAAATTTTGAAAATGGCGCGAGACGATTGCGTCACCCGATAATCAAAAATTTAAATTTCGAACGTTTTCAAGAACAATTGATTACCGAACGAATTTTTAAAAAGGCGCGAAACAATTGCTTTACACAAAATTCAAATATTTGAATTTCTAAAAGCAAATGCGTCTTTACTAACTTTATTTATTTATTTTTATAATATTTTAATTATAATATTTCAATGATTATTTGAAATGTTATTACTTTTGTTGACCGTTTTCCTTAACCTTTCACGTTGGCATTATGAAACAAAAATCATCAAAGTATGTTATTTTTAATATTAAAATGGAATTCCACAAAGTACCCTGTCAAAATTATTTGTTTACTTATACATAAATTTATATTCTCGATAGGAACCTCACATCCCTTTATTTTTTTTAACACCACAGAACATTCACTCGTTGGTCCGTTAGCGCGCTGTAGAGTAAATAGCATTAAGAGGAATATTATTCGTTGGAGATATTTGGGTCATCGGTGAATAAATAAAAGAAAAAAAGCAATAACAACATTTAATTACAGATCACGTCTTGCGTTGAATTAAAAATAGATGATGGAAAATAAAAGACATCGGCGGAAACGATTGTATTCATTTTGATAATTTCAATACTTTCAAAAAATAAAATACTGGAGCTAAATCAAAGACATTAATTCTAAAAAACCAATTAAATTTAATACTTGATTCAAATTTGTTGGTAAGAGAAAGGTTATTAAAAAAAACTTGTATTTTAAGAAAGTAATATGTTAAAAAAATATGCTTAAAGATTTTTGCATTTTGATTAATTTAATTACTCGCAAACACTCGAGTTAATAGCTTATGAATTATTTTTGATTTATTTTAGGGTTGATGATTTTTATCGTCACGACCTTTCATTTTAAATTCGACAGTTTTAATAAAATCACGAGGACGAGGCCTTAAACGTTAATATAAGCACATACCTGCCATTACCTGAAAGGGTTCGATTGTTTGCCTTTGCGACCCTCTAGCTTTTGCAAACATCAAGAATTCACATCTCGGGTCTCGATTTTCACAGCTTTTTGGTGGCTTCAGTAAACATCGACCCTCAAAAAAAATAATTAAATTTAAACTAGCAAGTATTTCAACCCCAAAACTAAAAACTATTTCACGACCTTTCATTCATTATTTGGTCATTCATAGTGTCAACATTTTATAATAAAAATAAGTATTTATCTCTCGAAAAAAATATGCTTTATTAACCTTAAAAAATTGAATGGGTTTTTCGACTTTGCATTTTACGTGCGAGGGTGGTTGCGAAAATTCGCGGAACGGTGCATAAATTTTTTTTCTCGAGCACTCTTCGCAAATTGTTGAGTGTATTTTTACGACTGAAACGTGAAAATCGAGGCTTGCAGCGAACTTTCAGAGCAGATGTTGCTAATTTATATCGCACTCAGAGAACTGAAGAGTATTTATCTGCATGGTCGAATTGCATAAATTACACACACACACACATACACACACATACACAAACACACACACACATAATTTTTTTCTTGTATGAATCATTCTTTGTTGGTTACACGTATCGTCTTTTCAAATATACCAAAAAGAGGTTTCGCAAGTAAAAGTGTTCAATTTTTTTATTATTGATAATTTTTTTGTCTCCAGTCCGCGAACTTTTCGGTTGTCCCTCATAGACTGCAGTCTCTCGTGTCAGCCAAATGTGATTTGGAAGAGATGGAGATAATCCGCCCTTGTAAAATGATTTCTCGGCGTGTGTTCGAGTGTCTCTTAGCCTTATCAAGAAAAGTGTAAGGAGAGAGTATTTTGAATAATTAATGTCATTTGAATTTTTCTAGGCGTGCGGACGCTTAACGGTCCAACAAAAAAATAATAAAAAAATGCACTCAAGAATATTTCACGAATAAAATTAGTTGATCATAATATGGGATCTTTTGGGAGTGATTTTATTTTTAATATGCGGAGTTCCTCCAAGCACTTTCTGTAAAAAATATTAACTATCGATGTAATTGTAAGTAAGCTGTGTTTAAGTGATAATATAGTTTGAACGTTAATGCTTCACACGCTTTATTCCCGAGGTCTCCCCGAAGGCACTGTGGATCTCAAGTGAAAAGATTTATTTTAGGATTTCTACAAAACGCACACGAAGAGTTGATTCTTGAATTTAAACTGCTAAGTCCTGAAAAGTGTTAACGCACCTCAAAAGGAAAGCTAACACCTATTTTATAGTATATTTACACCTGAAATGCCTTAAGGGCTCTCTCCATAATCGATGTTTTTTTGAAAATACTATAAACATGATGAATACGTGTTTTCCCAATTGATGTTTTGGCATTTGGAAATTCTATATCTATAACCTAAGTATTAAGGTGTAATTTTTTTAAATGGAATTACATCTAAACATATTTATATATATATATATATATATAGAAAAAAAAACTTTATTAGACCTTGAAAAAGGACGTTAATTAAACAATAAAAAATAGATAAATAAAGTTTATTTAATATTATGAAAACCGAAGGGTATTTAGCGAAAAGTTGTACTTAGGATAAGGATTGTAAGGCTGAGTTCTTTTGGGTAATGGCTAAATATTTTTTGATGATTCAAATTGTTTTTTTTGGTTTCAAACAAATGTGTGTTAATATTTCAATATTTGTTAAAATATTATATTACAATTCAAAACGAAATATCACTTTCGTAAAAATAATCCCAGCCAAAAACACAATGTTGAAAATTCAAGTATACGTATTTAAATATGGCGCGTCACTCACAGACCGGAAGGGGAAGTGAAACAATGGCGGGGCTGAAGGCTTCAGGCCACTTGTTGCGGGGGCGGAGGCTAAGGGCGGATCACTGAAAAAAATTTCATGATATTTCACCGAACGCGCAAGGGTGGGGGTGCGAATTTAAAATTCAGAGGTTTATGAATTTTTATTTGGTTATTGAATTTATTTAAATTAATCGCAATTCGAGATCCGTCGGCTTGTTATTTGGAATTCTCAAGATGTCCCGATTGTATAAATAAGTATAATAAAATAACAATAATTGAAATACGCTAATAATCTGCGAGTGTACTGATGAATAAATTTGTATTTGTAACTGCCCACAATTTAAATAAATCTCGAAAATCGATGTTTTTTAAAAATATTTTGTAAAAAATCTACTGCACCAATCAAAAAAATTTAAATGCAAAATGTTAGATTCATTTCTTTTTTTACATAAAAAAATATTTTATTTCATTTGAATTTACTTTTAATATGAGTAATATATGTTTTCCAGAGTGAAGTTTAGGCATTTTGGATATCATAAAAACTCACGGTCCAAGAATCCTAAGCTTTTGGGAGTCCTTTAAATATAATTTATAATCAATATAGAAAAATAATGTGACAATTAAATAAATAAAATAACACAATGCCATTTAAAAAATATATAGATTGTAAAATAAAATAAAATAAAACATAACACAAACTTAAATTTGAGTTCAAAATTATTATAATAAAATATGCTTTGCAGCGAATTGACAATATTAAAAAAATGCATTTTTAGGGAATTTGTTCATCCCCGAAGATAGCCTCAGTACTGGGACCGAAACGTCGGAAATTTCAACAAAACTGCAACATATCATCCAAAACCCAGGATTTATAATAACAATCGTTTATTTTTTATTCATCGTTGAAGTAAATTTCTGTTGTGTTTGTTGCGTTATTTTTATATCAGGTGTTTTGAATTTTTATATAATAATTTAAAAACTAACCGAAAGCAGAAAATTTAAAGTGTATATATCTGAAAACTTAGAGTAATATTTATACTTCCTTTCGGTCTATCGAAGATATTGAGTATGCACGAAGACACACACTCCCAGTAAGTCTTGTACAATGTCGGGCCGAGATCGTATTTTCGCGTCATAATTGAATGACTGGGCATCCTCTGGGGGATCATATTTACAGGAATAACAAAGGATCCGGCGGCCATCTTGGGGCTCTCGTGTTTCAGGTTTTTCAGCGAGGATAACAGAGGAATCGATCGCCTCATAAACTATCCACTTTGCGATGAAAGCACCCACGCAAGTGCTCGTAATATGTGACTTTTTAGGTGTGGATTTATATCAAGACATTTTATTATAATTAATTTAATTATGCATATATACTAAGCATGGTATTTAAAGATCGGTAATGGAGTAGCACCATGCCTTGTCGAGGTAGGGGGCCTCCTGGTTTTATTAATGTATGTAGCTTGCTGCAGAAAGAGTATCAGATTTAAACTCCAGAGCTTTTTGTGAGAGAAGGATTATATAATAATGCTATTGGGCAGTAGAAATATAATATAAAACTGCACTACACTATTTTCCCATTAGAAAACCATGAATACTGGCTCAGCTTAAGTATATGCTCAGTGAAATGGTCGCAATGGCACTTGATGAAGAAAAAGCACAGTAAAAATATACTGTATTCCCAGGTATGTTGAATGATATATTCATTTATAAATTCATGCATTATATATGTGTAGTAGGTTCTGTTTTCAATCAACGCTATTATTTGGTATTTAGTAAATACGTGTATTGCTATTTGGACATTAGAAATGGTAATTTGTTTACAAGCAGAGCGTCTCGGCTATCAACCTCAAATGACTGGAACAAACGCATTTGATGGAGCTGCGAGCCATTATCGATTATAATTACATTTACAGGTGCATGAACAATCAATACAAACATAATTAATCTTTGGAGAAAGGATCGTCTAGCTGCAAGGTCACCTTTACAGCCTCGTTGTCAAGCAGTTAGCACACTTTATCAATACAAATTAAATACATTAACATATGCAGTGTCAATTGAAATTGTCAATAGCCCAATAACGAATTCGCTCATAATACCGAATTTGCTTACCAACTGAATGAGTAATACCGATTTAATTATTTTATAAAAATTTGCAGTATTTTAAAAATATTTATGTATATATAATAACAATAATATCGATTTACGAAAAAGACTGAGATAATCCAAAAAAATCAATACACAAACGTAAAAACGTTGTTATTTAAAAAAGCGAAATACTTTTTCACAGTTATTACACAAAAAAAATTGAAGTGATAACAAAGTTATTAAGAGCCTAGACACCACTTTTTCGTAACGAAGAAGATATTATTTATAATTTAAAAAAACTTCAAACCCCCAAATACCGCAATTATTATTTTAAATCGGTACTTTGCCCAACGCAAAGACTGTTTTTTTGACTGGAAAATAGGCAAATATATATTTGCACTATGATTGAATGCTCAAGCTAAATTTTTTTCCGTAACATATTTTAAAATGAAAGATTCGAGTTCCCAGGCCTTAACATTGTGTCAATATAAAACACCCAAGCGGTGACAAATCGAGTGCAGTTTAGTAAAAAAAATACGATGGGTTTCAGCAAGTCGCTTCGGGCATTCGCAGTTTTAGTCGTGTTTGCAAGTTTTGCTGGGGCAAGTCTAGACGAGGATTCTGTATTATCAGGTTCTTCCTCCTCTGATGAGGAGAATGATGGCACTGGCGTAAGTCGTATCGATCCAGCGTTGGTGGATAAGGCTGTCGAGGAGTTGGCGTTAACCGTATCGAGGATCTGGACAGAAGTATCGAAATTAATTTCCGGATCGCTGAAAGGGGATGGCTTGGGACGAAGTGGGTGGGCTTTGGTAGGGGAAGCGATTTCTGAAGCCCTTCAGTATATCGCTGAAAAGGCAGTACAACTCACTAGCAAGTATTTTCAGTGAGTATTTATATTATTTACAACATTCACACCTTCAATGATTTTGGTCTAACTAATACCTGAGACCTCGTAGCAGTTTAAAACATATGAATAATGTATTTCTATTTTTTTTTTTCAGACATTAGTTACACAGTGGGGTGTAGATTTTTTTAATAATAGATATACCAAAGTTTTCAAGCAACAAATGATGATCTAAATTTACAGAAAGTAAAATAGAGACTTAGTTCACGCCTACATAACCTTTATGACCTTAAATTTAGGTGGACAGCCTTAATTTATAAAAGTTTTATATTTATAAGTACAATCAATAAATTTCAGCATTCAGAAAAACTTTTCTTTTATATTATACGATTTGATTGATGAGGCTTCAAAGGAGTGACTTTTGTAGAATATTTTAACATCTCTTACAACTAAATAAGAAATCAATGTAATATTGTATATTTATTATTTTTTTTTGTGTATATTAAAAGTTTAATATGGTTTTCTAGTTTTCTTCTTACATTCAAAAATATGATTATAATATAATATAAGTATTATTGATCGAAGATTACTTTACATTTCAAAGGCACCAAGTACTCGTGAACTTTCAAACAAATTTAAAAACAACAAAAATGCATAATTTAAAAACAATTTTAAAAAAATCTACACAGCAAACTTCCCTTTGAAATTTCAGAAAAAGTACAGATATTTTTAAAACAAGGCTAGGGGCTGTTTTTGTTTATATGAATGCATTTAAGTCCGAATTCAAGGGTTGTTTCTGTAGTTCTTAAATAAAATATTATGGAAAATGCAGAAATACTATTGAACCGGTTTTTGCACGAAAGATCCACTAAAAAAAAAGATCAATGTATATTTTAGGGGTTGAAATGAAATGTTATTATTGTACCGCAGTAAATGGTTTAGCAATACTGATAGGGATGTTGAAAAAAATATATCCAGTAGTATAAGGTTATAATATGCTTCAGGTATATGCAAAATTATCTAAGGGTCGCAGGCTCAGTGGTTTGGGGTTGTTTAAAAATTACACAAACCCTTAGAAGGCTTTCACGGTATCGGCGTATTTAAACAACTTTGGTGGTTTGTATAGTCGAGCATGAAAACTCGTTAGCGTCAAACCGGTTCTCTACACTCTGTACTAACTTTTAATTTATGTGACATCACTACGCGAGTTTTCCCGACTGTTGTTTTTGCATTCGGCAGAACACAGCGAGCTTACGACGACTGAGAAAAGTCTCGGGGATTGCTGAAAAACTCGAAAACAAAGCCTCCGTTTGTCTTGGCCGCGCAAACTTTCAATTAATTTCCACCCTCCTTTAACCCCACGTTTTTATTTCAGATTCGAGACAAAAATGAAACAATAATAAAGGCTCAAAGTACACTGGAAGTAATATATTTTTTAATAAAAAAACACTTGTATTTTTATTGATACAAAAAAAAAATTTAAAATGTATTAAAACAAAAACTAAAATCGTAAGATAAACAAAATTACATACTAATGTTTAATCAACTTATTATAGTACGTTTTTTATGATTTAAATAATATATTTATATATATTTTATCTATTGTATATTTACTTGCTGTATTATCTTATGTTGATAAAAATGAAGAAAATCGACCGTTACGGAATTTAATTTCATTAAAAACAGATTCAATAATAAAAAATATATATAAAATTTTGTTTGAATACTTCAAAAATATATTTGGTTTATATTACGGTTAGTAAAATAATATTTCAATGCATTTCGTTGGAGTTAAGATCATGTACGAAGATCGTGTCTAAACGCTGAAAAAAAATAGTACTAGTTAAAAGCTTTTATCAAAAGCTGTTGAGCTGTCCTTATTGATTAGTTTTATGTCATTGACTAATTAAAAAAATAATAATAATATCGTTATTTTAACAATTTCTGCACAACTTCAAAAAACTTATAAGCAGCAAATTCCATGCTCTTCTCGATAGCTTCAGAGACGTCGGAAAACCCAGATCTGGCAAAAGATTTCTTTTGATTTTCTGAAAGACCACTGAACAAATTCCCCGCCTGTCCTGTCCACTGTTTCAGTAAATTCAGAACCTTATTTTCAGGTCCAAACAAGTGCGATGCGTTGTTCAATAAAGCGGAAGCCGTCTTCAGGACCGTTTCAGGGTCGGTCGTTTTCACGATTTCTCCAAACCGGAAGAGCAGGTTCAGACCCGTGTTGGCTTCTAAGCTCGATCCCAAAGCCACTCTGAGGTAAGCTACGAGCTTGATGAAAGTTTTCAGGATGCTGGATAGTACTGTGGTGATGATGTCGGTTTTTTTCACATCGACGTTGTCTTCGTAGCTCAGGTCAGCTTCCCTTGCTGTTCGATAGTCTGCAGCGAAACTGAAGTTCACTGATATGGCCAAGATGGCCAGCACCCACAGTACTTTGATGAGAGACATTGTGGAAAGTATATTAATCTGCATTGCGTGCATCTATGCGGGTAGCTTTTATAATGTCTCTATAATTTAATCTGTTTATTATTTTTCGCCAGTTTGGGTGTGCTGATTGCCATGAACATTGAGCTATCAATATCACAGTAAACAATGGTTGTGTTTGTATTTAATATAGTAATTGGAAATTTAATTTCATTGCGATCTACATCACAAGTAATAAAGTTTTTACTTTTCCATTTAATTCTTTACGGTATTCGCAAATTTTTTTAGCCAATGATTATCAAAATATTTAATGATTTCGCTTTTTTCCTCCAAACACGTATACAAAGTAATCGATTCATTCATGAAGCGAAGAAAAATATAATATAAAATATCTTACACAGGACTTGTACCTACATGTATCCAATTCGACTACAGCTACTATTCTAGTACTTTATTTTTTAATAATGAATACTTGTGAGTACTTTTAATCTTACATTCATACTTGTTTTTTAGGACGTATGATTTTTCCACAAGCCACGATGTGTAGGTGTCTCATTAAAACATTATTTTCTTCGTTTCAAGTGTGCATTGATAACCTTAAAAATACACTGTATACTTAACATGTAGAAAATCTTACTTGGTCGTTTAAAAAAAAATTTTTTTGGGTTAATATTTCGTTCTAAGTTTGTACGTTTCTTGGTAAGTAAAGACGTGGACCTTGTCACGCCCGAGTTCCGTTTAATATTTATTAATGGTGTGATGTTATGAAGTCGTGACTCTCCCGTTATTTGCTATCGAAAAAACCATAAAAGTTTTATGGTGTCGTTACATTCGGGACGGATCGGCGCCTACTCACAAAACGAAGCGAGCCTTTCGGTACAATTCTAAATCCGTGTGCATGTTGTTACTCTCTAATATTGTAACAATTCACTATAACGAACTATAAAATAAAAAAGCATTATTAATCTATCACTTAAAGCATTTTTACTCATGTAGGTTAGTCCGTTAAATATAAGGTTTTACTTATACAATGATGTATAGAAATATTTTCTTCATAGAACATATCTCTATACAGGTTCTAATACCTCTTTTTCTTTAAAATTTTTCTTAGACAATCAGCTGTAAGATGCTATATTTACTGTAACAAAAAATGTGGCCAAATAGAAGAACATTCCCTTCTTTCCCAAAACTAAAACAATTGTTATCAATAGAGAGTTTATTGTGAGTAGTGGAGAGAGTCAAAAAAATTAGGCAGCTGGTTGAATGAGAACTGGGATCCTGACTAAGAAATTAAAGTGAGGATTGAGACAGCACGCAGTACGTTTAATAACTTGAGGAAAGTACTATGATCAAGAGATATAACAATGAAATCTCACTGGAGATTCACCAAGTGTTATGTCGTCTCAGTTTTCCTTTGTGTTAAGACAGTTACTGTTCAAAGAATCGAGGCAGCAGAAATGTGGCTGTATGGGATAAGATGGCTTGATCGCGTCACAAATGAAAGAGTCTTGCATAGAGTGCGCAAAGAAAGTGAACTCAAAGTAAAGAAGTTGAAGGTCTCCTATTTTGGCCACATTTTTCGTTACAGTAAGTATAGCATCCAACAGCTGATTGTTCAAGGAAAAATCGAAGAAAAAAGAGGCGAAGTTTAAGGGATAGGTCCAGGATAGAGATATGTTCTGAGGATATGCATCAGAAGAAGTTCTTCTTCCAGGTATCCTGCGTTTGGAAGATCAACTTCGTTTTTGTTATACTTGGAATCTTCAGGCGAATTCCTGAAAATGACCGCAGACTGAAACGCCTGAAAATTGCTGGGGATTCATAGAGTGCTATGTCGTCTTTATGGAGTTGAAGACAACTACCATGCGAAGAATCGAGAAATGCGGCTGTAAGATACCATGGCATAATAAATCAATGTCTTCTTTGACGTGACTAGTTTCTGGCAAAGTGTTTGAAGAAGAGGCAAGACAATGAGTAATCGGTACATATGACTATAAGATCGGTTTACTGTACATCACGTGTGAACTGATTACACTGCAATGCAATACATTCAGATGTATAAAAATGATATTTTTATTATTCTCAGTTATGGAATACTATGTATAATAACGGAAAAAGGGATGGGGGAGCAGGATTTGCATAATAAGGCCTGATTGCAGGGGGTTTCTTCAGCAAGTATTGTTGCCGAGTGCACTCGCTCCAGCACTGGAGACTGCCTCGGTTGGTGTAATTAGACACATTGTTATGACGGACTATACTGCAATTGCAATATGGAAATTGTGCATAAACTGAAGCTAACGAAGCGACAAATAAATTCATTAGAATATTCCGCGTACTTTTCGCAATTAAGAGCTGTCTTGTTAAGGGCTATATTCGAGTTTTTTGATCATTTTCTTGTCGACGAATCGACAGCATCAATCAAAAAAATTTAAGTGCATAAAGTTAGATACATCCCTTCTCCCAAATGTGAAATGTTTTTATTTCCAATAAATTTAGTTTTAATATAATAAATATGTGTTTTTCTGATTGATGTGTAGGAATTGGGAGATTCGTTATGTAGCTGTTCCAAGAATCCTAAACATTTATGACTCTTTTTTTCAATTGGAATTAAAAGATTAATTATAAACCCTCTTGATGAAATTAGTTTTAAAATTAAAAAAATTTTTTTTTTTAACAAAGTTTGGTTTTGAAAAGTCGTCATTTTATCCAATTTTTCAATATCTTCAAGATTTTATTTTACCCCAAAAATGAACGTTAATTAAATAATAAAAAATATATAAATATAATTTATAGTTTTTACAATACTCTGTAAAAAAATAAATTTTCTCAATAGAATAATAATGTCAAAATTAAATAAATCAAATGACACGTTTTCGCCAGGTAAAATGGTCTTTTATATCTGGCAGTTTTTGGCTGATTTAACGCTGTGCAAGGCTTGAAATCTATTAAAAAATATATTTAAGCTCATCATATCACTTTTTAAACATTGATTGTATTAAATTTGTGCGTATTTTGCGAGTAAAATACAAAAAAGTATGGTGAAGTAAAACGGAGTTAGGGTAAAAGCTTAAGCTCTTAAACACTTGTCATAGCAGGTAAAAAATAATTTGTAAAAGAGTACTTGATCGAATCGAAGACTTCGAGAGGGAATTTCGGTATTCTCGAAATCATGAAAACCTAGACTTTACTTTAACAATTATCTCTAAATCGAGCTCAAAACATTCAGAAGACTCATAGGTATAACGCGGAAAAGCAATATATAAAATATACTCATTTCAACGGCAGGATCTCAAATCAAAATTGCGTTGTTAGCGGAAAATTGAATTTCAGAAATATTTATATTAATTATCGTGCAAAGAAAATCGACAATAAATCAAATTACGCACTTATCATTCTCATTGCGTAGAAAGCCTCCGGTTTCAGAGAAATCTCTTCGTAATTAAGTTCGCTCATACAAAAAGTTCTGCCGATTTTTCATTACAAAATATCCCCGAAAAAATGCCTTCATATCGGAGGGATGAAGCGTGAAGTGCCGAGGGGAGGAATTTTTTGGTGTAATATTACTGAAATATTATCGAATTTCCACCAAATCATCATCAAAATTATGCGATAATATATTTAAAAAAAACTCTCCGTTATTTTGGTGTTTGTATGCTTTGTTATGGCACAGTAAACATATACATATTACTTTATTTAATTTGTTTTTAGTCTTTATAAGTTTAAGGTCTATAATCGAGTACATATAATATACCTGAAAATATAATGATGGATTTACGAAATCATATATTCGCTTTCACATCGCCATTTTATTGTTGTGCAATACAAAAGTGTTTCATCAGAATTATATAAAAGCCAGAACCAATAAATATATATAAAAATTACTTACTGCAGGTGTTGTGGCTTCTTTTGCATTAAATATCTTGATGGATACGCAAACTTGAAATAAACTATATATCATGGAGTCAATATGGCACAGGTATATTCTCAACTTCGCAAAACGACAAACACTTTATCTGGCACTGTATTATATAATATATAGTATGATGATTCTAAGAAACCACTGATGAAGGCTTCGGAAGGTCTAGACAATATAGTTTAGTCTAGTCTAATAGTAGTTAGAGGGTAATAAACACTGTTAATAAATATAAACTTGCTTATAATATTTGATTTCACGAAGTGTGCTCGTGTCACGAGATTTTTTTTGTACTGAGCATTTCTATGCGATCGCCAATTTTTGAAGGTGACAATACTCAATCGGAAAGCATCAGACATTGACGCATTAATAGTATTGTTACCTTTAAATAAAAAAAAATAAAAAAATAAAGCGAACATTTGGATATGAATATCTTGCATATCAATAAAAAAATTTTTTTTTACGCAATCATGTTGTATTCAAAATGAGGTTTATTTTTAATTGATCCGATACTTTTATGCATATAATACAACAAAATAATAATATCCAAAAATATATTTAATGTTTAATATATTTATAAAACGCATAAGTAAAATTGTCTGTAATAAGTTTGATAGCAATATATTTATACATTTATATTTTAAACGCTATGAAATTGAAGAAAGATGGGTCCATTTTCGAGGTTTTTTTTTTATGTTTTTATGAAATATTTTGCAAAAAATCTACTGCAATAAAAAAAAAAATTTACGTTAAAAGTTAGATGCATTCCTTCTTCTACGTATAATTTTTTTTTATTTCTTATACATATATTTTTATTATGATAAATGTTTGTTTTCCCGATTGAAGTTTAGGCATTTGGAGATTATTATTTTTCAACGTCTTCAAGACTTTATTTGACCTTAAAAAAGGACGTTCATTAATTTAAAAAAAATATATAAATAAAATTTATATATATAATTTATAAAAATAATTTCGTATATAATAAAATGAAAGTGAAAATAAAATAAATGAAATATACTCTAAATCTACACTTGCTTGCTCACAATTTCATCAATGGGTATTTCAGGGCGCTTCTCTTGTGGTTTGATCAACCCCGTTGAGTGTTTTTCAGATTGGAAAAAGAAACAATAAAAACCCACTCGAAGCCTTAATTTGCTTTCTTTTCACAAAATATAATTAATTCGATAATAAAATTGCCAGAAACACAAGATGATATACAGACACAGCGCGGATGCTTTATGCCAATATTTCTGTTCAGAAAATTACAAAGAATCTCTTATGCTTCAAAATATGTCGAATCATTGAAAGTAACACAAATTTTCAGACTAATTATTAATAATTAATATCTATTTTTTGTTTATAATCGCCAGTTAAATAACAGGACCACGATCAACTGAATTAGCAGTAGTTTTGAATCGATAAAATATATACCATTTCAATCAAGCGTTGCTCTAACGATAATCATAAGATTGATGATATTATTTGGTACAAATTAATCATGAATCTTTGTGAATACGATTACAGTAGATATATTAACTTTTTCAGTCTCTTTCAGGGAATATTGAAAACTCTGCGAATATAATATATATATAAGACATTTAATATTAGATATTCGCGGTCCAGCGGATTCTTGTCAAATATCGCTCTGATCTTTTCATATGAAATAAAACAAATTTATTACATCGGATATCGTCTGTCCACGTTATTTGAATTCATAATATATTATTTATTATATATATTATATATATATTACCTACTACTAGATAAACGTGTGCCATAATTTATAGTTGTATTCTCGTTTGGTGCAAAGCAAATTGTTTTCCAATAGGCGCAAACACAAATTTTAATGCGCCCATTAAAAATATAAAAATTTAATTTTTTTATTAAGTAATACTCTTAGGATTTCTTAGTGATAAGATGCGTATAAGACAAGGAATATTTTAATCAAAAGTTTGTCATTTGATACTACTCATATAGTCAAGTTAAGCACCAGCAAAGATCATCAAATAAAAGCACCTTTCAATATATAAGTTTAAAGAAGTTTCAATTGATATTCAATACAATCATCATAAAGTGTGGATGCGCTGTCGGATCCGAAACATCAAATAGAATAATCTAAATGTATGGAATTTAAAGCTCTCTAGAATTTCTTATATTTCTCTAGAGTGCTCACACTCTTCAGTCTTAAGGCACCAGACATCTTAAAAAGCTGAAATTCAATTCTTGCACTCCACTCTTGTGTACCGAACTGGTTCTATTGAAACCTTCCGAAAGGCAGGGTCATGCATAATCTAAATCATCCGCCTTAACAAATGCACTTTTCGTGTCCGTTGTGTATTATTAAAGGATGAATTTCGCAAGCGTTTGCATTTATTTCAGAGCTGAGAGATTCACGCTATAAAGTTTAAGGGTCTCGTATAAATGATATGTCGTCACTTGTGATATATAACGAACGATATTTTTTTTATCTCAAAAGCCTGATCAGCTCATATAAAGGATAATCAATACTGAGATAGTGAAATCCTTTACGAAATGGACGGAATCGTAAATTCACTCTAATGGCGTGTGAAATAACTCCACCACAATATATTAGAATGCCTTTCGGATGAATACACGAAGAACAAGAATACTGAAAATATTTACAGCGTCTACGTTATAACCGAGTCCAATAAAAACGCAATTAAAAGGCGATATTCCAGCGGCCGTAATAAAAAAAAATGTCCGTAAAATTAATTGCTATTATCTCTTTGAAAAACTGTTATTTGCTCGTTATTGTCATCATCATAGATCGACTCACGATTCTATACACCGAAGAGTATTGGCACACGAAAATCATCATAAACATGTGTGAGTCTAACACCATCAGTTTTATAATCAAGGCAGGGACCAAACCAACAACTTAACCTCTGATCTAACAAGCCAACCGACCGCATTAATAGTTATTTATAAGCATGGAAAATACTCGGCTTTTCAGGTAGTTTCACGAAGAACTCACAGTAAATAAACTGCTCAAAGACTGAGTGGGTTTATATAAAACCTGGCTTGACTACCCCTGCCTTTAGGGCTCATGTTTACTTGACAAATCCAGAACTATTGTGCATCCGAACGTATGAGGATTACTACATGCAGTACTGTATACTAAAACCATAAAAAAGTAATTATAATATGATACAGTTTATACCTAAAAAGAGCTTCTATGAATCGATATATATATATATAAACTAGTGTTAAACAGGTACTGTAAAAATTGCTCGAATATGGCGAAAATGTTATAATAGAACTCCACAAAGTTGTTTCTGTCATAGAATGTAGTTTCTTAAGTATGTCTGGTAAACAAATAAATATAATTGTTTATTTAGCCCAACTCTGCCCATCCATTTGCTCCTCACCCCAGTTACAGAGAGATCTCCCAGCGGGAGGTTCTATTTGATTAGTCCAACACACGAAGGCCTCGCCTCAAAGCCTATTTTCCATGGAGATCAGGTCTAAAATCGAGTTCAGTGTTGACATCAGAATTCTGTTTCATCTGATTGTTCAGAGCATTGCAATATACGTGAAGGTATTATATTTTTTATTATTTATTTAAGATATCAATTTATTGGTGCTACAATGGCATGTATTGATTATTTATTAATATAGATAATACAAAATAAAAAAAATACTATGAAACACTTGAGAGAGCGATTAACAGCAAAATATTTAAACTCTGTTTCGCTGAAGACTGTAATGGAGATTAATTAAAAAAAAATCAATCCTTTTCCTCAGAAGTTTTTAAAAAATATTTTATTTAGTTTAAAAAAATTATGGTACGAGAATTTTTTAATAATTTGTTAGTAAAAAATCTTTCTGTTAAAATATTTGTGAAAAAAAAAGGACTTGAAATTTTTTCTACGGTTGTTTTGGAATTTTTATTTCCCTCCTCAATAACTCAAACAATATAGTGAAAATAATTATATCTTAATAAAAGAAGCAGAAATGAATATTTATAACGAATAAATAATGATATAAACATTAATATGTATTTATATGGAAAGACTGTATTTTTTTCAGTTTTTCATTAATTATACAGGGCGTCTCTGGACTCACATTTCCCAACCCATGTTAGTTTGCTGAAATTAAAATATGTAAAATTCAATATGGGGGAATTATTCACAAGAGGACACGAAAAAAGCGTATTTGTTAGACTTTTAAATAATTTAAATCTGGTTTTTACCGTTGAGGAAGGCAAATGTTCCGTGATAGCGCGACATTTTACAAAACGTTTTACAAAATTTTAAAAACGTAATAAATTTTTTTAACGCTTTGTTTCAAAGATGATTTTTTTCCATTAACTTCCACATTTATGTATTTTTTTTTTATAATGATTATTATTATTTCAGAATACTTTTCAGGCGTGTTGTGAGTCAACTTTTCAATAAATGCTTCCCTTATTGATCGTGTCGATCTCCGCCAAATATAATAAACCTGCATTAATTTAATATTTTAAATAATTATTAGTATTATGCTATTACGCTTTTTTGAAAAAAATGAAAAATATCTTAGTATGACTTTTCAGGTTTTGTATGAATAACGAATGGAGAAATGTTGTATGCAGGTATGGCGAGGTTTTGGCGATGCAGGTGAATGTTCTTGGGTGTAAAGTTTCCTGGGGTGGTAAATACCATCCCCCATCCTGGGCTGCAACCCTCCTGGCGATACCTGCGAGTAATAAATCTCGGCTTACGTGCAGGTTGCAGCCTCTCTCATTGTGCTCTGTACAGTGCGCCCAAGTACAGTTTATCAAATGCACAGCTAAGTCGTAAATAATGACAAGAGTTGAGACGCAAAAATTGCCACAGTATGTAATATTAATTTTAATGTGTAGATTTTATCAGCTCAGCGTATCGATACACGCATAATTATGATAATTTCGTTTTGGCTACTCAGTTTTTTTTTCTTGCAGCTTCAAAAATCAACATCACAACCTTCAAATTTAATCAAAGTAATTTGTGTCAAAACTATTTTGTAATACAACAAATAAAATTGGTGTGAAAATTATTTTTGTATAAAATAAAATCCTCAACATTACATATCTTATTTCAATATTAATAAAAAAGATCTCTTATATTAATTCATTTTTTTTGAGACTCAATGAATTATGCGAAATTTCGAAAACATATAAAACAAAAAAAAAACAAACGCTATTAATGAAGTTATTGTTTTTTTTATTTGAAGAAAATAATAGAATTATGTTTCAGATGAAACAAATTAATCTCATAATAATTCTTTG
This sequence comes from Atopsyche davidsoni, assembly GCA_022113835.1. Taxonomy (NCBI): domain Eukaryota; kingdom Metazoa; phylum Arthropoda; class Insecta; order Trichoptera; family Hydrobiosidae; genus Atopsyche; species Atopsyche davidsoni. The sequence continues at coordinate 2,979,816 of JAILWY010000022.1, read as the reverse complement.
ATAAAATACTTATACAAATAAAAATCTGGCATGTTTACAAAAAAAGTTTTATGGAGAGAGAAATTTGTACGTGAAAATATTGCTTAGACCCTCTCGTATATCAAAAAAAAGCAGGAAGTCGAAGGATGTGTCCTGTGTTATGAAAAAGGGAGTCTTTTTATGAAATAAGGGTGAACATTCTAGATGAAAATATTCGGTTACCAGTGCTATCAGCACCGAACTAGAAAAGGAGACAAGTTTGCTGCAAAGAAGCTGATATAAGTAGATAACTTGGTTCAACATTGATATCAGGATATACGAAGGACTTAGAATTGATCTAAGATGCTCTAAGTTAGCAGCTGCAAAGGAGCAAAAGGATACAAAGGTAAAGGGTTATATTTTAGAAACAAATTGATTCATGCTTGTTAAAAAAAGTAAACAAGTATCATTTTAAAAATCCACTGTAAAGGGATTGATTTATACCATAAAATAAATGTGGTTGAAGGTTTTATAAACATACGTGAGTTTTATTAATGGATTAGTTTTTTTTTAAGTTCATTCGTCTATTGTTAAGTGATAGAAAAAAAAAACAACCTGAAGTGTTGAAAGTTAAACCTTCAGCATCCCTTAACGATTTCCACTTACAATAAAGACGGCGTCTTTCAGACTGCAGGAAGACGAGTTCAAGTGATCGGTAAATAGATTCATTGTCAATAGAATAATTTATCTACGTATTCCAGCGTCTGGCCAATTAGCACAAGTGCTTACTGAGCCTTAAATCTGGAAATAATTTATAAGTTATAATAGGAATTTCAACACCGGTGTCATTTATTATTCACGCGAATCCAGTTTTGGTGACACTTACAGTAAAAAAAATTAATAGAATTATTCTACAAAAGAGTTTAGCTATTCGAATACATCAATAGTTTTTTCTCACTTCCACCTCTCGTGATGGTTTATTGCTTATTTGGCGTTACCTATCACATTGAAAAAATGTTTTTTAAAAATATTTTCAGTCTAGTCTCAATGACGCCATCATTTCCTTCATATCAAAAAATAAAAAAAAATCCTTCACGCTTTTATTCATAACTTCAAAAACAACTTGTTTTCTTAAGACGTCATGTAAGTGTAATCTATTATGTAATGGAAATAGAAGTTTACGCAGTATTTTTGTAGATCATCGATTCACTCACGAAACGACGAAAAAAAGTCTTGAATTTATTATATGACACAGGTGAAATTCGGATCACACAAAGAAAACTGAATTTTTTCGCCATTTTTTTAGAATCGATTACATAAAAACAAAAAACGTATATACGTTCCTTATTTTGTTATAACTGTGAATTAAATTTTATATTTTAACATAACACTGAAACAATTTTTAAAAAGCTGCTACAAAGTAAATTCAGTTATATGCACAAACGACAAAATATTTTTTCAGGAAAACCTGAAAAAATTTAACGTATTCTATTGCTACCTGTAAATATGGAATGAATGTGCGTTAAAATAATATTTTTAATTAATCGTGAGTGCTGAAAACGAAAACAATTCGGCGCGGAATTCAGGAAAATGACCATTGAAAATGAAATAATATTACGTGTTTTTTTTTATTATTGAATTGTTAGACTTTTATCATAAAAATACTGTCACAGATCGATTTTTAAATGAAAATTACAAATATCGTAAAATTAATGAAATAACATTATTTTTTTACTGTGTATTATTTTTTTACTAAAAAATTTATACCTTGATGTCGTAAGGCTTTTTTGTCGATCTGTATATATTATATAATGGTAATATTCTCAAAGCCTGGTGCTATTAAACGTAGATTAAGAAACGGTCACATATATTATTCTGATAAGATTTTTTTCATAATCGATTTATAATTAGACTAAAACTTTGCAAAACGTTTGTTAATTGCCAAAAATTGAGACTGAAAACACAAAAAAATATATCTTATGCAAATTCGTGAGTTTTATGAGTTTGTAGAATAAATATGTAAACTTATATGTAGCCTTAAAATTTTCATTTGAAACCTGTGTTCAAAAAAAGGATTTATGCAAAATTTGGGAAAATGTAGAAAGCAATTTTTCAGGAAAGTTTTCAGAACGGAGACGAGAATGCAGCACTCGCAAAATATCTGAAAACTGCATTAATACTTGCATTAAAGTTTATTGTCTGACAGGCATGCAGTCGTGTTTTCAGGGAACCCTTCAGAGAGATGTAAAACTCCGAAAATCATTATTCTTGGCTTATTCTCTTGTACTTTGCCGCGACTTTCTGGATTGCTTAGCAAATATGGTAAATAAATTCTTAGAAAACAGAGTTTAATATGAATAGTTCAATGCCTAGAAGATTGCGATTTGAGTCCTATTACCTTTGAAGAAGTCTGAAGATAGTATATATTTATATATATATATATATATATATATATCCTCTTCTCAAAAGGGGCTTTTATTGAACATATATCTATCCAGTGTTTCTATCTAGTTCTTCTATACTGTAAATTTTTTTCCCCATGCATATTAGTTGCAGAAGGCTATTTTATAAATATGGCCCAAATAGAATACCTTTCGCTTTTATAACCATCGTCCGAAGTTTTTTCTGTAAAGCTTTCTCATTTGTGACGTGATCAACGCAATAACAAATTATAATTTTAATTAGCTGTGTTTGATATTAATGACTTGTTTTATATTATATACTGAAAACTATAAAAAAGAAGGTTTCACACTTGATCTAATTACTTAGTTATTTATGTAGGTTTGATGGAAGTCATAACGTCGGTTTTATTCACGTCTTGGTTCATAAAAAAATACTCACTTAAGCAATTCAACTAGTATTTTTGTCTCATTATATGATGACCCAGTGTATTGGGTCAAAACTAGTAATGCAAATAATTTTAATAAACTCAAAGTGAAGACAAAATACACAGGTACTTGTATCATTATAAATTTAAATAGTAAAAAAAAAATCAGCACCAACTTTATATTAGCTCGAATATACCTTCGTATATTGATTATCAGATCAGAACGTATTTCCAAAACCATCATCGAAGCATGTCATTAATTCGATGCCGAAATCAGATATGAATGCCTCAGGCTTTGGGGATGGGGTGTCATCATCCCCCAACCCCTCTCGTATGCCATCAATCCTTGTCGATCGGCAGCCGGAAGGTTTTATATTTCAGGGTGAAAGTACACTGCAACAAATCGTTCGTAAACATTGTCAGGATACGGAATCGTCTGAAGACGGATTTTAAACGATTGAAAACACCATTTTGAAAAATAAAATTGATTGACAAGCGTTTAAAAAAATATTTTTTATGAAAATGGCACGTCCCTGAAACACGGAATCCTCATTGATTATATAATAAATTATATTAATAAATTAAATCTCATAGAGAGTACTGCTTTTATTAAGCATTTAGTTATGGCGTTTGTGTTTTAGTCAACCCTTTACCCTCAAATTTACATTCGTATACCGGAAGTGTACATTAGACAACCTTTCCTATACTGTATACTTTTACTGCTATCCTACGTATCATTAATATCTATAAAAACACGCGTACCTTGGGTTGAGAGTCGCTGACTCACAGAGTACCTAACAAAATATTTTTAAACCCAAAAAATATTTTAATATGTATCAAAGAGAGTTACTCAGTTTTTACATGAATTTTAATACGTTTTTTAACTATTTGTTTAATTTAAACATAAGATATTATGCACCGCTTTTGGATAGATATTTATTAATATATGAGTTTGGGAAGAATACAAGATATCTTCAGGTTTCCATGCACAGAAAGAGCATTTCAAGATGATAAAATATGTTATATATAGCAACTCTCAAAATTATTTTATACTACCTCGTTTTTTTATATCCAAACTCTATTAGTCGGAGACATGCTCGGATAATTCAAGAACAACAAGTATTTAATCCTACAGACGTATAAGGCCGCAAAATAGGCAAGCATTTACAGGTGGTTGCGGTTGTGTTCAGCTAAGTGCGTAGACGAATAGTAGTCTTTTTATTAATAGCAAGTTAGAGCAGAAAATGTTGTTTTTTTGGCACAAAACTTGACATTTTCATTGTTAGACAAAATATTACTGCGTTGGGATACGTGTTGGTATTATGATTATTTATTGCTAACAAATGTGTAAGCTATAATAAAAACATAAGTTTAGACATGTATGTCGACTACATGTGTCGTTAATCGTATGTTTAAAACCTTAATATTTCGTTGCGTACCTAGTATAACAGTTTTACAAGTGCGTATACTCTACGCCCGATTTTGAACATTTCTTCACTTTGTATACTTATTATTGAAAAGTTTCAGTGGAGATACAATATTACTGTAGTAAAAAATACTCCTTTTATTCTGAAACATTTGAAGGTTTTCAACACCCCCAAAAAAGTATTCCTATAAAGGTACATGCACATGAAAAAATTACTGTGCGTTCGTTCCTGATCGAACTCGCGTTTCGCAGTAGAATTTTTCATTTCTGCGTACTGTTATAAGCTTAATGGCTTGTTTGTATCCGCCATTCATAAAACCGGAAGATCTGGCAAACAACTGCCTACTTAAAAATCAGTATAATCTGTTTATAAAGACGCCTTGGCGGTCGCTATACAAGCGTAACGCAACATGTGTGATGTATTTTTACTCGAAACTCTGAGGAGAACTTCCGGTCTTGGAAGCAGTGGCGTGCGGTACACACTAGCAATAAACCATATTTGCCCTGAAATATTAATAAAAACACACACAGCACTGTGCTTATTTAAATAAAATATAAAAAATATGAATTGATTTGATTTTTTTGCATTTTTATAGGCAGTGAAAAAAAACCGCTCGCACTGATTTTGAACTCGCCTCACGCCACATAATAATATAGTATCCATATTATTTATTAAAATGTATATATCAAAAGATGCATCTTCAGGGGAATAAAATTGATTTAATTTAAATTAAATTACAATTAAAATTTCAATTCCCCGACGATGGCACCAGAATCAGAAATGCAACGTCGGAGCGATAAAAAAGTCTCGGGGTCGTGGTTTTTTTTAGCAAATTTACAATCTGAAAAAATGGACAATAGAAGATATGAATTAATTGAAATTCAACGGTCAGTTTCGAGTGACGCGCTGTAAATTATATATAAAAAGAGCGCGTCGTTCGTAAATCATACACTCGATCTATTTACGTGGCGTCCATTGTGCTCCAATTTGCTTTATACGTAGATGAATATTTCAATACGAATACAGCACATGTTCTATTAACGGAGAGCACTATACAATGACGGACTCGCAGTGAAGTGGTTAGCGTACCCATTAAAGCATAAAATATTACCAGCAAAAAAGCTATGATATAAAAAAAAAAATTGTCTGTGAGCGCCTTTGCCCTTCGTGGCAAAATATAAATTTGTATAAAAACCCCTGAAAGGCGAAAGTGCTGACTAATATTTTTTTTCGTGATTTTTATACTTGTCATGAATTTGGTATTTTAAAAATGTAAAAATAAAAATAAAATAATAAAAAAATATTGCGGCTTAATATCTATAAAAACAATTCAGTGATTAAAAAAAAATATTATTTATATAAAATAACCCAATTTGAGGGCACAGCGATTCAACAAACGTTTTATAAGCTTTCCGATAGTAAAGTTATTTTTTTATTTTATTTTTAATGTATATTGTACATAAAATTAGTACAAGCAAAATATAAATATCTATATAAAATAATGTTTAATTAATTTTATTTACTCGATGAAAAACATTTTTAGCAATTTGAGCTTATTATAAAATTAGGATGATTTCGGATTAATTTTGATTTGATGCTAAATTAGTAATACGAGTATTTGGCCATCCTAAAAATAATATTAGGAGAAAAATATAATTTTTACTTCAATATATATATAATATTGCTAAATATTTATTTAATTACATTTAAAGTAGGCTGGTTTATTCTAAAAAAGTTATTAGAAAATAAATTTTACGTTTTCATGGTTTCCTGCTTTTAATCGTCATATGAACACTGTAAAGGCGTTATTTCAAGAATTTCCGTAGAGCCTTTTTCAAAGTGTTTATTTTATACAGATCTCTTTAAACTACCCTTATATTATATATTAAAATTGCTTTTACTATAATATGTGCTGAAAAGCATTTATTTATATATCCGCGACTAAATGGTTTGATTTGAATTTCTCTATAATTGTGGTGTGTATGTTTGAAACAGTTACAATAAATTTTTCAAACTGTTTCCAAGATTGTCTTTAATAATTATAATTTTTTGTATTGGACGAATAAATATTTTTTTTACTCCTACTACACGTAATATATTTTATATAAAATAATAATATATTCAATAGTAAGAGGAAAATATTTCGGAAGAGCTCGACTATCTAAGAAAAAATTAAAGTAAAGAGGCAAACATTGCCCCAAGCAGAAGTTATTTATTTTATTGATTAAGCACTAAAATTGTGTGAATTGATTTTAAAAACGCATTATAAAATCTACTCGAGTGAAACGATGACAATTCAACGGTATCTTTTACACTTTTACACCTTAAAGTTTAATGGTGTAGTAAACATTCACGGTTCATTAATTCAGGCTACATACACGCCAGTGATATTGATTATGCTGTTATTCAATAGACATTAAACAATGCATATTAAAGGTATTTATTTTAATAGAAATACTTGTTTAATCATATGCTATTTAAAAAAAAAAAAATTTATACGTCTTTGATAATTGGAGCCTGAAAAAGTTCAGCAATTATTTTCAGTGTCTGCGACGCTTTTGAACGAATTTGTATCGGAGGGATCGAGACACATGAACGTGGTTGTATAGACTGGTTTAAGGTTGTATTTTAATGGAAGGCTGTGTTTTTGAAAGGCTGCTTTGTCAGCTGGACATCAGTCTCGCTTGTTCGTGGCTGGAGTCAGTCGCTCCTCGTCTCTGAGGCAGTGTGGTCGCGTGTAGCGGCTCTCTCCGTGGAGCAAGTGTTTTTCATACAAAAACATCGCGCACAAAGCAAACTATCAATTAAAATAAATAATATTAAATCAAAAGTGAAAATGTGTTAATTATATGCACACTGAATTATTTTGTATTATTTATATATCAGTTTTTTAATAAAAAAGTTTATTTGTTAAAAAAAAAATACTTCAAAAGCAGTGAATCTAGTTTGATTATTTGATACATATATTTTTAATACTAGTGCATAATAGCTTAGGGAAATAAAAAAAAAGTGTTGTTTTTAATTATATTGATGCATGTTTAAATTTATTGAATAAAATAATTGTAACCACCGTAAAAAATATATATAAAATATGTGTAATTTTAATAAGTGATTTATTACTTTTTATAAAAAAAAACACTGAAGCTCTGCAAATAAATGGTAAGTCTTTATATATATTTTTTAATTTTGTATTTTTGGGTATCCTATTTTTTTTAACAGTGAAAAAATCGTTTTAAGCAATTACCAATCATTTGTATTAAGTTAGTCGTACTAATTTTTTTTTTATGTTTGCTTTAGGGCAAAAATTAATAATAATTTGAATATGATAGTGATAATTATTTTTTTTATTAAATGCTTTTTAAATAAAAATGTCTAAATTGGAAACTGGAAAGTAACAAACAAATGCATATTTTTAAAAATGAATTTAATTAAAGTCAGAGTATGAGCCTCCTTCTTTTCAGTGAGCATATGCGTTTTTAAATACCCTGCAAATGTATTTTTCATGAAACGTTTTATAAAATATAAGAGCAATGTTTGTTTCAGGGGTTACAAACAGTGACAAAGAATTAATAAAATTTAGATAGCTTGAAGCTGAAATTCACTATTTACCTAAAAAAAACCCATGAAAAGATATTTTTTCAGTGGGATTATGACCAACGCTCACTGAAGCGTAGCACCTGAAAAAATACACCTTAAGCGATAGTTTTGAATTATACATTTATTCACGTATATTTTTGATGTGAATTACGTATTTTGAAGCAAAGTTAAAGATCCAATACATATTTGATAACTTAAGACTAACCAATAACGCCGACAGGTCGTTAATATTTAATACGCCCCCGTCTGAAAGCACAATAAGGCACCTGGCATTGTTTGGGCAGAGGTAGAAGTAAATTTCTCAGGTGAACGCGTGACCAGACATTCCAATAGATTATATATCGCGGCATAAAGGCTTTCTTGCTGTATTTCAATCAACAACATCGAAGCCTTCTTTTGTGAATTGTGTGCGCCGAGAATAATGCGACTCTAACGCGGTTTTCATTGAAACTGATGAAGCAGAATGAAGCAGAAATGTGTTTTTTTTTTCTATCACACCTGATAATACACCCTAGAACTATTTACACCCTTATTTCATATTGTGTAAATATATGCGTTTAATATATAATATAAAGCTTACTAGCAGCAATAAACAACTATATAAAATTTATTTCAGGTGAAATGCGTTTCTTATTTTGTCATTTTTCGCCTCTCGCACCTGAAAATATACTTTGCCGTTTCAGTCGCTGTACAAATCTTCTGAAAGTCATTCTACCTTTATTTGTGTTGCAGTTTTTTTTTTAATATCATCTTTTCAGGTATTTTTAAAAGAGTTAATTGTATCGTTTCAATGCTTTCAGGCGACATCACGAAGATTTTAATAGGAATTGTTTGAACATTGTATTAGATCGACCGGTCGAGGGATAATTTATCGAGTCTTTTCAGTGTGGTATTAAATGTCTCAAGTCCTGAAAAAGGCTTTCACATTTTTTTTGTAATCCCCTTACGTCCAAAAAGTTAATTAAGCAGGCTTTCCCACCTCCATGGCACAGGCTGTAGGCTTAACGCGTACAGTATATACTTTTATATACGCGTAGCAAGTTCTACCACTGATAGTTGATAAAACTAATTTTAGTTTATTAAAACTTTGCTGTTCTAGATGTTGTGATATATATATATATATATATATTAAATAAAGTGTGTTTATAAGTTTTGATGATGTTCCAAGACGATCTTAGTAGTGATTTGTGTCTTCAAAAATTTCAGTTCTGGTATTGGGATCATCTTTAAGTACTGAAACGACTTTCCTGAAAATGGTCCCAAAATCTGAACATCTGAAAAAAAAACCACCACGATGCATAATATACAAGAAATTCTAAGAAAATCTAAAAATAAAACGTTTTTTTTTTATACATTAGCAATTGCATAATATTGATTTATATAAAGCGTAGTTCTGTGCAATTATTTATTGCGTTTTCACCTGAAAATGGCTGGATGTTTCGACTTTGAACATTATAAGGGATTATTGGTTTATATTTTAAATTAATTAAAAATACCAATGTTTGTGGAACTATAATATTTATAAAAGTAAGAATATTTTTGATACAATTATATAAATTTTCTAGAAACAAAAAAATATTTCATAAAAAGTGTCATTAATAAAAATTGGATAAAAATACTGCCTCTTTATTATAAACTAATCTTACAGTGAAAATAGATAGTTTTATATATATTTTAAATAAATTTGCCTTTTTTAATGTATATTTATGTGAACAAAATGGCGACATTAAGGTTTCTCGGTACGTCTACAAATTCATAAAAGACATGGTGGGGGTTTAATACAAAATTATCCCTCCCTTATTTATATGAAATTCCTCATAATGAACATTTTAATGGACACCAGAATGTAGCGCTCTCAGGGGCTTACGAGAATATTAAATACACGATTATTCACAATAAACAGTAAATAATAATAGCCAAACGGCTAGGAGAATACAACAATTTTTGCTTGTGAGCGAATTAGGTATTCAAGGGCATATACAGATTAAAGAAAAGATTTTTGATCGTATATATATTGAAAATGTAAAAAAACGAAAAAATATCATATATATATATATTTTAAATTAATAAACAACAGTAAAAATCCTTTTTTTGTTTAAAGTTTCTAATATGAGAGTCGAAGCCCAAATTTTTGAATATTCACAAAATACATGAAACAATACCAAAAAAGTTTTTCGTAATTTAATGAAAAGCAAAATACAAAGCTCCATCATATAATTTTTCAAAAAAGATTTCGTTATACTTTAAATAATTAATATTATTTTGAGTAGGACTAAAATAAATTTATTATCGGTGTAAGAAATTTTAATAACATGTTTTAACTTTAAGTAAGATACTGTACTAATTAATTTCAGGATTGAGTCTTTCGCTAAAGTACAACATTTTGAGCAAATATTTTCATGTTCAAACTGTTAAGAGACTTTGCTGTTTTATTATAAGCTTTTTAATTTAAATCTAAAACATACTTATTAAAAATTATATTTTTCGTATTATAATATCGCAGTAATTTTTTTCACTTAAAAGTATCTTAAAGAGCAATAAATTGATAAACATGAATGTAATTTTTATTTAGTACACTTTATATGGTAAGTATGAATAGAAATGAGTGAGAAGTTCCTTTTATTGGCTAATATGCTAAGGATTTTCACTCTGAAATACACATTTAGGAACAATGAGATTAAATGTCAACCCCCCCAAGACATAAATAGCAAAATAATCAGTTAGTAAATCCTGAAAATGATAATCCTGAAAAACGTCTTTCAGCGTAAATTTTGCATCTAATAAATAGGCATTTAAAAAACTGTAACGCATTAAATAGATATTAAAATGATATGCACTGTGGTTTGTAGTAAGAAAAATAGCAGATTGTTGAAAATAGCATTGATGAGGTTGTTCAGCAACCCTGAAGGGTGGGTTTTAGTAGACCGTAGATGAGATGATATAAAATCAGAATCAACCATAGGTTTCAGCATGTTGATAGTATAAATTATTTCACCTGAAAAACCTCGAGTTGTCTGAATCGCTATCCAGATATCTTGCGAAACGTTCAACCCTTATTTTGTGAGGGGTAGATATATAATATTATTTATTTCTTTCTCCAAGATTGTATTTGATTTATATCTGTGCGTCTCTCAACTTGTCAAGGATTTTGAACGGCACAGTGAAATTCGCTCGTGAAAGTCAACGGCTCCTGTTATAACTTAAGAATAAATAATATATATTTTTTGTATTTATTATTGATTGGTAAAATTATGTTTGTAATAAATATTGACGGGCAAAAAAAATAACGAAAAGAAAAAAGCTTAAAAGCAGTAAAAAAACTTGCTGAAAAACTAATGACTATAGATTACTATGCAATATATCTTTAATATCTAACATGCATATATAATATATAAATTATATAATGATCATTTAGTGTTAAAAAAATTCACATATGATTGATTTAAAAAGTACAAAAAAGCATTTTAAATTGCTAAGATATATTGAAATCTGAAATCTCAATAAAGTAGCAAAGTATTTCAAAATAACCGAGAGTTCAGTTTTATTGTCTTTTTATGTGAAAAATGATTAAAGGAATGTTTAAAGTATGTTTTAAGAGCGTAAAAAAAATCGTACAAATAACAGTTGCGAAACAGAAATTCATGTAAATTGCCCGTTAGGTAGGTCTGCCATAAATAAGCACGTTATTAAAGTTTTCAGAGAAGTCAAGGCAGAGGTCGTAGCTTTTCGTCTCCATAGCTTGCTTCAAAGTTAATCCATTTCTTCAAACACAACACGAGACAAAGTTTTTAGCCGAGGCGGTGGCATTTTTAGACAATTTCGTCACGTCTGAGCAATAAAATTTAAATATTATAAAAGTTACAAACATACTGAAAAAACAAAGATTTACAAAAAAAAGCTTTTAGCAGTTTAAAGTAAATATTTTATTATATAAAAGCATCTTCTTCTTCTCCAAGGCCTCTGCTCAAGGGGGTTGGTTACTATTTCACTGAACCTGAAATCTTAATCTGCTTATCTTGAACTAATCAGTTGCAGTGCTTTTAAGTATTTAAATATAATTTATTTATATATAATTATAATTTATATAATAAATATAATTTATTTATTAATTTATTTACTTGTGAATATATATTCACAAGTAATTTTTCAGGCCCTGAAAGGCGATATATGTAGTACTCCCAATCAAAAATTTTCGTAGTCTCCAAGTCTATGAGCAATTTCAACTTGTTATTATACTGAAAACCAAAAATCAATTACTACCGGACACAGCGTTGATCGAGCGTACAACAACCGACTGTAATATAACTAGCAATTAAACTAACTATTTGTTCTGGAATAGCCAATGTAACTTAAGTAATTAGCCTTAGAATATCGATTGTGAGATTTGCCAGCAGGACGCTGATAGTTAAACTTGTGGAGTATTAATTCGGCGTACATTGTTAACAATGGTTTAATTTGAATATGAACAAAGCCTTAATTATACATATCTTATTTCTGGCGTTAAAAAAATAATGTGTATTTATAATTTGGGCTAGCATATATGCAGGGGTGGATTATAATATATGGACTCAAACCATTTTGATTATTTTTACTTTGAAACATTGCCTGTCTTTCACTGAGACTGTTGTTACTACATAACGTTTCATGAAAAAGTCTGAGGAAGATGAGATACTTGCTACCCTTGCAACAAATCCCATTGGACCCCATAGGCTGTAAGCTCATACCGATAAGGTTATATGATAGCTTTTGGATTACTTTATACAAGTATATTTGTTACAGCGTAAGTGAGAAAGTTTTGATTGAAACAAGTGGAGCGCATCTCTCTGTACATTATGAAATACTCAAGTTTGTTAATTAAGTTTGACAAAAGATTGATCACTGTATGTTAAATGAAGATTATTAAAGCTTAAATCGTAAATTTAAGTGAATACAAAGAAACGTTTGAATCATACCGAAAAAAGATTATTTAACCAACAAGTATATATACATTTTTTTAGATGCACGTCAAGTTTTACTAAGCCAGCTAATAATAGGAAAGAAATATATTTAGCTCGATGATTTATTAGTATAGACTGTAAAGTGTATAATTAATCTATTTGCTAGTAAACTGAATCTACCTCTGCATTGTAAATATAGGCTTTAATTTATTTATGAACCTTGCGTCAAAGGGGTGGAAAATATAGTTCAGTACCACCCTTAATAAGTTTTGTAAATTCCTATCACTCTGATGTTTGCATAAATTGCAAAGTGCACAGCGGAAAAAGTATACAAAAAATTGCTTAAAAAAAGTAGTAGTGAAATATAATAAATATGAAAAATGTGAATATGTTTATAATGGTCATACATTTAACAAAAATTAGTCTAGCAGTTAAATTTCATAACCTTTAAAAATCCATAGAAATATTTTTTTTACAGTAGAAAAATCTTTTTGTAAATATAATTTTTGTTATTTGAAATAAACTAGTTTTTTATAAACACATGTTTAATTATTATCATTAAAATTGTATAAATAATTCTTTTTCTCATTAGATGACTGTTTTATACAAAAAAATGTGATCCTATGAAAATATAATTTTATTTTTATTTCTGAAATTGCATAACCTCGTTATATTTCGCTTTATTCAACTTTGTTTCAGGTTTCATCAATGATTTGAAATTTATTTCAGTTGGAATATTTTGTAATCCCATAACACATGTTTGTATTATACTCATTTATATTTTTAAATATACGGATTCCGCATGTTTATTTTGATTTCTGTTTGTAGTATGCAGTAAACCGAGAAAATACATATTAATGCTGGTTATTTCAATGCTATTGGTGATGGATTATATTTTGAATTATCATTCATTTCTGGGCTTATTAAAGCAGAGGTAAATCGAAACCCACACAGACGAATTCCAAACCGATGTAAATAAATGTCTTCAAAAAGTATTTACAGTCAATGAATACTCAACCCAACAATAATTATTTATTACGCCTTTGATGTGTATAATATATACTTTTATTATATTTTTAATTTAAACCGTTAAATTCAATTAATTTCAATTTATTAAATCAAACGTTAATGGAATCGTTAAGTATTGAATATCATAAATAAATATTGAAATAAAATACGTATTTATATTGGCGCGTTAAAAAAACTGGCCAAAAATGCAAAAATAATCCCCCATTTTTATGTATTTATGATAATTTCGAGAAGCGCCCTTTTCTTGGGCCTCCCCGTTTTTGAATTTCAAAAGTGCAAATCAAATTAAAATTCCAAACTTCAAACTTGGAACACGCTCAATATTCCAAATTCAAATTCAAAAAAGACCGAGCTGATTCGAAATGTTGCCACTCTGGCAAAAATAACAACAGACGCCCTTCTTCTTCTTCGACTGCCTCTCCTCAGTAAAAATGATGACCATTTCATTACACACATATTTATCTTGGGTAGATCATTCGTTCTAGCCACTGGCGTAAATTCCGCATCCATGAAAGTTTTCTCCTTCCAATGCCCTATTTTTCTTAGATTTTTTTTCATAAAAATGGTATATTTTACGTGCAATGGTGTTTTAATAAAGCCACATTCATTAATTGTAAATATTATATAATCGTTCGCTAACTTATATAATGTAGTGTTATGTTCGTTGGGTCTTCGCAATTATTGTTATTAGATGTTAAGGCCCCTCGGGTGTAGAGCTGCTTGAAGTTTTCAGTCCTTTGGGATTTCAGTTTCCATGCTGGGATCACCTTCGGGAATTTCAGGTTTTACTGAAAAACTGAAAACTCTGTGTACAAGCTTTAAGCTTAATCATACAACGCGTTTAATAAAAAAATTGTTATGGAATTCAATTAACACATTAGCAAGCGATATAAATATTATTTTACCGTAACAATAACTCAAAGAGCATTTCAAATACATCCTCTGTAAATAAACACATGAAGAAATACTGATTCATAAAAAAAAAAAAACTATAATTAGCTTGCTGACAAAAATATTTAAAAAAAAATGAAAAAAGAAATTGAGTTTAAGCTGTTACTATATTGTATTTTTTATACACCTACGAAAATATTTTCTTAAGTTTTATATGATTAATATAAATTATATAGTTGTCAGATCATATTTAAAGCTGTTATAACTATCATAAGTATATTTAAAATGTTTATTGTTAAACCAGCAAAAAAAAGCACCTCTGATTGTGCCAAGAGCTATATTTTTTATTCGGGTTTATTTAATGCTATAGACACGAAAATCTTTATCTACAGGACTATGTATTATGTGACTATAGTTAGTAAAATGTATAGCATATAGAGTTTGCCTGCTATTTCATATTTGTGTGATACATAACAGTTTTCAAAAGTTTTCAGGAGACAAAGTCAAAGCGAGCTCACGTACTCGTGCACATACGGAGGCTTTCAGTTGCCCAACAAGTTTCATTATAAGCTGTTGTTAGTTGTACCCTTAAAGATAAAATGAATTCCTGAATACATAATGGGCTACCTTTATACCTGGATGTTTAATATTAGCAATAAACACCAGTCGCTCCAGACAAGAGCACACGTGTGCGTTTTATTTAAAAAAAAAAACCGCATATGTTCATAACCTCAAATGCGTTCGTCTACCTTTCATCAGGTGTGTTGGTCTATGAGGTTGAATAGAACCTACTTATAATACATGGAATACTTCAGCTTATAGTTGTCTGAGTTATTTGATGATTGAATCAGTGGAAATGATTTGCAAATACGATCAGGCGGTCGTGCCGAATAAACGTGCTGAAATTCGACTTTCAGCGGCTATTTCAGGCGCTTGACCTTTCAGTTCGATCCACTGGCTGGAAATATGAGCGATTCGCACTCTTCTTTTGTTAGGTTTTATTTTTGTCACACAATAAAATTATATCACAGTATGCTTGTAGGTTTTTTCAAAAAACAAATTCAGGGATTTCACCTCTAATTTTCCATATTTCATCACCAGTGATGCAAAAATGACTTCTTTTTGTGGCGAACAGCATTTCCGAAATGCAAAATCGCCTTTCGACGTCTCTCGGCTTCAATTCATGTGGCACCCAATTTCCTTGCTATTGAATCATTTTCAATGCTTTTAAGTGTCTTGAAATTGTTGCTCGATCAACTCCCAATGATTTTGCAAGTTCTGCTTGCGTTTTACACGAGTCTTTATCGAGCAATGCCTCTAATTCTTCATCTTCGAATTTTTTTGGTTGGCCTGGACGTTTTATGTCATCCACATCGAAATCACCATTGATAAAGCGTTGAAACCAGTTCTCACACGTTTTTTTGCGATGGAGCATGTTCACCATAAACTTCACACAGCAATCGGTGACTTTCAGCTGGTTTTTTCTTCCAATTGAAACAGAAAAGTAAAGCTTCCCGCAAATTGCGTTTTGTTGGTACAACAGTTGACATGTTGAGAGCTCAAAAAAAAAATGTTGTATACACTTCAGCGATATGACAAAAGCGCAATAATGACGCTTCACAATGAAATGTTAATGTATAGCCTGATGCGATTTAATAGTATTAACGTCATCACTTAGAAAATCCTAAAAAATTAATGCACACACCGTATATTATTTATTAATGTCGATTGAGTAGAAAACTAATATCTAAAAATATGTCTTTTTCAGAGTGGTTCTAAACATTTTCCGTTCAGGCGATACCATGTGTTTTGAGGCGCCATGTTTATTTTTATGTCGATTTGAAAGCACTTGAGTCTGAAACTCTCGCGTTCGGTTCCTGAACACGATCTTTCAGATGTTTTTGCTGCAAAGTCGGTGATGTCAGTTTACGAGTTTGCGAATTCCTCGATGTAAAAGTCAGTGGAATTTACGGTTTCTCGTTGGGCATTGGACTTTTATGTGCATCGTTGTAATTCCACAATTGAATACAGTCGCTGGAGTACTTCACATTAACGTGTACTTTGTACGAGGAGTTCAAAGATATTTAATGGTATTTTTGCGACAAATAAGATCTAGAGTTTTATGAGTGTTTCTTCACTTATAGATAAATTAAGACACTTGGCATTTTAACGACACTTTATAAGCCCAATACTTAGTTAAATATATTGAGATAAAAATATAATTTGCTATTTAAATAAAAAAAGCAGTTACAAACTAAAATCAGTACAATCTGTTCGGTCAAAAGCACTTTGATATGAAAATCAATTAATTTCTTATGACGTGATTCAAATCGTTAACTGTAAAACGCATTTGTAGGAGCGATAAGGCGTGAAGACTAACCCTGAACAAACTATAACACAATTGAAATTAAATTTATTTAACATTTGATATGAATTGAGAATCAATACATTTTTATACATAGTATCATTATCACAGTAGAATAATTAATTTTGTTGTAAGTCACAAAAATATTTGCTTAAAGAGCTACTGAAGAGTTGTTACAGGCAGGAAGATAACAAAATAAATTTATATATATATATATATATATATATATATATATATATATATATATATATATATATTTATATATAATAATATTGAATTTTGAGCATCATATATAAATAGTATTTATTTACATTGAGTATTTCAGTATAAATATCCGTTATAAACGAACTATTTTGTATGCAGGAATCAAATTCAATATTTTTGACAGAGAGTACTTGGTGGAATTCCATTTTAACATTTTTGAGTAAAACACTTGAGTGACTCTGTTTGATGATGCCAACGTGAAAGGTTGGCGAAACCGGTCACTAATAAAAACGAACATGGGAAAAATCACTAAATCAAAAAATATTATGCAGGAATCACCAAAAATTTTGGCTATCAAAAACTGTTTTTAAAGTACTGAAAAAAATTAATATGTAATTTTCAGCAGTGACGTCATCGAGATGAATATTTTCGGCTTTTTTTAATTCAGTTAATTGTGTTGCCCAACATATAAATTACAGCGGCGGACAAAGAAATCCCCTCACAGAACATTAAACCTCAGTCTTATCATTAGCGGGATGTAATTCAGAATATTTTTTTTATATAAAAATTTTTTTTTCGCTAAATTAACCGTTTGGATTCCGGATGATGCCACGAGGCGCCCTTGAAAAGACCGCTTGAAAACTTTTATTCAACTCGGCACCCTAATTAGGTCATGTTTTGTTTTAATTAATTAATCCATACATGGATATCGCGTGTCGGGGCACGCCACTGGCGGCATTATTTATTTATGTTTTTGCGTAATAAAATGAGTTAAATCAACACGTTACAAATAATTTAAATAAATAAATTAAGGTACATATTTTTTTTATATATAAATAGACTAGTTTTTACCGTTCGGGGGTTGATTAAAATGG
The DNA here is from genome assembly GCA_022113835.1 of Atopsyche davidsoni. Taxonomy (NCBI): domain Eukaryota; kingdom Metazoa; phylum Arthropoda; class Insecta; order Trichoptera; family Hydrobiosidae; genus Atopsyche; species Atopsyche davidsoni. Next base: position 2,961,706 of record JAILWY010000022.1, on the reverse strand, counting down.
GGTGACTTATTTTATTATTTAATACATTTTTCAGTGTTAATAATACGCAAGTTGAAACAAACTTTTATTATCTGTCCCCACCCAATTATCCGAACATACAATTTAGACATAGAAACTTTTTAAATTTTTTATTTTAATGCCAATTTACAATACATAACGCATTTAGTAACAATACTTTGTTAAGACGAGTTCTCAAACAGTTTTTTAGTGTAAATTAGTAATAATTAAATTATTTACACACACACATATATATATATATATATGTATGATTGGACGTAATTTTATGTAGTTAGTACAGAAAAATCGAATAGACCTTAGAAACGATCAAACGATTTTAACTACAGTATATTTTCAGTTAACCTTTGCGTTGTAGTTAAGTAGTGTACGCGATATCAGCTTTTGATTACGATATGCTATAACTGACTACACGAGGCTGAAACCCTGAACAAGTTGAACATAAAGCCATTGGTTTAAGCTGAAAGCGTCTACCTGCTCACTTGTCCCAAAATAAAGAGCGATAAAGTCTATTCCAGGCTGCAACAAGTGCAGCGACACTGGACACGTCGGCACAGAGCAATCTTGTTGCTATTCATATAAAATAAATATATTATTAATATTTTAAAAAATATATAATTTATGTGTTAATTTATTATCAGAAATGCCAGCTCGAGAATAATTTAAACGCACACATAAGCTTTAGTCTGAGACTAGAGCGGCGGGTGTTTATTGCTTATCATAAACATCCAGGTATAAAGCTATTTCAAACAAATACAAAGCAGCAACCGTCCCATACATTTATATATAGTATATATATATATATATATATATATATATATATATATATATATATAGAGTTAAAGCTTGGAATATATAAACATGTGGCTATATAAAATAATCCTTGAAACACCATGGGTTGACCACGTCACAAATGGTAGAGTCTTGCACAGAGTGCGCAAATAAAATAAACCCCTGACATTGGTAATGAAGCGGAAGGTTTCCTTTTTTGGCCTCCTTTTTTGTAACAGTAAATATAGAATCCTACAGCTGATTTTCTGCTGAAATATCTAAAGAAAAAAGAGGAAATTTGAGGGAAAGTATGGCCAAATTAGTGAGACTGACCCAGGATAGAAATATATCAAATAAAATGGTCTCCTATGAGAAGAGGCATCAGCAAATTATTTACTGTCGCGATCAGTTAAAAAAATAGCCTTGTGATACAACTCCCTGAATACTCCAATATATAACGGGAAACTCTAAAATATAAATACTATATATCCTAATAAAAATCTTAAATATACGAAGCGTGAATTATACAATGTGACTCGCTTAAAGTGGGTCGATGATTTTCGTAATCTTCTATCTTATAAATAATGTTTTCGTTCTCTATATCAGCCATTTCCGCCATGGGTAATTAGTGTTATATGGAGGCAGTTTACGACGTTAACTGCCGTCGCGTCCCATAATCGCCACGCCACACTGAGCACATCCACTGATTGTAATTTCATAATAAATTCAACCGCATAAACTATCAGGTGGCATGAGAATATCTACAAAACCATTAAATCATATAAACGATAAGCGTAACGCCCTAAAGAAAAAAGCAAATTTTTTAACGCGTATAAATAATTTACCCTCTCTGATGTTTTTTGAAAAAAACTTATATAAGTATATATGCTTATTTCATGTAAATACTTGTGTCTTGAAATCCAACAAACAAAAAAACGGATACGAGTAGGCTTTCATAAAATTAGTCCTCGCCACCTGCCGGCATTCAAAGTTCTGGAAATTGGAAATTATTTTCACTGGCAGAGTGTTGCCAGCGGAAGCGATAAAACCGGAAGAGGCGTAAAAGTAAGAGATTGAGGGGGAGCTTATATTACCTATCTGTCTTTATACATGCATGTCGGTACTGCCTGGGGATTAGAAGCTCTCTGAGATGCGACATATGCTACCCACGTGAGTCGTACATGTTTTCTTAAAACATAACACACGCAGACCGACATTGGATCGTGATTTTATATTTAGTCATTTACAAAGAGTATGTAACAAGGTTAATTTATTTCCCAGTAGACTAGAAGCTATGAAACCTGCTACAAATATGAGTTGTACATGTTATTTTTCAATACATGTAAAAAAACGACACGGAGAGCTCTTTACAGTAATTTTTGTTTTTATGCAGATTTCATATAAAAATCAAGGTTTAAGGTAACTTCCTTTCATATCTTTTATATATGATTATGAATATAAAGTATTTAAATATACGTAATTTGTTATGCGAGTTGTACATGTTATGTTGTAATACTCAAATATACTCTGGATCGTGAGAATAAAATTTTATTTTAATTTTAAAGGTAATATTGATAACCTGAGAAATGAAACCTGAGACAATGAATGGTATATAAAGAAATATTAATGCTTTCGGTATAAGCAGTATCTATATCATTGTAAAAACGCTTTAAACCATTGAATTATGTGTTTTTGAAAGTAAATTAGTAGATATGATCATAGATTAGAAATTCTTCAAGTATGTGATTTAACAACGTAAAGAATAGAAGCATACATGTTTTTTGTGTTTATATCTCACGTTTATAAAGTTTTCAGGTGTATAATTAATACAACATCAAAAGACCGAAACGGTGAAAAGTTTTGACAGTTTCGTCAAAAATAAAGCACGCGCTTTTGATGAATACAACTTGAAAAGTCTTTTGACAAAACCTTTATTTACGGTGCTTCCTTTTTCACGTGATTTACTGATGCGTTTCTAGTTTTTGATTGATGATTTTATTTTACTGCCAAATAATTCGAATATACGGTAAAACTTTGATATTGTATGATAATATAAGTGTAGAAGGACCAGGGGATTGACAACACTATTCATCATAAGAAAACCATGAAAAGATTTGTTCAGCAATATGATCGCCAAACTCCTCTGAGGAGAGGCACCTGAAGAAGAAGAAGATAACACAAAAATAAATTTAAGTTTTAAACATTACCTCACTTTTAAAAACTATATATTATCAATTTTTTTCGAAATTCAGGAGCAAACATTTCTAATAAAATTAAAAATAAATACGCACAAAAAATATACATTTTTTTTCAGGTTGACTGAAATTTCTCAAAAATAAATCAAGTTAAAAAAATTATTCTATAAATCATTGATTATAACATAAAGTGAAAAAAGTTTGAATGAAAAACGTCCATTGTCATATTTTTTATAATATGTTAAACTCAAGGTGAAGAAACATCGAAAATAACTTGTTAAAATAAACCGGACAAGGATTCTGTAAATCACACTATTCTATAAAGGTAGAATAATGAAAACGGAAGGGATAATATAATGTTCCTTCAAAGAAATCGAAAGCTTTCAGGACTGTGTCCGGCTTGTTGTAAAATTAAATTCACCAAGCCCTACATTATGAAACATTTTACTTAAACTCAAAGCATAAATATGTAGATCATTGTCTTTAGTAATTTAATATTTTTTACACAGCCATTTAATAATAATTAACAATAAAAAATATTTATATATATATACTTAGTTGTGGTTAAATGAAAAAAAAAAAAAAATTCGTTACACAAAGATTGTTTATCTAACTGAGATAAATTCGTATACAGGGTTAATGGAGACTTATCTGGAATAAGAAAAGTTTTCCCATTCATTAGATGGTCCCATGTAGATATGGCTGCTTGTTGTTTTCACTATCTTCTCACGTATTTTTTATTTTCACAAAACCTTTTTTACAAATGAAAAAAAACCTTATTTATTGTAAACTTGAGGCGGATGTAAAAATTAGCAGTCACGTCGCAAAATTACAAATTATTTTTTAAACAATTTATGATGTACGTGTGATATTTTTGATAGATATTACTTGAAAGAATACTTTGATAATATTTTTTACGCAAGTGCTTTCTCCAATATACTAATATGGCATCTTTAAGACTGCTTGAAGGTTAGGTTTTGATAAATTGCCAAGTGTTTTTAACTACAAATAAAAATCCACTTACCGGTTTCTGTAACACTTGTTAATGCACTGTGTTTTTCTTATTTCTTCTAGTGCACATGAAAAACGTAATAAATGCATCTTGTGTAATGGATTTTATTATTTTACACTTACAAAATGATTAAATGACACTTATATTGGGTTCGGGTGACAACAACTTACAAGCAAACCGAGCTAATAAAAAAAAGTTACAACGAATTCGCCAAGACGCTTCAATAAACAAGTGTTACCAGAAAAATATATAAAATTTTGCGTATTCATAATTAAACGTGAAAAAAATATTTGTACTATTATTTAATTTAATTCAAATGACTCGTAGTATATATATTTGCCAAAATAATATTATTGAATTTCAAAATATGATCTTTTCATATTTATCTAATGTACTTATTAATTATTTGGAAATATTAAAAAAATAAATAAATACATGCAAGAAATGACGTCTTCTAGTGGTTATATATTTTATTAATTAGACGATAGAATTCTCGTTTTTTTTTTAAAATTTTATTTATATATAACGATCTCCATTCTAAGGAAATCTTAAAACCTTAAAACCCACAAAAACATCCAAAATTTCAAATAAACCCATAACAACATCAAAGCACTATAAATATTACAGTTTATACGGTATTTTACAGTAATATTTTAAACGTTAATGAGTCAATAATACAGCATTTATTTAAAAGCAGGAAAAAAATTCAAAACGAGATAGCAAAATGTCTTTTAATTTCAAATGAAACGCAGTATTTTTAAAGTTTTATTTTTTAAATATCAGAGCGAATAAGGGTAGAATATTTCGACTCATAACTTTTTTTTTCATTTTAGATAATGTAAGTCTTGCGGTAGATTGCTAAAGAGAAGAAACTTCATATCTTTCGGGTATCCATGGGCAAGTTTCATAAACTTCGGGAAAATCTTTAGAAATTTAAATTTGAAAACAAGTCAAAAACATATTATGAGATTTTAACTGAATTATAATTTTTTTTTATGTCCAATTTTTTAATCAAACTTGTTAATGTGTATATTTGAATTTACTTAAATTGTATTAAAGTTTTTATAGAAAACGTATAAAAATCGAAACAAGCTAAATTAGCTACAGTACTTATATTATTTTTATAATTTTTTTTTATTTAAAAATACTCTGTGATCTTTATACGACTGGTAACATTTGTAAAATAAAATATAACCTAAGCAAAATGCTACTTTGCGAATTTTTTGTTACTTCATTGGCTCGGCTCACTTATTGTCACCAAAAATACCAAAGCCTGCAACAGCCACAGTTTTTTCAGACAACTACGTTTCAGGCAGTGTATAAAGTGAAATTAAATCATATACTGTGTGTCAAGATTAAATATAAAAATAAATATTATTACGTGTGTTAATTACGTGTGAAAAAATACCCTAAAATATAGAAATGCTTGAACTTACTTCAGAAGATCACAGTGCATTTACTTTGTGCTGGAATTGGATATTTTCTTTTCTCTACTGTACCATATATGAACAGTTAATCAAATGTTTTATATATATGACAAATATCAAAAACCGATTGCATCATAAATTGTAATTCTACTCTTCGTATACGCAAGAAGAAATTGACTTTTGGACTGACCTTTAAAGAATCCAATGCATTGACAAGTGTTTATATCGCTAATACATTGTCATTTGTGTATCAATAAGACTCAGTGTATTAACTTGGACTTTCTTCAGAAGAACTCAAGAATATTATAACAAGTGTTGCAGAAGCAGTAAGTATATTTTTTATATATATTTTATATAGTAGATGGAAATCTCTTTGATCACTTTGTACATGCAATCGACTAGATACGTCACGATAAACCAACGTCTTTGTATCTTATGCATATGAGGTATTCTCGAGTAGATCAAACACGAAACGTGTGACTCGAGTGCTAACAGGTAAGCCATCTTTGTATTCTGCGAATTCCACTATAGAATTTAATGGGAAATCCGTGGGTACACAGTGGCATCAAAAGGTTAGCACGTTTGTGGGTTAGGTTTTGAAAGAAATGGGTTCAGTGAGTATTAAGACACCTCGTAGCACATTTAACAACATAAAAAGAAATAAAGGTTCTCCAAATGTTGTGCTGTGTTTGTGAAGCTGAGACCTGGAGACATGAAATAGCAACAAGTCTTGTAGCAAGGAGAGTCTTGCACAAAGAAAAATAACTCTCCATGGTGGTTATATGCGTAAGGTATACTATTTTTATATTTCTATAGCTTAATCATTATACTAAAACTAGACTAGGATAAATATATGTTCAGTTAAATTATCACTGCCTTCTCTGAAGTGAAGCACCTGAAAAAAAAAGACTTCACTGTAATTTGCAACATTGTATTTTGAAAAAATAAAATCTCACAATTTTTAGTGGATATCATATTGAACGGAAATATAATTTTATTCTTATTATATGCAAGAGAGAATTGTACGCTGTTTAAATATAAAATAAACAGTACAAAAAAAAATATTATATGGTTTTTGTATATAATAAATATATATTTTTCAAGGAATAATTTCTCTTGGCTGTTTTTGGTAGTTGGAATTAATTATCGTATAAGTGTTCTAGGCTTTATTGGAAACGTGTGCAGAATTTCACATCACTTAGAAGATCATAATCAGAATTCTTTTCTTATTAATATATATTTTTATTTATAAAAAAACCAATATAATTAAATGTAATAATATTATATAATTATATATCAAACATACGAATTAAAGCGATTCATAATGGTGGGTTTTTTTCAGGCCCAGTGGACTCTCAATGAAGATTTCCATCCTGATCCAAAATTATAATTATATCTATATATATTCAAAATAAATCTGCTTTTAAAGGTTGTTTAGATTGTTATTTTGGATGAGCATCATCAGCTTATCATCAAAATCAATATATTTTTCCTTAATTTGCTTACAGGTGTTGCTTTGCGAGTGACTTTGGTCGAGCAGAATTAGAAAGCAGATGAAGGTAAGCCCATTATTCATTTTAATATAGCATTAATGATTTTATATATATAAAAAAAAAACTTTTCAAAAATATATTGAGGCCCTTGGATGTCGCTCGTTTCAGGACACCGGTCTTTAAATCCTACGATGAACCTGTATACGTTTTGAGTTTTTTCATGGCTGCGATTTCTCTCGTTATGTCGGTGTATTTTATATTTATATTTATCACAGAAATATTAAAAACTTATTAATCACATTATAAGAAAGATCAACATCGTATTGCGTTCATAAAAAAAAATAAACTTTATCAATAATATACCTTGGGATTTCAGAATTTCTTTCAGTACGCTTACATCATAAATAATATGATTACCTATAACTTAACTGATCATCGCAAAGTAAAAATAACTTTTTTAATATCAACTGCTTTTTTTAGACATCTAATTTTATTGATTCAAATAAAAACAATATTAATATTTCAAAATTGAAATAATTACAGATTATGTAATATTTCTAGTAGTAACTGTGATTTACTAAGTTATTTTGAAATAAACTATACTACTATTAAAAGAGAGCAAGCTTGCTTGCTATATATTTTTTTTATATTAAATAGGCGTTTAATTCTACGTTTATTGTACAATAAGTCTTTCTCGTTGTTTTGTGTGAATATTTTAAAATTACAGTGCGTTTAAAATTTAACAACTACGTCTCTGCAACAAAAAATACAGTAAAAAATGTTTGCGACAAATAAAAATAAAGCAGTAAAGATATTTAAATGAAAATATCACTTACGATTTACGGACGCGCCATTCTTTTAAATTTTCCAAGGTAAATTTTATTTTCTTGAAACATCTAGTGCAGTAACAAGCACGAAATAATATCGCTCTCTAGGCAACGTCACAATTTATTTAGTTCAAGAGTATAATACATCTTTGTTTTAATAATTTTAATGAAAAATCTGCTAGAAACTACAAATTCACCATACGTTTTGATTTTTCTCGCTTTTGGGTAGTTTGCGGTTACGACAGATGTTCGTGAATGTTACTTCACTTCAACTCGCTGCTAGTGTTTATATAGAGGTGTTGTATTTTTTATTGGTGTATTGTTTATTTTGTATGTCTCAGATGGCCGAGGAGTATTACGAAAATAGCTACTTAAAAAAATATATATACTTTTTCATATATTTTTCTCTCGCGCCTTCGGTTCGCGGTAGCGACATATGCTCACGAATGTTACTCTAGCCCATAGGTTCCCAAAGTGGTCAATATCAACCCCCGTTGGTCGATTCCGTCCTGACAGTGAAAAATTAAATTGGGGGTCTACGAACTGTAAATAAGGGGTCTACAAGAGTGGATCCAATAAGCCATGTTGGCCACGATATTTTCGACGATATGCACGTTGAGTTAACGCAACTGAACGACTATTTTCAATGTACAGCGTTACTATTTTGGCGCGTTGTTTCACTATGAAACATGGTTAAAATTGTACTAAATTAATGTTTCAAAATATGTTTACTCAAGTCAATCAATTTATAAATGTAAAAAATATTTAATATTTACATACCGACATAAAATATGGCGCACCCTGTATATTGATGAATGTTATAAAAATTCGGGTGTCTACGAAAAACAGGAAAACTCGACAAGAGGTCGACGGGGCAAAATAGTTTGGGAATCTATGCTCTTGCCGCAAGTGTTTATGTAGAGGTGGTGTATTTTTTATTCAAATCCTGCGGTTAAGTGGGGCAGTAAAATCCGCGGTGTTTCTTCGCTGGGTGATTTGCTGAAAGAGAATGAGTGACAGGGACTTCCGAAAAGTGACGGCTGCGTTACACGGAACTGGTTTCAGTCCTGAAAAATGTTTTTCAGCGATGAAAAAAATCTTTTTTGATTGAAAAAATTGATACCAACTTGCGGCGTGACTCTGCGAAATAAACTGATTTGTTGTGTTTTGCAAAAAAAATATGATTTTATATGATATGTACCGTTTACATATTTGTAAGGTGTAGCAAATTAAAACATTTTTTTTTTGAAAGACAAACGCAAACGAGCCTTATTAAAAGAAAATTGAAATAAAAACTGATATTGGGTACAATCTTTTGAAATACAGTCTTGAAAATAAAATAAAAAAATTGTTAAAACGCAAATAAACACGGGTATTTGTTTCAGTGGGCAAATAGGTTAAGTCAACAGCATTTTTCAGGCTGTGAAAATTTTCAGCTGTGCTTCTCACCTCAAGCATAAAATAAAACGACTGAGTTTTTGCGAATCGCATGAATTAAATTTTAATATAATGCAATTTTTCGTTTAAAAAAAGGCTTTAGATATCTCGTCTGTGTAGTACAAACACAGTTGAGCATTTTCGCTTAGTCTGCAGTGAAGTAATTCGTTTTTATACCGAGCAGATCGGATCATTTGGGAATAAAAAAAATTCGTAAAAAAAGACGCAATTGTTCTGTTTATTTCACTGGAACTTTGTATCTGCTTTCAGGAACTATAAAACAGTACTTTTGCCTTTGAAAAAAAATATATTATGTTAATTTGTTTTATTTAGATATTTCTGTTAACCGTACGAGCCTATTTATGCTATCTTATATAATAAAATTAACTGTACATTTTGATGTCTAGTACGTTTTTCACAAATGTAAATATTTTATCATAATCCTACGAATACGTACCAAATAGCATTTTATACTTATAGGAGGAAAAAGATATAAAAGGTTGATGAAATATTTTATTCATATATTGTAACAAAATTTGCAAATCAAATAAAACGATATGAACACGATGATAATAATAATTCAAGCGTTTCATCAGTTGGATTATGCAAGTGCTTTTAGTGTCTCCGTTATTGATTGATGTTTGCTTTGCGCTTTGTAACGGTTGAAAAAAAAGGAATTTCATTGCACTTTTCAAAATGGCGGATCGACACGCTATTCCGCCATCAGCTGCAGCTTTCGCAGAGTTGATTACACGATTGAAAAAACGGGTACTTGTACAATAGGGGCAAGTCTTCAGTGGACTTGTAAAATATAGGTTAACTGCTGTACTACTTGGAGGGTGAATTAACATATCATACTACGTTTGTAGATTGTAGCAAATATAAGAATTTGATGTATGATGGAAGTCGTAATATTTCATGAATGTTACAGATTTTATTTTCAGCAAGAAAAAAGCGATTTGTAGCGCTTTTATCAAAAGAAAACTGTCTGTAAAATAAAAAAAAATTAGATGCATAATTTTCATGATGCCACTGATGTTTGATTCTTATATTTATGAAGTGATTTCTTTAGTGAAAAAATTATGTATTAATAATTATTTATTACAAAACCTCAATTACCACATCATATCGAAATTTTAAGTAAATAATGAAAGGTTGTTTTTATACCAAGAAGAATTTGTCTGCTTGGATTATTATTTATAGGTTATTTGTGAAATCAAATAAGCAGATTTGATGCTTAATGTATCTATTTGAATTTTAGTATTTTTATATATTTTTTAATAGTATTTATAAATAACTGATTACGCGTAAAATTTATTGAATGTGTGCTCAAACACTACGTAAAATTAATTGCATTTTTAAAATTAATATTTAAAATATTAAGAAGGCTGTATTTTGATCTTTACTTGTAAAGTAACAGAATTCATTGAAGAATAAGATATCGTTTGTATTTCACTCAAGGTTTATGAATAATTTCAATTTAAAAAAGTAAACCAATAATTCACACTTTACCCTGAGGAGTAAAAAAACGAATAATATTTTGATAAAAGTAAAATTAAAGATAAGTTATTAAAAAATAACAAAACAGAGCGTCTAAGGCGAGTTTAAAATGTACATATAAAAACCGTTAAGGCAGTTTATATATATAGGGTGAATATAAACGCATTAAAAAATATATATTTCAAAAATATTATCAAACTCATAATTACATTATTTTGTGTTTATTTATTTTGTTACATTATGTTGACATATTGGGCTATAAAAGAAAACAAATTCTATGGTTTTTGGAATTACCGAATATTATTTATTCATTGACAATAGTATTTAAAAAAAAAAGCAAATTCAGTTCGTTATCAAAATTTGTAATTTTATTTTGTATTAATCTTATTTTGATTGTTTAAAATATAAATATGTATAAAAGACTCTAAAGTTTATAGCACGCTTTGAATCACCCTGTATAATAAGTATCTTTAACAATAAGTATCTTTTTCGATCCCTTGAGGTGTGTTTAATTTATTTCCATAAATAAATTTATAACAGCCCAAAAGAAACAATTTTCAATGTGATCGTGAAATATAAAATTTTATACTATCTAAAGGTAGTTGATTTGATGTGTAGTTTTTTTTTATTGTACAGCTTAACAACCAATTACCCCATTATTTATTTTAATTATTTGAATATAAGAGATTATATTTATTAAAAGAAAGCTTACATGAATTATTAATTAAGACTACATTTATTAAACCTTTGCGCTTTAGATCGATTTAAACGATTATAACCGTTTTTATGTTTGTATTCAATAAACGCAGTCACCAATTGGGTTTAAAACTTCATCTTATGACTATCTGTTTTGTTACTGAACGAATATTTAAGCCGTTAAATACAAGTATGAAATATGATATTCTTAAATTTATTAAAGTATCTACAAGTGTAGAGTATCTTCAAAGCAGTTGGTGACTATTTCACTGAAAATATATATGACATTGACTTCAGTTTTTCCTTTCAGTGCCTTTTTTACACATGGATTTTTTTATGCTATTATAAGCTATATTTATTATAAAAAAAATATTATATCTATACGCTTTTTTACCATTGTTAGAAGCTCTCACACTGTGCGAATACTGTGCTAGATTTTCTCATTTGTGAAGCGACCAACCCATGGTGTTTTAAGGATTTTTCTATAAAGCTATTTATTTAGAGCAATTTATATAAGTATTTAAAAAAAAATCAATATGTATGAGTAATCAATTATTTATTTATAAGCATAACTTTTTTGGGGTTGCGGTAATCAATTCACTATTGACCTATTGAAAAAAATTTCGATTACCTTAAAACACGTTTTTAACGCCAGTCAATGGTGTTTTTTTTTATTTCTTTGGTTCAATTTGCTATTCTTCAATTCACATAACAATTAATTAAGGGAAGTATTCAGAATAGGGGTTGTAGAATGCTTTATGTGGCTGGTTGAAAACAAGTTGACGAATGCTTTGCAGCTGTTGCTGACACGTGGGGGTGGCTAGAGAAATTTGGCTTTATACCTGTCCGATGTACTCGAGTATGATTTAATTTATAAGGCCTATGAAACAAAGGCAAAGAAAAACATACACGAAGCGCAATATTATATATTAACATAAAATATTAAAAAAAAAATATTTTTTTGTTCATACAAAGGTAGTAAACGTGTGAGTACTGATGTACTAGACAAAGGTAAAGGAAAATATTCACGAAACGTAATACACCATGAATACTTGCACAGGCTTTATTTTTGGCACTAACACGATGTTTAATATATATATTTTTTGTTTCTTCTAATTTTAATTATATATATATATATATATATATATATATATATATATATATAGAGTTAAAAGAAACCAATTCCTTTAGCAAGTTGTTCTTTGTCATGCCAACTTGACAGGCCAATCTGACGGTTGAAAATGCGCCAACTGTCAAGTGCACAGCAAAACGCTATTATATTAGTCTATACAGTGTGCCTCACTATGTGTAGCTCCTTTAAAAATAATATAAGTACATTTATAGACACTTCACTGAGTGATGTTTGAATAAAAAAAAAACTAGCGAAAAAGTAATATTTTTATACTTGCTTATAAATTTTTATCATCGTGAATCATATTCTATATTTATTTAGCACAAATAAAATTATTATAAATGCGATTGGATGACTCGGAAATTTTCATCCCGATTTATTAATTCGATTCCACGATTTCCGTTATTAAAAAATGTTAGGGATGTATTATTAAAGTTTGAGGTAGTTAGAAGTTAATCATAAAAGTTAAAATTGTAAAAGCAAATCTCCAAAAATTTTGGGAAATTTATTCACCTAAGAATTCTTTAAGAATTGTATAATTGTAAAAAAGGTATCGACAGCAGTATCGTAATATATTTTTTAAAGAATCGTATTGTAAATTTTAATAAAAATATATATTTTTATACACAACAAATACACAATGTAATTATTTTTTTAATGTATATTTGATCTATATTGTATATAATATTTTTTCAGCAGTTGACTTGCCTTAATAACTTCAATCAAAAAATGGTTTTTGAGCGTTATCGATTCTATCAAAATAATATCAAATAATGAAGTAGAAATACTCATTAAAATATCAATTAAAACATTATAAAATAGACAATATTAAAATTAATTTGAAATGAACTATAAATTTCAATTTTACATTTACGTTTCATTTTATCTAACAAATGATTTTGGGGAAATCAATTTCAACTTTACTGAAGTCCCTATTAATGAACATTCATTATAATTCACCATGAAATTTTTTTTTATACTATTTCACGTGTTTCGAATTGACAATAAAACAATTTATTTAAAAATAAATATAATTTATAGTGACATTAATATAATCAAATATTATTGATATTAAAATTTTTGGTTTAGGGACACTATTATATTTAATATGAGCTATGAATCGTGGCGTATAAGACATTTTAAAATATTATGTTAATGCAGGTTTATATAAGTTTGATTACAAAGCCTTTCCGGTCACAGTGCCCATGGTTTAAATAAACAAACCCAAGAAGGTTCCTTCAGGCATTCCTGAGAAGTTTTCAGGATAGAATCGCAAAGAAATCGCATTTATTATATATAGGTGGATAGATAAGAAATTCGTATAAGGAAGATTTATGATATGTTCGGTTCAAGAATTTTTGATTTAATGTTAAATAAATAATTGTAATATTGCAAAATATACCTCATATTATATTCAATATAATATTTCGAAATTTATACGCTATTTTACACATGATTTCGTCCGAAATAGTAGATTGAAACCATTTTCAGGAATATGAACAAAAACTCGCGGAATCACACCTGAAAGTACAGTGTTTTTTTAGCTCTTCTGATTTTTCAACTGTATTGTACCATTCGATTAGTTCTTAGCTCTTAAAATGCGAATAAATCAGACTTAGAGGTTGTAGGGGTACACGGGGTGGAAGTAGACTCTTATATGGAGACGTTATTCCACATCCACGCCACTTAACCTTGCGGCCTGGGGAAGGTTAACTGCCTACAAAGGGTGAATACTGCCTATGATTACTCACCACTCAGACTAAAGGGTTGCGGATTAATTGAAGGGCTATTAGTTAAAAACTGACATGTTATATTTTTCAAAAGCTCCCCAAGCAATAAAAGCTACTACAAATAAAGCACCCCTACTCTTAAAAGCACAAAACCGCTATCCAAAGTCTGGAGATAAATGCACGTAACTTCATGTGCGGCTTTAAGATGTACATAATTATTTATTAAAGCTATAGAATTATATAAACCTCTTTAAAACTTCACAGTCTCGACGCGTTTATTTGTAAATATTAAAATACATTTATTGCAATACCAATACCGGAGCCGAAACGTTCGTAGAAAAAAGCAGCATTCAGAATAACACCCCAGAAATCTAATACAGCTTAGGACTTAGTATGAATTAAAAACAAATTTTAAATTATATTTAAGGAAGCGTACGTAATTTACTTAAACCCCTGAAAAGAAGATTAAGAGGAGAATTAAATGTCATAGTTAATAAATTAAAATCAGTGATTACAGATTAACTCTCAAATTAAAAGCAGATAAGGGTCTTCCTTAGAAGTATTTTGGAAAAGTTTATTAACAATTTTTCTATTCTGAACGGTTAATTTAGGTTTAAATAAACCGTTAATTTAATTAGGATACGTTTTAGGAAAAGAAGAATGCTTTCCTTGATTTTTTTGAGACAAATAGGACAAGAACCAACACGTAACCAATTCAACTACAATGGTATATTTACTGAGTGAGATTTGAATACGTCTTAATTAATGCTTAATAAATATTCTAATTCAATTAAATATTACGTCTAGCCGAGATATGTGCATATAATTTTTATAAATATATATAATTAACCTTTCCCAGTTCTAAACTGATTCTGTTTCATACAGCAATTACGTCACTTTCAATCAATAAAGGTGTTCAATTAAAAATATCGAAGACCGACTGACAGTAAAATATGTAATTAATTAATTGATGATTGCGTGTTGATACAGAACTGATCGGCCATCGAACAACACTTGATTGATTAAAAAACTCGTTAGCAATTCATTGTTTAACGTCCGCACTAACAATAATTAGATGCTAGATTGATCTGTTAACAAATATATTGAAAACATATACACAGTGAATCGAAACTGAGGAATTTTAAAAGCTTATATGTGTTTTTCGATTCATACAAAAAACGATTATAATTAAATAAATATTTAAGAATGTATCAATACATATTTTTATTCCCTGCTTCTTACTTTATTTGATAATTAATGTGGACACTACTTTTGTATATTTGTTCCTGTGGAAATTGTATTTGTTAATAGTATGAATATTTTTTTCCACCATGCCTCAAAGAGTGAAACAGAAAATTTTCTATTGGTAAATGCCAAATTTAGTATTCTTAGGATATATTATTTAACACTGTTTATGTGTAAAGTATACGCAAAAAAAATTCATTGTGAGTTAAAATAATATTCGAGCACAAACTTTTACGATTGATCCATCGCTTTTTATTTAAAAAAATGTTTTTTTTGTTTGAAGCATGGTTTTGAAACACCATGTGCCTTTGGATAAATCATATGGTGTGGCTATTTTATATTCAGAAATATTATAAAGGTACTCAATCAGACAACTGTCTGAAAGTTCGTTTCATAGCCAGGGAGGATTAAAGTTTATTCATTAACCCGAACGACCCTTGAACTGGTCAGTAAACTCATCTCTAAAAGGGAAAGACTTTTAAAATAGTTCAATTTTCATTACGAATTATTTGAAACATACAACCAGGTACTTTTTTTTGTATCCTATTTTAAATTATTATAATTACAACTACGCCAAAAGCAATCCTACAATATTGCGTTTATGTTTATAAATCAAAATAAGGATTTTCATACTTTTCCTGCCAACCCAAGAGACCAAGTAATTATCCCCCTTCTTTTTTAGCAAAATTTTCAGGATTTTTCAGGCTTATTAAAGAAAATGGTTTGGAAGTGGCCATTATCAGCTTTAAATATTAAAAAATACCCAGGAAAACTTTTTTATTAAAAATGAAGACTCGATTTTTTAGACTTAAAAGTCATGGTTCAGATAAGCATAATTTTCTTATTAAGATGCAATCTGCAATTTTTAAAACACAATAAATAATCATAAACGATAGTAAAAGTTAATTTTGATACAAGTATAAACTTAGTACTTAAAAAAAAAATATATATATATTTATAATATTATTTCCGTACATATGCTGGAAATTGAACACACTCAAAAAAAACTTATTGTGTATAAAATATATTTTAAAATTTACCCTTTTATCTTTTTAATTGAAAAGTTAAAATTTCAGGGCCACTAAAATATTAATTAATTTATTTATTTTATATGTATACCGCAAAAGATACTGTATATAGTATAAATTACTTGTTTAAATTTTAATGGTTCATTAACCATTAATATTTAATCAAGTAATTTATACTATATACAGTATCTTTTGCGGTATACATATAAAATTTGCCATTGCAATCGATTTTCATTATATATTTGGTGATTTATTTATTTTACAAAAATTGTAAAAAAAAAACACATATGGGTTAGAATTTTTTTTTTTCTATGAATATTAAATTTGTTTTTTAATGTCAATATTTATTTCATGTGATTTACGAAACCTGAATGTACATAAACTGAAATTCAACGTGCTGGGCAACAGTCGAGTAGGAAACCCGATTTATTTATTTGTTAGCACACTGTACATATTCCAATTTCATTATTTCGATAAGTGATTTCTTCATCGTGTCATAACATAATATTTGACATCGCCATTTTATCTGAAATCATATTTTTCGATATCGCACGAGTGGATAAGCATTCGGCTCTCTCGCAGGCGGGGACATAAAAATACGCTATTTATATAAAAGCAAATGGCTTTTCTCTGTTATAAAAAATGATGATTTGACATAACACAATATCCTGTGTCCAAAATTCTACTCACCGAAAACCTAAAACGAAGCCTTAATCGCGGTCACTTGATAATTTTGGACAATCCCGAGAAGCCTTTCAATGCAACCACCTCTCAATTTATCTTCCCCTTAGCTATCATCCAGCTTTTTAAGTCTATCAACACTCTGAAGCTTCTAAGGGTTGATATAAAACAGCCTCTTTTTCACCCGATCCTTACATTAAGAGTACTACTACGTCAATTATTTATTTTCTCGAATATTCCGATAACTCAAAACTATCAGCGTTGTATCGTCTTCTACAAATGTTGCCTTCTTCTTTGAGGCTTTGTACAGGATTTTAAGCTGAAATGTGACAAACACTCTTACAGTTCCTAAAAAAGGTTCTAGCCGTGCATCTGAAATTTTATTTCATCATAAAAATATATTGGTTATTTGTAAATTAAATTCTATAAATACAGTTGGACTTGTAAGTAAATGTCAAGTTTGAAGTGCCAGTGCGTAGATATCGATAAAAAATATCATAAAATTCTGAATGCCATCACGCGAGGTCACGTGATACTTGGCCAGGGGTGGCCAAGTTTGTATTTTCGGGACTTTGGTAACTGTCAATCGCTTCGGTACACAATAGACATGTTATTGATGATATTTCTCGTATTACTGTTAAAGATAATATTATGAAAAGCAAGCAATTTTCAAAGTACTTGTTTTTTTTTTATCGGCACAAAAAAATACACTTGCTTCAAAACTGTACGAATTACGAAATAATTATTTGACTAGACTGTACTGTTTGTTTATATGATAAGTTGAAACATTACTAAGTATATTCCATTACTTAAGAATACATTAAAAATTTTACTTAAACTTAACTGAAGTCACATAAATCTTTGAAAGCTGAAATCTGTATTTTTGTAATTGCAATTTTGGGTATCGTTTTATATTTATATATTTACCTTTATCATCAGACTACTTACCGAGACCTTATCAGTTTTATTCAAGTGCTACAATTATATATATATTCTAATCTCACATCCTAAAAATGTGACTGTCAGACGAGCACTAATTATAATAATGGCTTCATGTCGTGTACCTGGAAATTATCTGATTAGGCATTGCTTAGATAAATACTACTTATCAATTACTTGATAATAAATTTACCTGTTTTTATCAATTCCACGAACACAATATTTAATAGCTTACTCTTGATATAAAGCGATTACAAAACTTGATGATCTTAGAGATCCATATGGAATCTTGACTCAAACAACATATCTTCTTCTCTAAGTGGTTTTCCTCAGAGGAAGTTAGTGATCATTCCACTGAACATATTTTAGTATTGAGCAGTCTTACTAATTAAGCTTACAATGCCTTTTTTTTTTATAAAATTTTCCTTGAACAATAAACTGTAAAAAGCTATATTCATTACTTAGAAAAATAAAGCTTTATTAGACAAACTGGTTGACTCTTTAATTTGTGTTTTAAGGATTCTCCTGTAAAGTCTCATTTCAATATATCAAATTTTCGTATTGTTATCTCAAGTGTCCTGTTTCATTAAAAAAAAAATTAATTCGGATTATTTTCAAAGCAAGAGTATTATGACTTATATTTATTTAATTCTGCGGCGGGTTTATCTTCTTAATAAATCGATTCATCAATTTATTTTGGACTCGTATATATTTGTCTGAAATATGAAATATAATTTCTGGTAGCACAAGATCTGCAAGCAATGTGATGCAATTCCCTGGCTTGTCGAGCTAATTGGACTTCACATCTTCTTGAGACCCCAGAGCCACTTTCGACATGGTCATCCTATTATAAATACACCAAGGGACACTAACTTTATCGGGTTTAATCCAAGTTTATGCTAAAATAAGCCCAGTATGTGAAATATACTCATGCATTCTTGGGAAAGTCACAAAGTCTTGTTTTTGAATACAATATATTATATGTATTAAACGCTCAAAAAAACACACAAGAGTCTTTTAAACTATTCAGATATTTTTGGGTTGGTTAAAAAAAATAGTAAATGTTAATTTTATATGTATATAAAGATTCTGTTTGTATGAAATAGTATGTCTTTTTTTCCCAATTCAACAACAAGTAATAGTTACTACTTCTTTTACTTAATTTTTTTTTTATGTTCATCATTCATTACAGGCATGTAACGATTTCAGCATTTTTTAAAGTAAATCTATTGATAGACACACATACGAGAGAAAATCTATAATTTATTATTATAAAACAATAATAAGTTATTTTATTAACTCTTTTCATGTTAGTTTAATTTATATTCAGATTTGATGGAGAACTCAGGTTGGGAATAAACCAAAATAAAGCTAGCTTATGATTTGGCACACAAGTAAGAAACATATTATTTTAATAAAGTATTAAGGAAATCTTCATGTATTTAGTAAATTTGAGTAGCTTACAATTTTGTCTCAACTATATTTAGGTTGTTCAAAATATACTCTTAAGTAAATAAATTCATTTCGTTATGCAACGCCAATTCCGCAGCCAATTAATTATCAGAAATAATCAGCATTATACATTTCTAATCAACTTAAATATATTAAGACATTTAAAGGCGTTTTCAGACTGAAGAAATCTGAAAGTACTATAAACATATATATATTTTAATCTTATAGCCGACACAGTAACATATAAAGTATTAAATCATATTTAATTTTTTTCAGCAATGTTGAAACAGAAACTTTCATCACGTGTTATAATTTACGCTTTCATAATTAATAATACAAGTATTTCTGAAAGCTTTGATGATCTATTGATGAATGCGGCTTCAGATTGGATATTAAAAAAAAACTAGCAAGCTGAAAATTTTAATAAACATTTTTTTTTCACATTTACCAAGAAATAAGGAAGTGCGTCACGTGCCATAAATATTAGAAAATTTACGAGAGTTTCTCGCATAAAAAAATAATAATCGTAAATATTCTTTAAAACAAATTGGCTATTGTGTATACAAAAACACGTTTTTTCTACATAATATATAGCAGTCTACACAGTATGAGTGTTGAAAGATAATTTTTATAATTCTTTAATAAAATTGTTGTATTTTATTGTTAAAAAAAGTTGCGTAATAAATAATGTATGCTGTGTTACATTTTAATATAATTTTAATTGATTCTTTGATCAAAATCATTCTGAACTCATTGAAACAGATAGTATATATATATATTGAAATAAAAACTAGTTAATGTAATTAAATCAGAAAATACTTTTATCATCAAATAAATAAATTTTAGTCCCAGTGTTGTTTTCGGATATTGCCAAGATTACGACATTCATTTAAGACCCTTACGTGTCCAAATGCTACCCCTAATTAACGCAAAAAACAACAGGAAAAGACTTGTTCCAGATGAAATTAGCAGATTAAGGCTATTTACTAAGCAAACTATTCGGTAATATGATACTCTGTTTTTACAAAAAATATATACTTATAAAAAAACACTTGCTGTGATTCAAGTCACCATATAGATGATTTTTTTAAAATTGATTTAATTAAAATATCATTGCAAAAAAATACCATATTGATCATTTCACGACTTTTTAATACAGCCAAGTGTTTTTCGTTCTTCACGATATTTTATTTTATTTTATAATTAATAACATTATCGTCAACTAATACGACAGAGTACTCGAGGCGTATTTTCTATTCTATTCGCGAAAACTCTTTTCCGTCTTGGCTTTGTTCTCGGAGCGTATATTTGTTGACACAAGTATTTGCCTTATTCATAAAAATAAAGTGTCGTTAGGGCAGAAATGAAGCCAGGCTTTCTAGGCTGATTGTATTGCTGAAATAATAAACACAGCCGATAAAGTACACGGAATATGTGATACAAGCGTAACAATCACATCTGATACTGCCGCTTGCGTGATGTATGCACAAAAATACTTGCTGATGTTTTCCTGAAAATTTCACACAGGTCGGTCCAAACTGAAGAAAACGCAAATAGAGAAGCTATAATACTGAAACTGAATTATATATAAAAAAAACCATTGCAATGGTCTACATTAAAATGTGATTTTGGTTCAAATTTTGTTATAATTGTTAATACAATACAAAGGTACTTTTATTATTACAATAATGGATCTTCACCAATCAAAGCCTTGACCCTCAACAAAAATAATTATTTTCCTTAACCATTTGACTGTAGTTAGTAAAATATATGTGACATAAGTTATATAATTCATAACAATACTATGAAATATTAAAATTACAACTCTAGTATCCTAAGGCACATTTTGTACTAATACATTAAAATTAAAGTGATATAAAGCATATTTTTATAGGGCAAGTAATTTGCGTGATTTTTAAGCCTAATTTGTATTTTACGGAAAAAACTGCTTGCTTTGATTTTAAACCTGCGGCACGCCACATAGACCATCCTTAATTTTAATGCTCATCGAGGTTAGACAAAGCTGGAGCGTGTTATTCATACAAAAATCAACACCTCACGTTTGCCACAATCAATTCGATTTTTTCCGGTTTATTTATACAGCAGGGAATTTAATTACGTTCAGAATCTATTGTGAGCTGAAAATACGCCACACGGACGGAGGAGAATAACCAGATATGTGCTTTTTTTTGAAACTTTTAGTAAAAAGTAAATAGCTTATTATAAATTGAGACGCTTCTGAGAATGTCGATCGCTAAAAATACACATTTTATGAATCTTTGGTCTATTTCATGGAAATCTAGACTGAACGCGAACGAGATTACGATAAAAAAATGTGAGTAGTAAAATATTAAAATAATAGTATTTGTTTATATTTTATAGAATAAAGAAGTATGTGATTTTTTTAAATGAGTATTTAGCTTTCAAGAGCCTTTTTTTAAATTTGATAATGTTTTAAAAAATATATATTCCAAGGTCAAGAGCGTAGCACTACTCGTATATATTATATGATTTTTTTGTAAAAACAGAGAGTTTTAAGTAAAGCACGTGTCGCAGTACTTCGCACGTCCTATATTTTTCAAAGCTCGTTAATTAATCAGAGCTGGCGTACTTACGGCCTTCCCTGTATATATTAGCGATAGCGCAAAAAGCAGCCACCAATCTCACTTACCAGCCACCCTGTTTGTTTGCCGTCGACATCTGTGCAGCATTAGGGGCGCGAGGCTTTGCGGAGATGGGGAGAATATTAAGGGAAGAATTTGCGTTATTCATTATATATATATATATACATATATAAAATATATTATTCTTCGTATTATAAATATAAGAGTCCATTATCCGACCATTTGATCGATTCACAAGACAGGTGGAAATTTATCCAAAACTCGACAGCTATTGCGACTGTAGCGATGTGTCCAAAGAGGGTATCGGGTATTTGTTAGTTCAGTAAAACAAAAACTACTAGTAATCAAGTATTTTTTTTATTGTTTATTATATGAATACAAAATGGAAAATTATTTCAAAAAGATGATGTTATCCAAATGGTGATCGTTACGCGCTGCTGGCACTCTTCTAATCTGGAACGAAGATTGCTGATAACACGCTGACACATAGCCCTCGATATTGCTGCCATTTCTGACCTGATGTTTTGTTTGAATTCCGTTAGGTTCGTCAGATTATTCTCATAAACCCTATTTTTAAGGTATCCCCATACGAAATAGTCAAAAAGGCTAAGGTCGGGGCTTCTGGGAGGCCAGTTGATGTTACCTCTACGTGAAATGACCTTATTAGGAAATAATTCGTTAACAGCTTCAATATATTGATTGGATGTATGGCAACTTGTTGAAACTACGTTTTTGAGTTGAAACCTTGAAACTTCTGCAACCCTGGGACCAAAAATATCCGCAGGTCACTATTCACATTCACCCGATACTCTTTTTGGACACCCTATATATACAACAGAAGAACCGATGCATATGTTTTGCTAGATATACCGTATTTCATATTCATCCACGAGAGACTGGTTTAACTTAAAATAATCCACATTCAAGCATCAAGTACGAGAACCCAAACGTTTATGAGACTATTTTCGTATATTATTACCGCAAAACGTCATTAAAATATAGTGTGTGTTAGGGTTCTTAAAGTCCTTGTTCCTAACTTCCAACACGTGTTTCCAGGTTACTTATTTGCTGCTGACTTGTGACCAGAAATCGAGAATTTATTTTTGGCATAAATATTTTAATATAGACATACACAATTATCACAAGGAGTCGTTGGTACTATATAATAATTTAAAAAAATTTGATGGGTGATTCATGCTTTGTTTTGAAGGAGATCCATTGGTGCTCTGTGTGGTATGGTTGCTGAGCTGATGTAAGAGAGAGAGGGGACCGGCGGGCGGCCAGCCTGCTCACTCCAGCTGTTCCCTAATTGGTAACGAGCCATCTCCGGTCAGAACTTGCAAATCCAATTACCGCGTTTTGCCGAGCCACCGCCACAATCAGAGCGAATAATCATGTAACTCGATTATTTTTAATACTCCAGCGTGAAAAATAGCAGATGATCAATTAGCTGTTTTATTTTATTTTTAACAGTTTGTATCGACGCATTGTGAATAGAAAATCGAGACTGATCAGTTTGGGATTCATTTGTCAAGACATAAGGCTTCTTGATAGAATATAAAATCAAGACTCATTAGTCAAACTGATGTTATTACATCAGTTTGGGATTCACTTGTCAAGACAGAAGGCTTCTTGATAGAAAGTACACTGTCTGTTTATTTATAAGATTTTAAACAAATGTAATACTTCTTCTTTAGGTGCCTCTCCTCAGAAAAGGTTGGTGATCACATCATGTTGAGCCAGTGTTTACGGTTTTCTTTGGTCCTTCATACCACAGTTTCATATTCAAAGGAAAAATCTGCGTATTGTTGCTGCACAATAGCATTATTATATATCCTTTCCTTACAAAGCAATGCCATTTGGATCTGATTCTTCTTCTGCAGCAGGCTTCCTCCACAATCATTCCAATTCAACTACTCAATTACCAAAATAAATACTAAAATATACTTTTCCCTGTGTGGTATTAAAAATACTTAGTTTTGAAGTTTATCAGATGATACAATGATTTTTAATACACCACGAATGACAATTGCAATAAAGTAGGTAAAATACGTTGTAAACAATTAAAAAAAAATATTTTTTGTAAACATATATTATTCATATATAAAAAATCATAAATATTCATTCAATAACATATATCAAACATAAAATTTTGTTTTCAAAAGCAAATGGTGCGTAAAAATTTACGTAAGAATATATTAATAAATTACAGCTAGCGCGTTAGAATAAATTTATTTTTTATATTAATAAAATATTTTTTGAAATTATATTATATATTTTCTGGATTTCTTAGAGTCAGGCTTTTTTCATCAGCAAAGCCAGCTTGCTGGAACTACCCAATCACGTTTAATAAATCTACTCGGAGACTTTCTACTGAAAGGGCGTCTTATCGTTGTGGCCTTCCTCCCCGATGTTTGTTATTCTCGATAACCACTCTGTGAAATTCAGCAAATATAGACGAGCATCAGCAAAATTGAATAAAATATATCGAAATACTTACGATTTTATAATATTTTAGGTAGTTTTTTTTTTGTGAAAAAAAACACGAACGCATAACATCAATATTTTTGTCACAAAGTAATCGGCGAAATTCTCTTGTAATCTCATTGTATTCTTGTGATTGCATTGATTAAATAAAATATAATATTAAAGGTTTTTTTTTAGCTTAAATAAATATTTGTGATTTTATATAATCTTGGGTGGTATCACAAATTTTTATTTATTGACCAGTTTCGCTTTCATACTTTGTTGGCATCAACAAGCACTCTAGTCGAAATTATTTAGAAATCATACCTATTTTTCTAAGAGTTTCTTTGATCAATTTTCAATATTTGAAAAAATGTACTTAATAATGTGTATAGGCAAAATTGTACTTCGTATTGTATTTGCTTAATTAAATAGACTTTAAAAATAATAATATCCAGATCGGATTTAAATGCTTCACTCAGTACTTTGGGTTAAAAGTCTAGTATTGCAAGTCACACAATATTTAATTGGCATAATAAGTACGTTGTTTCATTTATAGGATATGATTGTTCAAAATTCTTGTTTAGTACAAGTGATTCGTTGGTATAATTAGTAATGCACCAGCCATGTAAGCTTGGGGATGTGGGTTCAATAAAATTCCACACAAATCACCATGATAGAGAGAGTTTATTTAATCAATTTTCAATATTTGAAAAAATGTACTTAATCATTATCAATCAATCAAACCTGTATAGGCAAAATCGTACTTCCTGTGAGACGCTCTTCACAAAAATCAATAATATAATTTAAAGCTTATGATAGGTAATTAAGATACAGGGTGCCCTATATATCGGTTTCGTTGTCACATGGAAACGTTCTATCGTTTCTGAGAGCTTGTTTATGACTGCAGGGCAGGTCATTGATTCATGACCTCAATGTGTTGCATAGAGTCGAAGATACAATAGGGACTGGAGAACTCTGCGATCTTTGATTGATAAATTACGACACAACACTGTATACAGTAATCACTGTAAAATATACACCGTGGCAACAATCTACATCTTAATTAAGACTAAATCCGACTACGCACTCTTCAGATGATGTTGGAAACAATCTCACTGAGATTTCACGTTTAGATCTGATTCTCCTTTTGTAGCAGGTAACAGAAACAATAGCAGGATCCCTCCACAATCATTCCAAGTCCACTGCTCTATTACCGATCCTTTACACACGCTCATGGTACAGCATGGAAGCCATGCACAAGCAACAGAATGGAGAGTGGTTCAGACTAAGTAAATAACGCAAAAGAAAACGCTATTGGCATGTTAATATTCGGTTATCAGTTATGTTTTTTTTTTATATTTCTGACACAAATTTCTTTGTTTAAATTCCATTATAATGTTTGTTTTAAAATAATATTTTATTTATAGTTTTGTTTACATGTTAAGTTGGCATCTTCAAGTTTATGTGATGTTTCGTAAACTATTGACAAACGTTATAGAGAGAGACAATGATTTTCAGAAGTTATTTCCTGAATTATCGGGGATTCTATACAATTACTATTTTAAGCGTTTCTATTCAATACAAATTAATTTCTGTAGTTTCTAATAGATTTCAATTTAAATAAGATCAATATTATGTCACAGATTATTAGGAACAATAAACGTATTACTTCAAACAATCATTGTCCCATTCGTAGATAATTTACGAAACATCACTCTACTTCAAGATGCCAACTTAGCTCTTTGGCGAAACTAAAAAAAAAAAATATGTTCTCATTTACAGTAAAATATGATTTTCTAGATCTTGAGTGATTATTATTTTTATTTTAAGAGTTTATATCAAAAAAATATACAGGCACTGAAAAAAAGTTTTTAACCCTAGACCGATACACACGTATATAGTAAATATTTATTAAATATATTCACTCAGTAACTCAAGCAAAACTTGATATAAAGTTTGTTTTTTTAATTCAATATAACCTTTTTTATTCCATGATTATAGTTCAGTATCCTTTTTTCGAGTTATAAATTTTTTTAAAAATAATTTGTGAATATAAAAACTATATATAACATTCTTAGAATCGCTTTTCTATCTGGCAGTATTTTCAGGACTAAGTGTTATTGGATTCAGTATACGTAGTCAGTATTTTTGCAAGCCTGCGTTAGCCAAAAAGACACTTCAGGGTCCCTTTAGACAAGGTTTGCCCATTAAAAGTTAGGGTAAGTATTTCAGGGGGTGAGATTTCGTTTTGATTTCAACCCTCGACGTTTCCAACTGCAAAATCAAGCGTCAACCGCAAATTAAGTCCAATTATTTAAGAATATATTTTTGAGAACCGAAAACTTTTCAGCATCAGAAATCTGAAAAAAAAAACGTGAATTTTTTTTATGTACAACTAGTTACATTACAGCTATACATCAATGTCAACACCATCCGCTGACACTTATCCACCGCTGGATAAAGTTCTGATTTATGTCTCTGATAATCCTTTTACGGCGATAAATCATTAGCAGGTTTTCGTGTCACAGTGAAAAAAATGAGTATGAAGGTGTTGACGGTTCAAAAACCCGAAATAAAACATTTTTCGTATAAGTTGATTTGGTCGCTTGGATGTTGAACTTCTATTTAGTCCTTCGACGTTTTGGTCCCCGTGCTGGAATCATCTTCAGAGATTTATATGAAGAGTATATGACTGCCAAAGCTCATGTACTTATTTCAGTTTTTAGAAACACTGTGGTGATCAATAGGTTTGAATCCACTTAGATAAATAAATCATCGTCTAAGGTCATTTTATGAATGGACATCACAGAGAGTAAGACTTATTTTCGATCGAAGCTAAAGCTTTCTATTAAATGTATACTTTGCGAAAATCGCGTCAGGCATTTGAGATTTTTTAATAATTTCTGATTTAATTGCGACCGAATGAAACGCCGACCGTGAATTCATTTTCCTGAAAGACCGTTTTGGGTTTAAGGCTGTGCCTGCTCGCGTGCACCCCGAATGTGAATTAATTCAGAATTTGATTGCTTGATTACCAGAATATATAAGGGAGTTTAATATTTAAACCATTAAGGACTTTTGCGTATTAGTCATCGAGCTGAACTTATAAGACTGGTTCAGGATGAAGCTATTTTCAGTGAGAAAGTCATCAACCTCCTCTGAGAAGAGGCACTTGTATTTACATATTTTATAGACTTGAATGAAAAGTATATATAGCCAAATATGTGAGAGACTACAATTATTTCTGTATATAAGCGTTTTTCCTTTTGAGGGATTACAAATTTTATATAGTTATTCATATTTGTTGATATTATTAGTGTTACAAAATAAACCAGTCTTTTAGGGATTGAGTAAAATATGTTTAAGCTTAAAAGGATGTAAAAAATGAGGTTTATATAATTTAGGTTTGATTGCGTTAGCAAGTAGTTATAGTGTACAGTTTCTTACAAGAATGTGTAAGGGAGTTTAGTATTTCAACTGCACTTTTGTATATATAGCCAAATATCTAGAAGACTACAGTTTTACTTTTTTTTGTTAGCATTAAACAGGATACAAACGAAGTTTTAGTTATTCACATTTCTGGGAATTGGGAGTGTTACAAATTAAACCAATCTTTTGAGGATTGAGTTAAATATATTTAAGCTTAAAAGGACGTTATAATAAAATATAACCAAGTGGTTTTGGAGACTACGTTTATTTATTTATTTATTACGCCGAACACGGCATCTTCAAAACTCGAAAGAGCTCTCGCTACAAGTGAAATAAACGTAGTCTCCAAAACCACTTGGTTTTATTTTATTATAATAAAATGGAGTATTACAAAATAAATACCAGTTCCATTAATTAAAAGGATGTAACAAATGAGGTTAATATTTAGGATTTAATTGAGCTAGCAAGTAGTTATACTGTACGGTTTCTTAGTGTAGGGGAGTTTAGTATTTCAACTGCACTTTGCGTAGTTTCGCTGTGTAGATGTTTTCATATATATAGCCAAATATCTAGAAGACTACAGTTTTATTTTTTTTGTTACCTTTAAACAGGACACAAACGAAGATTTAGTTATTCACATTTGTTGGGATTGGGGGTGTCGCAAATTGAACCGGTCTTTTGTGGATTTAGCAAAACGTACTCGAGCACTTGGGCTTGAATGAAGTTTACACGGACGTGATGTAATAATTAAAACATTAAGTATTCCGTGTACATGAGGCCGTTGGTAAATATCGCCTCGGTTATCTGGCACGAGCCCTGACGGGGGCGAAGGCTTCAGGGGTGTAATAAGGGTGTATTCACGAAAGCGAAATATTGCAAAAAAAACAATAGATATTTCCGCTATTACTAACAAAAAAAAATTCTTAAAAAAACTAGCTGAAAGAGCAGATAAAAAAATGATCAAGGCGTGTTGTACGTCTCCGGTATTTTTTACTTGTTTTAAAAAACGAGAAATCACGTTTTTGTTCACTTCAAATCTCCGGTCAATAAAAAAGTATGAGACACTAAACTTTTATATAATTAAATATCTAATATCAAAAATGCGTATAAAAAAAATATATAAATTTCAGGTGTTTTTTAATTCAGATGCTTCTTCTATAATTTATTTTCACTCCGGGACTGCAAATATTTACACGTATTTTATACGATGTAATTTTTTTCCATACAATTTTGTTTATATAATATTCGTGGCAACGAATGAGTTCGTGACTTTTTAATAATTTAGCAAAGAATGTTTTAAACACTGCAATGTATGTAATAGAAAACACAAAAATGTCGCAAATAATATAAAATATTTTTATTTAGTAGATACAATTACATATTTCTGTATATCAATAATATTAAAGTGTAAACATTTATAAAGTTATAAAGCAAAAACAGCAAATTCTTAAAAAAATGAATGAATGCAATTTTGTATTGTGTGAGAGACGTTTGAAATTTTTAATTTTTCAGGTATTTTTACTATGCGATCTTTAAAACCTTGCTTATTTAATTTTACTTATATTTAAAATAAATTATTTAAATATTTTTTTAGTGCAGTAATTTATTTAAGTTAATTTCGTTTATTCTAGATTTTTTTTAACTCTTGAAATCAAGGCGACTGTGTTAACAGAATATATGCCTTCTTTTTTAAATAGGCTTTACGTTTATACTATAAATTTGAATGTATCATGTTAGTGATAATAAGATTATGACTACTTTTTTGAATACTCCGTTTTTTTATTAATACATACAAAATTTAAAAAATATATATATTAAATTAAATTCTGAATTTAGTTTATACGAAAAGCTATTTTTTTACTGGAACATCAGTATGCTTTATCTACGTTATCTAGAAAAACCTTCAGCAACGAACTTTTAGATCGCACCGTTATCAACATTCACGCTCTCCCGAGTCTTCATACTCTCGTGAATCCGATTCTGATTTCTTCAGGAGGTCTTTTTGATTGGACTGAATCCGCACCCTTCGCTAACGAGGTTCCTCCCCTGATCACATCCCTCCTCCAACATCCGTGGCATTCGTCCAAGGTGCTTCAGCCAACCTGCAGGCTTTACTTGTTGAAAAATTCAAACGAAAGCCTCGGATTGTATGCATTTAAATGAAAAAAATTATTTCTTGAATCCAGAAAAGACCGGGCTAAACGTTTTTTAATTGAAGCAATTAAGCAAAAATGCAAGAAAAGAGTTTGAAAAAGGGTTTTTTAAATCGAACTTATAATAATAATGAATGGATATTTTCTATTATTTTTTACCCTTCAAGAAGTTTTGCACTCCAATACTTGCAAACTTAAGAGCCTTAGTCCCATACTCGAGTTTTTTTGATCATTTTCTGGTCCGTTTTGCGAAAAATCGACTGCACCAATCAAAAAAATTTAAATGCAAAAAGTTAGATATTACATCTCTTCTTCCGAATAAAATATATTTATATTTCTTGTAAATTTACTTTTAATATGATAAATATGTGTTTGTCCGATTGAAGTGTAGGAATTTGGAGATTCGTCATGTCCCTGTTCTAAGAGTCGTAAAAATTTAAAAGTCTTTTTTTCAATTGGAATTAAAAGATTAAATATAAATGCTCTGCGATGTATTATTTTAAAAATTAAAAAAAAAAAAATCTTTAACAAAATTTGGTTTTGAAAAGTCGTAATTTTATCCAATTTTTCAACATCTTCAAGATTTTATTTTACCCTGAAAATGGACGTTAATTAAAAAATAAAAAATTGATAAGTATAATTTATAGTTTTTTTAATACTCTGTAAAAAAATCAACTTTCGACATAGAAAAATAAAGTGACAATTAAATTAATTAAATGACACGATTTCGCCAGGTAAAACGGTCTTTTTTTTGTAGCAGACGGGGGATGGACACCAAGCAAGGTTAGGTAGCAAGACCCTTAACCAGGAAACACTTTAATGGATTCCAGAAAGCCTTTGCTATGGAGTATTATAGCATCGGCCAGGGTAATGACTGGGGTAAAATCTGACGTCACTGCTATTAACCTATATCCAAGTACGAGGCTGTATTATTCTTCTCCTCTGTAACGTATCCTCACCTAGGATGGCTATCAAGAGAGCAATCTCTTCTTTGGACTCACATCAAATTATTATTATGACTCGATTAGTACGGTTAATGCGTAATTAGGGAGACACGCTGAGTGGTATATGTTAAGTTATCTTTTGTATACCCTTTGGCTAAATTGAAAACCAGCCTCTTACGGTATATTCGTATAAAGCTTCTAGGCATCGCAAACAAGTTATGGCTTGTTAATTATTTATTTTTTTAAATGCGTTGAATTTATAGAAGTGCTTATTTTTTTACACAAACAAAGTCATTCGTGAAAGCATCCCAGGTAAAAAAAAATTGTACTTAGACGCCTGTCTTTCGACGTATCTTTTGCCGATACTCACATCGTTCATCAGGTGTTCCAGGTAAGTGAATCTCGCCAAATAAAATGCGTAGGTGTTCATTTAAACCAGATAGGGATGATTTCAGCCAGGTGTGCCGCTCACCTGTCAGACGATGACAGCACCTGACAGATCCTGAATTCACGTGTTCAGTATCCATTAATCGCCGTTTATCTTTGAACTATAAACCATTTGTTAAATGTCATTCAACTTAAACTACTTAGCGCTACAAATAAAACGGTTTGTTTACATTCAAAAGAAAATACACAAATTTTTATATTTTTTTACAAAAGTCAAGTTAAGTCAAGTCAATAGAGCAATGTCTTTATGTACAGTAAGCATTAAAAGCAAATGGGTTTATGTCTTACTATTATATAACCTGAAACAAATAATAATTATAATAATTAATAATTTACATATGTGGAGCATTCCGTTTTATTATCAGCCACATGTTTAGCGATGATGTAAACGATTGAGGTGTTGAATAATCATTAACTGTTTAAAAGACACCTGTTTATGCTATAAAATACGAAATGGTATATTTATTATTTTTCGCCATCTCCAGGATCTTGATTTGTTGATTTCTTGATTTGTAAACGAAAATAGAATCGATTCTCCAGCTAAAAAAAATTGACACTTGACTGCCAGATACTTTTTTTTACTTTGATACTATTTTTTTTCGCTTTTAAGGCTGTATTATTTTAGACATTTGCATATGAGTTTAAATTCTAATACGCAAAGTTATTTGCAGAATATTATCGCTCGGATTCATTTAGTGAATGAAATGTTATTGATTTTCAGAATCTCGCTGAAATACAAACAACTGTAATCCGTTCAAAATTAAACAAATATGAAATGGTGCTGGTTTAGAGTAACATACTCTGAATATTAACTATCGTTTGGTAGTTATTTATATACTAAACATTTTGATCTTAACATAACCGTATATACTTGTTTTAGACTAAAAAAATGTATGTAAAAAAATTACATAACTGAAAGAAACTCCTAAGATGATAAAATATTAAACTATATATAAATTACAATGAATATTTTATGATCTAATGAAAACATCTATATTAGTGTTTTAAAATATGTGATCAAGAAAAACATAATGTTGAAAATCTTAAAACAAAACCACACAAAAAAATCTTGTTTACGCAAACATTTATAGATTTAATCACTTCATGAAAATTTTAAAGAAAAAACACACAAATTGTATGAAATTTTGAGTGTTTATTTCCATATTTTTTAATCGACGTCCATTTTTAGATAACCCAGATTGAAGCACAAAATAAAATTTCAAAACCAAATAAACACGACTCAGTGCAATGTACGCAACAACAAACTTTGTCGATTTATTAATTTTTTTTCAGAAAAACGCCAAAGCTTTTAGTATATTTGCGGTGCTTTTAAAAATAACAAACAAAAGTGCATTTGATTAACAGATTTCTCCCTCTGCAAGCAAATATATTAATTTTCTAGACTATAATAACTCACTTGAATATTTTTAGTGTGAATTTGTTTGTAGAGAATATTGGCAAGAGAAAAAAGATTGATTGATTGGTGAAATTCAATTTATTGGCAACTGAGTTGTTCTTGATTTTATTAATTTTTTTATAAACACAATGAGGCCTGGACACTTTTAATAACTAAGCTCTGTATAGATATAGATGGAAGATAAGATACTACATGGAATTACTGAAGATACGAAGAGTTGAATAGTCAAACCACTTATCCGATAAGTGAACACTTGTTTATATGCAATGGACCGGTTTAAAATAATTACATTCACAAGCCATTGAATCACACAAACATACATAAAACAGTACAAACTCGTAAAAGTACAGAATTAGCTCTCGGGAACATGTATATTTGTAGCCACATGTCGCTTTTGCACCGAAGAATGTGGAGTATTTTAGAAAACATGTTGTTTGAAATGTTCAAGACTGTTGTATAATAGTTTTACCGATATTGTCTCGGCCAGGAATTCGATACAATGTCAAGTAGTTGCAGATATTTACGAGGAGATTAAACTCAGCACCTCCAGCTGGCTGATAAATCATTTCAAAGACAGGTCGAAGCCGACTGAAGGCTTGAAATATTACTTCGGTGCTTGTAAAATCTATACTTATTTATTAATTTATGGGTGCACTAATATCTTTCATAATAATAGTAAAAAAAAAACAATAATATAGCAATATTGTGAGTCATGCATATTTTATTTAAAATAAATATTTAGTAATGTTCCTACTTCATGTTTATTCATGCAAATATTTTCGCCAAAATTTGACATTTTGAAGGACCGGAAGGCTTTGTTAGCTACTTAAAAATAATAAAAAATGACACAGAGTTGATGTTTCTTGCCTCATTTTAATTACTTCTGAAAACCACTGTTTCACACACCTGAAAAATTCTAGTGTACTTATATTTACAATTACGAATGAGTGTTTGTGTTTTTACTCAAAATCTACAATAGCTCAAAAATTATACTGTACCATTATTTTTTGACAATTTTAAAATTTATATCGATATTTGATATTATAAAAGGCTTCTCAGCCAAAGTCACTCGCGCATAAAAATCCTTGTATTGCTCTCTCATCCCCCTCGGTGCTACTGAAATTCAGGCAAGTGGTTTCATGAAAGGCTTCAGCAAATTGGAAGCAAGTGGAATTCCCATAGAAATGCAATATGCAAATATGCCCATTAGACATCAAACAGTATTTTTTTTACACATCGTTCACTTGAATTCGCATCGAAAAATTCAGTTCACTTCAGTTAATTTATTTATTATTCACGATGTATTTAAGAAATATTTTATAAATATACTATGAATTTGCTAAATCAAAAGTAATTTAAATCCTCATCTGGTTGGTATGGTCTTCAGTTAGTCCCATCTGGCAGGCCCTGTTTCGGAAAAGTTCAGACTTGCCTTTCAGGTTTTCAGGGGCTTTCAGTTTTCATACTTAAGCAAGCTCCACTGACCGGTGAAGAAACTTTATCTTTTGTTAAACCAAAAACTGTAATGCTTAAATTTTTCAGACGTGAATCTCATAGCAAGTACTTAAATTTTTGTCGTTAATATGACCCCAAAACTTTTACTTGCAGTACAGAAATTATATTTTGATAATGCTTCTTCATTACATCATTTGTTTTATTTTGATAAAATTTTGTATATACTTAGTAAATGCGTCATATCAATATAGTTACATACTTCATAATTCCTGAAAAAAAAGGACCTTTGAAATAAATTCGCCAAGCACGACTAATGCACAGTAGTTTTTTGTTGTTGTTGATATTTTAAATATTGAAACAAGTCAGTTCATAGTCAAATTAAGGTGCTTTGTTACCTCTGCAAGGGTTGCTTAGTGAGTAGGTTCTGTGGTGACCCAAACAGTCAGTACTGAGATGAAGGTTCCAATTAGATAAGACCAAGTTTTCCTAATTACCATAGTTATTTTAGGCAGGTAGAGGGAAGGTGTAGTTAGAGACAGTTCTCTCACAATTTCTAGACAAACTTTGATGCCAATCATATTATAAGTGTTTCTAACAACTTAAGTCAAATTCATCTAATTGTTTTCAAAACATATCTAAATTTTCTTCAAATTAAAGCCAAGAGCCTTGTAATCAAGCTACTTTAATAATTGAAATGTTTTAAACATTTAAATTATTTTGAGTGTTTTAGTTCAACCATTCAAATTACTTTATTTCTAATAAGATATTAGAAATACTTGGATATTTTTTTTAAATTAATAACGTAACAATTATCATTCAACGATATGTTAATAAAATTATTCGATTTTTATTGTATGCCTATTTAATATTATTTGTAACATATGTTGATTACTTTAGTTTTTATTAAATACATACACATAGGGGACATATTTGTATAAAATTACCAAATGATAAAAATAACACAAAAAACTATTAGACTTAAGCTCGTTTATGGAATAAATTTATTCCAATTACTTTTTTATAGTTATTTATTTAGTTCTAGAGACTCACACACTCTGTATAAGATATACTTATCACATAAACAATGGTTTTTGTTTACCCTGTAGTCACAGATTTAAGGCTTTTTTTCCATTTTCAGTTCATTAATTTTATGGTTTTCTATTTCTCCTTTTTTGCTCCAAAAAACACTTTAATGTTTACTGAGTCGAACAGCCAAGGACTCGGGAGTAAATAACAGAGCGAATATTAAATCTAGGGAAGAGAATTATCAAATAAATTGAAATAAATATTTTTTCATTCACATCAGTTTAAAGGATGAATTTAAAGCTATAGATATAACCAGCAATGATTTCTGATTAAAAAAAAAAGGTTTGCAATGTTCCAATGGGTTACCAGTGAAAGGTTTCAGAATCCTTTAACACGCCATATCACGTGACAAGAAATATGGGGATAGTTATGGTGAAAACTAAGATTGTCTTGAGTCTTCTCCTTCCATGGGGCTTTTATGAAATAGGGATGGGAGCTTTTTTTAAAAGAAAAACCACACACTGGAAGAGTTTGTGCCACTGTCAAAGCCTTAAAACGAAAGTCGACGATATGCCTTTACTGTATTAAATATTAAGCATGAATGTGTTTTATGCACTCTGTATATTAATCAAATTTAAACTATCGACTAGACCGTTATAATTTTTTTTGAATTTTTGAATTCTGCCATTATATAATGATATCATTATCTCCTTATATCAAATATAAAATATTAAAAAAAATTCACATCTTTTCACGCATTTAAGCGAACAAATTTAACAATCCGTTCATTGCTAAAATAAAATAATATTTTTTTGGACATATTTTCCGAGACTGGTATAATAAATAAATAAAGTACTAATACAGAATTAAAAGTTACCTTATTCATTTACTCTTTATTGTCATAAATATAATATTCAATCAATCGGCTATTTATATTTTTTGATCAGAGTATTGTCATTATTTGAATGTATTATTTTTTTTGTTTCAAAAAACTTCGTAAAATCGATTATTTTTCCATCACTACCCCTAATGATTACAAAGGCTGTATCGAGTTGAATTATAATATAGTAAGTTTGGAATCACAACAAACTAGAGTGTATTTCGGTTGACTGAATTTCAGGGGGACTTTGCATGAAATTATTTACCCCAGCAGACAATGGTATGGTATTTTGAAAGATTATTGTATAATCTACGAGCTTTTTCTATATTAAGGCTTTGATATATATATTTAACTTAAATCTAAGCCCTGCGTCAGTTTGAAATAATAATATCGGAGCAAATAAGATTTGAGATAAAAGTGATGTTTATTTGAAATATCTTTACTTTTTAAAATTCCGTTAAAAAAGCCTTTCATAAGCTTTTGATTTAATCCATATTCCCGATAAAAAATACTTTTATTATTAATTTTATAAAGATCTTGAGAATTTTAAAGTTTGCCATTTTTCTCAAAGTGTATTTGCATATGAAGTTGGCGTAAATTTGAAAATTAAAAAACTTTCAAGAAAATATCTCTGAGGTGAGAAAGCACCGTATTTTCTCATCGTAAGGTTTTGTTATTTATTTAACTCATTTCCGGATTACAATAATAACATTTTCCTGATCTACTTCCGTTTTGAAATTGCAAATTTAAATCTCATTCGCAAAAATAGGAATATTTTTAATAAATTCCGATTTTCTAAGAAATCTTGCTTTGTCGATTAATATGTCTATTATTTTTTATGGAATTATTGGTTTTGTATTTTTTATTTTAATATTATTAGAGCAATAAATTTATAATTTAAATATAAAACAAAACCTTATTTCTCTAATCAAGCTTAAGCCCAAAGCCTCACATTGGATATGAAAGCTTGATAATTTTTAAACTATATACACTTGAATAATTGTGTCACAATATTTTTAGAATTTGATGGAAATAGATTGACACAAAGATGAAGCCTTTTTTTGAGGGACTAGTTAAAAGTATAGCATATTTCAGTTTACATAATTTATTCAAATGAGAGTGAGTCCAGGATGAGGATGTCAAAATAGGAGTAGGGTCTATTTTATTATAATATAAATTCAAGCGACAAAATAATAATCTACGCTGAAATATAAAGTTATTTTAAAAATATATTTACAGGGCATATGTTGATATTTGCGATTTCCTGAAATTTATGAATTAATCATTCGGCTCATAAAATTTGTTGATATCATCGCAGTTGATTTCAGTTTAAATATTCCAATGTTTTATTTCGCGAAGTTAGGTTATCGGTTAAAACATTGATAAAATGTAAATCTAAGATGCCTTCTGGGAATGATCTTTTGTGATGAAATCATATTTAGGGAAAACTTGAACGGTGCAGGTTGTTTTTTTTAAATTGATGAGAAGGCACTCGGTACTATATATATATATTTATTCATTAGTTTTTCAGGGGTTTTTTGATTCACCAATATAGTAGTTTTTCGATTTTTTTTCAATCAGCATAAGAATAAGGCTATTGAAAGTCGACTCAAGAGGGTTGTTGGCATAAAAAAATCTTCGCTCGGACGATCTGGGGTAGCTCAAAGGGAAAATACTTTGATATCCTGAAGTGACCGGACCCGCGTTTCAGTTCACTTCAGCACAGAGTTTAATAGAGAACAGGATAAGGCGGAGAATTTATTTCAGTAGAGTTGAAAGTAATAATAATATATTTCAACGTAGTATGAAGTGTAGATTTGAACCTCATCATGAAATAATAAACATTTTTTTAGTCGTATTTCGTATTATATTTATATAGATTTTTAAGATTTTTTTTCAGCTGTGAAAGTCGCAAAGTGTGTTTGTGTTTCGGCGACAAAAGGAAGAAAGCTGTTTTTTTATTTGCACCAAACTATTGTTCAGAAAATAAAAGCGACAGCAGGTGTTTTTTTCCCATTATTCGATTGTTTCTATTAGCTCGCAAGGGATGATTGTATTTATGTGATTTATGTTTTATAAATAACCCTTCTTTTACTCCAAGTGCTTTTCTTTAAGGGAGTTTGGTGTTCATTTTTACCTACACCCCCGTTTTTTAGCCACTGATGGTCACTTCCGTTTCCTTAGATTTTGTAGAAAATTACTTTCAGTATGTTATATTTATTCGATACTTTATGATACTCAGAAATATATCTTAGGCTTAATCGTCGTTATATATAAAACACAAAAGATGTTTGTTTATCCGTTATAGGCTTTGAAACCATACGACCGATGTGCCCCACACCGGTTTCATTTGAAAGCCAAAAATACTGAAAGTATTTTAGACCAATAAAAGTATAAAAATTGATTATCAAATTTGGTTTATTCAATTAAGTAAATCCCATACAAAAGTTGACATTTCATAAAAGGAACTGACATTTTCGCGTAATGCATATACGCAAAAATGTCTTGAACCTGGCAGCTTGCATGGCTGCCAATAGAAAAATACTGATATTGATGTTTGTAAATATTAGTATGAAGTTGCCGTTACAGGCTGCCACAAAAAAAAAAAAAAAAACACCGAAATCCGTAAAGTGGACATCGTTCCTCACAAAAAATTTGAAAAAAGAACATTGTGAAGATCGCGCATAAAACAAAATCACTATCTGTCATTCACAACAGAGAGTTTTATCATAGTGAGTTTGTCTGTTTTTATATGGGAAAAAAAATATTAAACAAAAATATTCGTATTACAAGTCTCATCTATGGATTATTATGCATATTGCATTATGATAAGAGCCCAACGATCCAATCACATTTTAAAATGCCGTGAAGTATTTCATCAGTTTTGTGTTGACATGTACGCCAAAATTGA
Organism: Atopsyche davidsoni; assembly: GCA_022113835.1. Classification (NCBI taxonomy): domain Eukaryota; kingdom Metazoa; phylum Arthropoda; class Insecta; order Trichoptera; family Hydrobiosidae; genus Atopsyche; species Atopsyche davidsoni. The sequence goes on along the minus strand of JAILWY010000022.1, from coordinate 2,922,371 downwards.
AAGTGAGTGGCTTCTGTACATTCGTTTTAACCAAAAGAAATTGTGTATCAATGATTATATTCATTCGCGCGATGCAATTGCAATATTGCATATGCATGAGTATTCTCAGGATGCTTTGACGTAGGCATACAGGCGATTAAAGCAAAAACGGAGATTACCGCACACTCATATTCTAATCGATAGTGTTATTTATATCTGCTGAACTACTGAATCTACAAGAAGACGTTGTCCCATGCGGAGCATTGAATATGAACTCACCTTGCATGAAAGACGGCAAATGCACGAAAAGATATCCACGCGATTTGATTATTGAAACTTAACTGGTAAGGATGGATATCCTAAATACAGCGACGAAAGCCAAAAGATAGAGGATTTACCACCACCATTAAAGTAAGAAACGTTGATATTGACATTGATATTGATATTGACAAGTACATATGCAAATATGTTAACAGCAATGAAGCTGTCTGCTGAATTCTTGGTTTCAGTATTCACGAATGATAACCAACTGTTCAATCCAATCTTGCTGTTCATTTAGAAAACGGTCAACGTGTTTATTTTACTGAAAAAAAATGTCGAAGAACGAGGAGCACAGCTACAATAGTTTTGCGAAAACATTGCTGTATAATGAAGTTCCAAAATAGAGTCAACCATCCAATAGAGATTTTTATCTCTTTGGAACCATCTGTAATGCCACCACACATTATAACTTTAAAAGTTGGTTCACCATATATGCTCATTCACAACTTAAATCCACTTAAATTGTGCACCGGAACAAAACTTGCCGTTAAAAAACTATCGCCACGTAGTAAAAATCTTTGTTTACACACCTACCGAAAAAACTCAATATATTGTTTATCCGCTAGCATTAAGATAAAAAAGTTAATAAAAAACAAAATTTCCTTTTTTCGAACAAGTAAAATAAATGTATTTATTTTTTTAGCGTAGTAGAACACGCCGGGGGTATCCGCTAGTAAAATATAATAAAACAACCGGAAGGGTCTTCGAGACCGTCATCTTGCTGGCAGACAATACAATGGTGATTCGTCGCATTCGTGTGTATCTTTACGCCATTGTTTGATGGGTGTTGCAAGTAACGCGAAACTAATGGACAAAAAGCCTACGCCCTTGGAACAATCAGGAATATTCTATTGTATAGATCGACGAAGCTTGTATGAAATGTTATGCGAGTTTTGCTCCTTTTTGTATGCCTAGCTTCTCGTTACTGCTCTGTTGTCTGACTTTTGGCGTAATTGATAGCGGAAATGTCTTTTTTTTTAAATCAAAGCCTACCTTTTCAACGCCAAACAAGAAACAAAAGAAGAAAAAAAATTGTATTCTTTATCAACCTGCTGAAAAATGTATATATTATGAATATTTTTTGTTGATGTAAATGAATATGTTTACTCAGACTTTCAGATTTCAGTGATGTTAAAAACGTTTTCAGCTACGTAATCATAATAAATATTGATTGAATTAAACTATATTCAATCGTTGCCATTGAAAAATATAAACAAAAAAATAATCAACTGTGCATTTTTTAATATACAGGTATCGAATTTATTTTAATCAGCAAGTCCTTATAGAGCTTAATATATAATTTATTAACGGCTGTTGTTTCAGACTGAAAGCATTTTTGTAAAATAGATACAAATTTTTAAGGTTTTGAAATTCATCTTTCAGGACGCTCAATGTTTCAGGGTGAAAGAGTTTTTCAGCTGCACAGAACCTGAAAAAAAAAACCAATTTAATTATCCACAGTGCAATCGGTTGAGAATGAAATCATTTTTAAATTTCAACACGAAAAGTACAAAAGGTTCAATTTTTTATTTTTAAATTGCTTACATTGAATACTTTTGATTGTGTGTAGTGTAAAAAAAAGCGTAAATCCATGAAATTCGTTTTGTTATGCCATTATTCTATTTTCATAGAAAATATGCTACAGTGAAGGTACATTTTTCGGACGAAGGTAGCTATTTGTCCATCGAAGGTGTATGAATATGATTTCAAAGGTTAAAAATGTTCTTTGAACTCGTTGCTTTCTTGCGCTGAAAATTTAGTTATACGAAATACCCATTCAAATATTCGTAAGACTGTTTCAAATATGAATAACTAAAAAAAAGGCTTTCAAAGATTTCAATAGACGAGACTGTGAAGTAAAATCATTTTTTTACATGTTCGTTTAAAAATTATACCAGTATGTCGTGAATATTTTAAAATACTTTTGACATACAATAAAATTTAATGAAACCGCATATTCCCGGATATTTGGCATTCCATATACATTTTTGCTTTTGTTATACATGAAACTAGTTTCCTCATATTCAGAAACAGATACTATTATCTGTGAATTCAATTGAGTATATATTATATATGTACGACGCCTTTTCAATATTCGATATAATAATACAAGTAGTTAAAAACCTGTTTTTGTAAAAGTGATTGTAAAAGTTTTTCCCAAGTGTTTTAATCTCAGCATGGAAATAGTTTGAATTTTTAATATTTATAATTCTACCTACTGCACAAACTAAGACTTATTAAGGCTTTTTCTGTTTCAGATCCGCCCACAAGGAATCAGCTCTATACTGTGAGCAACAAAGTCACTACCACTTCTAGCTGAATGAAGACCCGCATCGCTTGACCTCCACTTTCAGTTCCATAAACAACCCGTCATGAAGCCTAAAAGACACCGAGGGTTGTACTTTGGGCTACTTAGCTACAGCCTCCTCACATTAACGCTTTGTCTAACTCCGGCTCTGTGCACAGCTACAGCTATAGACCCGCATTTGCATGGCAACAACCTTTCAAGCAAGTGCGAGGAATCTCTCCCCGCAAAACAAACTATCGGAGAACCAAGCCAAGAGCACAAACACACACGCTTTAAAAAAAACGCACTATTCAACCCTGACTACTCAACCGGATACGCTGAAAACCATGAGATATTCAAACGCAAAACCTTACTGGGTGATAAAAATCTAGATACCCATGATGATACAGACGCAGTTTTTGGACTGTACGCAAATCAAAACCCTATTATAATAAGCGATGGCTTGAATTTAGAAAAGGAGATATACAGAAGATACGTTGATAGCGAGCCCATGCAAGCTGATGAAAGCGAGATCGATTATAGCGTTGATAAAAATATATATAATTCGAGTATAAATGCTACAGTAGTCCCTGCATCTGATGTGGATATAAACATAAGAAATGAAGGCGATGATGCAAAGATTATCGGAGAAGCCTTTTCCACAACGACAAGCAACTATACAACGGAAGAAGAGTGCGTCGGCGATCCAGATTATTGCAATTATACAAGGGAGGAGTACATTGCTCTGCTTCATGATTATATATTCCCTCAGCCCTATGAGTGGGTGCTGATCGCTTCTCACAGCGTCGTCTTCTTTGTGGGGCTAGTCGGAAACGCCCTGGTCTGCATTGCCGTCTACAGGAACCACTCCATGAGGACTGTCACGAACTACTTCATCGTCAACCTGGCCGTGGCTGACTTCATGGTCATTCTCATCTGCCTGCCGCCCACTGTGCTGTGGGACGTCACGGAGACGTGGTTCTTCGGAAACGTGATGTGCAGAGTTGTGCTGTACTTTCAGGTGAGTTTTTACACTCTGATCAATTGATTTCTTATTTATATTTAAGCAGCCGTGGCATCTTGAATGATTAAATTATCATGTGAAATTGTCTGGCTTCTGTCCACACAGCCTCAACTCTTGGCTTTCGTCGTCTTCTGTGGAACATTACTCAAGAACCGCAGGCTGCTCCGTATAGGGGAGGATTTATGTTCATTGAGAAATAGTTTATTTCAAACCGCTATAGGGGTAGATATTTCATTAAGAGCACGGCACCAAGAGGAAGAAAATATATGAAGTACATCTGAAAATATATGCCTTACAGTCGAATTACATTTATATATCAAACTTAGTACAGTGGTTTATTTTTGACTGGTATTAATAATGAAGAAGAGTATTGCAGCTTAAGGGTCTAAGTCCCGTACTCGAGTTTTTTTGATCATTTTCTGGTCCGTTTTGCGAAAAATCGACTGCAGCAATAAAAAAAATTTAAATGCAAAAAGTTAGATACATCTCTTCTCCCCAACAGAATATTTTTTCATTTCTTGTAAATTTTACATTTAATATGATAAATATGTGTTTTTCCGGAATTTGGAGATTCGTCATGTACCTATTCTAAGAGTCCTAAACATTTGAAAGTCTTTTTTTCAATTGGAATTAAAAGATTAAATATAAACGCTGTGCGATTTATTATTTTTAAAATTAAAAAAAAATTTTTTTTTAACAAACTTTGGTTTTGAAAACTCGTTATTTTATCCAATATTTTAACATTTTCAAGATTTTATTTTACCCTGAAAATGGACGTCAATTAAATAATAAAAAATAGATAAATATAATTTATAGTTTTTTTAATACTATATAAAAAAAATCAACACTCGTCATAGAAAAATAAAGTGACAATGAAATTAATTAAATGACACGATTTCGCCAGGTAAAACGGTACTTTTTTGTGGCAGACGGGGGATGGACACCAAGCAAGGTTAGATAGCAAGATCCTTAAGGCTCTGATGCGTCGAAGAAATCAAAGCCTCTAAGCGCAAAAGTCAAAAAACCAAATCAAAAAAATTTTGTAGCTCAATATTCTCTGGTCTGTCCTTAAAGCATCCAAAAGAGTAATCCACAATATAAGATAAAAACACCGCATAAAAGCAACATTAAATTACTATTTTTTTTAAATATTAAAAAAATGTATAAAACGGTACCTAAAATTTATTTTGATGATTGATAAAAATTATATTTCATCTACATAATCGCAATGTTATTTTTCTTTATGAAAATAATACAAAAAAAAAATTTTAAGACAAAGTAAATATCTCTTTTAATTTTTCTTAATTAATCGGAAAACGATTTATTTATTAGTATCTTCAAAATTTAAATTTTTGTGCTAATAAATATATTTAAATTTTTTAGGGTGGTCTGGTATTGGCACTTTACTACTATAGTGAAACCTTTTTTTATTTATCTTATTAATTATAATGATTTTATTTTTATTTAAATATAAAAAAAATATTTCATGAAAATGTGCTTTGAATGAGTTTTTTTTATTTTAAGAGAGACAATCGAATAAAACGATAATTGTGAACGTATGTTTTTTACGATGAATTTTATAAAGGTTAAAAAAAATAATGGAAAAGGGTCACTTATTTGCCATTTGAAACTCATAAAATACACATAACGAAATAGATTTTATAAAAAATCGTACTTTTAAATTGAAATAAATTATATTCTCGTCCAACACTTAAAGCCTTTTAACGCCCCTATCTTTATCCCATAAGGGGAATATTGCTTCGTGTTTAAAATACAAATTATTATATTAAAAATTATAAATAAAACAAATATTCACAAAGGCATCTAGTATTTATTTTTTATTAATAATAAATATTTTATTTATTTTCAAAAATATATAATATAAGGGTTTTTTTTTCAAATGCCTTTCGTGAGAAAAAATTGGTGATCAACTCACTGAGCATATCTTAATCTTGGTCCAGTTTTACTTAATTGGCTGTACTTCCACTTTCTAACCATTGAAGCAAATTCCGCATCCATGTTTACATTCTTCTTCGACCCTCTTTTTTTTTCTTTTTTTTTAATCATGAAAATAAACTGCAGTGGTATTTCTAAAAATATGTCCAAACACATCATTGCTTACCATCATCGAAGGTTCTCATTCTTTGCGCATCACATTTGCGACGTTGGGGCTATAAATTATTAATAAAGAAGAAAAAAAATCGTATATATCAAAAATACGGCTTCTATTGTGAAACGGTACGAGATTAATGCGAGAATGGATATATTTTTGCGTAAATTGAGTCGAATCCCTCTTTTGGGGGTTGGAACTTTTTAAGTAGCCCCATCTTTCTCGTTGGCCGGAAAAGACGTCATAAGTCTCCGCAGAATCCGCAAATTGAGAAATATCACAGAAGCATCATTCTGGACCGCTTTTTAAGAAATCCCCGGCCGTATCTTTCAGCTCTATGCTTTGACGGCAAAACACAACAGGGTTGAAAAAAAAATCAACGCACCCTTATGAAATATTCATGAAATTTATATGCGGAAACTATCGGATTTGCGAGACGACTGAAAAAGTCGACTTTTTATACTTGAAATATGCATCAGGGGTTTATTATTGATGTTTGTGACAAAAAAAGTTTGTGTTTAAATTATTTATTACACAGCGATCCAATAGTGATTTTATTTACGTGTGAGATTAAATAATTTTATTAAAAATTGATATATACATTTATCGTGATACTAATAATTTGTAATTTGCATACTCGTACAGTAATCAAGCTGTAAAGCTTTCTACTCAGAGTTATCAATTAAATCACAGAAAAATAATACAACCACATGTTTTATATAAATAATGTGAATATTTGATCTCGTATATATATAATATCAGAAGCTTTTTTTTTTACTGTAGCTTCACGTGGCATTCTTTTCGTAGTTGATCCGTTGAGTCCCAAAAGCAATAAAGTATATCGATGCAAATTATACCCAGAAAATGGCAGTCTTACTGCCTATTGACACAATCGTGAAAAACATTTCATAAAAAGCCACCCCTCGCCAGATGTGGGAAGAGGGTGGTAACTGAAACTATTCAATCGTTGTCCAGAATCCTTAAAGCCGCATTTGAAATGTCGCGGACATGTCCCTTTCAAGTTTAGAGAATTTATTGGAAAATATTTCGTCGGAGGCTTTGTGCGAAAGGCCTATTTTTAGGTTCTTTTTGATACTCGATATTAATGAATAAAATAATTTTGAATAAGCTCTTCCTGCTTCCCCAAAAAAAAGAGGCTTAACATGCTAAATATAAAAATAAGATTTAGGGGAAATAATTTTTCTTTGAAGAGTGTGGCTGTTGACTTCATTTTTACAGTTTATTAAATCTTAGATGTGTCCAGCTCGTAGAACAAATAAATAAAATAATGTTTCAGCTCTAAATAGTATGTGAAGCTGTATAAATGCTGTGTGAGACATCGTAGATCTATATCGTAGAGATAACAAGGATTGTTTGTTTGTTTGCGAATCGAGAAGAATGTTACGAGTCGAGTAAAAGGAAGAGAGGTTGGAGGGATTCTTATTCTAGTGAAACGATGCTTAGAAAAAAAATCTGGAAACTTCTCTGATGCCTTTAACAACCACGACATTGTTTCCTGAAATTAAAACGAAAACGTATGCCTTCAAAGAATTTTTAAATATTGATATTATAGCAGATAGATATAAAATAAACTATCACTGTGTTTTAATATTTATTCATAATAAAATATATTATTTTATAATTAAAAAAAGTAAACTATCATGGAGTAATTATATGTCAAAGCAGTCTGGTTGTCGTAATAATATAATAAAAAATAAAATTAAAAAATGAAGTAGTGACCCTCCCAAATTTTATAAAAGCTTGTGTGTATAAAAAATTGTAACAAATAATTTGGTTGGAGAAAACTCAAGGTTTTCAAAACATACTACTTGCTAAAAAATAACATTAATATAAATATAAATTATTGGCTTGTCTGTCACTGAATAATGTGGCTTAACACGTTTCTTAAAATCTTTGAAGTAAGCAGAAAATATTACAAGCTTTCATCGCTTTCAAAAACAGTTATTTCAGGAGCTGGTGTCCATTTCGATCTCTTGAAACACAAACCACTTGCTGTTAAACATAAGGCTTTGATTTTAAATGAGTTACACTACTTTGAGTGCGTGTTTGTGTTAATTGAGCCAGCGATACGTGGTTTACCCTCTTTTGTAGATTACTTGGTCAAAACCACCCTTTCCAACATAATTACTCTCATACTGTAAATATTTGGGTGGCTTTTCGCCTTTATGTCAATTGGCCCAATTTCGTTTGAAATTTTTTTTTCAGCTACTGAAATACTTGGAATTTGTAACTAAAGATTTGTATTTCACAATAAAATGCGTTTTTACAATTTTAAATTAAGGGAGACAGAGTATCAAAGCCTTTTTGAAATACTTTAGGAAAATACAAGTATAACATTCGCTTTGTGTTTCCATGTAACTTGTTTCAAGTATGTTTATAAAATATCATTTTTTGAGTTATTCAACCCAATTGTCATTCAATGTTATTCAAAAAATTATATTAAATTCACCAAGGGTAGATTTCTATCTTCTGATATAATTACAAAAAGGTGAGCACTGATTTTTAAAAAGGTTAAAAACGATTACTTGTGTTCAGAATTACGCAATCACTTTATAACTGTTTCAGGAAATAGGTCAATATTCAAAACGTTAATTTTGAATCAATCAACGTCAGGCTTGATATATTTTCAAATGCTGTCTGAGTAAAATGTAGGCTTGAATATTATATTTCATGAAAAAGACAAGTTATTTATTGAAACACTCTATTTTTTGGCTAAATTTTGTTCACTTTACGATGATTCTTGAGTTATCTTTATTTTGGTCTCAGAAACTATTAAGGGCTGTAATAACAAGTGAGTTAATTTGTATATTATTTAAATAGTATATAATACATCTGCGTGGTATTTTTTATAAAAAAGATTGCTATCAACATCGTTTTCAGTACAATAACGCGTCAGTGGTTTGTTATTATTCAATTCAGATCAAAGCAATCCCTTCAGGGACTCTGGGACTTTTTTTGATATGTAAGCTTTATGTTATTAAACACAAATAAAAATTTAAAATAAGCTGTCTGTCCCGAAAAGTATGCCTTCAAAAACTGTAATATTCAAAAAAATATATATATAATAATAAAAATCATTTTGAAATCCTAAGTTCATCGCGCACAGTAAACGAATATAATTCGTCGCCCGTTGTATGATTTTCTAGATTTATCGTGGTAATAATTCGCCTAATTGTGTTCATAAAACACACACCAACGTTTATGCGACCATTCTTAAGGCTTAATGGGTCACTAAAGTGAGGATTCTCTTCCAGGTTTGTGTTTGTATTTAATATCACCGTTTTGATTTCAGGAACACAGCCCTTAACTTCCGCAAACGATCGTAACAGAGAAACAAAAAAAATGTTACGTTTGACTTCGAATATTGATCTTCTTTTACTGCAAATGTTATCAAAATAATGGCTTTATAAATATTGTTTTATGTCTCATATAAAATCAACCCCATTTGGCAAAATTAAATTTGAAGAATATATAAAGCGAAAATATAAAATATTTCACTCTGTGTAAACTACCGAGGAGATAATTACAAATAATGTCTACCATTATCTCCATTATTAGATTAGATTTATGGTTTACATGAATATCAGTAATTTGAACAGGCTGTTTGAATTTATAAAGAAGCCTATACAATTTCGTAAAATATTGATACATTTCAAAGCATCGATGGCGTAATTATTTGAATATTTAATTAATTACTACCAAAGCGTAGAAATAGATTTTATTAAAAAATATATGAATAGGTTTTATTGTATGAATAATAAAGTATAATGTGTAAAGAATTTATTTTGTATACAAAACTAAACAAAGATACAAAAATAATTATTAGTTAACCGTTGATTAAAATATTATATGAAATATTATTATTATTGTGAAATATCGTCTACATATAATATATAAAGCAAAAAATTGAACTATTATAAACTATCTATATTTTAACCGTTTAAAATAAAATCTTGTATTATATATGAACAACTAATAAAAAATACCCATATGGCTAGGAGATCACGAACTTTTTTTTTGTAAGTATTTTTTGTATATTATTAGTTTTTCAGTCGAAAGTAAAAATGCGCATAATTGTGAAACTTAGAAAGTGTACGTTTAGTTTTAATTATATTATTTTTTTTTATGCAGCACTTTATTTAAGAGTTTTTTTTTAGTAATTTCAAATTTTACTCATAATTATTGTCAAAACGACGGGTACTCAAGTCAAACGTTGAAAAATAGGTCTTTTAAGTACTTAACAACCAAAGTTTTGCGATCAATATCAACTGAAATTCAAATCGTGCCTTTAAAAAAGTTTTGAAGTGTGCCTTATCATTTTATATAACCTGTATTTATATTTAGAAAATACTTTATAAATCCCAAAATTATTTGTAATTAAATTGGTTTTATACGTATGGGGATAACTTATTAAATACAACTCATTTGATGGATCAGATTAATTCAGTAATAATACAATGACGTTGATTAAAATATAAATATTTTTGAGTAAAATACTCGAGTGATTTTTCACATATTTTACTCAAAAATATTAAAATAGAATTCCACCAAGTACTCTCTGTCAAAAATATTGAATTCAATCAAATAAATAAAATTTTAAATAATTTTAAAATCGTTGAAATCCGGAATCAAGGATCGTTTTAATCAATAATGAAGCGTTCATATAATTGATGATTTAAATCCGAAATAACGTATCCTTTGTGATTCTAATGAAATACGCTCTGGAGACAACCCCTAGACAAGGGTGTAGAGCACAAAGCCTCTTTGAGGTCTCACACAGGGTAGGGGTTGCTCCACCGGCCTTTAGCCACCCTTACAACTCAAAATCAATTATTATATACATATAACGTCATCAAAATTAAAAGATCAAGAAATATATTTTTTATTATAAGATCTATGGATCCACTCAGCCATGCATCCTTTATATTGTGTAGTGAGTGGCAAAAGATTTCAGTCACAAAGCACGCCCTTCCGGCTGAGTATATACGAATATTGCATTTCCGCCATTTTGCATCGGCGGCCATTTTGCTCGCGGGGCTTCAATTTTCAAACGGCAAAGTGAATTTTGCACCTTTATGAAAGCGCACACCTTTCAGGCGGAGCTCTGTTACAATTAGTGTCGAGGGGACTTCAGGTTTTCAGGAATGATTTTTATTAAATAAATAGCACGGTGTATGCATATACTTGTATATAAGTGATCTCGAGAGTGGTTTTTAATTTGATTTGATTCTGGTTATGTAAGAGTAGCCTACCTTACAAATTCAAAATCACGGATACTTGAAAACATTATTCAAGGTACTCAGTGTCTATTTGATATACATTATTTATAAAATAATATGTTTGTACAAAACACGTATATTTAGTCATCATATATCCAGTAGCTAAGTGCAGTGTTTTAGTATTGCATATAACAATTAAAATTATCACATTATCCCATGAACATATTATATATTTTTTCCATTTGCACAATCGAAATGAGCCTTTCAAAATATGCGTTTGAGCTTTAATCACGAAACACATTTTTTGTAAAATTTTGTTTTAAAACATTTTCACAGGTGTGCGAAAATTTAAGTCAGTTTTATTTTAATGCCATTGATTATTCGCATAAATTTAATATGCAAATTCTGTTTACGTAAGAAGTCCGCATTCTGACGGGAAGCCCTCGTCGTGGCATCACATTATGATGATATGCAAATAAACCACTTGGTATGTGCCTTATCGCTTAGCTACTCGACGACTTACACATTCGTATTTTAGTTTCAATCGGCGTGGTTTCACATCAAAGGCACTCGCATTCGAGGTGAAAACATGTCGCCATAAAACGCTTTGACTAAACGAAGTCGACTAAACTACCTTAAGAGGAGGTTTGATCCATAAACTTTCCATAAAAATCCAGTGATTTATTCATCATTTTTTAAAATAATTAATCGCTTGAATACATGGCTTTATACTCTTATATATATATATTTTTATTTATATGAAATTGCAGGTGATACCTGAATTATTTTTCTGAATATTTAATATAACATGTTCAAGATTACAATAATTTTAAGCTTCGTGCTTTGCACAAGAGTCTGGCTTTAATTACATCATAATTTATGTACGCGTGAGTGACGAGACATTTCAATTTACAATATTAAAAGCGTTTGCAATATAATAAAATTGTATATTTGTTATATATAATATATATTTAATTCTAAAACGTTTCTATCGCATCGTATTTTAATGTTTACGTGTGCGTTGTGTACTAATTTACAACGAAGTAAATTAATTATCGATATGAAAAAACGATAGATTTACTCAGCTTTAGAAATAAATTGAACTGCCTTTAGTAAACGATTTTTTCACCAAAGAAAAAAAAACTTTTGAAGTTAACAGAGTAATTTAGATTATTGTAGACTCTCTCGTTAAAATTCTATCAGAATATACAATTTCTGAATACTTTTTACACGGTGGAGAAATCAATTATAGTTGAAGGCATAATGCGATCCAAGAAAGTTCTTCAGGACCAAAACTTGTCTCACAACATATAATTAAAATAATTTAACACAATTTAGCATTGTATATACAGTTTCTACATATATCTTTTGATGGTATTAAGTAAATAAAAACGAAGTCACCTAATATAAATATTTTTTATTATTTGTACGTGTAAGTCAAATATATTTTTAGCACCACTCATTCCCAACAATTTCATTTCTTTACGACAGCACTTCAAAACTTAAAAAAGTTTGCTTTGCACTTAAGGATAACTTTAAAAAAAAATTACTCAAAGACACAGATGTATTATGCTTTACTGAATTACACAAAAAAATATATAATGGTTCAAACTATTGTTAGATTCAGAAAGTTGACAATTCGCGATAAAATGGTTGAAAAAAATAATGGATTTTTACTTACCTGAGTTCAATTCAAAAGCAGGCTTTATGACCGATAATTTCAGGTAACTCTATTCTAGTACAATTCACCATTTTACGATTCCAAGTTGGAGCCTTCTACGTGATTTTATTAGTTTTGTGCTGAAGTTTCAAATGCTAAGACGCGAGAAAAGCCTTTCAAACCAGAGCCTCTTTTATTTTTCACAGTGCCTTTTGTATGTTTTTTTCATCAAAGTTTAATTGAAGTCAAATATTAAAATATGGATGGCATGATATTAATAACTTGATTGTCTTTGTGTATATTTAAATATATACGACTGAAAAAATCTGCTGCTTTTTATACAACCCAATTAAGTTTTAGTGAAAATTTCTTTTAAAAAACCTTTAAAGCCTTAGACATCTAAACGCAAGTAATCTCAGAGAGTCTATTATATTAGTTTAGAAGACCAAAAAATAGTGATCTAAATATTTATATTTATCTAATACATTTGTATGATTGAGAAATGCGGATTTTTTCACAAAAATAATATAAACCATTGGCACAGCTTTAATTAATTGTTTCAAATTTATTAGTGACAGTGAAAAATGCGAATTTTTATAAATATTTAATAAATACCGTTGATTGTGATTCGACAACAATAAAATTGAAAAAAAAAACATAAATAAACTGTTGATTAAGAGTAAATTAAGTGACCTGACTTTACTTTGATATTTGTAATAATTATTCGACGAAATGAAGTACATTTCGCATTTCAAAGCCTTCAGTTTCAGTAAACTAAATATTTGCGGGCCAGCCTCTAATGACGTCGTCCGAGCATTGTTTTATTTTTTGTTAAAAACTTAAATCACTGCTGAGTTAATATTTACACGAGTGAACTAATAAATTAGATTTCAAATAATTTGTTTGATATTTGACATTGTCTAGGAGATGAAATTTAAAAAATATATTTATTTTAATTAAATAAAAATGAAATTATTGAGTGTACATTATTCTTATATATATATATGTGTTTGTTATGCGATAAAAATCATTGGACATGAAAATATATTTTGGAAAAGTATAGGATGGCTTTGAGTAATGAGCATTATGACAAAAAAATTACATCAAGCCTTTATTATAATTTAATATATTGTATAATTAAAATAATTTGCAAGTACATGACACGAAAATAATTTCAAGCTATTATTATAACAAGTGTTTCTTAAATTCGTTTATTTTAAAAAATACAGATTTCTTGGCTAGCTAGCTTGCTTTTTTTTTTCAGTCAAACTTATACCATAACATACTACTTATATAAGTGTGTCAATCACATGAACAATCACCATTACACACCATGATTATAAGCAGACCCATTTCCCAATATAAATGCCGTGAGAATTTTATCACCTGGAATAGATGTATTCGAAGACATTCATATAATAATCGATACATTTGTAGTAAACTTTTTAGCCATGTAGGATTTTGTATAAAAAACACAAATTAGATCTCTTATGAGCTTTTTTCTAGTGTGTCTATTACCTGCACAATCACCATTACATACCTTAATTATACTTAGACCCATTTCCCGTAAGCTATCATTTTATTACCTGCAATTTTCAGAAGCATGTCCGGTAATCGTGACTAGTTATATTACAATACCTGTTATAAATACAAACAGCAGGTGGTTTCTACTATCAATGTCGTTAGCTTTTATTGGGATATTTTGCTGTTATGGTAGCAGGAAATTGCTTTTCTCTCTTGTTGTATTTTTTGCTGACTTTTCGTGTAACGAATCGATTTATAACGACTAGTAACGAACGAGTAACGGCTTCGTTGCACTTAAGAAAAATGCATTATTAGTTTTATAAACGTTTCTGTTTTTTTCTACATCAAATTCTATTTTGTGTGCATCGGTTTTTAATTAGAAACTTCCCCCAAAAAAACACGGCAATATCTTCTTAAATATATATTTTTTCTTTTAAAATAATCACATTTGATAATATATCAAAGCATTTTTGTCAAAGCATGTTTCAAGAATTTCTTAGAAATCAAAATATCTCTAGCTAGCAATTATCGCACCTTATAAACGGAGCAATTATTAAATATGAACTCTTCGCTATTGCAAAATTTCTTTATTTTTATACGTCGACAGTGTTCTTAATTAATATTTTAGTTCGTAGAAAGCTTAAGAAAAAGGTTGCCAGAAAATTAATATAAAAATCAGGTAAGAGAAAAATACTTCAAAAATCACGATTGATTAAATATAAAATACTTACTAACAAAAAGGTTAAAAAGACTGCCGAAAATACCTTTTAGGTACTTAGACTTGTGAAGGGCTTTTATAAAAAACACGGAAATAAAAACCGAACCTACATAACGATTATTCGTTGTTGATTTAAATCTCACAAATCACGATTTGCTTAATGAAAAATACATTTGTAATGTCAATAATCATAATTGAATACTTAATAGATCAACATTTTAACCCATACAGTATCCAATATTTCGTTTATCGATTCATAATGATACGATGGAATTTTTTTTTCAGTTACAAACTTTCATAAAACGATTTCAAATATCACTTTGTGTTGTTTGAAAGTTATTTATATTATATAGATTACTCGATGCATATCTTGAGAGGTTGCTTATCACCGTCTGTTACATTAATAGATCATTAAACACGTTAAGGGAAAAGCTTTGAAGTTCACTTTTTCTTCAAGCCATTTTTTTTCACAAGTAAAAATATCAGGTGCAATTTTCAATGCATTTATTGTGTCTTTCTGTGCACCCTAAAGATAAAAAGTTCTACCAGACACCCCTAAGATTATTTTTTTCCTTTTCAGTCATACTTGCTTTTCTACTATTGGATAGAACCTCATATTTTCAGTGGAAACGCTATCAGTTCAGGATCCTCATAACTTTACTTACCCTTCATTGATATCTTCACAAAAATATTATATTTTAAAATAATTGTCCAGTTGATAAAATAAGAACGTATGCACTGCTTCTTAAGCCTTCGATCTGTGTGCTTTCTCGGACATTCTATTGGAAATATTCTTATGTTTGTACTATGTTAAGCTGATATGTCCATAACCTCGACTTCCTGTAGAAAAATAATTTTTTTTATCTCCTTTCGTTTATTAAAAAAATATTTATCTGATTTATACAAATCATTACTTCAACTAAGTTTTAATAACTTATTTTCGACACAAATAAAAACCTTATTCGTTTAATTGATACTGCACATCATTTTTAAATATGATATACTATTTTGATTAATTGAACCCCATACTAATAAATATATAAAAGAGCCTAGAAGGTTATTAAAAAAATCGCATTTGCTTATCACCCATTGTTTATCGATAACTTTTCAAACTCTTCAATTTTCAGTGGTTTTTGTACTTGTTTCATATTTTTAGAATACAACCGTGTTATATAAAAATAGAGCATCCATAAAAAGATTACAAACAACAAAAGATTTAAAATATCCAATTAAGCAAGTCTTGAAGTCCTTAATTTAGTTCAGAGAAAAAAAAAATTCGCTACTAGATGTTAACAAAATCATTACCAGGGATTCTCTAGAGAATTTGGAATTGTTTTTTTTTCTCTCGGATTTACCTTTTTATCCCTGGCAAGTGATTGATGGAGTTCATCCCAAGTTTAAAATGTGTCCATGTAAATCGACTAAACAATTTATTATCGCCGCATAGACTTACAGACGAAGCTGTCCTGAATACAGATCTTGAAGGAAGCGATAAGACATATTTTCTTTATTAAGAACTGTATTTTTCGTAGTAGAGCTGAATATTATCACATTTGGACACTGAAAAGGAAAGAGGGTGAGTTTAACTAACCTATGAAGCGTAGCGAAGATGTTTATAGGATTTTTATAGAATATAAGAGGATATAGAGAAAGCAGGGGGTTGGTGATGGATTCGGGGCGATTCTGATAAAGACAAGCCTTGAGGTTGTAATCGAGAAGTAATCCGATGAAATGAACTGAAAAAAATGTAGGTTTGCTTTGATTCATGAGAATATCTCAGATGACTGACGAAGCCTTCTCCCAAATAATTACGGACATTTTATTAATTTGTAAAACAGATGGATTTACTAAAAGAGAGTATAAAAGCTATCTTTTTATCTTATACTCCATGCACACAGCATCAACCATGTCAAAAGGAATTATCCAAGTATGTTCTGAAGATGCAAGAAGTATAAGTTGTAAGATAGTAAAACTGGTTTAGATTATTAAGTTTATTGTTGGAAGTTGCGTTACTTCAAAGTTATTAGTTTTCTTGTATGACCAAAATTTAATTAATTTACTGTACTTACTACAACATTATCGTATTATGAACTCAATGAAAGAAAAAAATTATAGCTTATAACTAGAAGACTTCTTGATTTATTTTAATTGAAATTTTTTTAAAACCTGAAACTATAAGCGTTAAAATTTTCACTATACAATTTTTTTAATAGTAGATTTTTGTTATTTTGAATAGAAAATTTATTGATTTTTGGAAAGACACATTTCTCTATATATAATGATTAATCAGGTTTATTGTTTGGTAGAAAAAATAATATTTATATATAATGAATATATTTATATATAATAATACAATTTTATAAAAACTAATTTTTATCATGCGGTTTTTCTTTAATTTTTTTGGAATTAAAATAGTAATTTTTGTAACAAATTCCTTTTATTACTGTGTCAGGCAAACGTAATGAGTAAATATGAACACGATAATAATTTATAACTACAAAATACGGCAATATTTTTGTGATATATTAGTACACATATATTAGAAAAACTATGGTTTTACACAATAAATTTTTACTATGCCATATTTCAGCATTTAAACTTATGATTTAATATGATAAAGCTATTATAAATCCGGTTGTTTAGTAAATTTAACATGGTGTGATTAATTTGTGTAAACTAATGATTATATATGACAAAATTGAGGCTTAAATAAAATGACGTAATAAACATAAAGTGAAGGCTTAAATAATTTTTTTATGTCATATTTTTCATTTAAATTCTAACTCAGATGGGGTGTAAATTAACACCCATAAGCTAATAGAAAATTACTGTAAGTAAAGTAAAGTAAAACCTCACAATAAATAATACATTTGTAAATATATCAAAATATAAGTAAATTGTAGTTTATTTAGTTAGAGTGACAAGTTGTTTGAATAAATAAAATGTAATAAAAACCAAAAGGGCTATTACTTTTAGGCAAACTATCTGTTTGAAAAATAATACGAATCCGAAAATTCATTTAATATTTAAATAAACATTCAGAGCCTTTCTATTTTTTAATTATGAATGGAATCCTTCAGCTGAAATTCAGGATGATTGAAAAATGTGAAAAAGCACTTAAAGAGCCGCTAAAAAATATATGTTTATCTTTATATTATTGAAATTTTCAAGTGAAAAAAAAAATATTTATTTGAAATACAGCTGATTTTTGAAATGAAAGACTTGATTTAAAAGAAATTAAGAAGTTTATATTATATCTAGTATTTTTTTTAGAATCACGGTAAATAAATAGATGTTATGAATCACTCATAAGTTTTTTTTATTATATGATTTATCAACATTCACATTCAGGCATACATTAAGGAATATTATTGTTTTCTTATAATAATTTTAGTCTAGATTAAATAGAAAACTGTACGAGATAAAAACACATTTTTATAATAATTTATGAATAAAGTACTTATTCCTTATTTAGACGACAGCATAATAGTTAATTTATTGGAACATTGAAGGCTTATTGGTGATTTGGCAAGCCAATTCTAGGCACTCCCTCACAGTATTAAAACCTTCCCCATAGCACACAGCCTTACTCATTAGCCCATTTGTATTGGTCTTGTAGGGTTCAATACAAAAGTGATTCTGCTATGTACAGTGAAATAATAATAGCTTTTGAATAAATACAGACATGACCTGAAAAAAAATACACTGTCAATGAGACAGTTCTCTTTAAAAAATAAGGTTTTTTAATACAGTTTATAAATAATACAAAACACAGTATTTGATAAATCCCTTGTACTAATCAATCACTGTATCTGATTTGGAGATAAGACCTTATCTCCTTCTGTTTTTTTTCTGACGGTTTTTTTGTCAGTATTATTATTTCAATTACTGGTTACAAATCCGGAAATGTTGGTTCTTACATTTCTTTGCAAGATTCCGGATGGTATTAAGGTTTTTCCGGCTTGAATGACACTCGTGGGCCTCGTGTGTGGCAATTAGAGGGGTGGTTTTTTGTCAGGACAATACCCTGAGGGCTTTAAAGGGTAAGACCAAGTTGAAAGTGAATATTTTTTTACAATTAATTAAATTAATGCACAACAGGTTGTTTTTTTAAATTACAAACCTTAGCTTTTAGCTCTATGATTTTCATTTAAAACTAAAACAAACCAACTGTTTTTTTGTGTCCCAGAGAAGTTTATATTAAGGTTTAAGTCTAATGATTTAGTTTTATTCAGGTTTAAGCTATGCTTAATTATTACCACATTAACACCTTTATAATTCAGCGTATCGTAATTTTAATAATTTATTTCATACATCACACTTATTATCGATAATACAGAAGATTAACTAACTTTCTTATAATATATATTATACAAATAATAAGTATATTTAGTAGAGTGACAAGACTTTAATTGGACTCTAATTATCTGAACTTGGATGTCTTTTGCTAGAAGAATAAATATTTGATACGAAATAATTTGAGCCTCTTTTCAACGTGTTTAAGACGTGACTTTTATTTTAATGAATTCTTCTTTTTAAAGGTATCGATTTTTTATACTTTCTTTGAATGTATTAACCAGGGCTTTATTGTCACATTGAAAACGTAATAATTTATATTTCCCATGCTTTACATCCAAGAAAAAGAAACATTTCTATTATATAATTTTTTCACATAATATTGAGACGAGTCGACACAATGGACGATGCTAACAAAAGACAACCTTTTTGTGCAAGAATATATTTTGCATATAAATTACTTATATTTATTTAAAATTTTCTGTACTCGTGTTTTTCGCAAGAAGAGAAAATACACCAAGAAAATACGTTTTCCTTGTATCTCCAAGCAGAAAACAAGTTTTCGTAAAATACACCCGATTTTCCAGAGGAAATTTATATTTTACATCGCCATTCGACAACTGAAGTGTGCAAAAAAAAAACTGATATATCACATAACATATTTTTTACATATGTCCATTAAGTTTTTTTTTATAAAATATACAATGTTCTTTATACTTTTTCAGTATTACTAAGTGGTTGTTAATGGAAAAATATCTATTTGAATCGAATATTTAAATAATATGATACATTTGCCAAAATAATATATTTAAGAAAAAAGCATAGAAAATAGTTTTTTATGAATACTCAAATTTTGAGGTAAAGTTTTTATCGTTATACGCAAGCCTGAAACTAATGTTATTTTTATCGCTAAGTATTGAATTTTTATTTTTATAATTATTTTTGAATACATCAGCGTTTTTTCTACACTTTTCAATTAACTCAAATTATTTACTATTAATATTTCTCATCTTGTTGAGGGACAAGGCATTTGATTTGTGAATATCCAATATTATAATGATAAAAGTACCTTTGAATTTTGTCTTCACTTTGAGTTCATTAAAATTATTATTTATTAAAATCAGATGCATAAACTAAAGTTTAGTTTATGCATCTGATGATGACTCAATTTTAATAAACTCAAAGTGAAGACAAAATACAAAGGTACTTTTATCATTATAATAATGAATTTTTTTAAACTGTATTCAATGATTTAATGATTTCGAAGGGTGTGGAAAAAATTAGTGATCACTCTGTATATTCCATGTTGTTTGTCGTCGTTTGCCACTCGAGGGTCCATGGAGGATATTATTTTGGGTACAAGGACCGCGTGTGAGTCGTTTCTTAGTAAATATCCGGAAAACCGCACTTTACAGGTGGGATCCTTCGAATTTTCTCTGCCTTCTTTTTTTGGACAAATATGTGCCAGAGAAAAGGGTGCTTCGAAGGGTTGTAACATGTGGCTTCTAACATGCTCGGGGTTTCAGGATGAAATACAGCATTTCTCGTATATCTTATCATCTCAAAAAAATACTTTTTTATTATCAAATATACACATATTAATCCCTTTTCGTATAAAAAATGTAACTTAGTCTTGCATGAATATTTTAAACAAAACATAAGTATTTAACCCAGTTATGTATTTTCAATATTTTCAGTAATATTTCTTATAGTGCTATTTTGAATAATCCTCTATAAATAAAATTTTATTGCCATTTGACTGAAAAAACTGCTATTGTTTTATAAAAAATATCAACAAACGTCGCTCTTTCATCAATTCCTTAAAAAAACATTGAATACCTACAAGTGGTTCTTATCTTAACTTCTATAAGCATAAAAATATATTTTGAAAATGAAAATATATAAAAAGCAGCAAATAATAAATCAGTAACCATTATCTTTAGTATTTATATATTATTTGTATTTCTGATAAAACTAACTTCATATAAAAAAAACAATTGTCGATATCATTGATATTCCTGGAAGTGTAGTTTTTATTTCATGAAAATGCCAATAACCTGAAAAGCTGATAAAATTTTACTGTGCCTCGAACAAAAATAAACACGAGATTTATTATAGGTGTTTTTTTTTATTTTCATAACATTAAACAACCAGTTTGAAAAATTACGTGAAACAATGAATAAAAATTAGACAAAACATGAATTTAAAAAGTTGAATTATTGAAACATCAGATTTTTTTTGTTTTTAAGAGTAGGTTTATTTTTCTAAATAAAAGTCTGCATTAAATTAGGAAGAAATCCAGACACTTTCCAATATATTTTAAATATTAAATTTCTATTTCTTGCCTAATCGAGCATATCGTATTTACTAATTTTTCGAATGTGTTTTTATTTTTAGGAGAAGTTACATATTTAATAAATTTTTTTGTCAATTGTATAAAAAAATTGGCATTTGATTTACTAACCGAAATTTTTTCTCATATATTAAAGATTTTAAAACAACGTGCAAAATAATCAATTCTTTCAATGAATAAATTATTCATTATGTATAATTTAATTCCAAGATTTGTAGAGCATTTAAAAATAAACCAAAACGTTTTCGTGGTTTCAGTAGCTACATTTACAGAATACTTCGTTGCTACAGAATTTTCATTATCTCTCTGTGAGAACAATTCAATTACTTAGAACACAACTCCATTATCTTCTTGTTGACAAAATAATTGTAAGAGTATTGATCACAAAAGGTGCGAGAAGTCTTTTTTCAGGTGATGGCAAAATTTTACACCACGAAAAAGGCAGAGGCGGTTCTTAAAACCAAAAATAATATACGAGTAGTAATTTTAAAAGAATTATATTTATATCACGAAGGTTGCCCACTCCTGGCCAAGAAGTGTTTCAGGACTGAGTATTGAATTAGTTGATAAGCTGCCACTGAATTGGGTCCTAAAAGTTTGCAAGGAAATAATGTTGTTAAGTTTTGAGTGAAAGTGAGATTAATTAGAATGATATTAAATGGAATTAATTACGCACCCTTGGTGGAGTGTCAGTCTGGAAAAGGCTGTATCATTTTGCAAACCTTCACAATTTATTTATTAAAAGAGGACTTTCAAAACGGAAGGTAACTGTTTTAAAATTAATACCCACAATGTAAAAAAAACTTTGTTTCAAACGAAACAAGTAATTTCATTTATAATAAATAAAAAAATATTTCTATGGTTGTTTGTTCAACTTAGAATACAAGAATATTATCAAACAATCAAACAATATATTACTTTTGTAGTAAATGTGAGAATGAAAAAAAAGGTTTTAGTTTTTGGCACGGCTTCCATAAAACCAAAAATAACTTGCTTTTTCTTAGTATTTGCTAGCCATTCTTTGCTGAAAATAAAATTATTAGTAGATAAAACCTCAGATAAGATCTTTTTGTAGTTACCTTGAAAATTCATTGAAGGTGAATGTAAAAAAAACATCGTAAAAAATAAAAAAAATACCATTATTCTTAAAACACCAAAAAAGTACCTCGGCACAGTACGCTAGACATTATTTTGTACATTTTTTCTATTTGTAATTATATTCGAATTAAATAAATTTTAGTCATCTACTTTTTGTTGATAATTTCAATCAACGTCATATTTTTTGCTAACTTTTGTAAATTCATTTGTTATAGCTATTTTGTGAAAGATTACACAAACTGTAAAAAATTTAAACGTAAAATTACAAAGCAAAAAGTTGAACGTCTTGCTTTTAATATTTATTTTATATAATCAGAAAGAGTTGTTTTTAAATTTATTACATGCTTATTTGGTTTATAATATTAACTAGATACCAGTATAGATTAAATTTTATTTAATCTCTATTTTAATTAATACGACGAAAACCACTAATATAAAATACTGTTTTTATTACATATATTGTACTATGTACCATAGTAGTAATAAATTTAAGTCTTATCTCGTTTTATTATTTATATATATATCAAAATAATGAAGGGCAGAATATTGATCCCTAAGGGACACCAAGAATAATTTTTTCAATACCCTCTTTTCATCCCCAATTATTTCAGATACAAATTCATAGTCATATACTTTTAGATATATAATTATTTTTTATAATAAGTAAAAAGCTGTTAACTTTAAACTCAAACCATATTATGGTGGTGTTTTAGGTAAAATGCGAGCATGTTAAATCTAAAGTCTAATCATAAGTACTTTTGAGTAAATAAAAATACACATATCCCAAATTAGAACAAATATTAACTTCGACGTAAGTAGCAAAAAATAATTATGTACTCAACAAACATTTGTAATTCGTTATTCTCAATGAAATATTTTTTTATAATTTCTTTTTCTTTAAATTATAAATTCAGTCCTTTTTGAAAAATAAATATTTGAAGCCAAATTTTAATTTGTAGTATTAAACGTGATGTCTTATCTTAAATCAAGTCCACGAATAACTTTTCATATAATTTCTTGTGCTTTCAATTATAATTGAAATATTTACAAAAAATAGTTTTAAAAAAAGTCCTGTTATATCCAGATGAGTTATTTTTTTAAGTCAGATTTTTAATTGAGTGTGAAATATGAATGAGTTTGCTCAAAACTCCAGCTCAATAGCATGATGAATAAAAGTTTAAAAGTGCACACAAACGCAGATGAAAGTAAAAGTAATCGACGTACTATATTAAAATGAATATATATTTTCAGTCTTGACATTGTGTAAATGTAAATTAAAACACAAATGTTTCCCTTATTCAAATTCAGCTTCTGCTACAACCTTGTATTATGTACATTGAGTCTATTGTAATACAAATCGCCTCATTAAAACACGGTCAGAGAGCATGTATTGTATTTTATTATCCGCACCTCCTGTATCTTCATATCTCCCCAGTTTTCAGGCTTCCTGAAAAGTTCCGTCCGTTATTCAGTTTTCAAAACGGAAATTGTTTTCAGCACCTTTATTTTTTTGTTCAACACTCCGGGGACACGATTTTCCGCTCAAGTACACGTGATTTGGGTATTATTTGAACATAACAATTTGTCCTACTTGTCCGAATAAAGTACAATTTTTCACACTAAATGAACTTGGGGGTATAATAAATTGGTTATACATATATAAATAATAATTTATATTTCATACATAGAGATTATTATATAGAGATTAAATGTACTACGTCTTAGAAACTTATATCTTGTGGTCGCTTTGGGGATCAGCGTCAACCATCCCTTAGGACATAGGTTCCCAAACTATTTTGTCCCGTCGACCCCTTGTCGAGTTTTCCTGTTTTTTGTAGACCCCTGCCTTGCTAATATTTAATTTTTATAAAATTCATCAACTTCAAGCATATTTTTGAAATCTGATATACAGGGTGCGCCATATTTTATGTCGGTATGTAAACATTAAATATCTTTGACATTTATAAATCGATTGACTTGAGTAAACATGTTTTGAAACATTAACTCAATACAATTTTAATCATGCTTCACACTGTAACAACTGTACGTTGAAAACAGTTGTTCAGTTGTGTTAGCTCAACGGGCATATCGTGGCCAACATGGCCAATGAGATCCACTTACAGTTCGTGGACCCCCAATTTAATTTTTCGCTGTCATCGACCCCTTGCAGGGCAGATTATATAAAATAAATTAAATTTTCATTATTTCACCAGTATTTACAAAAAGTTTCAGGGAGGAATAAAAATAATACAGAGTATTTTCACTAAAAGTTACCAAGGATAACAATTTTTCCCACCTGCCTGAAAAGCAAGAAAATGCTGAAAATCATTTCAGTGATGTTCTCGTCTACTTTTTTTTTAAATAATATTTTTTCAAAAAGGACCATGTCGTCGTAAGAATTGCCTGCCGGGCAAAAACACGACATCAGCTGACATCCAGCCCTTGCTGGAATAAGCCATCTCTTTTTATTCATTCCACCGGATTATAAATGAGCATCGCCTGTGTTATTCTGTGACTTGTCCTCTATTTATTTTGTTTTCACTATATTCCATGTGTGTATTTTTATTCGGTCTCTATTTACCATAAACGATTGTAAATACGTTTTCATAGTTCGAAATAAGCCTTTATATTTGTCGTGGCTTTGGTGCATGAAAATTCTGTGGCGTTTTTATTTTCTTGGAAAATTACATCATAAATAATGGATCAATCAAAATCAAGATTTTTCAACGGTTCAAATATTCAATGTGTTAAAACAATTGTATTTATTGGCTATCACATGTGTTACAGCTAATGATAAATGCTTAGTTTTAAAAAATTATAAAGTATTATATTATGTCCAGAAAGTATACGTGCACATTAGTAATTATTTATTCATCTAGTTGCTTATCGTAAGGTGAAATGCTCGAGTGAATTCTGAAAAATTAGTTCATTAAATAATAACCCTTTGAGTAAAAATTTTTTCAACTTTGAGTTTTCAGTTATTATCTTATAAAAAATAAAGCTAATACTACGAATAAAAATAAACTCAAAACTATACCATTGAAATTATTTTAACTTGTATTTCAAATATAAGCTTTTTCTTCTCTCCAAAATTAAATCTTCCTTCACTGAAAGATAGTCACTGGGAGATAAAACAAAAATAGAAAAGCCTGACAAATCCAATATAGCGAGAAGTGAATTGAGGGGTAGTTCCCATGGTTTATTTTCATCCCCCGCTCTTTCAGGGAATGTGAAATGTGTCTCTGCTTCTTGCAAGACTACCAGCCATCAGAAGGCTCTTCTGGGGTGTTTTTTTGCTAAGTCTGGAGAAGCCGGGGATGGAATTTGTAACGATCTTCCCTGTAAGCGAAACGCCAATATATTTTTTTTATTAAAAATTGTATCATGATTTACATCTGGTTTTTTTATTACACTACTGAAAATAAATTAAAATAGGTTTCGTGAGTAACGGACTGCTTGAAATTTTAACGAAAAGAGGAGTGAAAACATCAAGCAGAAGAATACCCAAAAAACCAGATCAAATCTAATCGTATTTGCTGTTTATATAAGAGTTATATTAAAGTTAATCACCCTGCTGTGAAGACAAGTATAGAAATATATGAAAATTAAATAACCTCGTGCTGAAAAAGCGTGTCTACTATAAAATTTTTTTGTAGGATTTTTTTAAATTGGCTTCGTACGGCAATCATATCTCTCGAGGAGAGACACACGAAGTATTGAGTTTCAGGGAATTGGAATTGCGGTATGTCATTACCAATCAGTTCTTTTCAAAGCAGACGACAACCATATTATAATATATTCTACGTATTGGACTAAAGAGAAGATGTATTATAACGAAAGCATACACATTTTATAAAAAAAAAACAATATCTATATGCAATACTACCAGTACTTTTGATTCGTATGAAATTTATATTTATTTTTAGTTTCTTGCTTTAAACAAATTGTTTAGTTAAATTATATTTTCATTGAGTTAAAAAAACTGTTAATTTTTAACAAATATGAACAACCAAAAAAATTCTACAAGTCTAGTTAAATTATGTATAAATTTTTAGACACCATTAAAGTCAAAGATAAAACAAGTTTAGCGATCGTTTCACAATTTTTCTTCAAGATAAGAAATTATCTAGACGTCGGGTTTTTTTCTTAGGAATTGAAATCACTGAATTAATATTAAATTGAAAAATAAAGTTTAGGCTTTAGGCATAGTTGGCTCTGATGGCGAAATAAATTGAAACTTCAGAGACGATCTGTGCTAGATATAACGTGACTCTATAACAATAGTATATTGTCAATAAATATAAAAGCATTGAGCATCGCGACAGAACATACAGTTTTCGTACTTTATTTATCACGGGAATGCCAGACTTGTATACAGTATGAGACACGCTGTATATTTTTTTATTATATATAACAAATTTTCTACTCAAAGTGCTTTGCCTGATTGTCTCAAGAATTTCAATGTTAATATTTGAAAATTCATATAAACGCAAAGAGAAACTCTACCCATTAAATATGATAGTAAAAATAATATGTAAGCAACGTATTTTTTTTATTTTTTATATACAATTATTAACAATGATTAATTAATATTAAACTCAAAATCTTACTCCAATGGAAAATATGAAAACATATGGCAGTATTAAATAATATTGAACTTTTACAAATGTTTGAATATTTCATGGTATATTTTAAATGCTTAATAATTATTAAAGGTAACCTTATTTACTATACAATGTAGTTTATCATTAATAAGCTCTTATCGTTTAATCGTGTCATTTTTAACGTAATTTAATAAAAATGTATAAAACAATAACAGGTTTTGTATGCTGATTATATTTAAGGTTAATAGGTTAAAGAAATATATATTAAATCAATATTAAGAATATTAAATGTTGTTATAGTAATACTTTATGAGCATGCAAGAAAGAATTGATATTTCACTTTGATAAAAACGTATTCAAAATATATGTAATCAAATTTACAATCAATCATTCAAAATATTACTTGGGCACTCTGGTATAACGATACCCACTTAATTCTCCAAGGGACGAAGGATCTTCTATAAATCATAATATTAATATTATTGATTAGTCTAGGCAAATGTACTACAGTAATTCAACTACTGACAGGTAAAATAATTACTAGAAATTGATTTGATAAACGTAGTTTAAAATATGATAGTAAAAATGCTCTGAATACTAAAAATATTTAGTTTCAAAGTAAATACACTTTTTGTGTAAAATTTTATGGAATTTGTGAAGCGTTACCGTTTTCGTTTGCGTATCAATAAAGACACTTTGAAAATGTTATATTAATATTCTATAAGTAATTTTTTTTTTCTTCATCAAACATAAATGGATGATCTCCAAACTATTATGAATAAACTAATATATTCATTATATGATTTAAATATACGCACTACGCTAGTTATATATATATGAAGTATTTGCTATTTTTTTAAAGATTATTGGAGTGTAAGGCATTATTAGAAATAAAAATAGCTCTGTATATCTGGAAATAAGGTAATATAATTCACCCCACAAAAAAGTTCAGTTGAAAAATTTTGAGAGATCTGAGAATAGAAAATATCGAATTGACTTTATTCTTCGATGATAGACCTCATTATAATATTTCATTTCAAAGAATGTTAAGACTTTATAATAGTTGTGCTTTTTGAACTGTAAATGTTTTTTTTTTTTCAACTACCCATTGTGTATTATGTATATGCAAGGCTGTGTTTCTAACTTTGACTGAACGAAGATCAATTTGTAAGTAGAGCTTTCGATATAAATGCAAATTTTGTGTGTAACACGTTAAGTCATTTATCTTTATACTGATGGCGAATTATGTGATGAGCACGTAAAACAGGGTGGGGGAGGGGGTTGAAACTAAATTACTTATTAGTTAAAAAAAGCATATTTATTCAATACTTTTTTCTTACTGATAATTTTGATTCATTGAAAAAATTTGTCCAGTACAAATTTGTATGCGACGTGCAAAATAAATCATCAGTAAACTATTTTTAATGAAAAATATGCATTTTACGAGTGATGTTAAATTTGAAAAAAAAAAACGCCTTTAGAGCAGATCACCAGGGAAAAATAAATTACTGTAGAAAATAACGACGTTTTCTTTTTAATTAATCTTAATAAAAGTGATAATTGCCTGTATTTTCACATTAGAACTTCAAAGACCCTCCCACACATCCTTCAGGATCTCGTTACGCGCCGCCCACACCCTCTCAAGCCAATTTCTCAGCTTTTCAGTCTACCCTTATTACACAACAAACGCAGCTCGTTTTCAGAAAACACTACCTGAAGGCGATGACACTCTGAAAAAATAGTTTATATTTAAATTTATGGAAAATTATGCCAGGCTTTAATAAAAAATAAACTAGTATTTTAAGAGGGAGTTTCAATAAAAAAAAAACACTCGTCGATTTCTTATAAAAATTGATAATTTATTTTAATTTTATAGTCAGTTTTTTGTAAATATATATACTCTTTATTTAAGTGAGTATATACAGGTTATAATAAATTTCATTAAATCACATAAAAGGTGAAGAATAATAGTGTTTTATAAACCACGAAATTCAGTTTACAAAAAATTGTTGGTCAATAAATTTTTGTAAAATTAAATTAAATTTATGAACTGTCTTAAATATGTCAGTATGTAATAACACATAAATCAGCATTTTTTAATTTATTGCTTACCTTATAAAAATTTCTGAAAGTGAAAATATTTAGTCAAATCGAAACCACGCAATAAAAAAGTTCTTTTGTTAAAAAAAAATTTGTAATTAATTGGAAACTTTTCTAGTCGTTAATAATCACTGAAATAATTTGAAATTGGTTAAATTTATAATACTTTCCCGGAACATCCCGAAGGGCTTCATAAATATGCAGAAGGTTCCGCAAAAGCCTTCGTTAATAATATAATAAACTAATTTCAGCGAGTGTCCGAAAAGCCGCGAAACCCGACGGACGTCCGCAGATATCAGCCCGATCGGATTAGTCGAATTAAGAGTATTTCCGGCAACGCTCTCTTTCACCGGAAATGGTGAAAGTTAAAAAAAAATTAAGTCAGCATTGATGTCAGAAACAGATCAAAGAGGGAGCTGAGAAAAAAGATTATTTTTTTTATACCTTCCGGTTAAATTTTTTCGATGAAGCATGAACTTTCGTTTTACGGAAATTGTAATGTATTTTTTGATTAATGTTTTCTCTAGGGTGATTTTACAGTATGATTTAAAATTAATCTTTCAAATTTTAATTAGTTATTGAATATTAAATTATTTATAGTTATGTCGTTTGGTTCTTCAGAAGAGGTTGGTGAACATCTCAATGAAGTATTTTTATATCTGTTGATAGTATTCTTATGGAGAATTCTTCTTCACTGCAGCTTTATATTGCTGTTGTCTAAAATAATTATTATACAATCCTTTTCTAATAAAGCTATGGTATTTAGATTTGATATTTCTTCTGCAGCTGGTTTTATAAATAATAACAATAACTCTACACCACAGTAAGCTACTTCCAAAACATATCCCTATACAATCATTACAAGTCAACTAATCTATTATAGATCATTACAGAAAAGCATTTAAAGTATTTCAATTTTCTAAAGTAAATACCCTCAAATTAATGTTAAATAGTGATGCAGTCACCATGAAAATATTTCCACAAAGCGAAACACGAACATTGCGACTTTTAATCGTAATTTTTTTCCTATTAAAATTAAACTTTAATTTACGTCTTTCAGGCCCAGTCGGGCTCCGAAATTGAAATTAAAACGAATTATTTGATGAAATAAAGAAAATTGCTCGCACGAAGGGTCACCAAGGCGTAAATTCTGTCTGACATTAATTGTTTGAACGCTTTTTGTGTGAACAACCAGTCGCTTTCATATGACCTGCCTGTAAATATTGCAGAGATGTGTCATCAGATTTATTTTTTTTTATTAGTAAAAAAAAAATATTTAAAATGATTAAGTACATTTTTTCAAATCTAAAAATTCTTGCTTAGTACAAGTAATTCGTTGGTATAATTGGTAATGCACCGGCCATGTAAGCTTGGAGATGTGGGATCAATCAAATCCCACACAAATCACGATGATAGAGAGAGTTTATTTAATCAATTTTCAATATTTAAAAAAATGTACTTAATCATTATCAATCAATAAAACCTGTTTAGGAAAAATCGTACTTCCTGTGAGACAGTCTTCACAAAATCAATAATATATTTAAAAAAAATATGTTTCAATAGTTTCTTTTTAAGTTTTTTTAGTCATGAAGCCTTCTTGATAAAATATTGAAGTGCATACATGCACGATGGTATATTTTATGTTAAAGTTCATATTTAGGGTAGATTTAATATAAGTCAGTATCAAAGCCTTATTTTTGACTGAAATTTACTGCATTATTAGCTTAATAAGCTCAACGGCATCGATTAGCGCATCTATGACGCGATACACGATCTAAAACCATGTGTTTTTGTTTGGCTAACCCAGCTAAGTCCAGGGCTCTGATATTTCCCCATCCAACCCCTTCCATGGGGTTCTTTCTGGCAGTAACCGCGACGCGAGATCCCACCATGATAATGAAAATTATCGCACGAATTTTATTATTTCCAGCGAAAATTTCAGCACCCTTAATATATATTTTTTTAAATTTATTACAATTGTTTTCAAGAATGCAGAGTAATAAATTTTATGATAAATTCGAGTATATTTACGTAATTGTTAAAATTTTACACAGATATAAAAAAATTTACGCCCCTCTATCAAACCTCAAATAAAAAGCGAGTTACGATGATTAATAAACCGGTTTTTTTTATTATACCAGACACAACACGAATAAAGCATTAATTAAATGTTTATTTTCGTCAGACCGGTATAATTTGTATTACTCCACATTTCAGCAACAAAAACGAATATAGAGGTTTTTATGAGCTTCCGAAGAAATCGTTGTCTCTTAGCCATTTAGCTGTTTATATTATGTTTTTTTTTAATTTTTTGAAATTGTATTAAAATATGGTTATTTTTTTACCTATATAAAATTTGATAATACTTTTATTTAATATTGTAAACGCTTTTAAGCAATGCTGTAATTTAAGTATATAATATTAAATTACAGTATATAGTAAAAACTGTAAAATAACTTTTGTACCTTGTAACTTGGATTTCTGTAAAGCTATTAAGAACTGCAACTTGTTATACTAAAAAAATGTAAAAATCAATATTTTAAATTTTCATGTTCATGCGAAATAGTAATTAAAGCTTCTAAAACGTGACATGCATTTTTTTAAACTACACCATAATTGCTTTAAAAAACGATTTTATAAAATGATCATTTAAGTATATAGCAAAAAGCATTTAAACAAACTAGCTATATATAGATTCTGATATTAATAAAGTATCATATTTAATAAATTAAAATTAACAAATAACATTTTGTCGTTATGAAATAAAATCTTATAGGTTAGGAAATAATATTAATGATTCTAAAACATAGTTATTTGATATCTAAAAATCACGCTTAATACTGAAAAAAAATAAAAAACTTTGTTAATTTTTTAAATCATTTTTTAACAATATTTTGATTTTTTAAAGTTACTGTTTGTAAATATTTTTAACAAAAAAAAAAACGCTGCATGCATTAGCTTTATTTTTAAAATTATATACTAAAACAATATCACTAAAAGCCCATTAGGTAAAATATGTACATATATAAAATATTTAAAATGTTCGTAATCTTTTAGCCAGCTGGCTATTAATATTCGTTGTATTTTATTATAATCACCGTCTTAATATTGAATTTTGCAATAAATTTTAAGTACTTTTAAAAAATATAGCATGAGGTCTCATTAAATTCTGAAGGCTTCTAAAATATTGTTTTCAAGGAGTCTTTTATATGAAAAAAATGTTTTTTTTTTCTTATAAGAGTTTATATCGTATATTTTAAACATTGAAAAATATATTTTTTGCTTTTATTATTAGCGCTGATGAGATATATTATTATTTGTAAAACATGGATGGCTCGAAACACGAAAAAAATATTTTATTCATGACTTGGTGAATTATTTATAATAATAAGGTCATTGGCTTTTTTGTATAAAAAAAATATATTCTTAAATAAATAGAGATTTTTTTCGATATGTAGACTGTCAATACAAATATATCATTTTAGGATTCACCTGCCAGAATAGGAATAGAACCAAAGATCTATCGATCAAAAATCAACGAAACTCCTTAAAGCCATTATAATATGTTTAATATTTTTAGTATTATATGATCACAATTTCAGTAATATTCTCGATTTTATAATTATTTAAAATATATAATAAAATATATTTTAATGAATGAACATTCTGACGACTCTCAAAATAAAATGATTATGCCTTCACCACATTTCTGAAAATTTGAAAAAATATAATGTAAAGCTTTATACTTTAAGATAGTCTCTTATACTTTCAGGAATCCCTTGTTGAATTTTATAGAAACATAAATAAATTATATATTTTTTATAAACTCAAAATTGATCGCGGTTGATTAAAAATACTCCAAAAAGACTTTTCTTCGTCTTCAGTATCACTTTGATTAAATTCACTGTAATAGCCTGTCGGCGAAGATTCTCTTGAAAGTGATGTCTTAAAACTCAACACAGAACCTTTGCTCTTAATGAACTCAAGAAATTAATTATACTGTAATCATAATTACCTGAGATCGCCAGGTGGGTCAGCTGAAGGCAGACAGGGTTGAGGGTTTAAAAAAAATCATCTTTCAGCAAAAGCATATAAAGTAAAACTTTAAATTTAAGTCCATAATTTCGTTATGAATAATTTCCCACGATTGTTATGTTATTAATTAATATTGATAGAAAACAAGTTTATCAATTTTATTTATTATATTTATAAAGCAATTACACAAGTGTTTCCATCCGCTAGGTTTAATTTTATATAAAATTCATTAAATCAAGAAATAAATATGGAATATAGTAGAAGTAGAGAGATAAAATTTTGTTGCTCGAAAAAAACACAGGTATTTTAAACAATATTATATTAAGCTGCTAACATTATGGTGTTTTATATAAAACTATAATGTTATTATAAACATCTTTGTGCAGCTTTTTATTTGATAGAACCTTCGTAAAACGGCGTTGTTAACATTTGAAGTAATCGTTACATTTCTATTGAATATACAGTTGCGTATTTAATAAATTGATTAAAATTATTCATTGTTTATTGTTTCTCCCGACAACCCTTCTTTAAAGGGGCGTAATGGTAATGAAGATATCCTAAAGAAATAAGGGAAACGGAAATAACTTTTTGAATTGGGTTATACTTTGTTCCGGAGGAGGTGGAATTATTTTAGGCCAAGGGAGGCTTTCCGGTCCTTATAAGCGGACGTGCCTGCGTTCTCCTGAAACTTCTTGCATTCTTGGGGTAGAATTTTAAGAAAACAACCTTCTGCTCCGTCAAAGCCGGCCGAGTTGGTCGAAATTAAATGTTTACAATATTATGATCAACATCATAATACTAGCAAGTAAATT
Organism: Atopsyche davidsoni; assembly: GCA_022113835.1. NCBI lineage: Eukaryota > Metazoa > Arthropoda > Insecta > Trichoptera > Hydrobiosidae > Atopsyche > Atopsyche davidsoni. The sequence goes on along the minus strand of JAILWY010000022.1, from coordinate 2,888,210 downwards.
TTCCGGTTTAAATAAGGATACTAGACATAAACTAGCTTTCAAAATAAATATAAAAATTATCACTCCAAATTATTTTCGTACTTACTTTATTATTTATTTTATTGAGATTACGCTTGGATTATGTATTGTTAGAAACAATAAACATAAATAATGAAATGTGTACTTTGTTGGTTTCAAATTTCTACGAGCTAATCCAATCAGATAAAAATTATAAGAATTGAAACCAGAATTCAATGTAAATCATTTGATAATGAATTATTTTTCATATGTAATAAATCATGTTGTATTTTTCGGAATACGTATTTTACTTAGAAGGAAAATTTAAATAAGACATTATTAGAGAATACAGAAAATGTTAGGCTTTGTATTTATTATCGGTCCATGTTTCCGCCTTTACATATTTATATTCCTTATATACAATGAAACGTTGGAATAAAAAATGGGTAAAACTTCCACGAACCAAATATTCAATGTAATATAAAAGCTGGTATTGATTTTATTACTATTTATTATTTTATAATTTTAGTGATGCGCATGTAACGAGAAATATATAAATTCTCAACTTTCGATATCGGAAAGGTAAAACTTGCGTTTTTTCATAAATATTTTGCACGCCTAACACAGTATTTTTTTTTGTTGAAATAAGAGAAATTCCATTTACATTTGCGAATATCAGATAAATGAAAAGTATTTTTTTATGTCAAGCAATATAAAACTGGTATATATTTTAAAATCATTACTGTAAAAATAATGAACACATATTATTTTGGTATCAATCTCATGTAAATAATGATATTTTTTAATCAAAACATTGGTAAAAATTAACTTAAAATTAACATTTACAAATTGTGATTAAAACTGAACGTTGTACATACCAAGATAATTTAAAACCATTACACGTATTTTTAAAGCCAAATACATGCATAATTAAAGATTTGTTACTCAGCATTAATTATTCAATGCTTAATGCAACATTTCACTAAAAATTAAAAAAAAATTGCAACTAAGCACCACTAAAAGTCATAAAAAATATTGTACATTTGTATGTAAAAATCATTGATACAAAATTATTTTTTTTCAAAAAATTCCTTTAAACAAATTTTTTGTTTCTCTTCTTGTGAATTATTATTTTTCCAACAAAACAGCTTCTTAACTAATGATATTAAAATAGTTTTAGTGAATAAACTGAATCTATAAAAATTATTTTCATTTCAATAGCTTCAGTTTGTACCACCAAGCAATTAAGTATATAAAATTTAACTTAGTACTATATTGATATTATATAATATTTTTCTAGCTTATTGATTTTATTTTAAAGTCCAAATAGTCTGATGAAAAATATTTGATTTAGTAATTAATTTATATCTCAATATAAACTCGCTCGAGTCCAAAACCGCCGATGCTGGATTCACTTATAAGTCATTAATTTATCCCAAAAGTGCTTTATATTGGAATTTAATAAAGAAAAGTTGGAAAAATAACCAACGCAGAATTAACACTTGGAATCAACGAACAATTTGGTTGTCTTAATTAATAAATAATTCCTTTGACGCTTATTTTGTTATTAATTATGAATACACGCGAAATTCACTTTGCAAATATTGCCAAGGGTTATTTGGGTTCAAGTGTTTTTATCAGTGAAATAATTCATTTCAGACTGTAACAGCACAAAGGCATTTTAATTTTGAAGTCTTAATTAATACGAACATAAAAAAAAATATTTACCATTATTTTCAGTAAAATAATTATTTAAAATAAATTTTAACGCGTTGACATAAAAAAATAAACTAAAAGCAACAGGTGGGAGAAAATTTGAAAATTTTATTATATTTATATATTGATATTGAATTTTTTTTATTAAAAACAGTAAGCTTTGATACATAGATAAATAAAAATATATATATATATGTATATATATATATATATATATATAATTGTCAATTCAATAAACATGGGAGTAAACGAAGGACCAGGAGATCCGGATGCGCATTTCGTGTTAACCCTTCGGGGGAATCCTGATTGTATTGATCCCTGGGGCTGGGGGTGTTTAGTGGCCTATCAAGAGCCTTACCCGCCCTGTGAGGGCACACTCACCCCACGTGCGACTCACACTACGCGATTCTGATTTACGCGCCTAAATTGGGGTAGCCACCATTTTAAATTACTTTCGATTCAGAAAAAAAAAAAACTATTCAATTTGGGGCTAACTCATTAGTGCTGAAAAAAAACACCGTAAAAAAGCAATAAATTTTTATTGAGATTAAATTCATTCTCTTTGTGTAACTGGTTTTAAACATTATATAAAAAGCAATTGACTTATACCTGAAACGTAGAAATTTAGATTTAGAGTACCTTGTTACTGAGCATTCATATTAATCGTTATATGCAAGCTTAAAACGCAATATTGATAAATAATAGGAATAAATATTAATTAATTAAATTAAATTATTATTATAATTTCAAAATAAGCAAACCACAAATTCTACACTAAACGAAAGCTTACTATATTAAGTTGATTTACTTATTATTTAAATTTTAAATTAGTACAACAACCTCTTACACTCATTTTTAATAAACCCACAATACCGTGATGCTAAATAAAACAACACGCAAAGAGTTTATTTAAAAAAAAATGTATCGAAGTGTCAAAATAATTAACGACAACACTAGCCCATAGGAAGCATGGCACCCACAAAAACCATAAAACCCATTACTCTTCGTTTTTTTTTTGCACGTACTAAATCTTTTTCTATAAAAAAGAGGACATTTTTGTCACACCGCCCATTTGGAGGCTCTCAAATCAGTCCGGAGCCTTAATGGGGCGGCAGTAAGGGGTCGGTCTCGGCGTAGGCGCACCCTCCGCCCCCCAAGGGTTAAACTGTGATCCACTCCGACCCACCCCATACCAGGAGGTTTTTTTTTTTATTACTCAGTTGAATTAACCCTTTAACCCAATAAATTATATATTTTGTGTTATATTGAGCAGGGCTATTGTATACGCAGTGCTATTGAATTTTCAGTATCACTCGAAAGCTTAAAAGATAGCCGAATATATTTATAGTATAACCATTTTATATAAACAATGTACTTTTTTTTATTGATAATAATAATAGTAAAACTTATAATAAAAATATATACTTTTATTTGCTGTGAAAAACAGTGTTATTATAAATATTTAGCTACACAAGTATTTGTATGTACGTCGTCTACAGGAAAGGCCCAGTTCATACGATGTGTGTAACATATATTTTTTTTCACAAGTCATATTTAGGTTAGGTTAGGTTAGTATATATACAAATTTTACATCACACAATTAATCAAATTTATTTTTAATAAATATAAACGTATTTTTCGTCGTTTTCTCCGGTCACTCGCACTTTTTGACGTTTCGCCCGTCTTTTTAATTGTCATTTGAAACTTCAGCCGTAAAGTGGATTTAAAATTAACGACGTAAATTAATACTTGGACGTTCTAACCTTTCGCGGTTTATGTAAGTTTTAACGGGTGTTTGTACAATATACGAAGAATTAAAATTATACGACTCTTTCGCGATTTAATTTTGTTTTTGTTTTAGATTGCACCAACAGTAAAAAGATTTTAATTACTTTTCGTGGATGTAAGTATTTCTGTAAACAACGGTATATGGTTGAGAAAATTTTATCAATCCATTAATGCCACATAAAATTGAATCAGATTTTCAAAAACAAGGCTTCATCTAGTGACATTTATTAAAATTTAATTTTTAAATTAAATCGATAATCGATTTTCTTCAAGTCTTTGCAATGCTAAAACTTAACCAGCAATAAGCTGTATTCAATAAATTATATTTTATAAGAAGTTGCTTGACTTGGCCTAACCAAAAAAAAAACCTGTTTTACTAGTTAACTGTTTAAAAGTGATTGATCTAAATTTGCCTCACAAAATCATTTTCATATTGATCAGAAGACATGCATTGTCTATAAGGCATTTTTTAATATATTCAATTAAAATATAGTAAGCCTAAAAAAATAAGCCTACATACAAATGACACCCTTAATCTTTCGTGTTTGTGGGTATAACTTTTAATTATTCCTGAAATTAATACGCGAGAAATTTTATCCTCCGCTTCAATTGTGCCTTCAGCCCTTCGCAGTAAAAGGTTTTTATTGCGATAAACTTTTTATAACTTGTTTCAGGAGGCCGAGTTATTCAAAACCTTTACGTTTCATGAAAGTTAGGCGTTTTATTGTTCAACATGTCCATAAAAATAAAGCTACGCTCCCTTATTTTACGCATTCACTATTGTAAAGCAAATAAAACTTTTAATATCTTTCCGAATCATTTTACACTCAATGAGATAGCGTTTTTTATTTATTTATTTAATCAAACAAGTCCCATGCCTACCTTTTTTCAGAGTAGAAGCAAAACCTTAAGTTATAGGAATTATATAAAACTTATCAAAGTTGACACAAATGTAAGTCAATATGTAACACCTTATCGTTATATTATTCTTTCCACACTTAGTTTTTCTAACTTTGTCGCTGGATGTTTGCCATTCAACTTGCACAAAAACAAAAAAAAAACTATTGAGAAAGTGAGAAACACACCTATCTTAGCACATCTTACTGAAAGTTCCATCAAATTGTGAAATATGGAGATACCTTAACAAACTTTGGGATTAATTTAAATATATTTAGATGTGGCAATTTTCTGACCGTGTTTGTATAAACTCAGCCTCCAACTTTAATTTTAACTTTGGCTGTCACAACCGGAAGAGGGAAATTCGTGTCTTCATTAAAGCCTTACCGAGAAAGGTGGATGTTATAAGCAGACTTGAAGTTTACGCAGTCTTGTGACTAGTTTTAAAACAAGTAACTAAAACAAAGTCAGAGGACTTTTAGTTAATTATAAAGTTAGTGTTTTTACAGGTTTTGGCAGCCGTTGTATGTATATTTAAGCAATCAATAAAAATATAGCAATTCAATGAAAACGGACCAAAATCTTCTTCACATAGATTCCCAAAGTGTTCTATTTCAATCCCTAACCGTCGAATCTAACCTGCAAGGGGTTTACAACAAAAAAAATGGGGTACATGAAATGTAAATGGGGGTTCACGAAATGTAATCCCAGATCATCACTAAATTTTAGGCCTAAGGCGTTCCGTAAATATCACAATATTTTTACTGCCATAATAAAGTAGGTAGTTGAATTAAAACTATATGTTTTTAGATTGGAAATTGTCCACTCTACATTAAACCCCATAAAGATAACAAGTTCTGTGTCAATTATCAAAAGCAGTCAATGAAATCGTAAAACAGCAGGGAGTCTAATAAAAACAGAAAAAAGTCGAAACGTGGTTTTTGAGACAAAAAATATTGTGGACCTCTTGTGATGACTCCAATATGTAAAATATAGTTTTATTGTATATTATGACTCTTGAAAGCTTCTTTCTACGTCCATCTTGTCTGTCATTCAGCACTTAGAATGCAGGAAAACAAGAAAACTTAAGAATCATGATAAAATATCGAAAGGTCAAGCCTAATGTGTGTGATAGATGAAAATGTGTATTGTATAGATTTTGGTTGATTTTTCTTTTGATTTGCTGAATTCGTGAACGAAGCAGAACGAGATCTGAATAATAACGATATATAAAATATATTTTTGTAGGCAATGGAAGTACTCTATTATGTTATTTATTTTTTTGGGCTGCTCTTGGCATATTTACTATTGTGGTATACGGAATGTTAATAGATCCTAATCGACCGAATAAAAATCTTAAGGTATTCGATTGCTTGCGTCTTCATCTAAAAATAATAAGATTTATTATATTATAAACAGATGTTTGTGTTAGAAAATATTTAATTCAGTAAAATAGGCATGTTACTCATGTATACATGTGCAATTACAAAAAAATATATGTTGTATTATCTAAAAGTAATATTAAGTCATACAAGATGCTTTAAGGCTCGTCAAACAATGAAAAAAGTTCAAAATTTTATTTAATTTGTCTGTATAACTGAAAAATATGAGTTGATCTTATAATTTAGTTCATACTAATAATATAATATCAATTATGAATCTTTTTGCCCACGTGTGTATTACATTTTTCATTTTAGACTATGAATGTGGGCTGTATTTTGAAAGATAGAAATAAATCTTTCGCGATAAACCAAAGGTGAGCTCTTTAAGCCAGTCTTGTTTTAATATATATTAAATTAAAGATTAATTCAAAATATTTAACAATAGTAGCGTAATGTCTTTAAACAAATATACAGGGATACAAAGACGTATTACAAATTTCACTGAAACAATAGCACAGACTCGAAAATTTTAGGATTTTTTAAATCCGCTATGTTAACATTTTATATTCAATTATTATAAAATTATTAACAATCTCATAAATCGATAAATGTAAAGCATTGGTATAAAACCACTCTATTATAGTATGTAGATTTTCTGTGGATTCGCTGTATACAGAAAATAATTTTACATATTTTTATATTAAGAAATTCAATATTTTTGACAGAGAGTACTTGGTGGAATTCCATTTTAATATTTTGAATAAAAATACTTGAGTGATTTTCCACATTTTTGTTTTTATTAGTGACCGGTTTCGCCAACCTTTCACGTTGGCATTATCAAACTCTGTTTGATAATGCCAACGTGAAAGGTTGGCGAAACCGGTCACTAATAAAAACAAAAATGTGGAAAATCACTCAAGTATTTTTATTCAAAATATATTTTTATATGTAAAATTATTATATATAACCGATTGTTTACTACTTTTTACTCTAAAAAAAATTATTGAGATTAGTTTAGTGTTGTGTTTAGTTATGTTGGTCGTTTTCACCCTTATCATCATTTTTTTCAGAAGGACACGTCCAATTCACGCACCAGATACACCCTTCAGTGAAGCTGCATTTCATGGGAAAACCCTTCGATTTGATATCGAGTCCACCCTTCAGGGACTTCAAAAGTTCCCATCGATATGTAGCGAAGACCCATGAGATATATTTTAAATATTTTTTGCCATCCATATTTCAATTTAAAGTTAGTCAAAACAAGCGGTCCGATGATTTCCCAACCCTTTCATTAATAATTGAGTGTTTTTGGTTATCACCACTTCTTCACATATAAACCTGAAATTGGTGCAATTCATGGTAATTGCAGATCGGTTGATAATTACTATTTTATATTGAGATGTTTGAACATTTAAATTACCTTTGTAGTAAGACAGACTGGGCACATTTACGAAAATACTAACATGACAAACAAACTGGATCTTTCCTGTCAACAACGTCGTCGAGGTCAGACGTTTTCTTTAAGAATGAACAGACAGAAAAAAAGTACATAAAATATAATAATCCACTATAAATTATTTTTTTAAAACCACCTCATCCCAGTGAGTTTGTTATTAATACACGATATATTTTTTTTAAACTCAAACTGTATGAATAATATTATTAAGTATATTAATATTATTCTATTTATTCATGGAAATACTACTGTATATATTATTAAACCCCACACTCAATGAGTCAAGTATTTCTGCATTAAGATATACTATTTACCAACCCTTCAGATATATAGGATATGATTATATTGAAATATCATAGATTCAGCTCGATTTCCTGTGTGAGCATTAACAGTTAGTTGATTAAATATTTGAGATAAACCACAAAGACATAATATTAATTAAAATTTATCAGATGCATCATTATTTTATACGATGTATTCGTGAAATCTATTGTATCAAAAATTTTCAGGCGTTTCAGTCTGCGGCCATTTTCAGGAATCCGCCTGAAGATTCGAAGTACGACAAAAACGAAGTTGATCTTATGCAATAATTATCATTGATGTGTACTTGTGATTAAGTGAGGATCCTGTTGTTGCAGTCGGTGTCCGTGACAGTCTCCGTGCTGACGCTGACCTTCATCTCCGTGGACCGCTGGTACGCCATCTGCTTCCCTCTGAAGTTCAAGTCCACCACGGGACGAGCCAAGACCGCCATCTTCGTCATCTGGCTGCTGTCCCTCCTGTTCAGTAAGCACAAGCCATCTGTATTTCTCAACACCCTGATAGTCGAAATACATCCGAACGCAGCATACCTGGAAGAAGAACTTCTTCTTCTGACGCCTATCCTCTGAACATATCTCTATCCTGGACCTGTCCCTTAAGCTTCGCCTCTTTTTTCTTAGATTTTTCCTTGAACAATCAGCTGTTGGATGCTATACTTACAAAAGAACTTCAACTTCTTTACCAACGTCAAGAGTTCACTGTCTTTGCTCATTCTGTGGAAGACTCTTTCATTTGTCAACCTATCTTATCCCATACAGCCACATTTCTGCTGCCTCAATTCTTTGAACAGTAGCTGTATGCAGTGTCCAAGCTTCGACTCCACAAAGGAAAACTGAGACGACATAACACTTGGTGAATCTCCAGTGAGATTTCATTGTTTATATCTCTTGAGCATAGTATTTTTATCAAATTATTAATCGTACTGTGTGCTGTCTCAATCTTCACTTTAATTTTCTCTCCAGAATCCCAGTTCTCATTCAACACTCTCCATTACTTTGTTGTCAATGTTTGTAGCCAATTGGCTAAAACATAATAATTATGTAAAATATATATTTACAGTATTTAAGCAGGCAACAATTTCCCATTTAAATTTGAGGAATGCTTGTTTCACTATTGAAAAGTAATCAACGGCAAAAGGGCAGAATCCAATATAAAGCACTGCTATTTACAAATATTTTATTTAACAAGGCATCGCTTGTCAAGAGGCATGCAGTCAAAGCCTTTCCAAATACTTTGCCTGTCCAGTGTTTCGATTTTAAACATAGGCCGTGCTTCTGGGCCACGATTGTTGGATTACCCTGCTTCAGTAGATACATTTCAATTTAAAGCGAAACCCGTGAGCCTAGTGAGATCAATCTAGCTTAAAAGCGTTCAGTACCGAAGAAAAGTACTTCCAGGGTAAAGCACGCAATTATGGACCTTTTGTGAAAAATAATTATTAATAAAATGGCGTTTAATTAATAAATTTCAGCACTACATAAAATTATGCATGTTTTGTTCTTTTCAATAACACTCTAGGAAAGTTTGTAGTACATGAACTGCGAACTCGTATTTTTTGTAAATATATTAGTGTTCCTTAAGAGCTTGCTTTACCCTGTGCTCATATATACTTTGCAAACAAACGGTGTTATTGTAATCTTGATTAAACGACACGAGACACCCTCACGTGTGCCGGAAGTGGAGTAAACACTGAAAAACCGACTTCTCGCTTGAGAATGTTTTTTTTTTTATATAAATAATTTAGATGGAAGTGTAATTTGGCTGAAAAATTGCACCCATTTTATTAAAGCAGACGCTTAATCTTTTACTTAGACAAAGTGTGACATTTATTACTTATCTGTATATACGAACATGAGGTACCTTAATTTATAAAAACGATTCATATTTTGCATACTTGCTTTAGGAAAACAGAAAAAATAATATAATCTCTTAAAATATTTATTTTGTTCTTAGAAATAATTTTATTAAATTCACTGCTTGTTTTTAATCCGTCCCCTGAGTACGATAAGGCAAGCTCAGCTGTTCGCTGTAAAGGGGTGTGGCTCATTTAGCCTCAACAGTTATATAGAAGCCCACAGTATCCCATGGGAGTAGTAGAAATCGCCATTGCGATACGACATTTATCAGAGTGGCCAACGAAAAATCCCATTACATGGATTGCACAAATGCGGTCTACACACGCGGCAGCACAACCGATAACCAAAAAATAATTAGTCATATATATTAACACACTTTAAGCGAGTAACCAAATTGACAAAACTGATGTGCGTAACGGGCAAAATTTGCGTAAAATTGCACGCGCGAAATTTACGTAGTCAAATAAATCGTTTCCTATAAAAAGTTGAACCTATACACACTTTGCGGATTACTTGGCATCACAACAACACCACTTTGTCCCAAAAAATGTTCAATAATTGGAGGATTATCATTCTCTGACCACTCCCCTTCTTCATTATTGTCACTTTGTTCAGAATCACTGGACAGTATTGGTAGAAGTAACGTTGACGAGTCCCAAACAAACATTACGAGCTGTAAACCTAAAGAGTAAAATTTTAGAGTGAACACATTCAAAAACGTATTAATACGCGCCCCGCTTTTAGACAGCAGTCCGCAAAACGGGTACTAGTACCCGTCCCGCCAGTCCAGCTATGGTCAGCAATTGGTATTCATGGTGGTCTTTTATTCGCAGATATGCCAGAGTTCGTGATGCTGCAGGTGATGAAGAGCTCCAAGATCCGCTTTCAGCTGGACTACCTGACGCAGTGCGCCCCGACCTGGAGTATGGAAAGTGATCTCAAGTGGCACATCGTCAAGCTGGTATTCCTATACTCGTAAGTACAAAAAGACTGTCCAATCAATTATTTTCTGAACACAATAAATAAACAACAAATAATATTTGGATATATTCATTTAGATTGAATATTTTGGTACAGTGTTTATCGTCTGTGTGTACTGGCAGCTTGATAAGTAGGTTTCTCCTCCATGGCCTGAATTTCACGGTGACATTTTGTTTAGCAGCCTTTGTAATAGCTTTCAAATGAAAGCACTTTGATCAGAGGTTTTGCGCAAACCCAAAGCTTTTAGTAGCCTCTGCTAAAAATAAACATTTACAATAACCAACTGGGCAATAGACGAACTGCAAAAACAACGTACCGGGAATTGTGTGCTTTTGCAAAATGCAAGTCACTATGAGTCGCTCGGATCAATTAAACTGTACAAGAGAATAATACATTTTAGTTAACAATAAAAATACATCACAAAAAAAACTTTTTCAATGATCACCCAAGCGACCAAATCGTATTAAATTAAATTTTTTGCATAAAATATCAAAATCTAAGGTATTCGAATGTAATTACTTGTGACGAGCTTACAGAAAAAATTCAATTATAAACCTTTGGTACAGCGATCTTGTAATTTTTTGTCTTGGTAGGGGTCTGTTTTGGACCCCGCTGGGGTTGACGTCAGCCTTATTATTTTTTCAGAAATTAATAGCGTAAACTAGGATCTGGAAGGGGTGGAAAAAATAATTAACAATTTTGTTACAGTAATGTTTTATAAGTGCTTGAAAGCACTTTCAAAAACGGTTTTGTCGACCTTTTTTTTTTTTAGTCGAGTCTTTCAGAGTTACTGAAATTGAAAAGTAGCTTGCTTAGATTTATTTCAGGACTGAAATATTTAAAAAAATATTAAAATCACATTTATAAATATTGAACTCGTGTTTAACATTAATATTTATATTCATATTATCACTTCTTCTTCTCCTTCAAGTACCTTTAAAATCCTTGCATCTAATAATATAAGATACCAAATACAGACATGCCTAAAAGATTAGGGTTATCTTATATCGTTTAACCTATTGTTTTCAGATATTTGTTGGTCTAGGGCAAAAATCCTTATAATGAAGGGATGTTTTGTGTTCCAAAACATTGAATCAGAAAAATATTTATTGTGAATATAGGCTCCGCATTTTGGTTGCTAGTCGGCAGCAAACTTGTTTGAGTTAGTAAGGAATAACTGTTTGGTCTCAGAGGACCTGTAAAACGTGAGGGTGGATTTTGGGGGTGGTTTCAGATGTGATGGACCTTCTTTATCCTCAGGTTGCCACTACTACTGATGACCATCGCATACTGCCAGATAGTCCGAGTGCTCTGGAAGTCAGACAACATCCCAGGCCACTGCGAGTCTCACAAGTATTCTACAAATGCCAATACGCAGACTAACTGTAAGTACTTACATGAGCTTTTGATGTATAATATTTCCTCTACAAACAAGCAATACATAAATTATCTGTGTAAAAATCAATGCCAGGTGTAAAAGGCTTGCAAATAAACTGGCTTGTGTGCTTTCTTGCGACAGAATAAAACATATTGATGAACATAGAATGTGGCTTATATATATATATATATATTTACATAAATCCAAATCTGTCAAGTCTCTTTGCACAAACAATCAATTATTTTAAATATAATACCGACGTAAAATAAACTTTTATTGATATATTATGCTAACACCACTTAAAAATTTACTGGGTATTTAATAAGCATTTGAGTATTTTTCCGGCACCGATAAAAAGTTAAAGGTTCTCTTGCTTATTGTAGAATGAAAATCCCGATTAAATAGCAGGAATTTTATTACTTATATCATAAAACACCAGTAAAAGTTTTATTGGCAGTATTTTTAAAAGATCAAATCGGACCGCGGGGCAGCTCGAGAAGATCTAAGCTTCTATGAATATTTACATTTAAATTGCGACACAATAAAAAAAAAATGCGCAGTTTATCGAAAGATTGTCGAAGAATTGTTATATTTTTATTTAAAACGATTTAACGTAAATTAACAGAAAAAAAATATCGTTAGCTACGAAGCAAAGCTCATTTGTTAAAATTAAAAAAAATTGTAAGTAAAGAATATTCGTAAATACATATACGGTTTTAATAAATAATTTGTTTTATGAAGTTACGTATATACAATCAAGTAGTCGTCGCGACCTACCCTCACTTTTTACGAGTTGGGGTCCAAAGGTTCTTGTTAAATACCAAAGTTTTTGCTGATAAACTCCAGCTAGGGCAGAAATTTGCGCGCGTAAATACTGTATAAATTAATCATATTAAAAATAATTTTTGAAAGCTTTAAATAAGATGTAGAAACAAGTTAAAGTCAGGGTCGTGTTTTCGCCCCTGGCAATATTTGCTCGAGGGTGGAGGGTTGGATGCGATAGTCAAGATTGCTTTTACTTTGCATTGAACGTCTGCGCAGTGAGTCACTGAACTTTTCTATTTGCTGTGGAATTCCACAAAGAGACCGAGAAGAAAATGTGGAAAGCCTCGTGTTTGATCAGGATTGAAATATTAAAAACGCCCTTATCAATAATTCTGACTTTCGGCTTCGTGAAATTCCAACTAAAAATGCGTTTAACTTTCATAAATTTGTTTGTAGATTTTAGTAGCTGTTGTACGTTCTTGAATACTATACCACGTTTCTGTTACGGTACCGGAGTCATTTTTTAACGATTTTCATGTTCATAGAGTAAGCCCCAGAATCAGGATTGAAAAGTTGTAACTTTATAGTGCTTTTAGTGTTAAAATTAAAAGCTTTATTCATTGAAAATTTTACACTTAATGTCTTGTTCTTATTACGACGTCTTATTTTATTTTTTTAATGTACTAAATGCTTAAGTTTGTATTAGACGGCGGAGTAGTTCTGTTAACTACTTTAGAAGGCGAAAATGAGACAAATTCCTTTGTAGAATTACCGATCGTAAAAATCAAACTGTTAAACGAAAGACCGAGGAAGAAAGTAATGAATGGCTATTAATTTAAAACGGTTTGAGATACGTCTCAGTAAGTGCTTAGCAAAGTTCAAGGCTGACAAATACTTAATTGAATATAATTGCTATGTGATGAGCCTCGGTTTCAATATTAAAATTAGTCAAGCAGTTTTAATTCTGAACGGGTCATTTTTACTGTATTTAAAAATATATTTTATATAATATGCAATCAACCTGCATTACAAAAGTCGAAGACGTATTTTCATTTTATTTTTTATAAATATTCAAGGATGTGTTCTAAGTCTTTAGAGATTTTTAATACTGAAACCAAAAATGATACATTGATTTATTATTTGATCGTTGGCTTACAGTATTAAAAATATTAGCATTAAATAACGTTTACTATTGAATATTATTCAATACAAAACTGAAACAGGTGTGGGTCGAAAACTACCATTTCAGGATTTGCCTTTTAAGAAGGGTATCGAAGCGAGGATCTCTTGATCAAGAGTCAACAATAATCAACCCCTAAGCTAACAAGCTACCCGTTATATATATATATATATAAAGTATTGTTTATAACAGAAACCGTATCAGATGTTAAGCCCTAGTATAAAACATAATTCTACGCAGTTCTCTGCGGTTCACAAATGAACAAGCAAATTTATTCATGAATTCATACAGTGTGTCTATAAAAGTTATTATTAAATTTACTGCTGGATTATACGTTAATTTAGTACGGTAAAATTTATTTGGTAGGCTTACTGGATAGATAAAATCGCCGACTGCCATACGTGAGCTTCGGAACAAAAAATATCTCCGGGTCTAATGTTGCGAGCAGACCTATAAATTAAATAGGGTTGTATGAGACTGGAGTCTTTTCAGTTAATTTATTTTCATCTCACTACCAGGTGATATCAAGTACAAAATAATCTAAAGATCCTTTAACATTGATAATCAGCAAAATACGAAACTGCATAGGTAAGCATTTGAGGCTGTGTGCAGCTAAGTATGAGAAAACCTTGATATCATCTTGATTACAGGAAATCACTGAAACCTGAACTATGAAGGATTTTTTTCCTTTAACTGCATACAGAATACTTCGTTCGACACGTAAAAAAAATAAAAATATTTTATAAACGAAGTTTTATAAATAAATCTGTAAATTTGACATATTCTTAATGCGCATAAAACCTTGCTACGTTTAAAAATACACATTTTCAATTATATGTTCTCAAAAGTTTTTAATTTCATTTTTGATTTTGTGACGAGTGATTTTTATTGGTTAGTTTTTGTCTAAAGCTCTGGTGGTTTTGTTAAAGTAATTATGGAATAGCAGTGTATCATTTTACAATTTTCATCGGCCCACCTGTGCTTTCATGAGATGTTTCAGAAAAGAAATTGGTGAGTGGGAGTTTCATGAGAAAAATACACAGCCCCTTGAGTGCTCTCAGAATGAATTGCCTTTTATTACATCGTGCTCTAAATTTTGTTTGAATTAGTTCATATTAAAAAATGAAAATTACATTGATAATATTAAATAATAATTGAGACTATTGTGTCTTATTCAGACGGTGAGATTTTTGTAGAATAATTTATGCATATTGTTATAGGTAGCAGACTTTCTTGCAAAAACAAAAACGTATGCAAGTGTGTTTGAAAAAAAATATTACCCTATAAATACATATAAGCATAAAAAAATATTGTGGATTGAACGTCAATCAAGTGCGTTTTATATACTTTTACAGGCTTATATTACTTACTAATATGATTAGGCATATTTTTTCACATATTGAAAATGATTCAAAGAAACTCTCAGAAAAATATCATCGTGACTTGTGTAGGATTTAAAGCTTGGAGATGTAGTTTCTTTGAATCATTTTCAATATGTGAAAAAAATATGCCTAATCATATTAGAAAAAAAAATACTTGTTGTTTTTCGATAGTTAATTAATGAAGACCACGTGTCGTTAAGGGTGTTTCATAAATACGTAAAATAAAAAAAAATACTTGAGAATCTGTCCCATTAAGCTACCTACGATTGATCCAGTCTCCTTTTGCTTTTTTTTTTTTTTTAATCACACGAATTAAAGCGGCTAATTACCGTTTCCTTGTCGGTTATGTTGTAGCACGCGTTAACGTTTTCAGAACTCTTTAAAGGCTTTTAATTTCCGTCGCATAGTGTGAAATGGCCTCTCGGTTACGCGTCACAGCCTTAGAGTCATAAATCACAGAGGTCAGGCGATCTGTGACGTCACTGAGAGGGTCACGAACAGCCACTGGAGATTACAATTTACCATGGATATGTTCACTCGAGAGGTCTCCACGTTTCATGGAAAAAATATGATTTATATTTTGGTATCTAGGTCTATTAAATAAGGCGTGACTTGGTTACATGCAGCCTCTTCTTCATCTGATACTGACGATTTCATAGTCTCCGACCTTCAGCCACTTAGACTTCCTCCTTCCATTCTTCTGATGATTTTTTCATGGACAATCAGCTGGATGATGCTTTATTTACTGTTACTAAAATGTGGCCAAAATAAGATACTTTCCACTTCTTTAGTAACGTCAGGAGTTCTTTTTCTTTACGTATACTGTGTAAGAATCTTTCATTTGTGACGCAGTCAACCCATGTTGCCTCAATTCTTTGCATAGTAACTGTCTTGAGTGTCCAAATTTCAACTTCATAAAGGAAAACTGAGACGATATAATATTTGCAGAATCTCCATACAACATACAGCTTAAAAAACCAATAAAACTAAATATCACAGTGCGATATTTCAATTCTCATCAGCTGTAGTTTTATACTAATTTTTTTATTAATATCTTGATTGATTTATAATCATGAAGACAAAAATGAAACGTGGCCACATTGAATATATTAACAAATTAAAAAAAATAGGAAGCAGCGAAAATTTTATAATATTGTTGATAGATAAAAGTATGAATGCTGTCATGTTATTAAATTCAAAGGAAAATAATGCATCTCTTATAAATATTATCTTAAATATTTTAATTTAAACTTAAAATAATACAGCTTTTAAGGTATTAAGAAAACATTATGATAGATGTAAAATTTGAAGTAATTATTAATTAATCTTTGTGCTGGATCTTAAAAGGTCTTTTTCGTAGAACTTGGCAGCCGTTGTTGATTTGATTTCTTGGGTGTTGAATTGCTCAAGGTTTTCTCTACATCAAAGTGCATAGACTATCTCCACCTTGAAGATGGTTCCAACACGTTATCCGAAAACTTCAAACCGAGAAACACCAAATCACAATAAAAAAAAATTATTACAGAAACTTTAATTCTGTATAATCTAAACAACAAAATAATAAATGTATAAATCAGTTTTAGGGATTAAGAATTCCCAACCCGTATTTTCGCTTCTGAATAATAACGAAAAGGCTGACACAAATTAAATTCATAAAATTTATTTTGGTGTATTTGAATTGTACATTTTCAAAAAAAGTTTTGACATTATACTAAGCTGAGAAAATTTTTAATAAATTCTTACAATGATTTCTAAAGAACGCCAGATGGTAATACTTGTATAAAAAATAGAAAATTTTGTATGTATTTTTTTCTGTATAACGCTAAACTTGCAGCCGTTATTATAAAATGATTTTATTTCAGTATTATTTGAATTTGATTATTTATAAAGCATTTTAATAAATTACATTTGTAGGTTATAAAAATAATCTTTTTGATTAAAGTTATTTTTAAACACCGTTTTTTTTTTCAGCGCCATTAATAACAGTCTTTATAATAAAATAGTTGCATTGGAATAAAGCTTAATTAATCGTCATTTTACTTCATATGTTTTAATTTTACAAATATGTATAATTGAGTTTCACCAAAACAAACACACTAGCCCCATGAATACACAATTGATAGGTATATTATACACAGTAGACGATGAACTTAATAAATGATTCTAGCACACTGACGCAATTAACTCTGGGTTAATGTATTTGTATTCAACTGACTATTCAGTGGGGAAAATTCATCGAAAGGAAAATTCATCGAATTAAAATATTAACACATTTAAATAATTACTACCATAGGGTGTAAATGCACAGTGGTTACAAAGATCGAAAAAGAGAAGTTACCTAGAGAATTTCATCGTAAAAATTCCATATTTAGTAAAATAAATCAAAGCATCAAATTATTGAATCATAAAGTAATATTATTATACATGGCACTCTAAACAAAACGTAAAAAAAATAATAGATACAAATAAATAATATAAAATCAATGATAAAATATGCGTGAGATACTTTGTTCAAAAGTGATTGATGTGTTTATATAATTTGCTATTAATGATAAGGGTAACTTTTTATACTTTCTTCACTTTGATTTTATTATAGTTTTTGCATGACTGTTTTCGACTAACAGGCTTGGTCATCATCAGATGCAGAACAAAACGTTTGGTTGCATCTGGTGATGACCTAGTCTGTTGGTCGAAACTAGTCATGCAAAAACTATGATAAACTCAAAGTGAAGAAAGTATAAAAAGATACCCTTGGATCTTCACAAATCAAATGCCTTGTCCCTCGACAAGATTATATAATTTGCTTTTTCGACAAACCTAGTTTCGATGTGTTATCCACGGTTCAACCCCCAATTCCATATGACTTCAAGGGGCGGTTCGTCTTCCCCTTATCAGCTTGTGGGCCACACTTCCGGGCTATTCAGAAGGGATGGTCAATCAAAACGCTGAAACAACCCCTCTGAGAGATCCTTGCCTGAAACACACAATGTTCTATGTACTTAACCAAACTAGACCCGCTGTGGATTGACCCCTGATTTAACGCGATTCTCACTCTAAATATGTGCACTGTTGCGTGAAGGATTGGAAAGTTTTTGTCGGGCTTTATTATTATTGGATCACCGTATATTCGATAATAATAATATAATAAAATAATCATCTTAAGTTCATTCATAGTGTTTAAAATTTAAAAAAGAGTTGTAATGAGTTTCTTGATTTCCTTTTTCATCTCCAAGTGCTTCTCTTCAGAAAAGGTTGATGATTTTTTCACTGTAAATTCCGCATCCAATGTGATTTCTTCTTTTCTTTAGATTGCTTTCTAAAACCTAAAGTACTTACATAATATTATTCATAAAAATATACAGTGTGCTTTCAGAAATAAGGGTTGTATGTAGACAATTACAAGGGGTAGCGTTTTTTTTTGCTATCGCGTATCTCTAAGTAATTTAGAAGATGATATAAAGATAAAAAGACAAATGCCTAAAAATAATGACTGCGCTATGTTGGATGTTTGTGTATAATAATCTACTTATAAAATAAAAAAAGCATGAATATTCAAGAAACTACAAGAATTTTTTTTTGTTGTTAGCGCTTTCAGGGAATCTTTCAGACTGCTCACAAAAATAAACGTAATCTTCCAGTCTGTCGGCTATTCTAATATGGAGTATATTGAATTTGGTCTATATTGGTTTGCTTACTTAATATTTAAGGGATGGTTTGTAATTTATTTAAGTTCCGCTTAATGGCCGAAGCAACATCGAGGCTCCGTCGCAAATTCGGATTATTTCAAGCGGAATAGCGTCTTACTGTACAAGAGCTGTAGATTAACCGAGGCTTCGCCGGGAACTGAAAATATATTTAAGGGTTAACAGCTTGTCGCTGAAAATCAGATTCTATCGGAAAACTAAAGACACTTACCAAAATCATATAAAAAAAAATTGTATGTAATATTGTTAAATTGCTTATTTTTTCATCGAAATAACTGAGTGCTAACTGAGTTGTTTGTTAACAGTTTGTTATTTCTGTCGCGCCATAATTTATTTACTAAAACAAAAGTCGAATAAATCAACAAACTTTGAAATTGTGACACTATTTTTCACGGCAAAATGATTTAAGGTTTAAAATATTTTTTTAAAAAATGTAAAAGCTCAACAAAAAGTAATACTAATAACAATAACGGGACGCAATAAGATTTGAATCCAACCTGTTCAAAAAATTAAAGTAATTTTTTCGTCGTATATTTCTACGTATCTTACGCCATGGGTTTATCCATAAAGACTACGTAATATCATATTTTTAGAAAATTGCAACCAAAACTATGTATAAACAAGCGTCTTGGGACACAGTCCCAAATCAAATATTGTAAACGTCTTTTTCTTCAGTAATTTCGCCCCTTGTTTGGGCTATTTCGCCCCTGCGGACACTCGGCTTTGCAAATTAGGATAGGGGATGTTAGTAGAGCCTCCCTAATCGAAAAGCCGCAGGAATTGTACTAGCAACTATATATGTAAGATTTGTAGCAAAACTGTTAATTTTTTGGGCTGTATCTTAGTCTAAAGATTTGCATTATGGCTTATTGATATGAAGAATTTGAAGAAATTCAGTTTGAAAAAATAGCTTGTTGTTTTAGTTACAAAGAAAACTCTTTAGCAAATATAATCTGTAATTTCCTATTTAATAAAAAAGGCTTTGTGCGAAGGTGTAATCTCGTGTTATACGCCACCCCTTGCCTCCTCCTTTTCTGTTTTATTTGAAATGTCGCAGGGTTTATTTTTTCGAAAAAAAAAATAGCCCCTATACTTTTATTTCACCTTGAAAACACTTCAAAAAGAATTTCAGATAAAAAAATGCGTTTAGTCCTAATTTTGCAATATCAATATCTCTTTCCAATCAAAGCTTTTACAATTTCACAGCTTTATTTAAAATATTCTGCGACTACAAGAGATACAATTCAATTTTACTAAAAATAAAGAAGTGCTTTTAATTTATTATGAATCTGTAAACACAGCATCCTCAAAGAAAAACAGCCTCGGAGATAAACAGATTTTTTCTCAGTAAGGCTTATTTTTTATGTATATTCGCTCAGTGCTGTCACTGCAAGTGATATAATCTAATTACTTTGAAAACCTGTAAATAAAACCTACTGAAAGTAAAAACTTTCTATTAATAATATTTTAAGTAGAACGTTTGACTATCAAGATAGCATTTCACTGAAATTCACATCCAAATATACTCACTGAAAATCAAGTTTCCATACACGAAACTTCCTCAAACTTTATTCAGTTAAGGTGCAAACTTTTTTTTAATACACAGTAACAGAAAAGCTTGTTAAACTTCATTTGGTGCAAAATTAAACATCCAGTTTAATTGCAACCCATTAACAACCCTCCCGTCGTTTTATCTCGTATTATAAGAGTCCTGAAAGTTATATGTAAAAATTCCCCTAGCAGTATTTCTCCGCTGAAGGTAGCTTTATTCACGTGTTAAGCTGGAATTTTGATATTAAAAAGGAAAACAAGCGAGACTTCTCGAAGATGTTATAAAATGTGGATTATTACAATTAAAAAAAATAGTCTCTGGGGGTTAAACCACTAACACAAATGTATTCTTTAAAAATTATGAATATTTACTAGGAGTGTAAATCTTTCTCACATGCTTTTCTTCATAAAAAGTTGGTGGCCTTAATTATTGTATTATTTTTATAAACAATGCTTGTATTAATTTTATATTATAATTGAAGCAACAATGCAAGCCCTGATTTCATTTCTGGGCAAATGCTTTATCAAAATTAAATCAAACACCATTATGATATTTTTCTTTAAGTCTCGCCAACTTATTTTGGTAAAAATTAAAAATTATTTAGTGAAACCGGTCACAAATAAAAACGTTGAAAAATCAACAAAAATTAATTAATTTTCATTAAGTATTTTTTATCAAATATATTGAATACCATTTGTAAAGGTCATTGCACCGCCGCAAAGGTTTAATGGTTTACTCAATTTTCAATTTGTTTTTTATCGCTGTAGATTTTCCGGAAGCATTTTGTAATACTTCTTGATATATGGGAGTTCGTTTGGTTTTACGACCCCTGACATATCTCACATTCATTTGAATATATTACCCACATATGTCCCGTATATCGACCTTTTGGGACATCACTGTAGCAATGTAGACGTGGGCTTGTAAACATGACGTGTTCTAGAGGGATGATTTCACTTTTTCTTTAAAACTTGCTCAATATAAAGCCAAAATATTTAATAATAATATTAAATTAATTTGTGATAAAATAATTTATACTTTGCCGCACTAAAATATACACTAACATAAACGCAAGTAGCATTTTTTTGAATTGAACTATTCGCAGCACTAAAATAATATTAATGGCTAAATGGCAAGTGGTTTTTTTGGTATCAAATTTTTTTACGGTTTTTAGTCTCAAAAAGGAGATATTTAAAATCAAATATGAGACTGTGCCTGAATATTTTGCTTATAATAGTATCCCCAAGAGAAATATATGCGTTGTCACAAAATGGTAATATCATTTCGTATTGCACGAAATGTATTTGAGTATTTAAAAGATAAATATATATTTGCATGATTTTATTTTTTTTTATACTATATATAAAAAAATATAAGTTTACATAGTATTTTACGGTTTGTAATTTTATTTTAGATTACTCTTTGATACAGTCGACAAACTTTTGGTGTATTAAATAATCAAAAACACAAAGGTGGTCACTAAAAGAGAATACGTAATAAACATAGAGATTTCCAATTAAGTCCGAAAACAAATTGTTTGAATTATTTAAGTGAAAGTAAATTAATCACCTTTGCATAGTTTCAAGGTGTTTCTGTTAGAATTAAATAAATAACGCTTTAAGTACGGGCTGCAAAAACAATTACAGGTGTTGAGCCTGGAAAAGAAAAAACATTACCAGTTAATTAAAATATCTACTCACACCACGATTATATAGTTTATTTAAATTTTTATTTGATTTTTTTGGGTTTTGGTGATAATAGAACAATTAAATTGCTATACAGATAACGTAAGTGCTTTAAAGACATTATCAAGATAAATTTTCATTGAAAAATTCCAGCCATGGTTTCAACCGTTTAGATCTATTTATACTATTATTAATATCAAAGGCTTATTCGAATACGAACAGAATAAAAATTTAATACTAGATCAAGATTTAATGTAATAAATAAAATATTATTATGATTTATCTTTAGTACGATAATTTTTTATTCGGTTTTGCAAAAACATAGCTACTGGAATTCGTGAATAAATCCATCGCATTCCAAGCGATTCTTTGGAATACGAAGGATCGTTGTATTTTTAATGATTACAGCTTCTAGTAAATATATAAATAAATAAATATAATTATATATATATATATTAATAATATTAATAGGAGCTTCAATCCATTCAAACTACAACGATCCATCGCATTTCATAGACTCGTTTGGAATCGATTCTGAATACCACGGAGAGAGCCTTGGGTTTCCTTTTGATCTGTCAATCTGTCGCTGAATGATATCCTGTGTAGGTTGGCCTTGGAAATTTCATCTTTATATTGCATATATAAACTTTACACATGTGGCATAGTTCAACGACCCCCATAACGAAAATTATCCGTACTGGTCGTGAGAGTTCAGCAGATATTTTGAATTTTTTAAAGTATTTATTGGTTGATTTACATACAAATATATATGAAAATAATTTACGAGACGAGGGCAGTCCGATAAATACTTAGCCTACAAAAGAAAAAATGAAAATTTTGGAAAAGTGGCGATTTATTTCTCAAAATAGTCTCCTTTTAGCTCGATACACTTGACCCAGCGATGCTTCAACTTCTTTAACCCATCTGAGGGAGCAGTTCGTAGTGCAATTCGACCAATTAGTGTTAGTAGTGAAGTGTGAGTCGGTGCGTTGTCGTGGTGGAAGAGCACTTTTTTCTTCGCCAAATGGGGCCGTTTTTTCTGCAATTCGGCGTCGAATCGGCCCAACAATTCGGCATAGTAGAGCCCTGTGACCGTTTTGCTCTTATCCAGGTATACAATGTAGATCGCACCTTGTGAATCCCAGAAAACGGTGGCCATCTGAAGTGGTCTCACGGTTGCGCTTGTTGTCCGTTGTTGACAGCTTTCTCATGCCCAAAATTTCATGCAAAATATGACCCACGCGGTCTTTTGAGATGTCTATCTCGCGCACCTTCAATCGGCGGTCTGCCAATACGAGATCGTGGATTTTTGTCACGTTATCATCCTTGGTAGCCATTTTCGGGACACCTGGGCGTGGCTCATCAAAAACCGAAGTGCTACCACGTTGAAACTCGTTAAACCAATTTTTGACGGTCGCCACCGAAGGAGAAGAGTCACCGTACACAGCATCCAAGCGCTCTTTGATTTCGCTGCGCGAGTTCCCTTCCAAAAACAAGAATCGAATCACCGACCGATATTGCTCTTTTTCCATTTTTTCTAAAATACGCGTACACGTCCGAATTTTGAAAGTAGCCGTCTACGAAAATGTACTACACGATAGTAAATCTTTCTTCACCATCACGTGAGGCTAAGTACTTATCGGGCCGTCCTCGTATGTTGTGGTTTTTTAAATTTATTTATGTGAATCGATATCCTTAAACACGTTGTTCTTTGTTGTAGGGATGACGTCGAATCGTCGGAACACCATGTCAGCACACGCCAACGCAAGCACTGAGGGTCAGCTCCGCTCCAGGAGGAAGGCAGCCAAGATGCTGGTGGCTGTGGTGGTCATGTTCGCCGTCTGCTACTTCCCTGTGCACCTTATCGCCGTGCTCAGGTACACCAACTTTAACAGCCGAAAGTTGAAGGTGTTACTCTATCGCTCACACGCATACATCAGAATGCCTTTTTATGATGGGAATTACTTCAGTTTAAAAATAATTATAAAAATATTTTTTTAGCAATAAACGAAGTGTGCAGTCATTTACTACACACATGAACGAAAATACACAAATAAAATAAAATAATATTTTATGAATATACTATAATCTAATACGGTTTGATTATTTTAAAAAATCGCCAAAAAAAACATCAAAATTTCTAGCAGCTCACCTGCAAATATTATAATATATATTTTTAAGTGTTTTTTAAAGGAAGTTGTTCGTAATTGCTTAAAATTTGAAAAAAAACGTACTTCAAGTAAACTGCTAATCTAAAAATGTATGTAGGTTTTCCGATAATTTATAAGGACAGGGGATGGCGATGTAAGAGTCGAATATCGGAATTTCCCGCAGAGTTCTTATAAAAGTTTTGATAAATCGGAAATATCTGCGGAAAACTCGTGACTCGAGAATGATTAAGTGTTGATTCGGAATTTACAGGAAATTTTACTTTAAATTAAAAATATATCTTAAATATATAAAACACTGAGACAGGAGTATTTATTTTTGTTGAAATAAGATTTTGATAGTGTAGTGATTCAATCTTGTATAAATTATTTTAAGACATACGATATTAGTGAAATGAATTATTCTAAAACACCTGCAGTAATTTTTTTATATTTTAATAAATTTAATATATTATAAGGTATGCTTATTTTCTGTTTCAGATACGCATTCAACATGGAGCAAACAGATGTGATGATTTTCCTTGCCCTCCTGTCTCATTGGCTGTGCTATGCCAACAGTGCAGTCAACCCTCTCATCTACAACTTCATGAGTGGTAAGACGCAAATATTTATTACAGCTTACGTACAAATCTTACAAAAAAGTTAAAAAAATCATAAAAAATATTTAGTAATCAAAAATTACATACATCGTGCTTAAAAACAAATATGAATACAGAAATAACTAAGTATTTTTGTATGTTACTACAATATTTTTTGAAGGCTTCTTAAGACTTCAAAAGGCTGAAGAAGTCTTTGAAAAATGTTTTATATATATTACGAATTAAACCAGTCTTTTGTGGGTGTAAATTTGGTAAAATAAATTAATAAATAATAATGGAACAAGAAACAACATTTTTATATAAATTATAATATAATTTTAAACACTATGAGCTATTTCTAACGTCTTCCTTTACTAACAGGATGTAGAAGTCCTTTAAGTCATATGTCGATACCAGTAACCTGCCTTAATATTGAGAAGAGATTATTTCAGTATAATCCACCCCTGAATTTCTGAAGTACACATCATGTTTGTTATTATTAAATTATTCAGAAATTCGCATATTAAAATTAAAAGTTATTTTATGAAAAACTTGCATTAAAACGATTTTATTTTTGTTTACATTTTTTTTTAAATTTCCTTACAATGTGTATTGAAATTTACGAAAAAACTCATACACTCAATAATTTTTATCGTGAATTGAAAATCACCCTTATATATATAGATAATACAATAATATTAAAAATATATATAATTTATTCATTGGAAGGTCAAACAGTATTTCACATAATTAAATTAATTAATCAAATATTTTATTATCAATAGTTTATGCGTACGTGGAAAATATAAGTAGTTAGGTCGATTTTTGTTTTTGGTATGGAGTAATTTATTTTAATCAACCCCGACAGGCGACAATAGACTTTTTTTACGAAGATGGACTTAACTATTATTGTTTTTGGAGACAATCGTATTATTTGGCTCTGTCTGGATGCTTTGCAGCCTAAACATGCAAATCAAGTCAGACAAACAGGCAATACAAGTCAAGCAGTCAGCAAAACTACTCAGGGAGTTACTTCGTACTTTAAGGGTATAAACGTTATTTGCTGCTGTTGATTTTATGCTTAAAGCTCATATTAATATACTTTGGACTATATAATAAAAGTTTTGAGTTCAAAATATCTCACTCTAGCGAATTATGCAAAGCATATTTAGCAATCGTCGATTTCAATATTTTGGTGCTTTAACTGTGGAATTCAATTAACAAGCTGAAAACCAGGAATAATTTCATGAAATTATGTATATATATATTTTTTATAAAAAATAGTATATTTTCATGGTTTGATATACACAAGTTTTAGATAAAATTGTAAAAAAAAATTAAACAGTGTTTTCGATGTTTTTCAGGATTTCCTGGATTTTCAGGTTAGTCGTGTCAAAGTCATGCTATGAATTGGATAATTGGATTTTTTTTTCTTCAATAAGAGCGTATATTTTTAATAAGTGTGATGCTTTCTGTCTGATTACTTGTATTTTTGTTTCTCAGATGCAAAACCGAACGCTTGCCAAAAGTTTTCCTTTGCTTTGAGACAGCTTTCTGTTTAATGTTCAGAGTGTCCTTCGTTGTTGATTTCTTATTTCTTGCTGAGCCTTTGTTAATATGTACATACGAGTGAGTAACTGTTCTTTGAAAAATAATACCCCTGTTGTATTCATGTTTGTACTTGAATGGATTTAATTGTAACGTATATAAATAATTTTAAAAAATATATGCTCTTTTATACGTTTTACTTTAAAATTAAAATTGAAAACACTGTTTTAGCTAGATTTACAACCACGTAGTATTCACAGTCACGTAACAAAATATTAGGATAAACCAAACATGCACATGTGTAGATCACTAATAATAAATCCATTGTTGTAAAAAATACACACTTATATATAGTATATATATATTTAAAAAAAAAAACACTCCAGGTATGTAAAAACCTTATATTTTACTTGTTTTGGATCTTAGGATATATTAACTGTTTTTCCTTTGTTGCATGCATTTTTGATCCCACACATATATAAAATATATATATACATATAATGAACAAAAAGTTGCTTATCGCAGTCATCATATTAATAAAGTTTGTTGTAAATATAATTAATTTCCTCATTACGAATACTTCCAAAGCTTGTATTGTATGTACAGACAAACTTGTCGGTACATCTGCCGAACTGAAATGTTCGGAAGTCTCTCGAAAAGTATTGTTTTATATACAAGATATTGTTTGAAAACAGCATTAGCTTCTTGGAAAAGTGTTTCAAAGTCGACTCACTTCGAGAATACGAACTGTACAGCTTTGCAAACTGTTTCGCTTATTTTGTTTCAAATATACATACACTCTATAAATAATCGCGCTTGACACCGTTTAGGTGTGTATTAAGTTTTGTTATGATACATTTAAAGGGTTGAGTATTGATCAGATCTATTAAAAATACCAGAATAGACTTATTGTTATAATAATAATAATAAAATAATAAATAATCGTATTTCGTCCTTCAGTTTCCAAAGAGTAAACCGCTAAAATAAAAAAACAGTACCAACAAGTATTTATTAACAATTTTACTTGTGCTAGATTTGACACGTATAAAAGCACAATTAATTTCAACACAACAAAGTTGTTAGAAACTGAATTAATCTATAATTTTCGGCGTCTCCGTTATACCTGGTTAACAGTCATAAAATATTTTTAGTAAGCAGAAACTTAAAAAAAAAAAAAAAAACTACGCTTATGTTTCAACTTCACTGCAGCAATTATAACAATTTTTGAGTCGTTGTGACGTATTTTTTTTTCAGCAGCTGAAAATAATATTACAGGGTGAATAAACAGCGAAAAAGAGTCGCTTTGATAAATTGTAGCCCTTAGCGTTTGTTGTTATTGACACGGTCGTTTACTTTGTATCGCACCCTTTTTGCATTTAATTAAGACGGAAGTAAGGACAGATAAAAAATGTGTACCGTGAAAAGATTCATTTTTATTTTTAAAACAGACAGCATCCATTGTGAGCACCCCGATACTGAAAAATGTACCTTTTATCTAGAATTTCATGAAAATTGTCTCGTACTTTGCGGTCCAGTTGTCTATCCAATTAAAATACAATTTCTACGTAACTGAGAAATATACAAATATTAATATTAGAAATTCATTAGAGATTCGACAGAAATTATGTTGTCTCAGTTTTTTTTCGAAGAAGTTGATGCTAAGACACTTAAAATAGCAACAAGGCAAAAATTCGAGATGTGGCTTTATAGGAGAATAGTTAAAATACCATGGATTGGCCAACAAGAAAACTGGCAATGGTAAAAAAGCGTAGGATGTCTTGTAATATTTAAAATTTATTAACTAAAAACGTTATATGGACGTAAATAAATAAACAAGAACCACATTGATATTATTAATTTTTTTGACTACAAGATTTTTCAGTGCCTAAGTAATATTAGTAAACAATAAAAATTACTTGTTTAGTTTTAAGGAACTAAAATAAACAGTATATAAATTTAACGTTTATCAGGTAATACTGAAATTTCACGTTCTTAGATATAATCCTTATAGGCTTTACTTGCGGGTTCAAATAACATCCCCTAAGAGCTTATTAATTTAGTATCACCTGAAATATTCAACGCTTAAAATGTTTCAATGTTTCAAGTCATGTTTTTAAGCAGTTAATATAATTAACGATTAAAAGTTAATTATTAATCCACGTTTTAAACTCATCCATGTTTATTGTGTCTATAATCAGATTTAAGGCAATTGACTCTCACGAAAATTTTTGACTCTTATACGGACTTTAAATATATACGGCAAGACTTTTTATATTGAACTGAAATGACTTTTTAATTGGCGAAATCGTGTCATTTAATTAATTTAATTGTCACTTTATTTTTCTACGTCGTTGATTTTTTTACATAGTATTGAGAAAACTACGAGTTATATTTATCTATTTTTTATTATTTAATTAACGTCCATTTTCAGGGTAAAATAAAATCTTGAAGATGTTGAAAAATTGGAAAAAATGACGACTTTTCAGAACCAAAGTTTGTTAAAGATTTTTTTTTTTAATTTTTATAATAATATATTGCACAGGGTTTATAATTAATCTTGTAATTTCAATTGAAAAAAAGACTTTTAAATATTTAGGACTCTTGGAAAAGGGACATGACGAATCTCCAAATTTCTACACTTCAATCGGAAAAACACATATTTATCATATTAATAGTAAATTTATAAGAAATAAAAATATATTATGTTCGGAAGAAAGGGTGTATCAAGCGTTTGTATTAAAAAAAATTTGATTGGTGCAGTCGATTTTTCGCAAAACGGACTAGAAAATGATCAAAGCAAAATCTCGATTATGGGACCTAGACCCTTAAAGAACAACTGTAGATTAAGAGAATATATGCTCTTGAATTTTTTTTTGTGTGTGCAACGATTCAACAGATTAGCTGTAGTTCAATGCGCATTCAGAAATGGTTGCGATCCTCAGTAATGAGGGGTTGTTGGTAGGGAAGTTTCAGTGCTGGTCACCCCTGCACCCTCGAGGCCCATCCGCCCTCGTCCAGGCTGTAAACAAGTTACACGCCGGGGGTTGTGCCACCCAGAGAGCCTTCTTTATTGGTACTATAAAATGAAGAATCCAAGGGCGGCTCGTGGGATTTTTTTATAAATTTTTAGATATTTTTTTAATCAGAAAGACTCAGGACAAATATATTTTCAGGGAAATCGACACCAACCTCATCTGAGAATAGGGACTTGGGGATATTTAAACACTTGACGTGACTTGCTTTGCCTGTATACTAGATTGGTATCTTCAAGTTGCTTGGAGAATCAACAAATGTTCGCGAGGAAAGAAAGTACTTGGTGGAATTCCATTGTAATATAATTAAATAAAAAGTTATTTGTGCCTTAAATTTTAAAGACTGCATGAAAATATTAAAATAAGGCTGTAAAAATAAAAAAAAAAACTGCTCCACAAAAAGTTTATATTTTCAACGTAAGAAAATATTTTTGACATTAAAAAATAATTATTGAATATTTTTAATAATAAGTAAAATACTCGAGTGATTTTTCCACATATAGATTTTTATTGGTGACCGGTTTCGCCAACCTTTCACACAGAGTGTTTTGATAATGCCAACGTGAAAGGTTGGCGAAACCGGTCACCAATAAAATTCTATGTATAGAAAAATCACTCAAGTATTTTACTTATTATTAAAAATATTAAAATGGAATTCCACCAAGTACTCTTTGTCCAAAATATTGAATTTCTAATAATTATTGGTTATTATTAAAATAAATTTAAATATATATTTCACGTGCCGCCCTTGTTTAGATATAAAACTAAGACATTGGCGCATTATAAGAAATAGAGGAGATGGAAAGCTCTTCCCGATTTTTTACGCGGAAAACGAAGTCTCACTAAGGGATGAATTATAGTTTAAGGTATAATACCCTTAATACCATTTACTTAGGGTGCAAACACAAACGAATACTAGTACATTTTATTTAATACACATTCACACATAAATATGGATGGTCTCAATATACTTAATGTCTATTTATCGATGACGGACTGGTTTGATTTGTAAATGAAAAAAATTAAATATTAAAACAGTAATTTTTTTAGACTAGAACGATTGTAATTTTATTTATTGTATATATATATATATATATATATATATATATATATATATATATATATATATATATATATATATATATATATACATATATATTTCTGAAACTATCAAAAATCTTAGACGAAAACCATTTCTATGAGATCGCTTTCGTAATTCCAGCATTAAGCAGAGGACATAATACATATTCTACCCCCGAAGACATTTCCTTCCAACCCCATATCTTGAGGGGTGATTTTGGCAGATAAATGACTTCGGTCGTGTCCTACACACATCATCTACAGAAAATATCAGCTTTTAGGACCTCTCCCTCCAGGGAGGCTCTTTAAAATATTTCATATGTAACTCATACATGGCTTGAAGGACACTTCAAGGTCTCACAAATACTTTTTATGATATATAATGCATAAAAATATTTGTAGCTTCGATGTACTTTAATTATTTATGGTTTATGGTTGGAAAGAACTAAAGTAAAACTATATTACCTATTATTTTAACTAAAAATATAGCTTTTGTATATTTATTAAAATCATTACTGGTATTTATATTTATTTTCACAATAAATCGTCTGCTTTAATCAAAATAGTAAAAATACCCTTTATCTAGAAATTCATCGTCCTTTTGTAAGTTTGCTTGAAATAAGGCTTTCAAAAATCATAATCAGAGTTTAACATTGCAATAACATGTTCAGCATCCCAATATAGTTATTCGAAGTTCTCGGAACGACATAGAAAGCCTTTATTTTTAATAATTCAATATAGACTATAACTCTAGAGCCAAAAACTATTATGAAATTTTTTACTGAGTATTTCATGTTCACAATGACAGTCATAAAATATTTTTAAACATGCGAAAACAGTAATATTTTTGCTTTATTTAAAGTTTTTTTAAATAGGGCAAAGGTCACATGAATTGCAAACATAGTTTCAGCAAACCTAAGCACAATTTTTATTCATGAAACACTCTGTTAATTTTAATTTTAAAAAGTAACCTCATTGCTATTCTGCCTTCTGGTGCAGGGGTGAGAAAATTGCTCGACCCAATAAAATCAGGCAACCGAAATGTTCGAATGTGTCTTACAACCTAATTACGGTAAAAGAGGGTCAAAGGGTACGCGAGAGGAGACGCAAAGGGTTAACGTCTCTTTATATTTGTAATTAACTTACAAAAGCATGCCAATTTATTCAATTAATGGATGTACGGTGACTTTAATTTAAGTTGTTAGTAAGAAAATTTTATTTGAGTTCAAACGACTATTATATAATATACATTTTTATGTAAGGGTTAAAATGATTAGCTTTACATGTTAATATTTATTCAGCATCCAAAGTAAAGAATCTTAAGGGTCTTGCTACCTAACCTTGCTTGGTGTCCATTCCCCGTCTGCCACATAAAAAGGACCGTTTTATCAGGCGAAATCGTGTCATTTAATTAATTTAACTGTCACTTTATTTTTCTATGAAGAATGTTGATTTTTTTATAGCGTATTGAAAAAACTAAATATTATATTTATCTATTTTTTATTATTTAATTAACGTCCATTTTCAGGGTAAAATAAAATCTTGAATAAGTTGAAAAATTGGATATAACGACGACTTTTCAAAACCAAAGTTTGATATAGATTTTTTTTTTTAAATAATATATCGCACAGGGTATATATTAAATCTTTTAATTCCAATTGAAAAAAAGGCTTTTAAATGTTTAGGACTCTTAGAACAGGGACATGACGAATCTCCAAATTCCTACACTTCAATCGGAAATCACATATTTATCATATTAAAAATAAATTTACAAGAAATAAAAATATATTTTAATGGGGAAAAGAGATGTATCTAACTTTTTGCATTTAAATTATTTTGATTGCTGCAGTTGATTTTTCGCAAAACGGACCAGAAAATGATCAAAAAAAACCGAGAGTATGGGACTTAGACCCTTAAGCTGCAATAGTCTTCTACATTATTAATACCAGTCAAAAATAAACCACTGTACTATGTTTGATAGATAAATGTAATTCGACTGTAGGGCATATATTTTCAGAAGCACTTCATATATTTTCTATTAAACTGTAATGTGTTTGATGCAGTGCTCTCTTGGTGCCGTGCTCTTAATGAAATATCTACCCCTATAGCGGTTTGAAATAAACTATTTCTCAATGAACATAAATCCTCCCCTATACGGAGCAGCCTGCGGTTCTTGAGTAATGTTCCACAGAAGACGACGAAAGCCAAGAGTTGAGGCTGTGTGGACAGAAGCCAGACAATTTCACATGATAATTTAATCATTCAAAATGCCACGGCTGCTTAAATATATATATTTATTTTTTTTACTTATTAATGAGATACGGTCCCATAATCGAGTTTTTTTTTAATCATTTTTTAGTCCGCTTTGCGAAAAATCGACTGCACTAATCAAAAAAAATTTAATGCAAAAAGCTTGATACATCCTTTCTTCCGAACAAAATGTTTTTTTATTTCTTATAAATTTACTATTAATATGATAAATATGTGTTTTTCCGATTAAAGTGTAGAAATTTGGAGATTCGTCATGTCCCTTTTCCAAGAGTCCTAAACATTTAAAAGCCTTTTTTTAAATTGGAATTAAAAGATCAAACATAAACGCTGTGCGATATATTATTTAAAAAATTTAAAAAAAAAAAATCTTTAACAAACTTTGGTTCTGAAAGGTCGTCATTTTATCCAATTTTTCAACATCTTCAAGATTTTATTTTACCCTGAAAATGGACGTTAATCAAATAATAAAAAATATTTAAGTATAATTTATAGTTTTTTAAATACTTTTAAATACTAAATATAGACAATTAAATTAATTAAATGACACGATTTCGCCAGGTAATGGACGGACACCAGAGGCAATTAAAAGGCTGGGAGCAACTGGCTTTATCGCGTTACAGCTGGATACGACTGTAACGGTTTATTTAATATATATAATTTTAATACTTAATCGCTCATCTCTGAAACGATAATCGCATTGAAAATTTGTAAGGAAACGTCTCTCGCAATTTTCAGGAAATCAGAGGGGTGATTATCTCTCGTCTCCATTATTCAGGCACCGACCATTAACTGAAGAGCTGACGCTGCCTCGTTATGCCTGTTGATCAATCACATTCCGTGACGTCACCACTGCTTATGATGCGCAATATAGAGTTGTTCTTTGTGCAAACATGCGAATGCTTTCTGCTTGTATCTTCTAAAGAAACTCCCAACACTGTATGTAATTTATATATATATAAACGGTGTGTGCATTAATTTTTTCAGATTTTTTCGTGAAATTGGAGCTTTATTATAAAAAATTGGTACAGTATATTCTTTTTCTATTCCATCCCAAAAGAACTGTTCGTCTTTTGAAGCCAAGAAAGAATCAAGGCAATTTTTGATATCCTGTTCAGAAGTGAAGCGTATTCCAGAAAAGGCATTCTGCAATGATTGAAACAATTGGTAGTCGGAAGGGGCAAGGTCTGGGCTATATGGCGGGTGAGGCAGAACTTCCCATCCACTGTTTTCCAAATAGGTTTTAACCGATTTAGCAACATGTGGCAGAACATTGTTATTATGAAAAATTATAGACTCGTGCCTGGTCGCATATTCTGGCCATTTTTCTGTTTCAAGCAGCATTTCCAAAATGCAAAATCGCCTTTCGACGTCTCTCGGCTTCAATTCATGTGGCACCCAATTTTCTTGCTTTTGAATCATTCCCAATGCTTTTAAGTGTCTTGAAATTGTTGCTCGATCAACTCCCAATGATTTTGCGAGTTCTGCTTGCTTTTGACACGAGTCTTTATCGAGCAATGCCTCTAATTCTTCATCTTCAAATTTTTTTGGTTGGCCTGGACGTTCTTTGTCATCCACATCGAAATCACCATTGATAAAGCGTCGAAACCAGTTCTCACACGTTTTTTTTGCGATGGAGCATGTTCACCATAAACTTCACACAGCAATCGGTGACATTCAGCTGGTTTTTTCTTCCAATTGAAACAGAAAAGTAAAGCTTCCCGCAAATTGCGTTTTGTTGGTACAAAAGTTGACATGTTGAGAGATCAAAAAAAAAATGTATACACTTCAGCAACATGACAAATACTGAAAACAAAAACGCAATAATGACGCTTTACAATGAAATATTTACGTAATGCCATTTCTTAGAAAATCCTAAAAAATTAATGCACACACCGCATATATTTTTTTAATATCTAATGAATACGCATTTTAACATGAATTGATTAGACATCTAGCAACTGAGTTCACGTTTCAAAATCATTATCCGGTACTACGCCAAGGTGTTGTTGTATGAGTAAATCGATTGCTTAAATGTTATTATTAAATATTTATAATAAGCTAAAGCGACTAGGCGATGGGAGTTTCAAGCGGAAATGTTTTCAGAAAGGATAAGTAAAAGCTAATTTTGTATCAAATCGACTTACTGGTGATGGGAATGTTCAGTGACAAAGTCATACTACCCCAAGTGGTGTTCTGAAATTTCAGGAATGAAAAGTCAAAGGGTATTAAGGGGTAAAATAAATTATATTTCCACACGTGAGATTTGTTTAATATGTAATTCTCATTTTTATTTGTAAGCATTTAATTAATTTAATTGTCACTTTATTTTGCTATATCGAAAGTCGATTTTTTTGCAGAGTATTGAAAAAACTATAAATTATATTTATCAATTTTTTATTATATAATTAACGTCCATTTTCAGGGTAAAATAAAATCTTAAAGATGTTAAAAAATTGGATAAAATATGACGACTTTCAAAACAAAAGTTTGTTAAAGATTTTTTTTTTTTAAATTTTAAACTAAACCCAACAGGACGGTTTATAATTAATCTTTTGATTACAACTGAAAAAAAGTGTCATCAATGTTTAGGATTCTTGGAACAGGACCAATCGGAAAAACACATATGTGTCATATTGAAAGTAAATTATAAGAAATAAAAGTCGATTTTTCGCAATAGGTACAAGCAAATGGTCAAAAAACTCGAATTTGGTATCACGGCTCTTAGTTTTTTACCACTTTGGGAGCATATGTATGTAAATCATGGACAAGCAAGGGGAGTTTACACTTTTCGCTATTGGTCAGTCTGACATTCGAGACGCGCCGTAAAACTCTCGGTTGTGTGGCTTCTCTTCATCCCGGAGCTGTGGGGGTGTATTAAATTAATTTTTTTTTGTAATTTTTCGTTTCGAAGGTAAGTTCCGCCGCGAGTTCCGGCGCTCGTTCTTCAAGTGCAGCTGCCTGGGGCTGGGGCCGGTGCGGGGCGCGGAGCCGGGGCAGAGCGCGCAGGGGAACCGCAACGCGGCCGCGCGCGCCAGCTACCGCCTCGCCCACCTGTCCCCGTCCACCTGCCGCAGCCGCGAGCGCGACTTCGGCCGCTCGCAGACCTCCTTCATCGAGAACAACAACCGCAAGCCGAGGGCGGACTCCGTCGGCGACAACCCGGCCACGCGGCTCACCCTCGCCACCGACCCCGACTCGCGCCCCCAATGACGCCGCGTGTCGTTCTCGCAGGAGGCTGCCCGGCGACCGCCGCCCCGCCAGCGGCCACTCCGCCAAGAAGAAGAAGAGCGTCAATTTTGAGTGATTTTTTTTACACGGCATGAATATTGTTACGTTTAAGATATATGGAGTAGGCAGGGAGGTATAAAAAATCAAACGCAAAAGCAATTTCTCTCCCTACAGTAAAATTCTTCTCACTTACGCCTCTGACACAAGCCTCTCTGGGTAATCCTCCGCTGGGCACTCAATGCCCCGTCGTTCATCCTAATGATACCATTGAAAAAGTCAAGCAAGTAACACACATAAAACAGATAGAACAAAAATCCAGAGCCGCCACAGCGATCCTTTCCCCACTCCTATGCAGCAAATGCAACCTCTCTTTGACACAAGCCTCTCCAGGTAATCCAAAATATAATCCTCCGCTGGGCATTCAATGCCCCGTGGTTCATCCTAGTGATACCATTGAAAAAGTCAATCAAGCACCACACATAAAACAGATAGAACAAAAACCCAGAGGCGCCACCGCGATCCTTTTTCCACTCCTATGTAGCAAAAGCAATCTTTCGCCCTTCAGTAAAATTCTTCTCATTTATACATCCCGCCTGAGGGATGCAAGTCTCTCCAGGTAATCCAAAATAAAATCCTCTGCTGGGCAGTCGATTTCCCGTGGTCCAAACCCCTCAATCAACACCAAAAGCCACCCCCCCCTCCCCTTCAAAATCACTGGGTGACTTGTGTCACCGCTGGGTTATATTTGGGGTTGTGTGGTTGGCTTTTGGACTTTTTTGTATTAAGTGGGTGGAGATTTGGAAGGAGTGTGCTAGGTCGATGATGACCTTTAGGATCGTTTTGGTGTTGGTGTCTCTGTGGAGCTGAGCATTTTGGACGAACCTCGGGGCATTGAGTGCCTAGCGGAGGATTTTATTTTGGAGAGGCTTGTGTTTCTCTGATGGGATGTATGGTAGTCCTAGCGATACCATGGAAAAAGTCAAGCAAGCATCACACATAAAACATATAGAACAAAAAGCCAGAGACGCCACAGCGATCCTTTCCCCACTCCTATGCAGCAAAAGCAATCTCTTTCCTTCCAGTAAAATTCTTCTCCTGATAACGATCATCACTTACGCCCTCCTCATCTGGGGATACATCCCAAGTTGTAATCGAAGAGGGTGTTGATTGAGGGGTATGGAACTGAGTGGGTGGAGATTTGGAAGGAGTGAGCGAGGTCGATGATGACCTCTTGGATCGTTTTGGTGTTGGTGTCTCTGTGGAGCCGGGCATTTTGAATGAACCACCCAGTGAAGGATTTTATTTTGGATTACCTGAAGAGGCGGGATGTATCCCCAGATTGATACGAATTAAATAACAGAG
Organism: Atopsyche davidsoni; assembly: GCA_022113835.1. NCBI lineage: Eukaryota > Metazoa > Arthropoda > Insecta > Trichoptera > Hydrobiosidae > Atopsyche > Atopsyche davidsoni. The sequence goes on along the minus strand of JAILWY010000022.1, from coordinate 2,850,903 downwards.
ATAAAAATTTATAACAACAACAGGTAGGACAAGAGGGTGCAATGATCACCCCTGGGTATGTTTTTTTAACTTGGATCTTCAGCAGACAAGTACAGTGGTTTTTAATTAGAAATGATCTATACATTATTAAAGGGTCTGAAAGGATATGCATCATAAAACCCACAAACACTTGCGTGCTTTAATAAAAAAAATATGCAGATATAGATTAAACACGTATTTCGCGAGCGAGTCTGAGAATGCTATCATAAAATACAGGCGGCGCCATATACAATTACACGGGTGGTTCCTTGAGAATAAAAATCATAAAAATGCAGGTTGGTAAATTAAATTTCGGTGTTTTTTTTTGTAATGGAAACTTCCAAGTTACACGTTAAAAAAATAAAATTTAAGTTTAGTTAAAAAATGAATGTGTAACTGTTGTTTCAAATCATCCATACCTCCCTGCCGAAATTTGTACGATGAGTAGTTACTTGTGTTTTTTTATAACTTATTATGTGCGCAACTAAGTTTTTAGGTTTTACAAAATAATGTTTTATTCCTTGTGCTTTAGCTGTATTTTTTTTTTCATGTTTAAGCAGAAAAGCAAAGCTCCCCGCAAGTGCTTTTCTATTGGCACAGAACTCAAAAAATATAATATTATTTCTTTGCGATATGTGTTGGTATTATGATAGTTTATTTTTTTTATAAGTATAAACCTTGCATTGATGAATGAAAGGTATTTTTTTAAACCAGATTCAACTATATACTTGGTCATCTTAAGATGCAAAATAAACGTTTATTAACCACAAGTTTAGACATGTATGTCGACTACATGTGTAGTTAGCGCCATCTATGTGTGAAACCTAAAAACTTAGTAGCACACCTAGTATATGCATACATGAGTGAAACCTTACTTCTAATGCAAAATATCAATATATATCAGGGGTGGCCAAAGCGTCGACACATCTCTGATGTCCGTCCCACATAAACTCATTATTTGATATTAAATATCTATGTTTTTTATATATTTTATTTATATATAATTTAAAAAAAAAAACAGGTCGCCCACAGTGATCAAAAGTTTGACAACCCCTGGTATATATTTATATAGTACGTGTAATATTTAAATCGATGATATTTTGATCAGAAAATTGAAACTAAAAAAAAATCTTTTTATTAATGTGTGAATAAATAAATTGAATAATGGGGAACAACGCGCTCTATTAAAAGAATATTGATTCCAACAAAACAATAAATGATATAAAAAAAATCTATGTATTAATACTAAGTATAGAAAATTATAATAATAACCGTATGTAGAAAGAGCACTATGCCGAAAAATATAGATATTTAAAGTTATTTTGTAAATTTAAAATAAGGTTTAATTTCTAATAAATTTATCCCATATATGACATCGTGAATACCTTACCATAAACTAATTTCATTTTAATAAAATCTCAAATAGCCAAATGGCTAGATTATTACGAACATTTATTAATGTGAGCGTTTTTGTCTTTCACGCGATTTATCAGAATATATAAAAATGACGAGATTTAATTTAATTGTAATTAAGTGCAAAGCGAAAATTTTATAATAATATACTTCCAACTATATTTTTATTATTATTAATACCTTCATAATCAAAAGATTTGAAATAGTTTAACTAAATAAAGCCTTCTTCGAAAACAAAATTTTTCCTGAAAATGATTTAGTACCGAAGCTGAAAACGAATGCGGCTTAAAATTTGTCTTGCGGCCTAACATCTAAGAAATGTAAATACTTTGAAACCATGTGTTTAGAAATGCTTCTTGTATACATTTTATTTGTGTGTAAAACAAGTCTAACAAAAGCTTATTGGTACAAAAATATTAACATATCTTTAGTGAGTATTATTATTGTGTTATTTAATTTTTTTATCGTCAGTTTATAAAAAAATGTTTCAATCCTTCCAGATATTAAAATAATATTGATGTGTATTATTTTTTAGTTATATTTTATAAAAAAAATGGATGCAGGCAAACTGTAGATAGAACTTCTTGCACACTGACAAAATAAATCTTAAAAAGCATCTCTGTAATCCTGAAAATTAAATGAAATGTATGAATTAAAGTTTTTTAAAAAATATATATAAATATATTCGATTTAAAAAATAAATAAAAGGGCTTTGTGCCATCGATTTGTTATAAAAAAAAGTGAGTTAGTCTGTTATGCTTGGTCAGTGTGCAAGGTGCTATAAGTGATAATATCGAGCTATGTCATTAATGTATGTGTTTAAAATAATATATATTTATATTTAAATCTCCCTGTAAATATAAATACTTAGAATAATCATATAGAACCTATAAACTAAGTGTGTGGAAATATATTATAACATAAAATAAAATACGTCTTGCTTATAACGAAAATTACATTGCTTTTACGAATTAAATTATTGAAGTGAATTTTGAGATTAATAATCTGTATTAAATGTGTAAGTTTGAAATGTCAATAAAGCATTGAAATAATTTATATATTTTATTATTTATTTATACCTTTTCTTTTAATCTGAGAGAAATATTTATGTCAATCTTCAAACTCCACTTGCTGTTTCAACATCTGGCTTTATCAAACTGTCTTGAAAGATATTGGATCCAATAATGGAGACAACGAATCTCATACACAGACTTTGGATTTGAACTTGAAACATTTTCTTTACAGATAAGATAATAGAGAGTTGGTAATTTTATAAAATATTTTTAAAATTTATAGTAAGTATAAAAAGCTTAGTTTTCTGAAAACTTCCTTTGGGCGAAGTCCCAAAAAAAAAAAAAAAAAACGAATAATTATCCGTTATTTTTCTATGTGTTTTTTTTTGTGTTTCTACGTGTGCAGTGCGCTTAAAAAGCGCATTTACACATCTCACAAGGTATAATTCAAAATATAACCACGTACAATGACCACGTACATCAATAATGGCGCATTTTCCTATCGTGATATTCCTAATCACGAATCGAATCCGGATGGCCGGATCGCTGGACCGTAATAGTGCGGCAATAACTCACCGTTTATCGGCAATATTCAACGGCTAGTTTCAATAAAGCTGTGACAGGACACACCAGGGAGAGCGTTAATGGGAGGACTGAAAAAACACGACAATGGGGAACCCTCTAAATCAATATTTTAATAGGAGCTTTGGCATTTTAAAAGAACTAGTAAATTTCTTGCCCCAACAAGAGCAGCTCTTGTGACCTTAATTTAAATATAATAGATTTATTTTTAGTATATAACTGCCAAATATATTCACCATCCGAATCTCCTGCACTGTGTGATGGTCAGACAAAGTTTTGACGGTCTCGTTTCGAAATCGTGATATCAAAAACTGACACCTGAAGGATATCTATTTAAGAAAATAAACGCTTACGTAAAACTTAATCCATGGTGAATCTGAAATATGGTTTTTTCCTTACGCAAGCAAACCTTTTTGTTTATAGATCACAGATGGAAATGAGCACGAACGTATTTTCTTTATGAGAACCGAGGTTAAATTTGATGCTATCTTTGTTTAGTTTATTTCATAAATTCTGACTAGCGTTTTAACACAGATTAAGGTGAAGAAATAAAGTAGAATGTGCTATTAAAAATAACTTAGATCATTCATGAATGCCAGTTGGGTCTTTTAATAAAAAAATGTGTATGATTGAAAATATTCATATACCTGAAAATTTAAGCAATACAGGTGAATTCGCAATCCGATGGAGAATCGGCGATATGAGACCAGATCACACCGTGAAGGGAATCACTAACAAAGATGCAAATGAGGACGGGGACTTCCCTCGAAAACTAACCCTATACCATGACAACAGAATACACCCCTACAGAGGCTTAATGGGGATGAATACGCGAATAAGTCACAGCAGATATGTCCCCAGACAAATTCAGGAACCGTATGGACAAATCGTATACACCGTATTAAAAATAATATGCACCCTTAGAGGGTATCCTGAAAAGGTTTCGGTGATTTTATGATTATTGACTTGTACTGTATAATCAGCTTATACCTTTTTCAGGTTTACGTCATACTTATAAAAATTTAAGCATAACAAATTCAGTCTTATATATCAGCTGAAACGTAAATTTATCAAAGTGTTTGTTGGGAGTTTATTTAAGCACAACATTCGGTTTCAAATGTCGTTATCAAGATTTCCAAACATTATATAGTTCATTAGCGCAAATGCATCCTCCATGATACATACTAATGGCCTATTTACGGGAAAACAACCCCAAAACAGGTATTAGCAAGCCTCATTGCACCCTTTGGGTATCTATAACCACGCAAGACAGGGTAGTGAGAGGTTTTTTTTTTACAAATACACAAGCTTTCAGGGTTTGCAGGTCATTGAATGAAGGTTTTATTATTTTGGGTGGTAAGGTGACTCGATAAAACTAAGCCTTGCAAAGCTGTATCAATTTTTTTTCGTAGATTCTTAAATATAACATAATATAAAGAATAATTTGTCATATTATATTAATTCAAAGTTGTGTGCCAAAAATACTTGTGATACATTTGAATCATTAATAATATTTAGTTTTGGTTAAAATTTATCACTACGAGAAAAAATACTTTTTCCATTCGGATTAGAGATATTTCCTAATTATTTGTAATGAGATAAGAGCTAGATATAAAAAAAACTACAGCCTTAATTAAAAAAGAACAAAAACAGCTTATCTGGCATTACTTAGAAAGCTAGAAAGATTTGTCTTTTTCTCTTTATATTTAGTATCTTTTGAAAATGTACGAGAAAACAGACTACGTTAAGTGTCACCGAAGTAAATAATTAAAAATGATGAAGGAGTTAATCTTCAAGTATACTTATTATATTATGATGGCTTTTGTACGCACAATTATATTCATACTTCATCTTGATTTACTTTCTTTTTATCACAAGACAATGAGACATTATTTTGTTTTATAACATAAATCATTTTTAATTAGATTGCTAACGTCGTGTATTTTTATTCAACATAAAATCAGTATATTCACGTACTTTTCGATTCCCTAAAAAAACCTTTTACCATTATTAAAACTATAGGATATCAAAAAAACCGAAAATGCGATATGCTTAAACACGTCCTGATTACTATGTCACATTTAAAAAATAATTTTTGTATAGTAAAATAAACTACGTTTGATGAATATTAATGATATGCAGATGATAATATTCCGTTGAAAATTACAATACCTAGATTAATTGAAATTTGCATTTCATGAAGTTGCATCCAACGAGCATTATTCGTGAAATCTCCAGAGCTTTTCTAGCACAATGAGTTCTCAGTTTCGAGCATCCCCTTCCAAGGATGCAGTTCACCCCTTGACTAGAAGCAAAAAAGCAACAGAATTTACACCATTGCCTATATTATTCACCTGCTCCATTATGCAATTCAGCACTCAGCCTGAAGCAATGAGAAAATTCCTGAAAGAATTTTTGAACCAACACCCCACAGCTATTAATATTAATATGCAAGTGCCAAAAAAATCTTACAGTAAAAATAGGTACATTTTATTTGATCCAAGATAATCGTGTCTATATTAATATAAACACTCGAGGCCTTTAACAAGATAATATACAAAGGGTATAGTGTTCGTCAACTTGTCTGATGCATTTGTCCCCACTGTAAACAACCCTTATTGAACTGTCCATTGTGAAAAGCTGCACAGAGCATTTGTAAACAACAAGATGAGACAACAATGAGACCTTTCGGATTTAAACCTGAAAATTTATAAATATGTAGACCCATGTATCCTGAAATAATTATTAAATTATCTGCATTGGCGTTTACGTGTAATTCCTACAGCACCAACAAATATAAGCACCCGAAAAGCTAGGAGCTAACATATATAACATTATGCTATCAACTGTGTGGCTGGAAGATTGTAAACAATATAATATATTGTATAATTAATTTTTTTTAAAATACAGCCTCTGATGAGAGGGTGGTTTTTTGCCTGTGGAGTTTATATGTTGGTGGAGTTTAAAAGCAGTCAATCGAGGGTGGAATACAGACTCCTGAAAAGATGGAAGATCAAACCCCGATATCTATCATATACAAAGTAATGAGAAAAATTGTTTGCAAAAGTTTTTCAATTTCAAATTAAATACCCCGCCCTTTGTACTGTTTACTGAGATTTCAAAATTTTACTTTTAAAATATTATTTTTGGATATCTTGTGCATAAATGAAAAAAACGAACTTCATATGAAAACCACACATTTAATACTAATAATATTAATCATATTGAAAAGGGATATCATTAATTAGATAAAGAAAAACCATTAGCAAAAACTTTTAGTAGTATAAATGTATATCTTTCATTCTTTGAAAGTAATATAATAGCTGTTCTTTGTTGCTCTTCTCTCTTAATAGGTTTAGTTTAAGCTTGTTATGACTGTCCAAAAACAACAAAAAATATATATATGCAAGGTCATAAGGTAGTTTATTATTTTATATTATATTTATAGTATATATATATAACATCATCCAGCAAGGCTTTCAGTCTTCCCCCTAGTATGGAGTGATTGGCAGGTATATCGGTAAGGCACTTCCTGTTTCTTATGCAAGCCTAACCTTCCCTGGTTTACACATCCCCTAGCAGAGAGTTCACTTCGGCTGGAAGCGAAAACGTGGTACGTAAATATGAAACAGCGTTTTTCGCTCCTAAGAATGAAAATAAAGCAGAAGTAACGTCATATGCAATCTAGCAGGAAAAATGGGAAATTCCAAAGACTCGTTAAACCGTGGCACGCGCAATATTTGCTTGGAAACGACCGCTTTGTTTATTTTTTTTTTTTAATTAAATACACACACAGATACGTTTTTAAAAATATACATCCAAATATTAAAAAAAAGTAATAATTTACATTTTAATACACATCGACGAATAGTGTAAAATTTATTTTTTGCCTTCAAAGCGTCGTTGATTATAAAAGCGTGTTAGACTATTTTTATGAGAACTCCATTAGGAGGAGACATCTTTATCTCATATACAGAGGTTTTAAACCTTTTATGCTTATTGCAAAGTAAGACTGTATTATTTATACTATCAATAATTTATATAAGTTGCAAAATACAAGCCAAAGGACCATGCAACCGTTCTGTAGATCGACGAATAAAACTCCAATTATTGAGCATAATATCTATTCATGACGTGGATTTTTTATTCGTTTATATGTTCAAGAAAATTGAGAAGGCTTGTTGATCTCCTTAGACAGGTATCGCTTGCGCAAAATCAGTGCTTCAATCAACAAGATAGCAGAATTAAATATGCATTTTCATTCAGAGAGCAATGAATAATTTAAAATCGGATTGCTCCCCAACTGAATGAATTTCATTATTAATGTCGCCATGAGGCATCGGCTGGAAGATTCTGGCGATGGACGTCTCGTAAAGTATATATATATATACATTATAATATGTTTGATATTCTAAGGAATAGTCTGCGTATTGCTGCTGCCCAATAGCATTATTAAATAATCCTTTCCTATCAAAGCTCTGGCGTTAATATCTGATACTCTGTCTGAAACAGGTTACAGAAAAAAATACCAGTAGCTCCTCATCTTAACAAGATACTTCCAGAGCACACCCCTCCACAATCATTCCAAGTACACTACTCCATTACCGATCCTTCACACATGTCCAAGGCACAGAATATATATGTATATACATATATATATATATATCCACCGCATTAGCTTTCTGTTTTCTTCGGACACAAGGATCGAATATATCGTTACAAACGATATTGTTACAAAGTATTCAACGTTCCCGGTACAACCTATTTAATTCAATTATTAATTAAAGTAAAGTATTTTTATAATTAAAATTTATTACTAATATGATTAGGCACATTAGTTCGTATATAGAAGATGACTTAAAGAAACTCTCAGAAAAATATCATCGTGATTTGTGTGGGATCACGATGATATTTTTCTGAGAGTTTCTTTAAGTCATCTTCTATATATGAACTAATGTGCCTAATCATATTAGTAATAATATAATAAACCCGTAATGGGTAATAAATACGCATCTGATTGACCAATCCGTAAATAGACATAAATTAAAATTTAATTACAATCTTAAAAATTAACTATATATATACATTATATACACACACAGTAAATATAACACCGACCTTTAACGGTTGTTCATTGTCATTTTTTAAAATCATTAATAATATACCCAATTAATTTTATTATGATTTTAAAAACTTTATAAAGATCTGTTTATAAAATATTAATTATTTAATATACGTGTCAATATTTATTATGTTTATTTGCACGCCACTGCACAAATAATCCACCACTTTTTTCAATCTGCTTTTGACGCGGTCACGCTCAGTTCAATCCCGCAGTCAAATCCACGTCCCTAATTTGAATTTATTTCAGCTGTTCGCGTCGAAGCCTCGTTTCATTTTTGAATCTGTCGATAATCACACGTCACTCGGTTTCGCATTCAAATTACATCGAAATAGACGCGGCGATCCAATCATCCGAACAAAACGCAGTGTTCGGATATCGTCGATGCGCACATAAGGTTTTAATTGTTTCGGGAGCAATTACGAACCCGACGCGATTGAAACAATCCCGCAAATGCCAAACGCACGCAGAGCCTATAAATATTATTGAATTACACTCACCCCGGAGTTTCAGCCGACCCCTGAAAAAAAAAACAGTTTCAGGACAATAGCATATTTTAGTTTTTAATCTTGCTTGGTGTCCATCTCCCGTCTGCCTCAAAAAAAATTCCGTTTTACTTGGCGAAATCGTGTCATTTAATTAATTCAATTGTCACTTTATTTTTCTATATCAAAAATTGATTTTTTTACAGAGTATTGAAAAAACTATAAATTATATTTATATATTTTTTATAATATAATTAACGTCCATTTTCAGGGTGAAATAAAATCTTGAAGATGTTGAAAAATTGGGTAAAATGACGACTTTTCAAAACCAAAGTGTGTTAAAGATTTTTTTTTTTTAAATTTTTTAAATAATATATCGCACAGCGTTTATATATAATCTTTCAATTCCAATTGAAAAAAAGACTTTTAAATGCTTAGGACTCATAGAACAGGGACATGACGAATCTCCAAATTTCTACACTTCAATCGGAAAAACACATATTTATCATATTAAAAGTAAATTTATAAGAAATAAAAATATATTTTGTTCGGAAGAAGGGGTGTATCTAACTTTTTGCATTTAAATTTTTTTGATTTGTGCAGTCGATTTTTCGCAAAACGGACCAGAAAATGATTAAAAAAAACTCGAATATGGGACTTAGACCCTAAAATTTTGTTGGTTATATTACTGTACCGCGTTTTTTTTAAATGAAATTTCGCCGTCTTTATATCCCTGAAGATGGGTCCAGTACTAAGATCGAAACGATCGAAAACGAACGCATTCGGATTATCACTCAATCGGCTAGTATATATAGTATATTTTTAATTTATTTCACACACTAGACTGTGTCTCATCCCTGTGTCCCTATCCTGAATTTAAAGTAGCTCTTAATCTAGAAGAGTGGATGAAAAAGCGTCGCAAGGCTTACAATGCTGTCCATCTATACCATAGGTTCCCAAACTATTTTGTCCCGTCGACCCCTTGTCGAATTTTCCTGTTTTTCGTAGACCCCTGCCTTGCTTATATTGAATTTTTATAAAATTCACCAACTTCAAACAAATTTTTGACATCTGATATACAGGTGCGCCATATTTTATGTCGGTATGTAAACATCAAGTATTTTTGACATTTATAAATCGATTGACTTAAGTACACTTTTTTTGAAACATTAATTTATTAAAATTTTAAGCATGTTTCACATTGAAACAACGCGCAGAAATAGTGACGCTGTACATTGAAAATAGTCGTTCAGTTGTGTTAACTCAACGTGCATATCGTCGAATATATCGTAGACCCCCATTTACAGTTCGTGGACCCCCAATTTAATTTTTCGTTGTCATTGACCCCTTGCAGGACAGAATCGACCCCTGGGGGTCGATATTGAAAACTTTGGGAACCTATGATCTAATCTAGACCAATGAGGCCAAACTTAACCAAGGTGCTAAAAAATACCAACAAAATATCTTTTGATAATGATTAAGAACATTTTTTTAAATATTGAAAATTGATTAAAGAAACTCTTAGAAAAATATATCAACGTGATTTGTGCGGGATTCGAACCCACATCCCCTCGCTTACATGGCAGGTGCATTACCAACTATGCTAACCAATCACTAGTGATTGGTTAGCATAGTTGGTAATGCACCTGCCATGTAAGCGAGGGGATGTGGGTTCGAATCCCGCACAAATCACGTTGATATATTTTTCTAAGAGTTTCTTTAATCAATTTTCAATATTTAAAAAAATGTTCTTAATCATTATCAATCAATTAAACCTGTATAGGTAAAATCGTACTTCCTGTGAGATGGTCTTCACAAAAACCAATAATTAAAAATATCTTTTATTGATTGTTAGAAGTAATTTAAATGATCGCTGAGTTTTAATTATTGGTAAAGTATAAATTTAAAAGGCTGTAAAGTTCTGTTCAATTTACGTGATTAGAACACGCCTGCGCATTTTTCAGCGGATTTATTAACCCCGTGATGTCCGATAAGATTAAATTAATTGATGATGTAAAAGCCTCTGAAATCACTTTTCATGAAAGCGAGGGAGCGTTTAGAGAGATTAACGTGTTGAAATCACCTAGTGAATTTGAAATTTTTCAGTTAACCCTTTGCACTCGAGAGGTGCGGATTCCGCACCACACGATGTAATGCCGCAACTCGAGTGGTGCGGATTCCGCACCACTTTGTTTGGTGCGGAAATTCGATGTGCGATGATAACTATTTATGGTTTCTTATCTAGTGATTTCTTCTTTATGTTTATGTGATCTTGTTCTTTAAAGTTCGTTACTAAGCACTGCGTATATAATTTTACAAAGATCATGTTATCTCCTATTCAAACTACGCTAGAATTGCTTATCTAAGATTAGTGCGGCACCATAAAGCGAACTGCATTTTTGGTCTCATTTCGAACTTGACAGCCATGGCAAAATGACTGGATGTGTACCTAATCAACCCATATATTTTTTGCTTGTACTTCTTATCGTAATAATTCATTTGAAGGTCCTTATTTGCTTAAATTTATATTGCACTGAAGGATAGACTTTTTTCTCCCTCACAATATCAATAACCTCTTCATTCACGTATCGAACCATTATTTTGTTTGGTTTATAATATATAATAATATTATGATAATGTGTATCTCACTCAACAGCTGAGAGGAGAACAGCCGCATAATCACTTGTGGTATATGAAAATCTTAGTTCGGCAATTGACGGGAGATTTTCGTCAGACACGTGCTAGAGCTTCACTTCAACCTGCGATTCCGAAAATATCCCCCTAAGTGGAAAGCTGCATAACGTTCTAACAGGAGTTAGGAAGAATTGCAAAGTCTGCTATCAAAAAAATAAACCCGGCAAAGTCATCAAACGACATACTATTGTGATACTTGTCCCGAAAAGCCGGGCATGCATCTCGGCAATTGTTACATGAAATATCATACAAAGCAAAATTACAAAGACTTATGTTTACGAAATTATCTTCGTTAAGATGTAAATATACATTAAATATTAAAATAAAAAAGTTTTATGGGTTAATTTGTGTGTGTGATCATTTTAAGTTAGAGGTGAAAAATTCATCAAAAGTGCTACGAAACGCTTCGAGTTGCTGATTAGTCCGCGCGGAAACGGTCTCGAGCGCAAAGGGTTAATAAAAATACATGGCATTGATCAATGAGATAACCAGACAATTGTAATTTATTTAATAAATACATTGATATGTTTTAAAAAACGTCTTCAAAGCATGTTTGCAGGTTTTTAAACTAATTCTGAGGGTATTTTCAGGATTTTTTCAGGGGACTAAAATGTTGAAGAACAAATCAAACCTGGCTTATCACCCAAGAAACCATAGAAGTTAACTAAATGTTTCTAAAAAACATGTACGATGAATCTATTTTGTACATTAAAATTAATATTTCATAAACCATAAGTGTACGATTTCTTTTATTGATGAAATATTATTCAGTAAAAATAAACATAAAAAATAAATCTGCGTACATTTCACAAAGACAATATAACGAATAAGTCCTCATATTGAGTCTTTTTAAAGGAGTTTTTTTGTATTTGATTATTGTTTTATGTATGTACAATAAAACTGTCGTGATTATCAAATAATTTTTAAAGGACCTATAATATAATATAATAAATATAAAATACGTATAAAATTCCCATGTTTTAAATGCTGTTAACTAAAAATTGTTACGCAAATGGGGTCGTAAATATTTTTTTCGACTGTGGCAAAAAGTTGTCACTTCTGCGCAAATTGTTACGATATTTATTTTATATAATTAATTAATGAATTCATTAGATTTATTATAGCCATATTATTTGTGGTTTATTATTGTTCATAATACATAGATACGAAAAGATAATACGAATCAATTTCCGAATTAGAAGATCTGGAATATCTAAATTGAGCAATACGAGAGTAAATAGAAAAGCGTCTAAGTATTCGAGAAGCAGTTATAGTTTGAACTGCTTATTTACCGATAATAACATTGGTATAATAATTATTTGCGTTAGTAAAAATACCATTAAAGTTATAGAAGCCATAGTATTTGTTTACTATTATAAATATATCAAAATTAATTAATTATTCCTACTTGTAATGCAGACGGATATTTTTCTCTCGGCCCTAAAACGCGTCTTGTCACATCTTTCACAGATTTAATAATAAAAAACTTAAAACTGCACTTGGTATACTTTTATAATCACTATGACGAATTTAAATATTGTGTATTTATATTTAATCACTACAAATTAGGTTATAATACATATAAATAGCGTATTTTAATTGTACAACACTTGCTACAGTCATAACTGTCAGGCAAGCCACAAGTCACATTTTACATAAAATCTATAGACAATTATCACAAAAAATATTAAAAATCAATACAATTTAATTAATATTAAATAAATCACAGCAATGGGAGTAGTGATATTTTGCATTGACAATATTTAATGTTTAAAAAAAAGATACCACCTTAAATATTTAAAGTTATTTATTTATTTATATAGTTATTATTTATGGGATTTTAAGCATTACCTATTAGTGAATCAATGTTACATATTCACAAATTCATTATAAAAATTTATTTATTGTCTAGACAACTTCCATATAATTCTTCCATAACTTTAAATATAATAAATATTTTACACTAAAAATAATAAAACATATAATTAGTAATCAGCGTTTTCGTGAAAAAAAAATTTTGAAGCTGAAATTGTATACTTATATGAAACAAGTAATAATTTATTTAAAACAATAAAATTGTGCATTTTTTTATTACAAATAATATTAAAGAAATTCAATATTTTTGACAGAGAGTACGTGGTGGAATTTCATTTTAATATTTTTGAGTAAAACACTTGAGTGATTTTCCACATGTTCGTTTTTATTTGTGACCGGTTTCGCCAACCTTTCACGTTGGCATTATCAAACAGAATTTATCAAAAAATATTAAAAATAAAATTAAGGTTGTGTTTTATGGGCAGCCCTGTTTAGTGGCTCGCAAAGCAGCCAGAATGGCCGATTGTTCAGTGAAATGTCGCCTTTCTTATCAGGGTCGCCACCCTCACCCCCATAAAGTGAAACCCCCATACATTCCACCCTCCGCAGATTTCAGGCCGATACTGTTGCGGAGCGGCCCAGGTGGGTTGCCACCCTCAGCACTGAGCATTTTATCGCCCCGGTTATAAGTCTAATAGCGCAGCAGCCTTATTGTGCCGCTAATGGTGCGATTAAAATTTTTCCACAACAATTACAACACATATATGTCTTTTTTTTTTTTTTTTTGGCCTATTTGATTTGGTTTATAACAAAAAACGTTTATGCAATCATATTAAGATATAAAATAATATTTTTATCAATTATTATAATTAAACGACTTCTAAAACAATTTTTTATATTTTTAAGCAAAAAGGCTCTTGACTATTTCCATTAAACATTTTTTTTATAAGCTTGCCATGTTTCTGCGAAAATTATCACTTGCTGGGTTTTATTTTTATATTTTCAATATTAATTATTTAAATACTTAAAACAATATATATTGTACAAAAATATTTTTTTTTATCTTTGCGTTGTGCGTATTTAAAAATATTTTTTTTATTCGCAAATAAGCACAATTATTATATTATTGCTTTTTGACATTATCATTGTATTAAAAAATTTAAAAACTAATTTTTTTATTTACTTGCAACAAAATGCCTTTGGCGACAATGGAGAAAGCAATATCATGAATTAATTAATTTTTAGCAGCTATTCAACGTATAAAAACGTATTTTTATTGCTATTATTATAGTTATATCTATGAATATAAAAATAATAAATATTAAATTAATTTATACATTAAGGTTTGCATTGTTTTTTTATGTTTAATAATGATAATTCTCGATGGATTTTTTCTCCACAATGTAACACTGTGGCCAAAAAGCATTGCACCTGAAAGATGTCATTTCAGCAAGTGTTGTGAAATTAAAATACGTTATTTTTATCTGTTTTAAATTTGTGTTGAGTGCTTATATATTAATGTACAATATTAAAATTAACAACAGTGATTTTGAAATAAATTAAATGCAGTTTTAAGTGTTTTCATAGCGAATCCGCGGATGATTTAACAAGACGCATTTTAAGGCAGAAAATAATATGGCCGTCTACATTACAGGTAGGAAGAATTAAATAATTATAATATATTTATAAGAATAAATAAATATTATTGCTTATAAAACTTTAGGGGTATTTTCTATCACGCAAATAATCATTGTCATGACGTAATTGTTGAAAAAAAAGCAGATGAAACTATGTATTAACTGCTTTTCGAGTACTTCGTAACATTTTTTTTGAACATGATATTCAAGAAATTTAATTGTGTTTTTCATAATGCCTTTTTAATAAACGTAAGTCACAAAAGATGTGACATTTTCGACATGAGATTTGTTTTGGTAAGCTATTGCATATTTTTTGTAAAACAATTACTGTAACAATAACTCTTCGTGTATTAGATGATTTACTCATTACTGTTAGTAAACTAAAATTTTTACGACCTGCGTATAAGTAACAAT
Source organism: Atopsyche davidsoni (assembly GCA_022113835.1). Classification (NCBI taxonomy): domain Eukaryota; kingdom Metazoa; phylum Arthropoda; class Insecta; order Trichoptera; family Hydrobiosidae; genus Atopsyche; species Atopsyche davidsoni. The sequence continues at coordinate 2,835,710 of JAILWY010000022.1, read as the reverse complement.
ATATATTTTTTAACAACAGATAAACTTGTGAAGATGTATATGTAATGCGAGTTTGTGGTTTGTGTATGTGTGTAGGTGTTTTTTCAGGAAAAATTTCAGCGAATTTTATCACCAGGTAGCGAAGAGTGCAGTGCTTTCCATTTTAAAAGCAAACTATTTTCTAAAATACAAGAGAATACGTTTACGTTTTCAATGCACGAAAGTCTTTATAGACACAATTCATAAAAATCTATTTATAATAAAGCACTTGGTGAATTTCCTTTTTGATATTTTTATTTTCTGAAAAACACAAAGAATTTATAAACAAAATCTAAATATACCACGAGAAAAAATAAAACATAAATTTAATTCTTTTTGAATATATTTTACGTAAGTAATGAAACGTCCGTCACAAATAAAACACTTGATAATGCATTTTCTTTCATGAAAGGAAAGAAAATATAAAGGATCTAGCTGCTTGCGAATTTTTCAGGTGTTCTGTTTTGACAGGGCGAACAGGTGAGTGTTTTTCACCGTAAATATTAAACGCAAAAAGACCAGACAGCCTTTTTATTTTTTGATATTGTACCAGTCTATTTATATTCAAACTTCTTCTTCGTGTGCCTCTCCTCAGGGGAGGTTGAGAACAATTTCACTGATCATATGTATGTTCATGGTTTTCTATGGGTAAATAGTGTAAAAGCGATATACGCAGGAATCAAATTTATATATACTACCTGAAAATTGTTGATCTGCCCTTGGGAACAATACTAAATATTCTTTCGATAAAATCAGTAAGCATCAATCAAGCTCACTAAACAATTCAGTATAGTAATAGAAATGTTAAGTGTCCAAGGTAAATCTGAAATTAAAATAATCAAATGTTTTATAACGACTAATTATTTAATTCAAATGACAAAGCAGTATATTAAAATTTATGCAATCAATTAAAACGAGTTGTAGCATAATTGCCGTGAAATGGGTAAATTAGTAATCTGAAAATTCCTACGTTGCTTAAAGTTTCATGCGTATGAACAATGATTTTTCCCTGTAATTATTACTTTACCAATCAAAATTTAAAATTGCTGAAAGGCTGCAATGCTAATAACGTATTTATTAATACAATTTGAATAAACTTTAGATGCAGATATTCAATCATATGTAACTCCTGAAACGTTTCCTGGTACTATCGTAAATGAAGCCTTAGACCACTCTCTTTTTTGTCTGATAATACTTTGTTATAAATGGATATCGTATTATGCGTTTTAACTATAATTTCATATTTATTTATATATATAATATCAGATTGGTGAAACTGAAATGAATTTATAATTTTCAGTAGGATGTTATATCCGACAAAGGCATTATGTCCCTCTGTGCCAGTTGAAAGCCTCCGTTATGAGTAGCGACCAAAACGGAAAGTTTCACAAAGCCTTCGAAATCCACGCCACCGCTTTGGTGAGATTTCACAATTCATCCCCTTTAGCTAAAACCCCAATTGCCGGATAGTAGAGCATCTGAAAACAAGGCTTTTGCAAGCCTTCCTTGTTGGATATGATCAAATATTTTTGATTGGCAAAAATTCATTAGTATTATTAAAATAAATCAAAAAACAATGCACAGTATTTTTAATACGATACTGAATAAACCAGTCATTCAAGTTCAAGTCATTTAGGGTGACCATACATTTGAGAAATATAAAGTTATTTTTCAGGAAATTTATAGCAATCAAAGTAGTTTTCAGCTGCACCCAAATTTAAAAAAAAAAATTAAAATGTGGTTTACCTGAAATGACCCTTCAATATATATTTTAGATGTAAATTTTTGAGATTGTGGGTTAGTATTTTATTTTTCATAACTTCGTTTTATCAAGGCTTTAATATTATTTTAAGTACGCCCGAAGAAGCCTTCGTAACTTGTTTAATATGGTGACTCGGTATTGTCGTTTATTATTTTCTTGCTTCGAGCTTTCTCTGCGGCTTCTTTGTATTGATTTTGTTTTATACGAGTTCTCCAACTCCATATCAAATAAAATCAATTTTAATTTACAAACCACCCTGTACTTGATGTACCCACACGTTTATAAACATGCTGTATGTATGCTATATCATACTAACAGATTCTCATACAAAATATATCCGTTTATTACAATTTGTTGTACATAGGCTTGAATATTAAAAATACTTGTTACGTGTATTTCTCATGTTGATTTATTAGAAATATCTTCTTCTTCTTGTGTCTCTTTTTATATTGTTTAGTTGTAGTATCAAGAAAACTGCATCTTTAAGACTATACAAATGTAAACTTATGAAAAAAAATTACCTCGAGGTTGTTTTATCTTGTTTTTTTCTTATCCCAGCGTGTTCACATTATGAGTTTATTAAAGACACATATCTAATAAGAAACCGGCACGTGTTTGCTGTTCATACTTGCTATACTAACCTAAAGTTATGTTTACATAAAATGTATAAACATTACCTGCTTTTATTTTAATACTCTTCAGCTATTACGTTACAAAGTTAATTTAAAAATAATATAAATATTGAAATTTGAAAAATTCAGTGGGTTGCCTTTACCTAATTTCCAGGAATATAGGCTCGGATAAATAACTAAAAATACGTGTTTCCTGGAAGGTTCTATGTTGCCGACTGGTTTGTATATATCGTAAATATTTTACACGTTAAATAAATATTATAACATAACATTGCGGTAAGCAATGGCTTGCCTTTTCAAACAGTTTACAATTTATTTTTTGTACAGCAAAAATACTTGTTAAAATAATGCTTTCATAATATTTCTATAAAAAATATTTATTTTAAGCATTGTTGAAAATTTAAATACTGTATATATGTAGGTTTTAAATTACACTAATATTTTTAAAATGAACGATCACGTTTATCAACAAACAAGTTTTACATAATATTTCTGTTCGTCATTTATTAATAGCCTTCGCTGTATAATAAACACGACCGGTTTATTTCAAAGCTTTTAATAATAGTAAATAAAATCATTTCCTTTAAATACCTCGGGGCGATTAGCTAAAATAATACTCTGAGGCATCCCAGCAAAAAAAGAAACCTTAAATAATCCAAAATCCCTGTAACGAGGTTCTAATTTCAGCCCGAGGCGAAAATAAAGTTTTAAAAATACTTAACCGCAGGCTTAACTTCAGTTTAATTAAAAAGCTTTTTAATTCAGTTCCACCTTTGAGAGATTTTTTCTCAATATATTTACCGAACCTATAATTAGTAAGAATTTTTCCCAAGACTTAAATACTCAAAATGAAATTTTAATTATAGTCCCTGTCTTTTTAAATGCCCGTACTGTGAAAATCAACATTTTTAGTTAATTTATTTTTATTTATTGCGCAAAGTTATTTCATAAATCTACTAACACTATTGTTAATAAACATTTATCTGATTTTTTGTGTACGTTGTATTTATTATTTTTATTTAATATTCATCATTTGGCATAATATAACAAGAAACGATTGAAAGGCAATGAAATTTGATCTTTCAATTCTTATTCAAAACAATTCGGAAAAAATATATTTATACAATCGCTTTGGGCTCAAATGTTTATTCATAAATAATTATTAAATCAATCAATATTCTGTGATGTAAAAAAAATTACAGGTTGGCCTAACTGGTCACTATTAAAATTAAAAAATGTCGAAAAATAATTTTTGAGTATTTTAATTAATTTACAGATCTACTTCATCCAACAGGTTATTCAGGAAATTAAGTGATTCTGAATCTGCCTCGGAGATGTTTCTTTTATACTAAATTTAATTAAATCATCACTATTTAATCAGTAATCGTCACATCCATTTGATTTTAAATAGGCTCGTAACAATTTAAGAAATAATCAAGTGTGACGATTAACAGAATTCTTGAAGATATGTTAAAATATTCGACTAATTTAGATATGTATAAAATAAATTTTAAGGCTTACCATACAATTTAAAAACTTTAATTCAAAAATATTTATTATATTATAGTTCACGAATATTACACTGCTTGAAGATGACAATCTGGGATATTTCGAAACTAGTCGCGTCTATAAATAAAAAATTATTTTATATAAAAAAATTATTGAACCAAGTACTTTAAGTCTAAATTTTTTTAATTTTTTTTTTTTTATGTCTTTTTTGTTAATTCATATAAAATGAAGCGTTTTTACATGTTATTATTTAATAAATATTTTTTTTAAGCTAATATGTCACGTCACACAAATACACATAAAATTTATCTCAATATGCCATCTGTGCAAGTATTATATTTTCTTTGGCCTCGTCGAGTTTTTTAATAAGTTTTTCTTTCAAAGCATCACTAAAGCCTTGTTCCAACACTTTCTGCCGATGGTATTCGAAGGCTGTAAATAAATTTTCAGAAGTCAATGGCAGTTTTTCAGTGGAGTTTTTGTGAGGAAAGCGATCGCATTATTTTCCTCTTCATCAGAGCAGCTCGCAGATGAAAGAAAACTGCAAATAAACAGACCAGCAATAATGCCTTTGAAAGTAAAAACTCTGTTTAGGAAGGCCATGTCTTTAATTTGCTCTGGGCATAATGCTCGAAAAAGGCTGCTTTTATACTAAGTTTTTAATTCATTTATTATTTCATTACTTGTGATTATTTTTAACGCGTAACAATCGTTTCAATAAATAATAAGATTTGCTGATTAACAGGGCCTTAAAAAATATTCCAATAACAACGTTTCCATTAATATTGCAAAATACAATACCGTGTCTTAATGTTCATATATGTAAGTTTATGGAAATTTTATTTAAAAAAATAGAAAATCATTCACTACAAAACATTTAAATGGAGTTTTATATTTTTATTTTGGGTAAAAAACAAGATAAAAAACAACAAAAAACAATCAAAAACAATAATAAAAAACGGTCTTCTTATAAATGAAGAATCTTTTAAATGCAACGACAAAGACGAGATAAATAAAATATCAGGTTATATAAAAAATATATTAAATTACATAATAATAAAAAATTGACATTATATGGTAATCTTATTTAATTCATATGGTACGATTTCACACAATTTATTGAAAAAATAAAATATGAATAACTATGGAAAAACATTTCTATTTTATACCCATAAACTATAAATTAAATCATTTTTATAATTTGTAATAACATAATATAAAAAATTGTTTATACTACAAAAATGTAATACATTATTTTTAAATAATTTGATTTTTATCTTTTTTTACGCGGTTTATGTACATATTTTCAGGACTCCATTTTCAATAAATTTCATTATATTTTTATTTATTGATTTAAAATCCAAAATCAATTTAAAATATATGTCTAGTAAAAAATCGAGATAAAGTTATAAAGCCTCAATGAATTCCTTCATGAATTATTTCAGCATAACGATTTCTTTCATAGATGTCACATCTTTCTGAATTATTTAAACTCATTGATTAAAGCGATAGATGTCTCTTTTTTTATTTAATTTTATATTTAAACACAAGGGTTTTATATTTAATTATATTTAACAAAAAAAAAAAAACTTGAAACCAAGCATTGACAGCTTCGTTAAAATTAGACCTGCGATGTATATTAAAAAAATATATATGAAAACAAATTTTGTAAATTTGTTTTACTGGATTGCTCTAAGACAGTGTTTTTCAACTTTTTTGAATACGTGACCCCTTTGTAAGTTAAAAAAATTCTGGCAATCCCCTAGGCCTAGGGCCTAAATATAACTATTTATTTATTGTAATGTAGGACCTACAAATGATTATCTTTTTCTTTTACTGGGGATATCTACTATCTGAGGATCGCAACCCAAAGGTTAAAAAATTAGATGTATACAAAAAAAAAAATATTTATTGATATAAATAAATATTCTCCTACTTAAATTTTCGTCACATATAAAGTTTTATTTTAAACAATATTGTGTATATATATAATTATAATTATAGCCTCAAAACAGTTGCAATATTTTACAAGTAATTATTAGTAAATATGCATACAATGGAAATTTTTAGGATATTGATTCACACAAGAAATGAGGTTAGAGTATTTTTTTTTTCGTGTGATATAATTCATGTTTTTTTAAATTAAAATTAAGTTTATATATATTTACCTGTTAACCGGGCGGGACGTATAAATACGTCAAACGTAAACGATATCGGCTACGGGTAGGACGTATAAACACGTCATTTAACTACATATGTTCGTATTATATATTATTTACTTAATTTTTTAATATCTCCAACCTTTATATTTTAGATTTTTTTTTATGAGTATCCATTCAAAGCGATATCAGCGATGACAAAATCAATGTACCGGGAAGTAGTAAAAGGAGACGTATTATGAGTTCGTCATCGCAGTCAGCTGACAGTAATTTTGACTACGACACGGAATCGAGCGATACAAAAGAAATTTGCTTTATATATAAATAAATAAAAAAAAATATATTTTATAGTATTTTCATTTTTTTTATGCACAAATAAAAAAAATATATATGAAATCACGTCCACCGGGCGTGACGTACTGACACGTCCTAGTGAAAAGGGAACTCCCCGGTTAACAGGTTAATACTAATAATTATACCCGTGAACACGATCGTTGAGCGATTTCGATTGGTCGATCAAGTCGTAGAACATGTCCAGCGCCAGTTTCTGGAGCCGCGGAGTCGGCTGGCTGCTCGACAGCTCGTCGTCCAGCCCGTCGTACATCTCCATCAGGGTGGACTTCTGCTGGTGGGCGATGTCTGCTGAGTCGATGTAGCGGACGACGTCCTCCCTGCTCTTCATCAGCCAGCCAGGGTTGCTGCCAACCCCAGGTTTGGTCAGGCTGTAGAGCAGCAGCCATGCCGTGACCGACACCACCCAAATCGACATCCCTTGAATCCACTCCACTGCACTCAGACGCACTCTTCAAACCACTCACTTTTATACCGCGATTTTAACAATACAGAAGTATTTCAATTTTTTTTTTTTTAAACAATACCTGATTTTAATAATATTTTCACAAAAGATATGTGCATAATAAGGATAAAAAAAAAAAAACGCAAGTGAATATTTATCAACAAGCACAGTCGAGTGTACATGACACGTAAGTACTTTTATTTTTTATTGAATTTGATTATTTCAATGTCTTAAAATACTATTACTAATATGATTAGGCACATTAGTTCATACATAGATGATTAAAGAAACTCTCAGAAAAATATCATCGTGATTTGTGTGGGATTTGAACCCACATCCCCTGGCTTACATGTACTAACTATAATCATCTATATATATAATAGCCATTGTGTGTTTGTATGTTTGTATGTATGTTTCGATTTTTGGTTTTCTATAGAATATCTTAAAAGATACAACGCTGATTTTTTGCACATAAGTTAAGTAAATTTTTCCGCAGCTATGTGCCGAATTTCAAGACGATAGGATAATATTTTCATTCATAAACTTTAAAATATGCTTTAGCGAATTTCAATATGTACGAATTATATGATTCAGTTCTTCACCGTGAGAATTTCAAATTTAGAACTTTTACAAAAAAAACAAATTTTAGACGCATCGTTCATCAAATACGTCATTTTATGACGGGCTACATTGCTAGTATTAGTAATAATATAATAACCCCGTAATGGGTAATAAATACGCATCTGATTGACGTCCAATCCAAAAAATAGACATACGTCATAAAATACATTATATTAAAACATATTTTGTCCCGTAGATCACGGCTTTGCTAATATTGAATTTTTTACTACTTCAAACATATTTTTGACATCTGATATAGAACAACTCACTTTCATAAATTTACTGTACAGTGGATATAAAAATAAAAAATGAAATTATACCTTTATTGAATAAAAACACACAAAATGCAAATATAGTAACGTTTAATAAAAATATCAATACTTTTAATGGAAGGGACGGTTCTGGTGCTTTGATAGCAAATTTACAATATTTGGCTTCAAATAAACCAGATTTAACCTTAGATTTCCAATCTATTATATCTCTATTATAAGAAACTATTTTGTAAGTAAATGGGATCCACTCTCGTACAGTTCATGGACCCCCAATTTAATTTTTCGCTGTCATCGAATGAATCGACCTTTGGGAACGTATGGCTTAAAACCTTAACACATAAATTTACTAATAACTGTTATTATATATTCAACAAGTAAACTTGCCCCATGCAAGTTTATTTGTGTACACTTTTGAAATAATCGCTTATACATGAAACGATGAGACATTATAAAAATGCAGGTATACCAAGAATAATCCGAATTTTTGTTTTATTAAAGTCGTAGTAGGAGGGGGTGAGATTAGGTTTTTAGAATAATAGTATGGAATAATTAAAATGTTTCTAATCGTTTTGCTGAAGACAGCAATCTATTGGACAGCTGATCGAAGCTGTCGACGATTAAATTCGCCTCGAATCTATTAACAGATGTGCTCGTGTACCTGGACTTGATACTGTCATACGACCCCAACAGATCAGCCCTTGTGGCAGGGGTTAGGTCAAACCCATCGATATATTTGATGAAGTCTTCCTTGTCCTTTTTCAGCCACCCTGAATTCTGGCCAATCACTGACACAGCCAGGATGCACAGCAGAACCCCCATGGGGATGATCACTCCCTTACTATTCACCATGATTTCAGTGTATTGACTGAAACTGACCTGAACACATCCACTTTTATATTGTTTGCATTTTTATTATTTATTTTAATGCAATCACATGCTTTTATTAGTATTTCATCATTTCAAATAATAATTCGCTTTATTTTTTATCGTTTATTTATTTTTTTCGAGTACATGTAGTATTCCGATAGAAATTGTGGAAGACGTTGACATTTTGTGATCATACAAAACGTTAAAAAAGTCTTAAATTTAGCACGGGCGCTTTGGAATTTTAATCAAACAGATATATTATTATAAATTGTGAAATATTTATAAAGGCGTGAAATAGCAAAAAACTGATTTTAGTGACACAGAAGTACCGAATAATTGGCATATAATTAGATTTCAAAAAACCAATACAAAAAAACAGTATAAAAGTGGATACTTTCAGGCCAGTTTCAGTCAATACACTGAAATTATGCTGACCTCTGTGACTGTGCAGAATTCAGGCTGGCATAGAAAAGAAAATGATAATCATAGGGTATATCAATGGGTTTTACATAGCCGTTGAATCAAAGGCCTTTTTGCTGAAAATTTTTGTTCAGATCGCTGAACGAGCCTCTTGGAAAAAAGACAGAGAACGGAGTTGTGAAAAATTTTGATGGATTGGTCAATAAATTCTTAATTGGCTATCCACAAGAGCATGCTTCAAATTTACGATATGAACTATATATAATACTAAAGTCTAAATACTAATGTTTACGTAAGCACTAGATATTTTTTTTATAACGTTAGGGACTTAGATAGGATGGTTGGTTCTGTGTAAGATGAGTTCAATCTAACTGGAGTTGGCCTGATTGGAGTTCCTCTGGTAAACTATAGAAATCTTGTCGGAGGTGTTGAACATCACCCTTGTCGATCTTGTTATTCAAGTATTCTGGATGAAGGCCTTACTTTGTGATCATCTTCATTCGGTATTTCTAATTTTATCTTGTCTTACTTGCTATTCACACTCCTTGGCTTAACGAAATAAAAAACGGGTTGTGTCGTGTACAGTTTATCAAATGTGACTGAGACTGTTTCAAATCAGTGTTATGTGAGATTGAAATTGAATGAAAAAATTGAATTAAAAATCATGACGTGATGAATCATCAGTTTGAAGAAGTCGAGAAGCAGTCCATCATCAGTCGAGTGCGAGCATGCGAGTTATGGTATACAGTAGAAGTGCATGGGTGCTGCTCATCGTGGCTGGAGTGCTAGCCGGTTCGGTTTTCCGGAAGTCCAACTTGGTGGAGGACCAGACACTCCTGGAGCAGATGGAGCATGACCGAGAAGTGATGGTTAAGAATGCGAGGAGTGAACAGGAGAGACTTAAAATAAGAAATGAATTCATCCGGCTGGCTGCCCTTTTGTTGGGTTCATAGCTTCACGAAATCCAAAAACCTGGGACAATATTTCAGATACTGAATAAAACAAAAAAAAACCTGAAAATTCCTGAAAAAAAAAATGAATGTACCGACTGAAATAAAATTTGTGAACCAGAATACAAATAAAATTATAGTTGCTAACCACTGATAAGCAAAAACACAACAGAAAGTCAAAATACTTGGGATTATTTCTTAATTTTTTTCACGTATAAAATTACATATATCCAGTTGTATTGAAATTATCAAAAATTGATAGTGATAGTGAATTTCTATTTAGATGCTGCATTTTATAAATATTATAAACATATATTTTTAAATTTCAATAAACTTGCATTGTATAGTGTTAAAATACTGATAATAATATTTAATAAAAAAACCAAGCTATTGACGGGAAATTTATTAAAAAAAATTAAACGTATGATTCAAATTTTAAATGTGTTTAATAAATTATTTTTATATCCTGTAAACAGCAGTGTTATTGATTTATACACAAAGGCAATCAAATATCATATTAATTAATTATTTGTGTTTAACTGTAGATTTTATGAAATTGAAACCTTTCGTTTATTTTATTTTGTATGTTTACAGTTTGCCAATTATATTGAATAACACAATTCTGATATCATTTTCAGGAGGATTGGCACTGAAATTCAATATTAATAGATACAAACAGCAACCTGAATTTTTTTTATTACAAACACTTGTTTACTTAGATGGAAATTAAAAACTGCTCTGCATGTTTGTGTATTAATTGCATAAACTGCATGCCTTCACTGTATCAACACGCAATCACTGTCAGTATTGTATGAAATAAGATTTCATTAAGCATTGTTATCAATTGGGGGGGGAGAAGGTTTGCTCCAGGAATTCGCCGGAAGTGTATCCTTCCTTCGTTGGCAGGCCACACGGAAACGGAAGCTCAAGGCTGCCTAACAGTATCGCCAGGAATGCCAACAGAACGGGTAGAAAATTCCAAGATACCATCTTTCAAGCCAATGGAAGAACTGTGACTGCGAGTTTCTTCTGATACAGTAGATTTTATACACCTCACATAATTAAAACACATTTGTTACGATATTTGATTACGCAGCTATTAATTATTTCATTGTGAGAGTTTTCAATAAAATCTATTAAAAAAAAATTACTTTATTTAGATAAAAGCATAATTCATTGCAAACGTTAGTTTTTTGTTCAGTTACAGTCTGCCTGAGACAAATATTAAAAGAACCGTGTAAAATATATTTATTTGTCTTTTTTAGGCATTATATTATTGTAATATTTAAGATTCTTTAAGATTCTGTTAAGATACAGGTAAATTTTCAAAACAGTAAAATTATTAGTCAGCGTTTTGATACGCAAAACTATCAACAATTTGATAATTTTATTATGAACGTATGATTGGATTTTCACGCTTACGGATCTCATAAACGATTTCTCTCAACGCGAACAAAGTAAAGATGAAATAACCACAAAACAAGATAACAAATCGGCACTCAAAAAACTATAAAACAGGTGCGGAGATATTTTTAATGGTGTAAAGTTTTTCACAAGAAAGCAGCATGGCCTCTTGTAAGAAACTCACGATCTTATTCATCGTGGCTGGCTTAACCTGCTGCACCCTTGCAAAACCTGCTTTGGAGGAGGAAAAAGAAGCAGAACCAAAAAAGCAGGAAACAGTCGCAGAGACCCCGGAAGAAGCCTCGGAAGAGCCTCCAACGGACACTGAAAATGCAGAATCTAAAACAAAAAACGATGAATCGCCAATAAATTTTACTGATATCATCAAACCGTTTTATTAAATTACCAACAATGTTGATTCGATCCTTGGAAATCTCATTCAATTGAGGGAATCAGGAAAAACAGTGGACGAAGCTAAGAACTGAAAAATAACCACACCCTCTAAGCCTCCCAAATTATTTTCTCTAAATTAAAAAAATGTTATTAAGACTAAGAGAAGCAGAATGATGATTATATATTTTTTTATTTATTTGTGATGTGTTCTTAATTATTATAACAACGCATGGGTTCTTAAAAAAATAACTTATTTATTCTTGAATATAAACTTTTGTATATTTTTAAGCCCTCAAAACATTACTGTAATAAAAATGCAAAAATGTAAACTATACAGATTAATATTGATGCATTTTTTTTTTTTGAGACTTGGAATAATTTTGGAGGGATGTGCTCTGGAAGTATTTTGTTGAGGAAGGAGGCTCTTTTACGATGAAAAGATTACTACATTATAAAGATTAGGTTATTGAGTACTATGCCGCGTTTATACTTTTTTTAATATTCTAACATTTCAGAAAATATGTGAGACATTGGAACCTTGACAATATAAAAATGCAACACAGCACCCAAGTCTTCCTGTTTTAATATTTTTGAGTAAAATACTTGAGTGATACTACGATTTGATAATGCCAACGTGAAAGGTTGGCGAAACCGGTCACAAATAAAAACGAACATGTTGAAAATCACTCAAGTATTTTACTCAAAAAAATTAAAATGGAATTCCACCAAGTACTATGTCAAAAATATTGAATTTCTCTTCCTGTTTTGTTAAGTATGACTGAAATCTAATGTTTAGTATAAATCGATAAGATTTTCAACGCAGCCTATTAAATTTATCAATTACCTGTTAATCAGCTCTCTTCATTATTATTTTTTTTTTAATTATTGCCAAACAATCAAGAACATGTTACGGTTACACATTAAAAATTATTACCATTTAGTAATGAACGAACTAATGAAGAAAAAAAACTACGGTATAAAAGCAGCGTTGCTCGAACGTTTCGCACTATCTGTACAGTGTGAACTGGAGTCATGGAATTCTATTACAAAATATATTTTTTTATCGCCATTGCCGGTTTGGTTGTGAATAATCATCCGGCGTTCGCGGGGATTCCCGAAAACGAGCACAAACGCGCACTTTCTGTAATTAGACACCTGCTGCAAGAAGCAGACGAAACGGTCGTATTTACACCTGAAAATGTTTCAGGACTATTCGTATTTCTTCGTGACGGGGTGTTGAAGAGCGACTTGACAGGGGACAGCAAAAAATCGCTGATCAAATTGATCAACGATGGGGAAAAAACTGGACAAAATGCACAGCTCGGACGCTCGTTTGACGATTTCACTGGAGTAGTCAGGAAAACTCTGCATAAAATGTTTAATCCGATAAAAAAAGCATTTAGCGGATGAGTTGATTTAACATTTTCCAAGGCCACGATTTTTAACAAAAAACTGAAAAATAAATAAATACACTACAACCGGCGGTTTGTGCTGAAATTTTCCTGAAAAACTGGTTTTCTTCGATTTACTGCTCTCAGTGAAGTTTTCAAAATGCACCAATACCCACGTTTGAAATGACTTGTATTTTTTTTGTAATATTAAATTATTTTCTTTATTTGTACTGGAGCTATTTTATTTCCTATGATTTAAAAAAAAAATTTTTGTGCTTACCCATGTTTATTTTTTACACATACTATACAAAAAATAAGTATTTATTTTAATACACAAAATATTTTTAAAAAAATTATCATATAATATACATAAAATATCGATCATTGTGTACAACATTTTTATAATGTTTACGTAAAATAAATATAAAAATAAAATACAGTTATTTTGAGGTGTGAATAAAACGCATATCAATAAGAATATGATGAAATAAAATAAAATATTTAATAAGCTTTATAAATTTTTATATTACATTTTTTACAACATCTGAAAAACACAAATAAATAATATTTCATATTATATAATATACAATATATATTTTTTTTAATTTTCAACAATATGGTTAAAAAAAATATAATATTATTAAAACTATATATATATATCGTTACAAAACAAGTTTTCAGATATGAGCCCTTAACAAATTTATCGTATATTTTGGAAAAAAAAAATTCCTTCTCGTTGCAACCACTCTTCATGAATATGCACCCTCAGGATATTTCGAATATGAACGGATCTACTTACAAGCGGAGATGCATCAGCTCATCTTGTAATTTTTCAAGCTCGTCAGTCATATCTTTTTTTTCGTCGTGCCCCAAATCACTCTTCGATATCGCCGCGTATATAGACGAGAGAGCTTCTTCCAGCTGCCTGGTCTCCGCGTGTTCCAGACCACTAAAATTTCTTCCCAAGTTTGCGAAGGCATCTGCTGCTATGGCTGTGTCTTTCGCATCTTCGCTACCGAGAGACGTGACTGCGGTGATGCAGTTGAGCATTCCAATAATAAAGATCGCATTCCACACTCTGTTGAGGCACGTCATGATGAAAGCGTAGACACTGTGCTAATGTTTGAAATGCTCATCTCGCCTGCTTTTTTATACCAAACTTTAAATATTTTCAGCCTATTGATATATTATATTGTAAAATGCATTTGCGTTCAGTATTCATGTTGTTTTTTTTTTCTTATAAAAAAAATATTAAAAACACTTTGTTGGCATTTCAGAATATTTTTTTCAACGTTTACAGTAAAAGTAAGAAATCACCACTGCGTACAAGCTGACAAGTAAACATTAATCTAATCCAAAATGGGGTTCAGCAACATATCTAGAGCTCTATAATGGAAGTCAGTCACGCTAGGTAATTCAATGGACGTCAGATGCCCACAGCCTCCCCTCAAGGTTCTTTATCCGTCGGACCAGTTCTCCTCTTCTCCCCTTCTCCCCTCGCCATTCAAAACCAAATTTCGGGAGAAATTTCCCCAACAGCTCGGAAATTTCATCTCCGAATGCGTCTTGATTTCTTTCAGGCTTCGTAGGATCGCCATTTTCAGGCGACACCTGCCCTTCAGCCACCGAATAAAGTAGCACCTGATTACGAGGAATACCACGACTCAAATATAAAATTTAACATTAAAATATAATTTAACTCTGCGGCTTTTAAACAGAGGTTGTTTGATTGAATTTTCTTAATCTAGCCTCACACCCTAGTAATTAAAAAAATAATACTATGATCGTGTATATTGATAGATATATGCTATCTATATATGCATATAACTTATCACCATCATTTTCAGGTATTAAAAAATTCTAATATGACAATTTCACAAATAATATTGTGTAATATGTAAATTTTAATCATGTTTGGGTACAGCAAAAAAACAAGTTTTTTTAAAAATATTATGAAATCAATAGATTTTTATATAAACAAATTTTTTTATTTCACAATAACTGTACACGATATTTTAAATATATTGTTATTTTTTTTATTGATTGGGTTTTTGTTGTCGTTGTTGACGACTTGGCGAGGACGAATAAAATCACGATGCATCCGAGAAAGACCTTCTATTAATTACAAAACTATTTTGATATATTAGGACCTGAGAATCTAAGAAAGCTGAAACCTGAAAAATACTGGCTTCCCTGAGTAATTATGTACCGTCACGAGAACCTCATCTGAAATAATTTGATCCGATAATTAAACATGTTAAGAGGGTAGCAACGCCTATATTTGATTCCCATGATTTAATTCCATGAGTTTACTTCCTGAAATTAATAAATAATTTTTCGCAATGCAAGCGCAGTCCTCTTAGATTTTTTTTTACTGTCGTATCAAATTGTTTCAGATGAGATTATTAATTACTGCAACACTGTATATAATTAGCTGAAATGGCAGCTGGGAGGCAGTTGACTCCAGGGTCTGGCAGCATGGAGTCCACCGGTTGTGTCTGGACTGTCTTCGTCCTGCTGGGCTGGCTGAGCTGGTCTTCGGCTGTACCGATTTTTTCCCTCAAGTCATCACCAGAGCTGTGCTCGCTGCCACCGGAGAAGAATGTACCTCTAGCGAATTACGGAAGCGGGGAAGTGTCCCGAGCTGGATACTCGGTGTTGTATCTGGCAGATAATCTGACGAACATGCTGGATGACATCGTCCACAAGTTTGCCCGGAGACGAATGAAAAGAACGATAACATCCTAGAATTGAGTACCAGATGAGGAAAAAAACACTGTTTTACTTGTTTTATGTTATTACTTGTCGCTAGCAGCAAAATTTGATGTACAATCAATATACTGTCTCGAGTTATCAAATATCGTAAAAATTATGCTGTGTTTAGCTCAACGAGGAAACAATTTCATTATCAATATATACTTATGTTTTAAAAGTAGATATATCTTCTCAAAGTGCCTCTCTTCACGGGAAGTTGGTGACAATTTCACTGTGTCCTACTATTTCGGCTATACACATCCATTTTATCTTTCTTTATGTACCCTTCATCTTATATAAAATAAATAATATAGCTAAACAAAACAAAACTCTATTTACTCCGTAATTTTAGCTTTGTGGACTCGTCAACAGTAATACTTGATATATTCAGTTAGTTACATTTCCTCGGTTGTTTCTCTTTGTTTGAGTAAATATTAAATTTAATTAAATATATAATATTTTGTTTTTTTTTACATATTTATTTATTTAAAGCATGTTTTATAAATCAAAACATACATTTTTTTAAGCAAAAGTTGTGATGGGACATTCAGAAATATTTCTCTTTATAAGGTTTTTGAGTTGAACTGTCCTCGAATGCATTTAATTATAGCACCCCTGATCGATTTCGGTATTTTATGGTAAATACTTCCTATAATATCAGAAAAACCACGTCCCACCTCGGCGTTCTCCAGGTCTTTCTTCAGGTCCTTGATCGAATCGGTAATTTTTTTTTTCTCCCCGTCTCCCAACTCGCTTTCTGAGATCAAAGTCTGGATAGACGAGAGTGCTGTCTTCAAGTTGTCAGGATCCACGTTTTCCAACCCTTCCAGGGCTCTCCCCAGCGACTTCCGGTCGTCATCCCCCTCTGATGCCACGGCGAGGCAGAAGACACCAGCCACGAGGAGCACGACCCTGATGCTGCAGATGGACACCATGACTTCGATTACTTACTGATGATGAACTTTTACATTCGGCTGTTCTTATACCACAGGTTTTTTATTGCAACAATATTCAATTACTCTTGCCAATTTTACTTTTATAACATTTATGAAATAAAACGATGACTTCATATATTTTATTTATTACTTATTATAATTATATTGAAATCTGCATTTAATTTCACAAACGCTATAAAATCAAATTGGCAGGGAGTAATAAAATATTTATGCAGTATAAAAACAGCTGAACGGAGAAGTTCGTCATCAGTAAATAATCGAAACCATGGTGTCCATCTGCAGCATCAGGGTCGTGTTCCTCGTGGCTGGTGTCTTCTGCCTCGCCGTGGCTTCACCTACGGGGGGAGAAAACGGAGGGGAGGGAGGTGGCGACCGGAAGTCACTCGGGAGAGCTCTGGAAGGGTTGGAAAAGGCGGACCCTAAAAACTTGAAAACAGCACTCTCGTCTATCCAGGCTTTGGTCTCGGGCAGCGAGCTGGGAGACGAGGAGAAAAAAAAAATTGCCAAATCGATCACGGACCTGAAGAAAGACCTGGACAATGCCGAGGTGGGACGTGGTTTTTCTGATGCTTTAGAAAAACTTAGAAATTTTTTACAGAACGTTACCGATTTGGTGCCATCCAAATTGAAAGATGCCGTCAAGCAAGTTATAATCGACTGCGTCACCGGCAAATGCAATCCATGAACGCTGAAATGGGTAATGCTTCTGCATGTTGCACCGCAACAACTAAATGTTTCAATGCAATATTGATTGATAAATAAAAAAATGTACTGATATGTCGATTGAACTTCTTTTTGTTTAGTAACGTTATTTGTTTTACACGAGACGGAAGTGCAGGTGGAGGTGGCGATTAAATGCGAAATCGAATAATCACACATCAACACTGTACGCGAGCTCAATTCTCAAGCACAATATGGATTCATCAGCCGTGATATTCACATGTGAAAACGTGAAGAACCGTGTGGATGAGGCTCGTTGCACAAAGGCACCCTCGCGTCTGGCGGGGGTTGTAATCTCCTCCTGCCTCTGCTTCTCCAGAACAAAAGCCGGGGGTGTTTGCGATACCTCAGACGTCAAGGGTGGCAGCTCCGCGGTCTGGAGGATTCTTCAAACTCGATTACACGAGGGTGGGTCGCTAAAAGCACGGAAAGCAAGCAACAAAACTGTGGTACGCGTGTATAAACTTAAATTCAATAGTAAGAAGGCGATTGGGCACTCGAAAGCAAGGTTTTGCTTTAGAACTCTTCGAGGCAGTCAGTGCCGTATAAAAAAAGTCTTGACGACTCCAGCTTGTTAAATTCTGCATATTAATAAATTTCCAAATACGTCACATTATTATAACATTTAATGCTAACTTTCCTTAAAAATCTGTCTAGTGTTATAATATCTTTTTAACATAATTGAATAAATATTATATTCACTAGAAATGTAGCCCGTCATAAAATGACGTATTCAATGAAGGATGCAATAGTGTTTGAACATATGTTTGGCTGACATTTTGTACACATATATTTTGAATAACCGGATATTAATTTCGAAAGCATTCTAGGAAATATCACATTTCGTGTCACAAACAACAAATCACTTTCACTGCACTGTTATTTATTAGATGCAGTCTTTCATTTTTTAATTACGTTTGCTGTGCTTAGACGGTGCTATTTTTTTAGGAGGCATTTTAAGTTATTAATGATGTGATTAATAATTTCTAACGCAACTAAAAAAATAAAATTGGTACTTGTGTCAAGCTGACATAAACTGGAAATTTCTTAGAAGCATCATATTTTGTTTTTTTGTAAAAATTCTAAATTTGAAATTCTCGCTGTGAACAACAGAATCATATAATTCGTACATAAACCATATTTGATAGTTTTATTTAATTAGTTTATGAATGAAAATATTATCCTATCGTCTTGAAATTCGGCACATAGCTGCGGAAAAATTTACTAAACTTACGTGCAAAAAATCAGCGTTGTATCTTTTAAGATATTCTATAGAGAACCGAAAAATGAAACATACACACACACACACAATGGCTATTATTATAGTAGATATTGTATCAATATTTTTTTCTTAGCGTATTGTATAAAATAAACTTAATGAATCCGTTTGAGAAACACTTTATTACTTTTGTACCCGCCACCGCTCCCTCCCCTCGCGTGTTTCCGGTGGAAGGCATTCATTTCGTCGCTTTCCGGCGATGCAATCGAATTAGCGCGGGAATTCGGCGTTCGAATTTCAAACGGAAAGTAACAAATTGAAATTCGAACGTCTTTGAAAATGGATTTCCTGCCTGAGGGCCCGCCGAAACGCCGGATGAGGTGTCGCCGGTGACGCGAGGGGGAGGGGCGTCGGGAAGTTTTTATAATTAAATTTATTACACGGCCTCCTGCGAAATTCGTTTCAGCGTTATTCTTCAAAAATTAAATTCTCAAAAAAAAATAATAATACTTAAAAAATATCCCTCCTTTCCAACTATGTCTTGCCTGAAAAATTTATTCTGTCAATGAATACATTCAAGTCAGGTTTTTCAGACTAACGGGCGCTGAAATACCGGATGGCAGCAAAGAAGAGCAACGGTTAATGAAAAGCCTTACTGAGACACATTTGCTTTCAGAGTGATTGACATTCCGTGAGATCCAGCCTTTTCCCCGCTGAAGGGAGGATGTGGGAAAACTTTTCCTGAAGATGTCGTACGAAACGCAATCAACAAAAAGCATCTTAAATATCGGACGGCGGTTTTTACGCTATTAATTCTTCCTCACTGCTGAAAAAATCGCAGAGGCCATAGGACGATGGCATTCTGTGAAGCAATTCGCGAGGAAAACGTGAGCACGTCGGAATAATCAAGATTGCCAGTTACTGCGTTTTTATTTTCCACGGCCGCTCTGTTTTTGCATTGGAGGTGGATAAATATTTTACGTGGCCGACAGAGATGTTTTTTGATGCTCTGTTTATTTTTTCGCAGTGCTTATATATTTTGTAGCAATGCAGCATACCGATTGCTGATCAAATAAATATTGAAGATATTATTCTGGAAGTACCTTATCGTGGTGGAGGGAGCTCCTGCTATTGTTTCTGTAGCCACAAGGAGTATCAGCTCTAAACGCTTGGAGTAAAGAAATTATTATATAATAACGCTATTGGGCAGCAGTAATACGCAGACTTTTCTTTCCAAAATAAAACTGCGGAGTAGAAAAACCCGGGGACCCACTATACTATTTTCCCCTTAGAAAACGATGAACGCTGGCTCAGCATGAGTATATGCTCAGTAAAATAGTCGCCAACCTCCTCTGAAGAGAGGCAATCGATGAAGAGAGCCATTTATTATCAAGTAGCACAGCAATTTAAAACTATTATATAGCTGTTAACAAAGCTCTTCGAAATATTGTGGTATAAGCATTACACGAAACATTGCGAATAAAATAATCACAATTATAATTTTTGCATCAAGAAACAATAAAAATAGCACCGGTAATTGAAAATTACCAATGAGTTAGCGTGAAATCACAAATCGTGATAAGCCATTGTTATAAATAAATAATTTGAAACAGGTCACGTCTGAAACGTTATCTACCCATAATTTCACCGTGGCAATAATTAAGAATATTATCGTAGTCTGATAATTATCGACTGAATACACATTCAATACGATTGTCTAAAAGAAAGCGATTATCTGATTTGATTCTAGATCTGCGATCGACGTGACCTTGGAACTAGAAGATTGGAGAATGATGCAGAAATAAATTTGCTTATATTGTCAAAGCGACTAGTTTTCCTAACAACGAATAGCATAATGCCTGGTTGGAGTCAATAAGGTATGAGAAATAAAACAAATTTCAAGTTATAATTTATTATACATAAATCTTTATTAAAAAATCCATCATACAAATATATTCATACTTTAAAGTAAAAACGTATAATCATAAAATCTTGTGCATCATGTGAAATATTGTCAAATCTTTAATTATATTGTTACTGTTAAAAAAATATATGGAAATAGCTGAATTTATTGGCAAGACATAGATGAGATATTTATTCGTAAATATTTAATACTTTAAGCTTATAACTTAAATACACAATGTCAATGCTATGCACGAAACGATACAACCGACAACCTAATCGTAATTAGCCGATAGCGTTCCTTTATTTTTACTCGAAACAATGTTTTTAAATTAAAATAATTGTCGAAATAACAACAATACTTTGTCATGTTTGCCAATCACACATCTCGGTAACAAAAAAATCATATTACATATAGGTTGATGGTATTTTTATATTTGCCCTTGAACTACTGAGCAAGGTCATGAGGACATACCTTTACACTATTCGATTATGTCTGTGTTTTTCAGGGTAAATCAATTGATATAATAAACTTACGAAACGATCAAAGCAACTTACGGTGCAATTCCATTTTAATATAAAATTTAATAAAACAGCTTTATCTGGTTCACAGGAAGGGGTTCAGTCGTAACTGCTTTTCAACCGTCCATTGATACTCACCTAGTCGGAGAACGCTTAAAAATATTCCCAGTTAACTTATAATTAAATACACTAGCCAAAGTATTATTAAAGCTATCAAATTGTGACACTAATGACGTGCTCGTGTGAATCTTTAGGGGTTTATTTTTTTGGTAAATGATAAATAAATGCACAGAGCATACATAGCGGATAACTTTTGAGTTACCGGGTGATGGAGTAGCCGTTGCGGTCATCGGCTATAAAATAATCTCATTCTTGAAACACCTAGACAGCGACTTGTGCGGAAGCACAATAGAGTTGAGGACAATCGTCTCCGGAGGCACTGTCACACTTCCACCTAGACACATAATAAGATATATTTGTATGAAATTATCACAAACGGTGAACACAAACATAATAGAGGAATAATGCTCACAGAGCTGACTTTGGTAAGAAGAATCTTCCGCTTGCATAATTTCTACCGACTAAGGATAAAATTTCAGCAACTTTCAATTGACAAGATAATGTGGACTTACCGAGAATGGTGATGGAAGGATTAAGTCTGCCATCTGAATTAAAGAGTGAAGGGTTATCCATCTTGGCGAAAGGCTTGTTTGGGTCGGGGTCTGAAGGAGTTCCTTCCACTCGCGCCCACTCCCCGATCTCAGAATGCCTTCCCACTACATGAAAATATTATTTTATATATTTGCCGATTTTAACTGAGGATTGATCAGGCATGAGCGAGTTATTCAGAAGTCGGCGTTTGAAACCTGGCTCATGTCCATATCTAAATCATAAATTATTATACCTATGGAATGCATGACCAGGGCGTGTTGGTGGATCTTGGCATTCCCGAGGATGATAGACTCCTTCAGACGTACGCCGGCTCCGATTACAACTCCTGGGCCGATGGAAACATTGGGACCAAGCTAGAATAAATAAAATTTAATCAATTAAGGATAATGTATCTAAACTGTTTCTTTATAAAAAAAGTGAGGGTTTAATATATATAAACAATAATATTATAATACTCATGCATTACCATTTAATTGAGTTTATACTTACGACAGCGGTAGCGTGCACTTGCGCGGTGGGGTGGATGTGAACGTCTGGCAGGACGGTACATGGTGTTCCACTTTTGGGGTTCACCAGCCTCTCGGGGTGCTTCTTGCGGAACAGCTCAAGATAGTGGCGATTAGCGTAAATAGCAGAGCCAGCCGTCTTCACTTGAGACCACAGGCTGCATACCTGAGAATATTTTTTTTTTAAATAACTCTAAACTCTAGCATCAATCATGAGTGACCATTACCACCACTTACTTTTAACCCTCTGCACTATTCATTTGATTAATTACTAATACTTATAAACTAAGATATAGAGAAACTGCAAAAGCCTTAAATCAATATTTACGTGTGGATTTTGTTGTTACCTGCAATGCAAAAAGTTTATTGGTCCCCGCGAGAGGAGCTAAAACTTCTTTCTCCCACGCAATATATCCGGCATCCTTACCAGCGCCATTACTGCTACTGAAAATAATCAAGTCGAATTCAACCTCAACTCAAAACATAGGCGAACTTGATCGCATGAATACATTAATTTAAAAAAATATATATATAACAAAAAATACATTTTTTAAACGATGCTAAATATCTTGGATACAAATTTAAAAAAGGGTTTTTTTTATCTGATGTATAAAAATGTCGTAAATATTCAAACATACATTTAAAATATCAGTGGATTTGCTGTAATTTTTTATATGCAAACAGAGAACTTTGATAAAATTTTATGCTTAAATCATGATAATGACAACAACAACTTAATACTGATAGCAAACACTTCATTGATAAATAAAAAATGTAAAAAATATAATCCTACCTGTAATAATCGTTTTGTTTCTTATTGAAGACTCCAGCCATGATTTGGAACACGTCCATCGAGCACACGTAGATGCCGCAATTGATGATGGTGGAGACATAGCTGTTTGGCTTCTCCACGTAATGATCCACAAAGCAGCGAGGCTTGCTGACCACCATGCAACCGTAATTCAAAGACTGCTGTCTGGTAGCTTCTGT
Organism: Atopsyche davidsoni; assembly: GCA_022113835.1. Classification (NCBI taxonomy): domain Eukaryota; kingdom Metazoa; phylum Arthropoda; class Insecta; order Trichoptera; family Hydrobiosidae; genus Atopsyche; species Atopsyche davidsoni. The sequence goes on along the minus strand of JAILWY010000022.1, from coordinate 2,812,275 downwards.
TCCCATTATTGTCACCTACAATTAACACCAAGAGTAATTTTCAAAGAAATAATTGTCATAGAACAAAACTAAACAAATTTTGAATAGACCTTTAACACACTAACAAAGGTATTGCTCTTGTGCAAGGGATAATATACTATTTTACACTTGAATAAAACATTATAAGTAAAGTAACAAACCAGGGCTTCAGGTCCTCTCTCAACGTGGAAGTCATACAACTGCTGCAGCGGGAAATCGGCACAGACATCACCATTGAGCACAAAAAATGCAGCAGGGCCACCTGCACGAATCTGGTCGCGGAAGTGGTACATCCCCCCTCCAGTCCCCAGGGCTGTGAACTCTTGAAGATACCTGAAGAACGAATAGAAGAATACTTTATCAAGCATTTATAAATAATAAAACATCACATGATGTGCTCACTAAGTGAATAAAACAAAGGAAATAATTACATCATTCTAATTTATTCCGAAAGATGATTTTTTTCTTTTAGATCATACTGTGAGGGACTCACCTTATGATGACGTTGTATTCCTTGTGCATGTCTGTAAGGAACTGTTGCATGGCAGCCGTCGGATACGAGCCTATGAGTAGGATCTCCTTGCATTGTTCCAGCTGAACACATGCCTCAATGTGATGCTGAATAAGAGGAAGCCCAGCGATGGGAAACAGGGGCTTCGGTACATCCAGCGACAGCGGACGAAAGCGGGTCCCTGGTTGATGAAACAACAAAATAAATTATTATTGTTTAAACCTTTAAAAGATATATTCATAAAATGCTTGGTTCATGGGTATTTATTGTTACGCTGGTTGATGTTTCGGTCTTCGTGTTAGGACTGTCTTTTTAGTGTCTTTTCCTTCTGCTCAACGTATTTAAGCATAATGTATCTTGAGGTGGCGCACTACCAAGTGAGCAGAGAAAGGGACACAAAAACAAAATCTGTGAATATGATTCCAGCACGGGGACCGAAATGGAGAAATGTAAATCTCGAGCAACGCAACACCCAAGAATCCAAATCAATTCACATAACACTTATTTTGTCTGATATTAATTATTTATGATATATACTCCAGTATTATTATGCTTTTCACTTCAGCACCTTAGGACTACCAGCCATATCACACGGATATTTATCACAATCAGCATTTTCTTTGTGATATATATTTCAGAGTACATTGGGTTTATACAATGTGTCAATTATTCATATCAATTTTATGACTTTTCTTGAAGCGTAACACAACTAAAATGAACTGAAGTAACAGAAATACAAGAAAACCACTCGCTGCACAAATAACCTACAAATATCAACCGCAATAAATGTACAATTAAAATACTGAGGAACAATAATAAAATCTGATAGTATTTGAAGTATTATTAACCTTTTTCGGGTCCTCCGATTAGTATGACGGCTTTGAGCATTTTTATGCTGATGCTAGTAGACTTTGACGGCAGACGAGACACGTAAGAGTGTCAGTTTGTTTACATTGTTATCACAAAAAATGACGTTTTAGCTGCGATGACACCTGTGCATGCATCGGTTGATCAGTGAACAAATTACATTCAACCTTATATTTATGCATTATTATTAACAAAATAATTATTTATTTTATTATATTAAATTCATAATAATTGTTAGGGCTATGCTTACAATACGGTATATGGCTTTCCTTTGATATTGTGCGCAGGTTGTGGGGCTTACAACATGTGGCTTAGGTGGTAGCATACAAGGGTTTTCTTTATTTTTGTTATGGAGTTTGTGTAGAGAAAATATGTGTTAAACACCCTTCATTGCATGATTTGAGGAATAAATTAAAATAATTAAATTAATACGTATACAAACTTCTTCTTTTGATGCCTCTCCTTAGAGGAGGTCAATGGACATTTCATTGAACATATAGACTAGATAACAAGTGAATAAATATTTGAAAGATATAACAAACAAAAAGACCAAACTAATATGTTATTAAAAAAATTTAATTAAAATAATAAAGCAATTTATTACATGTATAAATTACCTAGTAAACAATTTCTGTCTAAGCAAAAATAAAATATTATAATAGAGTATTGTCTATAGCGGAAACCTTGAAATATCTCTGTCTTTTAATGCTATTGTGTACTAGGTTTTAATTTTTTACATGTAAATACTTATCAATAAAAAAAATATGTTTTTTTTTTCCACATATTGTATATTTTTATCATAATATTTATTAAAAAAGATATTTTTACATTTTCAATAGTTTGTGAACAGCCATAGTTGGTAGGAAAAAAAAAGCATCAGACGTTTTGGATAATCGTGCTGTCAAATTGTGAATTTCGTTAAATTACTGTCGTGTTTTGTTATATTTTAAAAAACAGTAATATCATCCAGCAATATGAGCTCTGGATTCATTTCGGAAACTGAAATCGCCGAGGCGAAGAAGAAACGCCAGGAAGAATGGGAGAAAGTGCGGACACCTGACCAACCAGAAGGTAAAATACCAACATATTTTACTCAATCAGCATTGTATGTGTTTATCTTAAATTTTCTCATTTATCTACGCCGGTGGTTTTATATTATAATGCATTACCATGAAGAGAATCTACGCTTTCAATTGTGAATCTTCTTGTGCATGCAGAAATTTCTGAGGTTACTTTAATACAATAGAAACATGCGCTTCAACGTAACTGCATTAAAAATATTTTGTTTTCACATATAGCTACTGCGTCAGTTTCCAAAAAGATTTAATATTAAATGCATATATCATACCCACGTTGATATTGGTTGCACCTTACATGTGATAATATTATAGAAATACAATTTCAAAGGTGTCTGTTGATAACATGTGATCTATCAATATTGGAAATATATTCAACAGAAATTACTCGGTGGAATTCCATAATTATAATTTTTTTAAAAAGACATTTTCAGTCATTTTACAAATTTATATTTGTTTTTGTGACTAATTTTGCCGAGCACTGCTTGGAAATGCCAACATAGGATGTTAGCGAAACTAGTTGCACAAACAAATAAAAATTTTGAAAATCACTAAAAATATTTCGTTTTGTACTAAGCTAAAAAATAATTTGTAATGCATGCACTGGACATTATTAGTATTCTAGTAATCTACTGTGTAAGCAAGTACAAATAATAATAATTCATCTGATATTGGCAGAGGCTCCGGAAGAACCTCCGCATGACCCTCGTCCCCTCTACCAGCGACTTGAAGAACAGAAAAATAAACGGGATGCTGACTACGAGGAAGCACATAAGCTAAGTACGTTTTCATCATTATCTTCTCTGCATTTATTGAATGAAAATTGTAGAAATACATTTTTTTAACCTATATTAAAAAAAAAATTACCCATATTTTCTGACAGCTTTGTTAAAACGTTAAAATTAAATATAATGCTATTAAATTATAATTAAGCTTGTTTGAGTAGCTTATTTAATTAGGCCATTATAATCTATTATTAAAGATGCCATACATAAAATTTTAATACCCACGCGGTTTTGACGACTATTATAGTATTTGTTGATGAACTTCTAAATACAATAAGCCTATTGATTGATAAGTATATTGAGTGATGTAAAGTATATATGCGCTCCGTGTTATGGGAACAGTTAAAACCTCTGCAATTGTTTATAAACATTATGTCATTGTAGTTACCGAAAACAACTTTTTGGTTTTCTCGAAATATCATTATGTTTTCAATAAAAAAGTGTCCTTATTTTTGGTAAATATTTTCACATAATGGTTGCTGTTCCCTGCTTTTGAACACATTGCAATGAAAATTGCCCACGCTAGAGTTGATAAGTACTTAATGTGAGCTTATTACTACATTTTAGTTCAACTCTTGACTAAATAGTAGGAACAACTTAGTTGGCTAGTACCAATGGCTCGAAATATTATATAACCAAATGAGTTGGTACAGATATTTTTGTATTTTAATTAAGTTAGTAATTAATATTTGTTAGTAGAAATACAAATGGTGAAATGAATTACTTTTACTCTTTCATTTTTTATTATCATCCTCACAACATAAATCTTTTATTCTTTAAAAAGATCACAAATTTAATTTATTGTGTAGGTGTATATATTGATTGCGTATTTTTAATGTTTTAAGAAAATATGATCCGAGGCTTGGACGACGATGAAGTTGGCTTTCTGGAGCTGGTAGAGCAGAGCAAGGCCTCGGTGGCTCGACAGATATCCCTCGAGGAGCAACGAGAAATGCGAGAATTCAGGTAAATTCTTTGAACTTAACAAATTAATGATTTTCAAAAATCACATATTTAAAATTAATTTACACACTTTCGATGATTTGTCTAGTTGCTTCCATGCAACTTGTGTTATCAAGTGCGTTGCACATGTCATGAGTATTGATGCTTCAGGGAGCGAGTGAGCACAGTCCAGGACACGGCAGAGCGAGAGCGCCTGGCGCAGATCAGTGGCGTCCGACAGCCCACCTCCGCCAAAAAACCTGCCACCAACCCCAACAACACCAGAAATAAACTTCAAGGGGTAAGATATTTATATTTGCATATATCTTATATTAAATCGGTTCGAAGGGTAGTTTTTGCTTTTGCTTCTTTTGCAAAAACAGATGTTTTCATTCATATTTCTGCTACTGCAACCAAATTTAATATTTGCGTTTGCGTATTTATTTTATAATTTTGAAGAATTGATTTACTATCTCTTATTGTCTAAATACTATTTATTAGATAATAAACTTCCAAAATGTACAGCACTGTCACAAAATGCGTGTCCAATATATTTAACAAAATAGATTGTCTGTTACACATCTTTTGTCATCTCTTCAGATATACTTTTTCCCGGTGGAATTGAATAATTTTAATCTATTTTCAAGCTCGTTGTATAGAGACTATAAAGATTTTTACCCACCGATACACATGTGGTGTAGCCATCACAATTTGAACAAAATGTTAGGACAATTATATTATTTATTGCAACAACCATGCGTGACGTTAGGCTGTGAGTGGCACACAATGGCTTGACATTGTACAAATAATATTTTCTGTGCTTAGTATTGGCATTTACAATTATTACATTATGTTTCTGATCAACTACCGAGATAATGTAAAATTTCATACAAGGCACTAAGCGAGTATTGTCACCATAATTTTGACTATATTGATATAAGACAAATAAAACTTATGAAATTTGCTAGGTCATTCCCAAATCCTCGCTACTCAAAGTTTAATTATTAATCTGATGTCAAGGTGGTGGAAAGAAAATGTCGATTTGCTTGCGATCCTGTTGATCCTTTGCGAGAAAAAAAATTGCCTTTCGGAAACTAGTATTTTAGACAGCTTTAAAAGCATTGCTTAGATAATATAAATTGTTCAAATTACATTTGGGATTTAGAAATAATTTTTCTATTTGTTGCAGCTCATAGTAAGGAAACGCAAAGCCAGCGAGACCGAAACGTCCAAGTCAGATCAGCCCCCCGCTAAGAATGGAATGACGGCCATACCCAACGGGATCTCTGACCTTTCCCAGGCCAGCGGAGATGCGTCAAACGACAGGTAAATCATTGTACTCGCAATCTATTCTTGAACCTGGAGAATCAGGCTTCAGTTTAAAATCTTATAGCATAAACTGATGGAAATCCTCATATATGGTCTGTCATTATTTGTTGTTTGTGACATTCTTGGATAGCTTTGCTTGCAACACAGTTTCACAAGTTCTGTCTTGTATGACTTAATTGACAATGTTGTGACTCCTTGCAGTGTCCCGGAGGTGGCGCAGGCGGTAGGGCAGAACGTCAGTGGGGCGATGCGCTGCATCGGCATTCTGCCTGGCATCGGCCCCTACAGTGACTCCAGCGACTCCGACGTCTCCTCCGACAGTGATCATGTATGAAGCTTCTCTTTTACCATGCAAGGTGGGACTCAGAAAGAAACCAGAATTGCTTCACATAACAATACGCTGCTGCTTATCAGACTATATTTGCGTCATGAAAAAAAATTATTGCAATTTGGGGGCTTAAATACAACACTCGAATGTGGATTTGGATTCTTGGGTGTTGACCATCTTCAAGTTTTCTGTACGTTTCGGTCCCCATCCATCTTCAGGGATAGAATAAGATAATCTGTTATTATACTCTCTAATATTAAACCTACTAACAATTTTCAAATATTTATTCCTACCTAAATCCGTCTTTAAACTTTAAACGAGGAAAAAATATTCATCAGTGCTTATCGAATTTATTTTGCTCTTCGAATTTTTTTGCATGTCGTCTACAGATTTGAAAAGTTAGTTTTCATCAAACTCTTAACACTTTTTATCTTTGTTGTTTACTTTTTCTAATAACGTCATATTTTTCTATAAAAATATTCCACTATAGACGAAATACAAAATTTTAGGTAAAAGTATTTTTTCTTCACTTTTTATTTCATGAAATCAGCACTTTATTATATGAAATACTTTAAAAGTAATATTTGCCAAGAAACAGTGTTGTTGATTATTCATAAGCCCCTACTTGAATGCGTTCCCGAGAAATTTAGAAGAGGCCGCTGTAGGTAGAATAGGCTGCGTATTTTTATAAAACTGAATAATGTTTAAATACGGGAAAGTTGTACAATAGCTTGAAAACAATCAATAGATTTAGTGTTAATTAATTCTTCAAGTCGTTTGGTCAGTATTTCCCCTATTTCTTGGTTTTTTGTACGAGTTACTTCCAAGCCTTAGTAGCGATTTCAAAACTTATGTAAAAATCTTATTTAATTGCAATATATTAAATTTATATATGAAAAATACGGCTGTCTTGGGTGTGGAGCGATTCTTGCTTCTTTTTAGTCACACTGTACATAAACTTCAATATCTTAATTGTTATTTATGTATTATATAATATTATTAAATCTCATTTGTGTGTATATTGAATGTAAATTTTAATAAAATATTTATGTGTATAGAAATCTTTGTAAGGGTTGATAGTACAGTGGTTAGGGCGTGGGGCTTTCAGCCCCGATCACCTGCTACAAATTCATGCATTGCACGTCCAGATAATCACTGCAATCTGATGTAAGACGTAATTATTTTAGTCCAAAGCTTTTATATTTAAGATATATAGAAATATAAATGTTCACAAAATTACTTAGAAATTGTTTGCTAACAAAAACATCTGCATTTTTTTTTTTATAAATTATACTTTTATAATATTAACCGTAAAAAAACTCAAATGCTGTGCTACGATTAAATAATTTTTCCGCAAAGCTATAAATATAAATTTTGCAGTGCTTGCGTGCATTCTATATCCCAAAGGATTATCGTTTTTCTAATCTACATCACCATTTAATATCAATTAACATTCTTCCTTATACATCACTATTCCATACATATTAAAACGCTTCCTTCTACATAAGTATTACATCGAAATTCTTTTCTCCGTATCATTCTTCGAATCATCTCAATTTCTTCTCTTCCCTTTGTTATCATCTCCATTCCCTAAAATTTTCCTAGCCTTGCCAATATCGGTTTATTTATAATAATTTTTCTGATCGTTCTAACCACTGAGCTAACCGGCCCATCTACTTGATATTATATATTTACAACTCCCGAATACTTTTTTATCTATGTCCTGTCTAATTGGGTCTATATCTCTTTATAGGGGCATGTCGCCCACTCAAATTTTGATTTGTGTGGCAGAAAGGTTAAGACCGAAGAGAAGAGCTAGACGCCCTCATCGCCGAGCAGTCTCGCCCCCCGAGGGAGGACAGAGCATCACGAGTGTACACTGCCAGTCCGATTGGTTTCAAACTTGTCATAGGAACGTGTTATAAAAATTAACGAGTGAATTGAGCAATGAAAGAGGCGAGACTTTATGTATTCTCTCATACAAATTGTGTTATTTATGCTAACTGAAAATGAAATTTATAAAAGTGATTCAATCATGCTAGCAAACATTTATTGTCGTATTTTAATGTATTTTGAATTCAAGTAGATCCCTTTTATACAATATCTTTAGACCGTCTCAGCACCGTCCCTACAATAAACTGGTGTGTATTCGAAGAGAAATTTGCATGAGGGAGGGTTTCAAGCGTCGCACTTATCTGTTGAGTATTATTTTAAAGAATCAATATTTTTTTACTTCACGTTTGTTTGTAAATAAATCAACACACTCGCCGATTTCGCCTTTCTACAAATTAAATTGAAATTCAATTAATTTTACGTTGCTATTGAATTTTAAAACCAAACTTAATAATTTAAAATAAGATAATAACAGATGGTGACATATTATACTTATTTTTCAAAACTGATATGCATATTCAGCAAAGATATATTTAAATACACCGTTTGCGCTATGCCGAAACATAGATAGTATCGAATGATATATTTTGGTTTTTAGATGTAACTATTATGTAGTACTTAAGCATAGTAGGGATTTATTACGCTGAATTCACAAAAATATGTTCATAAATGAAAAATCTCAACTTATTGGAGTCGCTGGAAGTGTGAAGCGTGTAAATTTGTAATGCACTGTATGGCTCAACATTTAATTGACTGCGAGCTCGCCGGATTGATCTCTGTTCTAACTTTGGTCAGTGTGATCCGTATCGACCGCAGACGTGTCGGTGCAAATTAATGTTTAAGACTCTTCTCTGCATAATAATATGAGCGATTGTCGCTATCGATGATTTTAATATTGATGCTAATTGGCGTGGATTAATTGAAATTATGTTATGCTTTGATGTACGATTTTGTTAATTATATTTTTGACTGAACTGTTCTGTTATAAATAGAAGTTTTACTGAACTGTGAAAAAATGCAGTTTTTGTAGCATCCGAGGAAGTTTTTTTGAAATTGAATATTGTAACTACCTCTAGATAAAACTTTTGTAAAACATTTTTAATAAAAAAAATACAGTTGTACCTGGAAATAAGTATCTTTTTGTGATGTTGATGAAAACCTGTGGAATTTTAAATGTTTATCTACAAAGGAGATATGCTGTGAAATTGTATTTTTGGTTTGTATTACTGAAGATCTTTTTTTTCAGCTCGATAAAATGCAAATTAGCTACATTTTAAATGGTAATAAATATCAATATTTTATTACGCTTTATTCTTTAAATCATTGTCAAAATTTGTATGCGTAATTTGTATCTTGTTTATATTACTGTACGTTGCTGTGAGCTCTACAATTTTTTTAAGTGTCTTTTGGCTCTATAGATTAGTGAGAAGAATAAAATGTAAAAAACAATGTGCGTTTAATATTTTTTTGTTAATACTCTGCTTTGTAATTACCATCAATTTTAAGGTACTTTGTGCAAGTAATTGATTAGTGACAATCAAGAACTTTAAACTGAAACCCCACCGATTTTTTTCAATACAAATCACACCTTCGCACATAATATATATATATATTTAAAAAAAACCGATTACTCATGGCAGACTATTTTGATATGTGATGATGCTTAAATTTTTTTAACGGTGACTGCGTTTCCGTTCGTGATTTTGTTTCTGATGTTTTAAATTACATTATACCTCAGTTGCGTGAGCAGTTTACGCTAGAAACATGGAAATTATTTGCGTTTTGACTGCTAATGTATTTGTTTTAAATAATTTTTATATATGTTCATTACAACACAAATAAACAAACCGAGCATGAATCATACAAAAATGACGGTATTCGTTCTTACATTGCAGATTTCACTTTATCATTTACACTTTTAGAAATTAATTAAAGACTAATGAAAAAAGGGGGTGAAACGAAAGGCCAAATAATTTTTATGTGATTTAATGACAGTTTAATGTAGTAGAATATTTCAATGTTAGAAGTTATGAAATTGGTAACAATACTATCTTGTTTTATAGAGATATTGCTATTCTAATATAAACTTGTTGAAAGATACAACTAGTGTGTTCTGGTATTTTTATATTCGGTTTTTATTTATAAGGTGGGAATAATATATTCTATAACCTAGATAAACTGTTCCCAGTAGTAACCATATAACGCACTCATTTACTGGCGTGTTATTATAATAATCTTTCCGAAGTGAAGAACGAGTCTCAGAGGACTCATCCCGAGTCCACTTTTATGGATATGCAATAATCAAATATGTGAACACATGTCCTATCTATTTGAAGATATTTAAACAGCGGGTGTATAAATGCCCAACACTTTCTGGGTGCCTTGTGATAAGTCCCGAATCTGCACAAACTCCAGCTTCGACTGTTCGGTTGCTGAAAGATTCTGATCGATACCAATCTGTTATCATTAAAAGTTTTACTCAATGCTTTAATAATAAATCACATGCAATATTTATTAATATTTTGATAATGCATATATAACAAGGTTTTCACGAGACTCCATTTATTTTTTTTTTCAAATATAAAATAACTCATTGCCCTCAAAATTTTGACTTAGCTTTAAAATATTTGTGATGTAGAAAATTCGGTGTCGGTTCGATTCGATTGAATATTCCTTTTCAATGTGTACTCGCCGGATACGATGCTAGATTTAAAATTTAACGGTGATACTGCGGCAGTTTGATATTGGACATCAGATGAGCGGTAACTTGGTGTTAAAATAAGTAATGAACTTTTAGTAAATAGGATGTAATAGATGGTGCTGATTACACTAGTGCTACGATCAAAAAAGCAATCAATAAAGAAATCAATTGAACTATAGTAATGTTTGTTATTTAGCTGCAGTGTGATAATAAATATTAAATAGATTGATTACGTGAAACTCTTTGTGTCCCCTGTAACTGTGGCTTTTGTCATCGCAGATATTTTTGAAGATATATAGCGGTTCCTTGCGGACTAACCCAGATTGAATATTGTATTCTTTGTCGTTGTTGTGAACCTTTTTTTAAAAATATTTAGCAGAACTTCAGAGGTTGCGCTCGTTGTCTCCCACTGTATACTAAAAGGCTTTGCGAACCTCTGAAATCTGATGTGCGATATTTCTATGACGGCTAAGTTATTTTATACGTTTTTTGTGCCGAGAGCGTTAGTGATGATTGAACATCTTCAACTGTGTATTTATTAGGAATCAACGAAATATTACTTCGGGCGTGAAATTCTACATAAGATAAATAAGTATTATGAATTATGCAGCATTGTACCACTCGCAAATAATATTTGTAGCATAACGTTATTTTTCTATGATAATTGAAACAGTGGCATTCTATGTAGTATTAAATGTTTAGTGAAATTATAATTGCCGTTTCTCTGATTTGTTAATTTACATGGACCCCAAATGGACAAAGTCACAAAATTCAATGTGAATTTGTTACATATATATATATTTTGTTGTAAATTATTACTGTCATATAAAATTCTGTATCCTATTCAATAATAATTTATAAAATGAAAAGTTGAGTATTATTGATATGTTACTTTACTGTGATCGATATATACATAATGATTATGAATTTGCGACTTAATATGACTTGTGACATCACAAATTTATTGGTTTTTAATTAAAGTAATTGTAACATGTGTTGTATTCTTTAGCCTTTTTTTTATCAAAGTATAAATATCGCCGACATTTTTTCTACCCGAATTAGAGGACACAGTTGTGAAAATTTAAATGCTTATCCACCGCGTCAATTAGACACCGACAAGGTTGACAAAATGCAAGAAATACTTGCCCGAATGCAAGTAATGTTATGGCAGTTATCTTATATGAAATGATTTGTTGTTTAATTTCTCAAAAACTACACAAATACCATCGTTTGGCCCGAAATTTTCCATTAGTGTAAAAGTTTTCTTGTTATAATTTTTCTAGGTGGTGAATTCCAATAAAAACATTGAAAACTCTAAGACCTATTTTTATTTATTTGTTTATATTTTACGACCGAAATCGACGCTGAAAAGGGGAAATTACTTAATCGCCATTTGATTCGTTTTAACAATTAAGAAGTGGTTATATTTTTATTATAATTCATCGTATATGTTATTTGTATGAAATTATCTCTTTATATTAACATGTCGGGGTTATATGTGAATTTATACCCCATACTAATGAATAAAGTATGTTTTCCCATCAAATACATTTTTTAGGGTTATAGTATTTATTTTTCACCCTTATTTAGATATTTGTAATTTTTCTTGTTTATAAATGATAATTTTTTAACTTCTTCCCTAAATATAAATTTACTTTAATTTGTTTGGCCATATTCTATAATATTTTTTTACCAGAAAAATAAATATTTTAACTATCATGCTTCAATAATATTTTTATTTTTGATTATTATATTATGTATTTTCATGATTCGAATAATCGTACAACAAATAAAAATAGATAATTTTTATTGTATACATATATAAAAAAATTATTAATTGTATATATTATTTTCTATATAGCATAATTAAATATTAAGTGTTAAATTTTTTATTTATATAAATGCGCTTTTTCTTTTAACAGCCATAAATAAAGCATTTTTTAAAAAACCAACAAACTTCCAGTGCAACAATAATGGAGTGACATTTTGATGGCGCGCGTCAAAAAATTTGTAATGGCTTACAAAAAGTGCTTAAAAGTAGTTATTTTAAATGATTATACAACTTATAAATGCAGTTTAAAGCAACGCAAAGACGATGTGATAATTATTTTGTGCTTTAATGTGATAAAAGTGGATGAAAAGAATTGTTTCTGACATGCGAGATTCGTGCCATGACGAAAACGTAAGTTTTCACTCAAACATACAATCTGTATTATTAATAACAATTATTTATCTGCTGGTTTATTTTTAACATAAAAAAGCACTACTGTATTATAAAATATATCAATCAATGGTCGTCACTTGATTTTTTTTTACATTTTACAATTATTTTTACATACCTACATAAAACAAAACAAACCGTGGCAGAGATTAAGAAAGTTGCAGTGTATTTCGTGACCTTGAAAATTATTTTTTTTATATTATGCTATAAATTTTCTGTAAAAGTATTTAATAGACATCAAATATGCCTTTATAAAGGTTAAAACGTATTTAAAAGCAAAGCATGCAGTGTTTATTTATTGATTAAATAAATAAATATCATGCAAGGGCTGTCATGTCATATTAGTGTGCGGATACATTTTCGAGTTTTTTTGTTGATAATTTTAGAAAATATTTTGCGTAAAATCTACTGCGCCAATAAAAAAAAATTAAATGCAAAAAGTTAGATACGTTTCTTCTTCTGCGGTAAGGATTTTTTTTATTTTCTATAAATTTATTTTTAATGTGATAAATATGTGTTTTATCGATTGAAGTTTGGTCATTTGGAGAATAGTTTGAGCGGCGGATCTATAACCTTAAGCATTTAGGAGTTTTTTTTTTTTTTTTTTAATGAAATTTAAAGATTATATGTAAACTTATGGAAATGGATTGGTATAAACATTAAAAAAAAAAAAAAAAATTATATAACCTAGGTTTTGAAATGTCGTTTACAAAAAAAAAATTTCAATGCAAAAATGGACTCTTAAGTTAAGGCCCAGAGAGTGAATATTCTGGCGGAGGTCTCGGGCCTTAACAATCGCGCACTCAATTATCGCCCAATAAATGTCTGGCTTTTTAATTGCGCATTGTTTTCCCATTATACAGGCTTAATTAATTGCCCCAACTTTGTCTCGCAAGTCACGGAGTTGCCCACCCCTGGAGGAGTGAGCCTCGAACTTTCTCGCCTTAATGAGTCAGGGGTGGGACTGCGTAATCAACCCCGTCTCGAACAGCATTGTCAAGTTCAACTGATACACTCGAGCTGGTATCGGTTTAAAAACAAACGCGAATCGCTGGCTAGGAGATGACGAACATTTTTGTTTGTCGTTTTGGGCGATGTGTTCGTTCATTGAATGGTGTGAATTGAAATTTCTGCACCTCGGCAGAAATAAATCCGATCGGCCGTGATATTCGGAGGTCGGTTTTGAACAGTGTGTATGAAAAGCCGATCGGCTAGGACATAACGAACACGCTTGCTTGTCGGATTTCGCACGCAAGGGCGTCGAGGGACAAACGCGACACTTTATTTTTTTAATGTAAAACAGCGGGTTTATCACTAATACTAAAAATCCAATTACAAATATAAATAGCCGATCGGCTAGGAGAGTACGTAGTTCAGTTTTATCTTACAACGTTGAATGTTTGTTTTTTTAATCAATAAATAAATTAGTTTGTCCTTCAGAATAATTCTAATATGATACGTAAATTTTTACTGTTAAAATCGAGTTATGAAAAAATAACAATAAATAAACCATAAATTCTATATGTTATAAACATTTTTAGGCACAGAATTAAAATGAATAGTTAAAAATAAAAATATATTGAAATTACTAGCACACATAAAGCAATCACCATATATATATTTTTTTAATTAGTTGCACAAAATAAAGCAAATATTATGAAGCAAGTGTAGTTACTTTATACAATTTGAAAAAGCCTTTTTATTAAAAAAAAATATTTTCTAAATATTAAATAATATATATATATAAAATCTAACACCATTATAGTAAGATGATTTTGAGATTTATTGGGTGTTAAGCCGCATAGTGGTTTTCGTCTACCTACGTTTCGGTTCCGGTACTGAGACCATGTACAGGCATATTGCAGTTTTAAATCCTTGAAGATGGTCTGTTTGCATGGAAAATCTGAGCTACAGCGTTATACACTTTCAGCTTCGCATAACTTTTGGGTAATAGGCGTGAACAGAGGCGAACAATAGAAAGCCTTCGTGCAAATATATAACGAAAAAAAATGGACGAAATTGACTCCAAAATGGGTCGAAACGTAATTCTGCGGATATTAGGTCAAAATGAAAAAAATATAATTCCCCTTTTAACATATGGTACGTTATTAAATTTCTTATTTATATAGCATGAAAATATATGTGATATTGATGAACACAAAGCCTTTATTTGTTTGCTAGGTATATAAAAATCTAATTGATACAACGTATGCTTTTATACAATAACAGGAAATGCTTCTTAAAATACATCGCGGTATTAATAGTTTTGCGAAATAGCTTCGAGAGCAAGATCGAAGCTCGCTTCCATATTATGACTGAAGAGAAAAATAAAATCCATGGTGTTGCAGTAAAAACTCCCCTACTGAAAATCTATTCACCCACACTCAGTAAGCATTGTAGATTAATGGACAACCCCCATGAAGTCCTACAACCCAAAACTTCACAAGACTGCCAAAGTCAGGAGATTTATCAAGAAGGGAATGGTTCTAACCTTAATAATGATGACAAATTATTTGCCTCATTACACTATATATAATTTTTTAAATGATATTACCAAAGTACTGTGTGCACTTTTTGCTTTATTTTTTTTATACACTATAAGCAAGCAGTTTTCGCTTATGGTTAGGTTAGGTTAGTCACTATTTCGGCGCGATGCTTCATGGTTAAAATTGTATTGAATTGATGTTTCAAAAAATGTTTACTCAAGTCAAGCAGTTTATAAATGTCAAAGATATTCAATGTTTACATACCGACATAAAATATGGCGCACCCTGTATATAATATGTCAAAAGTATGTTTGAAGTTGATGAATTTTATAAAAAATCAATATTAGTAAGGCAGGGGTCTACGAAAAAAAACAACAGGAAAACTCGACAAGGGGTCGACGGGACAAAATAGTTTGGGAACCTATGCTCTAAGTCGTCAGGGCTGAGCTGAAATTATTTTTCAGTTCAGCACCCTCCCAAGTCTCTCCAATCCAGCCTTTACTTCAGGAAGTTTTTCGGGCGATGTTTTCCCCCCGCACTTTTCATAAATCCACAAACTCTTGACTCGAAGAGTTGCGGACCCGACGAAGTTTATCATTTAAACTTTAATTCTTAATAAATTTGAACAACCCCCGAGTAAACAACGAGAGCGCTTCGTATCTTCCGAGCATCGTCTGGTTTTTAATCAAACGTGTATTTGCTTCGGTCATATTTGAGGTTTAGTTTCTCCGTGTTGTATGTTTGAGTTTCAAAATGTAAACATGATGTAATGCAAATAAGCCGTTCAGTTGAGAGGAGTAATTTTTTTTTTGCTGAAATATCAGCTGCAGTAGGGTTTTCGAGGGCGGTCCGATAAGTACTTAGCCTACAAAAGAAAAACGAAATTTTGGAAAAGTGGTGATTTATTTCTCAAAATAGTCTACTTTTAGCTCGATACACTTGACCCACGATGCTCCAACTTCTTTAATACATCTGAGGGAGCAGTTCGTAGTGCAATTCGACCAATTTGGCCGTGGCGTTAGTGTTAGTAGTGAGGTGTGAGCCGGTGCGTTGTCATGGTGGAAGAGCACTGCTTTCTTGAGCCGTTTTTTCTGCAATTCGGCGTCAAATCGGTCCAATAATTCGGCATAGTAGAGCCCTGTGACCGTTTTGCCCTTCTCCAGGTAGTCAATGTAGATCACACCTTGTGAATCCCAGAAAACGGTGGCCATCACCTTTCCGGCTGATAGGACAGTCTTTGCCTTTTTCGGAGCACATTCGCCGGGTGAAGTCCACTGTTTCGACTGTTCCTTGGTCTCTGGTGTGTACCAGTGGATCCATGTTTCGTCGACGGTCACGAAACGACGCAGAAACTCCTTCGGATTGCGCTTAAAAACTGCTCCGAAGTGGTCTCACGGTTGCGCTTGTTGTCCGGAGTGAGCAAACGCGGCACCCATCGCGCCGACAGCTTTCTCATGCCCAAAATTACACCCAGGATATGACCCACGCAGTCTTTTGAGATGCCTACTGTTTCAGCTATCTCGCGCATCTTCAATCAGCGGTCTGCCAATACGAGATCGTGGATTTTTGTCACGTTATCCTCCGTGGTAGACATTTTCGTGGCTCATCAAAAACCGACGTGCGACCACGTTGAAACTCGTTAAACCAATTTTTGAAGGAGAAGAGTCACCGTACACAGCAACCAAGCGTTCTTTGATTTCGCTGCGCGATTTCCCTTCCAAAAACAAGGATCGAATCACCGACCGATATTGCTCTTTTTACATTTTTCTAAAATGCTGCACACACGCGGTCAAAACAAAACTACGAGTCCGATTCGGGTGAAATTTTGACAGTAGCCGTCTACAAGAATGTACTACACGATGCTAGCATCATTGGGTGGTGAGGCTAAGTACTCATTGGACCGCCTAAGTAGTACGGATGAGGGTTTGTTTGGGTTGTGTCTTGATGCGCTGTGCGTTGGCGTGTTGTTTTGCGTAGCTGGGGTCACCGGGGGTGGTTTCGGGGACCAACACGCGCCCCCCTGGGCTAGGTTGCGGACTCGGGGGTAGTGAGGTCAGGACGAGGGCTGCAGCCCAGGGGTGGGGCCCGGCGGGTGCGTGCGCCGCCCGCCCGGCCCGGGCAGAGCCGGGCACGCCCTCCAGCTGTGCGCCGATACCACTTACAATTTAATCAAATAATATTGTTGTACGTTGTTTCGTTTATAGGATATGATTGTTAAAAAAATCTTGATAAGTACAAGTGATTCGTTGGTATAATTGGCAATGCACCGGCCATGTAAGCATCCCACACAAATCACTTTTACGAGTTTCTTTAATCGATTTTCAAATCATAAATGTACTTAATCATTATCAATATTATTGCAATAAAATTTAACGTGTTTATGCATGGATTTATTTATTTTCTTATAAACTTGCCTTTTTCTTTAACAAGTGCCTATTTCACTGGAAAGAAATTAAATATTTTTGACAGAGAGTACTTTAATATTTTCGAGTAAAATACTTGAGTGATTTTCCACATGTTTTTATTTGTGACCGTGTGACCATTTATATAGAATCCTCCACTTGTCAGGTACATTAAAATCACATTAGCCCTCACCACCTGACAATCACTCTCTCTTTCTTTCTAACAATTGTTTACCTAATTGCTTATTATTATATAAAATCTCACTCTGTTTGATAATGCCAACGTGAAAGTGGAAATATACTACTCATGCGGGGGAAGTCTTCGTGGTTTTCTTAGGGAAAAATAGTGCAGTACGCAAGTCCTTCTATACAGCAGTTTTATATTGCTGCTGCCCAATAGCATTGTATATAATCATTTCATTACAACGCTTTGGCGTTTAGATCTGATAATCCTTCTGCAGCAAGCCCAACCACCTCGACAAGGTACTTCCAGAGCATATCTCTCCACAATCATTCCAAGTCCACTACTCCATTACAGATCCTTTACATACTCTCAAGGTACAGAATGGGGAGAACGGAGAGCTCTGCTATAATATATTCAATGTATATAAATTAAAAAAATTACTCCTTGTTGAATGCATCGGTTTTGCAGGTAGTCGAGCCTTTTTTGTCTCTCTTTGATATGAGACTCAAGAGCACATCCCGATTCCCTGAAAAATCAGCTGCCGTAGGATTTATATAATATTTTTGAATATATGCTTGCTACCTAACCTTGCTTGGTGTCCATCCGAAATCGTGTCATTCAATTAATTTAATTGTCACTTTATTTTTCTATGTCGAAGGTTGATTTTTTTATCAAGTATTGTAAAAACTATAAATTATGTTTATCTATTTTTTATTATTTAATTAACGTTCATTTTCAGGGTAAAATAAAATCTTGAAGATGTTGAAAAATTGGATAAAATTACATTATTTCAAAACCAAAGTTTGTTAAAGATTTTTTTTTTTTAATTTTTAAAATAATAAATCGCACTGTGTTTATATTTAATTTTTTAATTCCAATTGAAAAAAAGACTTTTTAACGTTTAGGATTCTTGGAAAATGTACCGGACGAATCACCAAATTCCTACACTTCAATCGGAAAAACACATATTTATCATATCAAAAGTAAATTTACAAGAAATAAAAAAATATTCTGTTCGGAAGAAGGGATGCATCAAACTTTTTGCATTTAATTTTTTTTGATTGGTGCAGTCGATTTTTGATAAAAAAAATCGCGAGTATGGGACTTGTGGCTGTGTTTCAATGCGCTCAGACTTGCAGTGCCTGAAAACGCTCGACAAGTGTTTTATTAAAAAAATTTGATCCTGAAAACGGTCGTAGACGTGTTTTTTTTTATTGATAATTTTAAAATTGAATTAGATTTATTATGCACGGTGTATTTGATTCTTAAGGCTGTGCTTCAGTGCGCTCAGACTTGCAGCGCCTGAAAACACTTGTCGCGTGTTTCACTGCAAGTTTTGACCCTGAAAATGGTCGTAGAAGTGATTTTTTTTTTGCAAGTTTTAAAATTGAATTAGATTTATTATGCATGGTGTATTTATGGGGCGGGGGCGCCGGGGCCTGCCCCGCCCGCCCCTCGTCGCCCCGCCGTGCCATTCACTCCGCGGCCAGTCGCCGGCGCGTCCGCTCCCCTCGAGGTGTGTTCTTCTGAAAATCACTCTTCCCTCCGTCTCCCATCGAACATCGAAACTCGACAAATAAACACAAATCGCCCCCTTAATATTCACCCCCTCATTAAAAAAAAAATCCCCGCGCTGTGTTATTATTTTTTTTTAATTTTTTTTTTAATTTTCCCACCGCACATATGCATTCCCGTTTTTATTGATATTTATGCATGCTTTGTTGTAAGCCGATCAATTATCGATACATAGAACTTTCAGCAACAGTTTTGTATATAAATATATATATTTTTTTATAAATACGCAAAAGGACGCGCTCTACCGCTATTGCGTTGTTTATTTATTTTTTTTTGGTGGAAACTGCGTCGTTTTCTTTGTTTGCACTTGGCACTCGAATTCTTATCGCAGCAAATACGTTTTATTTATTTTGTACAGTATGAATAACATAAAAAAACTTGCTATATACAGTAATGCGATAGAAAAAATTAATATGCATTTCAAGCTATTCACTTTGACTTGTAATAGATTTTTGCAATATTTTTATTATTTTATATAATCTCTGATATTTCTATACAAATCAGTTGATACTTTGAATATTTTTTTATGCAATACTTATACTCACCCCAAAAGAGAGCTCAAAATGCAAATCGTTGTAATAGTAGCATTTCAAACAAACATACGATATTTCATAAAAATTTTATACCTATAGTATTATTTTTTAACATGATATTGAACTTGTTTCTTGCAGTTAGAAAAAATCGAATTTTCGACATTAAATATCACTAGATTCATATCTGAAGATTATTTAATAAAAGTGAAGTGAACGCCAGCCGCTACCTTCGATTCATATCACAGGTAAGCCAACTTTCTTTGATTCTTCGTGTCGCCTTGAATGAGGTAACTCTTTGACCCAAATTTGATCGGAATACTTATCGATACCGGAAATACACACTGAAGATATTCTATTCGCTATATTTCGAGAGTGTTTATAAATGAACGAGGTAAATAATTAGACTCCGGACTCCAAGCGGGTTTACTTTTAGAGTCCAGCGAGGAGAGAGCTTTAATTATTCAGCCAACAGTGCTTCAGGAAGTTATCATGAAACCTGTCCATGATACCGGATATTGCCTGAAAGAAATAAATGTTTCAAGTTTTCGTCATTTCAGGAATAAAGCTATGAGATACATATAATAATTTACAGGATTATTTATTCTTTGACATCAAATCCACACCACGGAGAGAGGGTTGTGATTAATTATTCATCGTATAAATTTACTTACTCTAATGCGACTTTCCGCCCTGATTTTGCGTGTGACTGGCATCCCCCAATTAAAAAAAATCTTTTAGATTGTAACAAGTACTTGTAAATTAATTTTACAGCCAAATACCCCAATTTTTGCCATACTATTTAAATAAATAAAAATATAATAAAAATAAAAATTTTCCTACAAATTTAGATATATTTAATATGCTTTACGAATAATCTGAAATCCAATTATTTAAAAAGCGATCTATTCATTTCACATATGAAAAATTGCTTTAAAATCCTCGTCGTTTCAGGTGCGAATGTATTATTTTGATATTGTGTAATGTATTCGGTTTTTAGTGGTAGAGGTTGTATAGGTTTTGTATAAGCAGCAGATTTGTTAAAAATGTAAATCTACTTGCGTGGCATTCATAACTCACTGTCAAGTATGCAAATCGTATCGATCCGAATATTATTATTATAAACTACAAAAAAAAAATAAAGGCTTTAGGAACTGAAGCCATATTTTCAGTCGGGAAATAAAATGTCTCCTTCTTCATATCTACATAACTCTACCCCTGTTCACGGTTTTCTTCTGGAGAAGAGTATATGGATTCTCGAGTCCTTCTATACATTCTCAATTTTATACATTAAAACATATTTTTTTCTTATTAAAACAAAGTATTTTCTATTGTCTGTACATTCGAAGCTGTACAGATACGCTTTTCATAAAAACTTATCGTGCAAATAGGATTTTTTCTAATCCGTTTTGAATATTTTAAGTAGACTTAAACGCGGTTCACTGTCTAAACATCCCTTAAATTTTTAAGGGAGTGGTTTTTAGATTCCTAGTTCAGTCTGTCTGGATACAGATATCTCTCATTATTGTAACAAAAAATATTTTTTAATAACGTCTAAATACACTTGAATAGTGCATCACGCCATATTTCATAACCTTTTAATTAAATATTGTCTCCTTGGTAAACGTTATTTTTATTTTTTTTTGAAAAAAACAAATTAATAAAGTACACTTTAATTTAATTTTTGATTAATAATAAACACCAATTTGATTTATGATTAAAAACAGCCAGAAATAACAAAACAAAGCCTACATTTGAAAGCTTTCTCCGCTCACTGTGAACCAATATTCTATTTTAGTACTTTCTGTGATAAATTTTATTTTACGTTGCTTTTGAGTATCTAAGTTGCTTGTTTTATTTTTTTTTATCATAATTTTATATCACATATCATATATTTTTAATTTTATCTATGTTCTATTGCAATCGCTTATAAAAAAAATGCACTCACAAAAATTTGTATTAATCAAGTCACAAAGATAGGAATATTGTTTTTTTTTATAAGGTGAAATTTTTGATATAAAAATATCAATATGTTTCATTGGAATTTTTTTTTCTTGTTTTTGTGAAAAAATTATTACTCCGTGCTGAAAATCCTACTGAATTTTAACTTAATTGAACATCAAAACATTTCAAAGTAACTAAACAAACCGTCTGCTTAAAAGCACTGTCCATTCACTTTGAAGTAATTTTACCTTTCAATATTTTATTCATCGTAAATTTCGTTTAAAATTCCTATTTAAAAGCAATTCTCGAATATTCTTCGATCACAACCCCAAAAGTTTTTTTTTTTATTAATGAAATTGAACCGTATTCAAAAAAATATATTTGATCAATATATATTTCTGTTTAAATCTTGTGATGCATAACTCATTGAAAAAAATGTTTCTTTGTCATTTAAATGAAAGTATAAAAACGTTATACATACATACAATTTATTTTTACTTAATATAAAAAAATAAATACGTTTAATTGTGTTTTTATTCGATATATTTTTTCCTACAAAGACTTGTACAATTTAAAATAATTAAAATCAAGCGCATTCTCCTTTTAAGGCTTTGACAGATGCTAATGTCTCGTAAAGGCTTTGTAAAGTAAAAAAAAAACCCATTCTTAATATTTTATAATAATACTTTAAAATTGACATATTTTTTTTAAACAGGGCGTACTCGTGAAAAACATTTTACTTCGGAAATTCAATATTTTCGACTTGGTGGAGTTCAATTTTAATATTTTTTTATAATTAAAATACTTGAGTGTTTTTTCCACGTATAATTTTTTTATTGGTGACCGGTTTCGCCAATCATTCAAGTTGGCATTATCGAACTCTGTGTGTATATCGGATATCAATTGAGCATAGATATATTATGAAGAACATCAAAGTAGCCGAAAGCGTTGGAATAATCCACACCCTCGAAGCTTTCAGGCCTTCAGGTTTTCAGGTTTTCAGGTTTTCAGGCCCCCGCCCTTGGGTTTCAGCCTTCAGCCGGCTCGCTCGTAAGTTTATTTCGCAAATTGGCCTCCCAGGACACTCAGCGTTTGCGGGGATGGTAATTCTCGTAAATATATTTTTCTTTTCTTTCTACTCTCATTGGCTTCCGACGCGCCGGATCTTAAAAAGACGTTTTATTATGCATCGGGCCGCCGTTAAAAGTTCTCTCAGGATGTTTTCAAAAAGAATTTTCAGGCATGATGTTATGACAGACATTAATGCCTCAATTTCGGCGCTTTAATGTTTCCTTTTAAATTTGCGTTCATTAAGTGAATCATTAGGCGGCGGATGCAAAAATAAACGGATGAAACTTTTGCTGAATGTGTTTTTATATTTTTAACTAAGTATTGAGTAGATTTCAGCCGCGAATTATGATTATATCTTTAAAAATTAGACGACCTATTTTATAAAACAATTTAAATATAAACGAATTTTTAGTTCTTTAATATTACATACAGTTTTTTTTTATCAGGAAATATAGTCATTATAAAGTAAAGCATAAAAATTTAATATGTCACATAAAATCTTGACAAAACCAACGTATATTCTAACATGTTTTTTTAAAATATATATAAAAATAATTTATTTAGATTTGTTCAATTATTTAATTTCAGTCTTTTAAAACTTTTGTTGCTCACATAAGCTTTTGAAGTATTATTTAGTATAGGGACATTTTTTTTTAAATTACAGATTACTTCACATAAGCTTTTGAAGTATTATTTTAGTTTTGGGGCAATTTTTTTTTAAATTACAGATCACTTCCTGATGATGATGATGACTCATATATTATGAAATTTAACCCTTATCTGACTGTAACTTTGTATACGTGATCCGTAGTCCTAATCTCTCTATAGATCGTATTTCTTTTGGCAGTATTTCTACAAAAATGTTCCCGCTGAACATAATTTTAGGAAATTTTTCAGACACAAAGAAGATATTATTATAAAATGCCCCTTGCACTGCCAAAAAGCTTGGGATGAATTAAAAAGTTCTTCTTCTCCGGGTGCCTCTCCTCAGAGGAGGTTGGCGATACTGTGCATATATTTTATGCTGAGCTAGTGTTCTCAGAAGCTTTCTACGCCGCAGTTTTATATTCGAAGGAAAAGTCTGAGTATTGGTGCTGTCCAATATCATGATTATATAATCATTTCCTTGCCAAGCTCTGGCTTTAAGATCTGATACTTCTTATGCAGACGCCTACAGAAACAATAACAGAAGACTCCACATCTCAACATAATCTTTATAATTATTCTATGCCCACAAATACTTGCTACGTTAAACCTATAAATCAGATAATAGTCTTAATTTTAGAGTTTTTTTTTATTTCTTTTGGCACAAGTAAAAAGTGGGAACAACACTAAAAACCTGTCTTTTTTTTTTTCACTAAAAAGCACCTGTATAGTTTAGTTCGCCGAGACTTCTTTGAGATTCTCTCCGAGAACTAAGCCGCGTATACAAAGTATAAAGAATAATAAACAGGGTTTTCTAACAAAAGATGAGTTTTCGCTATTTTCGTAGTCGCTGTAGTCTAATCTGCTCGTTGTTTGGCTTACAAGAACAGCGAGACTCTTTGTGGGTGCCTTACATCATTTTTTTTTTCTATCCGAGCTTAGTTTTACGACGAGACTTGGTTTTTTAGTCTGCGAATATTTCTGTACTAGAAATAAAACGCGCATCTAATTGTAAACTTATAAAGTCTATCGCGTTTGTTGAAAATGACCACACAAGACGAATCAGTAAAACATGTTATATTATGTTATCGACGTTACAAATAATTTCTGTTAGTAAGTACTCGTATATATTTATATTATAAACATGTTTCAGTATATCGCAGGCCTTCGCAGGTTGTACAGTATATTGTGAATTCTTTTTCTTTTCCCTTCCACCATTGTCTGGCTAATTTACTTTGCTCAGTCCAAGAAAGCAATTCCGCCGAATGAGAGGCCGAGTCGTTGCAATAAATAGTCAGAGAGTCTAAAGTTTATAGTAACAACGTGACTGGAATATCAATCCGGAATTCCTTCACACTGCAAGTCTGAAAATATTGTTCTGTATATACTCATGTCTTCTTCTCCGAGCCATAAGAAAGATTTTCATTTACTTTGAAGCTGCAAATAATTAAACAATTTATGCGATCTGAAAAAAAAAACCCTGTGTTGTATAAATGCCGCAAAGCTATAAAGCCTTGTTCCTATTGCGATAAAAACTTTTTGCTGAAATTTCGACAGCTGTTTAATTAAAAAGTATTACATTCAATCCTGAAACTGAATGGCCGGTTCTGATGGATGGCATTTCAAAGCCTATTTTATGTTTGAACCAGTTTGTGACTCTTGTACAGGCTTTACGAGAGCTTAGTTTATTTTCAGAATGTAAATATTTCAGGGGTGATTTTGTTTTCTATTGAAATTTTGTATATTGGTCAAGCTGAAATTTGTTTTTTCGGTTTTACAAGGGTGACACGATAATGGCGATAGTGATCAATTATTTTTAATGAAAACTTATTGATTCTTTGAATACATTCAATGAACAATCAATATCAATTTAAAATATAACTTAATTGATTCAAAGTATTTATATATGATCGCGATATTTAAAATATATGACAATCGATATGAAGCTTTCAATTTTTAATAAACATTTCAATTTTTACTGAACTCCTTACTATTGATTATATAATACATTTATTCATCGTTAGTTCTTAATAATTAGTAATATAGGATTTCAAAGCATTTAATTAAATAGTGGCAAATGATATTACTTTGGGAAAGATCAAAGTCAAATTTGCGTTTATAAATGTGTCAGTTCGTGTTATGTGGATACGTCAAGGCTTTGATCTAGGAGCTTAAGTAATACTGAAAACTGTAATCCTGAAACATTCTGTATAATTTCAGGTATGTTAATTTTGGCATAAAATTAGGATAATTCCACGAAATAACAAAAATCTTTACAATTTATAAATAAACAAACAATTTAAAAATTGACGTCGACTTGATTTACCTTGAAATATAATTTAAACTTGATTCAGGGCTCATTGTATCGTTTATGTATTATGGAGTGTGTATTTTAGTTTACGCGCAACCATTATGAAAATCCATTATGGATTAGCAGCTGCGCTAACCGCTAGACCTCGAAACGGATTAAATTACCGTTTGTTTCGTCTGCGCTGAATGTGGACAGCAATTAATTGATATTTGTGTGTAGTTTCACCTCTAATTAACTAACAACTCCATTAAACTGAATACAGTGGCCCGAATTAGCTTCCATAAATTACAAATCATTGCCGACTCACTGCATGAATATGTATAGAGATCCGCAAAGATCTACGGCGGGCCGAGGCCAATAAACCCACCCTGTACTGGTATACAGGGTGATTGTGATATCATTCAAAGTTTGCGCATAAATAACGAGCCGAGTCACCCTGTGGTGATAAGGAAGTTATCAACGTCCCAACTTAATACGTGTGCCTCGGGTTTGCCTGAATTTACAGTCTTTTACAAGACCTCAATGTTGTATATTATTTATTTATTTGTATAAAAGACTATGCATTAATTTTTTCGTGAAATTGGAGCTTTAATATATAAAATTGGTATAATATATTCTATTCAAAAGTATGGATTCCATCCCAAAAGAATTGTTCGTCTTTTGAAGCCAAGAAAGAATCAAGCCAATTTTTGATACACTGTTCAGAAGTGAAGCGTATTCCAGAAAGGGGATTCTGTATCGATTGAAACAAGTGGTAGTCGGAAGGGGCAAGGTCTGGGCTATAAGGCGGGTGAGGCAGAACTTCCCATCCACTGTTTTTCAAATAGGTTTAAACCGATTTAGCAACATGTGGCCGAGTATTGTCATGATGGAAAATTGCAGACTCGTGCCTGGTCGCATATTCTGGCCGTTTTTCTGCCAATGCTCGCTTCAAACGCATCAATTGTTGTCTGTAAAACTCGCCCGTGATAGTTTGGCCTGGTTTTTTCAAAAAATCCATTTTTCATCACCAGTGATGATGCGATGCAAAAATGACTTCTTTTTGTGGCGTTCGTGCAGCATTTCCGAAATGAAAAATCGCCTTTCGACGTCTCTCGGCTTCAATTCATGTGGCACCCAATTTCCTTGCTTTTGAATCATTCCCAATGCTTTTAAGTGTCTTGAAATTGTTGCTCGATCAACTCCCAATGATTCAGCGAGTTCTGCTTGCGTTTGACACGAGTCTAAGAGAGTCTTAGGTATTTCTGTATAAAATAATAGAAATATAAAAATATAAAATTGCGTTATATAAGAACTCTAAGCTTACCATGAACGTTGTTGAAGCGAGATCAAACATTTCTGAATAGGGACATCTGAATCACGGTTTTATTTAAAATATTTATTAATGAGTGTCCGCGAAATCGCTCGCTTCCCTCTTAATTAAAGGGTGGTTTACTACAGCGTCTGAAAAATCATTTTTCTCATCTTTCAAATGTGAAATGTGGCGCTCCTTAATTCACAAACTCAAATCACGAGAAGTTCGCTTTCCCGGAGAGTGAAACATTAATAACGGTTCCCGGGATTTATTTTCCCTCGCGATCCTCCGCAGGACGTGTAGGTTTATCTTTTTTTTATTTTTTATTAATTTGTTGAACTTTACTTTGATTTTAATTGAAAAACTCTCCGCTTCCGGTATATTACGCTTTCATTCAGTGTTTTAAAAAATATATTTTCGCTAACGGACTCGCTCACTTTATATATATATATATATATATTTTAATTTGAACCTTACGTAAACATGTGTATTATGTTTGTTTTAAACTGGTTTTATAGGAGAATCCTTAAAATACCATGAGTTGATCGCGTCAGAAATGAGAGAGTCTTGTATATAATGCGCAATTAAAAAGAGTAAGGTATCTTATGTTGATCATATTTTTTATATAAAAATATAACCCAGCAGCTGATTTTCCAAGGAAGGAAAAAACACACGTAGATGCATAATTTGTGCCATAATAAGTAAACTGGACAAGATAAATATATATTCAATGAAATGATCACCAACTCCATCTCAAAAAAGGCACTTGAAGTAAGTGAACAGTAAAGTGGATTTTATACAATATTTAAAGGCATCGATGCACTTTTGAGAAAACTTGACTCCAATAGGATTTGAATAGCTCCAAAGGCTCTCGCGGCCTGAAAATACACAAAAAACGTGCGAGTAGCGTAACAATAAAAACACGTGAAAAATAAAAAATAAAAAAAAATATCCAGGGGTTCGTGACTTTTAATTATGAAGCTGAAATTAAATTCGACTTCACACTAGAATTATTCATACGCTGAAAAATAAAATTTTTCCTGGCTCTTCATTAGGCATGCAGGGCGGCGCTCCCGGCCGCAACCCGCCCGTGGGTCGACTGTACCACCCCCCGGCGCCGCTGGGTTGACTGTACCGTGATTTAATTACACAGATAAGCTGAGAATTTATTTCGCCCCGAGCCCGTGGGAGCCTCCCCTGAAAATATCATTTTTAATTCCCGGAATCGGAACAAGAAAACTGCGCGTTTTGTCTATCGAAGCGAGGAGGTTTTTCGACTGCAGGCTTTTTTTTTTTGAAGGCTGTTTGATGATTATTTTATGCAATTAAATAGCAGTGAACCTGAAGTGATTTCTTAAGGCAGTTGCTTCCAGCCTTTTAATTTCCTCTGGTGTCCAACCGGGGATGTTTACTGAGGATTACTCTGCCTTCTATGCTGTCGATTCAATATCAGATAATACGTTATACATCGCAGCTGGAGCTGTTTACTCTTACTGCGGAGATAAACTAGAAAACTACTTACGATTTAAACTGTAATTTTATACTGTGATAAAATAATTTTACTATAAATAAGTGTGTTAAACCCCTTGACGCTTAAGGGTCTTGCTAACGAACCTTGCTTGGTGTCCATCCCCCGTCTGCCACAAAAAAGAGCCGTATTACCTGGCGAAATCGTGTCATTTAATTAATTTAATTGTCACTTTATTTTTCTATATCGAAAAATGATTTTTTTACAGAATATTGAAAAAACTATAAATTATATTTATCAATTTTTTATTATTTAATTAACGTCCATTTTTAGGGTAAAATAAAATTTTGAATATGTTGAAAAATTGGATAAAATGACGACTTTTCAAAACCAAAGTGTGTTAAAGATTTTATTTTTTTTAATTTTTAAAATAATATATCGCACAGGGTTTATATGAAATCTTTTAATTCCAATTAAAAAAAAAGACTTTTAAATGTTTAGGACTCTCGGAAAAGGGACATGACGAATCTCCAAATTCCTACACTTCAATCGGAAAAACACATATTTATCATATCAAAAGTAAATTTACAAGAAATAAAAACATATTTTGTTCGGAATAAGGGATGTATCTAACTTTTTGCATTTAAATTATTTTGATTGGTGCAGTCGACTTTTCGCAAAACGGACTAGAAAATGATCAAAAAAACTCGATTATGGGACCTAGACCCTTAAAGCACACTGTATTGGCTGGCTAGCAATATTTTCACATCCTACACTACCCAATACCCATCTTCAGAAAAAAATTACTAGCGCAATAAGTCGAATAATTTTATGTATAATAGTTAAAATATATTATAAGACAGATATAAGAATATTTGTAGATTTAATTGCTGTATTTATTTGAAATAAAATAGTTTTCCCGTGGCTAAATCGATGCAGTATACGTATATTATATCGAAACGTTTAATATAAGGCAGAGGGTCGGAGGGTCTTCTGTGATATTTCAGGATATATCCTCAAGGGTCGACAAGAAGGAATGTAATAAAAAACACTGAGCGAAATTACATTATATTAGGAGATTGTACCCTCTCGTGGCATTCTAGGGCGTCTATTGATCAAATCTCAAAAGCATTTTCAATAAAACAAGCTCAGTTGTTGTGGAGTTTTAATATTTTTAATGTTTCAACGTTTTGATGCGATTATTGGCGTCTTCATAGAATCAAACAAGGTTTGAGTTTATCAGTTATATATTAAAAAAAAAAATTACCTGAAATTGAGCACACCTTTCTAAGGGTGCGTAGAATCACCAACAAGTATGCAGTTTTCAGTTTTAGAGGCTTGTTAACACTGTCAGGGAGTTTTTGAAATTCAATTCAATGATTTACGTTGATTTCAGTTCAAAACGTTGAAACAATAAAAAAATATAAAACAGCGGCATAACACCCTGAACCGGATATATACTATCACATAACAACATCCGCAAAACTTGTAAGAATAAAATATTATAAAATATACAATAGCGTGGAAAATATATATATATTTTCAAGAAATATAAAAATAAAATCGGTAAAAAGCATCTTTATGGTGTTTCCCCAAGCGTCCCGCCCCTCGGCTGGCGTCCTTTTTGTGTTTTTTTTTTGTTCCAGTCGTAAAAAATATATATTTCCTCCCTCGTTAGTGATATTTTTGTTTTGGGACTTGCTGAAAAGTCAAGCACGCAAGACAACCGTGAAAACACTGACTTTAACACTTAAGTCATTTGAATCGTAAGATTGAGATGCCGTTGCTTTGTGACGAGCAAAGCATGAGTGATTTTATCCACCATGGTGTTTTAAGGGTTTGTTTTGCATAGATTTTATATTTACCTACCCTTTCTCGTCTATTTTATGCTGCCATACTTGATATGACTATCAAAAAATATGGTATATTATATAAAGTCTTAATAAAAACGCTACTAGGGTTTAGCTGAAAGTCCATTATGGCCAATTTTAACTGCTTATACATTTTTTCTGAAATATATTCTATTTATTAATATGTTTATTTTATTACCAAAAAATCGTTAACTCTACAGTAAAACTCTTGACAGACTGGTTTAATTTGTAATACTTCATACGCAGTATCCGAATTGCTTGTTTCTAAGGCTTCTTGGAAAAGCTTTTGAAAAGCGACACTTGATATTTCTTAACCAATAGCCCTTTTAAAATAATTTATCCACATTTAAACAACAAATATGAAAAGCCACTTTTGCCTTTCAGGAACTCCTTTGGGGAAAAGTTTAAAGAAAGATGAAAGTACTCCCAAAAAAAAAAATTATATCCTAGTCTTCCTATTTATTAATAAAATATAGTTCTCTCGAGAATTGAGACAACACGCAGTACTTTTAATATCTTGAGAAAAGTACTATGCAATTTTTTTGTAGTAAAGCATTTAACAGCTGATTTCCGGGGGAGGAAGTTTACGTTTTAGTTTACTTGGATGAGGAATCAGGATAGAAATATGTTTCATGAACTTTCTAAGAATGACTCTCGAGCGAATAATCGAATGTTCTAGATAAATTGATACATTCTGAATGTTAATCGATTGTTATAGAACTCTTGGGTGCTTTGTTATTTGCATTTCACTCTTCGGTGATTCCACGGTCTGTATATTAAGACTCGTAAACATCCCACAATGGGAATCACACTGTGTGAGGGAACGCCTTTATTTATCGCCTCACCTTCTCGATCTAATAAACTAAGTGTCGTCTCACTCTCTCTGTCACACTCTACCAAATCAACTTGTATAGTCTCTCTCTCTCTATCTGTGTCATGATCACGAACAGGGTTTTCAGAAGGATAAATATAATTTTGATTAAAAAAATAATTCATGAAATGTATTCGTTGGTATAACCCATATAATCTATACAGAAAAGTTTTATGGTAAAATATATAATCTGATTTTTTTAATTTTATTAAGTTCAAAGCTGAAATGTTAAAACTTCATGACGCGTCTGAACAATTCATTATTTTTCTATCCTCCCAAAAAAGTCAAATTCAATCAATTTCCTAGTAAATTTCTGTATCCAATATATATATATGGAAGTTAAACTGAATGCATACTAAAATTTATCTCATATATTTGTAGGCTAGTCCTTCAATAGTAAAAAACTAAAATAAAAAACCTAATAAACCCTCACTAGAGTGCTCTTCTAGACTACCGCATTAAAAAAAAACAACTTTATTTTTACAACCCTTATTTTTCGTAGTATTTTTACAAGAAAATTTTTGGTTTGTAGAGTCTTATTTTTATGCCTGTAAATTAAAGGGAACAATAAATAGGATACTTTTTTTTTTAATTCATACATATATATATCGCTATTTTTACCCTAAAAAAATCCAAATCTTTTCATAGTTTACATATCTGAAAAATATCACCAAGTGGCTGAAATAAAACCTATACTTGAAATTTATTTGTTAATTTTAATTAATTATTTCATCACCTTATTTGTGGTGAATGTGACATGTAAATAAAGCTTTTATGAAATAAGTACCATATATATGTTATTCAATTTATACGTGAAATCTATTCGGAATAAATTGACCTGGAGTTATAGGCGATGTGCATATTACCTGATATACCATAGTCGACTTTCAGTAATAAAAACTGAAAAAATAGTGGACCCTCCGGCGGACTACCCTGCAAAAGCGGAGCTTTTACAAAAAAAAAAAACTCACTCTCTTTATTATTTCTCGTTTTTCTTTCTTTTATAAAAAAAAGCCTTTTGCAGAGCGCCCGCGATTTAGTACTCGGGAAGGCTTGCTTGGGATATGATGACGTCACACAACGGGCTTTGGGCTTAAATATGCGCCTACGTTTTGCATGGCATTAATTTTTTTGCATGTAAAGAGTATTCCCGTCTTTATTTGATATTTTAAAAAGCTGCCACATAACTAGGCTTTGGCTTTGAGCTTCCCCTGAAGTTTTCAGTCCTTGCGCTGGGACTGTCTTCGGGAATCGTATTTGCTTTTTCCTTTACTCAAATACAAGTGACCAGCTAAAAGGGCACTCGAGCAAATCCGTGAAGATGTCGTACATGATGGTTGAAAAATTCAGGCAGCTCAATACTAGGCTTATAGGCTTTGTTCTTAGTATTATGTTGGAGCAACTGAAAAAACGGCGTTCGACATTCTCGTCTTCAATTCATACGGCACCCAATATCCTACCTTTTGGACCATTCCGATGGATTTTAAGCAAACGGATATGGCTTGTTGAGTCACTCTTTTTTTGGCACGAGTCTTCATCCAATATAGCCTCCAATTCGGCATCCTCAAACTTTTCTGCCCGCCCTTCGCGCTCTTTGTCATTGGTATTAAAATCACCACTTCTAAAACGTTTATACCTACATTCACTTGTGGAAATCGATGAAGCATGTTCTCCGTAAGCTTTCTGCAGCATTCAATGGCCTTCAGCTGCACTTTTCTTCAAATGGAAGCAGAAAACTAAGCACAATAACTAAGTTTTTTCCACTGCAGCGAAATGACACATAATGAAAAAGAAAGCTTAATGATAGGGTTATAAAATGAAGTTAGTTGTAACACTGTCCGTTTCGATTTTATACTAGTAACGTCATCTCTTGAAAATCCTTTAAAACCTAATTGTACACTCATATTTATATTATTATATTTATATATTATTTAGGGTGCAGGGGTGCCGGGCAAAAGAGGTTATTTGATAATTTATAGCTGAGGTCTGTGTATTGTACACGTAGTTATTATTTTCCGTGGAAAAATTCATTTCGGTAGGGAGCGCGTGTAAGTTATAGGGCAGGTCATAAATTAGAGACGCTTTGTTCGTCCTAAATGCAAAACAAAGTAAAGGGGGTCTGGGGGGTGGAACCGACAAAAGCCTTCCGCGTCGGACATCGCCGGTGACAATTTTGCTATTTCCCCACTAGTTTGGTATCAAAACAATTCAATTTTGATATTTTTTTTGCTGTCTTTTCAATCTTTCTACGTTTTCAATCTACCTTTAGGTATTTTAATGGTTTACTACCTGTGATTTAACGCACTACGAGGTATCGATAATAAAGACCCAGTATTCGGACTTAAGGGTCTAAGTCGCATACTCGAGAATTTTTGATCATCTTCTGGTCCGTTTTGCGAAAAATCGACTGCACCAATCATAAAAATTTTAATGCCAAAAGCTAGATACATTTCTTCTTTCGAACAAAATATATTTTTATTTCGTGTAAATTTACTTTTAATATGATAAATATGCGTTTTTCCGATTGAAGTGTAGGAATTTGGAGATACGTCATGTCCCTGTTCTAAGATTCCTAAACATTTAAAAGTCTTTTTTTCAATTGGAATTAAAAGATTAAATATAAACCCTGTGCTATTTATTATTTTAAAAATTAAAAAAATATATATATATAACAAACTTTGGTTTTGAAAAGTCGTCATTTTATACAATTTTTCAACATATTCAAGATTTTATTTAACCCTAAAAATGGATGTTAATTAAATAATAAAAAATATATATATATATAATTTATAGTTTTTTCAATACTCTGTAAAAAAATAAACTTTCGACATAGAAAAATAAAGTGACAATTAAATTAATTAAATGACACGATTTCGCCAGGCAAAACGGTCCTTTTTTTGTGGCAGACGGGGGATGGACACCAAGCAAGGTTAGGTAGCAAGACCCTTAAGCGTCAAGGGGTTCAACACACTTATTTATTGTAAAATTATTTTATCACAGTATAAAATTACAGTTCAAATCGTAAGTTGTTTTCTAGTTTATCTTCGCAGTAAGAGTAAACAGCTCCAGCTGCGATGTATAACGTATTATCTCATATTGAATCGACAGCTTAGAAGGCAGAGTAATCCTCAGTAAACATCCCCGAGCCGCATCCCGAGCGATCAGTTTCTAACCGGATGGGGTAGTTTGCTCTCGAATGGCAGCCTTTATTTGACTAGCTGGGACTTGCGGGTGCTCCAAAATTTCCGATCTGCATGGAAATTCGTAGGAAACGAGCTTCGAGCTTTTGACCGTAACTGGAACTAGATATATGAATATTTAAATTTATATATATATATATATATATATACATATATTTGACAGCAAGTACTTTGAGAAAATATGGAAATCAAAATATATTAAATGAGACTTAGATTTTAATATATTTACTCTTGTATAATACGTTTCAAACCTGAAAACAAGTAAATAAGTTCTAAACGCCTATTATTTATCCAGCCTCCCAAAATAGGCCAATTATAATGAAATATGTACTGTGGCCAATATATACATATATATGGAAGTAAAACTGAATGTATACTAAAATTTATTTCATATATTTGCAGTCTTTTAATAATAAAAGATGAAAATGAAAAAAACCTTAAACTTACTCTTCGAGACCCAAAAAATGAAACTGTTTGTTTGAACCCTTATTTTTTCAAGTTTTATGGTTTTTTTCTTCTACTGGAAAATTAATGAACATTGTTTTATTTTTTCAAGTAGTCCGTTGTTCTAACGTGGAGTATTTCAAATTAAATTAGTCTTCGTACTCCTAAGAAGTGAGCTATGCCCAGAGCGGTGAGTGGTGAGGGAAAAGTCGTTCTGTTGACATATATTATTTAGCTCTCCGAGGTCAGCATTGATTTTGTGCTCAAGAATAGCCCAAGCTGTCAAGAAACTGTATTTTCATGAAATATGTGGTACAGATCGGAAATAGAATTGCTATTTACATCGTGTAAATAAATAAAAAAAAGTATTTCAGGGAAGCACTGTAAAATAAACGCTCTGTTTTGTCAATACGTAAGGGTAGACAAATAAACAATACCATAAAATATCTATTGCTTTTATAAATGTACTTATCAAAGAAAACGCAGATTACTTTTACATTTTCGTGATCTATGAATAACAAATATTCTTATCTGATCCGACAATTTTTTTTTATCTGAATTAATTAATTAGGCAAAGTAGTTTATCTTAATAAAAACTTTGGGTAACATATTTTTTTATGTAGAATTTTCGTCACCTATATTTTATTAACTTATTATTTAAACGATGTTTTTTTATTTTATATTATCTTCTGTGAAATGATAACAATTAAGGCTTCAAAAACACATATTATATTTTACATATATGTATATATATATATGTGCAAGGTGATTTTCGCCATTCAGGGCTTTTTTTTCAGACAGTCTGAAAAACCAATTATAACTAAATGGAGAATCAATTCACAAACATTAAATTATCGTTATTTCCGAGCGATTTGGCTAATCGTATTTTTTGATTAAGTTATCGTCTCACCGTCATGCACATGTGTTTTCTGTTTCAACATGAACACTCTTAATTTTTTTTTGTTTATATCAGACTAGAGAAAGAGCAAAGCGCGGATATCTTTCAATCAACTTCTCAAAGTAAACAAAGAAAAACTTGGAGCTTAATAAAGAGGAAATTTACTAAAGAATGTGCTTCTGTTACGCGAGCACCTGAGCTTTGTAACGGTGAATTGAAAAAGCTTGTTTATTACGTAGTATTTTCTCGTTGAAACTGTCTTAAGTGTGATTAAACCTGTTATCAGGCTAACAGGTTTCTCTAGAATCAGTATTTATTTGACATAATGTAACATGAAAGTGTCCATTTCCTTGGTTTTTTTTTTATGTAAGAGAACATTTTTTTGTATTTTTTTATAACAAGTATACATTTACGCATTCATAAAAAAAAAACCGTTACAATTAATATATAAACACTTATTGTTAAGTATTATTATTTACGTGATCATCAGAATAATCAGGATAGTAAAGTATCATATTTTAGCCATATTATAACAATTGATAGTCAGTAGAAAATCTAGGGGAAAAAAGGAATTCGAAGAAGAAAACTAAGGGGGATGTGGAATTTGCACCATCAGCTGAAAGTCAGAAGTAGAGCCAAATTAAAAAGGCTTCGAAATAACATATGTTCAGTAAAAAATAACTCAAATCACTTAGAGAAGAAGATGTATCGCAAAAATATTAAATTATTTTTCTACAAATTCATATTGATACAAATTCACAAGTGTTAAATTATTGAATATAGTATTATATAAAAAAAATTAAAACTCGGTTAATACTGTACATATGAATTTGTAATACGTAAAAGATAAATTTAATAAAATATTTTCCCCGGTATACATTAAAGTTATTGTTATAAATACTGTACATTTTGTCGAATAATTAACACAAAGAACTCTGTTCGATAAAAGACCAATTAAACCTTAATTAAAAAAGCCATTAAATGCCTAAAAAATACCATCAATCAATTGCCCCTAAATTAACGAGGGAAATTGATTGACGCTAATAGTCAATTTTTTTTCTACAATAGTGACAAATGTGTGTTTTTTTTTTTTTAATAATGAGTATTAAAAGCCTTGAAAGTCCCCAGCAAGGCTGAAAGGTGTGCTTTGTCATTTCAGTAAATTAAAAAGTTTCAATTATTTATTAATACCTCAGCATGTGAAGAAACCTTGTGTGAAAAAAAAAAAAAAACTGTAATAACTTTCAATTTAATTTATTATCTAAATTTGGGTGTCTCACGCTAAATAAGCTTATTTTTTAATAAAATAATTATTCGCTAATATTAAGGGGGTTGCGTGAGTCGGTTGCGAATTTCTCTCGAATAATATAAGCGTTGCGTATATTTTTTATATACAAATTACTGTGTGTATATTTATTTTAAAAAATGCTGTATTTTGTACGTTCACGAAAATAAAATATTCAAATTATGCCTCATACCGTAAAAAAAAAAAATTGTAATCTGATATATTACGGCTAGACCGAGATGTAATATTTTTTTGCATGTGTTGCTGGCATTCTTGGATAAAATAAAATTACACTGTGCACTTTTAATATGCCGAGCTCAATTTCTCAAAATGTCACAGCTGCGAAATGAAAATGGAAAACTCCCACTGAAAATTAATTTATTTCAAAATAGATCAAGAGCCTCAAAGGCGAGTCCGACAGACATGTCGTTTTAAAAGTACTCCAAAAAATTAGTTTTTATTACCATGATATTTATATTCTCACCGTTGACTTGTACAGCATTTTTACATTTTTTTTCCCACATTAATATTTATAAGTAAACTTTCCTTCTAACTTTTTTTTAAATTTTGTTTGAGGCGTTGCTGAGAATGTAAATATATTTTCAGCGATATGTTTTTAATAATAATATTTGTTTTTCATACTTTGGTCCCATACTTGCAGGTATTTTTAAAACTCTGTAAATCTGAAATAAAGAGTACACACCTTTCTTTATATGTGTGTGCCTTCTGGAAGTTTGCAAGCATCTGAGTATTCCCAATTCGGTTCTGAGGGAACCTGACGAGGGTCCAGCTGTCCCAAGTTCTTCAGCCACGAACCTCCAGAGTGTCCATCACCACATTTTCTTTCTGAAACCCATCTGGTCGTTAGCATTTGGACGCAATAAACACATGGCTATAATTTGCTGCCTTTCTTATTTTGACGAAGGTTTCAGCGGCAAGGTTGCCATGTAACTATAAAAGCCCGGCTTGCCTTACTAAACTGGCCGATATAAATTTGTTACGAGGCTTTATTCTGATTGTATTGAAAAAAATATATATTTAAAAAGGCACTCTAACTTCAATTAAATGAAACAAACCATTTCTATTTCCGTTCAGATGAAAATAAAAATAATGTTTTAGGCATTAATTTTTTTTTCAGATTTGATACAATTTATACTAATGCTGAATTTTTCAATAAAATAGGCATTTTTTTTCGATTTACGTTGAAAAAAAAAAATATTTACTATTATACTATACGTACATGTGTACTTTGATTTATTTTATTCTAGTGTGAAACAGCCTTTTCATACATTTTTGATTCTGAAAGCAGACAGCCTTAAAAGCACTTTCCATGCACGTATTTTTTTTACAAAACTAAACCTCGTGCGTAATAAGCAGTTTTTTGATCTCCAATTTTACACCAAAATTATTCGAAATACTTTTTTAATTTAATGAATCAATTTATTTAATTAAACATAACTCGTAATTTCTAGTACAGAGATCGTAATTTATTGGAATAGTTCTCTACCCTTTTG
Organism: Atopsyche davidsoni; assembly: GCA_022113835.1. Classification (NCBI taxonomy): domain Eukaryota; kingdom Metazoa; phylum Arthropoda; class Insecta; order Trichoptera; family Hydrobiosidae; genus Atopsyche; species Atopsyche davidsoni. Next base: position 2,773,611 of record JAILWY010000022.1, on the reverse strand, counting down.
TAATCAAATATGAATTATGAGAGGTTAAACTAGCAACAAATCTAATTAAATAATTATCAGTGTCCAGTGCTTCTCAAAAGGCGATTCGCGATATCAGAAATAAATTTTTATTTTATAGTAAATAATATATTTGATTCTTTGAAAGTAAAGCCTAATTAAATTAAAAATTATTTCGAGAAATGTTTTGGATTCACAGATTTGCGACGTTAAAGAATCCAATAAAGCGTTAAGATGGTACATAAATTAAATTAATAAAAACAAACTGCCAAACAAATTTTAACGTGCTATAACGAAAATTCTTTTAATTTTACTGCTTTATGAAGCAAGCCTGTAGTTAAATGAGGTATTTCACTATACAGTGTGCCTCACAATATATTTCAGATCTTGTATTTTTAAAACTACACAAAGTCCAAAAACACGTGCAAAATATAGTAAATCTTTTTATAATTAGTATAAAGGAAAGGAAATAATTCGTAAGTGTAGTTTCAATACTCACTGCTAGTCGCCAGTCAATGGGCTCTATATAAAATCGTAATGTCATTGTGTTGACAAATCAATTTATTATCAAACAAGTAATTTTTTAGAGTGACCACAAATATATAAAATTTTATTATAAATACATGGAGTTAGTTTTTTTAAATGTTTAACATATAAACGGAAACGACAGGTCGAAAAGTCTATAGTTAATTTCGGGCCACACTGTATATGAAATAAAAAATTGTATACAGCAGTACTCAATTATAAACATCGACAGCGGAAATTTATTACAAATTATTATATTTTTATAGGTTAATTCTCATGGAAAAGCAATTTTCTATTTTACGACAAATTACGGCTAAAATGCTCTGATTCGGTTAATATACAGTGTGTATTTTTTTTTCGAACCATTATCATATTTATATTTTTACAGACGACGTTGTAATGTAATTTCGTGAATTACTTACGAATCGAGGGTTGTAATCCATTACCACCCTACCAATTTAAATTATTTAAAAAATATATTTATAAAGGTGGTTACTTTTATAAGCCGTATATTTTTTAAATATTTTTGAATATTAAATATAAATAGCCGCAAGGCTATGTATTAACGATTTTTTGTGAGGACCCTAATTTTTTACATATTTTATATTTATTGTAGTGTTAAACTCAATTTTTGCTTGCACTTATAACAGGAAAAAATGTAATTCTTCAGGATATAAACACTACCTGAAAATAGTTTTTCAGGGAGGATAATAACATGGTGAATTCCGGAAACATATCATGTCAAATAAAACCGTTTTTATTTATATGCTTTTATTCATAGATTAGCAATGCAAATTTAAATTACATAAATTGAGGTACACTTAAATGAAAAAATGAATACTACAGGTAATTTTTGAGTTTTTTCCATCACGGTAAGCTGTGATACCTTAAAATACCTGTAAAGTATTTTCTTTCAGGTTTTTGTGCGATACATATTACAGTCCGCACCTTTCCCGAGAGAAATCTCAACCTCCGATATTTCATGTTCTATACAAAATGATTTGGGTCGGTCGAATCGACTGCTCGCATCCATCTTGGAATATATCACACTAATAATTGGTTTTTACCACATTTTATACATGAGAATTTCTATCAACATCGTCTAGAAAAAATATATATTTATATACTTTTTAAAGAAAATTATATCGCCATCCGTGTGATTACTTGGTGTTTTATTTATTGGACACTCAAAGCAGTAACGATGGTTCGAAAGGAGAATACTGAAAACACCATTGGTTGAACACGCAAAGAGTCCTTACCATGGTAATGTATATTATACTGACACTAGGCGGGTACTAGTACCCGTTTCGCGGACTGCTGTCTAAAGGCGGGGCGCGTATCGATACGTTTTTGAATGTGTTTACTCTAAAAGCGGCAGAAGGTAATTTTACTCTTTAGGTATACAGCTCGTAATGTTTGTTTAGGACTCGTCAACGTTACTTCTACCAATACTGAACAAAGTGACAATGAAGAAGTGGAGTGGTCAAAGAATGATTATTGAACAGTTTTTAGGACAAAGTGGTGTTGTTGTGATGCCAAGTAATCCGCAAATTGTGCATGAAGTGGTTCAACTTTTTATAGGAAACGATTTATTTGACTACATGCAAATCAAAGAGTGTATAGACTAGATTTCGCACGTGCTTTTTTTTCGCGAATTTCGTCCGCTTCGCACATCAGTTCAGCCAATTTGGTTACCCGCTTAAAATATAAGGTATTGTGTTACAATAACATTTAATTTATTAACAAAAATCTCATAATCAACCCGGAGTTGCTAAACGCAAGAAAAAAAAATCAAAAAGTGCAAATCAAAGAGTGTATAGACTAGATTTCGCACGCGAAATTTTACGTATTTTCGCAATAAATCATAATTCTTCTTCACAGGCACTTTCGAAAAGGCCTCGAAGAGTACTCGGTTTTGATAATGATCGTTTGTTCAAATTGTGATTATGATTCAGATGATTAGGGCACGTTGATGATATCAACAGTGGAAATTTTAATTTAAATGTTACAGGCTTTCAGGCTGTGCACGTGGCGAGGTGGGGACTGTTTGCTCAGCGCAAGCACGTAAACGTTAAGGCTCACGGAATTGGATCTCTGTGTAATTTTGTACGGAAATAGCTTTGTGCCAGGCGAAAATGACAATTATGGCTGCGAGACGTAATGGCGAATTACAGCCGAGGCGGTCCACTAATTCTCCGTTGATTCCAGTTAGGAATTGTAGCTCTGTATGTGAGTGTAACCAAGTTTTAATTTGTGAGGAAAAATTTTATAATGATAAAAGTAGCTTTGTATTCTGTCTTCACTTTGAGTTTGTTATATTTTTTGCATGATTAGTTTCGACCAAATAGACTAGATCATCATCAGATGCATAACTTAACTAAATACAAAGCTGCTTTTATCATTATAATAATGGATATTCACCAATCAAATGCCTTGTCCCTCAACAAGAGGAAATTTTAACAGGTTCCCCTGGAATCAGTATTTAACATGAAAGTATCCATTTTTTTGGTTTTTTTTATGTAAGAGAACATTTTTTTGTATTTTTTTATAACGAGTATACATTTACAAAAAAAAAAAACCATTACAATTAATATATAAACACTTCTAGTTAAGTATTATTATTTACGTGAACATCTGAGTAATCAGGATAGTAAATCCAAGGGAAAAAAGGCACTGGAAGAAGAAAACTAAGGGGGATGTGGAATTTGCACCATCAGCTGAAAGTCGGAAGTAGAGCCAAATTAAAAAGGCTTCGATTAAACATATGTTCAGTAAAAAGATCTCAAATCACTTAGAGATGAAGAAGTATCGCCAAAAGATTAAATTCTTTTTCATAAAATATTAATTGTAGATCAAATATTAGTTTGATTTTATTTTTTTTAGTTCTGAAACATATTGATACTTTGTAATATTGCTTATTTGTATCAAAATATAAATTCACAAGCGTTAAATTGTTGAATACAGTATAAAGAAATTTAAAGCTCGGTTAATACTGTTCACATGAATCTGCAATACGTCAAAGATAAATTTAATAAAACATTTTCCTCCTCATTCTTTTCCAGAATATAATGATTTCTTTCCTAAGAAATCATTATATTCTGTTATTAAAATAACTCGATTTTAAATCTGTATTAGTATTATATACATTATTTTAAATTAAAGCGTTTTAAATATTTTTTTTATGATCGGTAGACCGTCGGTTATAATTTAATAAAAACTTGTCGCACGTTGTGATCAAAAGTTTGTCGACCCCTGCTGTTTACGAAATAAACCTGTAAGAGTTCTAAGGGTGGATTTATTTAATATTTAATTTGATTCACAAATTTGTTTTGTTGAATAAATTGTATTGACAGACGCGAGGAGCTTGCCTAATTTGGTATTGATTTTTGCGATTGTGCAAATGTACTCGACAAGTATCAATTTTACAATTGTTTTGATTGTTAAGGGATCAAAATTATTTTAAATAGAATAAAAAAAAATATTACCTTACCTTAATATTTTGGGCACTTTAATTTTTAGATTATTTTAACTCTAGTAGCAATCATTGCTTATTTTTGGATTGAATATATTATGCAATACCAAAAGTGGAAATAAACGTTTTTTGGATTGAAATATTTAAAAATTAAAGCTTCGAGCACATATAATAAATTTTTTAAGAATTTTTTTAAAGCATTTTAATAAATTAAATTATTTGAGTTGGAAGGAGAGTCCAAAAACTCTACTCGTTTGCTCGGTTTAAATTTTTATTGACATTGTATATATCAATAAAAATTCGTTTTATTATAATTTTTTTTTATCATTATTACACATAAAAAAATGTATTTTGTTATTGATTCTTAAATATTTTTTTTTAGCAGTATTAGCAAAGAATAGCGCGAATATTCATATCACCTGTCGCCCAATGAAATTGATCAAAAATAAACGTTTTTCTTTTCGCTTTGAATAAAGTTTAATCGGTTAATATTAACTCAAAAGAGCGAAGACCCCTTGTATAAAAAAAATGTGTATTTTATTGTAAAATATGCTTTTAAATTTAGACATTTAGTATTAAACTGCGGTCGTAAAGTGTTCATCGAGATGCTAAAAGTGTTTGCAGAAGCTCTCGCACTCGATAATTTCCGACTGAGACTATAAGCAGACTTAAGGAAAAGACATAAAAGAATTATAACACAAAGTGATCCTTTAATATACAATTATATTTATACAAAAATTTAGATATAATTATTTACACTTGTAAACTTTCAGTCGGTTCAATGGTAAGACCGTTTTCTGTCCTGTCTGTAAAAAAAAAACACCATAGAATTACAAGAATTGAAAGACTCTTCAGCCTTCAAAATAAGTTCAAAGTAGATGAGGTAAAGTTTACAGTTTAAAACGTGATTCTGTATAATCTGATAAAAATTGATGCAATCAAGATAAAATGGCTTGTTATGAATTTCAAAATGCGGTCTTAAAAATAATAATAATGTTTGTGCTTAAAATACCTGCCACGCCATATGGTTTTCGTTATGTCGTGTCTAACAGACTTCACACGTTGCTCCAAACAAAACTTACCGTGGCATGTAATAAACAGGATTCGCTTACATAATATATCTTGAGACAATCAGTTCAGTCGTGAAACGACGAGAAAAATTATAAATAAAAAAAAAATACACATTCTCTCGGATGTTGTTGTACCTGAAATTTTCGGATTCGCTTCTATGCGGCCCATGGCGTTTCAGGAATATGGGATTCACGAAAAGCGACAGGGTGTAATCCTATTCTTCTCGAGAGTACTTCCCGTCACAGGAAGTTAGCCACAGTCATTAAAAGTTCTCTTTGTCCCCAAAGTCCCATTTACAGAGAGCGTGGAATTCTTTGCCTCCCGGTCCAGGTCTCTATTCTCTGGTCAGAATTGTGTCAAGAACTTTCACGGATGACCGTGACAAAGTCCTTTATGTCCTTTATTCGGAAAATGTATGTTTCGGTCAGGAATCGTTGAATTATTTTTATTGGATTTCTGTATATGTTTCGCAAAAATAAAAATATTTTGATATACCTCACTGTACAGTGATTTTTTTAAAATTTAGTTTATAAACTAGTAGCTATGATGCATCTTAATGTGAATAATTTTAAATAAGTATCGCATGATTCATGATAATGAATAGATATTAATAAATAAAGAGCACACAGTTAAAAAAAATAGTGCAAAAGTATAAATTTCACAAAGACAAATTTATATTAAATCTTAAATTTATTTCACAATTGTCTGATCAAAAAAGTTTTTATACCAAATATGAATATTATAATACACTAATCCACTCCGTTCGCTAAACGGTCGTTTACTTGTTAAAAGTTACATTATCACCCCTTTATCCATTACGCACCCCTTCTGAATAATAAATATAACAAATGTTTACTTAAATACAACCACCCTGGTTCACACTCCCTGTAGTATTTAAATCATTGTGCTTTATTAATACAAAGAACGGCACGTTTAAAGAAGAACAATTATTCCTGTCTTCCTTGAACCCACAATCCATGGTGTCACCTCTTTCAAGACCATGCACCATGACCTCTGCACTTCAATAATAACCTTTATTCACACCATCAATCCTTCTTACCTTATGTGTACACATACTCTTCATGGTTGTAGAACAACATCCTATTCTACCATTCCTGGATCGTCCATGCTGCGTGGATAAACATTTTTTATTCGTTTAACTGACGCTGACATTTTATAAAATTATTGGACCCAGAATAAAAGCGGCTTCTTCAAATGTCATCGTATTTTATTCGTATCAGTAATTATATATAAATTATTTCTCACGAGGTATAAAATATATGAAGTGCTTCTAGCCAAAGATTTCATAAATACGAAAACTTTATTTAACAAATCAGAATTTTTTTTTTAGGTGAAATATTATTTTTCTACCGCGTTTCTAAAACTTCATTTAAATTCACGCCTCGTTGATTCAAAGACCACCTTTTAACTCCATTATTTAAGGGCGCACTGAATTCCTCCATCCCCTTTGCTCGGGGGTTGCTCCGTGTGGCCTACGTGGGAGGGAAGCGACATTTTTTTTTAGAATTGGGGATAATGTTTTAGAGTTTTGAACATGCGCCCATTTTTAATTTAGTCTAACAACAGATTTTTGCTTCTCCTAGTCATATTAATTCGGCTGTACCTTCGACTTTCAGCCACTGGAAAGTATTCCGCATCCACGTTAACTTTTTCCTTCCAATGCCTTTCCATGGACAAAATCAGCTGAAGTAGGCTTTATATGGCCAGAATAGCTGTTTTACCATGGTCAGGTTTCTTTGCGTATTCTGTGCAAAACTCTTTCACGGCCAATCCATGGTTTTCTAAATATATTATATTTTATATAAATTAAAAAATAATTTTTCTTCAAATATATTATTTATATCAATCGGTTAATTGACTTTTTGCTTGTAAGATTTAAACGAAAGGTGCATTCTTGTATATAAAAAGTAATAAATATATTTCAGCAGATACATTACATTATTAGATTAATTTTGTTTAAAAAAATACCCATTAATTAAATTAAAGATTAATCAATCGTCTGTTTGATAATTTCAAGATTTTAGGGCTGATTTTATTTTGGCGTAACAGAACATTTTGGATTTAAAATAATAAAAAATGTTAACCGACAGATTCAATTTTGATAATATTTATTAAATAATTATCTATTATTAAATTTATTTTTTTTCAATAGGTTAATTGACATCCTATAAGATTTTAGATTTATATTTGAGGTAGTAAAAAGGTACAATAAAGCCAATCAATAATTCAAGCGATTAATTGACATTTTTCAAGCTTTTAACTTGCTAGATAACTTTCAACAATGTTTAATATTATAAAATCATATGTCGTTTTGTTTTTTTAATATATAAATGGAAATTTATTCAATATTTAATAATAATAATCATCAATACGTGCACAAGTATTTAGTATAAACTTCAACACTTCACATCTGTTATTGTTTAAACAACTGCTCTATAAAACTTTCATTGAGTAGTAAAAAATAAAACGCTCTTCTTTGACCACAATTTATATTATAAAATATATTATTATTTAATTTACCAGATAAACTATAGTATAAAGTAAAAAATCAAGTAGTGTGAATGTACTTGACAGCCCTCGTGATGCTTGTACGTGACTTTTTCACATACAAACTGCGCTGCCTGAAAGCACAAGTCATTTTTCAGCCCCCACTGGAAGGCTTTGATGTTCTGGAGGAGAAATCTTTCAGACAATGGCGATTCCAAACATGGCGTCTCCTTCAAAAATGAAAATACACTTGTAAGGTGCTTATACGATTTAAAAGCTTTTCAATGTGTATATTAATAGAGTTTCACGTCGCTTTGATTTATCTTATATATACTCAAAAATTTCATATAGAGTTTTGTATTAGGCTTTAAGGGTCTAGGTCCCATAATCGAGTTTTTTTGATCATTTTCTGGTCCGTTTTGCGAAAAATCAACTGCACCAATCAACAAAATTTAAATGCAAAAAGTTTGATACATCTCTTCTCCCGAATAAAATATATTTTTATTTCTTAGAAATTTACTATTAATATGATAAATATGTGTTTTTCCGGTTGAAGTGTAGGAATTTGGAGATTCGTCATGTCCCTTTTCCAAGAGTCCTAAATATTTAAAAGTCTTTTTTTCAATTGGAATTGAAAGATATAATATATAAATGCTGTGCGATTTATTATTTTAAAAATTAAAAAAAAAATCTTTAACAAACTTTGGTTTTGAAAAGTCGTCATTTTATCCAATTTTTCAACATCTTCAAGATTTTATTTTACCCTGAAAATGGACGTTAATTAAATAATAAAAAATATAAAAATATTATTTATAGTTTTTTCAATACTCTGTAAAAAAATCGATTTTCTACATATAAAAATAAAGTGACAATTAAATTAATTAAATGACACGATTTCGCCAGGTAATGGACTGCATCTGGTGTCTGGTTGTCTGGTTGGCACACCATACGTTTTCTACTTTGTTTTTCACGTTAGCAAATATATATATACAATTTCAATTTGAGCAATCCACACAGACTTTGCAAATTGATTGGTGCGTAATGCGATCGCTGCTTGCATATTTATCAGATGCAAAGCCAGATACTGTACAATACCATTAAATAGGCACGAAGGCTCTAGTGCTTGCACACGTCGGCTGATGAATAAATAAACCACCCCTGCCTGGTGACAGCCTCCCTTGAACGCGTGTATTTATATCCTTCGTAACGAACATTCTCGTATACTGCCTTATTTGAAACCGACTACGACTGGCTATATTTATTTTTTTCAGTTTTCAGTCGGATCTACGATGGCAGCGTTCATCAATGGGCGAGTTTAGTTGATGGTTTTATTTTTTTTTTTCAGTTCAAACTACGCAATCTACAAAGATGGCCGACGCTGCAAAGAAGCTTAATCTGGAGAAGGCTGCCAACTTTATGAGGCAGTACCGTGATCCTGACTCTCGGGAGCTGAAGAAGCTGTCTGCCAACCAGTTCATGGAGGTCTGGAGCCACTACGACAAGGACGGTGAGTCAATCTGACCATCCACTCAGCCACAATTTCATAAAAACAACACCACAACAACCAGTAATTCACTATATTGTTGATTTTCGTGAAGACCGTCTTACAGAAAGTACGATTTTGCTTATACAGGTTTTTGTGCATTACCAATTATACCAACGAATAACCGGTACTTAGCAAGAATTTTTGATAATCATATCCTATAAGTGAAACAACGCACTTATTATGCCAATTTAATATTGTGTGACTTACAATACAATGTACTGAGTGAAGCATTTAAATCCTATCTGGATATTATTATTTTTAAAGACTATATAATTAAGCCAAGGTAAGCTTGGAGATGTGGGTTCAAATCCCACACAAATCACGATTTCTTCAATCAATTTTCAATATTTGAAAAAATTTACTTAATTATTATCAGTAATTCGCTATTTTACACGCAGGCACAATTTCAAAATAACAAGTAATCCACTGTTATAAAAATCTGAATATACCTTGTCGATCCATTATCAAGTTCGTATTTTTCAATTATTTAAATTAAAAAAAACTTGTAATACGTTGAATATTTCAACATGATCGTCATTTGTAAAAAAAATCACATAATAATTATGATAAACGTTTGAAATACAAATTCACACAGTGTATATATATTTATTTCCAGACATTTGCTCTTACAGATTTAACTAACATATAATTGAATCAGTTCACATGCAAAACTGTTTACAAAAGCATTAACTGCTATGGGCTCGAACGATCAAAGGGAAACCGCGAAACTAAATTTATTGCCAAGATAAAAGATGAATATCTCTTGTTTGTATACAAGGATGTTTCAATTATGATTTGTTCGCTCGACTGGGAATTCGCAAACAACAATAAATAATGCTAATATTATCCAATCCGCTTTGCCCACTAAGTTTGCTAGAAAATGGAGTACATTATAGATGTCTGCGTCTATTACATCATCGCCGAATGCTTTGTTACAAATACATAACATGACTTAAAATAATATATTTTGATGCTGTGTTTATTTATAAAACATAGCTGTTGAAATCCATATTCTTTGTAGACCGTTTCCTTAAAATACAAGTATCGTTTTAGGCTTCTAGTATATATTTTTTTAAACTATTTGTATGTATTTGATAATAAATATATTTTTGGCTTAGAAAGCATTGGCTTATGATACATCGATAAATAATTTTATAATATAAATTCCACCGAGTGCCTTCTGTGAGTATATAGATCGTCATCAGAATATTATTAGCATTGCTTACAAAATTTATCTTTTCTGGAAGATGCTAATCTGATGTGTATTTGCATGTTGGGGAAACTAGTCGCGTTAAAATATAAATATTTGAAATATCACTAAATATTCTTATAATATAAATTCCACCGAGTGCTTTCTGTGAGTATTAAGATCGTCATCAGAATATTACTAGCATTGCTTATAAAACCATTTTTTTCTGGAAGATGCTAATCTGATGTATATTTACATGTTGGGGAAACTAGTCGCGTTAAAATATAAATATTTTAAACATCATTAAATATTCTCATAATAAAATTATCGTTACAGAATTCCACTGAGTGCTTTTTGTGAAAAATATTTTTTACATCATCAGAACATTATTAACATCGCTTACAAAACCTTACTCTGCTTGATAATGCTAATCTGAGGTATTTTTACATGTTGAGGAAACTAGTCGCGTAAAAAAATAAAGATTCGAAACATCACTAAATATTCTCATAATAAAAATATTATAATATAACTCCACCGAGTGCCTTCTGTGAGTATTTAGATCGTCATCAGAACATTACTAAAATTGCTAACAAAACCTCACTCTGATAGAAGATGCTACCCTGATGCATGTTGGGGAAACTAGTCGCGTAGAAAAATAAAGATTCAAAACATCACTAAACATTCTAATAATAAAAATATTATAATAGAATTTCACCGAGTGCCTTCTGTGAGTGTTTAGATCTTCATCAGAACATTACTAAAATTTCTAACAAAACTTCACTCTGCACGAAGATGCTGCCCTGATGCGTGTTGGGGAAACTAGTCGCGTAAAAAAATAAAGATCCGAAACATCACTAAATATTCTCATAATAAAAATATTATAATAGAATTCCACCGAGTGCCTTCTGTGAGTATTTAGATCGTCTTCAGAACATTACTAAAATTTCTAACAAAACTTCACTCTGCACGCAGATGCTGCCCTGATGCATGTTGGGGAAACTAGGCGCGTATAAATATATATATTTTAAATATCACTAAATATTCTCATAATAAAAATAACATCTCAGGCCTTTGTTGTATACCGAGTAGCAAGTAGCGAACGTTTGCGACACCAGTGGTGGCCCCGCGAGCCCCCTAAGCCTCCCCCCGCCCCTGTGTGGGCCCGATTCAGAGAGGCGGCTTAGTCCGACTGTGCGCCGGGATTACCGGGCCGAGCATGGCAAAAAGACCGGAGAGATAAATGTCGGCCCGGGCCCGGATTAGGCCGCGGCCCCGCCATGGCGAGCCCCGCAAAACACAAAAAATTTCATGACGTCACATTGAAATATTTTTATCGAAATTATGCTTATTGTGTGTCATTAAATATATATTTTTTTATTACTTGCATTAGTGTAGATATGAATAGAAATTTTTATTTTAAGTTTCTGAGCATTCTTAGATGTATTTCTTTGCACTCTTTCAAGTCACACTGAAAGCTTGAAATTCTCGTTTTCGCGTAGTATAGACTTTAATCTCAGATTATCTGAACGTTGAAATCTCTCGGTGAAAAGCGTTTCATACGATCGTATAAAACTTATAAATTGCTTCCAGCCTCTAAATATATTATTTTTTGGAGGAAAAATATTCTAGTAGTATATACTATATATATGTTTAGAAAAAAAAATTGTAACTTTTACGGAGGGGTTTGTTGTATAATTATTCGATTCACTATGACTATTTTAATTGAAAAAAATGTACTGTAGTATTTTCTAAATAATAATAATATCGTGTCAAAGAACAGCTCTAATATACTAAGTATATTTGCTCTAATGTAGCTATATTTAGTATCTTTGTACGTGGCGTTGTGGACTCACAGAATGTGAAGTCAAGACATTGTGTACCTAACACCACACGTGTTGACCTTTATCCGAGTACTGACATAAAATATACACACGTGTCAGCCACAGGGGCTAATACACCCTTATTCATGATTCAAAACTGAAGCGACAAGTCTACATGTTTTATTTCAGTATAACCTGAAAAAATACGTTTGAAATGTACATTACGTCATTTTCAATCGGTAGTGCATGAGAATCGTGAAATATCTTGAAGTAAGACATTTTGGAATATATGAATTATCGAAGGTTGAAAAGAACGTTTCAGGAAATTTTTGTAGCAGTACTTAACATTTACGTAGTAAAAAGGCAGTTAGACAAAACGGTAACAGGCACTCGTTAAAAGCATTTCAGAGACACAGCCTTCCTGCGTCCTCGTCGCCCTTTCATCGCGAACTGTGTAACTACCCTCCGAGAGACTGTCATGTAGACATTTTAATTACTGCAGGAATCGTGCTTTTCCAGAACCTGCCAAATCAGAAAGTCAGAGGAAAATTACAACCACCTCAAAAGCGAAAAGCCGCCTGAAAGCAATGGCTCAGTTTTAATAGAACCTTCGCAGCGAAAGCTTTTTAGGAATTAACATGACCTATTATATTACGAGGCTGGAGAAAATGCGTAGCAAGTAGTAAAAGAAAAATACTACTTGATAGATTGATAAATATTAGTAATAAATATTTATATATATATTTATTACTAATAAATTGTTTACTTGCATCATTATACGATTATATTCACCGCTGAAAAATATCTCCCCCGAAATATCAAATTCAACACAGCAATTTTGGCATTCCTGTGCCATTTATCACGATAAATTTTTCCGATAGCCTTCCGCCATTGTTTGCTTAACTACATGTTTGGATTGTTTAATGTAAATCACACAATACATCCTGCGAACAAAGCAGCCACTGGACCAGTACACCGGATTCACAATAAAAAAAAAACAAGATCGTGGACCATTTGAAATATATATTTTTATTGTTAAATTCATTTGGACGATTTGAAACAGATATGTCTCGTTTTTCACATTTTAGTCTGAGAATATTTTGATTGCTGAAAACGTATATAAAATTTCGTTTCTCTTACTCATCGTTCTTACTTATATTGGGAGAAATACAATACTATTAATTAACAAATAGACGTATTACCTTCAAACATACCACTCAAAGCCTTTGTCAAAATTGTATACGCCGACATCCATCGCGTCTATCCGAGTCCTTATTACTTTGGGTAGAGATCCTATATTTTATTTTTATACAAGACAGGTCACGCACGTGTGGCGTGCCCTGCATAGATAATTCCTGGTAAAGCCTTCACATAGTATTGGCTCAGGGGAGTTTACGGCGACCTAGTAAACCTTCATGAAAATCATCTTCATGAATTCATGTTTTCTTTCAGACCTCAGACTTTTCGATTTAAGGTTCTTCGGGCCAGGAAAATTACTCACATGAATTTTATATTTCAGTCATTTCAGTTATGTCATTTTCATTTTAATCTAGAAGCAAATCTCTAATTTAAGATTTCAGTGTCCCTGAAAGCCGCCCCCTTCTTTGAGGTTCCACCTTCAGGCTGACATGTAGACAGACATTTTGAAGGGGCTTGCTCTTTGTGGAAGAGAATCCGTCCATATTCTACCTTTGTAAATTTATATCTCCAGCCGACGTTCCTTCTCCCTTCAGTCTGTAGTATTTATGGATCGCAAAACATTCACCGACACTGCCAGGGCATAAAATTTACTTGTACTTTGTATTTAGCCATATGAAATACTTCACATAGAATTTTTTCAACCTCTCCAATATTTTGGGAAACAAGGTGATACACGTAGAATTAAATTTTCTCTATAATTATCACTTGTTCAATACAAGAAATTTATCTCGAATATTTTCTTGAAATAAAATAACATGATACCTCTTTTTATAATTAATCCAGTACTGGACGTATTTCGACATTTAATAAATAATTCCCATCGCGTGGCCTTTGTGCCTTTTAATAGAAACAGTGACCCGGTCGATCGATTAAAGGTACAATCGAATTAAAACTTCATCGAATCAATTAAGTTAAATATTCTATCAAAATGAGTGATCATCACCCGCCGAAGGAATATTCGATGTGGATAATTAAACCGTTTACCATGGGCCATGAATGTTCAACGAGCCACTCGATAAAGCCATCAAATAACACCATCGATCAATTTCCACTGCCTTATCTAATTCTACGCGTAATCTAATAATTCTAATACGTGTATTTCAATAAAAAATAAATTTATTTTCGCTTATTTTAAAGGTGTAAAAATTATTATATGAACCAAATGAATAGTTATAAAAATGGTTTGGTTTGTTAACTGTATTACTCAGCAAAACTATAACTCATTCTCCTTACAATATATTAAGTTATATACTCCCAAGTTCTAGCATTAATCATGTCCACTGAATTATTAACCATATCCAAATATCACCAGCTTAACCTGGATAAGCTCTTCCAGGAACTACTTGCGAGTCACGTCCTGCTCTACGGAAACCAAATCGAGTGCTAGCCTTAATATTAAAGTACTCTATGTTAGATATCAGGTTTATTTAAAATTAAGTACCTGATTCATCTCAGTAAACTTTTTTTACTTCTCTATCATAATACGCTTATAACAGAAAGACAATTTTTTTTATAAATACCCAAATGAATAGGAAGTTTCAAGTTTTCGGGATACATTATTGAATAAATCATAAAGCGTTGAAGGCGATATTTCAGGAAATTTTTACAGCATTATTTACAGGCAAAATATAGTGCAGATACACCTGTTAAGAGGCAGGTAGAGTATTCGGTCGTTTTATTATGTCGTAACATCGTAACATGACGTAAAAGCTACTTCATCCCCTCGGGTTTGTAAAGGCACCCCAATTCTGAACTTAATGGAACAGTACACCGGGGACGAAGCTGAC
Source organism: Atopsyche davidsoni (assembly GCA_022113835.1). Lineage (NCBI taxonomy): Eukaryota > Metazoa > Arthropoda > Insecta > Trichoptera > Hydrobiosidae > Atopsyche > Atopsyche davidsoni. The sequence continues at coordinate 2,758,496 of JAILWY010000022.1, read as the reverse complement.
CTCGATATGACCCGATAACCTCCAATAAACTCTAATATATGTATATTTGATATTAAGTTTACCTTTTCTTAAAGTGCAAACACATACGTAAAAACTAAATAATGACTTGCGGTTAAAAAAATTATATTTCTACCTTTCTACGTGGCTGGGAGAAAACAACCATTTTTGTGTTTCCAAGGCCTACGATTATACTAAGCCATAGTTTTATTAAAAAAAAACAACGTATTTTTATCTCGAGGGAACTCTTTTTCAGGGTTCAAATTCATAAAGTAAGCTTGTAACAGAAATACGAGCCGTATTTTTAGCGGAAAAATTCTCACACTGTAGCAAGTTGGCTGTGAAACTAATTTAAAAGTGCTGAATTTCAATTCGCCTCCATTTTCCACAGCAAGTGCTGAACAGCAGTGGTTCGATTGGTCCGAACATTGTGTGTTTTCTGCTGAAATGAATTGGAAGGAATGTGAGAAAAACCAGACAAGTGCCTTTATTATTATAAAAAAACAATGGTTTTAATCAAATAAATGTGTTTGTAGATATTTTTGCATTTCAACTTGTGGTTAAATTTTTGCCAATTTCTAAATTAAAATACAAAGTGTTATTGATTAATAATGAATATACACAACTGTAGCTGTTTCAGTACAATGATCATTTTCGATCGGGTAAAACTTTTTTTTGTTTTTTTCCTGAATACACAATAACCGGTTAACAACGTTAATTAATTATTTTTTTTTAATAAAAGTCGATCTTGTGTTTTTTCAGTTGTTTTGATACTTAAAAGCTTTGTCTTCGGATGTTTTGTTCTCGGTGCTGAAACCACCCAAAAAAACCTTTAAAAAACACCCAAAACATCTCTGAATCATTTTGAATTAAATATTTGATTTGTCAGCGCTTTTTCCTGATTATTGCGTATACAGTGTTTTTAGGGATGAACAACCAAGTTTTTAACAATTAATAAATAGTAGTATTTAGTTTCAATACAAAACTGTGTATTTTAATTTTGAAATGGGCAAAAATGACTGTTCAAATAAATTATTTCAATTTCAGTCCGCAAACGTGAAAGTCGCTTATGCAAGCATTGAATGTTTGGCAAAGGAAAAATGAATATTTTCATTGCTCTTACGTTGGGTTGGCAAAGAGGTTTTTACAGGGAAAACGTTATTTTTCACGAACGTTTATTTTAACTGAAAAATATTACATAGAGGCATAATCAATTTGATTAATTGAGTATAAAAAAAATGAATAAGTAATGAATTTTTTCAGATGAAAATTGAATTATTTTCAGTCAATTTTTTATTGCTTTCGGTTTGGACTAAACTGCTTCTTTCCGGTCTTTCTTTCTTTAATAAAGTTTGTACATCCGGTTTCCAAGAACCCCCCGCAGACCAGACGACGATGGGGGGTATAAAACACGATGAGCTCACCTCGCCCCCAGCAAGGCTGTGCACCGGATATTAGTCCTCCCCTGCTCCACTGCACATGCATCAGTATGCTTTAAGAACCCAATTAAATAATAATAGTCTATATATACGAGTATAAAACACAAACTCAACAACCAGCGTGGATCTGGCAACCAATTTCCCCCAAACAGGTTTCATTTGAAAGGCAATAACACTGAGGTGGTTTTAGGCCACTTAAATTAAACAATTAATAATCAAATTCGGTTTATTTAATTAAATAGATTTTTGACATTTTCCATGCAAAAGTTTCAACATTTTGCGGTAGCGAATACTTTTCAAAAAAGTAACAGTAACATTTTCACGTATATGCGGGCTGTCAACAAAAAAAATCACTGATGATCTTGATGTTTGTTAAGATTAATATGACGTTGCCGTTGTATAATGCAGGCTGCCACAAAAAAAAAAAAAAAAACACAGTACTGTCATTTATTTGCCACCAGATTTTCATCACATTTACGAAAATTCTTTATTTATCCGCTAGCGTTAGGATAAAAAAGTTAATAAATAAACAAAATTTCTTTTTTATGCTTTGTTTTGAGAGGCAAGACTGATTTATCTTTTATCAATAATTTCAAAGGTTTTTTAATTATTAAATTTAAACACTTTAAATTTTGAGTTGCTGCATACATCTTATGATTATACATAAACCTGATTACACATTTCTTTTTTTGCGTTTTTCTCATCGCATAAATTTCGTTTAAAAACTCATAAACCAGTGGCGTGGAATAAATTTCCGCCATAGATTCAAAATGATATCTTCCATACATACAGATTATCTGCTTGCTTTGCTCTATGTGCCACATATTTCTTTCTTTAATCTGAACGGCCGTAAATCTAACGTGCTGTTCTCTACACACCCCCGAAGGTACATTGTCTAACCCACACCACCGAGGTACTTATGCGTCATAATATATAAGGCTGCACGAAAAGAGCTCACTTACATTTTTTTATTATAACTAAAAGATCGTATAAAATATTTTGATAAAATCGTCAACTGGAGAAAATTACGCTTTACAGTCGAGTTGGTAAGATTTATTCTTACGCGACATTCTTTCAGCTGTTTTCGGCGATTATACATAAAAATCTAAAAGAATTGTTTTCTTCATAATAAAATAATGGAAATCAAAAGAATATCAGGCTCTCGGGGGAAATAACCGATACGTGCACAAAAACAATTTTAAAAAAGCTGTAAAAATAAAATTTGAGTTTTATTCTGCATACTCAGAAATGTAGATAATTCCAAAAAATAGGAGCGAATTGAAATTTTTTTTTTTTGTACAATTTAATAAAGCTGCTAAGTTTTTTTTTTTATTAAAAAAAAAAGCAAATCGTTTTTGCAGAAGCTCTAAAGACGAGTTTTGTTACAATCAGAAGCCCAGCTGTCGTTCCGCTTTCAGGAGGCGCGCTCCGGTGTATCCGGTTAATTCAATTTCCGCCGCCGCTTTCAGGCGTGATTGTTTGTGAAATTCGACAATTTGCTAAGCCAACCGGAAGTGTATCTGCGTTTTGCCGGTTTCGGCGAGATATCGAACAACCCTACTTACAGCCGCCGAGCTCGGCATTTGTCATTTTTATCCGAAAGACCGAGACGACGAGCGAATCGGAAAAATGTATCCATCGTGTTTTGATTGAAAATGGGGAAAACGTGAATTTCTCGTCTGTCTTGCGCGAAATACTTTTATTTTTTGTTTACAGACGGTAAGAGGTGTTTTCAAATCGTTGCCAATATTCCTGTCTACATACATGTTCATAAATATTTTTTTCCAGTAAGGGTTGAATTTTAAAACTTTTCAAGGTTAGTTTTCAAATTTAATTTTAACAGCTGAAAGTCTTGAATTATTATGTCGCCTAAAAGCACCAACATATATGACCGAAAAGCTTTAGTCGGTGTTGATATCCTGTAAAATAATAATACATTATAAAATGAACGTTTATCACAAACTTTAAACATATAAGTAAGTCATATGTGTAATTGTATAAATTGAATAGTGATTATTTTGGACTTTGAGTAAAGCATTTACAGTGTTTTGATGACATTATGAAATGTTTATTAAAGAAACATTGCATGGTATTAAACAGATTTTTATTCAATGTTTTATAACTTTTCAAAGGATATTCCTGACCATCTAACTAAAAATTTCTATCCTGTACCAGATCTGCCAACTTCCAGCCTCTGCGTTTTTTTTATTAGATTTTTCTCTTGACAGTGGTTTTATTAGGTATTACAGAAAATATGGCCTATTAAGGATACCTTACGCTTATTTACTATCTTTAGAAATTGTCTAGCAGTATGGGAAGAGAAAGACCTTGCAGACTCACATCACTGTTTTCATAAGAAAACTGTTAAGGGTCTTACTACCTAACCTTGCTTGGTGTCCGTCCCCCGTCTGCCACATAAAAAGGACCGTTTTACCTGGCGAAATCGTGTCATTTAATTAATTTAATTGTCACTTAATTTTTCTATGTCGAAAAATGATCTTTTTATAGAGTATTGACAATACTATAAATTATATTTATCTATTTTTTATTATTTAACTAACGTCCATTTTCAGGGTAAAATAAAATCATGAAGATGTTGAAAAATTTGATAAAATGACGACTTTTCAAAACCAAAGTTTGTTAAAGATTTTTTATTTTTTTTTTTTAAAATAATAAATCGCACGGGGTTTATATTTAATCTTTTAATTCCAATAAAAAAAAAAGACTTTTAAATATTTAGGACTCTTAGAACAGGGACATGACGAATCTCGGAAAAACACATATTTATCATATTAAAAGTAAATTTACACGAAATAAAAAAAATATTCTGTTCGGAAGAAGGGATGTAGCAAACTTTTTGCATTTAAATTTTGTTGATTAGTGCAGTCGATTTTTCGCAAAACGGACTAGAAAATGATCAAAAAAACTGGAGTCTGGGACTTAGGCTCTTAACACTGGCACAGGTCGCCAATCTCCTATGAAGTTGTATTCTTCTTCCTCGAAGAAGGAAACAATCGCAAAGGCTTCTTCCTCGTTCCTTCCTTGCCGCCCCGCAGCTAGCGCAAACGTCAAAATACACCCACCCCTTGCCTCTTCTTCTTCCTCCACCTCCTTTTCCGGGGGCTGCTGGGAACTTCCGGGGCGCCGACCACCCCCGGGGGTTGCACGCGCCATTTGCCCCGGGGTTTAGAGGTTCCACAGGGCCGGGGACCCCCGGGATGGCCACCTCCCAGGGAATATCAAGATCGTGCTAAAAATCATCCCTCGGTTTTGAAAGAACGACTCAGTTTAATAAAATTTTAACATTAAAATATTTAAGAAATTCAATATTTTTGACAGAGAGTACTTGGTGGAATTCCATTTTAATATTTTTGAGTAAAATACATGAGTGATTTTCCACATGTTCGTTTTTATTTGTGACCGGTTTCGGCAACCTTTCCCGTTGGCTCAGACTCTTGATAATGCCTTGAAAATATTTCTTTGTATTTAATACGCTAATTATTTGATTATTTCCACAAACACTTCACATTTTAAAAAACACAGTAATACTCAACGTACGATATATATATTTGTTTACTTTGAGTTATGATCTCATCTATCAAATACAAGCTTTAAAATTAAATAAAAAAATAATTACTGTTAAAATAAAAACAACCAAATAGATTATTTAATATTTCTTCGGTATTTTTCAGTTATTGCATATTCTTCAATGAATTTTTTCGTTATTATTTATAATGAAAAATTCCACACGACATAACAAGTCCGGAGGTTTTTGAATATCGCAAGGTTATATCAAATATAAATTCTTATTTTTTCCCTCCCCCAGACCCTTAGGGGGAGGGTCCTACCCTCTGGGATTAGGGTTTCTATTTGCACTAACGCCTCTGTCTTTTAGCGCTGAGTATAAATAATTGCTTACGTCTTACTAAATGATATTCATCATACTAATTAACGATGTTGTAACTTTTGATATTTTTCAAATTACAAGCACATACAACAATCACACATATAAAAAAATATTATTACATGTTTATGATGGCTTAGTATTTAAAAACGTATAAGCGTGATTTTAAATTTATTTTTTAACGCTTTTTCACAGAAACAGATTTTAATAGAAAATCTTACGGTTTTTTTTTATAAAAAATATAAATCATGGAAAATATGATAAATGCAAAATATACCCTTTGCCTAAAATATGATTGCGCCGTTTAAATTAATGAAAAATCTAAATTTAGACAACAAAAACGTGTAGCCGAATTGCTAGAAGATTACAATAATTTTTTTTGTGGGTGTTTTTGCCTTTTTGTTGATTTTATTGAAGCCTTGAAAATACAACAGCGCAGTTACTAACAAAAATATTTAAAAGTCTCCTAGCTATTTTTTTATGCGTGCCTATTCAAGTTTGTTTGCAAATTTTAATACTTATAAGCGCAATTATATTTTTAAAAAAATTTTAGATTTTCAGTTATGTGTTCTAATATAAAAAAAACAATGCAAGAATGTCACATTACTTGTAAAATGATAGCATATTTCAAACGTTAGCAAAAGTGTTTCTGAGCCAGTTTTTTTTGTTTTTGTTGTTCAATCTACAAAGATCCTTTATCTAGCATTTGTATAATTTTTATTAAAAGCTATATTTTTACCCTTATCTGTACTTAGGGTTAAATTATAAAGCATAAAAACGCCTACTTTGTGCTCAATGGAGATACAAAGGCGTTATATAGCGGCAGAGGCCTAAGTGTAGCAATTATTCCCCAGGATAGAGTGCGGTTTCCAGATTTCAGCCTCCGAAGGTTTTTTTTGCTACCCCTGAACCAACCCCTTTAAACGATTATGTGCGTCTAAGAAACATCATTTAAGAGCATTGTTCCCACGAACAATCATTCTAAAAAAAATTATTAATTCTCTCCTAGTGAGAGCTTTGTGAAAACCGTTAATACTAAGTTGAATTGTTAAAATTAATAAAAAAAATAACTAATATCACAGATTCATTTAACGCAGTGTTTTGCGTCTTCATTTTTTTTTTTATACAATAATCCAAAAAATATAGAAAGTCAAGTTATACTTTGATAGTTTTTTTTTCTGTAACTTACATTACAATGATATAAATCTTTGAATAAAAGTAATAAGTAATTACGTATTTTTGAAATGAAAATCAAAAATATGTGTAAAAATGCAGAATATATTATATAATAATTAATGTCTATTAAACTAAGATAAGATGCAAACAAATTAATGATCAAATGAATGTTGCATTTTTGTTTTAATAATATTGAAATTTTGGGGTACAGAAATTTTCATACATCATCTTAGTTTTTGGGTTTTTTTTTTTTTTTTCAGTTTCAGAGTGTTCAAAACGGATATAGTATATCGTGAATACACGCGAGCTGAAAATAAATATTGAAAGTTTGACATTCAAAGTTAAACAATGCTTACTTTTGACAATTGACTCGGTGGCGGCTTTTAAGGCTGTATGTTTGGGGGCCACACATGGCATGCGACTAATGAGGATACAGCACACTTGCGGCACAGTCGGGGTTCCTGAAAACCACGTTCCACAGTTCACCGACCGCAATTCACAGGCTCAAAATACTTAAAAAAATACCTGAATATATGGCTTATTTCAATAAATATACAGTTGTCTTGTTATTTATGTACACAGAGAAACGACGAAAATCAGATAATTTCTGTGTAGTATTTGAAGCTACAGTTTACGGATATTGTGTAGTGAAGCCGTATCTGAATGAAACACATGTTGATAGTATATTTATTTTTAGTAGTTAAAGCATTTTTTTTACTTACTGCATGACTTACACGAGTAACACGTGTATGAAGTATTTAAGTCTATAGGAGTAGTTCAAGTAGTAATTTGTATGGACGCGGTTGATACATTTTTTTAGGTCGTACCGAGAAGTTCTCTATCAGGAAACAAATAAATATTCATTACGTATTTGTAATCAAGCAACTTTTTCAGCTTCTCAGACGCGATTAAACAGTAGGAGCCCCGGGAAAACCATCCGACAATCCACTTGCAAAACCCATTACACGGCCCGCATGGGGGCCGCCAACTTGTAAGCCAGCTGGGATGGGGGTGAGGGATGTGCGGCTGAATTTGAGTTTACTTATCAGCCAACCCCATCCCCAACCCCATCCCCATCCCCATCATTCGGAGGCTCCACCGCGCCTAAGCAGGCATACATATGCTGCTCGCGCGCTGGCTTATCTATAAATCATTGTGTTATGTCGCTTCACGCTAAAAGGGGGAACATCTGTTTTTGATGTTAATAATAATTATAATATTTAATCCGAGCTGTAAGAAAGGTTGTGCAGTGCTTTTAAACGCGTACTTAGACACACAAAAAAAAAATTTTTTTTTAACAAGTTTCAGTAAATACGAGGTACATTATTTCAGCATTGCGTTCCTGAAAAAAAATCGAGGATTTTACTCGTTTTTTTTTTTTTTTGTAACCGATAAATTTGTAATTCTTATACATAGTAAATAAATTAGGTTTTAATGAGCGGATATAAATTCTATAAATTATAATTCATACAAATATATACTTCTTAACAAAACTTGTAGGGTTATTTTTTTTGCACTTGTTTGTTTGATTGAAGTTTAAACGACTGCAGTTTTTTAGTACAATTTATTTTAAGCTTCGTTCGCTTCAGTAAAACTAATCTTTATTATGTGTTTTTTTTTTTTTCTAGTCCGTATTTCCCTTCAAAGTTTTAGAACACCACGGCGGTCTTGTTCCGATAAGTTAGTGAAATATCAAAGAAAACCCACCTTTTGTGCGCCTTGCGTAGGCAGAAAATCTGGAAAATCTTCCCAAAGTCGACGGGATAAAGCCTCTGATTCTCTTTGAAAATTCATGAATATGTTACTTTATATTCAGGTTTTCTCTCGGTTATTAAAAAAAAATATCAATAACACCCCCTAACGAGGCGCCCTCCAAATCTCTTGAGAGAATTTCCGGATTAATTCAGAATCCCATTATTAAAGTATGATTTTAAATTTAAATTCATCATCTTTGATTAAAAGCACCGTCAGAATTAATACAAGTTTGTTTTTCAATTTCTGTTACATCTATAAAAAATATTTTTTGCTTCAATTTTTCATTGGACAATTGTATATAAAATCTATTAATGCATTTTAAAATAATATTAAATGCATATTTGATTTGATTTGTAATATTTACTTCATAAATAGCAAATATGAAAAATTGAACGAATGATTGATGAATTTTTTTTTTGTGACCACTCTCGCCTTTTGGGGTATTTTTTAAACTTTTGATGCTGAAAGAGTTCACAATTATACATTTTTGTAATTGCATAGCCGATAAGTTATTCAAATTAACTGAAAATAAGTCTTTAGTTTTAGACTTATATGCATGTAATTGAGGTGATATTGAAGTGAGTAAAATTAGTTTTCAGTACATTTACTGTGCAAATTATTTAGTAAGTTCAATTTTTATTTTCAGGCAATGGTTACATCGAAGGCACAGAGCTCGATGGCTTCCTCCGTGAGTTCGTCTCCAGTGCCAACGTCACAGACATCAGCCCTGAGGTGAGTGAAGCCTTATTTTTCATACCCGCTCTTATAGACAATCCGCATCCCCTAAATATTCAATCGAAGCCACCCTCAACTTTAATCTGATACATAATATACACTGCCTCTGAATAATAAGACAAAGTGTTAAAAATAAATAAAGCATGCACTGTGACTCTGCAACTGAGCGAGAATTTGAATCGTTATATATAGGGTGTCCCAAAATTAACGCAAGATTTGAATTTGTCGTCATTTTTGCAGTTAAGTTTTGGGAACTTCAGCTGACAGTTTAGGGTTAGTATTAATGGAAAGTTACGCGATAGAACAACGTGTCTTCATTATTGAACAATATTTCAAAAATAATGATAGCTTGGCAGCCTTTTAATTATCCATTACAAGCATAAAGCCAAAGTATCCAGTTTTTAGTAAAGTTCATGGTAGTCGAAAAAATTGAGACGTAAAGCTGAAAAAGCAAGATGTGTATTTAAATCTTAGATTTTTCTTATTGTTACATTAGGGGTTGTTAATTAATTAAAATATTTTATATAATACTAGAAGATTTCGTATCGATAATTCTTCTCTCTGAAAATTAGAAGAACTGAATTCTGCTGCATCATACTAATTCTTCAGCCTTGTTTTTAGCATTTCTAATTATTATAAATCAATATCTCCCGCCGGTGCTTTTTACACAAAAATAAATTTCTGTTCACACAATTAAGCCGGCGAAAATTATATCTGCTGTAATTTTAATTTTCCTGTCGGAAAGAAAGTCGTTTTCGGAGCAATTCCGTTGAACGAGGATGTCCCAACTTTGGGCGAGATATATATATTTTTTTGCTCGGTAAAAACTTTGAACATTATCATCTGCAAAGTTACACCCCCTCGCTGGGCAAAAACCAGTCTGGTCGCAAGTTTCGGGCGCAGATTAACGACGATCCGTTTTTACACAAAACAGGCTGTAGTGCAGTGATACGCAAGATAGTTTATCACTCCAGAGAGGCTTTTGAACCACCCCTTGATGACGTGGCTAGCACACTAGCTTGCTAATAATATAACCTGAAACTCGAATCCGTGTATAGCAATACTATTTTCTAGTACAAGGATAGTATTTGTGTGTGTGTTTTTTTTTTAATTTTACCATCTGGCAATGGGATGCTTTGTGAACTCTTTACAAAAAAATAAAAATTTTAATAACTGAAACAAATAACCGGTGGCCGTTACTATCCCAACGAAGACTGTATATAATCGTCTAAAATATTAATTGTATAGAATCTTAAACTCACATTTGTTTCGTAGCACACTAATCTATCTTTGCGCTTGACTATGACTAAGACGACTTTTCTGTCCATTTGCGTATTTTGATTTTAACAAGTGTTTCAATTTATTTGGAGGTTTTTAAAATATCAAAGCTTCTCGGCACCTTTTTTGTCAATAGTTTTGAGAATTTATTTGTGACCTTTCATTTCACCTTCAGCTAAAAAAATTAATATATCGTTATAGTATTTATGAGTAACTTCGTAAAAGTGACTACCCGCATAACCTGTGATGTCGCCCCTATACTTCTACTAATTTAATAAACGTGCCTATTAATATATTATATTATATATATATATATATATATATATATATATATATATATATATATATATATATATATATATATATATCTAAGAAAAACAGATATCTCGACCTACATTATTTACGAAGACATCTTATACCAAAGCCTTTTCTTTCTGCCAAATTCGATTTTAATATATACGATATGATGTAATTATTATTTTCAGAATATTCGAGTGTCTAATATATATATATATATATATTATTAAATAAGTTTTTGGAGACGTTAGTTTATTAATATAATAATGGTATTTATAGAAATATATAAACTCACACTTGAAATTAAATATATACACAGTGAATCAAGCAATTTATTTTCCCTCATATTTTAAGGTATAAAAACATCGGATATTACAAATACAATTTTATTTTTTTTATTTTTATATATGAACATAATAATAGCATCAAAGATTTTTAGCTAAACATATTGACTCAAAATACTGATTCAAACTTTCAAATTTATTTTTATTTGTACAGATTAACCGACGGTGATAATTCTGTTTCTCGGAGCCAACCTAAATCCAGAATTGATGTTTGTCGCTTCGTGATTACTTTGCGAGGGTTTCTTGTTAACGTTTCGATGTTTGCTTGCTGAGTTAATGCTTTCAGGACTAGTAGAATCTCAACATCAGAAAGTAACGACCGAGTAATGCACACACATGATTTGTTAATATATCCCAAATGCAGACTCGCTGTAACTCCTATCAGACATCTAAGGGATGAATTATACATTAGTTGGAATCACTTGTACTTAGTATATCTATCACTAAAACTAATGATATCACTGAAATCAAAAACGTTTTTCTTTTTATTGTTAATTAAGTTTACTGTGTACTCATCACGAATTCGAGCTTCCCCGTCAAAGTATTTTTTTTATATACAAATATAATACCTGTTGTGTACTAGATGATCATGTCTTTTAGTATTAAACATAAATCACTACTCAGCATAATACCCAAGATATTGAAATAATTAATGATATATTTCATAATTGAAATGTTTGTGTCCGTTAGTAGTTATTAATTTTTCAGGAGTCGTATTTTTTTCAGACAGCGGATTTTCCGTCTTTTCAGGGAATTTATTCACAGGAAATAATAAGTGTTTCATTACAATTTTTTGAGTTCCTACGAATACTGTTATATAATATATAATACAGTAATACCAATAATTTTTTTTTTTTTAAATTTCTTGCTGTAGAGTTGTCAGTAGTTATAACCCAAATATGTTTAATCATGCAATAAAAAACATTATTAATGCATTTGAATGCTTGTGTGAACCGATGCCCAAAAATCAACACACCTGACCATTGAGTCAATAAACCTGCAAGCCAACCACCATGTGTGCTTTCATTTCCGGTTAAATAAACAAATACCTTTGTTTATTCGCATTTTATGTATGCTCGATGATAATTAGACATTTACATGCATACAACTTTTGTTGCCTCGCCCTCTCCATGAGTGAAGGCTCCTTTGAGATGCAAAGTCCTTGTGCCTGGTGAAGGGAAATCTCCTCATAAATATTGTTTTACCTCCGAATTTCGGGAAACATAACATTCCAGTTGTTTGGGAACACTCTGAAAAGATACGCGAAGTTTTCCGTAAAAATAAACTTCCCAGCGAACGATGGAAAACTTCTAAATATACTTTAGAATATCAAGTTATTATTATGAGAATAAAAGATTTAACATTTAAATTTTCAGTCTTCATTGCGTAGCAGATATTTTATATCATTCTCTAAGCTGTGTAAAGCTTTTTTTTTTAAATGGAAACCCTTACCCTAATCCGAACTGAAAACATAGGGGAGGGTATGATTTGGACCTTTAAAAAACCCTGGATTATCTCTTATTTTATTCATCCGTGACATAAACGTGCTTATCTTCAAAGAGACATAGTAGTTTTAAATAATAAAGACAGTATTCTGAAATCTTTACTGAATACGTTACTTGATTATTCAGCAAATAAATAGAGCAAAATCTTGGCGAAAAGAAGTATCAAATATACTTGTCAATATTTATTCATTTTTACGTTCGAATTTTTTTTTCAGGACTCGTGAAACGTAAATGAAAAATATCAAAGAGAAAATTATTTAACATGTTACGAATTTATCGGGATCCATTTCAGGCTTTCAAACGTAAAAACCTGTGACCTGTTTTCAACTACAAGCTTACTTGGCAGCGAATAAATGTGAGAGTTCTGAGTGCGTACAAAAAAAAAGATAATAACGGTTTGCCTCTGTCTGCTTTGTCCGGGACAGTGGGCAAGAAGTATTATTTATGGCGTGTATAGACACGGTGGAAATTGTACCATAAAAATACGGTCTAATAAACAGGAGAACGATATTCCCCCCCCGGACAATGGCTTCGAGTAAATTAAACCAAGCAGTGAAAAAAAAAAAGTAACCTTCAGATCTCAGGCGATAACAACACGCACGACGAGAAATCACATAATCGTGTATTAAATAGATAAACCCACACGAGTATATTGTACATGTTTATGCCATTTTTTTGTGGGATTCGAACCCACACTCCGGGTTTTTTAACTTGGCAAAAAACCAGTACAATCAATGCCTTCTGTGCCACAATATTTTGTTATCGACAGGTAGTTTGGCGAAGGTTCTACTGCTGTGAGAATTGATTTACTGAATCACCAATCAGCCTTCAATGGGTTTGCTAAGGTTTCAGAATACTTTATAACCATAAGTATACATAAAACCATCATTTTTTCACTCGATCGCTGTTTATAGAGCTTCTCTTCGAAAATAGGTCACATGTCCTCACGTTTGAAGAGCAAACATTAAAAAAATTAATCCCGGAAAACATGTAAACTCGCGTTTTTATATGGGGACAAATGATGTCGTTAAATTCGGCGAGTCATTCATTAAAAAAAAAGCTCAAATTCGTAGTTTTTTTATAGCGCTCACTTAGCATTATACACAAGGCCCCGTCGGTTATTAATCTTCATTACAATCCATTTGTTTTTGCGAGCTTTTTTTTTTAAGGCTTGTCTCTGGGAGCCTCTTCCGTCGAAGGTTTTTCGTCTGTCTGCGAAATGTTGCTCTCAAAAGCCTCGGTCGTGGCCCCGCAAATGTCGGCTACACGTTATGCGTTATTGATGGAGGAATCAAACTGAAAATAGAGAAAGGGGTGGCAGAGCTTCTGAAACCTGAAAACGTCTGAAAATGTACGCCCTGTGCTAGTTTGCGAAGTGTTTTTAGGTGTTTTCTTGGGAAATGTGTTTTGCACAGTTGTCCGACTGTGTTATTTATATTGTTTTCGTCTGCGGTCTTTAATGAAATTGCCGGCGAAAACATTTGGCAAAAATAATATTTACTGTCGCACATAAAATTCACTCGTATAAATGGTTGTTTGAGTTTTATCTATTAGTTAATTTTATTGAATAATAATCTTTTGAAATGTGGCAGGTAGCTACTGCCTGAGAAAAGTAAAAAATAACTTTATATATTTCTACAAATAAATCTTAAATGTACAATTATTTTTTGTTTTTATTTATTCAAGTATATTAATTAACTTTAGTAGCCATAATATAGTAGCTAGATTTTTAAGATTAATATGTTTTTAGTAACGACAAAATACAACGGTTTATATGTCTAGAAAATAAAAATTTACAACCCCTCCTGTAAAGAAGGGTTGGAAAATTTGCAAGTGCAATTAAAAAAAATATATTTTGCGTAATTCCAAACGCTTTATTACTTGTTTTAAAGTAAATCATTTGGCTTAACCAAAATAGCTTTTTCGATTAGAATGCACAAGTGAATATTTTTAGGTGTAAAGCAGCATTTAAGTAAATCTGGTGGTTTTTTTTTTATTATAATCGTCTAAATATAATACAACACTCCTGAAAAAGCAAGGGTCGTGTTTAACCGAAGCAAATATCTTCCACGTAAGCAGAAAACAACTGGAACAAGTTTTATTGTTTAAACAGGATATTAAAGTTTCAGTCTGCCTTCTTACGCAACTTTCTGCTTTGCAAACAGCACAAGAACTTCTATTTAGTATAAGAAATCATTTTATTTTCTTGTGTGAAAAACTTTTGAAATATAATTATGTTTTTATTTCCGAGTGCAAGAATTTCTGTTTTATTTGATAGATTTTTTTTATTTGCTCAGTTTAAAGACTTGCTTTCGACTCTATCCCATGGGCTGTGGCAGTTTTACTTAATACATAATTTAATGACTTTCAATATCACCATGGCTATATCCTTTTAGAGCCTCGTTCAATTTGCTTGAATCACTTTTTTTTTATTACTAACTTTTATTGATGACTGATGAAACTTTTTTAGTTTTTGAACCACAAAAAATATGAATACCCTAATCACTTGTAAATTATTTTATTTGTTAATCTTTTTGCTTCTCAAAGACTTCTTCAGTACTGAAGTTTTCCCTTGAAAAATTTTATAAATAATTATATATTATTATATTGTAGACACTTTTTTATAGAAGTTATTTAATGATAAAAATTTGTTTTTATTGAAAAAAAAAAAAAACAGATTATTGTGAAATTAGATGTAAATTTTGCTCATTTAGAATAAGGTCGTTATATTATATTTAATAAAAAGAAAAACTTAACCCAATATGTTGCTTATTAGAGATGGGAGAGAAAAAACCTATCTTAATCGAGATCTTGTAGTTACAAGACATTATTAAAAAAACTATAATTTACAACCCCAAGAGTAAACGTTGTGGAGTGAATTTTGTATTTTTTATACAAAGCAAAACACACATATTAATCTTAAGATGTATTTTATATTATTATATAATAAATAACCTTGATTTTTTATATAGTATTGTAATAGAGCAAGTGTTTTTCAAGTTAAAAAAACACATTATTTTAGCATTGAATTAATTTCAAGTATTACAAGTCAAACTTCACCAGGAGTAATGTTTTTGATGTTGGATGTTTTTTTATATTATCATATTATATAATAAATAATCTTGATTTTTTTTATATAGTATTATAATAGAGCAAGTGTTTTGTAAATAAGAAAAACATATTATTTTACTATTGAATTAATTTCAAGTATTACATGTTAAACTACTACAGGAGTAAACGTTGATCATTTCGTATTATTTATACAAAGTAAAACACACGTATGAGTCTTAAGATTAAATAATCTTGATTTTTTGTATAGTATTGTAATAGAGCAAGTGTTTTGTAAATAAGAAAGACATATTATTTCAGGATTGAATTACTCACAAGTATTACAAGTGAAACTACTGTGCCGTGGATAAACAACCAAAGCATCTCGATACAGAGACAGTCGCTCGTAAATTTTACCAAATGAAATGTGTTTGTTTACGATGCCAATACTTATTTTATTTTTTTATAATCCTGATAGCAATACTCGTGCAGATACAGCGATAAAGATAAAAGTCACGGAATCTCCTTTATACGGGACCGTCGAGCGTGGCGGACGGAATTTATATCCATTTGCGAGATTTGCGCGCGGTTTATTATTCTGTTGATCCCGGTGTTGCCAGGTGGAGGAGGGCAGACATTTTTATTTGTTTCCCAATCCCGACGAGAGATAAAGCCCGTCGCGCAAAAAAAAAAAAAAAAAATACAACAACAACAGCAAATCTGAGAAGCCTCCCGAACGATCTCGGAGAATTTATTCATCAGTTGTGTGTCGGCTTCTTTAGACGGTGACAAACAAGCTCGCTGGGAATGGAAAATGTACCATTGCTTTGAGTTTTATTTTTTTTTTCACAGCGAAAACACTGAGAAGAATTGAATAAATGTGCGTTTTTAATTTCTGTATGGTTTTATAAATTTTTATACTCATCTTTGATTGTCTATTCGGTTTTTTGCTCGGACGCTTTGGTACTTTTTTGCAAAGATTTTGTCAAGCTCAAGAGTAATGTGAAAATTTGTTTTTAGGCTATTTCTTCAATGCACAATATTGTATTTGTATTAAAATATTATTTTTATGATATGATACAAAACACTTTTACAAGATTTTTGAAAAAAACGTGTTTTGCTTGTACTTGTATAAAATATATAATACTATCAACTTTCACACCGGGGTTTATTTATTAGTTTTTTTTAATATCTAGAATAGTTTAGGTATTTTCTGGATTATAATAAGTGTATATAAAATGATCTAAATTTATTTCTGGACATACAAAAATTTATATTTATTCAACCCAATGTTTATACAGGTCTTATTTTAAGAACCGTTTTTTGTTGTAACAAATACAAAATAATACAAAAAAACAGACGTAGCGTTCAATACGCCACTCTATTTTTCAGGATTTTAGGTAAATCCTATAATCATTATTGTACTATTTTTATTTTACCGAGTTGATATGGTCTGATAGGTCTAAATATCAAATGTATAAGTCAAGCAAAAGAAGGTCAGAAGGTACAAAGTGAAGGCTTTGCGTGACCTTTTCTCCGACCAGCCGCGATTCTACTCAATTATATAGTTCTTCAAGTCATTTATTTATATCTGGGGGTAAATATCACTTCAGGGAAAAACTAGAGGAAACTCAGCAATAAAACAGAGTAAGCTGTGGAATAAAAAAAAATTGTTTTGGTAAAAAAACTTTTGCCTGAATTTAAAATATAAGCAATGAATAAAACCATACAATAATTTTGTTAAAGTATTATTGTAGATGTGGGGGAACTCTTGGTAAAAAAAAAGCCACTGTGCAGTCTTATATTAACCATATATAATAAGTGTGATTGTAATAATAGGATTATTAGAAAATAAAAAATATAAAAAAATATATAAAAAATATATAAATACAGAAATTAAAAAAAAAAATACTCTGAATTATTAAAGGTCACAATATAAATATCCAAGTTACGTCAATAGTCTGTGTACTTATGAGATCTGACCTTTGCTTATAGTTACCACAACTTTAATAGAAATGACTTCGGCAGAAGTTTATTTGATTATCAGGATGACTTCAATTTAATTTAAAAGATATATATATATATATATATATAACACATTTGTAAAAATATATAAACACCCTAGCTACGTTCGTCACAAGTCAAGTGCTTTTCAGTACCTGTGCAATTTAACTTCTGCTCATAATTACCACGTACAATAGAACTGACGTGAATTATCACAAAGTCGGATAAGTCCCTCAAAGTTAAAGGATTAATTATCCGAACAGGACAACTTCGGAGCGAGTACAGGCAATGGACCATTACTACCTCAAACTTAAATACTACCTGACCTATTAACAAACAACTTTTGTCAGTGTCGTAAAAAAAATTATTAATAATAAAGTGATATTTATTATTTTTTCATTGCAATTGTGAATGAAATGAATAGCTTTCAGATGTCTAGAAAGTTTCACCCCTTGTTTGAGCTAACACGTATTTATTTGTACAACATGGCGTTAAGACAAAAATGCTTTTCCAATAAACTGTCACATCTCATAGTATTTGTGCAATTTGAAAGGCCAACAAAGGCGTTACGTGCCCTTCCCCCCCCATTGTCCCCCCCTCCTCGTCCCCCCGCCCCTGCGAGTGTGTTATTCGGGTTTTAAAATGGCGGAGGGACGTGACAAAATGGCGTCCCCGCCTCGGGGCCGGGGCCGGGGACTTGTGCAATCATCGTGGACCGTTGGACCGTGAGGAGATCCACTGTGTGTGAACGAATAGAGTCAAAACGAGACTTCAATAAAAATACGCGAAATATTTATTTTTGCACAGTAGGACTCGAGTTCTTAAAAACCTGAATACTCGTTTATCCGTAGTACATATTTGTAATATAATGTTATGAACCGATCAATATTAAAAGGACTTGGACATATCTTTGACTTGCGTTAAATCAGTTCTGCTTATATACACCCAAAAATATGAAAATGACTTTCACGTGGCTTTCTCTTCACATATATTAATCCAACAATGTCAATTTGACTTTCGCGTGGCTTTCTCTTCACTTGCACCCAACAATATTATAGTAGTTCGACTTTCATTTCACATAAATATATACCCAACAATATCAGTTTGACTTTCACGTAGCTTTCTCTACACTTATATTAACCAAAAAATATCATTTCGACTTTCACGTGGCTTTCTCCTCACTAATATTTGCCCATCAATGTCAGTTCGACTTTCACGTGGCTTTCTCCTCACTTATATCAACCCAAAAATATCAGTTTGACTTTCTCGTGGCTTTCTCTTTACTTGTACCCATCAATATAATAGTAGTTCGACTTTCATTTCACAAATATATACCCAAGAATATTAGTTTAACTTTCGCGTGGCTTTCACTTCATTCATGTCAACCCAAATATATCATTTCGTCTTTCACGTGGCTTTCTCCTCACTTATATTAACCCATCAATGCCAGTTCGACTTTCACGTGGTTTTCTTCTTAAAACAATATAAATATGAATTTAACTTAACTTCGACCTCGCAAATATCAACCCTACAACATATAATAAGTTAAGCATTCACATAAATTTCACCTGACTTACATCGACCCAATATATAATAACCCCAAAAAGTATGTTCTTTCATTTCAGTATATCTTTTAGTTTCACAAACATTTGTTAACACTCTGTTAGCTTGTTTAACCGCGTAGATATAATTGTTTCCTTATTTCAATCAAGAATACGTGAAAAGCACGTTGCGGTGTACACCAAACATATTTCATTTTAGAAAATAAGAAATAAAGGTATTTATTTTTATTTGCGAATTTATTGAAAACTCACTTCATTAATCAACGTACTAATTTCTACCCCTTCAATAATAAATGTATTTCACAATCCAGTTATTGACGGTGACTTGCCAATTTTCGATGGAAACCCGTGAGAAGTAACGAACTGTTAATGAACTCCGATAATGCCCATATCAATTCTCAATAGTAATAATTTAATATACAAAGTAATATTAAAAAAATTGGTTGCCAAAACCCTAACCAAAAATATGACTAATTTTGTATGTGTATTAAAAGATTTTTATTTATATATTATATGCAAAGTACTTTGCAATTCTTTGTGAGTAGCTAAAAACGAGTAAAATTTTATTGAAATCTTATGATTTATTTCTTAAAGTTTATGTATAAATCAATTTTCCGCTATCGAAGTGCCTGTCTGGGTTTTTTTTTATGTCCATTTATCTTATTTTTGTGATAGCTGTGGATATTGCACAAGGCCTCGAGAATCTTCAACTCAAAACCATCGTAGCGCTTGACCGAATCTAAGATCTTAAGAAAATGGACGTCAAACCGGTTTCTAAGATCTCTGATGATTATGACAAATGTCCAACGGATTTACCATACGCTGCCATAAATAAACTTTAATAATATTTTTAGGTACCTGGTGCAATTTCGTTTTGATATATTTCATTCCAATGAATATTATGTTTTGGTATAACTACATTCACCAATCTAAAATAAATCTAAACAACTAGTCGATGACAAAAATCTTAACATTGAAGTACATACAACGATTTAATTGTAACTTGAATATATTTTTTAAAGATTTTTGTTATTTCATATGTAAAAACTTGTAGGTATCTATTAAATTCATAAAAAAACGTGCATACATTATTATTATAATAAATTTATCTTTATATGGAAAATTAATGATGCTTTTGATTTCTTCCATTTTACCTGGCGAAATCGTGTCATTTAATTAATTTAATTGTCACTTAATTTTTCTATGTCGAAAGTTGATTTTTTTTACAGAGTATTGATAAAACTATAAATTATATTTATATATTTTTTATTATTTAATTAACGTCTATTTTCAGGGTAAAATAAAATCATGAAGATGTTGAAAAATTGGATAAAATGACGACATTTCAAAACCAAAGTTTGTTAAAGAATTTTTTTTTTTTAATTTTTAAAATAATAAATCGCACAGTGTTTATATTTAATATTTAAATTCAAATTGAAAAAAAAGACTTTTTAAATGCTTAGGACTCTTAGAACAGGGACATTACGAATATCCAAATTTCTACACTTCAATCGGAAAAACACATATTTATCATATTAATAGTAAATTTACTCGAAATAAAAATATATTTTGTTCGGAAAAAGAGATGTGTTTAACTTTTTGCATTCAAATTTTTTTGATCGGCGCAGTCGACTTTTCGCAAAACGGACCAGAAAAATAGCCCCTTAATGTGACAGAGTACATTTTTTTTTTTTTTTTTCAATCGATCATTGTAAAAGCGTTCGTATAATTTCCTTTCGGAATTCGGGGGTGGGATTTGAGTTTCAGGCGACACTCGGGGAAATGGCCGTGCCACCTAGAAGCGGCCATCCGCAATGCGGCTGCAGCACCCCGAGGGGGGGAGGAGGCACTATAAAATCAGCCCCCATCCGGAGTCAGCGCTTCTGAACGCCATTAAGGAGACCTCAGAACCCCTGCTCTCTCAATTACGAAGCCTCCGAGCACTTCCGGGGGACGCGGCTCGCGGTGCATGCCAGAAGCGCCGGGGCCCCGAGTGCCTCTTAATTAACAATCTGCGATTAGATATTTGATACTTGACACAGTTGCATAAAAAAAACATACTATAAACCTCTGTGAAAAATGCATTTTTTTTAATAATACATGTGCGAAAATTAAAAGTACAAAAATCATCCCTTAGCGTACTAATAATGAACAAATACAGCAAGTGATAATCGGTGGTGTTTTAAGTATAAAAAGACCCACTGTGCTAAAACCCCATTAACAGACATAGAGTAAAATGTTCAACAACACTTTCTAAAAAGAAAAAGATTTGCCAAAAAAATTATAAAAATATTTTAGCTAGTCTGAAAAAGCACGCACTATAAATTTGACTATTCATATTTTTTATAATGATAAAAGTATCTTTGTATTTTGTCTTCACTTCATCATCAGTAATGCAAAAAATCGAAACTAGTAATGCATAAAATATAATAAACTCAAAGTGCAGACAAAATACAAAGCTACTTTTATCATTATAATAATGGATCTTCACCAATCAAATGCCTTGTCCCCGAACAAGATTCATATTTTTTGTTTAAAAGAGTGGTTTTTTTTTTTTTTATTGTTGTTGGAATTTTGATCGCGAAACCGTTTTCGTGCGGTGTGGTCGCACGACTGTGAACCAGGTACTACGGAGGGTGCAGCCCGTGTGTGGTTTGCGAGACCAACGGTTTGGATTCGTAGGGGATGTAAATCGCGAGCGCCGGCCTGTCAGGAGCGGAAGTTGGGTTTGTCGGGGACGTGGTTTTATTTTTTATTGGCCATGTACGGGGTGGACTGTTTCCAACCCTGGCTTTTCGGCGAACTTCCGGGTGAAAATTCAGACAATCGAGGCACACATTCCATTTATAAATATGAGTATTTATTTACAATTATATAAGTGGAAAATGGAATTTATTTTTTGTGTGAGCTAAAAATATTTTCCAACACAATCAGTTCATATGTCTATTTTTTGGATAGGAATATGAACATATTAGTAATAATATAATAAACCCGTTATGGGTAATAAATACGCATCTGATTGACGTCCAATCCAAAAAATAGACATACGTATATGATGGTGCGCGTCCTAGCTAAATTAATAAATTTTAAAATTAAAATCGCTTCACTTGTTACTTTGTTCAAAAAGTCCAGTGCTTGCAAATCACTAAATATTGGTTGGCCTGGGCACATTGGTTCATATGTAGAGTACGATTGTTAAACGGAAGTGATTCGTTAGTACAAGGGTTAGTACACCGGCCATGTAAGCCAGGGGATGTGGGTTCAAATCCCACACAAACCACGATGATATTTTTCTGAGAGTTTCTTTAATCATCTTCTATGTATGAACTAATGTGCCTAATCATATTAGTAATAACAATCAGTTCACGTGAATCACTTTTTATAAAATATATAAATTAATTAATGAGTAAGCAAAAAAAATAAAGGTTTTATAATGCGTTAAAGTTATGCAACCTGTGAAATATATCACCTCTTTGAATTCAGCTGCTTTGAACCCTATTAAAAGAGCCCTCCTCCCTCAATTAACAAGGCTTTGAGGCTCTCACGTGGCGAAGCCTTCAACCCCTATGTGCGCCGGAAAATAATGATTATTAAAATTATTTTTTTACTGTAAATCTATCGTAATATTGTACGTCTATATATTTTATAAATCATTGTCTTCTATGTGGCAAAAAGTTAAATTGGCTATTGCAAAAATGTTGCTTGTCTAGTGTCCCCGCGACAGCCTTATTGTTTGGGGGTAATATTTCAGGTGTAGGGGTTGTGCTGTACATAACAGCTCGGGCTCGACAAAGCTCTCGCCTTCACGGGGATCTGGCCTTTCCCCATAAGTTATATTTTGTAATACCAGCTCATGGCACTTCCACGCGTTGGGAATCCCCGCAAACGAGGACTTATCGACCTTTGCTATTGAATATCGAGATTTACGCCGGAGAAGACTTGCTTTTGGTTTTCGTATCGCAAAACTTACCATTTGTGTATCTTTGATCAGTACGCGTGGCTGTTGAGGCTTTGTAAAAAAATAATAAAAAAAATAGACACTCTAAATATTATAAAAGAAATCAAGAAAACGCTTTTACTGTGTTTCATGTTGTTCCCTATTTTTACTTGTACTCGAACAGTTTTACTAAAAAAAATGTTAAAATGTTAAAACATCGTGTAATTTCTGCCAAAAATATTATTATTAGTAAAAAAAAATTAAACACCATTTTTTTTAACACTTGCATTATATTTCTTTCGAAATTCTGTATATTTGAGGCCTTTTATAAAATAAACAACAAACATAATGGTTTTTGGAAAATATTTATTTATTTAATTCAAGAAATTCAATATTTTTGACAGAGAGTACTTGGTAGAATTCCATTTTAATATTTTTGATTAAAATACTTGAGTGATTTTCCACATGTTTGTTTTTATTTGTGACCGGTTTCGCCAACCTCACAAATAAAAACGAACGTGTGGAAAATCACTCAAGTATTTTACTCAATATTATTATTGTTTAATTTAAAAAAAAAAACTGAAAAATCTGTATTTCGTTCATTTTATGATATTAACGTAAGGAAGCTTTTTTTATATTCTATGAATGACAAATTGATGGTTTCTAGCATATTTAAAATTTTCAATATTTCTGTATAAACTATACAAAACTTGTTTCCCTATTAAAATAATGCCACTATTTTTTAAACACCGTGTATGATTGAAGTCATTTCGGACTCGGTAAAATTACATTACCCGTTATTTAAAGATGCAGTCAACTTTTTACTGGAGCTCTCCGTGGAGTCGACTAGAATTACAGTTCATTAGCGCAACAGGGTCACAAGCTGTATTAATTCCACCCCCGGGGCGACCGGAAGTCCTCGGCGAGGGAACTTCCGGCGGAGGCAGCCACTGGACTGGTGGACGGCGTCAGATTCGATTAGGCCTGAAATGTCGCGTGTGCTCCTGAAAGAAGCCTGCACGCGCTGCCACACAACCGACAACCTGCCAGTGATAAGCCAATCGCGTCCTTTTACTATATATTTTTATATAGTTAAAAAAAAAAACGCTATTTGTTAATATCACGTCGGTTGTGTGACATCGTGTTTGGGCAGCTTAAAAAAAATGGAAATTAAAATTAATATTTTTGACAGCGAGTACTAGGTAGAATTTTATTTATAAATACTTTTTTATAATGATTTTTTATTTATTACTAAATACTGTTTAATATATTTTTTAATGGCTTTAACTATATATGGAATAAGCTTTTCTACTACTAAACATAATATAAAAATATTTTTATAAAGAAATACACACAGTGTAGATAATAATCTATAGTGGCACAGTATTTCGATTACATGTTTTATGATAAGTAAAATTGCCGTTATTGAATACTTTTATTATCAGGATTTAAAAGAAGTAATAATAGAAATTTAACGATAGCGTGTATTTTGTAAAAAAAATTGTTTTTTTTATATGCGTGTATCGTTTTAAAATTGTAATCGAAAATTACAAACTAAATTACTACGTTTCTACTATCTGATCTTTATAATAGTTTTCTGGTATAAAAATATTATAATTAATACATAATAAGGGATTGTAGTTTGCAGTACAAATGACACTAAATTAATTCGTTTTTTATAATTTAATGTTTGATTTTCTTTTTTTATTAATATTTAATTCGATACGTTAAAATTTCATTATCAAATGCTTAAACTATCCCAAAAATTAAAATTTAAGTATGCAATTCAGTTGAAAATTCAATTCAGTTTATACGCTTATCAAAAAATAATAAAATGTTTATTTAAATTATATTTTATTGCGATTTAAACGATTTCGCGTCGTAGTTTTATGAAAATATAATTTTTTTTTAAATATAAGTAGCTGAGTGCATATTTAAACAGCAAGTTAACGAAATTCTCCATTACACGTAGAGAGGTAATTCCTGAAAGCGATACAGCCTTCATGTCCGTTTCCTGCGGGTCGCCTATAACTAACATCACTAAATACTTCACTAGGGAGGATGTATTTCCGGTTTTATTGTACCTGTTCAATTAAATGAGAGCAGACTGATTTAAACTCAACCGTTGCATTATTTAAGGAGAGGATCCTTTTACTTTTTGCGCTCGAAGCATCAAAAGGGTTTTCACCGTTTTGTGTTAGCCATTTTAAATTATTTTGAAGCGATTTCGCTTAATTTGCTCAAATTTTAACCCACAGTATAAACGATGAAAAAGCTCTCGAATTTTCACTTGACACGAGTGCGGTTCAAGCCCACATCTCTTGGAGCTGACACCAGAAATTCCACTTGTGTCAATTTTTTTTCGTAGGATATTTCTCGTGTTACGACTTGTTGATGGGTTTTTTTTTTTTATAAATAATGTATATCATTTCAGCAATTTTTTAAATGTGTATTATTTTTCAATTGATTATCTTGAATTGTCGATTAACATTTGATAAATATTCCAATCAAATATCACTGATTTACCTCAGAAGCGCTAACACCTTTTATGGTGATTTTCAAGCACAATGCATTTTGTGAAACTGAAAGAATTCTCTAGGAACTTGCACGATTTAATTTCATTTGAATGCATAAACGAAGAGCTTTTTCGTTCTGTAAAAACAAAGCCTTCTGTTTATATTCAACTCGATCCAATTAAGAATACGCTTATGTTGGAAAAGCTCTCTCGGATTCAACTACCTCCGGTAACAAGTTCAACTGCGGATGCCAACTATGGAAATGTTTTCGTTCGCTTCAAAGTTTTCGCTGCATCCGTACTTTTGTCTTATTTATTTAACTTGTTATGTCTTCAGATAGTAAATTCAATTTGCCGTGCTTCTAAACTCGAGGTATTTTTTTTTTTTTTTACGAGAACTATCTGATTGCCTTTTCTGTCTCATTTATTTTTTTCAGTTCTCGTCTCTATCCAGGTATTATTAGTTCGGCCATACTTACGACTTACAGCAACTTTCGAAAATTCCGCATCCACGTTAGCTTTCTCTTTCTAATGCCAATTTTTTTTCTTGGACTATAAACTGCTATTAGCTATATTTGTAATTCGTGTAAAATGCAGCCAAAACAGTTTATCGTACGCTTTTTATCATCATTATGTGTATGACTCTCTGCTGGGGCTGGGTCCAGGGATGAGTCCATTTCCGAGTTTTTTTATATAATTTTCGAAAATATTTTGCGAAAAATCTACCGCACTAATAGAAAAAAATTAAATGCTTAAAGTTAGATACGTTTCTTTTTCTACGGATAAATTTTTTTTGATTTCTTATTTATTTATATTTAATATAATAAATATGTGTTTTCCCGATTGATGTTAAGGCATTTGGAGGTTATTTTGATCGGTGGATCAAGAACCCTATGTATTTAGGTGTCCTTTTTTTAATTGGAAATAAAAGATTACATTTGAAACTATGATATGAGATTAGTTTGAAAATTTAAAAAAAAAATTACTTTAACAAATTTGGGTTTTGAAAAATCGTCATTTTATCCAATTTTTTAACATCTTCAAGGCTTTATTTGACCTTGAAAAAGGATATGTATAATTTATAATTATATATAGAAAAATACAGTGAAATTTAGATAAATATTATAACACGATTCGCTTAGCTTTCGATTTCCGAGTCAGCTCTGTACTGATAAAAAAGGTGTATTTTTTACCTGCAAGGTTTTATCACTTTTTTGCGAAATCATATCACATTTCAAATGCAGCGTTTTATAATATAAAGTTGATATATTTTATAAATAAATATGCGATTTCAGAGACCATAAACAGCTGATGCCATTTTCGGGGGTTTTTCTCGTCGTTTCGCGTGTTCACCGGTCAATATACGTATACACTCATTAGAGTGGATTTCCCCGGCGAGCGACTCGGGGAGTTTCCCGTTAAAAGTGTGTCAACAGAACCTCCGGAACCTTTTGTTTGCTGAAGTCCTCCCCCGAATCGGGCGCCGAGTGTTTGCCTCCTGAAGGAGCTGTTCCCCTGCGAATGGGGAGCTCCCGCCGCCATTGTTTGGCGAAATTACCGCCATTATTTATCGAGGCGCTCATTTCTTAAGCAAAACGCCCCGATAGGGTCCCTCTTAAGTTCAAGTTAAGCAAATAAATGTATTTGAATTTTGGACGTTGCAAATTTTTATTTAACTTTTTATTCATTTGTGCTGTAGCTACAGTTATTTATTATTATAAAATCCACTGCCTGTCATGATCATTTAATTAAATAAAATAATAATTAAATAAAATACGTCGTATTAAAACGCCACCATGAAAAATATCTACGTAGCTATGATATTCAGTTGAGGTTAGCCCTTCAGGATTTCCATAAAATTCTGCATGTGTTTTATGGGATCTTTGTTTATTAAAAAAACCTCGTTCCTGAAAAAATACAATACAATACTAACTTTACTCTATAAACCCCATAGTGGAATCAACTTTTCTCAGATATATTCATGGAAGCTTGTTATGGTTATTAACACACTAAAGGCGGGGCGGGTACTAGTACCCGTTTCGCGGACTGCTGTCTAAAGGCGGGGCGCGTATTAATACCTTTTTTAATGTGTTTACTCTAAAACGGCAGAAGTTCATTTTACTCTTTGGGTTTACAGCTCGTAATGCTTGTTAAGAGTCGTCAACGTTACTTCTACCAATACTGTCCAGTGATTCTGAGCAAAGTGACAATGAAGAAGTGGAGTGGTCAGAGAATGATAATCCTCCAATTAATGAAGAATTTTTAGGACAAAGTGGTGTTGTTGAGATGCCAAGTAATCCGCAAAGTGTGTTAAACTTCCTATAGGAAACGATTTATTTGACAACATGCAAATCAAAGAGTGTATAGACTAGATTTCACACGTTCAATTTTACGCGAATTTTGTCCGCTTCGCACATCAGTTAAGTCAATTTGGTTACCCGCTTAAAATATAAATATAATATAAGCTATTGTGTAACAATAACATTTAATTTATTAACAAAAATCTCATAATTAACTCGGAGTTGCTAAACAGAAGAAAAAAAATCAAAGAGTGTATAGACTAGATTTCACATGCGTAATTTTACGCGAATTTTGCCACATCAGTTTAGTCAATTTGGTTACCCGCTAAAAGTGTGTTAATAAATATTTAATAAACCCAAATATTTCTCAAGGGTTTGTTTCATTAGTTTGTGTATGAATCAATCGTCTTAATAATGTAGAAGTATTTTCGCTCAATCGTTTTATTTTTCACGATTTTCTACAATTAGTACTTCAGCGTTTGCAGCCCTCACAGTCGCAGTGGGGTAAATAGGAATTGAAGAGACAGTGACTTGTTGGGGAGGTTGCTCACGTTTCAGGCAGGAAGGGGTGGGACTTGTCGCGCTCGGCTGAAGGGCGCTTCAGGCTTCTCGGGTGCTCGGGTGAACACCACCGATGCACTAGAAGCCTCCAGATACATGCGACGAAGCAAAATTACGACAGAACACTGAAGGGCCCAAGTCCCGTACTCGAGTTTTTTTTTTATCATTTTCTGGTCCGTTTTGCGAAAAATCGACTGCACCAATCAAAAAAATTTAAATGCAAAAAGTTAGATACATCCCTTCTTCTGAACAAAATATTTTTTTTATTTCGTGTAAATTTACTTTTGATATGATAAACATGTGTTTTTCCGATTGAAGTGTAGGAATTTGGATATTCGTCGTGTCCCTGTTCTAAGAGTCCTAAACATTTAAAAATCTTTTTTTTTAATTGGAATTGAAAGATTAAATATAAACCGTGTGCGATTTATTATTTTAAAAATTAAAAAAAAAAATATTTTTTAACAAACTTTGGTTTTGAAAAGTTGTCATTTTATCCAATTTTTCAACATCTAAAAATGGGCGTTAATTAAATAATAAAAAATATATAAATTTAATTTATAGTTTTTTCAATACTCTATAAAAAAATCAACTTTCTACATATAATAATAAAGTGACAATTAAATTAATTAAATGACACGATTTCGCCAGGTAACACGGTCTTTTTTTGTGATGGACACCAAGCAAGGTTAGGTGAAATATTTTACGTTCACTTCTGTCTAATACGAGCTACTCTAAAACAACAGATAAAACGCTTTTTTTTAATAGGTATTTCATAACTCTCAATACAGTTTAAGCACTCACAAAGACATTTTTAATATAGCTTTAATTTTCAATTAACTTTTGTCATTTGATGTAACGCAAGCCTCTTTTACGCATTCCGCGGGTAAAAGCTGTCTTTGCCATGCCGACTTCTCATAAAAACTTTACTTCAATACCCAACCCCAAATATGTTTATTTCCACAGACACGCACCCCTTAAGCCTTGAACCGTTTATACTCCGCGCTATCTGCAATAGAAACATGCCACCTTTATCACTGAGCAAAACCGTCTATTTAAAAACAGCCTAGTCCACGAAGATCCGGTTCTACTCCTCATCAAGTATTTTCAATATATATAAAATGTTTCAATTTAATTTACAAATATTTTTAAAGTTTTTTGATATGATTTAAAGTAGAGCCTTCTAGTCTTTCAAGCCAAGGTCTCTCGTGATTCTCACCCCCACACCAAAAAGGGGCGCGGGCGAGGATCGGCAGGGGTGGGTGATTCGAGAAAAACGCAATGTTTTCAGAGCAAACCCTTTTGCGTTCTGCCTCTTTAAATGAAACATTTTGGAAATGAGTTTGATTATTTATTGAACACCCTTACAATAATAATTATTAAATATTTTAAAAGCTTAAAAAAATCATCGTATTAGTTATCAACACACAGCTGGAATTGCTGATAGGGGTACAAAATAATTTCAGGAATTTACTTCCTCGTTTCATGTGTGAATCGATAACCTGAATTGCTTTCGTTATCCGTTATTTTTGTTTCAGGCTGTGTCTGACGCCATGCTGGCAGAACTGAAAGCCTGCTTCATGGAGGCCTACGACGACAACCAGGATGGTAAAATCGACATCCGCGAGGTTAGTATCTACTGTGGGTGTGTAATTGATCAGACTTTGGTATGTTTTTAACCATAAAATAAATATTTCAGCTGGCTCAGCTGCTTCCCATGGAAGAGAACTTCCTTCTCCTCTTCAGGTTCGACAACCCCCTGGAGTCCAGCGTGGAGTTCATGAAGGTAAAGCAATTCGTTTGTATGTTTTGGAAGCCATTTTTACTGTGCTCCCTTACGCTCCTCTACACTTATAAAATAGCTGGATACATACGTAAAGTTTGTATTACATGTGATGTCATCCGCTCGTAAATTATAGATATAAAAATGATATTTTTTTTAGATTTGGAGGGAGTACGACACTGATGGCAGCGGCTACATTGAAGCCGACGAACTGAAGGTATAAATTCATTTTTATTAAGACTAGATTCTCTATTGAATAAACTTATCTGTCTTCATGCATCATTCAAGACTGAAACTATATTTAATCATGTCTTTCAGTATAATAGATTTTTTGAGTGGCGTAAAAAGCAATACTACTAAACTCATTCATTTAGTTCAAATTTGCAAAAACATATAATGAATCCTTTGATCTTTGTATCGTTTAGTTATTTGCTAAATTATAATTATCCCTGAAATTTTAGAACCTTTTTTTGACTAATAAAAAACACAGTGAGACAGTTTCGGATTTTAATAGGTGTCGTTTACTTTTTCAAGTTTCTACACATTTTTCTCACCGTCAGTTGTCGATTCGTGCTGGAAAAATAATGAAAAAAATTATTGGATTCTTTTCACGTGTAATAAAATTGTTTTTCAAACGTAAAACAATGTTTTTAGTGTTTACGTGTGATACCTTTCGAGGCTGTATATTTTAACGTGTATTTCGGCTCCAGAACTTTCTGCGGGATCTTCTGAAGGAAGCCAAGAAAATCAATGACGTGTCAGAGGACAAGCTGATCGAGTACACCGATACTATGGTAATTATTAATTAATATATATATATATATATATATATATATATATATATATATATATATGATTCTGCTTATAAAGTATCATATATAGTTTATCAAGATTGCAAACAAAAAACTTAGATATCTGTGAAATATTATACATGTCTAGACATCATACAAAAAAATAGCACGTATAAAAAAAATTATAACTCATTCTCTTGTATATATTTTTAATGCAATAAATCTTTCTTTGATGCTTTTAATTTTTTTTACTGTGCAGAATTACAATATAGACCAAAATAGTGTTCAGTCAGTAGAAAATTCTTTCCCAGTTTACAGGCAAAGTTTTTTTTATAATTTTATTATTATTTAATAAGCAGAAATGTTTTTGTTTTTTTTAATCTAAGATATAATTAACTCTTCAACTTTGCGAATCAAATATAACTTTAGCTGTTGTTTATTGCTTTAATTTATTTTCATTTCAGCTCCAAGTTTTCGACTCCAACAAAGATGGCCGACTTCAGCTATCAGAAATGGCCAAGTAAGTACATTTGAATATTATTAATGCCAAACACGCCGAGCTTTCTAAGGGTTTTTTTTTTTTTAAATTATTTTATTATAAAAAAGCATAATATAAGATCAAACATTTCTCTTCAATTTCATCATAATATAAGTAAGTATGATTTTAAGAATTAATGTAAATTTAAAAAGGAGTTTTTTTTTTAATTGAAGCTTGTTGTGTTAGTGTTATTATAAAAGCGAAATTTTATTGCAATTAGATTATTTAAGCCGCAGAAAAAGCAACGAACCATGATATCTTTTACCATATTGTTTAAAGTTTAATAGGCTCGT
Source organism: Atopsyche davidsoni (assembly GCA_022113835.1). Classification (NCBI taxonomy): domain Eukaryota; kingdom Metazoa; phylum Arthropoda; class Insecta; order Trichoptera; family Hydrobiosidae; genus Atopsyche; species Atopsyche davidsoni. The sequence continues at coordinate 2,726,737 of JAILWY010000022.1, read as the reverse complement.
ATATTCCGAGCACAGATACTGCTCGCCCATAGCCTTTAAATAAAACTGAATTTCACTGAAAACAATATTAATAATCGGAAATCGATAAAGGCTTCAATAAAGCGTAATTCAAATTTTAACCCTCTCTGGACTCGAGGGGAAGATTGAAGATTACAACCCTCGACTTTTGTATTATTAGGCTTGCGCTATCAATCAAATCATTAAATGCGAAATAATTGGAAAAATATACGCCCATCTGGATAAACAGAATTCAGTGTTTAATTAATTCACACGAGATAAAACATAATTGCTTGAGTGGTTTTGATTTTAAAAAAATCCATTGCTGACCCATTGAGTACTGAAAAACGTTATTTTCAGCGGTTTTCAGTAACTACGTCTAATAGTCTAATTTCACTGTGCAATTCGAGACTTTGTTTGTTTATTGAAAATATTAATAAATAAATATTATATTGATAATATTATAAAACATATCCGGCGGGTACAGAAGGGTTGAGTGCGAATTCATATCTCTCCAGAGGGGGAGATCTTTCTTGGATTAGTTTTCAGCAGCACAAAGAAGACAGAACTCCGGCAAAGTTGGCCAGACTCGTAATTTTCGCCGCCATACTGTTTTCCAACTTCCGGCGACGAATGTTGCTATTATCGGCTCCTATTTTTGTTCGCAAATCAATAATTTAGATTTTCCGCCCAATCGAGCACTCGGATTAATAAATTTCTCGAGCCATTAAGACGTTTTAATTTAGACGTGGTCCAATCTTAAAACGGTCAAAGTACAGTTAAGTTGGTTGACTAATAATGCAATTTCTGCTTTCGCATTATTTACTTTTCCGAATACTTTTGCTGGATATTTAACCTTGCCAAACTGAAAAAAAAATGTTTAAAAAAAGGTTTCGTTGATCGATATTGATTCGTTCGTATTTGCAGGTTGTTGCCAGTGAAGGAGAACTTTCTCTGCCGGCAGGTGTTCAAGGTAAGTCGCACTGAAAAAGAAGTGTTCACACGTCAGCCTGACGACTCATGGCGGTTGTTCAAAAAAAAAAAAAAATCAGACAAATTATACGCCAGGTGAGGCTTCTTTGCATATTCAGAGTAACTTTGACGGGGTGGGTTTTTTGGGGGTGGTTTTATGAACTTGCAAAGAAGTTTCACATCACCGCGTCTTGTCAAGTCTTTGATATTGTTTTTAGTCTGCTTTCAATGTCTTGGAATGAAGAAATATATATTTGGATTTTATATAAAATTGTATACGAAGAAAATATTCCAAAATGCTTCTATTAGAGGTTCTTCTGAGATCTTGGTGTTTGCATTTTTTTTTTAGAGAATTACTAGAATTAATTATAAAGAAATGACATAAATAATGAAATATGAACAATTAAATAATTATAAATTAAATAAATATTGAAGCCATCTTCAAGTCATATTAAAACTCAAGTCTTTTTTATAATAAACGTTAATTCAACAATATGAAAAATTAATCATAATTAATCATATATAATTTTTCAATTTAAAATGTTGAATAAAGATCAATTTTTTTAAGGTTTTATTTGATGTAATTTGTCATTTTTAATAAAGCACAAAATGATAGTGTGTATATATAATTTGAAGATGGTATCGTAGTTTTAAATTGCACAGTCATAAAAATATCTTGAAATAAAACCAAAGGTGGAAAGAAAATAATCTATATTATAATTTAAAAAAATCTACAATAAATAGTTTTTATTTTACAACCATCGAAAATATGCTTTTTGGCTGCTGATTTCTTTCATAACTTTATTTTTATTTCAAGTATTTATTATTAATCTAAAGAGCATGGCAATGTCTTCTTCTCACTGAATATAAAATACAATTTACCAACCACAATACAATATTAACAATTTAAATTACAGATTTCAAATAAATATTTATTTACTATACTAACATATTTGTATTCCTAATCATATTTAATATAATCGTACGTTAAAGTCATAATTACATAGTTAAAACTTCAAGTTTTTGTATTCATCTATATAAAAATTTTAATAGTTTGTGATTTGATATGAATATATAAATAACTTTGCATATAAAAACAATACCCAAAACCCATTTTCCACCCCCATATGAAAGATATACAATTTAAAATCGTACATCATGAAAAAGTAATATATAATAAATAAAATACTATCTCGGTGGGTGGAATTTATAAATCTGAAATTATTCAGTTTCTATTTTATCATTAAAAATAAAACTCTAAACTTTGACAAGCACTCTCAGTTTCCAGAATAAAAGGTATTATAAAGTAGATATAAATAAATAAACGGTAAAGGTAAAAAATAACCACGTTTTTACTATGTAATTATGAAGTCTAAAAATATAACATTTGATCAATTACATTTCCATACTCATTAAAATATTCATATAATATCTTTCAGTGAAAATCATTAAAATTCTCAACATTTCTCACACATATCACAAGTCACCGTTTTTTTTTCTAGTCTGTACCCCTTATTGGCACATGTTTGCAACCTTTCTAAGGTCCAGTGTGTTTGACAACACACCCTCAAATAATAATTCGCACATTATTTGTCTCATTTTCTATTTTTGGCCCTTAAACCCAAAAAATATATATTAAAAAAAAAATTAATTTAAAAAAAAGTATGAAAATTTTATTGACAGTTTTCATTCATTTTTTTATTGATATTTTTGAGAGTTATATAAGCCGAGATTTTTATTATTTAAAAAATATTTTTAATGATTAAATTATTTACATACGAAAGCGGTCCGATAAGTACTTAGCCTATAAAAAAAAACGAAAATTTTGGAAAAGTGGTGATTTATTTCTCAAAATAGTCTCCTTTTAGCTCGATACACTTGACCCAGCGATGCTCCAACGTCTTTAACCCATCTGAAAAATACGTTTTCTCGAGGTCTGCAAAGTAGACGGATGGGGGAGCAGTTTTGCCCTTCTCCAGGTAGTCAATGCAGATCACACCTTGTGAATCCCAGAAAACGATGGCCATCACCTTTTCGGCCGATAGGACAGTCTTCGACTTCTTCGGAGCACGTTCGCCGGGAGAAGTCCACTGTTTCGACTGTTCCTTGGTCTCTGGTGTGTACCAGTGGATCCATATTTTATTCATTCATTATCACGAAACGACGCAGAAACTCCTCCGGATTGCGCTTAAACAGTGTCAAACACTGCTCCGAAGTGGTCTCACGGTTGCGCTTGTTGTCCGGAGTGAGCAAACGCGGCACCCATCGCACCGACAGCTTTCTCATGCCCAAAATTTCATGCAGGATATATGACCCACGCGGTCTTTTGAGATGCCTACTGTTTCAGCTATCTCGCGCATCTTCAATAGGCGGTCTGCCAATACGAGATCGTGGATTTTTGTGACGTTATCCTTAGTGGTACCCATTTTCGGGGCACCTGGGCGTGGCTCATCAAAATCCGACGTGCGACCACGTTGAAACTCGTTAAACCAATTTTTGAAGGAGAAGAGTCACCGTACACAGCATCCAAGCACTCTTTGATTTCGCTGCGCGATTTCCCTTTCAAAAACATGAATCGAATCACCGAGCGATATTGCTCTTTTTCCATTTTTCTAAAATACGCGTACACGTCAAAACAAATCTATGAGTCCGATTCGGGTGAAATTTGGAAAGTAGCCGTCTACGAGAATGTACTACACGATAGTAAATCTCTCTTGCGATACTAGCACCATCGGGCGGTGAACCTATGTACTTATCGGACCGCCCTCGTATAATTGATAAAGTATTAATGGGTCCAACTCGTTGCTTGTGATGTTGCGGCCGAGCAACACGTGGGCATTTAAGGGCTGAAAATTGGCACAAGGTTTCAATCACATCCACCCCCTCGGCACTCACACACGGCACATGTCCACCACCCCCACAAGAGTGCACTCTATCCTTGTCTATCTGTTGTCTGCAATCTATGTCTGTCCCCCTCTGCCTGGCTGCTAGGAGGGCATGGAAGTAAGTCCTCTCTTCCTGTCTCGCTACAAACTGCAGTCGAACAACGCAGGCTTCACACTTTTGGGAAGTGATCCAAAAGATTCAAATTATTTTAATATTATAAATATATATATATATATATATATATATATATATATATATATATATATTATAAATATATTTATATATATATATACTTAATAATATGAATCTTTTATTTCATCCCCTAAAGTCTGGCAAAAAAGTTGTGTGACTGATTTATTAACTGTATATACGAATACAATATTGCTTTCCTTCTAATTATTTATTTTTGATTGATATTTGATACTGATTTAACCCAAAGTTTGCAATTTTTTTTACTATGTTTTTATTTAATTGTACTTTCACAGCTTATAATTTTAAGCTTTACAATCTTTAGGTGTAATTTTTTTTATTTTTGGTCACTTAAAAATCAACGGTAAGTATATATTACAGGTTTATTTTTAAAATAATTTGCATCCCCTGATCAAGCTTTATTTTACAATATTTATTATTGATTAAAGCTATAATAATAAAAATAACTCTTCTTGTCTGCTAATGTTCAGGAAAATCAACATATTGTGTTCAGATTTTTTTATATTGCTATATATATATATCACGTAGAATCACTCAGTAATTCTACGTGATCCATCTTGTCAATGAAGTAGCAACATCCCTTCCACTTCTTTGGCTATTTGATTTACGACCCCTAACTTTTTTTAGATTATTTATCTTGACTATATTTTTTCTGAGAAGTAAAATAAAATAAAAAAAATTCAGAAAATAAAATATTAATATAAAATAAAAATATGACGAAGCGGCGTTGGTTGAGTTATCAAAAAAATATTTCAATCCGTACAGTGCCAATGTTTTTTTTAATTTTATTTAGGTACATATTTTTTTTATTTGATAATAAATTAATTTTCTTATAAATAATGCGTGTCATATATATGACAACTTATTTTATGATTTATATTATATATTATTCGTATAACGCGAAGCCCCATTACTTGAAACAAGTCGCACGCCACAACGAAAATTTAAAACCACTGATGCATCAAATTATTTTATATATACACAAAGCCTATTTTCACGATTTAATGTTGTCGACTTTACCCTCATTAGATCAAAAGCACATAAATTATATTGTCATCGAAAACACACCCTGGAAAATATTGATACAGCCAATCTACTTTGCTTGATTTGAATAGGATTTTGTCTGCTTGTCCTATTTGAGAAAACTCAGCCAAATATATTGCCTTATAGACTTAAATAAAATATATGCCTGTACAAATATTAGACTGCTTTTCTATATGCTAAATTTAACAGTTTGTCTTATAAAGCCTATATTTAAAATAAAAAAATCTGCCAACAACTTTTATAAATTAATATCGTCTAAAATCTAAATCGATTAGTTTATATAAATAAAGCGTTTATTTGAATAAGTGTATTACCCTTGCAATTTATTCGGTTAACTTAACTTATATTTATATATAAAATAAAATAAAGTATATATTTTTTAATAAAAAAAAAATTTAAGGGGCTGATCGCTCTGATGGGTCCATTTTTGAGCCTTTTAATAATTTTAGAAAATATTTTGCAAAAAATCTATTGCACCACTAGAAAAATATTTCATTGTCACTTAATTTTTTTATATTGAAAGTTTTTTTATTTTTTAATTTTTAAACTAATCTTCGACCATATGTTTATATGTAATCTTTTAATTCCAATTTAAAAAATGACACCGAAATAAATGCTTAGGGCTGTAGATCAGGCGGTCATAATGATCTCCGAATTCTTAAACTTCATTAGGGGAAACACATATTTATTATATTAAAAATAAATTTATAAGAAATAAAAAAAATCTTATCTATAGGAGAAGAAATGTGTTTAATTTTTGGCATTAAAATTTTTTCTACTGGTGCAGTAGATTTTTTGCAAAAAATTATCAAAAAAACTCGAATATAGACCCATCACAAGGATCCGCCCCGTTGATGATATTTACATTTAATAAAAACACTCCTTGTTTGTATTGATGATTCAACTTAAACTGTACAAAAATATTTTTTTTTAATGCTTGTGAAATATTATTAAATAAAATGTTACCATTTGTGTGCGTCATGTTGCGAGGTCCTACAGCAGTGCTTCTCAAAGTGGTCCCTGGGATCATTCAAGGGGTCCTCAGAAAATTAAAATCGTTTTGGGAGTCCCTGAACAACGCCAGAGGGTCCGCGCAAAGTTTTATATAAAATAAGAAAATTGTGACACATTTTTATTAATATGGAAGTTAAAATGAATAACAATGAATACATTATTAGCGATTTGTACGTTCTAAGTAAAATATAAATATAGACAGGTGTATAAAATATAAGTAATAACAGGCATCGTGATGAGTCAGGTAGGTTAGTACAGGAACGCTATAGAGTCGATACTTGCACCAACTAGTCTATAGGCAAGTTTTGACTATGAAAGGGGGTCCATGGGCAAGTTTTGACTATGAAAGGGGGTCCATGGGAAAGTTTTGACTATGAAGGGGGCTCCGTAGGAGTTTGAGAGCCACTGTCCTACAGGAATCCTACAGGGCCCAGCAAACGCGGGGGCGCATTGCGGGGGTGCGTTTAGCCCGACTTTATGAGCGACCCTTCAGATATCGACTAACCTAACCTAACCCCCCCAGGAGGCACCTTACTACACTTCTCGACTGTAGAAATGTATTTGGGCCCGAATGACCCCAGCCTAGAGGGAGGGGGTTAGGAATTTTCATTCAATCGATTCGTTTTGTAGTACAGAAAAATTTAATACGCATGGGTAAAAAATAAAACGCTTCCAAAAAAAATATTATAAAATATTTTTTGACTATTTTAAGTATTTTTAGTGTGCCGACGTAAAAAAAATTACGAAAATATGCTTCAAATTATATATTTCAAATTTTTTTATAATGGAAAATAGCGAGTGTTTTTATTGAATTCTATTTTGCGTTGTATGCATCAAAAATTTTAGTATGTGTCTTCTTCTCTTTAAGAAATCATCTTAATTGCGATGCAGTTTCAAGTTTATGAAGTCCTGAAAAATAAATAACTTTCAGGATTTTATCCATCTATCTCAACAAGACACTTTTTAGTTCCCTAATATATCAAAATAATAATATGTAAAATGGATCCAAGATATATCATGAAAAATCTTAAGACAGTCTTTTGTAATTTTGACCATGAAAATTGCACAATCTTATTGATTTAATTTTAAGTAAATTAATATTTTTTTACTGAAAATTTAACCCTTGATAATAATCACTTGCTCAAAAGTTGCAGGTATATTTTTAATATTAAATTTTTGTTTGTAGATATAATATTTTTATATAGTGAGCAAGCAATACCTTTGACAAGCTAACGTATTAATTTTTTTTCGATACGTGTACAAAAGGTTTTTGTATAAAAATCAACCTGTTAAGCGTGTATTATTTTTCTTCTTCTTTTCCACCCTTTCGGTGTTCAATCAATAGGGGCTCTTGCCGCAGGAGGCTCTGGACCTTTATCCAAAGAAGACATTTTAATCTTTCTCCTTTACGACCTTCCGCGTCCAATATATTTATAATAAGCACATTTGCTTGTGATTTATCTTCTTCGATTTCCACCCTTCCCTTTCAGCCTTACAGGCCTTTCAAGCCTTCCAAGCTTCAGCCCACCCCAGCCAGGCTTGCGATCTTGCGTAGTCGAGCCTTTTTGTCAAATAATTGAAACGTACCCTTAGAAATATTTATATATTTTTGTTATATTCAACCGTTTTACATTCAACAATAGAAGTCGATTAAAATTAAGGGTTGTAAATCAAAAAAATATCAAAAACACTTGTTCAATGAATTTTTATTTTTTTTTAACTGTTCGTCGTCTATATATATAATATATATTTCATAATCTGAGTTTAAATCGTTCGGCCTACCATTTAGTTATTATTTAGCTCCCGAGTCATAAAATAAACCGTATTTTTTTATAGTTTCGATAAGCCCCTTTGTTTTCTCCGGACGCTTTGCCGTTTTCGCGTTATACGAAACCCGGCCGTTTGTCGTAATGGCAGGTCGTAAATATTATATCAATTATATATAGCAATAAATTTAATACCACGCTATTTACTCTGAAAATTAACGCGAAAAACTAACCTAACCTAACCCATTAAAAAAAATCATTTATTGCTATTAATTATCTAGACTAGATTACACTAGAATTCTTACTCGAATTAAATAGTTATATATATATATATAATTCGGCTGTACTCTCGACTTCCAGGCACTGGTGCAAATTCTGCATCCACGTTATTTTCCTCCTTCCAATGCCCTTGTATTTGTAACTGTATTAGGATGATTTTTTTTATCATCGTCAGGAGTATTGAAATATAATATAAATGAAATCTTTCATAGTAGCAGATGTCTCACCTAAGTTAAATTTAAAAGTGCACCTGGCCTAATTACTTATTGATTATCCTTGGTCTCTCGCTGAGTTACCTTTCACACCTGATTAGTCGTTGGATAGTCTATTAACGATCTGTGTACGCTCAGGTGTTCTCACCTGCGTAATCAAATCCACTGTAAATTTTTGCAACGGACATAGGTACACTTTGAACCACCCTCCGTTCTAGTAATTAGCATACTTGCTTACCAGCCCAAAGAATCGGAGCTCAAATGGTAATTTTCTATAACCTTCAAAGCTTAAAAATTTTATATCGGGTTTCAAAAAAAAAAAAAAAATGAAGTAAATAGGAAATTAATTGAAAGCTTTCTTTCATTAAAAAAAATCAGCTGATTAAATATTAGTCATGATTTCTAGGCACTGCAGACATTTGCTAAATGTTCCACACCCTTGCCAGACAACTGATAAGTGGGTAGTTTGATAAACGAATGTAATGACAGGAAATTGATTTCGCGGCGGTCAAAATCCTGGATTGGGCCGTTTTTTTCGTCTCAACCGAAAGATAATTTATAATTTCTGAAATACGTTTTTTTTTCATTTACAAGTATTTCAGTACTTTCAGTTAAAAATGATGACTGAAAACATTAAACATCCTGCATATTATAATATACAAACTACAACTAGTAACTATAAACTTATCTTGGTAGCTTCTTGTCATCTTACCATTTTCGTATAGTACATAGGTTTGTATATTATAAAACGATGCACAGTGACAAAGTTAGCTTCAATTTTTTTGTGAATTCTGTAACAGCTGTTTGGTTTATTCTACTCACATATCTTAGTCTGAATACAACTTCAAAATATTATATAAACTCCCACACATACGGTAGAGAAAAACCTCCGCTGCGGGAATTTCAATGACCGCGCGTGAGATGCGATAATCCTCCACGATCTGATGAGAATTTACACAATCGCAAACAATGCACCGATCTGAGCAATTTCTTATAACTCATCTATGCGGTCCAACACAGATCTATATGTTCTAATCAGAATTCAATATTTTGACAGAGAGTACTTGGTGGAATTCCATTTTAATATTTTCGAATAAAATACTCGAGTGATTTTCCACATTTTTATTTTTATTAGTGACCGGTTTGTCACTAATAAAAATAAAAATGTGGAAAATCACTCGAGTATTTTATTCAAAAATATTAGATGTACATGTAATACAATACAAAAATATTTTTCAAAACTTGAAATGTACGTACACGTAGTGAAAGCCAAAATTGAATAATAATTACAAACAAACTTTCGTCGTCAGGCTTTAGCGATTATTTTCATTAAAATGAGCTTAAGTAATTGTATGTGGAGAGGCATCCCTAATTCTGTGCCATTAAACTCGACCTCGAGCCTCTGTCTCGCTCTGGCTCACGCGAAATTCGTGCTCTTTCTCGCTCTCCCGCGCCAGGGTTGTCTCGTTTGGCCGACGCGTCATTTTCTAAGCAACTTGCGCTCTAGTTTATGGCGAACGAAAACGCCACCCGCGAGGGTATTCCTACTCGCGATTTTCGCATAACCCGAATCCCGTGACTTGATTATATCGAATTACGTAATGGATATTGTTGATTTTACCACAGTTCTACGGCTTAATGATCAATTAAAACCGTATAATAGTGGTGAGTGATTTAGACTAATTAAAGATATAGATTATTTGGTTTAGAGTTACGCGTACAGAGCTGAATGTTATATTAACATGAAGCTCTTTTCTTGTTTCAAATTAGCGTATATGATTTCAGTGCTTTTTATTTATAGCAAAAGATAATCACCAAGAAATATTTTTATACATTTTCTGTGTGAATATCCAGAATTTCAACATCGGAATTACTAGTGAGTTTATACGATGTCATATTTATTATTATGAACATTTTATTTTCATTTCAATGTTGCAAATATAGAGTACGGTTTTAAGTTCGTGAGTTGAATTTCAGACCATCGTTGATATAGTAATTGGCAACGCGAGATGAGAATCAAACAGAACTCCTTTTCACCCTCTGAAAATGAATTGCAAATTATCCGCTTCACTGGTCTGAAGCGGCCGGAGGTATCAAGCAAAGAAGTACTTATCTCTTTTATACACAGAGAGACAGATCCACCGAGAGCCCTTCAATTATGAGAGATAGAGTAATAGGATTCATGTTATCAAAACAGAGTTTTATATATATATATATGATCTTATGCTAACGAATATTTCAAAGAAAATTTCCTATTTTAATTTAATTATCACAACACACCCACGGAAACTTCGTTTAGACGTTTCCTGAATCAGTACATTGTGTAATTATATTTACCCAATAACGTAATCATTATAGTACAAATCAATGGCGAGAAAAAGTTATTAAAAGTCTGAAAAATAAAATGATTACTGGAGTTAAAAATCTACCTACATAAAATTGTAACATTTTGTTTCTTTGCTTCACGGTTGATAAAATCACTGCGTCAAGAAAAATATACTTCTTTTTCTAAAGCAACCTGTATAAATAGTAATCCTAATGATTGTGTTTTAATTTTAATGACGGTTTTTTTATTAAATTTTCAGGGAGCAACAAAACTTACCAAAGAAGATATCGAACGAGTCTTCTCTCTGTATGACAGGGTAAGAAAAAAATATATTAAACATCTTTAACATTAAACACATCTTTAGTCAATAAGTTAGTTTAGTTGTTTAATTAATTCAATTATTATATATAATTTAATTATTCAATTGTAGTAGATTAAATTTAAAACTAGTGTTCACATTTATCTTTCCATATGAATGTATTACAAAATGATATAAAATAAAGTAAGTCTCTTAATATATTTAAATATTACTTCAAACAAAAAAATGTGCAACAATTTATTTGCTTTGGTTTATCAAATCGAAATTATAAAATCATTGAAAAGTAAATAAGTTTCATTAAAAAGGCTTAGTGTTATTTATTATTTTTAATTATATTGATTGCAGGACAACAATGGAAGCATCGAGAATGAGGAGCTGAGAGGTTTCTTAAAAGATCTTCTGGAACTTGTCAAGAAGGTAAGTCTCAAAAAGTTCTTACTCGATAATTATTATAAATCATTATTTATTATATTTGTATAACAAATCTGTCACTTGTATGATCCAGGATTACGATGCACAAGATCTGCTCGATTTCGAGGAGACAATCCTGCAAGGAGTCGACTACAACGACGACGGCAAGATCAACAGGAAGGAACTGACCATGATCCTGCTGGCTCTCGCCAAGCACAACCAGGAAGACGAAGGCAGCTCGGCATAAGCTCCGTCACACCCAAACTTGCACCACCACATATAAACAAACTAAACACCATATGTACTACACCGAGTTACTGAGGCACACGGCCACAACGAGTGAGGGCTTCTCACTCGTCAGACTCAATTGACGGATTGAACGTAAATTGTGAATATTGTCAACGACACAGCTGTCGATAGGCTGTCGGCGTTGATTGCCAAAAAGAGAATGGACACATTCTACTTATTTAAGATCTTCTATCTCCTATACTATTGAGTTAATAAAGTATAACCTTTTCTCATTCCTACATAAACGTGTTTACTGTAGAGACTTTAGTATATTCAACTACTTGTGATAAACAGTTAGTATTGTGAGCGCACATAGTCAAATAAGCACAATCTAATCTAAAAGTATTTCATCCGAAAAAACTTCATTACTTAATGCTTCAAGGATAATCGTTTTTCTCATTTATTTTGCTTTTTAATTTCTTCAGCACGTCATGTCATGTTTAGTGTAAATTGACCGCTCTGAAAACCAAGAGATAACTTGAAACACGCATACATAATTGCACACGTCCGTGTACACCTTTGATAGGCTTTCATTCCCACAAGTCCCAGAAAGTTAATACTCACGATACTACTAACTCGTGATGCTCATTTCTATCAGCTCAAACACATTTAGTTGATCGCGGTAATAAAAACATATACATGTGGACTACAAGTAATTTTCTTTAAATTATTCCCTTGAAAAATAATGAAAATAAAACAAGTAATGTGCCAAACACGTTGTGGACTTGTCTCATTCAATCACTTACAAAAATAATGTACGTCAGCTGCTCCTAAATATTTTTTCAAAAGCGCTTTATACTTGTTTAATTTTAAATAGTTTAAGTGATTATATCGATGTTTTAAGTGTATAGGTTGTAATATACTTGATCACTTAGTGCGTATATCTAGTCAACTATGCTACATCGGCACCAATGCACACGCATTATGTTATTATTTAAAATACAAGGACCTCCAGGTTATGAAAAGAGTTTTTAAAATCTATTATTTTATTGTTTGAGAAAATCTTTGAGGATTGAAACCATTTTAACCATTTTGTCGAAACATCTAATGAATGAAGCAATATGAAAAGGATTTATTACACATTTGATATCCAAAGAAAACAAATCTTCACCAAGTTATCTGAATAGATTGTGTCTTTATTTTTTATAATAACCAGGCAAGGGTAATTTTTTTACAGGTCCGAGATTCTTACGTATAAGAAAGGTGTGATAGTATCAAAATATTATTGGTTGTATTGAAAAAGCGGTGAAATCATAAGACGGTCTTAACTTGGGGTGTGCTTGTATCGGTTCCTTTCATCCTGATAGTTGATTTCCTCAATCCGTGGTATATATATAAACTTAGCATCCTTGTACTAAATGTGTGTATTTTTTCTTCAATGCCAAAACCAATCATCTGAATGTTGTATCACATAATCGTCCAATTTTATTAGTAGTAATGTCCGTTTATCGTAGACATAATATATAATAATTTCTTCACTTTCAATAAAAAATAAGTAGCTCTCGGCACTCATGTGTGTGTAGTCTGTAGCACCTAGAAATCCCAAGATACAATAAAACAATTCTTCCGTGACTGCTATATATAATGAAAGAAATAACTTTTAACCTGAACAGAATTTTCCAGACAATGAATACAACTCGGTCAAATCAAAAAGATTTCAATTTAATTTTAAATTAATTACAACACGTATTAATTTCTCCGTTAGTCTCGTATGTTATAAGTGTTTTTTTACCCTTTTTTATATATTTATTTGATGGTCTCATGTTCATTACATTCATTTGGAAATATTCTCGTTAAGTTTTATAATTAAACGTTTGCATGCAAATAAGAACAATTTTGCTTTCAATGATACTCAAGGCTTTGCATTTTTCCTGTTCTTGCTCTGCAGATGTGTTGTATAAATGATTGAGTATTTCTTTTCACACATTTAGATATAACATTCATCGTCTTGCTCTTGTGGCTTTCTAGGCCTCTGCAGTTTTTCCTTTAGACTTAAGTAGCTATCCAAGCCCCAAGCACTTAGGGAATATGCTCACAAAGTACTATATCTATTGTCTGTTATGATTGTGGTCAGATGATGAAATCTGGCGTAGACTATTAATCTACTATCTACTCCATTAGACAGAGACACCTTCTGGTCTCTGAAGTAGCGTGTGACGATGATCTTTATCCATTGAACGACTATATCCTATATATCTATCATATTTATGTAATCTTTAATATCTTCGAAATCTCAAAAAAATAAGGTGCTTTATCCAATATCATTCGTGTCATTGTAAATGACACGCAATAAAATAAAAAATCGATAATTTTGCCAAATATATTTACCATTGTAGTTATTTTTATATTGTTAAATAAACTGTTGATGTTACTTTTTACTGAGGCTTTTGAGAAATTACACTGTTCACTGTTAATGTTTTTTTATAAATAAAAACAAAATTATTTTTAGACACTTTACGTTAAGTATCTCTCAATAGAATTGTTAAATGTCCATGATTTAGTACCCGACGATGATGGGGATGAATTAAACAGTACACAGACAGGATATTTATTTCATTGAATAGATCGGAGCTAACGGTAGCTCCCAGCTTTGAAGAACTTCAACAGCCTTCTTCCTTCATTCTCCTCCAGTGTACTTTCATCTTGCTTTTAAAATCCAACTGATATTTGACTCACGGGTTGTCCCGCAAAACATATCAGGAATTTTTGGGTATGCAAAATCAATTAACGAATTAGCAACTATTCTTGATTTCTTGCCACTGTTAGAGAATAAAATTGTGAATGATATTATTGATAAGTGTACGGTTGATATCTTATGTATTAGTCTAATTGTAGAGAAATATAAAAACACCAACATAGTTGTTTATGACTTTTTACTATACGTGTTTGTGCTAAAAATATCAATTTCATATAACTACCTACATAATATAAAATGTAAAATGTTTTTAGAAGTCTATCGCTAACGTGTTAAATCCTGAGCCCTAGTCTATTTTCCTTGGATTATTTTGGTAAGAAAACTATTGTGGCATTAAATCGTAATGCCGGTGTAAGCAATGTGTCCCTTGAAGATGGTTAATTTTTCTGTTAGTTCATCTTCCTTATCTTTATCGGTGTCTATTATAATTATGAGCTTTAATATCTACCTATAATAATTGTTAAATAAGTCTTATGAAATAAATTTATCTCAAGTGTTTAACTGTCGTTTTATTTATAATTCCCTGGTAATATTATTCTAGAATTTAATGTTTATGGAAATTTGTGACTAAACATTTTTACTTTACACTTCCATATTACGCAGTCAATATTTCTTTACACAAAATAATAAAATATATTTAAAAAACCACTTGCACTTTAAGAATAAAACTGGTGTATGTGATAAAACATTGACTCATTGAAAGTAGTTTTAATTAGCAAATTACACAAATATTAATTTCAGCTATTGCTTACTTTTTCACAACAGTCAGTATACTTTTTTATTACGAAATAGAATTATTTTACGTGTGGTATATCCACTAGGATCCAATAACTGATTATACTAATTAACTTTCCTCATGAACAGATAATATCAATATTAAAAAAAGTGAGATGGCATTTTTTCTACCGTTGACACCAAAAACAATGAACAGTGTGATTTTATTGCGAGCTATAAAAAAATTAACTGTGATTTTGCAATCAGCCTACTTTTTGACAAAAAAATTTTTTTTTTTTAATAAAAGTAATTTATTATAACTATTTTAAAATAATTAATATGATTTTTATGTTACTTTTTTTTGTTTTATAAGGTATGCACACTAAAATTAAAAAGTATTCAGTTCTGGCAACACCTTTCACGTCGATACTCTGCCTGACTCGGACATTTATTTTTTCGTTTGGCTGCCGACTGGGTGTGAAAGCAATCTTACCTCAAACATGGGTGTCGAAGTTCAGACAATCACTCCCGGTGATGGTGAGTCGATGTTTTTTTTAGTAAAATAACAATTCTGCCCTATTAAATGACGGTATTTTATTTTCTGGCGTGTGTAAAATCCTGTTTCTCTCGTGACACGAGAGCGCGCCAAGCCGGCGCTTCGCAATTTCCGCCATATTTACCGGCTTCTCGCCTATGCATGTCGCTTTCACATTTAGCGTTATTTTCTATAATCCCCGCTAGTAAACACGTGTTTCACTATCAAATTATGTTTCCGCTCGTGTTTATACAAAAATATAAATACGACTTAGTCTAATCGATCTAATTAGTACGTATATCTGAAGTCATCATAGAAACACCAGACTATCGTAAGCGCCAATGTTCACACCTCACATTGTTCAATAAATTAATATCAATTCGTATTACTTGCAGTAGTATTAATAAAAACAACTGTCAAGTGTTACAAGCCGACACGCGATATGCTGTCAAAAAATTTAGTTTCGAGCGAGAAATCTTGGCGTTTTCCTCTACATGAAATGTGTGTCGCATTTCCTCGACAGTGCAAGGAAACTAGTTGACTTACTTGCTATATTACAAAAAAAACCTGTATATTTATTGAAAAGACTCTAATATTTTGACATTTTCATTACTAGTTTTTCATTGACTAGTTTTTTTTATTTTTACATTTCCTAATATAGCATATCTAGTATACAATATAGATTTTCCATACCTATATAAGTACAGTTACCTACTTGAATGAGATCAAACCACTCATTTAGCTATCATAAAGATATATTTAATTGTGCAATTTTTGAGGTATTTTCTTTTCGGCATTGCCATTTGATTAAAATTATAATCGGCAATTAATAACCTTGATATTCTTACAAATTTTATACCATGGGATCTGATGTTTTATACAAATATTTTACCATGGAGTCACACTCAAATTCAAGTGGAGTTAATAATATAATTGAGAATAAAATATAATTTATTACTCTTTACATATAACACATTTACACACTGCTTGTATAAGAATACCGTATTTTGATCTGACATGAGAAGTTTTAAAAAGATTCACAGCCACGTGAGTAAAGCAAGATAATAAGCACTAAAATCTATCCATTCCTGATGTACAAAATTAACACAATTGCTGCGTTCGAATCAAAAGTAAACATCATTATAAAATAAATGGCGTTATCTCATTTTCTACGATAGAAAAAGTTTGAACACATAATTGGCATCTGAAAAAATAGACAGTTCCAAGTTAAGTGGAAATCTAAATAAGATGGCATATAATATTATCTCGATAATTTGCATGCCCTGATCATCTAAATGGGTCACGATAAGTAAATAAGGAAGAGAACGCAACTCTGCAACGTTATAAAGCCACCTATTTTAATATTTATAAATATTGAATTGTGCTTCAAGATTCTCTGTTAAAATCAACACATACATTAGTTAAAATGTTTGCGAATCTTCGGGATTTCTGAAAACTGCTGAAAAATGTCTTGTAAGACTACATACTCATTATATATATAAATTAAAGTATTATGTGCTGCCATGTAGGTTTTCTCAATACGATTTAAAATAATAATGAACTTCACAGTAACAATTTAAATATGGTTGAATTAGCGAGAGAATGTTGAATGTACTTTTCACCTTTGTTTCTGTGAAAATTTTAATCGAAAGCCATAATTTTCACTATGCAAACGTAATTCTTTTTTCCTCCCTCGCAGTACTGCATGTCACTCGTTTACCGATCACCTATTCTTTCTAGTATCCTGCTGGAAATATTGACCAACAGTGAATTTTAATATTTAAATACCAACTTATAAGAATTGCATTAGTAAAATTTCTCTCTTGGTATGGTTAGAAATTCTAATTTTGTTTATAGACAAATTTCCTCTAACCGATGACACTTGGTTTTTGTACAAGTTTATTATTTGAGAGTTAATTAATGTATGCACATACGTTTGTAGAATCAGACCAACCATTGACTGCATTTAGACCCAAACTACCTGCAATATCACTGATTGATGTGAAACTCCGTTGTAGTATAGTACAGTGATAAAAATGTGCTTGTTTCAATTTAGCACAGTTTTACATACAAATATTTTAAGATTATTAAAATTATGAATTCAACGATTCATGAAATTATGATAATGTATTCATATGAATGACGTATTCAACTGACGCACTAATACAATCCACAGTTCTTATAGTACCTCTGTATATTTCAACCTTTAAGTTTGTATGATCGTAATTTGTGATGCAATAACATTAACAGGCACAGTAATACGAGCTGTAGCCGGAGAGTATCTCCACAATTTACCAAAATAAGTTTCTGCGTTCCTAATCTTTACAGCTGCATTCCCTAGTTAGTCTGATGCTACACGATAGTACAGATTTAGTTTGAGCCTGTATAGTTCGTAAAACATGGAACATACCCCCTAGATGTAGCTCATCTGTGCTAGGAGTCTGGCGTGCAAACACAACTAAGTGTAGTTAGATACTGTATGCGTAGCAATGCACGAGTCAATGGTTTCACTCTAGTAATAGAATAATACGATTTCCAGAGTGCACATTCCCCAAGACAGGCCAGACCGTGGTGGTCCACTACACGGGCACACTGACGAACGGCGTGGAGTTTGACTCGTCGCGCACTCGCGGGCAGCCCTTCAAGTTCACCATCGGCAAGGGCGACGTCATCAAGGGCTGGGACCAGGGCCTCGCCCAGATGTCCGTCGGCCAGCGCGCCAAGCTCACGTGCTCTCCCGACTTTGCGTACGGCCCGCGCGGACACCCGGGAGTCATCCCACCCAACGCCACCCTCATCTTCGACGTTGAGCTCCTGCGCGTCGAATGAGATCCGTAACCTCTATTCGATTCGTTTATTTTTTTAAATATGATTCTGTCGGCGTATCTTAGGTTCGTTGACAATATTCTTGCAACACTGTAACTCGTTTAAATGTTCTTTCTAACGTTGTGAGTACTCGTCTGTGATGTAGAGAGCCTCTTCTCGTATCTCCCCTTATGTGTAATCTAGAAACATTGTACATTTCTTCACTTTTTGCTGACGTCTTCTGAGCGAAGCTTCAGAGACTGATTTTATTTTAAACACTGTACAAATATTTTTGAATGTTATTTCTGACTGATGATGGACAAATGAGAATACACCTTTATTCAGAAACTTGACCAGTCTCTACCTACCGTTTATTAGTTCTCTAGGTTAGTTACTTTGTGTAGAATGTGAGCTCGCAGTCTGTGGGACCTTGACAAGTTAGAGTGTCACCTGGATCTTATGATAGCCTATGTGTCAGACATCGCTCGCACAATCATCAGGTATTATCTCGATACGCACCGACGCCGCGGGCAGCAGATCACTGTACCGTGGTTTCAAAGCACAATGTAACATTTTTAAGTGACGATTTGGACCACTCTGAGCTTAGCTTGACGGATGACTCGCACCTGAACGTTATAGAGGATTTTTGCTATTTTATCGATGTGTAGTAATTTGATGTACAACTGTTGGACTCACTTCTCTTGTGACGATTGTATTCTAATGTTTATAATTTAATATACAAATCTAACGCTATACATTTCCATTACTGATATAGAATTTTCAATTGGGTGTTATATTCCCCGCTGATCGTGGTTTGATCATTTTAAGTTAATCTAAATATTAGTTTATTCAATAAAAGAGATGTGTAAACGTGACACTGTCTTGTTCATTTCTGACCCCCCTCACTACACAAATGTCTCTGCGGACTAATCAATGACTTCAACTCACCCTCGTAGTACACGATTCCTCTCAAACATACCTTCTACTGAAATATTTCTGATAAGTGCTGAATTTTGGTTTAAATTTTAAGATTTCTGTTTCATCACTAAGTTATCTCATCGTATGGGAAAACTTGATAGTTTGTAGCCATTTGGCTATAAAGTTTTTATTTAAACTGACATATATTGAAATAAACCTACAGGCGATTGCCACAATTTTACTTGGTACTTTTTTTCATTGTCGGTCCGTCAAGGCAGCGTCTGATTCAAATTTTAAGGTTACTTCAAATGTGATAGCATCATTTCAATCTA
This sequence comes from Atopsyche davidsoni, assembly GCA_022113835.1. Lineage (NCBI taxonomy): Eukaryota > Metazoa > Arthropoda > Insecta > Trichoptera > Hydrobiosidae > Atopsyche > Atopsyche davidsoni. The sequence goes on along the minus strand of JAILWY010000022.1, from coordinate 2,707,014 downwards.
TCCAAAATGCTATACGAGTTAGAGATGGTGGCCGTCTATTTGTCGTTCCGTCTCAATAAAACAAGTCTAAAACTGCATATTTGCAAATAAAACCGTAGATTTAAATAAATATGTCTTGATGTTATGTGGAAAATGGTATACATTTCTAATAACGAGGATGAATAAACCACAATTCTACCAGCGAGATTGGTGAGTTAAAATTTTTTCACTGTTGAAATCTTAAATGGCATCATTCTCACTCCGGGTGTACGTCCAGGTGATGCGATACTCATTAATGGAAAACTTTGCAGCATAGAATGCGCAGCTGAAGAACCGGTGACCAAATAGTTATTCCCGGCTCTCTCGGTTCAAACTTCTATTTGAATAGCAAAGCAATTCCACGTCCCGCTTAGCCTTTCTATTTTAAACCTCTTCAGTAGAAAGCTCGCACATCATCGTCTTGTTTTTTTTGATGATACTTATTGCACAGCTACCCCGTCTTCTGACTCGAGCTATGAGGCTCGCACGTGAACGCAAATGACATTCGAGATGCAATTCATAATGCATCTATGCAGTTTCGTGTACATATCGAATACTTAGGAGCTTTGCAAATCGAATCGCAACATCTGGACAATACCTCTTGTAGATCCAAGTATATTTATATTAAACTCGTTGAAACAAACTAAAGATGAAAATACACTTCTACATTATTTATTTTACGAAGTGACCGATCTCGGTCAGCATTTACGGACAGAATAAACTAAAAATTTAAGAGTTTGGTGTTTTTACAAAACGTTATTAATTAGATTGAAAGATTTAGATATTGATCATAAGTCTTTTATGAACAATTCAAGCGAGTCTATTATTTTTGGGAAGTGATGAAATTAATATAAACATTCTGGGGCTCCTGTAAATCGTTTAAATAAAATAAATAATGTATAAGTATCACTATTATTTTTAAATATTATGATTCTACCGAGTACTTTATATCAAAAATTATCAATTGTAGCACGACGTCAACGCATGAGTGTTAACTATTCAACTTTAAAATGCATGAAGATTTTATCGCATTTATTTTCTATCGTTAAAGTGCAATCAATGAATCAAATTTACCATCAATAAATTTCAATTCATGATAGTGACCTCCAACGCTTGCGGCTTGGGGCTTTACGTGCCCCAACCAATCGATGCAAGGATCTATGAAACGTTTATTTCAATGTGACGAGCATCGCAGATGTTCACTCCTGCCGTTTTGTTTGAGAGCAATTCTTAGATTTTGACGGCATAAGAGAATTGATATTTCTTCAATCAATAATTTTAGATTTGCTTTTATTATTATTATACACGATGGGTTCGCAACGCACTGAGAAAAGAAGAAAAAACAAAACACGGGCTCCTCGATAACATTAATTTAAACCATTCGGTAAATATTGATGCTTATCAAATATTGCGTGTTTATTTCAACTCAAAATACAATTGTTAAAAAATGTTTTTTTTTTTATTTAGTGATCTCTATTGAAAATTGTGTAGATAGATAAAATGAATCTGAAAAAATATTGCCGTAATTGCTTTTCTATGTACGATTCATTTATGCGCCTCGGAAGGTGTGAAGCACTTTAATAACAGATTTTCATACAATAGGAGCAATCAATAAGTAAATTATTATTAATCCTTACTCGTGAAAAAGCACTTGCGTCACCTTTAGGGTGTTTTCACACCAGTCGTAACATTGTTAGGTTACATCACATCCACAATCAATTGTTAGGTTATCAATTATTATCATCCAAGAATTTTCAGAGACGGAAATATTTTCACAACTCGAATTAGTTTTGTTTTGCAAGTTTCATTGATATTTTGTTCATTTTCACGTAAGCCTATATATTTTTAGAGTATAATTAAATAAATATAAGATCATGCATGCAAACTGTTCATTATTGTGACTGATATTGCTAAAATTAGTTTGTAGTAAATTTAACTTTTTATTTAGCTACAACAATACGGAGCATTAATAGTTCTTTTCTAGAATTTTTCTATATTTTACTTTTATATTATATCTGTGTTTTCATTGCATAATGGCGCATTATGAGTAAAAGGGTTCTCGCTATTTCCAGAGTGCACTTTCCCCAAGAAGGGCCAGACCGTGGTGGTCCACTACACCGGCACGCTGACCAACGGCAAGGAGTTCGACTCGTCGCGCACCCGCGGCCAGCCCTTCAAGTTCACCATCGGCAAGGGGGATGTCATCAAGGGCTGGGACCAGGGCCTCGCCCAGATGTCCGTTGGCCAGCGCGCCAAGCTCACGTGCTCCCCCGACTTCGGATACGGCGCGCGCGGGCACCCGGGAGTCATCCCGCCCAACGCCACCCTCATCTTTGATGTCGAACTCCTGCGCGTCGAATGAGATTTGAAACATGAATCTGGCTTGTACATTTTTTTTAAATATATGTTCAACTCATTTCTCTATGGATAATTGTACTTAAGATTTTTATTAACAATTACCAAGCAAAACATTTCCATTATTCATCTTGACAGATTGTTCTCTTGGATATTATATTCCCAGCTGATCGTGGTTTGATCATTTTAAGTTAATCTAAATATTAGTTTATTCAATAAAAGAGATGCGTAAACGTGACACTGCCTACTTCATTTCTGTCTCCTTCATACTAATATTAATCACCGTCTCCGACGAACTCAAATTTCTCTATAGTAAACTTCCACTTCAGAAACCTGACATTTCATAAAGCCTGTTATTTTTGCTAATTCAAAAATCACCTGTCAGGTGTTGTCCCAAAAGTATTCTTGATAAGTTAGTCAGTTACCAAAGACCTGTTGCCGACGATGATTAAATAATACTGACCTCGCTTTCGCCTCACAATTACTTGTAGGCATATTGATATGCTGAATTTTTTTTTTCTTCGATAATTCATTACCCATTGATTTACCTTCGTCGCTGTAAAAATTCACTTTCCACTGCCATGCGCCTGACGCGTTCCAGAAGACGCATTTCTTAAAACGTTCAGTCCCCGACTTGGGGTGAGGCGTTTTAAAAGTTAATTATATTATTCAGATTAAGCATTACCAAGTCATTAAAGACTAAAATAAAACAATGTACTGGCAGTTTTTGTTTTTTATTATTTTTTCTTTTGGAATTTGTTTTTTTTTTATATTATATCGGTCCCTTTGGGCATAGACAACTGCCGTTGAACTTTCATTCAGTTTCTCTGAACTTTTTCTTTTTTTTTTTTTACAATGATTCAATAAAAATTAACATCCAAATGTATACAAAAATAAACACAATTTGGTGGGTGAACCTCGACATCTACGAACGTGTCACAAACTAATCACCGACACAACTCGTCTCCGGAATGGTAGGGGAGAGAAATTATCGTTTATATTTTAAACGGGCGAGACAGTTTTGAAAAATATTGATTTCTATTTTGCATTATTCTCTACGGAGTTTACAAATTTGACTGGCTATTAATATAGAGAATAATTCTTAAAATACAACCCTGAGTTTGTAATGCAAAACCAGACAAAGAACTCTCGTAAATGATTCGCAGTTGCCCCTTCGTGCTCCAAGTATCATAGATTATCCAAAAAACAGATTATTTCAATAATATAATGAAGTATTGCTTTAAAAATTGATTAGGCTTGTAAATTCACATTACACGTGTGTAGCTATTACAACATTAAGACTTACAAAAGTTTATATCATCGTTAAGTACTAATTATATAAACTCTATTCAATATGCACCTTTGTGCTGTTCGATGACCGGCGGGTTTTTCGGTACGAGCAGTCCGGGACGGTGGGACATTCTTATATTATACCTGAGCCGAGTTATTTTAACGGCTCAGAATTTTCATATTTTAATTTACTGTGTAGAATAATGCACATTTACCGACAGTAATTTTTTTTAAAAATGACTGCGGTCCTCATACTCGGTGATTTAGCAACAGCCGGTCATCTGGCAGCATTGTAAAGGTCCAATATAATGCTTAAATATTGATTACGTTACTGCAATTCATACTTGTGATTACTTTAGGTTAATACTCCTAACACAATATAAAGCCGTGTATACACTCGATCGCATTATAGCTACACGCTGAATAATTTCACATGAAATTGCGGATCTCGAAATGAACATATGATCTTCTCCGTCGAACTATCAATGCGACCAATTCTATACACAGCGTACAAGACAAGCTACTTATCTTTTTGCTAAGCGTCGATCGTCGCCGCCAAGGTGTGCAACAATTCAACAAAAATTACTTTAAAAAACAATGTTACACGTCTTGATCAAAAGAAAAATAAGTACCAAAACACAAGAGAGAGATAGTCTCGAATACAAAATAAGTTATTTTCATATAAATTCAATGACACATTATTAAGAACCCATAATTTGTGCAGTTGTGTTGGAACGCCGGCCATTCTGCCCAACGACTAAACCATGTACTTAAATCTCAAAAATAAAGTTTTATTATAAGACATTTTTGATATATATATATAAAAGATTTTATTATAAAGTATACAGAAGAATATATCTCGAGGGACACGTAAGATCATTGACTAAACGTTATATTACAACATAAAAACTAAAATAAGTAAAATACTATTAAAAATATTGCTAAATTATCGATAAGAATGCCATCTTGAGTAGACAATAAATGGTATGAGATGCAAGTTTGTAGATTTGGCTCCGGTTTCAAAGAATATTAAAATATTACATTTGGATTGCACGCAGCGGTATAAAATTAACTTTTAATAGATTTAAACACAAAATCATCTTCTACGGTACTCTGGGAAATTTAAAAAAAATAAATACTAATCGAAATTATTTTACATGGCAATTGTTTCGCTTTCATCTGGTTTCATCCGTAATAAGTAAAAAAAAAAACATTGTACTCATCAAAACTAAAATGAATACCGCCGTTAATTACAATTTTATTATTGAACCTAATATAAGCTCTATTAAATTTTTTTTTTAAATACCTACAAATTAATGCATATATTGAACTTCCAGTGTTAATATTTTATTAAAAAATATAAATAAATTAGATAAGAATAGAAAAATTAATCTAAATGAACGATGAGACCTGGCAGAATTCACAACAGTATCGTTTATTCTCTTTATCTAAATATTCAAGACTACTTATTAAAATAAAAATAACTATTGACAGCCAACTGTGAAAAACTGTTTGGCATAAAAAAAAATTTACCGCAAAGGCTTTCCGGCGAAAAATAAAGATAATTAAATAAATCTAGACCCGCACTGAAATAGGCGGGAGGCCACGTAAGCGAAATTTAAACTCGGCTATAATTGTAACGAGACAAACTTCCACATTAGATAATGAGCCAAAAAGAAAAACTTGGCCAATGACTTCTAGCAAATTTTTGTAATAATTAAGATCTAAAAATATATCTGTCACGTTCGCCTAATTTTAAATTGGATCTCAAGGTGTGTAATTTACTTTGACGTCGAGCAAAAATATTTTATTAAAATTCCTAAAGTCACCGCGTACTTCAACTCGTTTGCAGAAAAATATTATGTATTAATTGCTTGTAAATGACATAATGAATATTAAATGTACACCTTTATCATTGTCACGCGGAAGCCTTTGCAGTAAACCTAGAAGTGTGTAATGAGATCGTTTCATGTACTGCAACAATTGAAAAAAATATTATAAAACTACAAGTACTCCCCCTCCAGGTTGAACGTTAAATTCTGAATGTAATCTATATACCTCGTAAAGCTATGAACTCCGAATGCTCGGAATGAACACGAGTGACTACGCTAGGTCGTATTCTATTGCTAAAGCTCGTAAAATAAGGTGAGCCTCAATACGTAGGTGTAAAGTTAGCGATTTCAAAATATACATTAACCTGAAAAAAAGGTCGTGGAAATGAACACTATCGCCTTACAAGCTTACAATCAAAATTGAAACTCTTAAATATCACATTTTTTTTAGATTATTCAATAATTTATGTTTTTTTTTTCTTAACTAATCGTACATCGGTTAAACACTACCGCGAGTAACGGAAACACGCCGAGCTCAAGCGAAGGCAAAAAAAAAACATTTATCAGTCAAAAAATTGCTTTCACTTCCTCGCGCTACCACGGGTGTTGAAATAAAAAATATAAAATTGGTAACAATGAAGAATCAAAATTTTACAGTCGGGCAATGTCGCCAAACTGGACACAGCTAAACACGTTGAAACATTTTCACCTGTTGAAGTGAGAATTGTGGGGACATACTGCTTGTACGGAACAATGATAAATATCCACAATTCAATAAAGTTTACTCGTGTAGGCATTATATGCCTTTTAACACCTGCACAGGTGATCTTTCTGATAAACTATATTTATATAAGTTCACCGTCAATCAATAAACTAACAAGTGATCCCCAATGATCAAGCGTGTAATTCTTAAAAAATTATCTTAGCTCGGACAGTGTAAATGAAGTCTAAGCAATTCCTTTGAGTTGCATTCTCATGTTTAAAGCAGTCCTCGATAACATTTAGACGTGTTTGATCACGTGTGCAGATTTGAATGCGAGATCTATTTCACAGCTTTAATCCAGCCAAGTGTAATATAAACCCGTAGGTTTGTCTCACACATTACAATTTCAACCAATATGTCTTTTTAATAAACAAAAAACTTCAACTGAAATCACCTGCCGTTCTGTAGGCTCGGTGGGCTAATACGAGGTACACGTGCACAATCAGCGTGGACACAACACTACGTGACAAAGTGAGTGCAGTTGTGGTCTAAATACTTTCCCTGGTTACTAAAAAGGCTTTTAATTTAAAATCAACATAAAGTTAACAATAGTCATCGACTTTCGGTCTACGAAGATAACCGAATTCGTTCGATCTTGGATTAGAGAAAAGTCAAATTGTGCGAGATGGCAATTCGTAAATAATTTTTCAATTTCCGATTCCAAAACATCACAAATACCAAAATTATAACAAGTAATTAGTTTGTATTGTTTTAAAATTATTTTTAAATTTAATCCAACAAAAACGACAATTGGACGTTGCCAAGCAAATGACCTTTGGAAATCCCGATGATAATTGTTAATTTAGCTTGAATAATAATAACTTACATATAGCGCTTTATGCAAAAAAAGTGTGACAGCTAATCAACAATTTTTTTAAATTGATTATTAATAGCCTTTCCGATACCAGGAGTTATTTTCTAATATACGAATGACGACTTTAAAACGATGAAACTGTCATGTGTGAGAGGCCTTGAACAATTCAGCTGAATAGATGACATAGATCTGATAAAAATAATACATCCATTTAAGGCCCGGTTGCATAAACTACACGCACGTCGCGACACAACTTGCAACCGACTCGCAAATACCCAATGGCGTCCGTCCTCTTTTGCGTTGTTCACTTGGCAAAATCGTTAAAAAATAAAGGGACAGTATCGGCCGATTAAGACTATTGCAAGACTTGACAGAGTGACCTTGGACTTGAGGGACGCAACCGGGCCCAATATGAACCCGTAGAAAAATATAATAAAACCACCGTTAGGCGTGAAAGTAATAAGGTTAGATATAGAATCACTATGTTGGTATCAGCCACTCGGTTACAATATTAATGTGCACGATACAAGCTAACCTATTCTAAATATATCCTCTCTTCAATATATTTATACTATCTTTCCAAATTCCCTCCTGCCTATATTAACATAATATATTTTAACGTACAAACCTTTTAGTTTTGAAATTTAAAGAAACATATCAAAGAGATTCCGTTAATACAGATATACCCTTCAAGTGCTCGATGCATATTGTAAACCGACATTTTGTATTGTCGCGTGATTGAGGGTGGATTAAAATAAAATCCTCTACAAAGGAAATACTGCATCCGCGGGCAGCCTTGAAGATTAATTCAAATGGCTATAACACGAATGCTATGTGTTAATAGTCGCTAATGCAAAACTTGACTAATAAGGGTATTTCTGTATCAAAACTAAACATTGGTTCGATAGACAACGATAAAATTACTTGAAATAAAACTCTCGGCGCTCGGGAATATTCAAGGTCAACAAAACATTGTCTACCAATCATTTAGCTCTACCAACGGAGCTGACTGAACACCCGGTTCTTCTGTGGATACTAACCAGCTAAAAGTCCACATTGCTTTCTTCTATGGAAACAATAATAATTTTTTTGAGAATCGGTACCAATAATGGATGAACAAGATTTTCGTGCTATCCAAGCTCCGAGAGTTGTATTTTTACTAGACGAGAGGTTTGTTAACAATGCGTAGTAAAATTTCAAAACAAGATCTGGACAGTAAATACACAATATACTTAAGCTTAAAAAATATGTAAAACAATAATTATAAATGGTCAGATTAAGATTAGAAATAAAATAATGTACAATGATAATTACCTATGATTTAACACAAATTATTTTAAAATGTTTAATATTTTGTATGGCGGCACTACCGAATATCTTCATCACTGTCTGATGCTGCAGCCTGATGCACTTTTTTTTTTTATAAATACAAGTTTTTTTTTCATTCAGCATTTAAATGTCACACTGTTTTGTAGTCACTTTTGCGACGGTACCCAACGAACACTAGAAAATAATGATACCGACGGTAATTATAAACTTGAACGTGTCTTAACGGAATAAGTACTAACTAAACTAATATAAAAACAAAAAAAAACCTTTTGTACTCGTTAAGAAATAAAATTAAACTGATTAAATGGGGAAAAAATATTCAACGAGATGAAAGAGAGGCTAGTATTTTTTTTTACACGTTCAAAATAAATTTAAATGCCGGCGTTTGTTGGATACAATCGCAAATTTTGTTATTCTTACCAATCACTAATGCAATAGCGTTCTGTGAGAGAGATAAGAATACGAAGCTCTTGCGTGTCCACATCACCGAAACGTCTCACTAAGCCACGTCATATAACACGCACACTCAAAGTCACCCATGAAACAACGCGCATACAACATTATACATGTACTACGACTCCGCCTTCGAATGAAAATGCCAAAACTTTAGAAACCGCCGGCCGCGCAAAGCGCACCGTCGACAAAATAAAACTAATTTCGATCCTTACGTATATTGATATTACAAACGCGCTAGCTGATATATTTTGAAAACGCGCGTATATTACGATACAATAATATATATTCGCTTATTCCACAACCGAACAATATGACTTCTTAACTCACGCACTGCTAAAAAGTTGCTTTCATTAGCGACACGTCGCTAATTTGTCATGGTGAAGCAATCGATAGTTCTATTTTATACGAAAAAATGGTTGATAAAGAATCAAGTTAATGAGGAATGAAAATCATAGAGCCGAGCTGAGAATAAGAGTAATGATCGTTGTTATAACTCCCATAAATTAAAATACATTTTTTTGCTGCCGTGTCCCTGTGTTGATTAATCCGAACGCAAGTTGAAATAGCGCGCAATTATCAGAATCGATGAAGCACAGAGACGTGGCATTTTATATTATATACTTAATATTAAATGGGATGTATAGCTTGAAATTGGTTTTACATTTTGACTGCAAATTACTACACTGTCAAGTTATCAAAGTGGATAACTTCAGTTGCGATTTGTTAAAGAAATGGGTTTCTACTGTTCTGACATGATCTAGAATGTTTGCCCCTAAGAAGCCTTGCAAAGTACACAGCGCCACAGATTTCTTCATGACAAATCAACGTACCGAGGGTGAAGAGGAAATCGACGTAATCAACAATGACGTATGAATATCAATCAATCTATAAAAATCCAGTGTTGCTGACGTCGGCCGAGAACTGTGGTTATTATTTTAAAAACGGTCATCCCATTTACCGATAGCTTGTAATCTGTCGGCTACGTCGATTTTCCCTTCTACCGTCGATACGTCAATATAAAATAGTTTATATTTTCCCACTTAGTGTGCATAACGACAAGATCTTCTTCATTCAGATGTTCGCGGGTCAATTCCGAGATTTTAATGTAACCTTTTTCAATACCGATATTTATATTCACTGCAACACTGTAAAGGGGAAAACATAAACTTCAACGCGTATAAGAATTATTCGTAAAAAAAAAAACACTACACGTTTTTACCATCAATTGTAATGTTGGTATAAGATAATTTACGAACTATTCTTGCCCACTGTAGACTAAGGACATGAACTATGGAGTTTGATATTGTTCATAGTCTGGTCTCAGTCTAAGCGGTGCCGTTGGAGGTTGTCATGAAGGCGGTGGTGATGGCGGCACGGGGGCGGCTAGGGGGGAGGGGGGGCGGTCACATGGGCGCGGGAGGGCGCAGGCGCGGCGCCGCGGGTCACGCCGCGCTCTCCGCACCCTCCAGCTGGTACAAGGTCACCGAAGCTATGTAGTTATTGGGCATGACCTGCAAAAATAATCATTAAAAATATTATTAATACATCTAGTAATAACAATAATATTCTTCAATCAATATTTTGTAAAACATTACTGTAATTCCAACGAGACTAAAAATTATTTGTAACAATAATAATTTCAAACAATTTTTTTCTTATGTGAATAGGCTAAAAATTCTAACCTATCAGACAACACTTCGTGGCTAAGTATCACAAACATTACGTTTCGAGGTTCAAGTATTATGTTAGTCATATAGGGCCTCACTTCAAATATGATGTCCTGGTACCCGTAGCAGAAAGTGGAGCCAAAGGGGTTGGTGGTGTTGGTGGAGGAGGCGCGGTTCAGCACCACGGGTCTCTCCGCGGGCCGCAGCGTGCCGGCCACGTGCTCCCAGCGGCTGTACGCCGACACCATCACCGGCGGGGGGCTCACGTCCACCAACTTATCCGCAGCACTCCTGCAACAGCCAATCACACAAGTTTTCAGCTTAACACGTCCATGAATAACTCAAATGGATATAAGTCGGAGAAATCATCACAAAGTTAACTTATTAACGTTTATAAGAATCATAGAAAGTATTCGGTGTTTACCTTTCTGGAGGTACAGCCAAGTGGAATTCGCATCGGTGATACATATTGAAGTTATAGTGACCCGGATAGTTAGTATGGAGAACTAACTTCTTCACCCTCTGCGTTCTCGCATCAAACAAGACATCCTAAAGTAGATAATTAATGAATATAAATAATCTCAAATGCGGACTTGATTCAACTCGAGGATCTTTCAAAGATTCATTTGCTAGCTTACCAATCCAAGTGTGAAGTAATTAAAGAAATAGTCGCTACGCGCCGCGTGGTGTCGGCGCCGGGCCTGGGGACTGTGGATCCTCATCTTGTCCTCTGCCTTGTAGAACACGCGTGACGGAGCGCCCAAGGAGCGCGCCACGTCCTGGCAGCGCTCGCCGAACAGAATGCATCTTGTCAGGGAGCGACGTGCCGGCTCTAGGCTGCGGGTTGAACCTGAAATTGATAATTTTATATATTATTTTAACGCACGATAACACGTTCAGTACAATTCTATTGGATATTTGAAGGAATATTTCAATATCAGCCGTAGAGTAAGACCTTTTGAAAACAATTTTTTTTGTATTTAAAAGGTCATTGTTATAAAAATTACCATTGTAAGTCTAGCCGAACTTAACGGCAGACAATGTCAGGTTTGCGAATGAGTACCTTCAGTGTAGAGATGAAGACGCAGCCCCTTGGTGCGATGTCGCTCTCGGAGCACATCGCAGCGGCTGAGGTAGAGGTGGCTGTGGTAACAGCTCAGCGGCAGCTCCGGAGCGCTGGCCCCAACCGCCACGCCTTCACTGCTGTTTGACTGGAACATTATTACAAATGTTTTAAAAATCTTAAACAGAGCCGCCTTTTTTTATTTTGAATATATATAAATTTGCAGAAGATGCACGGATTCTTGACATTGAGTAGAGTATCATTATGAAGTTTTTTCAAACGAACCTGCGAGTGATGCGCTCCGTGGTAGATGGTGGTTCTGGAGACGACAGGCGATGCTCCATTAGGGAATTGAAGAGAACCGAGCCCGTGTGCGTAGCACGGCTGGAAATTAAGGAAATAAATCCAATCACTCCAAATCACTTGTCAAATCTAACGAGAGATTGTATTCATTCATCATTGTAGCGTATTGTCATCATAGAGTGTATCATTGTGTGTCGGTAGCGTGCATATCATGTTCACAGTGTTCGAAGGAAGCTGTGCCTTTCCTTCGGCATATAGTCAATTATTTTTTTAAAATGGCATATAATACACTCTTTACTCAAGCTAACTGTTAACCACCCAAACAATCGGAGGTACACCTTTGAAGGGACCCGCACGGTTTTCTGGCCTTACGGGATTACGGGTGGGATGCTACAATGTGCCAACACTGTGTCTACCATGTGAACAAAAGCGAGCACCTGAATACCCCATGCAGCGTTAGCAAAAATTTTACTAGCTAGGTAATTAACATTATAAAAACCCCTCACTCCTGACCTGTCGGTACAAAGACTCAACACCAAAACCACATGAAAACACAAGACAATACTGCACGTCTCCTTAGATCTGAAAATTTTATGGGTATGAAATTAATAATAAATCTTTGAGGTGTAAAAATATGACTTGATTGTTAAACTAAACGGATTCAAATAAATATTTATGAAAACCTTTTAATTTTCCTCATTGTAGATAAAACGAAATATCATAAATAAATCAACAAGTAAAACGGTAAAAATACATTACTTTTAATTGGTTATTTGTTTTTGTTACACGATTTATACAGGTGACAAAACGTTAATAGTTAGTGGTAATTTAATAAAATCTATTACATTGTATTTATTGAAATCAATTAATACAAAATTGCACGTAAAGGAAATTAATTCTTTACTTACAATTTCGTATTATTTGCGTTGCGTATTTCGTATCACTAATAATTTTTAAAGTTTGAATATAAATTTAAATTTGAATAAAACATTAGCTGAAAGGTATTGAACAATAAATAAAAATATAATGTATGTGTAGAAATAAATGCTTACGTTGTCTTCTTCAATATTGTTTGCATAGACCAAAGTCCCCAAATATAAAGGCACCGAATTGTCAGAGTCCAAACCTTGTGACTTATTCGTGGCGGGAGTCTGCGGCACAAAAACAAGTTTGTTTACTCATCGGTCCTTCGCTCGGAGGTTCATGAGTCACCGTCCGAGTGACAGCCAAATTGATTTACACATTTTCATCAACAATAAGTACTGTAAATCATAAATAGGACTAAAACTTATTGCATTAGCTAACTAACCTGAGAAACTATATTCCGCTGGTTTTTACCTGTTTCAATTCGCACGTCGAAAAGCCGCCCAAGCAATAACAAAAACCGCGATTATTGAAATCAGTAATAATGGACGGGCTTCTACGATACTATGGTCAATAACTAACTAAAATTTATTAAAGTCAAAGTTAACATACAGCGCGGTTTAGTGAAGAGCAGAGCTATTCCACGGGAGTCATCTAGACTCCGATAATTTGAGACAGGGAGTCTATAAGGTTATAGACAAGCATTGGGTCCAATATCGTATCTAATATGTCTAGTTTAATATGTTTCCTACAAAAAATTCTTTATAGAAGGGTTTTTCTTCCCTTAAGACGCTAAGAGATTTTATACATTTTGCAGAATTAAAAAAAACCTATTGTTCGACCTACATTTATCAGGATCGCATTTTAAGCAGACAAGCGTAGTACCCACTAAACCGTAAAGCAGTTAAGAGAAGGTTAGAGCTTTCACAAACATGCTAAAGCCAGGCATTGTAGTAAAGAGGTTTTTGGTACCGTACAGTGATCAACGCCGTCCCCGCCAACTCTCGACGAATCAATTTTCTAGATACCTCAAACCCTTAAAGCTATGATGAATAATTATAGACCCTATAACCTCGCTAGTAGTGTAATATAGCATGTGTATCTTTATTGATAGGGAGTGAGCGGGACTCACCTCGAATTTGCTATCTATCGGAAAGTAGAAGGAGAGGCCTCTAAAGTTGAGGGCAAACATCTGGCGCTCCGAGTCATACAGGCCCGGGTGGGTGGCTCCAAACGAGTGCTCCACCTGCTCGATGGACGGGGGCACCTCGGGGGAGTTGAACCACGCACCGCTGGAAACGAACGCACCTCACATTATTATAAGACCGTTACTTAACCATCTTTGGGGATCTTCGTGCCATATTTAGAAAAAAAATATGACGTAACACCCGAGAGTCCAAAATACATCTTTCTCGGACATAAATATTTAACCGATTAAAGAAAATGTCTAAACATATCACTATAAAAATATTAAATTAAACTTATGTGGAAGCTTCAGGCTTCGAAGTGCATTTTTTTTATTTACTTCGACGGAAACACACAACTACTATAAATATATTAGTTTGCTTGTTTTCCAAGCAAATTTAATATATATATATCTTTGCAATCCACAAGTTCAAACCTACCTACCTCAATATTGTTACAATTTTGATGCGCTGCATCAATAAACTACTGTACAGTACTAGTGTCTATTTATTTATATAAAACTATAATAAATATACACCTTTTGATTCTATACATATATTCGACGATTCTCACAATCTTTATATGCGAGCACTCAGTTGAAATAATCTTGATTTCAATTTTCGCAAACCTTTGTTGCTTATGTGCGGAAATATAATATATATATATAAAGTGTTATGAAAGGGGTCTCACCAGTATTTAAGTTTTACAAGTTTCATATTGTAAACTTCGATGATCTTGAGTCTTTGGGCCACAGGATCAAATATAAGTCTAATGCCGTCTAACGGCATATTTATTACCAGGTCTACAGCTAAGGGATTCTGAAACATACGAAACATCCGGATATATAGGATATAATAGCATTTCAAATTATAATAAAAGACTACTAACACACAAATAGCTTAGCAATCTACTTTCGAGCATTGTTTTGATGAATTGATTTTTAGTAGCAGCGATCTGGTTCATGTAGTGAAAAAAATATATATATAAATAAATTAGATTTTTTCTGGCGATGAAGGATAAGTTGTCAAATTACAAGAAAACTTGTCAATAATTACATCTCTGCCATTTCATTAACAAAACATGTATAGTATTTGAGAAGCGTCGCTGTTGTTAACGACTTACCACATCGCTATAAAGAACTTGGACGCCTCTTATGACGCCCACCTGCGACTGGATGATGGCCACGGACTGGGAAAAGTGCATTCCTGAAATAGACAACAACACGAGATTAATTATTATTTTTTCTATTTGAAAGACGAGGTATTAGATTATTTTCTTTTCCTATACTTAGCTTGGTAAAGAATTATTGAATAGTGAAGTATCAGTGTTGTTGAGAACTCTCGCTCTAGGAAAGGGCGAAACGTGCAAAGAAGATATATTTTTATGAGTGATGTATGTACTCTTTAAATAAAAAAAATATTAATATACAGCCTGCGCACTGCAACGGAAGACATCGGTTGATTTTATTTACTGCCAGAAGTCCAGTATTTGCGTCCTTTATAGGTAGTTTTCGTTTTAAGCATTGAACGAGATGAAAAAGCTTTAGAGCATTGTATTATTCTAAATGAAATAATTAATAGGTATATAGACAGCAGCCCAGAATATCTAGCAATCATAAAATACTTCCTAAAGAGCTTCTCAAACATAAAAGGAAGCGATTTAAAGTTCTGAGAAATTCTTAAGATGCAAAATGCACAGAAGCAACGTAATTGTGAATAGTTAATTACAATTTTACGAGAAGTTCTAGATAGCGAATCTCAGTAAATAGCATATTCGAGATAAAATAAAATGGCTTATATATAACGATAAACATTACATGGTAACAAGTGTTCAGTGTATGCAATTTCTGAGAACATGTCAACGGATACACATTCCACTTGATTCATTAAAAAAAACACTATAATTATTTCCAAATAATAAAATAATAATAATAATGACCTGTCTTGGCAAAAAGAAAAAAAAGGTTTCAAACTATTTTGATAGATCAGAATTAATCAGATCAGATTTATTTTCTCAATATTTCAGTTTACGAGCCATTTCTATCCATTGCTGGATGATGAGCTTTCGCTTTATTATTTATGGCTGTACTGAATCTCTTTGATCCAACTACGAAGTGTGCAGTCATTTTGATGTATAAAACTAAATAGTGCTTTTATCAATCTCGCTCCGTGCAGTCTCACATATGCGGAGATAGGCACGCCTGGTCTTGACCGTGATACTTGCATGGCGTGCATTATCTGGTTATTGTCCGCTCAATACCTGATTGTGTCAATACTAAATGTCAACCGCCACATTCAATTCATATTTATTATCGGCTCGAGTGTTTGCACTGCGCATATTTTTTATGCTATTCATAATAGTGTACTTTGTTGTTTTATCAACATTTCTTTCTGCATCTGGGATTTCAGCAAGAATTTCACTTCACAGCTAAATGTGCCTTCCCGAGGATATCCTTTATTTTGTTTATCATTGAAATTTGCTGGCAACACAAGCTTCTAAACTGAATACGCATTGCTTGTATTAGATAAGCAATAAGCTGATAAGATCTGAAGTAAAATGCTGTAAACATATTACAAACAGTTCTGTGTTACGAGCATCTGTTTTTTAATGATACAATCCATAATATTTACAATGACGGCAATCAGTCATCGCCAACCAAACCCACTGCAAGCACATCTGCTCTCTCGGGTTTAAAAGCACTTAAAGCACTTTGTCTCATCAATTATACTAGTTGTAATTATAAACATTTTCAACACATTCCAATAATGGTTTATTTTCAAACAATATTTTATCAAAATCAATACCTCGGACTGCGAGGCGTGTTTATATTTTGCTTAGCACAATGATGGGAAGAGATCTGAGCATCAGCGACATCACCAAATAAACAATGTTTATTTTAAGCCAGGCAAAAGGAAAACTACGTAGCAAATCATCAATGGCTGGGAATATCTAAGAAACTCTTTATATTCGGACAATACTTTCTGATTTTCTTGATTTCAATCTCGTAACTAATATAAAATAGTTATTAATTAGATTCACCAAATGTTATGTTGTCTCAGTTCTCCTTTATGGAGTCGACACTTAAGACAGAGCCAGTTTCTTGGAAGTCGGGAGTACAGCCGAATTAGTAAGACTGGCCCAGAATAAATATGTGTTCAGCGAAATGGTTACCAACTTCCTTAGGAAAGGCAATATTAACAATTAATTCTTAAAACGTAAATAGTTTGATATTTGATGTTGGTGATAAATAAAAAAATTATACTAAATATGTAATTCCAAGGTCATCGAAGTGTCACCAACGAATAACGGATCATGATGAAAATGTTTTGTGATAAAAAAAGATACTTATTGT
Organism: Atopsyche davidsoni; assembly: GCA_022113835.1. NCBI lineage: Eukaryota > Metazoa > Arthropoda > Insecta > Trichoptera > Hydrobiosidae > Atopsyche > Atopsyche davidsoni. Next base: position 2,689,723 of record JAILWY010000022.1, on the reverse strand, counting down.
ACTGTTCGAATAGATGAACAAAACATAGCTAGGTTATTTTAAGAAACTTGTAAGCATCTGGTCAACACATTTATGTATCTTCATATATCTAAAATTAACTCGTAAAAAACCCATGACATACGGAATCTGTCAGTTACATAAATAAGATATGGAATTGCCTAATTCCGCTAAAAAAGACACGTTATCTGTTTTGCACATTATCTTTCTAAAGAATAGTTTTAGGAAAATAAAATTTAGATTGTACTAACATTATAGTTCCGATTAAATGTGTTATATTTTTATTTGTGTGTTGCTGTTTAAAATTGTTTTCGTGCAACACGTACTTATCTTGAAAAAGAAATTCAGTCAACAAGACTCAACCTTGAGCGTAATGTTTGGTCTACATTTAGTTTTTTTTTAATTATTGATATCAATTGATTCTACAATAAATGCTTAGAAAAGGACAAATGGGTCAAGCATTAATATTATTAAGTTTTACAATTATTACTATATGAAAGTCTTCACTCAGTGTGTTTCGCAAACGGAAAATACAAAGCCTCAATACTGAAGAGATACCAAAACTACAAAAGGACGAGAAGAGATCAAAAGTCAAAATACTAAAGAAAGAGGTTGTGAAGAAGGCAAAGTGGATGCGTCAGAGTTTTATTGAAATACAAAGACACAAGGGATATCCAAAATATGGGTGGATCGATGATATCTAAATAGAGATAAGTCGAGATTTGTGTATCACTAAAAATATTCTAGGCTATCGTAATAAAACATTTGATAAAAAATAAATTCATGAATTTTTCACTTTGGACGCTGAGGACGATGCGATGTTCTCCGAATTCTGTAAAACCAAATGAGTTGAGTAAATCTAGCAAAACCAATAACGGCTGATTTAGAAACATATAATTACGAATATTATATTTTAATGTCAACTTTATTACTGAGTCATAAAGTATCAATATTTTTATTGTCTTCATATATCATACGAGCGCTATTTTAATCATAACTAAAAATAATTACACATTAATGTAAACAATGGCAGATAAACCCATCATTTATACTGAGTGATAATGTAAATACGAAGAGGAAATATTGGAAAATCTGCATAAAAGCATATAAACATTTAATTAATCAATTATTTAGGTCGGATTGGGTTTTTTTTTTAAACAGACAAATTCCAATTATAACCATCTCGTTGATATACCTTAGACAAGACTAGGTTTATAATCTTAAATTGCACTTTGTCATTTATTAATTAAAGCCGTCAGACTCAATCTATTTCTCTCTCTCTGTTTAACAATTTTTAACTATCGTTAAATAGGTAACAATTATCGTAGTATTATCAATTTAACGTACACAGACCATCAATCCAAAGCCATTTTAGTTTCAACAGTAAAATCATGAACTATTATCCACATATACCAAAATTATAATTTCAGGTGTACGGTTCAAGAAATCTGACTGATCCGAAACTAAGCAATACAATAATAGAATTAGTACGGTCAATTGTACTTTTATAGAGATTAATAAATGATAGATCTAACGTTTACCTACTTCAATTTGCAATCATTCATCAACCATAAGATAGGTTAGGGAAATCTTGACGGATCTTTCCATATCAGCCGTTATGATAGAAACTGTGAAATTAGGTTATGTTTGTTATAAAAATAAAATTATTATACTATGAAAAAGCGTTAAATACAAATCATGTCCGTCTACAAAAAAGCAGAAGAAACGCAAAGATAATTGGTGATTTCATTTTTTTTTATTTAGCCTAAATTTTCCGTTGAGAGCGATGCATCTACCTAGCTGCAATTAATACTAATTTCTCACAGTGGAAATTAAACATATATAAAACGCAGAGCAGAGCTGCTCGCTCGGCGGCCTTGGGATCGAGAAGTAGTTTTCGTCCAGTGCACCGCGGCCGATTGCATTTGTTTTGCAGCAAACAAAACAAAAAAACTTTTCGGCCAGTGTTCGCGGGCCGTCCCGGAGGCGAACAAAGGGATTCGCGGCCAGAAAACGGCCGACGCGAAGGAAAAAAAAACACACTCGGCAAGCGGGCAAACACCGCCGATACTCTTCACAAACGCCAGAACACGGCCGTTGCGTAATTTCAAGCGTCAAAAATACAACGCAAATCGGACCATCGTAAACACGGCTAGTGGGGGGCTCGCGGACTTGACTTGACTCACCCAGCACGAATTCCCACTGCTCGCATCCCAGCGAGCGCTCCGGGACGACCTCCAGATCCAGCATCTTGCAATTGCACCGGCCGCGCACCGTTTCGCGAGTGTTTTGCGCGTAGACTCGCGCGTTTCGGGGGTTTTTCGCACGATCGCGGGGGCACTCTCTTTGTTTGGCAACTTCAGTGTTCGACCATTTTGTATTTGTCAGTGGAACGGCGAGCTGTCATTAAACAGCTGATTGCGCGGCAGGCGTGTAGCCGCGCCCCGCGAGCCCCCCCTCCCCTCTCCCCCCCACCCCGCCCCGCCCCGCGCTACCAACTGCAGCGTGACGTCATCGCCCGGCGCCGCATCCACCGCCTAAAGCAAACAATTACACCATCACTTATAGTATCACTTTACACTAAGAATATCGAAATTGATCATGTAAAAATCACAAATATATTTTATTAAAAAAAAATTGCATATGCAATAGGCATGACGAAAGATTTTCAAATCCTCTTCCATAATGGGGGTACACGTTTACTATTTACGAAAAAAACTTTATTTCGGTAAAAAAACTAGAGTTTAACGAAGTTTAAAGCCGTTTTTATAATATTTTTTCAAAAGTGCGCGAAAACGCTCGCAGGTGTCATCGCGTCCGCTCTGACGTCACGCCTCCTATTAACTATCATTGTCAACTGGCGTGCCATTGTGTTTGCATTGAAGACCATAGACCAATTTGAATACCATAGAGTTGCTTACGGTGGTATGACGTCATGCGCTGTGATTGGTGTTTCAGTCAAAATGGCCGATTGCAGTATTTTAACCTTTTAATTTGTTGAAAATCTTATTGATCTTAGATTTTTTAAATAAAACTAAATCAGTTTTTTAAATCCTTTTAATATGTATTTTCCCTTAAAATAATTATTTCTTTGATTCTTTGATACTGTCGTCACGCCTATTACACCATCACTTATAGTATCACTTTACACTAAGAATATCATATTTACACTGGCGAAAAAAAAATGGCGAAACTAGCCACCAATAAAATAAAACATGCGTAAAATTCACAAATATATTTTATTAAAAAAAAAAAATGCATATGCACATGCAAATTTATATATTTTTTAAACAAATTAACGCACTAAAGGCGGGGCGGGTACTAGTACGTTTTTGAATGTGTTCACTCTATAAGCGGCAGAAGGCCATTTTATTCTTTAGGTTTACAGCTCGTAATGCTTGTTTAGGACTCGTCAACCAATACTGTCCAGTGATTCTGAATAAATTGACAATGAAGAAGTGGAGTGGTCAGAGAATGATGATCCTCCAATTATTGAACCATTTTTAGGGCAAAGTGGTGTTGTTGTGATGCCAAGTAATCCGCAAAGTGTGCATGAAGTGGTTCAACTTTTTTATAGGAAACGATTTATTTGACTACGTGCAAATCAAAGAGTGTATAGACTAGATTTCACACGCGCAATTTTACTCGAATTTTGCCCGCTACGCACATCAGTTTAGTCAATTTGGTACCCGCTTAAAGTGTGTTAATAAGTGAATTTTCATGTTATTGAATTTGAAAATCATTTATTGCTTAAATTTCCTTGTTATTTATTGAAAAATTACTTTCAATGCAACTTGTTAACATCAAGTTTTAATAATTATAAAAAAAAATCTATAGACACATGATACAAAATACAGATACACCACTGAACCTGAGCAGGCTTGCGTATTGCGATTCAGCACCAGTGCGTTCCATACAAAGCTTCACAACGCACTTCGGCCGTCCGTCTCTGTCTATCCGCACGCGAACGAAAGAGACATACCGACTCATTTGACGTACAATCTTTTGACGGGTGAAAATAATATTGTTTCTTGTTTACCCGAATAAAATAAACAGACATATTCTCTAGCTGGTGAGTTGTTTTTTTTTTTTTTGCACAAGGATGTTACAGAAATATGTCACCGGACTTGGCGGCGGCTTTCGGGGATATTCTGTGTGAACGCAATGTACGTTATGAAACGGGACGCATTTGAACTAGACTTAGTGCTGCCAGTGTAAAAAATACCGTAACCCTCTATTCAGAAGATATCATATTCAGAAGATATCACAATCACAAGATGTGTATATATTCATATCAATCAAATAATAATTTCCTACGCGTGCTAATGTTCAACCGAAGAAAGTTATTTCAATGTAAAAATGGTTATATTCAAATAAAACATCCGCAGTTAAAATAGAGATTTTAAAAAACATAAAATACATCATAAGTAAAATATTCAATTATTATTTATTTGATTGAAAGTAATGTACGTTTTAATAAAATTTAATAAAAAATATATAGGCAAACAATCCACTTATTTCAGAAAGCAAATATTTCAGCAATGAACAAAAATTTGTTATTTCTAATAAATCTTCAATCAAACTTACAAACTTCAAATTGTTTTTTTTGCAGGTTATAGAAATTTTACTTAAATTGATTGGGACTTTGCGGCATCTCTCCCGTCACGTAATGCGCAAATATTTCCTGAGTAAATAACAATGAAGTAGATTGTTTGTCTTCGCGTGAATCATAACAAAATAATTTATTTTATTCGTGGAAATTCGGGTTATCTAAAAATATCAAAGAGTATGACGTAAACGTTTACAAAAACATAATAAATAATTTACGCAGACGGCTGTTAGTATTTTTATTTGCAGTATTTTTTACGCATATAAACATAATATATATAGTATTTTTTATAGAATTATTTTTAACATGAAATTATGATGACTATCACATTATCGATATTTCCATCATAAAAATAATAACTTTCTAAATATTGCACCCCGAGACGGTTGAAAAATCTAATATCTTTAAATATTATCAATGCTTGTGATTAAAACTGTTTGGCTAAAAAATATTTCAAATAAAAGACTACATTTGCAAAACATATTTTTTAGGTTGCATATAATATATTAAATAAGTTTTTTTTACGAAAGTATGTCTCAAACGCTATGTTGCTTTATATAATTATTAGTTGCAAGGTAATGTATTGTATTGTGAAAAACCAACATCCAGTAAAAAAAATTGCCATGTAGATGTAATAATTGTAGATAATTGTGAATTTTGAGTATTGCTTCATAATTATAGATAATAAGTGAGTGATAGTTTGATTGTTGCCTGTTAGAGTCAGAATCGAAGGCATTGATGACTATTAGAGTCAAAGTCGTATTTGATTCTACAAACTCGAATTTTTTAGAGTACCCAACCCTGTTCTTGGGGCTTTCTTTAACAGGCCCGGATTGAGTATTATAATAATATCCTATGCACAATTAATAATTAAAAACATACTCTTTCTCAAACATTTATATAGGCAATCGATTAACACGTAAAGCGACAAGAAAACCTTTGAACTCCACTTTTATTTTTTTTCGTATCCCTACAGTTCATACATATTTTTATAAATGAATTAACATGTTATATTAAAATATATTCAACTGAATTTTTTTACAGTGTATTATATATACATTTTATAAGTTGGTGATTAAATCCACAAACACTAGATTACATTTCATTTTTCCCACAATTTAATTGCCATTGTAAATTGAAAGATTATTTAACTTTCCAATTTTAATAATATAATAAGACTTGCAATTAATTATACTTTAATTAAGGCAGGATTGAGGTCATTGTGTCACTTCACACGGCTTTCTCTTCCCACCCCGATAAAGCGTCGCATCTTGAATTATTCCCACCTTACTGCACAAAAACGACTTCAGAAAAACCAAGCTCATCCACAATTGCTTAAATACTTTTATATTTTCTACATTTCCAACTGTTGTTCAATGGAGCACTCGAGACGAAAGCAGAACCAAACATCCAAATAGTCTGCCAATAAAACAGACAAACGCGCAAATTTTTATATGCGAAGGTCAAGTTCATACTCAGCGTGACCTTGAACACGATGGTCTATACCAGGGGTCGCCAACAAGTGGATCGCGAAGCCAATTTCGAAGACCACATGATAAATAGAGCATATACTTATTCTTATATCAATTTTTTGACACGTTAATAATAATATTGTTTGAAGATATACAGGGTGTTTTTTATAGAGGTATAGAACTTTAAGTTGGCAACACTGTTTTAACTGGCGGCCATTTTGTCAGCTGTTAAGGGATTTATGTTTAGTTTGGTTTGGCATTTTAAGAATTAAACCACACGATCACCTAGCAAGGCGCAGATTTGGTGAATGGGGCCAAAACAAGATTGCCGTTGATACCGATTTTCATAAGCGAATTTTGCTTAGCGATGAAGCTCACTTTTAGTTGAATGGATACGTCAATAAACAAAACTGCCGTATTTGGAGTGATGATAATCCTCAAGTGTATGTTGAGACACCGTTACATCCAGAAAAACTGACTGTTTGGTGTGCTTTATGGGCTGGTGGAATCATTGGTCCGCACTTCTTTAAAGACAGTCAATGGTGACCGCTATAGAGCCATAATTACTGACTTTTTCGTTCATCAATTGAACAACCATGACGTGCAGGAGCTGTGGTTTCAACAAGACGGCGCAACATGTCACACAGCTCGTGCCACAATTGCTTTATTGAAGGAAACGTTTGGTAACCGCATAGTTTCACGTTTCGGACCCGTTAATTGGATTTGTCCGAAACGATTGACCACTTGGAGGACAACATTCGTCGCGTTATTGCTGATATACGGCCACAAATGTTGGAAAAAGTCATCGAGAATTGGACCTCCAGACTAGACTACGTCCGAGCCAGCCGTGGCGGTCATATGCCAGAAATCATATTTAAATTATAATGCCAAAAAATTATCTTTGTTTTATTCCATTTCAAAGTTCTATACCTCTATAAAAAACACCCTATACATAGCATGCCAGTTATGAAATCCGCATCGTGCATTTCACGCTTCGCCCTCTTCGCACTCTCGCCCACGGAAACAAGTCGACGTGTAGCACGTCTTTACTATAATAAGTAAATCTTGCGTGCACAAGAGTTGGCCAGCCCTGGTCTTTATCACGCCGGTGTATTTTTGCGCGTGTAGGCCAAACTTAAATTATTCAGCTCGGAGAGGCCGCTCGTCCTAATGACGCAACTCGGGAGGGGAGAAAATTAAAAAACTTATTTGACTTATGGGGGGATATTCACGACACAGACCGTGGACAGGTATTCCGTGATGGGCGCAAAACGATGCGGCGGATTGCGTCAATGTTTTATCGGTTTTTTTTTTAATGGCGACAAACCACGTGTAATTAATTCGCGGTCGGGAAATACACGATACTGAAATTATATATATTTTTTAAATTTATTTCATATTAAATTTTCTCCGTTGTCTTGTATATGTGAGGGTGTAAGTGCGGGTGGTTTGGTGGTTTTGTGTGTTTGGGATGTAGATGTGGATTTGAATGGTTTTCATGGACTTAAAGCACTGGGGAAAATCCGTAATTTATATTTTTAATAGTTAACACAAAAAAAATACTGAAAAATTAGAATCTTTGATCCAATATCTTGTTTAGAACTTAATATATTTTCATGATAGTTCAGTCATTGCCTTGTTGAAATTTTGTTTTTTTTTTTTTTTTTTTTAATATTTTGTGACCTAAGTCAAGGATAGCTTATTGACCAACGTGTCTAAATAACCCAAAAATGTATGTCACCCTATTAGCTAAGAAACCTTAAAACATATTGATTATGACAAAAATGCGCAATTTACAAGCGTATTCAAAATTATAATAAATTATTGAAAAACTAAGGCCATTCGTTCAAAGTGTTTAAATAAACATTATTTAATACATAAAATACATTTATAATTGCACAAAGCAAGCATTACACGTTAATAAAAGTTCAATGAAAAATTAAACCCTTATATTGATTTGATTATATGTAGCCTCTTCTAAAATAAAATTAAGTATAAATTGAGAAATAAAACAAAGATCTTCTTTTTGTGTGCAGCAGAAATAATGCAGTGATTCATTAAATTTCGATTCATAATTTTATCATTAATTTTTCGACCCCTCCATAAAACGATAACCCAACAGAATAAGACTGAAGACAGAATAAACAGATATGATATATATTGGTGACCGGTTTCGCCAATCTTTCACGTTGGCATTATCAAACTGATACAAAATAAATTAATTCCCCTGATTTTCAGGTCGCCGACGTTTTCGTCACATAAATATGAATATAAAAAATTCACACGAAGGCGGCATTAAATATCAACCCCTTGATTATCGGTTGATTTTGGAAAAGCTACTGCGAGGATATATGGCAATTTTGTTTTTTTTTTATTTTTATTATTATGATATTGCTGTATAATGATTTATGGCCTCGTTAATGTCGGCCGTCTGAGTAAGTATTATTATCGATATCAATAATTGTGAGTGAATAATATGAAGCCAAAGAAAGTTCAATATTTTCAGGCTAGGCTGTCTGCGACAAACACCGAGTCGGCTTTCTCGGGAGGTCAGCAGCGTTCGTGAATACTTTATTAAGAAATTACATTCACAATTGGTTTACAAAGGGTCTTATTGTTTTAACCCCTAAACAGTAAAATGTCACACACCCATGGGGGGCGCAAGAAATCCACCTTTAAAAAAAATATTTGTGACTCTTGTGTGCTACATGGCATTGCATGTGAATTAATAATACAATCGCATGACAAGAAAGTTAGAGCGAGACGCAGATAGCGCGCGATGGTCGTGTCTCGCTCTTTCATGTCGTGTTGTGTGTGTTGCGGAAACTTATATTTGTAGGCGTTTTGTTGAAATCCGATTTGGTTGTATTTTTATGAGAGGAAAATCGACACGGCTTTTCAGGCAATTATAACTGAAACTAGTAACCCGATCGAAAGAGGGTTTCTGCTTAGAATGTTTTTATATTCTATGATAGAATATACCTTTGTGAATATTTGCGGCCGCATTAACACGAGGAAATCGTAAACATGGAGACAAGCGTGAAAAATACTCTGATGAAGCATACAACACGAAATAAAATTTTCAGGAAATTTTCGACCATTCGTTTTTGCCAACACTCCTGGTTTAATAAAAAACATTGTATTTTTTCGGCTACACAAAAATAACCTCAAGAGTTAAGTTACACTTTATCATAACAGAAAACTAATACTGAATCATTATATTTAAAGCATGAATTTAGTATTTAATAAATAAGCAAAAGTGATATCTAATATTTAACAGCATATCTAAAATAATTTCCACCTTAATTAAAAAAAATATTTTGATTAAATTTTCAATGTGAAAAATCGATAACTGGTTAATGCAAAAAAATGAAAATCTCGTAAAAACAGTGTTTTTCATTTTTGCTTATTTAATTAAACCCACAAGTTTTTTGAGCGAAAAAAATTTATATTATATTAGTTTGGCTGGGTCTTGTTCTGAGAGTAAATTTTAGGTATTTTTCTGATGAAATACAATTCACGAAGCGACTTTATCGATAGCCGACATTTTTATGTCCAATTTTGACTCAAGTATGATTAGCATCGATGATTCGACAATAGCAATAGGCAAGGGACAACGAATACACAGTTTTGATGTTAATTATTGTTAATAGCTTGTGATTCAACTACCGACTGGCTTGATTAGTTATGAAATGATTTAATAATTAAGATATTTGGACAGGAAAATACAGCGAATACGTTTTGAGCAACTGAGCAATCGCTTCACTGGCGAAACTTTAAAACTTTCCATTATTGATAAATATTTTTTTTTCTTAGTATCAGTACAATTGACTTCAGTTTTCCTTGCCAGTTAATCTCTTATCTTAAGTGGCTTAGATAAGCGATAACTTTTAAATGTCTCAGACTTTTCAGACCTGACTTCAGTGGAATCGTGTAATAATTACAAATTAATCTTAGCAATATTTATAAACACATTTTTATTATTTACGTCCTATTTGTGCTTAGTTTTGCGAAATAACAATATTTTTAATTATGTTATATTTAATGGACCTTTGGACTGTCCATGCAACTATTCAAAACGCTATTAATGTTTGATTATTTCATCGTAAAAATGACAAAAGGGTATCAGTTTGAACTATTGTTATCTTATACAAAAAAAAAACATTAAATTTTCAGTTATTGAGGTGTTAATGTAGACCCAACAGAAAATACTCTTTGATCTATCCCAATTAAATACCAATCCAAATTATCAACAAGTATAATATTCAATAGGTGAGCAAAAATATAAAAGACCTCCCCGCTTTGTGCCCTGAGCATAGGTAGAGGATCGGTAATGGACAAGTAGGTATTATGTTATCTGAAAGAACATTGTTCCTGTCACTAACATACTCTGAGGAGAGGCACCCGAAGAAGAAAAGTATGGGTAAAGTATATTTATTAAATAATTTTTTTTTTCGAAAGTCTTGTATAATTTTCAAATCGCTGAAATAATATTACATTTATAAAAAATAAAAAATAAATTATACACTGTAGAATGTTTTTTTTTTTTTTTAATGTATGAATATCACTGTATTTTTTTTACAGTGTGTAGTTACTATTTTTATAGTTTTGTTTTTATTAGTATTACGTGAATATAAATAGACTTTCGTTTCCAGTGAAGTTATAGACAATTGTATTGTTCGTTTGTTTTCGGGTCGATCCAAGGTCCTGCCTCTTAATAGTCATGATAAAATTTATAATCAATACAAGGTACAGGTATTTTAATATTCAGGGACAGATAGAACTATCATGTTATCTTATCTCCAGTGTACAGCTGATGGAGATACCTCACATACCTTAAAATATACTATTTTTTAGTAAAATAATATCTTTAGCGTTGTTACAACAATGAATTTTTTTTTTTAGTGACCGGTTTCGCCAACTTGCCAGGTTGCCATCTTCAGGCATGTGATGATTTGTAAACTATTTTAATATTTCCCGTATCAGAGGACAATGAATCTGCAAGCGTAAGGGGCCGCAAGGGTCGAGGCAAGAAGGCAAGCGGTAGAAAGCAGTAGCGAGTGCGACTGTGCCCGGTTTGTATCGTCTTAAAACTTGCATAAGAAAATGTTTTCCTTCATTTTTTGGCATAAGTTAAACATTATTTAAAAAAATATATTGTTCAAGGCGGATACGACCTCAGTTAGAAAGCAAAGTAGCCAGCTAGCTACTTGGCTACGAGTTTTATCTACAGCACCTGAAGCGTGCATTTATTTTGAGTAAACATTAAGTATTGTAACTTAGTAAATTCATTTTAATTAAAGAAAGGGTAAACTTTTAAAAGCGGTTGTGTTTTAATTTATTGCAGTAATAATTAATTTATTATTAAACTCCCTAAATTTCAAACGCATTACAATTCACTTGTTTAATTGAACAACACGTGAATTCAATTAAGATTTAATTAAAAAATAATAAATTCATTTACATTTTAGTAATTGCTCAATAAATTTAATATTTAAGAAAATTATGTATTATACTACTCAAAAAGGATTATTGCATCGAATATTTGAATAAAAAATTAAAACATGTACAATTGCTTCGCATTACAGTGGCATGCGGTCCACGCAAGCAATAATCATTGCTTGCCCTAAAATACTACATACGATAAAAAATAAATACACAAATGTACGCTTAAGTGTTGTAAAATGATTGATGATTATTTTTATGATATTTTTGTGTGATTTATAAAGTTATAATTATTAAGTAAAACTGCATGTCTCGATTTTAATATATATAAATATTTAATCCCTCCCTGCTCTCCCCATTCTGTTGCTTTTGTATGGCTGTCATTCTGTACCCTGAACGTGTATAAAGGATCGGTAACAGACTTGTGAAGGAATAGAATGATTGTGGAGAAATGTGCTTTGGAAGTTACTTGTAGTATCAGATCTAAACGCCAATACTTTGTAAGGAAAGGATTATATAATAATGGTATTGGGCAGCAGCAATATAAAACTGTGGTGTAGAAGAACTCGGGAACCCACTACACTATTTTCACCATAGAAAACCATGGGTTCAGAATGAGTATATGCACAGTGAAATGGTCGCCAACTTCCTCTGAGAGTAGACACTTGCTGATGAAGAATATGTGTGTGTGTACGTTTGAAGGTCATATATTATCCTGAAAACATGTTTTCAGCACAGTAGTTCGTCGTTCATGTACTGATACAACACGATTATTGTAATAGCTTTAAGGGTTGATACGCTATCGATCCCCGGACATGGATATACGTGACGAACAAAGTAATTCAATTAAAAAGTTCAGCACATGACATTGTGCCCGATACTGATCTCGCCTGAAAGGAAAGTTTTTGACAAAGTTGTTTTCAATACGTATCGAGTATCAATACGCGGAATGGATATCCCCATAATCTATTTATTATATCCACGCATGCAGAGTGATCCAAAACACAAGGTGAATGCTGAAAAAATGACACAGAAGCGACCTCTGAAACAAAATTAATATAAATATTTACTGCAGATAAATAAACGTGTATCCGGGCCGAACAGTGTGAAGTATAAATATTTTATTAGATATATACGTTTTGTACGAAATGTGTTGTTTGGTTAAAATTACTGTAGAGCCTAGCACCGAGTCTCTATTCATGAGAACTTTTCGATGAAAACCTCTTCTCACTTTCTATATAATTGTCTTTTAAAACCACTTGATCAATAGAAGTCTAATAAATATAAAACATACAATTGTTATGCATAATTTTATTATCAAAATTAGTTTGATATCACTATATTTTTACAATCTCACAGCGTTGCTAAAATAAATACTGTTGTATTTTTCTTTAAAAAAATATCCCCTTCTCACGTGATTTTGCTCCTGGGGGTGGAAAAAAGTTGCAGGCTTAAATAAATAAACAAAAAAAAAGCTTGCGAAAACAAAGTTTCACGAAAGCAACAATAAATTTGGAATTATTGGCAAATGAAATGTAGTTTGTATTAGTTTTAGACTCGAACTTAAAAATACTGTTTTATTCTCGGATATTGCAAGCGTTGTATCCAAGAAGTATAAAATATTTATTTTGATTTGGGATCAAAAACGAGCCTGAATACAATCTTGTAACTATGGTTAGTATTTAAACTGAAAAATCTTTTGCTCGACACGCACACGACCTTGATCCTGTTGTTGACAAACAATAAAACAAGCCACTCGACCACAAGTTTTTTATTATACTATATGCTTAAACTAACTATCGGCCGTCTTAAATAAACTTCGAGTTAATATATGAACCCTAAAGAACTGAAAAACTGAAAAATATATTGCTTCATACGCACACAGCCTTGAGCCTGGGGTTTGGCAAACAAAAAAGCCAGCTACTTGACTATAAGTTTTTACTATATGCTCAAACTAACTATTGGCCGTTAGTATAAAAATTTGGGTTAGCAAATGAACCTTAAATAACTGAAAAATCTATTGGTCCATACGCGCACAACCTTGAACCAGGGGTTGGAAAACAAGAAAGCAAGCCATTAGATCCAAGTTTTTAGTATACTACTTGCTTAAACTAACTATCTGCCGTAATATATGAACCTTAAATAACTGAAAAATATATTGCTTCATACGCACACAATCTTCAGATTGGATTGACAAAGAAGAAAGCAAGCTACTCGACCACGAGTTTTTATGTGCTTAAACTAGCTATCGGCCATCATTTAAAAAAATGGGTTAAAATATGAACTTTAAATAACTGAAAAAACTGAAAAATATATTGCTCCATACGCACACAGCCTTAAGCCTGGAGTTGACAAAAAAGAAAGCCAGCCACTCGAACCACAAGTTTTTATTATACAATATGCTTAAACTAACTATCGGCCGTCTTAAATAAACGTTGAGTTAATATATGAACCTTAAATAACTGAAAAAACTGAAAAATATATTGCTTCATATGCACACAACCTTCAGACTAGGATTGAAAAACAAGAAAGCAAGCCACTCGATCACAAGTTTTTTATGTGTTTAAACTAACTATCGGCTATCATTTAAAAAAATGGGTTAAAATATGAACTTTAAATAACTGAAAAAACTGAAAACTATATTCTTGTTGAGAGACAAGGCATTTGATTCGTGAAAATCCATTATTATAATGATAAAAGTACCTTTGTATTTTGTCTTCACTTTGAGTTTATTAAAATTATTTGCATTACTAGTTTCGACCCAATACACTGGGTCATCATCAGATGCATAACTAAACATTTAATTATGCATCTGACGATGACCCAGTGTATTGGGTCGAAGTACAAAGCTACTTTTATAATTATAGAAAAACATATTTGTTCATATGCACACAACCTTCACCCAGGGGTTGACAAACAAGAAATGACGACCACGAGTTTTTATGTGCTCAAACTAACTATCGGCCGTCATCAAAAAACGTCGGGTTAATATTTGAACCCTCTGGCTCTAGGTCATGGACTCGGGGTTAGCGCTGCGCCAACGTTTTAAGGCCCACCGAGGATCGATACAAGGGTTAACCAGGGTTGGAAACGAGCTTCAAGCCGCAGTGCCCAAGCCAAGGCTTCGACGGACCATCGCCACGAAATGCAGAGCCTCTTTCAGAGCTCGGCAAGTGTTTAAACCCTCTATCACCAACATTAAAAATACTTTGCCAAAACGTAAAACGCACTACCCTTAATTTTAATTGTACCCCTCCAAAACCGACTCGACCCATGGGGTGCTGAAAATATAACACCCTGGCATAGCAACCGTTGCCATGGGAAGCTGATCAGGGGTCGGCAATTGTTAACTACACCTGATCATGCAGTAAAAACGTATTGTTATATCTACACATAAAAATAAGACTGCCATGGTTGCCCATGGAACACCACCATGGATCATAAATTTGAGTGGTATATGTATCAATACTTTGAAATTTATTTAATTTAAGCAATGTCTAAAAAAATCGAGAGGTTGAATGTAAAGAGTGGGTTTTTTTTAAACGTAGTAAAATTTTCGACTCTTGGCGCAAATTGCTTGTTTGAGGGATTTTAGTAGTTTTTTTTGTTTGTTGTTTTCACTGGATGTTCCGTTCCGAAACTGCTACATTAGCAACATTGCTATTCGCAGCTACTGACACAGAGTCAAACAGCTTCGTCAGTCGTTTTGTCTGTATTGCTTGAGCATATTCCTTTGACCCAAGAATGTTGTTTGTTTCAGCTTATGTGTGTAATACTTAAAATAATTTAAAAATATTTTTTTAAGCTATTAAATTATTATAATTATTATTTTCAGTCGAAAAAAAGTCAAACGTATTGGGTTTGTCCGTATTGAATGTCATTGCATTAATTAAAATAGACAGACTGGCAGAATGTGATCACAGATACAGCCTTTAATACAGATCGTATTAAATGTTGTATTATTTATTATTATCATCACATCTGCTCTGAATTGCCTACAACGATTTAAGTTTCAGGCGAAGGTCAGGTACGGTGAAAAGTATCGAACTGCAGTTCACTCGCAAAGTATTCATATTCCTAACAAGAAGAATGTGTGAAAAATGTCAGACAATAAAACTTATAATTTATAAGAAGATAAAATATTTTAGCATGTATTTATTTTAATTTTATAGGTTTACGAAATTTTTTTAGCACATCATTTTTTTCGCTCAGCCACAGTAGCTTTATAAATAATAGTTATGCGGGTTTAAATTCTAGCTGCGTTGGAAAAATAAATATAAAATAATTATTTAATATATTATAGTGTGTTTGCTTCTGCGTTTTAAGACTGCGACGGTGTCATGGATCTGCGGTCGTCTCAAGTGACTGAAAAAAACCCACGAGATATTCGATCCACCGAGACTACTTGTGGGATAGATTTACTTCGTTCTTGGGTGTCTGAAGATGTCTGAAGATGTCCTTTGTACCGGGACCAAAACGTCGAAAAAAACACATTTGACTTGATAGATGAAATAATTTTAAATGGTACGCAATTAAAAATCACGAGCAAGTAGTTTGAATTTAATGAAAATAAATATGCCTGAATATATAAAAGTATATTTATACAAAAAATTATCTTTTGTCGTTATTTTTTTTTTTTAATATTAAATGTATATATTTTTAATTGATTAATAAATATTATACGCGACCCCTTTGTATGTTAAAAAAATTATTGCAACCCCTTATGCCCTTATAAAAACTATGTCAGTGATTTTAATGACTAAAGACAAATAATTGTATTTTTATTTTATCCGCGACCCACAGGTTGAAAAAACACTGATTTAACCTGTACGTAAAATTTAAATTTAACATTTGTTGTAGATTGCGTATCTCAACACGCTTTATAATATTAATAAAAACTAGGCCTAGGGTCTTATTAAACTATTTTCTTTTACCCCCGACCTCTCGAGTAAGGCATCGCGACTCACCAGTTGAAAAACACTGCCCTAGAAGATTGCCAAACATGTGAATTGTCTGTAATCATGCTTTGGCAAATCATGGTGTTTGGGCAGTTTGTTGAATGAGAACTGAGATTCTGACCAGGAAATTAAAATAAGGATTGGGACAGCTATGCTCAAGAAATATAACCCTGAAATCTCGCTGGAGATTTACTAAACGTTATGTCGTCTCAGTTCTATTTTATGGTGTCGAAGCTTGGACACTAAGACAGATACTATGCGAAGAATTGAGGCTGTATAAGAGAATCCTTTAAACACCATGAAAGAGTCTTGCACAGAATACGCAAAAAAAGGTAATATTTGACGTAGGTAAATAATTTTTACATAAAGCGTCCTTCATCTGATTGTCCAAGGAAAAATCGAAGGAAAGCAGTGGCTGGAGAATCAGCGAGACTGGCCCAGACTAACCTCCTACGAGGCATCAGAAGAAAAAGAAGACCAACTCAAAATGTATTACATAAAGCGTCCTTCATCTGATTGTCCAAGGAAAAATCGAAGGAAAGCAGTGGCTGGAGAATCAGCGAGACTGGCCCAGACTAACCTCCTACGAGGCATCAGAAGAAAAAGAAGACCAACTCAAAATGTATTACATAAAGCGTCCTTCATCTGATTGTCCAAGGAAAAATCGAAGGAAAGCAGTGGCTGGAGAATCAGCGAGACTGGCCCAGACTAACCTCCTACGAGGCATCAGAAGAAAAAGAAGACCAACTCAAAATGTATAAATCAAAAACGGACGTCAAAGAAAAGGATAACGAAGTTCAAACGAAGTTGCAGCACCGCGGCTAACGTCTCGTGTATTCACTTTTGGCGGAACGATTGCCGGTTCCCGATCGCGCCATCGTGCGATGTTTCAATTGGACAACATCCGCCGATGCCCGCGGCCGGTCGTCCCGCATGCAGTGCTTTGCATGCCCGATGGCGTCACCGGAATGTCCGCTGTCACGGCATGCGGTAATTGACCCGAGCGACCCGCCAACTGGCAACTGGCGGTAATTATAACGGCGTGCGTTGGGAAACACTCGACCCCGCGAGGGGACAGCATCCAGTAGAGGATGTATCCAGCAGTCTGGGCGAAAAGGTCCCCGCGTCACACACTGCACACCTGAAACACCTGATTCACGCAGATGGATCGCACTGTACATGTCTACTGTGCTTCCCCTCTCCGTATTCTTTTGCTGCCATTCTGTACCTTGAGGTGGTGTAAAGGATCAGTAATGGAGCAGTGGACTCAGTGAAAGTAGTATCAGATCTTAAACTCAAAGCTTTGTAAGGAAATCTACTATAATAATAGCCATTGTGTGTGGGTGGGTGGGTGTGTGTGTATGTTTCATTTTTGGGTTCTCTATAGAATATCTTACAAGATACAACGCTGATTTGCACGCAAGTTCAATGAGATTTTCCGCAGTTATGTGCCGAATTTCAAGACGATAGGATAATATTTTCATTCATAAACTAATTAAATAAAACTATCAAATATGCTTTATGTACGAATTATATGATTCTGTTGTTCACAGCGAGAATTTCAAATTTAGAATTTTTACAAAAAAACAAAATATGATGCTTCTAAGAAATTTCCGGTTTATGTCAGCTTGACACAAGTACCAATTTTATTTTTTAGTTGCGTTAGAAATTATTAATCGCATCATTAATAACATAAAATGCCTCCTAAAAAAATAACACCGTCTAAGCACAGCAAACGTAATTAAAAAAGAATAGCACAATTGAACGTGATAAAGACTGCATCTAATAAAGAACAGTGCAGTGAAAGTGATTCGATGTTTGTGACACGAAATGTGATATTTCCTAGAATGGCTTTGCTTTCGAAATTAATATCCGGTTATTAAAAAAATATGTGTACAAAATATTCATCTAATTGTCAGCCAAACATATGTTCAAACACTATTGCATCGTTCATCGAATACGTCATTTTATGACGGGCTACATTTCTAGTGATTATATAATAATGCTACTGGGCAGCAGCAATATAATATAAAACTGCACGAGTGTCTATACAGTGAAATTATACTTCCATAAGATAATAAAATATAAATTTCACGGTGGCTTTAATGCAGTTCAAAAATATAAATTATTTTTACGAATACAATTAATGATTTAACCTAAAATCGTATAAAATACGAAGCGCAGTGATAATTACTATAAAACCATTGAGTAATATTTTGGCATACAATATTTTTTGAACTCCCCAGAAGTATTTTTATATGTAAATATAAATATTGACATTTCACAAATAAGAATTTTTAAACTGCGTATTATTTATTATTATGCATACTTTTATCATATATATATTGAGTATTTCTATATATTTTGTGTCTTCATTGATTCCTACTCCGGATCTGCGTATTATTGTCGCGTACCTTGACTACTGGTGCAGGTAGGTAATAGAAGCCGTGATCTGTCTCTTGATTGCCTGGATGACGATTCCTCTCAGCATCAGACGATGAGGCGGTTTCCTCACCTCGCATTCCTCACCGAGATAATTGCGTCATTCGGGTTAGAGTAACGATGTTATTTTTCAGACGCCATTGCCTAATTACGAAATTCAGGCAATCGTAAAAATTTACATTATCGAAACAAACCGACTTTTCGAAATCCTATTATATATATAGAAAAAAGCACGATGGGGTTTCATGGGAGTATTTTCGTGTCTAATGAGCTAAAATTAACACCCCAAGGAGAGGGCCGGACCTCAAAGGGAACCACGCCGAGACACTTTGCTGTATTAATCACGCGTGAGTGGACTTCGTGTGCTAAGCAAAAACGCTGTGACGTCAGTGATGGCGATTACCGTTTATAACTTTTTATAAACGAATTAAAAAAATATATATATTTAAAGCCTTCGAATAACTCGTCGCGGTTTTTATCTAAAGAAAAATACATCAGATCGGTTGCTTATTACTGTTGTCAGGCCGTTAGAAAAAGAGGAGCGCTTTTATGGCATATCCATGACGATTATTTGACGTGCGGGGCAATCGTTAAAGTCAAGCTGCCTACACGCGCTGCGACACAACCGACAATCGAATTGACTTCAACCAGTGCGTGCTTATAATTTTTTTTAGGAATATTATTAAAAAAATAAACGCCACAACAAGTGGAAGTTGCGAGGCGATGGTTGTTCGGTTGTCGGTTGCGTCGCGGCGCGTGTAGGCAGCATCACTGTACTCTGTATCCGTGCGAAGATTTTTATAATGCGACATACCAATGTGCGACAATTGTCACGGAGGTAGCTGACCTGGACGAATTCATGAGAAACAATACATACAAACACCAGTGGCGTGCGGTCAATAAACATTGCTTGCCTTAAAATATTTTTAAACATGCTAAATTTAGCTTTTTTTATGCCAACTATTAAAACATGGAATTTGTGTGTTTTTTTAAATATATTTAGCGAGCTAAATTGCTTGCCTTGATTTTAAACTCACCGCACGCCACTGAAAATAATGTACGTATTATAATTTAGCAATGAAACTGTGGTTAATTTTAAAATTGATTACGGGCATGATATAAAATATTTGAGGCTTCACTCACATACACATTTTGCATTTTATATAATATATGCATTTTTTAAAAATAATATTATGAATTACTACAGTATTTTTTGCATACAGTCGTTCAGTACGGATTTTGTATTATATAATTATAAACCACGTGTCCTTGTAATAAAGGGTTTAATTTTCAGGGAGATTTTAATTTATAGGGAGAAATTTAAATACACTGTTTTAAAATATACAACATGTAATAATTAAATTAAGCCTTTTCCGATGAACCACCCTCGGGGAAGTAATCACTTCGCCTGTATTTTCATCCCTTTCAGGGTAGAAACATATTAATAAATCTGTACCTTACAATGTTTAAAGCAAGGCTTAATACTAGCTAGAATAAAAAAGTAAAATAAAATATATATTTTATAATATTGTTTTAATATTGATATTATTGAGCAATAAATAAATGTTCATAATACGACAGATAGTGAATTTTATATTAAAATAAACGATTTTTGTATTTTAAGAAAATTTATATCTTAATTAATATTGTGTAAATAAAATTGAATATTTTTCGGATAAATAATATATTAGGAAGTCGTTTTAATGTGAATAATCTAGAAAGCATAATAAAATAATGAATAGGATTATCGTGGAGGATTATATAATTAATAATAACAACATAAAGGGATACTAAAATTTATTAATACTTATTACTTAATAACTGTCACGTATTTAATAACTAAACTTAAAATTTAATTCTCCTTATATATATTCAATGTAAAATATCCCAAACCCGTGTAAATACTAATGTTTAAAATAATATAGTATTTTCTACTATTTTTAAAAAAAAAATTACGTAAAATAATAAATAAAATTATTTGATTATAAAACCGCACTGTTGAAATTTACGTCCTTAAGAAAATAATTACTAAGTCTGCTCAATTATGAGTATATTTTAAAATATAAAAAAAAATCAAAGAGGGTGAAATGTTGGCTGTTAGGAAATCTACTATAAATGTTTTTAAAAAAAGCCAAACGGATAGAAGATTACGAACATTTTTTATCGAATGTGTGAAATCGAAATATCGGTGAGACCCTCATTGTTTTTATTAAAAATATTTATTGTATATAAGTATATATATATTTTTTTTTTCATGATAGACCCTTTGAAAATCAAATCTCCTAGCCGTTTGGATATTTATATTTGTCGTTTATTGTAGATGCTTGAAACGTGTTAGAAATATGAGCACTCATGCGTTTGTTCGTATAAAATTACCTGAAAGTTGAATTCGGTTTTATTTATAACAAAAACGAGGTATTTATGGTAATTAAATTGGGTCCGTATGTGCGTGAAGGTGTTCACTTCCTGGGCATAAAATGTGGAACAAGAGTTGAAGGTTGTAGAAAACGTAATCGACAACCTGTTGCAGCAGCACAGACCGACCAAAAGAAAGTGAATTCTTCCCAAACACTCAACATCGCAGGTAGAATCTTAGATAATGAGGAAGATGTCATGGTTTCCCTCATAATCGGTGTTTTTTGAAAATATTTTCCGACAATTCTACTGCACCAATAACAAAAATTTAAATGCAAAAAGTTATATACATGCCTTCTTATATACAAAAAAATATTTTATTTTATATTAATTTTTGTTTAATATGAGAAATATGTGTTTTCCCGAGTGAAGTTTAGGCATTTTGGAGATCATAAAAACGCAAGGTCCAAGAACCCTAAGAATTTAATAAAAAAAATATTTTTTTAATTGGAATTAAAAGATTACGTATAAATATATTTCATTAGATGAGTTAAAAAATAAAAATTAAAAAAAAACCTAAATAAAATTTGGTCCTGAAAAGTCATCATTTTATTCAAAATTTTCAACATCTTCAAGATTTTATTTTACCCTGAAAAAATACGTTAACCGTATAACAAAAATTAATTAAATATAATTTATGCTTTTTTAAAAATATTCTGTAAAAAATACACTTTTGATATAGAAAAACAAAGTGACAATTAAATAAATAAAATGACACGATTTCGCAAAAAGTGAAAAAAGTTTTCAGGTAAAAATATACCTTTTATGTGAGATTTATGATCTCCAAAATGCCTAAACTTCACTCGGAAATACACATATTTCTCATATTGAAAATAAATTTAAAAAAAATAAAATATTTTTTTGTGTATATAAAGAAATGTATCTACTTAACTCTTTGCATTAAATTTTTTTTGATTGCTGCAGTAGATTTTTCGCAACATATTTTTAAAAACACATCGATTATGGAGAAAGCTCCCTTAAACCACCAAATCAATCAGAATTACAATAAACCGAGGGATTTATAATAAATTTATGTGTCATGTCATATCAGAACTCTGCATACGAGCGCACCCCTCCGAGATACACGTGTAGTCCAAAATTATTATACTTTGTTTATTTTACAACATACAGAATATAAGTAATGTTTTAAGTGCCCTGAAGAAAAAGTCACCGCATTCCTCTTAGACAGTGGTGCGACACCTTTTCTAATAATAACTAATTTTTTAATTATTTATAATATATTGTGCTATATAAAATTTCAATAAAATACTGTCACTTCGCAAATAACAATCAATTAAATGTCACTTTATTACTTTGTACATTATAAGTACTGTTTTTTGTACCTATTAAATTATTTATTAATTTTATTCCATGGAGTCTTTTTTGTCAAAACCATTAAAGATAACCGAAATACACACAAATATAATAAAAATACCACCCTGTTTTATTGATAATTCGCTTTCGGCCCACCCTTATCGGTCGCCGGGGGTAATCCGATATGTGCGTGTCGCCCCCGAAAGCCTTTTCGTTTTTAAAAAAAATAAAAAAACAATCAAGGTTGCCAAACTGAAAAAAAAACAAGCTTCAAATTTCCATTCAGGGACAATTTGTTTTTATTTAGCGAAGGTGTTAAAGTTTACTTTGAAAATTAACAACCCTTTAAAAGCTATCGTTAAAAAAATATATACTCAACAGAAACTTTGAATGGTTGAAAATATTACGAGGCCGTTTTGATTTTGTTATAGTATTTACAAACGTTTTTTTTTTTTTTTCATCTATTTCCTTTCATTCGTCAGATAATTCAAAGTCGTGCAGTTAAATGCATTGCTTTCTTGGCATCGATGCCAATCAAAGTTAAAATCGTCACACGACAGGTATTTATAATATATGTACCGGCTGCTCGCATGTAATCCTTTGCGTGTGCAAAATTAAGTTAGAACGCACGCCACTGGTATGGATTTATATCTCACGTAAAAAAATATTGTTATATAATAATGCTATATACTTCTTCTGGTGCCTCTCCTCATTGGTGGCCATTTCACTGCCACTTAACTTACTTTTTCCTTCGATTTTTCCTTGGACTATCAGCTGGAAGATGCTATACTTTCTGCTATGAAAAATGTAACCAAAATAGTCTTATCATTCCATGTTTGCATCTGTGACTTAAATAAATTATATATATATATATATATATATAAACCTGCAAAGATAAAAATGCGTGACAGTCTCTACTTATAAAACTGATGACCTAAGCTACTTGTTTAATATACGTATATAAAATGCATAAGACATTCGATAAAATATTTCCTAGTTTGCTAAATATAATATTTACTGCATCGCATTCGTGCACGTCAGCAGCCAATGCTCGTGCATGTGTAATGACCTACAGACACGTGTAGCAACGATAAAGCCCTTAAGTTAAACACGTGGAAAGTTTGATTTATATTATAGGTGGAACTACCCCCTAATTAAAAAAATATACAATTTTTTTTATATGGGTTCCCAAAGTGGTCAATATCGACTTCCAGGGATCGATTCCGCCCTGCAAGGGGTCGATGACAGCGAAAAATTTTATTTGGGGGTCCATGAACTGTAAATGGGGGTCTACGAGAGTGGATACCATTTAAGCAGGTCATCACCAAAATACCACAGTGGATTGTCAATCCATACGGTGACATTGAAGAATCGGAAGTCATACTACAAGAAGAGCTGATCGGAATAAGCACTAACGAAGAACTGCAGTTGAGAAAGGGATATCAGGAATATTGGCTTCAGAGAGACATACCTGCTATTTATCCTGCATCATGGACTATCGCAAGAAGGTTTTTGATAGCTTTACCATCTTGGAGGGGAGAAAGGAGTTTCAGTGCGGTTGCCATACAAAAAAAATAAATAGATTGCATCAGACCCATCGCTCCCATTAAAAATGTTACTATATTTGCATTTTGTGTGTATTTATTTATAAAGGTATATTAGCAAAACTCGACAAGGGGTCGACGGGACAAAAACTTTGGTAACCTCTGCTTTAAAGAATTTCCAGTTGACAACCCCTGGACTTAAATTAAAGCGTCGATAGTAGCATATCTATTTCTTGGGCTCGTTGTAATTGTGAAATGATATGATCGTTTTCTTCGGAATTCGGATTCAGGCTTTCGTCAGGGTGAAAAGAGGCCCCACGTGTGAGGTAATTAAAAAGGTGAACCTGTCACCACTACCTGGACAGGTATTCATTCTCTAGATACAAAATTGAGCATTTGTATAAATTATCAGTTGAGATAATAAATACGTGGATTATATATTCTTGAATCACGTGAACATCCATCATGTTTTCTGTCGCTGATAGCAGCTCTCATAAGCTGTCTACACGCGAAGCAACACGACCGACAATCAACCTGTCATTTCCGATAGCGTATATTGATTTTGCTACTTTGAACTTCTTATCCTACGGTTTTTGACTGCGTCGCAATATGTGTAGGCAGCTCTACACACGAAGCTTCGAAAGTGTACTTTATAACGATCGCTTATCGCAATAACACTAAGACGACGAGGTGTTATTTCACAGACAAATGCAAATGTCACAACTTGTCATTGCCTTCATAAAATTCCAGTCGTAGTAGTCAATATTTGCTTTAGTTTCAAAAATCACACTCGGATGCCCGCTGCTTAAGAAAATAGCAGTCTCATAATTCTTATTCCGAGAGCGGATGACATCTAAAGTTCAGATAACCTTCTTGGAGCTATTAGCACAAAATGCAGTGAAAATTGTATGATAAGTACTCAGAAGCAATTACAATCGTATTCTATATGAGATCTCGAAAGGTAGCTTTAAGTTTAAAAATAATTTATTTATTACGCATAAGTTATTTTCCTGAAAACGACATTTTTTCATGCATAGGATTGAGAATTCGTCGAAACTTTCATGTTTTGTAGAGGAGCTATTTCATAGATGATCTCTCATGTATTATTGTTATAATTTTCAATAAATTTATATATTATATTATATATTTGTAACCGACGCATTAGACCTAAAAACCTTTCAGTGGCCGGTAAATTAAATTGATAATTATGCAATATGTCTCAAATGAGAAGCTCTAAGAGCATCGAGCTGGCACGTGTCGTTAATTCACCGAAGAAAACCGATTATATAATAAATTTAAATATAAAAAAAATTAAATTCAAATTAAACTATGCATCACTTAGTTAAAATTGATTGCACATGGTGGAGATTAGTATAAAGATTCATATCTCATATTAAGTTGCAATCTACAGAAAGTATTTTTTTCCTTCTGTTCAACTTATGTGTTAATTTAAAGGTAACTTAAAACGCATGAATGTTTTTATAATTTAATTTAATTTTTTTAAACAGTTTACGTAATTTATCAGTGATTTCGCAAGCAAGAAATTCAGATCGTAATATCAGTGCTTTGTTAAAAAGGGTTTAGATAAATAATACTATTGAATACTACTTCTTTCGAAGCGATATTTTATAGGATAAGGAACCAGGGACCTATTTAACTACTTAACAGACAAACCATCAGTGAAATGGTCACCAACGTCCTCTGAGAAAAGGAACTTGGAGAGGAAGAAAGATTTGTAACGTTTCGGTGTTTGTGACATTTTTGTATAGTTTTACTGATGCTCCACGTGTTATGCATTTAATTACACATTTAAAAACGAACTCATGGGAAGTAATTAGTAATAATTATATGCAAAATGCATCAGCTGTTAATGAGCTCACGTCGAGGTCTCATGACTTGTGACTCACACGAATTCTTCAGTTTGCATAACAACTTGTCATTATAGTACAATAGCGTATATTCCGTTGTGGGGTATCATCTGAAAAAACCTGAAATCAAAGCAACCTTAAGGGATGCATTGTATTATTTACATTATTGCAGAGGAGGGTAATGATATCAATGGTGGGTTGAATTGCCTACCATTTTGTCGGTAATTTTCTGGTCAATTGTTAGCTTTGATCAAACATCTGAAGGGTCCTAAGTATAGGGGATAAATTTTACGTCAGCTGTAAGCAATCAATGGTGGTTCATATTTACGTTTGAAAGCACCTATAATATTTACATAAAAACATATTTATCATTGTATATAACAAAAAACACTTTAATTAAGCTTGTCATATTTATTTATTTACTCTATTAGAAGATAATTGGGTGATAGCCTCTTTGAAGTCAAAGGTTAGCACCTCACAAGTGATAAGCCAATTAGTAAAGTTTGTAAAGGACGTGTGGTTATAAATCATACCGATCGGCACTTTGCCCTGAAATTTGGGTTAAAAATAGATAAGCAACCGACATGGTGATAATAATATCTGAAAATAAAGGGAATTTCTAAAAAAACCCACAGATAAGCTGGATAAACCGCTGAGCTCTGCGGTCACCAATCTCAAATATCTGTCTTGGAGTTCTGATGAATAATGCCCATTGGCACGAGACTTGTCCATCTTGATTTTTGATAAGCTCTTATCAAAGTGCGGTTCGGATAAAAAAATATATTACACATTCAACAATTTATTAACCAACCAACTTGTTATTTAGAAACTACGACGGTAGCACAAAAATTCCGACGTTTCAATAAAAATACTCGATTGCCGCAGTTATTTTAAATAAATATATATTTTTGCTGAGATCGCTGCGAGTTTTTGCTGGCTTGTTAAAAATACGCAAGCCTGTGTTTCTGTATGAAGATTGCAGCATAAAATGCGATTCGTCGTGTTTAATATTTAAATAATTGATTCACCTGTGAAACGACGAGAAAAATCGTAGTGATAAAAATATTAGATTGTAAAAAAATATATAATTCTCGTTAATATTGTACACACAATAAATCTGTGCGGGCTTATTGAATATATGATAAAAGGCAACGTGGATTCATCGGCCGTGAAACTTCGATGTATAGTCGCTTAGGATCAAATCTGTGCTAGCTTATTATGGTTTTATTGATATTTAACAGGCAATTTAACACTCGGGAACTTTGAGAAACCAACCCTCACATGCTGGTAGCAATTATAGTAATAGCCAGCATGTGATAAATTTCTTTGACCTTGAGTGCCTGAGAGTCACGAGTAATGATTTTTTACATCCGCATTATTCACCCGTACAAGTTTATTATATACATACGATATTTAGACAATCGATTCAAATTCAAAAAAAACATTTTTCGACGTATTTTTCAGCGTCTCTGCCTTGGTGTGAAAATGCCCTAGGAAGGTTGGGCAACACGCCTTCTTGTTGAATCATCGCGACCCATTTGGAGATAACCAGAGTCATGCACAGACAATGGCGACACTGTCCATTAAGGCTCTTTTGGGTTGTCGCAACGCCATTTGACTGCGCCTTTTTGTCTTCGGTTTCACTGAATTCAGGACACGGTAATTCGAGATAACCTGAGCTATTTAGTCCCATGCGTACTTGTTAAATAACCACATGGATCTCAGTACACCATGCAATAGCATAAGTGTTTCGAAGAACCGGAGATAACATCAGATTGTTTATTTATGAACTGAAAAGATGTTGAAACTTATCTCAACTAAATATTCATTCGATATAATGTTAATGGGGCTGATCCCTCTGATGTATTTTCGAGTTTTTTTAAATAATTTTTTGAGAAAAATCTAATGCACCAACAGAAAAAAAATGTACGCCAAAAGTTAGATGCATTCCTTCTTCTATAGATAATTTTTTTTTATTTACTTTTAATACGATAAATATGTGTTCTCGCGATTGATGTTTACGAACTCTGAGATCATTATAACCGACCGATCTAGAACCATATATCAATCGGGAAAACACATATTTATCATATTAAAAATAAATTTATATAAAATAAAAAAATTATATCTGTAGAAGAAGGAATGCATCTATTTTTTGGCATTAAATTTTTTTATATTGATGCCGTAGATTTTTCGCAAAATATTTCCTAAAAATATTTAAAAAACTCGAAAATGGATCCAAAGTCATAAAATATGCCTTGTCTCTCTGCGATAATAAATATAGCGAATTCTACTTTACTTATCATTGGAATTTAACTAAAGATAAAAAAAACTATTTTAACTGTGCCCTTTCTGGCAAATATTTGCTAGCTGACGCCAGCTTGAAGAGTTAACTGATTGTGTACTCAATGAGTTGTCGTATAGCACCTAAGTGAGTAAATATATTAAAATGCGATACTCAAACAGCCTACAAACGTACTAACAACCGATTTGTAACAATCCAATAACGTACTTTTATTGTGAGTGTTTTTGCCTGTGTGTAGGCAGCTTTAAGGGTAACGACCCCAAAGTCTTGACGTAACAACTTATGAAAGGTTTCTGGGTTCTATCCTTATAATTTACAAGCCTAAAAGAAACAAAAGGCACAAGAAGAAATAAATATTTCAGAGCCCTTGTGACACTGAAACTTTGCTTTTCAATAAGTCTGAATTATTCCCTTGTTTGCTTTTGATGACTACGGGGTGCGGATTTTATACACAAACTATACAATGATTAGACAAGGGATGTTTCTAGCATTCAATACGATAACACAGAACATTTACAGTGTCAACATTTAATTGACACTGTAAAATGTTAGGTTAGCTTGTGTTAGATAAACACATTACAACACAGACAAGTTACGAAATATAACAGATCAACGCTTATCACTGTCTTAATTAAACTTAGTCTAAACTTTTGATAACAGTCAAAGTGAATTCTGACCTCATTTATAAAAATCTCACTGAAAACACTTTAATTTTATAATTAGTAACAAGTGTTTATAACAAAAAATCCTTTAACTATTCGCACCCTCTCATTCTAGACAAAAAGCCTATCAAGATCTTATATCATTGTTAATAGAATTACAATACAACTGGGACTCAAGTAAAGTAAGATTACTTGCATATTTGTCAGATTTTAGCTGAACCTCAGTGTTAAGCTTAATAATAACAATATTGCATTAAATGGCGTAGCATCTTCAATCTACAATGCATCTACATAATGGCGAAATAAAAAGTTCGAACATCACTAAATATCATTTCACTAATTATAAATAATTAGTAGTAATATACTATTTCGTTATAACGGACGGCTTCTATATTCTACTTGCAGCGTATCCGTGTTTCAAATATGTGAATCAGCAAGTATTGTTAAGGATAAATACAGCCTGAAAATCACGACACAGCAATTAACAAGTGGGTAATTGAACAATTTTACGGACGTGGACGTCACTGGTTGTTCCATAAGATATAATTGAAAAGAAGGCGATGCAATAATACGAGAGTACCCATTGTGCTTTATCTTATCTGTAGCAATTAAATTGAAAATTGAATGCCAATCATTATGTAGCAACGGTGAATAAATTTTTAATAAAAATATTTGAGAAAAATTAAAGACCCGATAACTAGATAAGACAATAATGACAACACAGTTTACTTAGAAACACGGTGCTATCTACATAGGCTAACCATACGTCCCGTTTTAATCGGGACTGTCCTGATCTCTTTTAGTATTAAGGAAATATATATTGTTTAAATTTTATTTCCATATAAGAAAGACACTTGTTGTATTAACGCCATGATACTAACTAGCAAAGCAGCGCGAGTGTTATCCCATAATATAAGGAATCGGCTTCTACTCACATGCCTAATAGGTTTTACGTATTTATATAATAAAAGGAATTGACTTGTACTTACATGGATATTGGTTTTACGTATTTATATAATAAAAAGAATTGACTTCTACTTACATGCCTATTGGTTTTACGTATTTGTATAATAAAAGGAATTGACTTCTACTCACATGCCTATTGGTTTTACGTATTTATATAATAAAAAGAATTGACTTCTATTCACATGTCTATTGGTTTTACGTATTTGTGTAATAAAAAGAATTGACTTCTACTTACATGGATATTGGTTTTACGTATTTATGTAATAAAAGGAATTAACTTCTACTCACATGCCTATTGGTTTTACGTATTTATATATAATACTAAAAGGTATTGACTTCTACTCACATGCCTATTGGTTTAACGTATTTATACAATAAAAGAAATTGGCATCTACTCACATGCCTATTAATATTGCGTATATATAAAATAAAAAGAATTGGCTTCTACTCACGTGCCTATTACTATTGCATATGTTTATAATAAAAGGAATTGGCTTCTAATCACGTGCCTATTAGTATTGCGTATGTTTACAATAAAATGAATTGGCTTCTACTCATATGACAATTAGTATTGCGTATATTTATGATTGTTTAACTACTTTGGTATTGTGGTTAGTCACCGCATGACATATGCATTCCTTTCAGTGTTTTGGTTTTATTAAAAATGCTTTGCAATAAAAGTGTAAATATTTTGAATCTGATGCACAATGAGTCAAACTATACGGTGGTTAAAAAAAACAACGTTGAACCGAAAAAGGGTACGTACTTTTCAGTACAAAAATGAATTTAAGATACAAAAAATAAAAATATATATAATCTAGTGTCGCTGCAATACAATACGTACTTATATGATATATATATAATCTAAGAAATAATCTGCAAATGATCTAAGAACGAGAAGTTTATAAAGTAAGTACGCAAGCGTATCTTGATACGTCTCAAAAATTTACAGGAAAATATGTATCGGAGAGCGTTTTTCTCAAAGTGTCTTTCTACTCTTTAAACGTGGACACAATTAGAAATAATAACAGAATTTAATAATAAAGAGGAAGTATAACAAATAGTTTTTACCCGGAATCGAGTAGCGAACCTCATGGTCGACAAGCAAGCGAGCTTAATAATACAACGATGTAGTACCGAAAATTAAAACAATAAATTAATCAACAAGGTCGACATAATCTAGTAAATTTTTATGCAATTTCCTAGTCAAAAACAAATATTTTTCCTAGTATAATATATTCGCTGTTATTAGATTTTTTGTTCTTGGTCATTACACTGTATTATATTTTTAAGAACCTTAACACCTAAGAAACCAAGCGATGAATACTCGAGGCTTCACCAAATTATTATTAGATCGAAATCTCTATGTGCACTTGGTCACACTATTTGTATTGTAAATCAATCAAATTATGCGTAAAATATTTTTATTGATATATCTGTTTATGCTATGAATCATATTTTTTTAGTAGATTATCAGTTGTTGCTCGGTTGCAAAATTTGGCGATCACGAGAGTATTTCTTTAAAAAAAAAAGTGACTTTTTAATCAGACCGGACGGCCTCGCCCGCCGGCAATTTCGCATTTCGCTGAAGGTTTGATTTATTTGTGAATAAATGCCGATTGAATTGTTGCTTCAAACTCGTGGTATCATACACAAGAAGTCCGGTAAACGTATAACACCAATGTACGATTGAAATCATGCTTCAAACTCGCGGAATTACATGACGTCGGATAAAAACTATCCACAAAAATAAAATATCAAGTAACTACTTGCTAAACTAATTAACGACATTTAAATGTATATTTCCAGCAAAACGTATGTTTCCGAATTGTGTAAACTCATTGATTATCATTTCATCCAATAGTACGAGTGTGCTGAGTAAAAATCAACAGCACGCGTGATCATTGCAAATATTTATGTTTCGTATAAAAAAAAAAAATTCACTATATTATTTGTGTAAATTTCGCTCAAAATACATTTATATATAGTTAGCGCCATCTATGTGTGAAATCCCGAAACTTAGTGGCTTACCCAATATATATATATATATATATATATATATATATATATATATATATATATATATATATATATATATATACGGTTTGGTTGCTAAGCCGAATCGATCAGACAATAGCGTCCGTTTACTATAGTTATTTATTATTTTTTTCGCCTTAGTGTACGCAAAATAGGAAGCTATCGGCCTGTCGCAGTGTTTTCCAACCTGTGGGTCGCAAAAGTCTTAAGGGTCTAAGTCCCATACTCGAGTTTTTTTGATCATTTTCTGGTCCGTTTTGCGAAAAATCGACTGCACCAATCAAAAAAATTTAAATGAAAAAAGTTAGATACATCTCTTCTTCCGAACAGAATATATTTTTATTTCTTGTGAATTTACTTTTAATGTGATAAATATGTGTTTTTCCGATTGAAGTGCAGGAATTTGGAGATTCGTCATGTCCCTGTTCTAAGAGTCCTAAACATTTAAAAGTCTTTTTTTCAATTGGAATTAAAAGATTAAATATAAACCCTGTGCGATTTATTATTTTATAAATTAAAAAAAAAAAATTGTTTAAACAAACTTTGGTTTTGAAAAGTCGTCATTTTATCCAATTTTTCAACATCTTCTAGATTTTATTTTACCCTGAAAATGGACGTTAATTAAATAATAAAAAATAGATAAATATAATTAATAGTTTTTTTAATACTTTATAAAAAAAATCAACTTTCGGCATAGAATAATAAAGTGACAATTAAATTAATTAAATGACACGATTTCGCCAGGTAAAACGGTCATTTTTTTGTGGCAGACGGGGGATGGACACAAAGCAAGGTTAGGTAGCAAGACCAACAATCAATATAAGGTAATTAAAATCACTAAGGTGATTCAAAATTTTTTAACCCACGGAGGGGTCGCGCATTCAAAAAGTTTGAAAAACACTGACCCATCGCAAGACCGGTCGCAACTAGCGCAGAAGGCTCGACTTGCGCCGCTGCGTGTGTAGGCAGCCGAAAACACATTATACAGCCTTCCACGTGAGCTGGCTCGAATAAAATACAAACAATATACCGCGCCTGTGTAATAATCCATTTAAATATAATTGTAAATAGAAATCGTATTAATTTAAGTTAGCCGCGTCGTTTAGGCACACGCGAGATCGAATCGGTTTCTTCGGCGGCCTTGCGGGCCTCGGCTTGAATATTCAAGCGAATCCCCAGAAAACGGCTAAAAACACAATACGAGTCGTTTACTCACTCGCGCCGTGCTTGTAAAATAAATAAAGCGATAATTATTCGTTTATTTTAATCGGAAATTCGTTTTCAATAAAATGCTTCGTGATTTTTGGCAGTTGAAAAAATATTCACTCTTGCTTGGAGGACGCTTCGCAGATGCAACATGAGAACAGGTTTGATCGTCACTTGGGTTTATTTTTAAAATAAATGAGATATGTAAATAAAAATATATATATATATATATATATTAAATATACAATAAACCTCTCGAATGATTCTGGTTATATCTCAAAGTGTTTTAATTTTATTTCTTGAGTGCTGAGGCTGAGTGGTGCGGCATAATGTTAGACGCGTTTTTTTATTCCCTGAAAATGGGTCCAGTACCAGAGTCGAAGTGATTGAAGCGTTTATTAAGCATTCGAGGCGGCTCGATACCTAAGAAGTCAATTCTATTAACAATGATCCCGAAATCTCTCGATATATTTATATATATTTATATATATATATATATATATATATATATCAGGGACTTCAAGCGGTGTGGCTGCTGAATATAAATAAGCCAAATATATCTCATTGCCACTTAATAAACTCAATACACACGTGTGTTTAAAGTAACTGAATTTCGGGTAAGGTAAGGTTAGCTCAATAAATACTAATCGTATGATATAATAGAATATGTTGTCAATTTTTTTTATATATATTAATTTACATTAGTTACGAGTTTTCTTACAATACGGTATGTGGATATGCCTCGATTCTGCTCGTAGGCTGTGTGGCTTACAAGGTGTGGCTTAGGTGGTAACGTGCAAGTGTTTCTCTATTTTCGTAATACAGTTTGTGTAGTGAAGTTTAAGATTGTCATTATTAGCACTGCTGACGATACTAGTGCAGATATATTTTGCTTTGAGTGGCCTTCAAGGTTTTTTTTTAATTTCTCGCACCGCGGCCGCGCTTGGTACATTCTAAAACGAGATCGCTTACTGAGTGGGAGATGCCGTTTCAAATTATCCCCTGCATTCAATATTACTGACTCATAATAGCATTTTAGCATCATCGAGCAATAGTGTATCCCTGCACGAAATGCGGCTTGAATTCCAATTGTGTTTTCTCGTCATTTCACGTGTGAATCGATTAGCAGAGGAAAGTACTATACCCAAGAAATATAACGCTGAAATCTCGCTGGAGATTCACCAAGTGTTATGTCGTCTTTATGGAGTTGAAGCTTGGACACTCAAGACAGCTACTATACAAGGAATAGACGTGGCAGAAATGCGGGTATATAGGAGAATCTTTAAAACACCATGGGTTGACCACGTCACAAATGAGAGTCTTGCACAGTATGCGCAAAGAAAAAAAAAACTCCTGACTCTCAGGATAGAAACATGATCGATATAAAGGTCACCAACCTTTTACGAGGAGAGGCATCAGAAGAAGACATATTATACTATACAATATAATATAAAAATTTACCTCAAGTATAAATATTAACGTTGCTCTTGTCCTTGTTGGGAAGTCTTCCGAGATATCGACGCACAGTTAAAATGAAATCGGCCGACGGCCTTCCAATGTCGCAGAGCTGTGTGTCGAGCAATAATTTAAAACTTATCCGCAACTATTTGGCCATGGCAAGTCAAAACCAAAATTAAATATTATATAAACAAGAACTATATTAAAACATTCTTTGTCATCCTGTTTTTTGCAGAACTGCTAAGCTCGGATTCATTGAAATTCATGCTGAAATTTCTCAACCCTGCAGATAGGCTCTGTTAATGTAGAATAACATAACCTTAATTTTTTTTAATATACATTAAAACACTGTCTTAGCGAATCCCTGCAATGAAAGTAACACAAATCTACAGAATAACTCGAGCTGGACTCTACATCAGTGTCTTTCAACCTGTGGGTCGCGAGTAAAAAAAAAGACATTTGTTTATATTTAGTCTTTAAAAGCACTGACATATAATAGTTTTATTATGAACTCAGGCTTAAAGGGTCACCAGAATTTTTAACATACAAAAAGATTGCGTATTCAGAAAGGTTGAAAAAAAAATGCAAGCCAGGAGCAGTTTTCGCAGCGTTTTGTCCTATCCTAATACGTAATGCCATTATATATTATAATTTTTTTTAATATACATGTATTCTAGTTTTTTTTATATATATAACTAGAGAGGTATCACTGGGTGTTGAATAAATAAACAAGGAGTGCAAATGGTTAATAAAGTAGTTGATTCGAGGTGGCTGGACTATACAATGTGGTACGTGCAGTCTGTGTGAACCCAGGAAGTGGTTCGTTGAGGAGTCGAGCATTCATAAGGTGACACTGAAACGAATACATATGGTCTCCAGAGGCCTGAAGATGACGAGTCATCTCTATAATCATCCACTGTCACCAGTTGTGCACACACTTTTCGCTGAAACAGCACAATGACGTTTTTTGTGTTGTAAGGTTAAATTTACTTGCTGCAAGTCATTCGCGATTATGTCTATTTTGCGTATTTAGACCGATGAATATTTTTAGGAAAAATATAGCGAGGTGAATCAAGCAATATGAGGATAGAGGTAGGCTTATTCACAATAAGTCACGCCGTGACGTCATCAGACAGTGTTGTATCACATTCCTAAACATCAATCAGAAAAACACATATTTATCATATTAAAAGTAAATTTATAAGAAATATAAAAATTTAATCTGTAGAAGAAGGAATGTATCTAACTTTTGGCATTAAAATTTTTTCTATCGGTGCAGTAGATTTTTTTCAAAAAATTATTAAAAAACTAGAAAAAGGACCCATAAAAGGGATCTGCCCCCTTAACGCGTTGTTTACAAAAATATATATATATAAAAACATTGATGTGGAGATAACATGTTATTTATTTATTTAGCTAATCTATTTAATTCGGGGTAGCTGGAAGAAGTCAACAGTATAAAAAAAATAAGATTTTTTTTGTGTTGTAGAACCAATATAAGTATACAGGGTGACTCAAAACTGGTTAATGATATATGAAACATAAAAAAAAACTTTTGAACTGAAAATAATGGCGATTACTGAAATCGGATGAATTAGTGAAAATTATAAAAAAACGTGGCATCTGATTTACGCGAAGATACACCAACAATATGACGTCACGAGTTCGCAAGGCACATCCCGGTAACTAGCGGTGAGTGTTGAAACTATACGCGAGGTAGAGAAATGAATTTTTGGAGTATTCTGATTTTGTGTGTGTGCGGCACATTCGGGATCGCCCTGTATAGAGAATTAAGAGTCCAGGGTCAACGAAGTGCACAAGTCCAATGTGATAATGGCGAATCGGCAGAACTGCGTGCGTTCACACTCATTCATGCCAGTATCTACCGTGAGACCCGCGGAGAATGGATTGAAAAATGAAGTGAAAAAATAATCCAGCACACTTAAAGTTCACAGAATAGAAACACGCCATTTTATTTTATTAAAATTTACGTTAAAAAAAAAATTTAAAAAAAAAGTTAATCACTTACTTTACGCAAGAATTCGAGAAATGCACCAATCTCTCTAAAAAAAAAATTTCAGCATTCACGTTTACCCAAAAGAACTGACCTGTGAAGAGTTGAATATAGTATAGTAGAATTATTTATTTATTATTTTTTTTTATTTAAGTCGTACCAATCCCATTAATTTATGCGGTTTTTTTATTCGCGAGCAGGTGATGGAGTTCATTGAAATCGAGTCCACCGAAGCGTGGTGTCGAGGAGCGGCTCGGACCTGTTCACCATGCCATTTCATCCCATCCCATACCATCCCATGATCCATGGGTGATCAACCGAGATGAATGTGTATATTTTAATTATATCAGAATATCCGCAGCAGATGTTCGGCGCTAAATCAACCGGAATGATTTACTCGGTACTCGGAAAGACGCGACAGCATTCGGCTATAAATAAACTGTACCGCGGCTATTTGTCTATAAGAGTTGAGAGAATGCAAAATGCATATTTGATTCGGGGATTAACGAATATTTATATATTATAATCGCGTATTCATCGAGTTTTATTAAATTCGCTGGATGCTTGGATAACGCGACAGTAAATCGATGCAACAATATCTATATTTATCATGCGCCAACACACTGCCTTGATGGCCAACCGGTGGTTTGGGAATTGCTTCAGAGCTACTAGATATATTTTATTAATTAATATTAAGTAAAAAAAAAATATTTTTTTATATATAAACAGTTCAGAATGCTTCTCAGTGCCTCTCATCATAAAAAACTTGGTGACCATTGCGTTGAATACATATTTATCCTAGTCCAGTCTAACTTCCAGCCGTTGGCGTAAATCCCGCATCCACGTTAGTTTTCTCCTTTTTTCTTTGATGTTTCCTTGGACTATCAGCTGTAAGACGCTATATTTATAAATAAGACCTTACGCTTTTGTACTATTCATTTATTAAAACTAGCTTCACTGTAGTATTTCTTCTCGCGATGTTGAAATGGTCGGTGTGATTTATTTTCTGCTTGCCTTGATTTCGGATTGACCGCAAACCGCTGATATAAACAGTGATACATAGTGGCGTGCGGTTATCATCATCATCATCATCATCACTTGCCTTGATTTTAGACTCACAGCACGCCACTGATACAAACAGTGATAGATAAATGCGTACGGTTATCATTATCATAAATACTTGTCTTGATTTCGGACTCACAGCACGTCGCTGATATACATAGTACAGTGGTACATAGTGGCTTACGGTCTTCATCAACAACATCACTTGCTTTTGTTTTGAACTCACAGCACGCCGCTGATATACATAGTGGACTTCGATCATCATCATCATCATCATCATCACACCAGGACTTGAGCACCCCTGCCCGGCGAAGACGCTCGCGGGACGTCGCGTCCGGCGGGCCGCGCTGGGAGATTGTTAAATTGCGTCCAATTGTTGTGCCGGGGACGATGATGGGCAGGATCCACGCACCGGACTCCTGAAATAGCCGCCAGCCTGGTCGCCCCTCGCCCCCCCTGGGATACTTCAGGACCGGCGGCTTCAGGACACACCCGACTATATAAATGCCAAAATCACTCCACTACTGCTTTGATTGCCCCGGGATAGAAATATAATCAGTGAGGCGATCACTTACCTTCTCTGAGGAGAGGCACACGGAGAAGAAGCGAATACGACCTAAATTATGATAGCAACTTTAAAGCGGGTTGGCTTCAGGACACACTCGACTATATAAATCCCAAAACCACTCCACTACTGCTTTGATTGCCTCAGAAAAGAAATATGACCTATGAGACGATCACTTACCTCCTCTGAGGAGAGGCACACGGAGAAGAAGCGAATGCAAGCTAAATTATGATTTTAAGTTGTGATAGCAAGTTTAAAGCGGGTTACTTCAGGACACACCCGACTATATAAATGCCAAAATCACTCCACTACTGCTTTGATTGCCCCGGAATAGAAATATGACCAGTGAGACGATCACTTACCTCCTCTGAGGAGAGGCACACGAAGAAGAAGCGTATACGAGCCAAATTATGATAACAAGCTTAAAGATAAGTACAGAAAAAATAACCACATGAGCGGTGAATCCAAGACTCGAGTCTTATAAATCACGCAAACTACTTACTGTGTAATAAATGTCATGAAAAACATCAACACGAACGTATTATAAATCGTTTTTTTTTTTTTTTTAATAATTACTATAAATAATATTGTGGTTAAGCTTAATGAGGTTTATTCGATAAGGGGAAAATTTAGCGGAGGGCGAGTCTTACACAAGTGTTTTTAATAAGTTCGTTTTATCATGACTATGTATAAAACATAATCGAAAGAACTTCGTTGTTAAAGGTTATAGTATCTAGTAGATTAGTTAAAGTATAGACTTTTCTAGAGACTTCTACCTTTCACGGCAGGTATACTCTAAATAATAAATCCATGGGTAAGCAAAGCAATACAATCAATTACATTGAATTATATAATTCAACAGCAAGTGCTATGAACCTTCCGTGTCGTCGCGGCTCGGACACTTCTAGAATGTAATGAATCACATTCCGAGAAATCAGCCAACGATGATTTTATATACAAGCCACAAAAAAGTGCTAAACACATGGTAGTGAGTCAGACAATGACCGGAGGAAAAAATGGTGTTGACAATGTCCAAAGCTGAAAACTATATTCGTCTAGACCGCTTCTAGCAAAAGCCTGAAATCTTCAAAGATGAACGATCTTCGGGTTATTTTTAATTTGTCTGGGTACACGGTGTTTCAGATTTTATACTACACCGAGACCCAAAAGCGAAAAAAAATAAACAATATTTATAAAAATGTATACTAAAAGGATATCCAATTCACTCATGAAGAAATGAGACTTCTCTAAAATATTTCATATATGCTATTATAAACACTTTATTACCAAAATGATAAGGCGACAACATTTTCATATATTTTTTTCAATAGCGAGTTTATTACAGCGAGTACAAGCGAATAAACCGTAAAGAGAGCCTTTATCCACCAAGAGATTGAAATAATTATAACTATATATATATGTACATAAAATATTTTTATAAATACTAATTAGTTGGTCAGTTTTCAAGCAAACGAGTTGTGCTTGAAACTTAAATAAAAAGAAAAATCTTTGAGAGAATGCTTATTTTTTTCTACCCATCGATTCGATTTAAAAACAAGTTTTGAGACTGTCATTTTTGAGGCTGAAGTAATCACCACAGAACGGTACCAAAACCACTGTATTACTGTGAGATTATGGAACGCCTCGGAATAGATATTCAGAAAAAGATATCAAGACATGTTGATATTTATAAAGAACAAGCAAACGGATCGTCTTGTAAATGCAAATGTGTGTATTAAATGCTTTTTTTTTTTTTTTTAAATGACTCGAGAAAAAAGTAAGCAACCTTTGGTTGAATTTACAGTGACATTTGGGATATTCAAATCGACCGACCAGGTGGATGGACGATGCAGGTAGAGGTCGACCGGCTTAATTAAGATGGGCCGATAGCGAGATGCGAGATTCACGCATATATTACTCACCGGTTCCTTTGAGCCTTTAAGGCTTCAAGCCCTCTACACCAGTGCTTCTCAAAGTGGTCCCCACGGACCCCAGGGGGTCATTAGAAAATTAAAATCGACTTGGAGGTCCCTGAACAACGTCAGGGGGTCAAATACTATGAATACATTATTAGCGATTTTTACGTTCTAAGTAAAATATAAATATAGACAGGTGCATAAAATACAAGTAATAACAGGCATCGCGGTGATTAAGGTAGATTGATACAGGAACAAGTTTTGACTATGAAAGGGGGTCCGTGGGCCAAAATAGTTTGAGAGCCACTGCTCTACGCAATCAGCTGATAGCGACACATAAGCGTTGTACACCCACTTAGAAAGAATTTGATCAAAAAATATAACCGGGAGTGTTTAATTCAGCCGCAGGGTGAAAATGACAAATACGGTATTAAAAAATTATTATTACCCTAAAGTGAAATCCAGGTGTTTCAGGTGATTTCAGGATTTACAAAATCTTTTGATGTTTAAAATAGGCGCATTGTGTAGTAGATTCCACCCGAACGGGTCTCGACGGGTAGATTGTTAATCAATATGTATGAAAACTGCGTAATGAATAAGTAAATGAGCAGCCGAAGGCTTTTGGGGGCACACACTTTAAATGTAGACAATCAAAGCCTATTCAAACCGTTTCATAGACCGATTATTAGTACAATTGTGTAGCGATCACGAAACCTCGAATTCATCCCTCCTGTGGGCTAATCTATCCATATTTTCATTTAATTCATATACATAACAACTTCCGTCCATTTATCGCCGAATTTGTCAAACTTAAGGTTTGATCAATTTATTTTATTAACTATAATAAATATATAAAAAATATTTACAATGCGCACTGTTACTGGCAAAAACCCATTCGAAAAACACTGGTTATAGTACCCGAGCTTAAAGTTATTTTATTTAGGCTTGTTTTCTTGGGTGTTCAGCCGCGTCGAGATCAAGAAAATCGGGTATCCGAGTGATGCGTTCAACTCATATCTAACACATTTATTTTATTGCCTGAAAATGATGTGATTGAAGCACTCGATCGAGAAATCAGGGTGACGAATTTTAATTATAACCTCTCCCTATTCTATTGCCTATGCATGGCTGTCATTCTGTGCCCTAAGCATGTGTAAAGGATCGGTAATTGACTTGCAGTATTGTGAAGGGATGTGATATGAAAGTACCGTGTCCTTGTTCAGACTCTTGCTATTATTTTTGCTACCTGCTGCAGGTGTAATATCAGATCTGGACGCCAGAGCTTTGTAAAGAAAGTATTGTATAATAATTGTATGGGCAGCAGCTATACACAGACTTTCCCCATAAGAAAACCATGGCTCAGTTTATATATATGTCTCCGATACCGCGAGGAGAGACACCTGAATGAGAATTTGACGAATTATTTCATAGTAATTAGTAATTGATTCAATCGCAACACCGACAGGAGAAAACGTAATATTTATCCAAACGAATAACCTAAACCCATAAAATGCACTTAACAGACCCAGAAACCCATCAAATAACAGACACTCGGCGTGAATTTTTATGTTTTTA
Source organism: Atopsyche davidsoni (assembly GCA_022113835.1). Taxonomy (NCBI): domain Eukaryota; kingdom Metazoa; phylum Arthropoda; class Insecta; order Trichoptera; family Hydrobiosidae; genus Atopsyche; species Atopsyche davidsoni. The sequence goes on along the minus strand of JAILWY010000022.1, from coordinate 2,647,893 downwards.
TTATTTTTTATCGCATCCGCGTTGGCATGCAACCGATATTTTTAGACGAGAATGCAAAATTACTCACTCCACGTCCGCGCATTCCGATTGCAGAAGACCGCGATTGCCACTTCTTTTTATATATATGTATATATATATTAGCACAGTTCATAAATTATATAAAATAAAAATACTTTAAAAATATATACAAAGGCTGCTATTTAAATATCTGGAACTGGCCACTACATAAATAATTTTTAAAAAGTAATTATTACATTTGAAAATGGGACTCTTTGGCTGTAGAATGAGTTTATTTCAATGAGTCAATGAATTGTTTTCATTGTGTGGCGCATGTCATTATCACAATGGATTTAACTCGAGAAAATTTTCGTGCGATGATTTATTATGATTTTCGACGTGGTCCAGCTCAACAGCAGAGCATTGATCAACTCAGTTCGACTTTTGGGGATCAACCACCATCAAAGATCACTGTGTATCACTGGTTTAGTGAGCTTAATCGTGGACGTCGTATGCTCACGGACGAAATTAAAGATGGTCGGCCTAAATCAGTTGTTGTGCCACGAAACATCGACGTAGTGCGTGAACTAATAATGCAAGATCGTCATGTTACATATCCAGAGATAGAGGCGTCCTTGGACATTAGTATGACAAGTATACATAAGATATTACACAAACACTTGGCTGCAAAAAAAAATTGTTCGCGTTGGATACCGCACAACTTGACAATAGATCAAAAACAGGCTCGTGTCGATTGGTGCAAAAATATGATAAAAAAATACAATCGTGGTGCATCAAAAGCTGTTTACAATATCTACACAGGTGATGAATCCTGGATTTATGCATATGACCCCGAAACTAAGCAACAATCAACAGTATGGGTGTTCCAACACGAGCCGAACCCAACAAAAGTTGCTCGTGCGAAAAGCACTTTGAAGCAAAAGGTCGCCTGTTTTTTTGGTATAGATGGACACGTGGCTACTGTACCACTAGAAAATCGTAAAGCTGTTAATTCGACGTGGTACACGACCATTTGTTTGCCAGAAGTCTTTGCAGAAATTAGGAAGAACAATCCACAACGCAGAATCATTCTTCATCACGACAATGCAAGCTGTCACACTTCAGGTGAAACGACCCGATATTTGGAGGGTGAAACGGTGGAATTAACGGGTCATCCGCCATATAGCCCTGATTTGGCACTCAACGACTTCTTTTTATTTCCAACCGTGAAGAATAAATTACGTGGTCAACGATTTACAACCCGAGAAGAAGCCGTTGAGGCATTCAAAAATCATGTTTTGGAGATACCGCCTTCCGATTGGAAAAAGTGCTATGAAAACTGGTTTCACCGAATGCAAAAGTGCATCGATCATCACGGCGAATATTTTGAAAAGCAATAAAACCATATTTAATAGTCAATGATAATAATTTTATTTTATTCCGGATATATAAATAGCAGCCCTCGTATATTCAAGTAAAAAAGAGGGCAAATTTTGTGACGATATTTTTTGTATATTTTCAATTACTGATTTGCACCAGTGTTTTATTTATATTCAACAAATATGAAAATAAAATTGTATGTACAAGTTAGATCAGCGATTCTCAACCTGTGGGTCGCGACTCCCATGGGGGGGTCGCGGATAATAGAAAAAGACAATTGGTTTATGTTTATTCTTTATAATCACTGACGCAGTTTTATTAGGGCGCCAGAATCATTAACTCACAAGGGGGTCGAAAAACACAAAAAGGTTGAAAAACACTGGGCTAGATTATTACGCAAAATTTATGTTGTTTGAGATTCGCTATCTATTAAAACACATTTAATTAATATTTATAATCACTTGTTGGTCATTAAAAAAACGCATTTACTGTAGATGGATACAAAACATTGCCATTAAATTAATTTTGTTATCATCAAAATATTAAAATATATATTATTTTTATTTCGCAAAATTAATTGCAGAAAAGTAATAATAATTAGTAAAATGATTTTTTATACCAATATTAATAGAACATGAATTAATTACGAAATTTGCACGATCACTGCAAATGTCATACTATTTTTTTTACACCCAGGGGTGGTCAACCTTTTCTGGATCTGTTTTTATTTTTTATGTTTTATGTGTTTTGTGATCATAAAAAAGTAGTAATTTAAAGTCAAAAATAAATTAGAGTTTATAAATAAGCATAGAAAATACTAATAAATATATAATATCAAGATATTTTAATAAGAGAAAATAATTATTTTTTCTCGCAAAGTAATTGATAAGTAACTAACTCCATACAAAAACGACTTCACCAACGATATTAATAAAAACGCACCGCGAGTTTATCATTAGTTTTTTTTTTAATATTATTAATCAATATATATTATTTTAATAAATAATATTTTTTATTTGTCAAAAACCAGTAGATTTACGTGATTAACATTGTGCGATAATCGATCACTTATAAAATATTGACCACCTTTGCTACACGTTATAGTTTCAGTGTAATGCTATGTAAAAAAATATAAATAGCCAAATGGCTTGGAGGTTACGATCACATGCGTTTGTGATTTCTTTTGCATGCCAAGGGGTTTTTATAGCAGAAATAATGTTATTTTTATGTTTAAATTAGATTTAAAAGATTTTTGTGCCACAATGACAAGTAATGATTACGATTGGAGTGTTGATATATTGAATGCATATTGAATGGTACAAAAGTACGATTGATAGTGTTAAATTAAATTAATATTATCAGAACGTTATTTGGTGTTCTCATACTACAAAAGCTGTAAATAAAACTGTATGGACGCGGTACTTACGTGAACTTGACCCGAGAAGGCGAAAAACATCGCGTGTCGCAGTAATGGCCGAGTATAGTTGTGTCGCATGAATTTGTAGCCATTGGTCGCACTTTACTTCCCAACCTGCGCAGGTAAAATCACTTCACCCAAAAAACACCATGAAACTGAAAAAAAAAAAAAAAAAAAAAAAAACACCAGATTACAATAGAAAAATTTAGAAACACGCATCATTACAGCGAAGATACTTTGCAATCTGAAATTTCATATAACAGATTAAAATACACGCGATTGCGGTTGAGATGCGGAAATTATATAATACCATGTGAATTTAACGTTTTTTTAAATTTATTTTCCTGTATAATTCAATAATAAAAATAAAGAAATACACGTAAACCGCACCTTGTAAGCCCCACAACCTGCGCACTGTCACATACTGTATTATAACCAAAGCCACAAGAATTATTGTATAATAAATGTACCAAAAGAAAAATAAATAAACTTGAAACTGCTTTTACGTTTTTTTTATATATATATAAAAAAATATTTACTATATATTAATATTTTATACGATGTCTTCTGAAACGACACGGATCAAAACAATTCGGCGCCTGATTGCGCTTAAACTCTCACGGTGCGTATTTTATCCGATTCAACACTTAACGCTTCAAAATATATATATATTATTAATAAAGTATGTAGACAGCAATGTCACAACGCCATTGTGAATTCTCCATGGCGAAGAATGTCAAGAAATCGGCGCTGCGGATATCCGCCCGAGGCTCCTCCATAAATCCAAATGAAAAATTAACCGTCCGGCACCAAAACTACGAAATATATTATACTTGCAGTAATAAATAATAAAAAAAAACGATGGAGCTGTGCTAAAATATAATAATAATAAAAAAAAATATTTTGAATGGCATAATTTTTAATTTAAACTTTATTACAAATTAGCGCCAGTTTTGAAGCTTGACAGCCAGAGTACTTTCTTATGTTGTCTGCAATATTAAGTAGTTTTATTTTATATGTATTTGACAATGCGTAAGTAGCTCCAAAGCAGTTCTTCAACCAGTCGTGCTTGCAAGTGGTCTTCGTCAGGTTCTTCAGCTTCAGCAGGGCACACTACTCCCCCGCAGGTGGGAAATCAATCATGACCACCGCTTGCGGAGCTCCACATGGTCAATCCTTGGAGCATCGTCTTTATAACACACCAATGCTTATCGCTGAGGCGTGCGCCAGTTTTGAAGCTCGACAGCAGGAATACTTTCATTGAAGCACTTATAAAAATATTTTGTTAATACTTACCCGCCTCATAAATGTAACAATTTACTGAAATGCTTGATTATTTTTATTTTGTTGTTACTAAATATATATATATTTTTTATTGATAATTGAAGTTTATGGACACGTAAAAGTCATCTCTGATTCAGTACACGTAAACTGTATTCGTTGACGAATACTAAATCGAAAACATGCTAGTATTTTAAAAATAGTAACTCCGAAACGTCTTCAGCAACATCTCGTGGGACAAGACCTTGAAGAAGAAAGGGGTTGAACCATACTTGCAAGTCGTCGTTGTCAGGTCAACCATGACCGCCACTTGGAACATCGTGGAAGGTACAGCGTCCAGGAGGTGGTGAAGAAATTGGCTTTGCGGGTTTGAGGCTGTAAAGAAAACCTGGATAAAATGCTGCGTAGAATCGTCCAGGAGCCGATGGATGTAGACTAGCAGGATGTGACCTCGGTCCTCTTCGAATAATATATTAATTATACAATATTTAAGTAATTGTTTCACGCATGAAATGACTTACTATTGTGTTTTATTTTTTCCTGATACTAAAAATTAAATTTAATAGAAAATTTGTCAATTATCTTTGATCTAATTGATCAAATTCTTCACACAAAAAATTTGACTGATATAATATTTACAACGCTTGACATTTCTATTGGTGAGATGTTTAGACTTCACCAGTAAAAAAATAATTTACCGTTTTATCTGCTGGAAAATTTAAGTATTACTAATATCAGGTTGGGCATTATGTATGAATAATACTCTACTATCAATCAGCTGTTTATTTCTATTAAATAAAATGATTCATTTCTTAGTACAACTTGGTGTATTTTTTATCAACGCAGGAAATGTTATGTATCACACCCTGATAACAGAAAAACACTAGACGGAGCGAAGACCATCAGACCGACAAGATTAGTCATCCAGGTCAACATATACTCCAATAATTCTTACCACAAAGGTGACATGGAATGATGCTATTAGGCAGCAGTAATACGCCGACTTTCTCCATGAGAAAACCACAGATACTGGCTCGGCATAAATATATGTTCAGTAAGAAGGAGACACACTTGGAGAAGAAGGGAATGGTTGATAAGGCCTAGAATCGGTGACCTGTATTTAAGCGCACTTCTCAAAGATGCTGAGAGTCGGCAAGCTTGCTTATACTACAAGTGTATTGCAACAATAATATTTAGATAAGGGAATGTAGTTTACTTAGTGGCTGATGACGATTCTTAATGAATGACGACAAACTATGTTCAGTAAATATATCAAACGGGTTTTTATTTGGTGGTTTACGGACTGTTTAATAATAACCGAGTTGCTAGAAGATTACGCCTATACAAAATAAAAATATCATATCTATTATTGACATTGATAAAAATTAAGGTTTTCCTTGTTTATTGTAGCTATCGTAGGCTAATGAGTATACGATTTCTAGGTGCAACTGTACAAAACATTTTTTTTGTGTAACCAAGGTTTTAGCCATGATATCTGTTCATTGTGTTGCGAGCAATTACATTAATTATATTTTTGTTTGTCTTGTATTAATGTGTGTTTATTCAGAGTTAAAAGGTGGAAAATGTGAAATAAAAAGTGACCCCTGAAGTATTAATAAAATGAAGGTAATATTACGTGTAAAATAATGACAATAAGATAGGAGTTGGTTCTCGATATAACATTGAAATATTAGAGTAATTCAACCATTTAAAATATATTTTTAGGAAACATGTAAGTGATTTTTTAAAAAAAAATTTATAAGTAATTTTTTATGGCATTTTGGGCGAAGTCCACACAGTCCGCAAAAAAGTAGGAATAAAATGCCCAGTAAGATTATTTTGGTCGATGAGATGTGTAAATGTACAAGGTCAAGGGAAAATAAAATATTAATTTCGAATCAATTAATTTATTATATTTTATAATTCTCTTCTTAAGACAATCGAAGCAATTTTCATTAAAATGATATATTTCGTTTTAATCACTCATTTCAAAAGACCTCCAAAAATTTTCACAAGTTTTTCTGAAAATAATATATAAGAGTGCATTTCCAACCGACTCGGCAGCCGTCCTCGCCAAGTCGGCGGTATAAAACAATATGCACTGCACCCTCGGGGTGTTCGGGGCGCGTCCCCCGCACGGCGACCCCTCGGGGCAAAACTCAACCCTTAACAATACCACGCGTCTCCCGTTCACTCCACTTTCAGCGGGTTCCACATTCACACTATTTACAGGTTACATTCTTCATTCGCATGGCAAGAGTGCGTTCCGACCCTCATTTTGGAAAAGAAAACACGGTTAAAATAAAAAAAAAACACTTTACAAAATGTTTCAGATACAATACACTGTGACCTCAAAACAACTCAAATATCAACTGCATATTTACAATATTTGGATAAGTTTTATTATATAAATACTTCAGAATAAATACAAAAACTGTTCAATTGTTAACAAATATTTTATATATTCATTACATAATTAAGATTTTAAAAAAAAAGTCCAAGGCAGTTGAAACATCGTCATTCTGAGATCATAACATGAAAAAACTCAGCCATAATAAAAGAAATATACTTGTTTCATACAAGTACCTTGATAACATATTGATAAAATTATATTTTATCACATCAACTGTATTTCGATAAAAGCAATGTAGGCGCAAAAAAATTTTCACAATAAATCGACTTTGACTTGATAAAAGGTATACAGAAATGAAATTCATTTAAATAAAACAGCTGAGCTGGTAGTTTACTCTAAATCTATTAAATAAATACATGCTTTATAAAGATAATTTAATTTTCATGATTGCAAAAAGAAATTGCACAAAATATATATATCCTTTACTAAAATACAGTTGATATTTTTCAACAAGTATCTAGAATCGTACATTTTCTCTAAATACTGAAGACATCTTTTCGAACAAAAATTGTAAATTCGGTCTACCATCTCATTAAGCAACAACTGACTTGTGATTAAAATAAATTTTATTTGTATTATTGTTCAATTATCAAAATCGTTATAAATTCCACGTAGCAAAGTGAAACAAGGAAATAAAATTTCAAGAGTCGTTACATAATTAGATGACAATTTTACAAAAAACATTATTGCTCTTCCAAGGCAAAAGCAATTCACAAAAAAAGAAAAGAAAAAAACAAAACAATTTAATACAGCATCTTGGAAAACAAAACAATTTATGACACCGTAATTATTACTCCATAATCCTCTTCTTCTTCAAAACTTGGGTGTGAATACACCGAGAGCGACTCTGCGCTCGGTACCTCTTAAACTAAATATGAATAGTCGATCAGCACTCGGATAATGCATAAGGCCAATGGATACAATTATTTACACAAAACACAATGAAACCGATACACACATAGCAAAACAACTCCTACCCCAGACAAACGTATCAAAAACTATAAAAAGTATCATGGTGACAATAATTTCCAAAAATTTAAGAATTCATAAATTGCGTCTCGATTTGTTCATTGATATTGTTTTCTAGAGCGTTCAGTAGTTACCCTGTCAAAATACAATGTATGAGAAATAAACGTTTCCTCAAAATTAACAATACAGGAAATCAATATGATCAATATAATTCACTGGGCATTTTAATTATCAAAACAAAGCCTTGAAACGTTTGTTATTAGCCAATACATACTGGAATATCATACGCAGTGGAGGCACGTAGTCAACGCAGGGTATACTTTGTATTTAGTAATAAAGCTACTGTAAGCATTAGAATATGATCAATATAAAAAGTATAGGTTACATTGTTTAAAAAATCCCTGTTTTTTTTAGTTTTTGTTACAATGTTTGGTGGTAAATACAAACTGGAAAAAAAATCTCTTCTATATATATATATATAATTAAATAAAAATATTATGAAATAAATTGTATGAAAAATATAAAAAAAAGCACATTCCGTACATGCAACAAAGCGGTACAAAAAATAAGCAGTTTTGCCAGTGAAAAGTCTTAAAAACTAGACATTTCTTTTCATTGCAGCCACTCAAAAGAATATTTGAATATACTCGGTGCGGGGAATCCCTAGAAGTTATTATCCGAATGCTGATCGTGGACTCCAAGTCATGGACCCGATACAATAAACATTAGTTAAAAAAAATCAGTCCAATATGCAACTCTTTAACTGCACAGAAAGCAGTGATTTTAAAATCAATGAAAAAAAAAAGTGTGTACATGAAAATTGAGGAATTCATTCTAACTACGCTCTTAGGGAATTAAAATTACACGGGATTAAAGTAATACTGGGAGACTCGAGTCTCTCTTGTGCTGCCGTTGTCTTGGCGCGGCCCCTGCGCAAGCACGAGACTAGAACCTTAATATTAGTCTTTCAAGCAGGCATTGCAAAACTGCTATATATGCCGCTACATCATTACTCTGATAGTTAGAGTTCAAGACGTGTTTAAAATACTATTTTATAGCATTTAACTAATGAGCACTTGTCGCGATGCAAAATTTTTAAAACTTGCCAGCTTATCTGGCCTGTACAACATTTAACGCCGAATTAAGCGATTTCATATGGAAATATCGTCACGGCAGCCTGATAGACTTATATTACTGATAAGGTTCAACAGCATTTCAGTTAGATATCACGATTCATGCACAGTTAAATGTGCACTTGCCATAGAACCGCCGACAAGTCAGACGAGAGAGACTCACGTATTGTACATCAAACAAATAGGCACAGATTATGCGGTCTATATTATATAGTTAAAAGCAATTCAGATTGGCACGTGCTTTCGACACCGAATATCTCAAGCGATGTCCCAAATCTTAAAAGCTCTCGCCCTAGGATCGGCTGGCTGATAGAAAAGGAAAAACAAAGTAAAAATTATTTTGCATGTGGTATAAGTACGGTATGGAAATAATTTAATATAATACTACGCGGCTTGGAATAAATTACATAGATGCCGATTAAAACGCATATTAAAAGTTGCCGCACTGCACATGCAGGCTTTTATAAGAAAATACCATTTATAAAATAAAATTATATTAAATATATGTAGGTATTAAAATAAAAATAACCATTATAAAAAAGAGAAGTTTCCAAAACTCCATAGTGTTACCCAAAACGGGAAAAATTTCTCGAAATTCAAGACTATGGGATATTTTCAAAAATAGTTTTTGTTCGCACCGAAACATATAATACATACATAATAATGGTATTTTTCTGAATATATTAATTTCAGTTTTATTGTGTAAAACATATAATAAAAACAATTTTAAAAAATTATGCATGTAATTTAAATAACTTGAAGACAGTACAATCCCGATTGGAAAAAAATTATAAATTCTTAATAACACACGTAAATACGAATATAAAACAACAAAAGGTTACAACTAAAATAATACATAAAAAGTTAGATGCCTTAACCCGCAATCGGTCAATAAAAAATTCCACCTGCAGCTTGGAAAAAAAGGCTACAATGTAGGACAAGAGCAAACATTTCATTCTGTACAAATAATGCCGGGCCGGGGTACAGGCCACACGAGGTGATCATTTATTCTCCACGAGCAGCAGTGAGCTCAGTGAACGGCCCACACGATAACCCGCAGTGCCCTTTATTTTATTTTGCGCATCTGTAAACAAGTTCACCGACGACGTACCCCATATTATACATACTTTAAGCTTAAACCCTTTGAAACTCTTCTTCCAAGGTAGAGAGAACCCTCGTTAAAAAATCTAGTCTAAGCATCACTGCAAAACGTTGGCAAATTTTAGGTTGTAATCAAAAGGTATAAAATATTCACTACGCATTATGCTAGTCCTCGTCTTTTGAGGCTTGAGGGCTTAAAAAATGGGGCCCCGTGTTTATGAGCTGATTCTTATTCAATTACGTTATTTAACAATGGTTTGCTTAACGGACATGCACTTGCTATCTGTTAATATATTATCTTTAAAGTAGAAAAATTACGTTGCTACTCGAATCTTCGACTCACTGAGCCGCTAACCCAAGCATGGATCTAATTGCTTGAAGAGATAGAGCACACAATAGCATTTTACTAATATTAAACATTAATTGGTGTACAGGATCTACCTGTGAGTACAGTCAACTTCCGGACAAAAGCTGACTTGTTCTACATTGTTTTCATTCCAATCCACTTTAGATTGCACCGGAATGCGTCGGCCACTATCTCTTAGACCGCAACATCCAGTGCCGAGTCTCTGTAGCCCGAAGCAAACGAATAAACATTGTAATGATAAAGATAAGTGTTTTGCAAACAGCCGGTGCAAACCCGTTGAACACACCATTATCATTTATTTATTTATTTCAACAACTTATTACATCTCGTTATCAATTTATTTAATCTACGACTGCAGCAAGTTCAAGAGAGAAGCTGAATATTTTTAAAAGCAATCTTATAACAATGAGATACCCGACTCGTCTACCCGCATAGCCTTTAGACTTTTATCTTTATGGGGAATTTTCTCGATCACCGGAGATACACTACCATCGCCTCAAACAACAGATTCTGAGAGACAACTGCTTTTAACATTAAAAAAAAATTAACAACCAAACAAGACATACATTTTTATAATCACTATCAACTGATATTAAAGCAAATCTTTTATTCATATATGAAAAAGTAGAAAGAACGATCCTTCATATTTAAAATTAATTAAACCTTTTTGATCAATACTCATATCACGGAAACTAATCTCTATGTAAAAAATAACATTAATAATAATTTCTTTAATGCGGTAAGCAATGATAAAGCTACAGGTCTCACGGGACAGACAGTTCGGTATCTCAAACAGCTCTACGGTAGTTAAGTTCCGTCGGACAGAGGCAGCGTATCCGACGAGGAACCTTCATGCACCGCCCTTGTCGTGGGAAGGGTTTGTCGGCTCACCTTCAAACAGTCTGGAGCATGGCACTGAGTGATCACAGACATACTTTTGTTTAGTCTCCTTCCTCAAATGTTTTGTTATTCTTCCAAAAGTACCCAATCAAAATTTCATATGTCCAATACCACAGTATATATATAGTACATTTTATTTATTTATTATTGTTTAGATGATGACGAGATTATTATAAAAGACATCGATTTTGGACATACGTAATTTCGGCAGGTGAATAAATAGAGCTTATGTTGGACGCATTCAAATTTTACAACTCTCTCGTCAAATTAAAGTTTTGCAGTTTTTTTTTTTTTTTATCAAACTTATAATTGAAACACGCAGATGAATAATCGGCTAAAATCAACTGAATTTTGTGGTGCTCGTAAGTTCAATGTCTCTCTTACGAGTGCGGAGTTGTTTTTGTGATGACTCTATAACTGAATTGATAATATGCGTATGCAAAAAATACAAATAATTTGATAGCAAAATTATCAACATCGGATAATAACTTATGACAAAATTTTTATTTATAAGCAATTAACTGGCAAGGAGACAATTTATTTAAAAAATAATAAGCAGTTGAATCTTATTATCATAAAAGCCAATCAGATGATTCAATATACATCAACAAATTTGATACTGTGATAAATATATTTGGAATTAAACAAACAAACTTGTAATTGTCTTAAAAACTTCGCATACGATGACTGGTTGTAATTTCATATGATTAAAACAATATTCGCCAAATTGATTTGTCATTATTGATCTGCACATTTCAATTAATTATCAAGGTTGAATATTATAAATAAAAACGATTGTTGAAAACCCTGTGAGCAAATAATGTTGGCGAGTTTATTGTTACCAGAACAGGGTTCAGGCATACCATACAAAACAAAAAGTAAAAATATATAATCTCCACGGGAATGGAATGAACACTTTAGAAATGTGAGGATGTTATCCAAAGTATAGATTATGAAAAAACCGTTCCATTCGTAACTGCTGTAAACACAAATGATGATAGATCAATAAGTATAGGTTAGTCAGCTTGCATTAAGCATCGTATCCCCTTAACTGCTGTGATCAATAATTTCTTTTTTGATATCGAGCTACAGAATAATTATCACACTTTTGGTTGGAACTTATTTTATAACAGACTGAGTAAAAGTAAACAAGTTTAATTATCAACATAGCAGCATTTTATTCAGTGTTAACGAAACCTAAACCTATCTGAATTCATTAAAAAAAAAACTTAACCCTACAGTACTTTTTTCTTATTTTAATAAAATATTAGTATTTGTGAATATATAATGTAGCCATTATCATAAATTATCGTAGCACAGTCTAAAATATAGTTTACCGTTTGACTTAATAGTTTTAATAACTAAGGTAAATAAATATTGTATATTTCAAGTATGTAGTATGTATGTTTTGTAGGAGATTCTTAGAGCGATTGCCAACAATACACGAGGCTTAAATAATATTGGCATTGTTGTGTCCGTGCGACCCACTGATCCATCATCAAATGTAACATTACCGATCGCAGGGGACGTCTCGAGGGTTCTTTCAATAATATGTATTGCGCTCGTAGCCCTTATCAATAAAATAATAAGGTAACTATAACTAATCATAGTGATATATCACAAGCATATTATGACTTAAGCAGTAACCAATATCCTGCAGATGTCTGCGCTGGCCTCGGGTAATTAAATAAATAAGTAATCGTAATGAATGAAGTTGGTTAATAATTAATTTCAGATTATATCTATCAGTAGCGGTGTCAGCGTTTCCTGTCTACTTGCCAATTAATGAATGTTGTAAATTAAAGAATATTGATAAGCATCAATTGTGACATTAAATGCAATATTTCAATAAAAAATTGAAATCTGATTATGCAGAGAATATAATTTATCAAAAAGTATATCGGCACTTGACACGCGTGATATGTAGTACAAAGTCTCTTTTGCAAAATTAATTATTCCTTAAATTTAAACGCAATCACCGCTCACAGGTGACAAACCGGAGAAAGGGAGTAAACTTTCACAGAATTTGCATAATCGGATGATGACAAAGAAATGTATAGCCAGCGAGTCATCGGAGCGCAAGGACGTCCGGCTAGAAGTGTACGCAACTCCCACCATAGCCTAGTTGGCCAAAATATCAACGCCACCGGCGATGGAGACGTAAATGTTACATCAGAGAAAGAAACAATTTTAAAAAGTCAACCGGGCACAAGAGGTGTCAGTGTCACAATGTCAGTACTTGGCCTTGGGCTTGATCTCGTGAGCCAGCCCGCCCCAGGCCAGACGGTAGTGCCGCGCTCGCCAGCGCACCGATGGCCGCAGCAATGCCAGTACGAATAGTGATGGCCCTGCCACCTCTCGCAGCAACCACGCAACAGCAAAATGAAACTTGCTGAACGGTAGAGCTGTCTGCTGTGCTGCCGACAACAGCAGCCAATCGCTGAGAAACCACGCTAGCACGTGTAACAGGAAGGCCGCCAGCGGCTCCCAGCCCAGTAACAGCTGTCCCGCCCAAGCAGCCGCAGCACCGAGTACCAGGCACTCGCTCAACGGCTCCAGCACGATCATTAATGGCAGCATGGCTACGCGCAGCTGTGCCCATCGCGACAGTCGCGCTCGGAACGCCGCCACTGAGCACTGACCGGCGTTTTGCCAGGCCGGCTGCGCCGACACACGCAACTTCCAGCCGCGCTCCTTGAGCGCCTTGGCCAGGAAGAAGTCTTCCGCCAAGTAGTCCCCGAAGGCCGCCATACCGCCGATCTCCTCTAACGCTTCCCGGTGCACGAGGGAAGACATGCCGACATGGCAGTTAATGCGCAGAAAGTCAGCCGCCAGGTACATGCGCGCCTGCACAGTACCGAAGTAGACCTTCTCGAAGGTGGCCGCGAAGCCGGGGCGGTCGCACGTGAAGGGCATCTGATGCACGAGGCCAACGCGCTCGCCCATGTGCGCCACCATGTCCAACAGCGTGTCGTCCCGCATGCGAATGCCGGCATCGCTGATAAGGATGAGTTCGTGGCGCGCGGCCAGGAAGCCGGGCTGCATGTTGTTGATTTTGGGGTTCACTCCCACCCGCGCACCGCCCACCAGCAACTGTGAACTCACGTCCGGATACTTCTTGATCAGGCCGTTTACGATCGGCACAGACGGATCCTTGTCGTCCTCCACGCAAAACAGCAGCTCGTACAGAGGGTAGTTCATCGTGAAGAACGTCTCGAGATTCGATTGCAGGTTGGGATCGTCGCCCAGCAGCGGCTTGAGAACGGACACCCCGGGAAGCGGCGTCTCCGAAGGCAGACACGTCGTACTCTTGTGCAACTTCCATCTCGAATAGAAGAACGCTATGAGGTGGATGATCCACAGGCAGATCCACGTTATGAAGAAGAAAACGGCGAAACCGTAAAGCGTGTAGATCATCGTAGTCATGACGGTAGCGAGGGACACTTCGACCGATTAGGAGGTAACATCGTCGCACACGAACGATCAAACGCTTTTCGCGAAGCGTTTTGACATTTCACGATGACATTCGGACGATAAAACACTTCACTGGGTCAGCGCGGCGCCCGTCACGATCACCCGACAACCCGACGCGGTTTGACGCGGTCGGCCACAGCGACCAATGCATATATAGATAGGCAGAGCGCTGCCGACTTATGCTGTCACTTGATCTTTATCATTACTGGCAATACCGGCGTTCAGCTTTTATTTAAAAATATAAACATAAGTATAATTTTATATGAAAACTGTTTATTTGAAACTTATAAATATATTTGCTGCTACTATAAATAAAACTCTCAAAATCAGGCATTATTTATTTATAATTTTTAAAATGAAACTAAGATCATGAATAAAATATATCGATTTACAATAATTCTTTGTATAAAAATTATAAATAATCATATAACATAATTTTATGCATATAAATTTGTTCTAGTGGTTACTTTAAAATATTTTTTTACTGCAGCATATGTACTGTGTAATATTATTTATTGGGGCCATCGTAGTAGTAAATGTAATCAATAATTTGGTCTTGCGATCGTTTTCATGGTCTGGTAGTTGTTTTCATAAATTTCAGATCTTTCCGACATAAAATACAAATTAAAATCAGTATAAACCTACATATCTTACAGCTATAAAAAAAAAAAAAAACATTTTTCACAAGTATTTTGTTAGTGATGCACACTGTCGAATGATACAAGTATTTTGTAAGAGAAAATATAGTTTTATTTTTCTAATATATCGAAAAATATATTATTTGGTTTTTCATTTAGTTTACCCTTGTTTCATTTTCTCTACCTATTTATTTAACTTATTTTTCAACTGATGCAATAAAAAGTTTTTTTTTACACATTTTTCCCTACACAAACACAATAAAAAAAACCAATGTACGCTATCAATTAAGCCACATTTTGTAAGCCTCACAATCTGCTCACAGGATCAGAGGATCATACACAATTTGTTGGCTAATCTCTGAGAACCTCTGTATAATCTAACAAATAATAGTAAAATAATTTGTAAAAATATATATTTTTTTATTCCGTTTTTCGATCAATCGATTATTGTACGTATTCAGTGCCCATCACTACGGTTGCTGCACAGACCGAAGACAAATGTGTGAGCCGATCTCTGCAGCGGATCAAAGCGGGAAAAACAAATGAAAATCGCTTTTAGCTAGCGCAACGCCGCGAAAGCAGAAATGCGAATTGATGTGAGCCGTCGCAGAAAACTCTAGAAATTGTTAAAATCATAACTTAAACTACAACAAAACGTGAAAAATGGATATAAACACAGAATTATTCAATGTAAAGAGTATAAATGACTTTAAAATATTGCGCAAGAAAATAAAAACCCCCAATTTCAAACTCAAACTTTCAAAATGTCTGCTAGATCAAACCGAGCACCTTATAAAACTGGATTTTAAGGTATTATTGTTTTTAATAATATTGTTAGTATGAATTTAAATATAAATTTTATTATTTTTGACTCTTGTATTTACAGGATGCGTTGATTAAGCATTCGGTGCCTAAATGGTCTTTGCTGTTTGTATCCAACGTATTGACTTGTGTCAATGATGAAAATGAATGGAAAGCTTTTGAGAAAGATTTCGCTTGTGTTTTAAAGTGTTTATATAAAAATTGTCAATTATTTATGGAAAATTCCCTAGACAAGTGGACCAGAATGATCAAATTTACTTTAGTACTGATCTATGTAAGTATTCAAGTTATATTATAAAATATTTAGAGCTGAACAGCAACATTTTTAGTTTTTTAGTTTACAGTTTATTATTTAGATATCTATTTAATTAAATTGATAATATTGCATTAAAAATGAAACAAACCAGCATATATAAAACATATTTTTTGTTGTTTTAACTCTGAGTTCTATATTTTTCTTATACCTTGAAACCTCCAGTATTTATGATAACTGATTGTCAAACACCATCCTATATACTTTAAGATTAAATAAATATTATTTCTGTAGAAGTCATCATGCAAAAATCAGGCGATAGCAAAGGATGTCTTCCTCGCACTGGGAGAACCCTTACTGAACTTACTGTCTGAGGGTAAGCTGTCTTATAATGACCTGCTGTACTGCAGCCAGTACATCAACATGTGCTTGAGCCTTCTGGAGCCTGAGTCACTCCACCATATAGGTTCCTCCGTGCAGGATTGCTTGTGAGTCCCCCAATGCCTAATGTGCACTCAATATCACATAATAGTTTTTATGTAGAACCTTCATATCTGAGAAATATTTCTAGAAACTGAGCATATATAAATCTCGATTGGAATGTGAAGAGCTATACGTGTATATTACATACTAATTATATCATCCTATTTCCATATAAAATTTCCTGAATTTTTTTTTTCATATAATGTTTATTATTTCATTTTGCCATATGAGTATAAAAATCCAACTTGCTCTTACTTCCTAACTAAAATAAATTATCAACCAACTAAATAATCTTTATTGACATTTGAACTTATAAATTAATTTTATAGAAAATGCTACTTATATGTCTGTTTTAACAAATTTATTGTATTGTCTGTGGATTGGTTATTTAAAGATTTTTTTATAAACATCTTCATAATTACTTCATTTAAGTGACAAAAACTTTGTGAAAGAATTTTGATATTTGATATTTTTTCAACCTACTAAATCAAAACGTCTCAGCCAACAATCTGCCCAAGACTCACTGTTGAAACATACAATAAATGTATATATAATCAAGTACCCCCAGAATATTTTAAAAGATAATTCTTAATGTAATGTAATCATTTTTGTTCCAAATTAACCCAAAAAATAATTTTTCACACATGTGACAATAATCAATTTTTTATGCTATATATAATATATTCTATTCAACAATTTTGTCATCCACTTCGTTATATAATACTAACCTTGTATGTTATGAAATACGTTCAGTTTATGAAAGTTATTATTGATACTTTGATGTAATATTCGGATGATTAGGTCAAAGGTGGCTGATGTATTATTGAGCTGCGGGGACTATACTCTACAGTCAAATCTGTTAGAGATACTGCTGCTACTCACATTTGGGCTGCACAACTCAATCTGGCTGCCTCGCTCTGACTTGGCCGGGGCGCGCACTCTGCTCCAAAATTTAACATTCAGTGATTTTGACAAGGTTTTTTTTTTTTTAAGTTCTTCATCAAATTTAGTGTCATTTGGTTTTGTAATCATTTCAATTTTGTTTATTTTTCTATACAGGATTGTCGAAAATTTTTAAATTTACTAAATGAAAAAGATCAACGAGTGGTGTCTCTGGAATGTGTGCGGGTTTTGATAGGCCATGAAGAAATCTATAATGAAAAGGTAACTATTTTATCATTCAATTTATATCATTTTTAGGAGTTTTCTGGAGGAATTTCTAAATAAATTTTCATTTTAGAGCCAGAGCCCTTGCTTGAATCAGTTCTGGGTGGATTTGAATCGCGGCTCACACCTCATTACCATGGGCTGCGAACGCCACGTCTTCTGCCCTGCCTCCACGGTACCGCAGCCAGACAGCTGGGAGACCATCTCCGTTCCCTTTAGCGCAGTCACCAAGTTACGTGTCACCAATGTCCCTCATCACCGCTGGCTGGACATGGAGCTGAGCTGCGCATTCGCCGCCTCCAGTAAGGAACTTCAGGAGGCACTATATCAGGCGCGACGATCTCTGTCGATATGCACACGAGACAACTCCCAGCTGGACTTGGAACTACTCACTACTCTTCTACCGCAAGCGAGCTACAAGGTGCTAGTTTAATTTTGAATAGTCAAGATAGATCAGTTCTTTGCCAAAATTGTTAGATTTATTTTCTTCTTTATTTATTATTGATATGAAATCTTTTGAGAATCTGTTCAATCTTTCATGTTTTGATCAATAATAAAGCTGGTTTCAGTATTTTACGTCTGTGCAAAAAAGCAAAAATATTATTATTAATCAAATACTTTATAAATATTTTAGACATGCTGCAAAATAGCGTGTTGCCAAATATTTGTAAGTTTCCATGTGAGCTATTGCACTTATCATAAAGGGTCAGGTGTTTTTCGAAATCCCAAATCAGAAAATAAGTCAAATTAAATCTATGAAACTTATTACAAATAGTGTTCTTATTAATGAAATTTAGACTTTGGAGTTTAGCTAGAATAAATTATTGAAATTAACATTTGCACATTCTATCCACCGTTAAGGGTTCATCCAAAACTGATGAGATCCAATCCCATCGTGCCATGATATCCGTCCAGGAAATCTCTTTGAGAAGATCAATCATTTCTACTGCTGTAAGTATTATAATCAATATTCCAATGTATCACAATTGCTCAAAAAAATATTTCAGGATGAAAAAGCATCAAGTCTCAAAATAAGTGCATTTTTTTAAAAATACAAAAATATAAAATTTTAATGTATTAAAATCTCACACTTTCTGAATTTTTAAAAAAAGTTACAACTCAGCAGAACTTAGGGTGTACTAATAGTTTAATTATATAATATGTAATATGATGCCTCTTAGGAGATGCTTTCCGTTTCTCGGCCGGAGAACAGAGCAGAGAAGTTAGCCAACTCCAATCAGCGAGCAACCGCACCCTCCAAAGGTGAGAACTGTTGAATATCAATGAACTTTTTTTCTTTATACATGCTCAGCACACACATACCTGATTAAATTTTATATTCTTTCAGCGGTTTCTCAAATACCTAAAAGTAAGTCCAACTCTTCAGGATTCATTCCAAGAATGAACAAGATTGTAGAAAAGTCATCCAACAATGCATCCAAAAATGTTCAAGTGGGTGACCACATAGCCAAGCACTTCTCCGAGCAAGCTGCCCAACTTCTTGCACCTCAGAATATTGCTCTTCATTCAGTTTGCATTGCTAACAATCAGACTGCCAAAGATAAGGAGAATTTAACCCCACCTCTGAGTGTCATTGACAGAAATTTAGGACTGAATAAAGAAGAAGATTTAAGTATGGAAATGCTACTGCATCAAGCACTGTACTCTAAAACCAATAATTCTGAAGTTATTCCAGAAGACACATGCAAAGGCAATCAAACCTCTGCCGTCAGTATTCGTATTATACAACATCATGACCCTATGAATGGTGTACTAAATGAGAACGTCCCAGGGTCACTGGAAGACGATGTCATCCCTGATACTCCCGTTAAGAAAAATTCTATTTCTAACGTTATGAAAGTGACCACTTCCAGTCTTGTCAAGTTCTATAGAGGAAAAAATAGCAAGAAATGTCTAACAAAAAAAAATGAGAGCGTCACTCCAATTATAGAAGCCGCCGTTCCTAAGACTTCTCAAAAATTTACGGAGAACGAACCAAACAAATGTATTGTATTTGATCAAAGTACAATAGATGAATTTTTCGATAGTCACTACAGAGAGTTGCCATTGACACAACCCAAAGAACTAGTAGACCCTAAAGTCATCCAGGAAGCAAACAAATCAGACTCAGATGACTTCTCGATGGACCAAGATCTCTTGGCTTCCAGTGATGTCCTTTCTGAAAGTAGTTTTTTGGAGCAAGCCATCCCGGAGGCTGAAGTGTCAGTTTTGAAGATTACTCAACGTAATGATGCGGATAATTTCTCACCAAATAAGATTGGTGAGATTACATTTCACGATCCGCAGGAGATCAATATTGATAGCAATAAAGAAGGGTCGCAATCTCCCAAAGTCGGTACTAATCCTAATGAAATACTTAAAGTAAAGAAACAGAAAATAGATAGTGCTGCAGCCAAGCCCCATAACGTGTCTGATGCTCCTGTGAGTGAATCCACCAATGAGAAGAAAATTATTGTGAATACCCCAGCTAAAGTCTCCACCAAGAATGTGAGACTTGACACTTCAAAAAGAAGAAAGTTGTATTCTCCTAAAGATGATGTCGATGAAATCAATAAAACTTCTAATATGGATGCAGTTTCTGAAAACCAACCGAACTCTTCTCCAATCAAAGGGTCTCAATTTCCAAAAGTAGACCTCTTGACCTCTTCCTTAATTACGAAGGATCTAAAAATAATTTTAATTTCTCCCAAAGTCATTACTAAACCTAATGAAATACTTAAAGTAAAGAAACAGAAAACAGATAATGCTGCAGCCAAATTCCATAGCGTGTCTGATGCTCCTGTTTGTGAATCCACCAATGAAAAGAAAATTATTGTGAATACCCCAGCTAAAGAATCCACCAAGAATGTGAGACTTGACACTTCAAAAAGAAGAAAGTTATGTTCTCCTAAAGATGATGTCGATGAAATCAATGAAACTTCTAATATGGATGTAGTTTCTGAAAACCAACCGAACTCTTCTCCAATCAAAGGGTCTCAATCTCCAAAAGTAAACCTCTTGACCTCTTCCTTAATTACGAAGGATCTAAAAGTAATTTTAATTTCTCCCAAAGTCATTACTAAATCTAATGAAATACTTAAAGTAAAGAAACAGAAAACAGATAATGCTGCAGCCAAATCCCATAGCGTGTCTGATGCTCCTGTGGGTGAATCCACCAATGAAAAGAAAATTATTGTGAATACCCCAGCTAAAGAATCCACCAAGAATGTGAGACTTAACACTTCAAAAAGAAGAAAGTTATATTCTCCTAAAGATGATGTCGATGAAATCAATAAAACTTCTAATAAGGAAGCAGTTTCTGAAAACCAACCAAACTCTTCTCCAATCGACAAGTTAGTTCTAAATACCACAGCAGTGAGTTATAGTGATATCGAAAAAGATCGTAAGAAAAATACAAAAGGTGCAAAACCCACAAAGGCATCCTCACGTTCCTTTAAAACCGATGCAGACTTCAAGCCCCGAACGATTTCTGTCCCTAAGAATAAAAATAAAAATATTTACGCAAGTAATTCTTACAGAGACAATCCTACTAAAACTCTCAGTGCTGCAGAAAAGAGGCTCTCCGATGCGTTTGATTTGCTTAAATATGGAGGCAAGAATCTAGAATATGATGAAACTCCAGTCCCCTTAGTAACAAATAATCTTCCCGATAATGTCTACTCATACTTGGATGATAGTGCACATAAAAAAAACACTTCAACCCAGAAACAAAAAAGAGGCCTCAAAGTTGGGGTAAGTGACAGTAGCAAGAGAATAAAAAAAAAAAAATCAATGTCGAAAAAAAATTGTAAAAAAAGTTTTACTCCCTGTGAAGAAAAAATTAGTAAAAGTTTAAAAGTGCAAACTACCCTCAACCAAAGTCAACCTATCCTGCATATGAGTTTAAGAAGTAGAAAAAAGATTCCGACAAATGAGCCATCATTTCTGTTAGACGAAATCCCCCGAAACCAGAAGGAGTCCCAGTTAGAGAGCTCGTTTGCTGAAGATGTAATTATAAAAAGCTCCAGAGAAAACAAGTACCCTGATACTAGGCAAACTTTTGAGATGATCCCGCCTAAACCAAATAGGACAAAGACTAGAAGTAAGCTTAAATTAAAGAATAAATTCAAAATCGTGACAGAAAATAATGATGTTGACACATCCCTGCCGCCTCTCTTGATAGAAAAAACTCCTGCACTCAAAATAAACGAATCCTTCAACAGCAAAATGCTAGATAACATATACATGAGGTCGTGTCTGTTTGACAACACCAGCGTAACACTCAACGAATCCTTGACTGTACCCCAACCTGCCGATACACACGTTCCTGATCAATCGGAACACAGAGTCCAGGAATTACAAGTAGATGCTGCTCCTCTGGATGATCAAGAATTCAATAATGAAATTCAATCTATTGAGAGAATGTCAGATAATGTTATTGTAAAGAATGTAAGTATGGAGATAAATTCTCCACACAAAGAAATTGAGTCAGCTCCGATTGTATCTGATTATTTTCACTCAGAAGATATTTTACCAGCTTGTCAAAATGCCATCATCGATATGAATTTACTGCATACATCTCCGAGCAAGTGTTCAGAAACCCACATCGACAACGGAGAGGGTCAGAGGTCTCCCATTATAGCTTTCAGGGCTACCTCTAACATATACAAAGCTATGAGCAGTAAGAGACAAAGCGCAAGCAAGAGTAGAAACCAAAACAAGCACAATGAGAAACCCAAGCTGTTCCTAGATAATATTGCGCAAAAGAAGATCTACAGAAACAATGAGCTAATGCAAATGTGGTTTGCTAACGACTTCGGCTCAGTAACAGGCGATGATGCTCTTGCTGGAGAAGAACCTACAAGTATTTGCAATATCACTCAGCATAGAGATAAAGAAACAGCTTTGACTCCCATATATGAAGAAGACAAGTTGGACTCTTCTGAGTTGAAGGACGAAAGTGACCCAAAACCGCCCATGACAGTATCGACTCCTAAAAAGCAAAAGTCTTTCGACATTAATAAATATCAGATCCATCTATCTCCATTGAGCTCTGTAGAATCGACCGCTTCTATTAAAAACTTAATGTATAAATATGTCAAAAAGGATACCCTGCAAAAACCTGCACAAGTCAAAACAATTAGAACAAAATTGTCACCAAAGAAGCCGATTAAGAATATGAATTTAATTAGAGAGGAATTTCAAATGCACAGCGCTACTCACAAGTCCTCAACCATGGCAGCTTCTTTAAACAGCAGCGTTAGCAGTCAAATTCCCAGGCCCAGGAATGACTTGCCGAGTTGGCTCAAGTCTCTGCCTGCCTTTTCCTCCCAGAATCATCCACACTCGCAGCCGCCCGTATCCAGTGAGTTGCAAACCAATGTTTATTTATAAATGTCACTTTATTTGTAAACAAATTCTTTCATATCATTAATATGTATTGATAATATTTATAGATGATAATTTCAAAATCAATTTATTTTATTTTTCAGGTGATACAGAATCAGAATGCATCGACAATGTGCCCCAAAATAAAATAGACAAGTTGATAATGGACGCGTGCAAAAATATCATACAAAGGTAATGAACAGTACAGTTCACGTGGTCGACTCATCCTTGGCTTGCCGTACCCTCATCTTTTATTTCTTTTCCTGTTCTTTAATTCTTGATAAAAAATTTCTTTGTATTTTGATTATTTTTATTTATTTATTTAAATTATTACTGTTATTATAAATATTTCAAAAAGAGGACATATGATGGTCTTGACACAACAGTGCCTGCAGTCGATTGTTGCTGACATGCTGTGTGTTTTCACAATTACAGAACTTTGAAGAAGCATCTTAAGAAAGTGTCTCATTGTAAGATTATGCTCAAAGAGCTGCGAGTTGCAAGGGACAGTCTCACTGTAGCGGCCACCAGCATCACCAATCTGCTCCAGGAGTGAGTACTCAAATTAGAATAGTGTTGCCTTCGTATTCCAACAGTTGATTGACAAATCATGTGAATTGGAAGGATGCCACAAAAAAATTTACCTCTTATTCATCTATTGCATGACTTTTACATTTTCAGATTAAACCGTCATGAGAATGACAGCGTAGATATGAACATTGAGTCCATTTTGAGAGAACCAGAGACCAGAGCTGACATGCGGGAGATTAAAGTCAACCTAATAAGACTGAGCAAAACAGACACAGGGAGCCACGGCAAGCAGCACCAAACAGCTAACAGAAAAAAATAGACGTGCGTTCTTACTTAAATGTATTCTTTTCCATAAAAATACTTTCTTGGTTTTGTTATATAAACGTATATTTAAATTGTTGTTTGTATAAGCAATTCTTTCTGGTGGTCCACTATGCCAATTCTGGCTCTGTCCAGACCGTGAGTTACGCACCGTGTAGTAAAAACAGCACAGCCAGTACTTATAATAAATATAGAAACTCCTTCAGGCATTTATTATTAAGCCCATTCAGTGGCAGAATTTTTTCTCTGAATATTTTTATACAAATTAACATTTTATCAGCTATTCGGTTTTTTATCAGACTATGGAGTACTCTCTCTACCTCGCCGGTAGATTTAAAAACTGAGAGTCTGCCAAATATGAATATGTTTTATAGATTAAATGGCATGATGTTGATTTTTGTTTCTCAAGTATTATTGTTGCCTGAGCAGGCAGGTAGTTTCTTTCAAAAACGTATTATAAGGCATTTGAAATGTGTACTATGTAGTTTTGTCTTGTTAATAATTCATTGTAAAACTTCCTATAAAGTTTAGATGTTAAATATAAATAGATACATAAAAATTGGATTTTTAATGAATTGTACGGTCATTTAGTAATACAGAGAAATTTCACTAAAGCAGACAACTTGATAAACCTCATTTGAGTTCACCTGTGTCAGATCCACAAGATAATTGCAAACCTTTCCATGCGAGCATCACACCGATGTGACACATGCAAGTCACATCTAGAGAACCAAGTTTCACTTATTATTGAATGGCCACAATACATTTACATAAATGTTTAAAAATATGTATTGAAAAAGTAAATTGGTAAAATAAAAGACGATATAATAAATTATTCCCTTATATTATCGAATTGTACAATTTATTTCTTACAACTTATCAACAATGTTTGGTATTTCGTCGCTTAATGATTAATATAAGACAGTCTCATGCTGTGGGCACGCCGACGTGCACACCGTTCACATACGCCAGTAAACGATCAGTGGGCTTTTCAATGCCTCCAATACGGACCATGTATCTAATAAAATTAAAATATACTGCAAGTTCAATCCGAAATGAGATATACTTCAGGAACGAGTGCCTAATCAATTATCCTTTTGAAAATCTGAGCATTTTTGCATTATGTCTGCGATACTTAATTACTATTTTACATAATGTTTTAATAACATTT
Source organism: Atopsyche davidsoni (assembly GCA_022113835.1). NCBI lineage: Eukaryota > Metazoa > Arthropoda > Insecta > Trichoptera > Hydrobiosidae > Atopsyche > Atopsyche davidsoni. The sequence goes on along the minus strand of JAILWY010000022.1, from coordinate 2,622,687 downwards.
ATGTGCATATATTTATAATTTTCAAAAATATAATTGGTTAGGCACACACTGTAGGCTTGTGATTATAAAGCCATTTTTTATGTACAAACAATTTAAAGTACGAGATGAACGCAGAATCAATTGTATATTTTTCATGTTAAATATATTATCAACTATAAAAAACTATTCGGAAACACAAAAATTAAGTAAATTTAAACAATTAGTAATAGCAATGATAAAGTAAGATTCTTCAAAATAATTATAATTAAAATTTGCTTGATACTTGATTTATTTAATATCTTGTTGAATTCGAAAAGAGTGAACTGTAAATAATATAAAAACACTTATAATTATGAAAATATATTAGTAAAAAAAAGAGAACAGACTGAGGCAATGGATCGACGGAAAATCGTCCTTGGTTTGGAAGGACACCGGTCGACTTTCGTAACAATAAACCCCCAGAGACAGAAGGGAAAGCGCTAAAGCCGTCGCCCCTGTCGTTGCATCTGCAGTAAGATTACGTCCCACGGTTGTTTGCTAAGAGCCAACAGCTCGAGTGTTGGCTCCCTTGGCGGAGGTGTGAGGTATAAACTATCGTTAAGTCACTGAGAGCGGCGGCTGGGGAACTGCGGTCCGGCTCATGACCGCTCGGGAGCATCATTCTCCTTCTTGCGACGTGGCCACCTGCGTCAGGTACACTTGCTGAGGCTGCTGCTGTTGAGACACCTGCAAAAACAAATCAAGTATGCTAATCGATATTTATAATTAACTAATATACTTCAAAAACCGTCCGTACTATTATTATTTTAATATCAATGTGTACATTTGATTTACTTTTTTAGACAGATAGTTAAGATTCAACGTCACATATGGCGAATGGCCTTGAATTTAGTGTATAGCTAAAGGGTTGTCAGTGAAGATGGTGTGACCTGGATAAGCTGCGACTGCTGTGTGGCCATGGGAGCTTGTATGATGATCGGCTGGTTGGAGCCGCTCTGCATTTGCATGCGGATCAGATTGAGCTGCTGCTGAGTCAACTGGAGCTAGAATTATCAGAATAGCAATTCAATTGACAAATCCCTTAACAGGTTACTAATTACACTTATTCTCGACTCGACATCACATTTCTTACACCAACTCCAATGTCGAGCTAGACTCGATTTTATACAATGCAAATTCTTGAATAGTCTTCACAGTTTAACTAAGATTAGATAGCGGCACAAAAATGTAAATAAATTGGTTGTTTATATATTTTATATTTATTTACTACCTACCCACTAAAAAAAAAACATTTGTTTCAGACTCTGCACGCAATTCAATATTTTGTTTATCCCGCTTTGTGATATATTGTAAATGCATCGAGTTGTCGATGGTAAAAAAATCACAAAGAGTTAAGGAGAAAAATATATCTGCATGAAGATTGAGAGATATGCGAAGAGACTAACGGGTATCTGCTGCATTTCCCCGCCACCCGTCACAATTTGCTGCACTATCTGCAAAGCGGGCTGCTGCGAGGAGGGCTGCTGCACTTGCTGCACCTGCACCACCTGCGGCCCGGCTGCCTGACCTGCGTTCTGGATACAAAAAGAAAACAATTCATTACGATTTGCATTCGACAAATTTGAGTAACTTATTACATTGTTGAAAGTAAAGTTTACCTGTGTTTGGTGTATTTGTGCTGTGACAGTTTGTGGAGCTTGGAGAGCAGCTTGATGTTGTTGAGCCAGTTGGAAGTAATAGTGGACCTGAAGTAACAAAACGACAAAACTCGGTAAGAACAAAATTATATTTGTGATATATATGTTGTGAGACATCAGAATTATTAGTTGCATTGACTGGCGGTGATACAGACCTGGTCCTGGCTTATAGCAGTCCTCGCAGGTTCCTCTCTGGTCTTGGCCGGTTTCGGCAAGTCCTGACGAGGTACGATGTCTATGAGGAAGTCAAACTGGTCAGACTTAATGATGGCCATGGCTATGTCATTCCTCTGAAAGAATAAAGAATATTAAAATCCTCATTATACGATCCTGTCAAGTGTACTTTTAAATCTTCTCTCAGTGAATTATTTTATTTGGTTTTTTGTTAGTTTTGTTCGATATAAAGACGACTATAATTATTTCGTACTATAATACTTAAATGAATTTCAAACATAATTTTGAATAAGTCTACATTTGCAGGGTTGTCCAATAAGCCTAGACCTAAATTAAATAAATAAATTTGATAGATACTTTAAAATCCTGTAGTTTTTTATGTACCTGCAGGGTCCTTCTCTTGTTATCTTCGGTGTGCACCCACGCACGTAGCGTCAGCTCATGGATGAAAATTTCTGCGGCCTTGGCGAACAGCAGGGGGGCCTCCGCTGATATCATCTTTACATCCTCATCTAACTTCATAATCTTCTTCACTCGAGCCAAAGGTAACACTTGTTGCTTGAAATCTTCCTGAAAACATTGAAAATGCACTGTGAATTATCAAGCGAGCCACTAAAGTAGCTCCAGCTAATACTTGACTAAAGACAGAATCTAATTTTTTGCCATCAAAACAAAATTTTAACGATTATAACAATAAAATTAGGTTTTAATCGTTTTTCAAAGGAACCAAAATTTTTTAACGAGGCTTTAGATTCTTACCGAGTTGACTTTTCTGATGTCTTCCATGACGCGGTCCCAGAATTGCGCCAGAGCAAAGTGAGCTTCTCCTGCCTGGGAGTCATCTTCCAACTGCAAGCCAGCCTCTCCACTCTCCTCCGAGCCTGCTGCGTCTCTGCAAACAGTAATTATTTACAAAACATCTCCGTCATACTGTTGGCACATTTTGGTCGCAGTCTTTGGCAGTGGTGTTAAATATAGATTACTGGAAATGTCAAAGCACTCGCATTTGTAATTACAAATGAATATTTTTTTATATAGGGAATCATTTTTTAACTCCTAACGTCATCGTATAAGCAACCAACAGTTTTGTTGACTATATTTTATAATTACTGAACTTAATGAAATAAGAAAAGTTATAAGAAACATTCACAGCTTACGCGAAAACCTTCACTTTCGATGATTAATAAATATAAACAACAAATACCATTATTATTATTCTTTTATAATTGTGATATTATACGTCTGACAGCATCTGTCAAAAGCGCACAGGAGCAAGTATAAAGTCGCAGGAAATACTTACGTAGACACAAAGCAAACGGACATCTTGTTTTCTTCAGGAGCGAATTGTCTTTTTGCAAATCTTAATTATACTATTGCGATTTGTTTATAAATAGTGATTTGGGATGGTTGAGAAAAGTTTGAAACTGTTGCCGGCCAGAATCGTACGCGGAGAGAGCCAATCAGCGAAATAACTCGACAATCTCCAATCAACAATTACACGAAACGTGATTCGTCCAGGGACGGCCACTCACGCAGACCAGCCGCATCGTGTTGCCAGCACTAAAAACGTGAATAACAAAAATGGCAAATATTTTGATAAAAATATTAAGGAAGTAATATGAATTTCACAAATTTTAAGACATTCGATATTTTCGACAAAAAGTACTTGATGGGATATAATATATGTATATATTTTTTTTTTCCAAGAAAATAGGAAAAATCACTAAAAATATTTATTTAAAAAAGGAATATTTAAGAGATTGATTAAATATATTTAGTAATATGATTTAAGTAAAAAAAATGAGTAACCTCTTTTAGAATATTTTTGGTTAGATTTAATATCTAATAGTTTAACTTTGAGATACTGTTATTGTAATTGGTTCCTTTAAAAAATATATATATGTACATTTAATTTTTATAATTGCTAATTTTGAAAATAAATAATTAAAATGTAGAATTTTTTATTTACGTATTCATACTAATAAATTTAGGTGAAATTAGTCGCTGCAGACATATCATTATATTATTTAGGGTATTTTAGAAATTTCACTAACTATAACCCTATGGTAGAGTAACCATAATTTCAACTGACCCAATTGTGCAAGTTTTTTTTTTTTAGGGATCAGTCTTTTTCTCCATTAGTTAACTATTTATAAATTATTTTATAAAATCAAAATTACAATAATAAATCACATTGATATACTTTTGTATTATATTTTACGCACTATATGTTATAACTATTCAAATAAAAATCTCGTCCCACTGAAAGAAACGTGTGGTGTCATTAGTTTAGGGACTCGCTCTGAAAACATCAACAAAATTTTGTTAGCAAACCAAAAATGGCGGCCGCCGATATCCAGGTCGTCAATCCCACAAATTTGCAAAAAATTGAAAGGTATTTATGCCTCTTGACTCATAAAAATGGTTTTGTACAATAATAAAAACTGCCTGGGAATACTGCATAGATTAGTATTTTAGCTTGATCGACAAAGAGTGGCGAGATTCTTGCAAAACATGCTGGGCCTGTGTCCGTCTTACTAAAAGGTCTTTGATTTTTTTCCAGTTTTTTCAATGATTCTGCATATCGGGAAGCAATCGAGAACTCAGCCAGCTTCAATACACGATTATGCGTCGAGAGAAGACAGCGGATGCCTTTTCTGGACCCACAGACAGGTAAAATAAATCGTCTCCTGAAAAGTAGGTTCTTGATAGGGCTTGGCACGCCATGTAGGCAGATCGGGAACAAAATGGTTGTCCAAAATCAATATCTCGCCTTTCATAACTTATAATGTGATGAGTATTTACATTTCCATGCTTTGAAATGCTATCAAGTAATTTTTAACCTTACAATTAAAATTTGTTTTACTCTAAAATTTTCCTTTTATAATTTTTCTTGTTTTTTTTTTTATAATTTTATTATAAAAGAAGTAACTCTCTTATATTGGACCTATTCTTTTTAATTTCAGTCAGTATTTTGTGGATTTTTTTTAGGTTTCACGAGAGGTTAGAATACTATTAACGCAACATGATTTATTTCAGGAGTGGCACAAACACACTGCAGTTTATTTATGAACCGACGGCAGCGCATGCCTGGAGCTCGAGAGGGACAGATTTACACTTATCCAGCAGCGAGGTAAGGAAAATCAAGAAAATTCGATTATTTCATTAATTTCATATAAAAATTTTGTAACATTAAATTATTATGTCTAGATGGCGGAAAGCACGGCGACAATATCTATCTTTACGTTGTGGCAATTCCGGGCGATGGGGCTCAGCTCCTTGGAGTTCGGCACAGGCAGCGGAGGACCGGGCGGGGGATATGGCCGATGTCACAGCTGACGGCGCGTCCATGGATGCTCATGACACAGACAGCAAAGACAGTCACCACAGGGACAATGCAAAAGATGACATGCCCAAGGTGCCTATTCCTATTGACAGTTAGAGTTCTGAATTTTTTGCTTTGTATTTGTTGTAAGATCTGTTATTTAAAAAAAATATTAAATACATTGCAGGAATGGTTTTATGATGATATCGGTATGGAGGAGATGGATGGTTACGATGAGCCAGAGCCCGAGTCAGACGAAGACTATTGTGATGACTCCTATGCCAGTCGCAGGAAACGTGGGCCCCGAGGAGCCACAACCACCACCGTTACTCCCAAGGGCAAGCGACGTGGTACTGGTGACACTCCCAAAGCTGCCCCCAGCGAGTCCATCGCAGAGGTCACCACACCCAAGGGGCGCGGGCGAGGAGGGGTAAGAATTTCTTTATATTATAAAAAGACGACTACTAAGTCATTCAATTATTTTCTAAAGTTTTTCTTGTAAATTACATCAAACGTATGTTTGATATTTTTAATATTGATTGCTCAGTATGTGTAAATAATGTTGCTAAAATTTTATATTTCATGAATAATAAAGGATGTCTGATATATTAATAATTTTCTCTTGTGTATTCCGAAAATGTTTGATTTTAAATAATACCTATTCATGTCAAGATATATTATTTATTTAAATAATATTTGAGGTCTTAGCAGATGAGATAAGTCTTTAAGCATGTTTGTAATTCCCTAAAAGTACTTATAATTTAAAAAATGTAAATTGAGGGTTAAACACCTGCTAAAGTAAATGTTTTGTACATCAGGGCCGGGGGCGCAAGAAGGCCGTTCAACAGATGCTCCCATACGAAGTGGCTGGCGATGCTGACAAACCCTATGGATGTGAACGTGAGTACTTGCATTTTCTCTCAGTAGGGAGAATCCGTGTTCAAGCTCGGGTATCTAACATCTATGTTTGGAACTTCCAAACAGACTGCAACATATATGGGTCTACATTTACTGCACAATTTCTAACTAACACTGAATTGATTTGAATAAAATGCTCTGTCTATGGTAAAAATATAGTTATTTTTGTATCAAGTTGTGAAGGCATCAGTAATGTGACTCTCGGGTATTGGTCGAATGCTATTTTTGTTACTGTAACTAACTGTCGAGGTGTTATACAAGTCGAACTCGTGAAGACTAACAGCGCGGGGGGGATGGGTTGGTTTGCTTGCAGTGTGCGGGGCGCGCTACAAGACGCGGCCGGGGCTGACGTATCACTACACGCACTCACACAAGGAAGCAGCGGAGGCGGCCGCAACAAGCGCGGCGGGCACGGCGGCGGGCTCGGCCGGCAGCGACAACGACTCACGGGACTCTCCGGCCGACGCCCCGCAGCCCGCTGAGTACCAGGACAGTTACGTGACCTTCCTAAACAATCCCGCCGGTCAGCCAATACACTTGCCACCACGTCACGCGCAGAGACCGCTTTTTGGTTTTGGTTTTCTCATCTCTTGTCGTCCTCGGCCAAGGGGCAACCGTGACAGTCTTGCATGTTGTTGTGTTTTATCTCCTCTGGTGATGTAATATTTCTCGTGTCGAGATCGGCTTCTCCTTCTCGATTTTCCTTATTTTGTGGGCGCAAGGTTTTCTGTGGAAATGTTAGCATGCTTATTCAGTACGGCAATTCGTGTTTTGATTCTAATCCCTAACTATTCACTTTGGAAGTCGGCCATTCAACAGGTTTGAGACTTCATTGTGCACGGTATGAATTATTTACTAAATAATTAAAAAATTTAATCCAATTTGTGATCATAATTAATTATCACCCTTTTACATTTGCATTCTTTTTCTCTAACTTGCGTTATTGTTGTCATTCCATTGTGTACTTTATTCTCTTTTAAAATTTCCCTCAGAAATTGATTATTCATGACAGTAAAAAAGACATGCAGATAGAACTTCTTCGGCAGCCACTCGAGTTTTCGTGTCATTTCAGGTCCGACTCCCAATAACAACAGACGCCCTCGGCCCACTTCCACAGTTCCCGTGCCGGTAGCTGCTGCCAGCGTGGAAGAACCAGTACCTCCGCCTCCCACCAGCCCTGCACGTGCATCTCCCCCACCCGAAGATGAAGTCAGTCGTTCCAGTGAGCCTCCTGCCAGCCCTTCAGTGCTACGCAGTGGCAAACCCCCGCCCTCTCCCTACTGTGACTTCTGTCTCGGTGACCACCGTGAGAACAAGAAGACCAACATTCCAGAGGAACTCGTCAGCTGCTCCGATTGCGGTCGCTCAGGTAAGCTTTCCCTCGCTCTCGAGACTGCCCCCGCCACTGCCCCTGCAGGGCGCAAGCCCGGCCGTAAGCGCGCTGTCGCTAATCGCAACAACAATTGCAACCACGACTCTGACACCTCGAGCCTCAAGAATAATGCTTCCCGGGAATCTTCTCCATTCAGTGATAACGGTATTCTGGTGCATTCTAAGAGCTATCCCGCTGACGATTTCGATCAGTTTGTTCGGAAAAAGTTAATGGAGGGCGCAGCCTGCGGCAAGCGCACCTCCGGCAGAGCTCGGTCTGGAGAAGAGGACTCTTGGTCCGAAAATACGGACATAAAGTCCCCTCCTCCTCGCACTCCCGAGACCAAACCTGTCACTAGGAAGAGTGCCCGTAAAAACTCTGCTTCTGCTGTAGCTACTAAGCGCACTCGTAGAAAGATATAAACCTAAAACTGATGATTCTCACTTTGCAAACTCCCACTTGAATCGGGAAGCTTGTGGAGTCAGCTAGAATAGGAATAACTTTAAAGTTTCGTGCTGAAAATTCTTTCTCCGAATATTCCAATTATCATTTCGTGCTAATTTTGTGTGGGTTCTTAGTTTCCACTGAATTTATTTGGTTCATCAAACAGCAATACTAGTATGTAGCTTGCAATTACAGAGTTAATGCTTCACGTGAATGTTTCTTCACTTATGATTTGGTTTGGCTTAAGTTGTCAACAGATAAGAGTAGTTGTAATCTTCGTATTTACTTTTAGTTATCTTTTTTTTATTAAGTCAACGGAATTTTTCTATTTTATATTACAATTATTTTATTCTTGTACTGTGCTTAATACATAGTTCAAAGCACACAAATGTTTCGACTTATGCTATGGTACACCTAGATCTACCATGTAGGGAACAAATTTCTAGTTAGGACTTCAATAGGGGAGCGCCGATAAGATGAATATCCGGTACAACACTTGGGAAGTTGGTACCTTTACTTCTTATAACGCATTTGGGTCTTCGAGATCGACGCGCGCCAGCTCTTAGGGTATTTGTATAATGAATGCACCAGAGTATTGTCTTATTGTATCCCATGGAAATATTGCATCCGGCAATTGTCTAGGTTACACATATGATAGTGCACTATACTCTCAAAAGCCTTCAATCTCTTGTTAAATGTGTCGGATGCAATTTTTTAGCCGTGGGATGATGTGGGTCAAGAGTTTGTCGTAGTAATCACCCGATTTAGTTTTTAGCTACTGACGAAGGTATCTGATAGCATATCGTGTCATTTAATTTAACTGTATAACTGCTCACGTTGGTATCAATGATGCATTCTACTTTGTGACTATACCAAAGGTGACGCCAAACTGAACTTTAAATACTACACTGGACTGTATCACACCCAAGGAAAGAAGGGTGATTCGTTAGCCTTGTGTGCATCACAGACTGAAATTTAACGCCACTTTTATATGCCAACTTCAATGTTAAATGTTGTATTTAATACTTCATATTTACTTGTAAATTATATTCAAATTGAGACATGTGTACCTTGGATTATCTTCATGTACAGTTGCTCCACTAATTTTATGTCGATAAGGTTTTTTTTTTTTAATCAATTTAATTTTTTTGGTTTCTTTACATTTTTTTTTTTACTTAATCTGGATCAGAAAACATTATGTGCAATCTACATTTTATTTTTTAAATAAATTGTGCTATATAGTAAAATGGTCAGACACATTCTGTTCTTTTAACCTATCTTATTCCATAGGTATTCGATTAGTGTTTTGCACCAAACTCGGTCAATCATACTAGTTTTTTGTTAGTGTTAATAGATTTAAATAAATTTATTGTAATAAATACGTTGCTTATATATATTACAGGTTCTTCCTATAATATTAAATGTAACAGTAGAAGTTGGTACATGCATGCAATCTGAATTGCAACACGCATGGCTGGTCGAGTTTTGAAATGAACTGCTGGCGTAAGGAAATAGACAATATACTGTATGAGAGTTGGGCCGGTGTTGAATCGAGCCATCTGATGGTGATCAGTTCTTTGGCCATGACTGAGTGTCTGGTCCTAGCCTCGTGTAGTCCTGCTGCGAGGGTACAGGGGTGCAAATAATACGAGCACAGATTGACCTTTCTCCAAGTTGGAGGGGCGTAGCTTGCCTTATGCATATATTTCAACTATTGGTATATGCCACATCTGCCTTGGCTTGCAATACATACAATAATAGTTTTATAATAAGAATAATTAGATTGTAGTGACTAAACCAAACTGAGTTGCCTTTTTTAGTAGGAGTATCTTTATTGGTTATTAATCTAAGATCCGCATGTTTCAATGATCCAAGGCTATGATGATGTACATATATATATTTATATATTTAAATTAAAAATATATATATATTTATATATATATAGAGAGATGTATAACTATACAATGTATACATATAAAAACAAAATTTGTTTATTATTGTTTTATTTAAATTTGTTTGGTGTTTGAAAATTATATATACATACTACTTTTAAAATATACAAATGATTGGACTGATGTACTACCTAATCAGACGCTCTGAGCTTGTCTGGAAACTATCAAAATTTTATTTATGTATGGACATGTATTTAATTGAATTGATTGTGCCGCTTATGTTGACTTAAGATAATAATATAGTAATGCCTCTTTAGTGCAGTTGATGCAATTTCATATGACAAGCAAAGGTAAACCCTTCAATGCAAAGTCCACCACACTTCCAGGTCTCCCCACGCTTCTCTACACTCCAAGCTGTGCTTCAACTATGGTTTTATAATGGACAGACAAAAATCTTAATAGGAAAAAGATTGCTTTATATACATAGAAAGTTAATTCCAAAATAATAGCATATTTCCATAAAAGTGTAATGATTGGTCTGTTCCATTGTTCCACTACTACTGAAGTGAGCGCAAGGTGCTGTACGATGTAGGGAGAGCTGTGCATAGCACAAATCAATTTTAGGACTGCGCCACGCTAAGCACAGCTGCAGGGAGAAAAATATATCCCACTATCTAATCTAATAAAACTGTAAAGTCCTATCATAATATTGGAGCTAGTGAAAAATTTTAATAGTCTCCGGTAGAGTAAAACTATCAATTTGAATTGTATACATATCTATTCATACTGGGCATGTTTTCTATTTGTATAAATACTAGATTAACAAATATATACTTACATATATATATATATCTATATATAAAATATGTTATCCAATTTTAAAAATTTACTATATCATTGTATACCAAAATTAATATTTCTCTAATTTTGTTTTTTTTGTTGAAATTTTATTCAACAAATTGTTTGTTACTTTTACATAAATTTATGCATTTTGGCCATTTTTCCGACTGATTTTTAATATACTTAAAATCTAAATATTTCTGTTGACAACATGACGTGTACTAGTTCAAAATCTTAAAAATATACACCATAGAAAATGTATAAATTTATCCAAAATAAGAATATTTTCTTGATGAATCTTCTGGTACATGCTGTGTTGTCAGAGCGTTCAATTGAACTATCGTAGCTCCCCGTCACTCACGTCGGGGCAGCAGGCGCGAGTGTCCGTCACTCCCACTGTGTGTGTTCAGCTATGTTTCCAAAACACCAATTGTATGTATTGTTACGATAAATAGATTTAATATTGCGTAGTTACCACCATCGGTGAATACTTGTCAGATAGAGTAATGAACTTGTGGAACTGAGCGTTTCATCCTCTTGATACCCTTTCGTGTTCGCATTGTCTAGCCAAAACGTAAGTTTTATACCTTAGTTTCCTTTGGACGGCAGAAAACGATATTCTAGTTAAATTTTTACCAAATACCATATTATTACGTAGCGATTAAGGTAGTTCTAACCCGGGTTGGATCGTATTTCTTGTTAGACATTTTAAAATGAATGTTACTCGCTGCGGCTGCTCCATCTTCTCGAGTGATGCTAAAGCCTCTTCACACTGAATATACATCATCACACATTACCTGTAAAACTATTCTATTTACTTTAATCAATTTTATGGAGTACAGATGTAATTGTACCTTTAAATAATTTACTGAATAGACCAAAAATAAATGCTCAGGTGTACTTGCCGTCGAATGATGGCAGCACACAGTTGGATATTTTAATGTGAAGTAGCTCGGAGCACTTGGAAGTTGCGTGCAACGCTCAGCTTAATGCGCCAAGTGCCATCTGCCACGGAGAGCATCTGCAGCTCTTCACAGGCTGTGTTTATCACGGTCTAGGTTATTCAGTCACAGTGTTTTCGTTATGGGTACACATCAAGTACACGCAGTAGAATTAATGTTGAGTCCTCACCGTGTCCCGCACTGTTTAATGCGATTTTTATTGGTCAAACTTTTGAATTGTCAGTTTGTTATTTCGGTGTGTAATTTTTATTTACGGTTAGAAATATTATCGGTCGATTACCGTCAGTGTGGCTAAACAATTACGCCTCCACAAGAGCAGTTGCAATATTATTGCCGGACATCTTTTTAATTGTTGCTTATATGTCGCATTATAAGGTGGACCTGAAACTTTGCGCAGTGTTTTTGGGGAGAGAACTGGATTGGAATTATCCTAATTACACAAATGTTAAATAGACACGCTAATCTTTTTACGAATCTAAAGCGTGGATCATTGTATTCCTATCATAACTGAAATGTAGAAACATAATTCTACTTTTCTACAAACATCATTAATTTGTGTTTTTGAGGAGTTACAAAAAAGAGAAAAAGCGGTTACAGCAGATTTATCTGATTTAAATTTTATCTAATAGTTAAGATATTTTTATCACAACATAACCTATATTGTTCAAAAAATTACCGATTGCGCAGTAATTATTGTGACTGCTCTCCGAATGTTGATTTATTATGTTTCTTCAGTTCAGTGGTGTGGTGGTGTGCTGCAGCAATTGAGATACACAAAAAGTTTCCTTCTAAATCTTTAAACTGTGCAAAGTTTCCCGCCCACGATTAGGACTTAATTGGCAGAATTAAGTTGTTGGTTTGGCAGACAATGTATCGCCGCCAGTGCCTTTGGATGCGGGCTCAGTCTTGAAAGAAGCGGCGGTGGAGGAGCAACTCGATTCCACCCCCGTGCCGCAGACGATAACTTTAAGTCTAACGAGTCGTCACCGACGCCTCCGTTATTCTAATGCCTAGTCAAAATTCATTCCCGATAGATAGTTTTACTTCTGGTCGACTCCTCAATGAGAGAGCCATACGAGAGAATATCAAAATTTATATTTTAATGTTGTTTTTACATATCGCTGAAATGATCTATTTACAATGTTTATAATTGTACTATTTAAAGGTTTATTGTTCTAGTTTGTCTCGTTCTCGCTTAGGACTGAAGTGCATTTGATTGGCATTATAGTGTAATATGTAAGCTGTAATGGGGGTGCATTTAAATGGCAGTTTACGCTCTCTCACTTTTTCGTAACCGATGGGTCACAATTGCTGTTTATTTTTAGCATCTCACTCACTGGAGGAGCTCTCGTAATCTGCCATTCTTGAAAAATGTAATGTACCCTGTCAAATATAATTTTTCGTGTTATTTTTACTGTACTACGACAATGGCCTTGTTAACCCATTTCAGCTGCATGGAAAAATTCAATCATAAATACTGAAATAGAATCGTGATTATTGGTTATGTGACTTAATGATTAGCTTTATATATGATGCTTAAGACCATTATCAATAACACTTATCACCTGCCCTATTTGCGTGTGACAGATTTGCACCCTTAACATACTAATTTACAAACTTCTATTGAAATCATTCCTGACTACGCTTTGTATTATTTTAATCAACTTTTGTAACATTTTCAATTCAATATGATGAAATGAAGACTCCAGTTGTTAAAAAGAACATAAAGCCAGCACTTCTGTCATATTAGTCTTGCTCAGTGTTCACAGTATTTTGGTGAGATCCCTGAATCACACACAGTTGTTACAAATCTTCACAATTGTAACAACACATACACCGATATTCATACACATTTATATGCAATGACATCCATGGATTTTTACTCCATATCCCATAGCTACGCATTCTCTTTAATTTAATGAAAACTTGCCGGTGAGTTAAAAAGGCCACTGGCGTACATTTAATATTCCTAGTTATTATTTATTATGTAAGTAGCCTTAAGAGAGTCGGTGCATTGTAGCACATCACTGATTACACGTAAGAACATGTCTGTCTCCATTCTCTATGCCATGTTAGGTTAGTCAGGACGCCCGACGCCCAGGGTACCTCCCAGTGTCCTCGCGGCTTCACCTTCTCTCGTGCACACTTGTCCTTGTCCACGTACGCCCCGGGGAACTGAGAGCTTTGTGTTTTTAAAATAAGGCAGAATGAGTTGAAGTCGACTTGCAAAGTAACGCCCATAGCTTCCAGGCCGGGTCAAATCTTTTAATATTTTAATTATACTTTGGATTAAGGCTTCAGTCATAGCTTGGCTTACGTGACATCAAACTCAGTAATGACTGCTGAGAGATACAAGTGCTTTAACTATTGAGAAGTATTGAAAAAGGTCATTGTATGTAAGCTTAATATTCGGTTTTATGGGTGCATCACTCAAAATACTGCCCTTATACTTTCAAATGAAAATCATGACAGTTATGCTGACTTGGTAATATTTTTTTACAAAATAGATTGTTGAGTGCTAAAATTTCAGCATTCATTTTCAAATAAAATGGAGGGAATAATTTCAAGCATGAAGCCACCAGCTACTTTAAATTAAGGGTTTTCTTTTCTGTAATACGTGATCACCGTTGTGATCTGGACCCGACCTTGACTTATCATATGAGGTATTGTAGTATTTGGGTGAGCCCAAATATTGCAATATTCCTCTGTAAACCGAGCGGAATGCTACAACACTTGTTGAGGGGCTCTGTTGCTGTCGACTGACACCGAACAGAATACATGCCAAATTATCTCATAATGTATTTTTCACCAAGTGCCAAATGTCTGTTGGTAAAATGCTGATGATGACTGTTACCCGTTTGTTTTGATGAGTGTGTTCATAGTCTTTGGCTTTTATTATGTGTAAAATTGTACCGTTTGATTTTAGCATAATGTTTACCTTCACTCTCATGTACAAGCACGCTGAGTATAATGTTATAAGATTCTGTCACTTCCTGCAGTTGGGAAAGCGCCGCATGCACGCCCACTTACTGAGCCTCACGGTTGCTCGGGCTGTGTGGGCATTTAATTTTAAATGATTATGATTGTGACCCATTCTATCTAAAAAAATCAGGATCTGATTGGCTTTTTCCTATCAATAGCTTTATATTAATACCCCGTACCACATCTATCAAATTTATCAAGAGAGTAAAAGTTGATTATTTTCATAAACAAATTATATTTTACCGTAAGAATATAATTATGCAAATAATAAAGAATTTATTTTTTAAAAATTAGTCAATTTTTAGTCTTTTGTAAATTTGTTACCAATCAACCGCGGAATATAACGTTTTGATGTAGATAGTCTTCACAATATTGGCACCTGATTTTGAAATAAATGAAGTCCCTGTCGGACCACTTAGATTTTGATTTTCAAAGTAACAATTGTACAAATGGTGAATGGTACTCTGAAGAGAGCGCGCGAGTGGCCGGCGCTCAGTGAGTGGGTGCTGCGCGCAGGCGTGCAGATGTGCAGACAGTGGTGCGAGAAATGTCATAAATGTTGATACTGGAAGTGCAATCTATGAATATAGGAGCTTTCCTCCAAAGAAAGAAACCAACCACTTATACCATCATATAGCAGATATTGTATTGTTTACCTTGTTTCAATTTTATTTTAGAGACTTTAACCGGAGTTTTTAATTTCTTACATACATTTATATATTTAAGTTTTTCTCGTTGTTTTAAATTTTATGGATTAATGATGATAATAATAAAGTGGACTTGATTACACGCAGAAGTCGCGCCTGGATTTATTTTTCTTTTGTGAACGCTCCACCAGACATCCGCTCTCCTATGTGCTGAAAAATAGTGAATGCACTTCCACTAGAAAGCATTTATTGATACCGTCTACCCGCTAAGATGATTCGTGTAATTTACCAAAATGTATTTAACGCTCGCTTGTTGTACCTCTTCTTTTTATCATAACCCGTCACTGCCCATTTTTTATGTCTTTTTATTTGGAAAACTCGATTCACTATTGTTCGGCACAAATATTGTCATCCCCTATCCCTCGCCACTCGGTCTGAGAACGTTGATCATTCCTGACACTAGCCCCTTAGCCGCGGTCCCGTCTCTGGAGCGACGGAGTCCAGCTGTCCATTCATACCTGACAACGGTAAGCAATATTTGTGCCTAGCAATAATCTACTCTGCCCGTATATCTATGTACTCCTATGTAATATCTATTATTATTAAACCTCGAAAGCCATAATATAAGTACTCTATTATATTAATATATGTATATATTTCTAACATCAATACCTAGCCGTGATACCCTGTTTACAGATTTACTCAATCAAACCAATGCAAATGTTTAATAGTTCTGGCTCAGATTACTTATAAAAGTACCGTCTGTTGTAACCGCTGTGTGTGTTGATGTCATATTCTAGTAGGAAGATATAAGACTACCGTTCGACTGATTAATACAGTCAAGCACATACCGATTTCACTAATGAATAATCATAATGAGTTCAACATAAATGATGCAGGCATGCCTTGCCAGTCAAGCATGGCATCATGATTGTTTTCCCTTAGCAGAAAAAAGTATTCACGTAACAATTTACTCTCCATCAGGATATAAGCAAAATATCAATCCAACTTACAAGAACCCAAGTGAGGAAGATGTTCCTACCTGGTTTATAATTAAGTTAAATCAGTATCATTTAAAAATATTAAATCTATTTAACAGGGTATTACTGTGTTATAACGATATACATATATTTTACCACCGCTATCTTTATAATATACATAACAAGACGGAACTAGTAGTTCTGCTTATTGAATGATCAGATAGATGTGATGTGGGTCTCTCCTTAAATGTGGCTTTAAACTGAGGATTTTGGGCGTTAACAGGACATCCCACATGCTTGCAGTTCACTGACAACATGATCGTGTCTGTGCGTAAATACCGCTGGCAGTGCATCGAGTGCAAGTGCTGCTCCGTCTGCGGCACCAGCGACAACGATGTGAGTACACGCATACCACCAGATTACCGTTTCACCTTTACAGGTATAAGTGCGGTGACAGCTGTTCACTACAAAATAAGTAAAATCTAGAATACACCTGATTTACTAGGATAGGTTATAAAGATATACAACGAGGATAAAATTGAATTAGAGATTTTATTGAATCCTGTTTTTTTTTTTCTACATACATTTATATAATGTGGCTTCACTTCTTTTGTGATTTATTAGCGCATGTTTGTTGGCAGAAGGGGATTATAAGAGGAAAAATTCTTTCCTCAAACCTCTCGAAGATTTCAAAATCAAGTCTGAAATTTTATTATGATTGTCCCAAAATTCAACAAACATTGTATTCAATCAATTTTTGTGAATTGTACAATTTTGGAATCCAAACTTACCCCGTAAAAAGTATAATGTAATAGATGCAGTTTGCTTCTGTTAAGTAGCAAGATATTTTATCCTAATACATAGTGTTAATCAAAATCATGTCTTATTTCAATAATATTTTAAAAGTTTTAATAGTTATATTGCGAAATTTGATATTGGATTGTGACACTCGGCGTGATTGTGCAGGACCAGCTGCTGTTCTGCGACGACTGCGACCGCGGCTACCACATGTACTGCCTCGCCCCGCCACTCGCCACCCCTCCCGAGGGCTCTTGGTCCTGCAAGCTCTGTCTCGAGGAGTTCCACGGCCGCAAGTGAGCTTCGCCAGGGACACCGTGCCATCAGAAGATTCGTCCGAGACTCATCTTGCACAAAATGTCCGCTCCAGAAGAAAACTAGAAGACATGCAGTATTGTGTAGACCTAATTGAAACAAGCGTGCGCCTGTAATTTAATATTGAGACTCTAAAATAAAAATCTCTAATGTAATTTTTTTATTATTTTGATGTTACAGTAAATTTTGTACGCAGACGCAAATTTGTTTCAAAAAGGTTGACCTTGGTCATGGAAAAAAAGATCTGCAGAGTTTTGACTTCTCATTTGAAAAAATGTGTGGAAACACCAAGTCAGTAAAATTATTTTTTCAATTTAAAAAGCCGTCAATGCAAAAAGATGTTAACAAAATATTGGTTGACTTTTCCATACATTGAATAGCTTACAATTCAACAGTTTGGACAAGGGACACCCGTTATTCAGTTTCTCAACAAATGTCTTTATAGAAGGTCCTCTATTGCCCAACAGGTATTAGATAGTTTTTTTCAATTGTTTTACTAATCGACTTAAAAAAAAATAGTGTAATTTATATTATTATGGGTTATTTTAAAATTTGTAAGCAAATATTTGTAGTCAGAATCTTTTTTTATTAGATGGTTTGAATTATTTATTATTCACCAGTTTTCATGTGTCTGAAATGAGTTATCGTCCGGGCGGACATAATATAAAACGCAGTAGTAGGAATGTGCCATGCACTGGAATAAGAAGCTGACGTTTTTTCTGGGGCGTGCAAGAATGAGTCGAGCAAATCGTTGTTTGGGATGAAGAGGTGACAGAACTCCCTTCTTTTTTTACTAAGCGTGTAGTGATGTAAGTAGCGGAGATTGTATGAGAGGAAGACTCTAATGAGAGAAGAGAGGGATGATGAGAATGAGAAACAATAGGGTATTTGTATACAATGTGTAGTGTATGAAAAGAATTATCAAAAGGTATTGTTATAGTTCGTTAATTTGTTTTTCAGTTGGTAATTTCAAAATCATTTTCTCATGGCTTAGTTATATTTTTTAATTTGTTAAAAATATTTTACATCTACAGATATTTTTTTTTATAGTTAAATCAATTCATCAATACCCAGTCATTACTTAAAATATTACAAAAAAAAAAATTTTGTCATTTATATTTTAGCAGATGTCAATTAGAATTAAAATTATAATTTTTTCAAACACGTACATAAGAATTGAAAAGAATTCTTGCGTATTGATAGTTATATTGTATTTTTTAATTTTAACTAAATTGGCTATAAGTAAACTAGGTTGTGCCGAAGTCGAGATGGAGAATTCATCGCATTTGAGTTTTGTGTATATTTTTTTTGTGCTTAAAATTACTTTCATTACATAGTCAATCACAAAAGAGGTGAATTCTGAGTGTATTTTTTTATAATAATTTGTAATAACTTTAAAAATGAATTATGTTTTAGCTTTACTATACGTATTTCTCTAGGTAACATTAGGTGTATAATTTGACTTAAAAGTGAGAAGACTATATTTTTTCAATGTGCATACTTCTTACATTAATACTCATTTGACAAAGTCAATCATTCTCAAACTCGTTACGCAATGCGAATTTTCTACTTACGTTTTTTTTTTTTTTTTCTTGAAACCAAATGTATTTATTACAATTAAAGCCAGTGACTATAAAGCTCACTGCAGTAATACATCGGTTGGTTTGGTCTATGAGTGCCATATTATTTTATATTAAGTAAATCACCACCAAATGTAAACCAAATTGATTTCCTGTTGATAACGAGTTTATGATACTCGATAGAAATATTCTGTTCTCGGAATTGATTCACAAGTAACTAACTTAGTGGGGTCTATAGCTGGGTGCTCAGCTATCTCATCAGAGTGATTTCCTGAGTGCCGGGTGCAGTCTTGTTGCCAGTGCTCCGACTGCTGCAACCATCCGACATTCCTGTATTTCGATGTTAATGAAAATTATAATGTATATTAAAAATGAACGCCGAACGAAGTATTACTGTACAGCTAAAATGCCTACTAAATATACTATAGTAAATATTCTTTGAATGCCTTGCATGGACACAGTATTTTTGCAAATGTTTACTGAATTTTTTTTTTAAGAATTCCATCAAAATTATTTGAAGTATATAAAGTAAGTAGGTAAGGTTACACGAAGGTGAAGTGATGTGATGTGAATTGATATATGAACTTACGTTAAATAACAGAAATATGTACATGTGATGATTTTCTGTATACGGTACTGTGAAAATATTGGAAATGTCTGAACCATCTAAGATTGTATGTAATAAGGTGTAAAAAGAATAGAGATACATTTAAATATTAAAATTAAAGCAAATATATTATATCCGAATCAGATGATTTGAGGTCTCGAAAGAGATCAAATTCAAAATATATATTTTTAGTATTCCAGTTCTTGTATTTAATATCGTCCGTATGTATTGTATCGATTGCTGAGGGTTGTTCACGTAGATTATTGTTTACTTAATTCAATTCAATTACTTAATTAATTCAATTACTATTACACAGAATCAATGTATTTTTTTTCCAAGAACTTGACGAGGCGCACCGATCACCGTTGGGATTCAGTTTTGTAAATATCGATACTTATTTTCTCAGAGAATCCTGTAACAAAATGATCCTCAGAAAGCGATACTAAACGATTATTTTAATAGTTTGGTTTTATAAATTATGTTTATTTTGTTGAACATATGTGGAAAACTGAAAGGATACATAATTTTTACAATGTATTTTTGCCATTCATGCCATTTTATTTAGTTTGGTAAACATTTTGCATACCGTTCTTGTAACTGTTTAATTACAATTGTAATCTAGAAATTGTATTTTCACTTAATTTATTATTTTTTTAAGGTTTTCATTCGTCCTTTGAGGTTTACGTATATTTTGAAAGAAAGTGCAGCTATTGGAATTGAATTCAAGTAACCTTTGAATAATAAAATAGTCCATTTTTTATTACCACATTCTTAAGATTCTAAGATATTTTTTTTTATGTGAAATTAAAAATTTACTTAAATAGTCACGTTAACATTATTTTTTTACAATATTATCGTCGGATTTATTTGAAGTAATTGTATATTTTTCTGAAGCAGTGTAATAGCGAGCAGTCCTTAATTTAATGAATACCTCTGTATTTTTATATCTCAATTAAATTATATGCAAACATTGATTATCCAATTGTCTCGGTTTATTGTTGACGAAGCAGAACCACGAAGGGATGTTATCGAAGCTGCGCTTGCACAAATTGTGAAGTTAGGATGAAAGTTTAGGTTTGTCTTTTGTGTTTTTAATTTATCATGTTGTCTTTATTTAAGTTAATTTTACAAGGAATACTAAAGTCATGTAATAGTTGTGCTTAATAAATTTTCTTATTCATATATTGAGCATTTTTTTATTCTTCTAATTAAGTATTGATATTTATTGTTGTATATGACATGTTGACGTTGATTTTTCAATTTGTTTCAGAAAAGCAATAGACTTACAATGAGAAAAAAAATATTATGGGATGTCATTGGGTTGGGTCATCCAAGTGAGTCCGCAAGGTATGCTGCTTGAAAAATCCACAAGACAGGGAAAGATAATCTGACCGGAGTTGAATCCATCGTGAGGTTTAGAAACTGGTGCTTTTGGAAGAGTAGAATCTAGGGACTTGCAACCCTCAAGGCGTGTTTGAAGGATTCTTGTATTCTTGTACCATTCATCTGCTCTATTATCCCAGTTCTATATAGGGAACTTAATGATTTCATCACTGCCGACATATGGAGTGACTCAAAAAAGGCCTTGTATAGAATAAGGTAACTTTGATTAATTCTGAGATTTTTATAGATCATCGAGGACAATTTTAACCTAAAGCCGATCGGAAAGACCAATGTTAACCATAAAGTTTAAAGTTTGCAGGATTTTTAAAGATTCGTTCATAAATTTTATTGTCTATGACGTGAAATGTCTGACGTTTGACATTTGCACTCGGTCGCAGCGCAAATTTACATTTTACTAACAGAAATGCTTGATTTCGCTACGTGATATTTACTACGACTACTCCGCAGTCATGGAAAATCTTTCGCAAACACTCCTGACGCCGCTGATTGTAAGTTTTTAGTTACAAAGTCCGATTGTACTATTTACATAACCTCAAACACTATATTAAACAAAATATTTTTTATGTGATTTTTAGTGTCACGCCCCGTAAATCTATAAACGTAAACCTCTGTTTTATTTGATTTATTTTATAGTAGTTATTTTCCGTTTATTATATAGTTTTTGATGGTGCTAGCCGTTTGCAGGCTATCCATCGGTACAAGTGTTATGCTGAAATTACGGTGATATACACGTTTCGGAGCATGTGGTAGCAGTTATTGGTTGGTGCTGTAACTTAAATTCAATTAATTAGTATTTTTCATCAGCCAGTACTGGAATCCATTTTAGCTTAAGGTGGTATCCTTCGTGCCGATTATCCGATGCCCATATATTTAAATATTTCAAAAGCTTCCCTCCCGAGGAGTGGGTACTCTGGATATCAAATCAGTGAGCAGTGTGTTTTTTCAGGCCGGCGGTGTTGCAGGGCTATCGGTGGACGTGATTCTGTATCCAGCGGACACATTAAAGACCCGTCTCCAAAGTGCTGCGGGGTTCCAACGCGCTGGTGGATTTTCAGGCGTGTACCGCGGCCTCGGAGCTGTCGTGGTGGGGAGTGTCCCCACAGCGGCCCTGTTCTTCCTGTCCTACGAGTTGTTCAAGGGATCTGTGACTCCTCTCGCTCCCGTTTCCTGCGCTCCCATTGTGCACATGGCAGCCGCATCTGTTGGTGAAGTGGTGAGATAATATTATTGATAAAAATTTTCATACAAGACCTCTCAATGTTATATTTAATATCACATTTATTGGTTTATATTTAGATTTAGTATTGATCAATCGATAAATTTAATTTTTTCATCTGGAGTGTTTTCAATATTAGACTCTCATCTTTAGAGACATTTTATTTTAAAAAGTATTGGATGTCGATTGTCTCATGTGATTGCCAAAACATTAAAAAAAATTAACCCTCTGATCACGTGATCTGGTAGTGAATATATTATCTAGTCTCTATTGCTCATATAATGTGCGTTGGAACTAAAAATTGTATTTTCCGCTATCTCTCTTATCTATAAACAATATTTCTTAATATTCGTTTTACAACAAGGCAATTAGTACAAGGTTTATTTGATTGTTTATCAGTAAAAAAAACTAATTACTTAGTTTCTTTATTAAATAATTATTTTTCTCTCGCTTATATGAATTCGATCCTGAAACTAAAGTGCATTCAGTAAGTAATTTACTCATATATTGTAAATTATTATAAGATAAGTAGTTGATTTGCATTATAAGCAATACAATTACGGACTCTCAAGCAGACTACTTCATGTGTAGGTGGCTTGTCTAATACGAGTGCCGACCGAGATAGCGAAGCAGCGACAACAGACACTGTCGGGGCAGAGTGGCATGCGAGTGCTGGCGCAGGCGTGGAAGACGGAGGGGTTTCGACGAGGGCTGTACCGCGGCTTTCTCTCTACGGTCATGCGAGATCTGCCCTTCAGTTTTCTACAGTTCCCGCTGTGGGAATACTTCAAGTCTGTGGTGGCGAGCTATTCGGTCAGCGGACAGATCTCCAGTTTGGAGGTATTTAAGAAACGCTATCTATTTCACGATTAGAATGTGTTGATAATAATTAATGTTAACGTTTTATTTAATCATTGTCTAGCCATGTTCAAAGACAAATAAATGTTGCTGCAAAAAAACAAAATTCCTGTGGTTTCCACAAATAAATGAAAATATTTTGTAAATCAAATCGATGTGAAATTTTTACAAATGTAATAAATAAAATATATATATTTAATTAAATCCCTTAAAAATGATCAACTGATTAAATACAAAGTACTACAATTTTAAATGAACTAAAATATTGTTACATTGAGGACTATTTCATTTAACGTTTTTATTTCTTCTTCCACCTTGTGAAAGCTTTGATATTATTTATTCAATTAAAATGTACAATTATGAAGCCTTGTACTTATTTAATTATGTCGATCTGATGAATATAAATGACCTTTGATCACTTTTGTTACTTGTAATCATTCTTGATTTATTTTATTTATGTTAACGTTTTATTTAACCTTTGTCTAAACAAAGACAGATACTTGATGTATTATCATTCTTTTGTTATAAAAGTTGTATTTTTAAAATTAATATTGCCAAGGAAATCAGCTATTTCAAAATAAGTTACGTAATAGTATCACAATGATTTCTATCAGAGTAAGCATTTAATTAATTGATGAAATTTCAGGTTGCCCTTTGTGGATCGGTATCTGGAGCAATTGCAGGCGCGCTGACAACTCCATTAGACGTCGCTAAAACACGCATCATGCTGGCCGATGCCAACAGCGTCACAGCCCGGCAGTCTGTGCGCCGAGTACTGGCCGGTGTGTACAGAACTGCCGGCGTGGCGGGACTGACTGCGGGGCTCATCCCACGAGTGCTGAGCTTCACCCTGGGTGGTGCTATATTCTTTGGTGCTTACGACGTGACTAAAAATACTTGCAATACATGGTTTGAGTAATCAAGTGGGTCAGATATTTTAAGTTACCAAATAAAAGTGTACTTAACGTTTGGTGTTTGTGATTTATAAGTGTACACGTGTAAAAGGATTGGCTAACCTCACTAGAATGTCGCTGTGTCTTCGGGTACAGTTTATGTATTCAATATGCTTATCCCAAAATAAAGGTTAAATACCAAAGATTTCTAGGCATAATGGAATTAGTCTTGTCGGTGAATGTCGTGGCATATTCCTCGTGTACATTTTGTCGGGTTCGGTTTTATAAATATGCTGATGGAGGCTGTAATAATAATAATGATTAGAATAAGTAAATGTTATTTTAGTATTGTTTTTGTATAATGTTGTTAAATAATATATACGTGTTATAAATGTTGAATATTTAAAGTGTTATTATTTAAAATCTGAAAAATGCTATTTTCTACGAGATACATGTAAATAAATTTATACATAAATATATGAATAAATAAATAGAAATAATTATAAATGAATGTTTATTACAGGCACTTCATTTCATATACATATTACACAGTTTTAATACACGTTTATATAAATTGCTTTAATTTTCAAATAAAAATACTCAATAATAAATTATAACAACTTATCTTACTAAACACTCGAGCGAAATTTAATATCAATTATTAAATCATACATTTTTCAGTTTATTTATTTATGTACAAAGAAATCAGAAATTTTCAAATGAGCTTGAAGTTATATAATAAATGTTGCAGGCAGCGTGCACGCCAAAATGGTGTTAAAATAAATATATATTTTTATATTTAACATATAAATAAATAATCATTAGATAGTAAACAAACATCATTGGGTATATTTTTTAGTTAAATAAAATCTGAATAAATATTAGAAGTAGAAATGATAATTAACAATAATAATTAATGCTGTGAAGATATAATATACAAATGCTAGCAAATTATTGATTGTCTGGGGGTTTTTTAATTTTTTTATTACATCATATTTATTTTTTAAATTCTCCAAAACTCCCGGATACACGATCACTTTTTTCATTGTACTAAATTTTTAGTCTACGGTTTTATTTTCAAAATAAATTGATTCATACCATTCATTCACATTTTATTCACAATATATTACATCTATTTACAATAATCTTAATTAATTATTATTTAAAAATATCTACGGATGATTATTGTATATTTGTTTTTTTTTTTATTCTACATTGGATATATATTTTTTAATTTTGTAGAAACGCTGCTATTTTTAGATCAACATAAGAGCAACAAGTGTTGCGTTTATGTACATACTAGTTCTTATCATATGGACTAGTATTGTGTTTTTAAATAAGTAAAACGTCACTAAGTCCAGGTTATTTACTATTCAAGACGTTGATATCAAAGAAATCAATAAATGATTTTATATATTGCGACAATAATATTAGAACATGCAATTTAGGCGGATATCTACAAGACATGTACAATGGCTTCGTTATTCACTATACTTATATTAAATTATTATTTTACTAAAATGCAGTTTTTTTACCCAACATCTCACGATGATTACCAGTGGGATAATTAAAAAAAATACACAAATACCCTCTGTGCTACCAAAACCAGAAAATTAATCAAAATAAGCTACAGAGCAATACGAAATTCCGAGGCACATAGCGAAGGCGTCTTTTGACTAAAAGATACATAAAAATTGGGAAAATGTTAGTTGAATTGTACGTTGAATAATTAATCCACATTGTTACATTCTTCAATAAAATGATATATTATCGATATAAATAATTTTTCTTCAACCCAACGGGTTAAGAATATTTAATTATTACAGGATCTTGTATGGCCTTCAGTCATGCTAGAGTTTAGATTAAGATGGGATATTAATCTATTAGATTGTTTTTATAAAGCATATCCCCATGTTAAAATAATTTATAATCCCACTAAACGTATTCCCGTTAAAACCTGCAACGCAAAGTGATAATACAAATAACTATTTGCTAATACGTTGATAAACTGTCTTGAATTACCGATAATAATGAACTGATAGCAGTTTTGATTCCAATCCACCTGCGGGAAGTCTGTTACTTTAACTGCCGTGCTATCAAATCGTATTTACATTATTCAAATATAATTATAATATGACTATAATGAGCAGTTATTGGCTCGGTATACACAAATAGCTAAAGCTAACAAACACTTTGCAAATACATAAAATAAATATAATATTCATGTTAGATGAAATAAACGATACATAATATATCATGCAAATAAAATGTCCCATAAAATGCAATACAATCGTTAGATCTATTGTTAATATAAATGATTCAGGATTTTCGTTATAGACGTTGGCAACGCACGAATCTGGTTAATTGCATTGACAATGAAAAGAGAAGCAAACCGATATCGTTGCTATTTGAGTCACATTGATCAAAGAACAACAATTTTACTTTTTTTCCGAAAGGATGCTGCTGATGAAGCGTTTCATATCAGCACACTTAGATTATATTTCTTGTCTACCTACTTAGAGTTATCCGATGTGACCAAATGTACTAAATGTACCTCGTATTAATGTAAACAGAATTTAAATCATGCTTAATACTTGCTTTATGATTATAATTTGAGGTTAGGTTTTTTGAAAGGCTTGGTCTTGAAGCGTTTTCTATGCAACGCAGATAGAAAAGGAATTTGTCCATGTAGGATAACTTGTAGAAGTTAAAGATTTAATGTAATCCTGCATATTATATAATGCCTACAATAATAGAAAAATCCCATTAGCTTTGTAAAAGAAATTAATAATAACACTTCACTTGTAGTTGATTATTTGCAGTCTCGTCTCGACTCATAAATTTTATCCATCTATGATATGTACATTGTTGGACACTGACTATTGATTATCATCAAAACACGAGCAGTGCATGATCTGGCTTCATCTGAAGATGACGTTAGTGGATGGCGACCCTCTGTTGGAGCTGCTGTCGCGGGATAGGTGGCGACGGAAAGGATTCCAGGACGGTGCCCGGCGAGCTGTACTGTGGCTGCGGCCCGGAGCTCCGGATCCACTGGAGGCGCTGGACGCGGCAGACACTGAGCCTGGGTTAGAGCCTCCTTTCTGCCCTCCCGGACTCACATTCATCTGAAATCATAAAAAAAATTATCATCGTAAGAATTTGGTCGATAACGTGTAATATTGGACGAGAAATAAGATTTTTTATATAGTGATTATATACCTGATTTGTTTTTCCATCGCTGTAGTCTACTGGTAAAGCCTGAAAATAAAAGTAAACCAGAATTAAAATTATGTTTAAAGTGAATACGAAGTATGTATAACCTGATGAAGGTATTTTAATTTGATTGATGCCAATGAATGAAAATTAAAATAATGTAAATGTAGATTAGCAAAACAGCATACTTTGAGGTAATTTCGATCCATGGGAGTGACCAACTTGAGGCTCAAGGAGTCTCCCGCAGCCTTGATGAGCCTCACCACTTCATCGTGCGGGCACCACTTCACGTCCCGGTCTCCTATTGCCACTATGAAATCACCTTCTCTCATCCCGCCCAGCTGAAATCGCACAATTCAGTATGAGTTATTACTGAAATAAATAACTTTAAGTTTACTGTATTAACACTATATTTTTTGGTAAACAACTCAACCATGAAACAACGAGAAAATATCAAAACCTCCTTTTCAACGAGATATCTCACTTGTATCTTATATGGATACCAGAATTTTTGTTGTAATATCAATATTGCTACGCATAACATAATTTTTCATTCTGATAAAGTTAATTACATTTAAGGTTATTTATAGGATAGTTTATATTCTAAATAATTTGACTTACATCAGCCAAAGACCTGGTCTCAACGCTAGCGATAATAACAGGGGCATCTCCACGAACTGAGAAACCAAACCCGTCAGTGTTCCTCTCGTGTCCATTTTCATCAACTAACTCTCCGTCCTGGGAGGTGAGGTTCATTTCACTAGATATCCTTCTCAATAGAGTGGCTTCTCCGTTGGTCATCTCTCCACCGTTTTGCTTTGGCGTCACCATGTAACCAAAGTTTTCAGCACCGATGGACTTCTGAAAGTAAGCACTGCCATTCTTTCCATTTTGATTTGTAAACTGCAGAATATCATTCTTGATCCGTATCCTATTATTGCCATCAGTTTTGACGTTGTATCGTAAATCATTAGCAGATGAATTTTTCTCGTTATACTTCGTGACAAATGCGTCGCTGTCAAATGGCTTCGAAAAGCTATTTGTTTTCTTTTCTAAATGATTGCTGTAACCATTAATGTACACTCCGTTTGTTCTAGTAACAGGCATTTTATTGCTATTCGAAGATCTCTTACGAGACTCTCCATTTTCGTGCTTAGCTGAATCATCATGCTGAAGTTTGTATTTTTCATCGCTTTTTATAATGTCTCTTTGATAATAGTATGCGCTGTTATCTTCAGAACGATCTCTTTTCTCATAGAGCGAACCATTTCTCAAGACTTTCTGTCCATTTTTGTACAAACTATCATCTTGCAGGAATGGTTTTCCATTGGTTCGACCTCTATCTGGTCTCTTTGGTTCTCTCTGCTTATCGCTGCGGATGGCCCTGTTGAGGGTCTGCGACTTGGTGAGTTGAATGAGTCTCGGGGCGCTCCAGTGCCTCTTTGCAGAGAAGATCGCAACAGGCCCGAGGGACTTGAACAGATCTTCCACTCGGTGTTGAGCAAAATCTGGCTGTGTCAGGGACAGTTGAAACTTTGTCGACGCTATAAATAAATGAACAATATTTAAAAAATTAATTAATTGCGTTGAAAGATAAAAGCGTTTTATATTCCATTAAAAGAAAGCCTGAAGATTATTATATTTAACCGTACATTTTCACTGTTTAACAACAGCACATGATTTGCTAAGCAATAATGTATTCGGTAGAACAATATTAAATTGTTGTAACAATATGTTACAAATATGTAGGTATTAATAAATTTGTATTAAATCCAAAGACTGAAATCTGATATGATATTCTAACCCTGTACTCTAATTACATATGGGATTTAATCTAAACTGGATTATATTAATTTGAGATGTATGCCACTTACGCATGATGGTGGGCGAATCGAGCATCTCGGAGAAATCTGGTCCGTCAGGTAGCAGCGCTGACTGATTGATGGCTTTTTCGTGGTGCTGTCTCAACACACGACAAAGCGAAGCCTTGGACTTCAACTCTCTGAAAAATTAAAATTAGACATATGATACAAACAGCTTTAAAATTAATGCAATCGTTGTTTAGGATATTATGTTCGTTTTGTTAAAATCCAAATTACCAGAAATCATCAGTAGAAAAGAAAACAACGAAGGGGTTAATTGAGAACGAATTTATAATTTCAGTATTGCTGACTAAGTCCAGCTTCAAATATAATTATTGTTAGATATTAACTTCAAATTATATTAAACATTAAGCCACAAAATCTATATCTAACATTTGATTGTGTTAATACGTCGTAATTAAATACCTGCACATTCGCTGTAATCGCAATGCCTCCTCGTAGGAGTTGAGTGCTTCAGACAGGTGAGCTTTGCCCAAAGCAACACGCTGTTCTTCTCGGCTAGCGTGCGATCCGCTGCTCGTACTCTTGGCTGGAGTACCGTCCACGTTCCTGGAAAGCATAAAGCATTGAATTATTGTAACTGTAAGTTCACGAGGGTGCTTTGAAGAAATATTTAATTTTTTTAAATACTTTTAAGTTGGAAATACTTGTATTGCTGAAAAAGTATTTAGTATTAAGTATTAACCTGTCGTTGTTATCGGTGTAGTTGCACCAGTCAGGGAGGTTGGGTTCGTTACTATGAAGGTTTGTCAGTCGTTCCTGGGTTTTGTTCGACAGGGATGTTCTGCCAGAGGTCGCGTTCAGCAGCCCGATTGCTATGTGGTGGTGTGCAAGGGCTGAAATAAACAAAACACCTAAATGTACTCTTATTTACTTTTATCAGGACTTTCAGCATTAAAATAAATTACTATCGTTTTCATCATCGAGTTAAGGAGTAAAATCACGTTGACATTGACACTTTTGATAATAATTAATTCTGAGAGTATTCTGAATCTCACGCTGATATTGTTATGTATCACTTAATATTATTTTTAAAAATCCTCAGTAAAATACATATATTGCAGGCGCACGTGTCCTCATTATGAAATGCATGTAAAAATATGTTTATTCGTTTTGAGATTATTCTATCAGTAGAATACGCATTTTTTTGTGTCTATATAAATTCTTATTAAGTTAATATTTATTGAGATTATCACGAATACGACAAGATTCTGGAAGGTTCATGTGAGTTTGTTAACACGCTTATACGAACCTTTGTAAAATTCTGACTTGATGTGGACCAGGGAGACCCAAGAATATGGCACGTAGCTCAGGAC
The DNA here is from genome assembly GCA_022113835.1 of Atopsyche davidsoni. Classification (NCBI taxonomy): domain Eukaryota; kingdom Metazoa; phylum Arthropoda; class Insecta; order Trichoptera; family Hydrobiosidae; genus Atopsyche; species Atopsyche davidsoni. Next base: position 2,592,389 of record JAILWY010000022.1, on the reverse strand, counting down.
GGTATCAGCTTGCATCTGGAATTAAAAAAATATTAATACACATTTAATATTGAAATACAATAAACAATCATCGGACCACGGGGGTTTCTTTTTCTGTATTTACTATGAATTTTTAGATATATTTCAATCTATTGCTGTGAGAGTCTGGAATCATGGTTTTAGCATAGATCTGATTGATTACAAAGTTGACAACAACTATGGTTGTAGTAATTTTATTCATTTGACTGAAGAATTGGTGGTTACCTTCTGGCTGAGTAATTGATACTGCTGAGCCAGGGTCTGACTTTCTTGGCAGAGGTCCAGGCACAGCGGTAGGTCATCACACAGCTCTTTTTCCCTCGCCGCGCATTCTTCTTCCGCCCCGAGCACCAACTTCTCAAACAAGCACTCGCGAGCTTGAGCCTGAAACCACAGCATTTCTTATTATAAATCCAACAATGGAATCTTTTCAAGATGTCTTCAATACGTATTTGCGAACATGCAAATTTCCAATAACAGAGGTCAGTAGCCTTACCAGCATGAGGTTGACAAGCATGTCCAGCATCTGCGGCCCAAGGTCCATGGAGGGAGCGTTGGTGAAGTTCTCGTGAATGTAACGAAACATGCCGGCCGCGCGCAGCAGCGAGTCCACTGCAGAGTCCAGGCCTTTGGACTCGGAGCGATCCTGCAATGCATTCAGTGCCAATCAAACTATGTCTTTGAAGGAGTCTTAAAATGGCTAATATATAATATTTTTAAATGGATGGAGTACCTGCTTTGCCCCAATTTGTGTGTAGATCGCTGCCATGTTGAACAAGATGCACGCCTTCTCAAAGGCGACTGTTCTCTGGCAGGACGGGACACCTGAAAATATTGATTATTTTAATAACATTATCAATTATTCTTACAAATATGCACTAGGTATATAATAACCAAAAGTGTTGACAAGTCTTCATCAATATTCAAAACTTATAACCAAAAATTTGTAGATGCAGTATTCAACAATACTAATAAATATAGCGTAATATTTGATGTTTCATTTAAGTTATCTGTGTGATTTTTTTTTCTTGTGACGGATTGTGAATCAGTTAAATAGTAAATACAGTTGTGAATGTATTGATGAATTATAACGTGAAATGTTTTTCTGTGTATTATTAAATGTGTGCAGTGCGGCTTACCGGTGAGAGAGTCGAACCACTCAAAGTAAATGCCCAGACTTCTATCTGGAGGGAAGAAGCGCCTCTCTATGAAGTACAGCTGGTTGTAGTAGCGGAAGAGGAGGGCCACACCGCTGGTGTGGCGCACAGGAGTTCGGATGGCCTGCAACAACACCACAAAAACATTATACTATATTTCCGATTACATTTGTTAATTATGAAATTACGCGTTAATAAATTTGCAAAGTTTTCTTTGGCCAGGTCACTATTATTTGTACCAGTAAAATTCAAAGGTCTGAGTCATAACATTTGTTGGTAATTGAGTATTTGCATATATGTTTCCAATAATCTTAAAGTGCAGAAAGCTATTTTGCGGTTTTAAGAACTCACATGAACTGATTGAATCATTGAGAAGTACTGCTAGCACAAAAAGAAACAGACATCCTCTTAGAATAAGTTAAAGTGGAAGACATTTTTGTTTGACATTATTGAAAAATCGAAGAAATTGATATTTATTTTAAAAGTACTGCCATCTATGATCATCAATAGAAACTAAATAATGATTACTTTAAAAGAAAAGGTTTGTGTCCAAGATAAATGTTTTAATTAATTTAATGAAAAAATTGCCATATTATTAAAATCATTTACAAAAGATATCCTGATTAGGATTAACCGAGTGTGGAGCCAAAAAAACCCTGTTCAAAAAATGGATCGGCAGCAATATTGTATTTTGGAAATAGTCGGGTCTATTTTTTAATATCAACTTGAGTGACCATTAATTATTAAAATTATATATTTTTTGTACTAAAATTTTATAAAATACAAACGAAAAAAGTTAACATTCTCTCTTGGTTTTAATACAAAATTTTATTACACCTCACAATAGCATTTGGTTGTGGAAACTGTAAATTACTTGTGACTGTCGTAAACTTATAGCCATGCATAAATCATAAATTTTTAATAGCAATATTTATGACTAAACAAATAAATATGTTACAAAGCATCCGACCCGTATTGTGCAGCGCAATATCACTAAAACAAATAAATATATAAATACATTAGAAAAGATACGGCCTGAGGGTCTATGCGAGTCTCGGGAACATTATTTATAGTAATTTGTTCGGTGAGATACTCGTCTGGTATGATTTAAGATCTGCCTGATGTTATTTATTATCTTCACCCGAGACAACAAGATGTCGGCTCTGGAGAGATGGGCGTTGATTCGGCGCCATTGTGTGCAGGTGTACTTTCGTTTTTATGCCATGGATTGATGAAGACTATCTATACCACCTAAGCCACATGTTGTAAGCCCCCCACACTGGATTGCAAGCAAACCCCTGACTATTGTAAATTTACAAAAAATAATTTAGTATAAAACTATATAAACTGTATAAAACAATTTGGTGTATAATCTATATTGTCTGGAGTGTCAAGTGATTTCCAGTTTTTGAGAGACCAGCTCGACTCTGCACCACAACAAGTGCTTGTATTTCCTTTCACGATTCTGTCTATGTTTACTAAATTAATAATAAATATTCTGTATTTATTTTATCACACCTGGCCCGAGTTATTTCAAACAAATAAACAAGACACAAGGCAGTACCTACACCTTTATTCATACTCCAACTTTCTACGCAATCGGTTTAATACTTTAATTTCCTGGTCAGGATCCCAGTTCTCATTAAACCAGCTGCCCAAGTATTTAATTTTTTTTATCACACAAAATCAACATTGAGAACAAAGTAGTGGAGAGAGTTAAATATTTAACACCCAGAAGGCAGAATTAACACTCAGGTTTATACGCCTCAAACAGATTTCTCTCAATTCAAGCCTGAAGAAACAAAGGGCCTTTAACACCTACCTCACGTAACAATACTAGCACTTGCATTGTATTGACCCAAGAGCTAATATCCACTTGCTGAATGGATTTGTCAATGGAAAAGCACGCAGTACGTTTAATAATTTGAGACTATGCTCAAGAGATATAACACTGAAATCTCGCTGGAGATTCACCAAGTGTTATGTCGTCTTTATGGAGTTGAAGCTTGGACAGTCAAGACAGCTACTATGCGAAGAATTGAGGCAGCAGAAATATGGCTGTATAGGAGAATCCTTAAAACACCATGGGTTGACTGCGTTACAAATGAGAGAGTCTTGCACAAAGAGAACTATTGACTATGGTAAAAAAGCGGAAGGTCTACAATTTGGCCATATTTTTTGTAATAATATATACAGCATCCTTCAGCTGATCGTCCTTGAAAAAAATCCAAGGAAAATGGGGTTTGAGTGACTGAAGGTCCGAAGAATAATTATCGTAGCATTTTAGAATTTAAATTATAAATAAATCTTTCAAATTAAACAGGGTTGCTCCACAATCATATTTATCAAAGATTTCGATATTAAAGCTAGTGATTTTTATGGCTTGTGGAATAAAGTCCTGAAAACGCAAAAAAAAACTTATTGTGTTGGGTTAATTATATAATAGTGTTTTAAAAAAAGGCTTTGTTTACATCGCTGCTGAAAAAATGATAGATTGAGAGGCGATTGTGGAGTTACCGGTGGAGCAGTATTACAGTAATTAACCTTCGAGAGCCGGTGGAAAAAAAAAAACAGCGTACGAGTGGGATAAATATATTCCCATTGTATGAGAAAACATTTTATAACGGGGTTTTTTTTTTAATTTTGTAGACGCGATTGAAATTATAGCATTTTGTAATAAGTATAAATTTTTCAGTGGTAATTGTGGAATATCAGAAATTCGAGCGACTTCATTGTCATCACCTTCCAGCTAACTTCAAAATCGATGATTTTTGAAAATATTTTGCGAAAAAATTACTGCACCAATAAAAAAAAAATTTATGCAAAAAGTTAGATACATTCCTTTTTTTATATAAAAAAATATTATATTTCTTATAAAAATACTTTTAATATGAGAAATATGTGTTTTCCCGAGTGAAGTTTAGGCGTTTTTGAGATCATAAAAACTCACGCTCCGAGAACCCTAAATAATTAAGAGTCATTTTATCCAATTTTTTAACATCTTTATGACTTTATTTTATCTTTAAAAAGGACGTTTATCAAATATAAAAAAATATTTTATTATAATTTATGGTTATTTTTATATTCTGTAAAAAAAACAATTTTTAATATGTTAAATTAAAGTGGCAATTAAATAAATTAAATGACACGATTTTGTAAAAAAAAAAAGCTATGCAGTGAGTCAAAAAAACGCATGATATTATTTATTAATTTTTAATTAAATCTTGCTGATATTGCAGACGGGAAATTAAGCAGAGCAAAGGTTAAATGAGAAATTTGATAGCGGAAAAAAAAATATCGAAGAGTATAAATAATTTGTCCATTATTATATAAAGAATGTGAAAATCGTTGAAGATGTGATTTATGATATAATGGGGAAATTATTATCACCCGTTAAAAGGCAACGGTACAGTAATCTGACTAACCAGTGCAAGTTGCGTCGTTACAAATTTGAATTTGAAACTCCCGTCGCCATGACTCAAGATGGCGTCAATAAACTCCGTGGCTCCAATCTTGGAAGCCATCGCCGCTTTTATTCTTATTTTTACGATGTTTTGTTGAGATAACTGTCGCGGAATTTTTAACAGCTCGAGTGATCTTCCAAAGTAGGCGAGTGAAAATATTCAAAGAGATACCAAAATTTTTTAAATTAATTATTATAATTAAAATTTATGTTTATAATTAGGAGTATTTTTAGTAAATGAAGATAAAGCATGGTTACCTGTCGCATGTCCATGAAGTCGCTGATGGCGTCCTGGTAGGACACGGCGTCCTCGCTGTAGTGCTCGAGGATGAAGTCCGTGAACGGCTCCCGGAAGTCCACTTCCTTCGTCTCCTTCAGCCCCAGAGGAACCATCGGCATCACGCTGTCCTTGCTGCAAAAAAAAAAAAAACATCATTTCAATCTCAAAGCACCCACACCTGTATTTATTTGTGGTATACAAACAGAAGCAGAGTTGACTCGCATGACAACAGGTATTGCTGGAATTGTAGCACAGTGTCTCATAAAAAAACTTGTAAGTGTTGCCTACGAGGGCGGTCCGATAAGTGCTTAGCCTCACCGCCCGATGGTGCTAGTATCGCAAGAGCGATTTACTATCGTGTAGTACATTCTCGTAGACGGCTACTGTCAAAATTTCAGCTGAATCGGACTCGTAGTTTTGTTTTGACCGCATGTGGATAAAGAGCAATATCGGTCGGTGATTCGATTCTTGTTTTTGGAAGGGAAAAGGGAAAGAGCGCTTGGATGCTGTGTACGGTGATTCTTCTCCTTCGATCGACAAAAATTGGTTTAACGAGTTTCAACGTGGTAGCACGTCGGATTTTGATGAGCCACGCTCAGGTGCCCCGAAAATGGCTATCACGGAGGATAACGTGACAAAAGTCCACGATCTCGCATTGGCAGACAGTAGGCATCTCAAAAGACCGCGTGGGTCATATCCTGCATGAAGTTTTGGGCA